>JARZZO010000008.1:47683613-48933613 GCA_030544215.1 Zantedeschia hybrid cultivar
TGGCTAAAATGCGTCGACATGGACGGACGCCTATCAGGTGACGTGACGGCCGCTCTGACAGGACTCTGAAACGCGTCGTTCCATCAAGACGCCGTTCAGGAGACATGTCAGGGCCGTACTCTGACAATCCCAGAGTCGCAGTCTGAAAGGCGTCGTCCCCTGCGGACGCCGTTCAGACGACACGACAGGGCCGTACTCTCGCGGCCCAAAGCCAACCCACGTGGCACCCACGTGGCACAATCTAAAATGCGTCTGCCACGCCGGACGCCGTTTAAAGCGCATCGAGCAGGCTCGACGCGAAAGAGAACAGGGTCCCAGCCCCGCTAGGGCCTGAACTACAGGGTCTGACCCCGAAAATCGGATCCGAAAATCTCAATCCTTACATGTTTACTCGGGAACTATATTTCTACTCTACTTTATCACGTATTGATGGTAATGCTTAGACCGGGGATAATGGTCTACTGTGTTTACCTGGGACCATTAATAACCTGGGAACTGAAATATGATTGGATATTGCAAGGAGTTGCAATTATCATGAGATGATTGCTCTGAGATAGCGGTATGATACTACGTGTTTATCCGAGGTCATATTGTAATGCTTGGAGATTCTGATCCCCACTAGGAGACAGTCGGCATCTCCCGTTCTATATATCTGAAGGTTATACAGTCCATCGAAAATTAGTGGGAGCAAAACTAGATAATAAAAGATCATATCTTGTTTTAGTTAATCTGAATCGCTGCTAATTATCATTTGGTTATCTCCTGTAGGCTAGAATGTCGCACCATAACCCGTTGCGAGGCATACTTGATGCCAACTGTTTGATAGGCACCAACTACTCAGACTGGCTCGGGAACCTGAAGATTGTCCTCAGGTCTGAGCAGATTCCCTACGTCTTGGATAATAAACCTCTTATTGAACCAGCATTAAATGCCCGAGAGGAGGAAATGATAGCGTATGAAAAATGGAAGGAAGATTCCACCATGGCCCAATGCTACATGTTAGCCTCTATGAGCAATGAGTTGCAGAGGCAACATGAAGAGATGGATGCTAGATCTATCATGCTCTATTTGAAGGAGTTATTTGGTGAGCATAGCAGAATCGAACGATATGAGATATCGAAGAATCTGTTCAAGGCTCAGATGGCAGAGGTAACTTCAGTACAGAATCACGTGCTGAAGATGATTGAGTGGGTGGAGAGGCTGGATGCTCTTGGGATTACACTTCCTAAGGAGATGCACATAGACCTCGTGTTATCTTCACTTCCACAATCATATGCTCAGTTCATCGTTAATTTTAACATGAACAAGATCCAGGCCACCTTAGCTGAACTACTGAACATGTTAAAGACTGCTGAAGGGAACCTTGTAAAGGATAAACCCCAAGTCCTCATAGTTGGTAAGACTAACAGAAAAAGACTTGTAGTCCAAGCTTTTCGAAAGAATAAGAATAAGGTTCAGCGAAAGGCAAAGGTTGTCAAGAAAGACAAAGGTAAAAGTGCTGAGAAAGGTGATTGCTTCTACTATCACCAAAAGGGCCACTAGAAGAGGAATTGCAAAGAATACCTTAAGGACAAGGCTCAAGGAATTGTGAAGCAGCAGGACGCTTCAGGTATCTATATGATAGATGTAAATTTGTCAATAAGAGATTGTACATCATGGGTATTAGATACTGGATGTGTATCTCATATCTGCAATTATGTGCAGGCACTGACAAGAAGACGTAAGCTGAGAACCGGTGAGGTGGAGCTGAGGCTAGGTAACGGCTCAAGAGTTGCGGCGATCGCTGTAGGGACAGTGAAGCTCAAGCTACCATCCGGAGACACATTTTCATTAGATGAATGTTATTATGTACCTAGCATAATAAGGAACATCATTTCTATTTCATGTTTAGATAAAATTGGATACAATTTAAATTTTGGGAACAATAGTTGTTCAATTTATTTTGGAAATAAATTAATAGCTTCTGCTATATTATCTAATGGTTTGTATCTATTAAATGTGTCTCATGAAAATTTACATATCGGTTCTTCAATTAAAAGAAGTAAGTATGAAATGAACAAAGCCTACTTGTGGCATTGTACGCTTGGACACATTGGTGAAAACATACTCCAAAGGATGCATAAAGATGGATACTTGGATCCATGATTATGAATCATATGCAACCTATGAGTCATGTTTAATGGGAAAAATGGCTAAGTCTCTAATTAGTGGAACTGGAGAACGAGCCAAAGACATATTAGAACTCATACATTCAGATGTATGTGGTCCTATGTCAACTCAAGCCATTGGTGGTTTCTCATACTTCATTACATTTACTGATGATTACTCAAGGTTTGGATACATATACTTATTGAAGTATAAATTTAAAGCCTTTGGGAAATTCAGAGAATTTAAGAATGAAGTAGAAAACCAAACAGGAAAAAGAATAAAAACCATCCGATCTGATCGGGATGGTGAATACTTAAGTACTGAGTTCATTAAATACTTAAAGGATAATGGTATCCTTTCTTAGCTTACACCTCCTTATACACCTCAAATGAATGGTGTATCAGAAAGGAGAAATCGCACACTAATTGGAAATGGTGTGATCTATGATGAGCATGTCCAAATTACCAGTGTCCTTATGGGGATATGCACTCAGCTCGGCTATGTCCTGAACAAGGTACCCAACAAATCTTTTGAAACCACTCCATATGAGATATGGAATGGAAGAAAATCAGACCTTAAATATGTTAAAGTTTGGAGATATCCTGCTCATGTTAAAAGACATGACGCAGATAAGCTGGAGTCCAGAACTGACAAATACAGATTTGTGGGATATCCAAAGGAAACTTATGGATATTTCTTTTATCATCCTAGCGAACAAAAGATGTTTGTAGCCAGGAGAGCTGTCTTTCTGGAAGAAGATTATATTCTCCAGAAGGACAGTAGGAGTAAAGTAATTCTGGAAGAAATTCCAGACGCACAAATTGGTAATGGTTCATCAGATGAATCGTCAGTTTCTGAATCTGTTCAAAATGATACACAGGAACCTCGTAGGTCTGAAAGAGTACCTAAACCACCAGAAAGATATGTGGGACATATTAATTTGAATGGTTCAAGGATACTCTATAATGAGGATGATGATCCTAAGACTTACCAGGAGGCCATTGAAAGTCCAGAGGCCGGAAAATGGCGGGATGCCATGAATTCTAAAATACAGTCCATGTACATCAACCAAGTTTGGAACTTGGAAGCTTTACCCGATGGTATAATACCTATCGGCTGCAAATAGATCTTTAAAAGAAAGATCGGTGCAGATGGACGTATTGAGACTTATAAAGCAAGATTAGTGGCGAAAGGCTATCGTCAAAGACAAGGTGTTGACTATGATGAAACCTTTTCACCCATTTCTATGATTAAGTCTATCAGAATTCTTCTCGCCATTGCTGCCTACCATGATTATGAAATCTGGCAGATGGATGTGAAGACTGCCTTCCTCAATAAAAACCTTGAGGAGGAGGTATATATGATACAACCAGAATGATTCACATCCAAAGAATCTCCAGACATGGTATGCAAGTTGCAGAGGTCCATTTATGGACTGAAGCAAGCTTCCCGAAGCTGGAACATAAGATTTGATGAGGCAATCAAATCTTATGCTTCATTAAGAATGAAGATGAGCCCTGTGTATATAAGAAAAACAGTGGGAGCGCAATTACATTTCTAATTCTTTACGTTGACGATATCCTACTCATTGGGAATGATGTAGGAATGATGTCATCAGTAACGATATGGCTGTCAAAGAACTTCTCCATGAAGGATTCGAAAGAAGCATCTTACGTATTAGGAATACGGATCTATAGAGATAGATCAAAGAAGATGCTTGCTTTAACCCAATCCATGTATATAGAAACCATTGTCAAAAGGTTTGACATGGAGAATTCTAAGAGAGGTCTCATACCGATGAGACATGGAATTTCACTCTCTAAAGGTCAGTCTCCCAATACACCTGAAGATAAGGTTGTGATGGATAAAGTCCCCTATGCTTCTGCCATAGGGTCCATCATGTATGCCATAATATGTACCAGACCTGATGTAGCATATGCTCTAAGTGTTACGAGCAGACATCAGGCAGATCCAGGTGATGAACACTGGAAGGCTGTGAAATGTATCCTTAAGTATTTGAGAAGGACTAAGGATCTATTTCCAGTCTATGGAGGAGGAGACTTAAAGCTGCAAAGATACACTGACTCGAGTTTTCAGTCTGATCCTGATGACAGCAAGTCAACATCAAGTTTTGTTTTCACACTCAACGGGGGAGCAGTGAGCTGGAAAAGTTCCAAGCAGGAAATCACTGCTGATTCGACAACAGAAGCCGAGTATATTGCGGTTGCTGAAGCCGCCAAGGAAGTTGTATGGATGAAGAAATTCATCGACGATCTTGGTGTGGTGGAAAGCATATATGGTCCCATCCCACTACTATGTGACAACAATGGGGTGATTGCTCAAACGAAAGAGTCGAGGTCTCATCAGAAGTCGAAGCACATTCTGCGGCGCTTTCATCCGATCAGAGAGATTATAGCTCGAGGAGATGTCGTGGTGGAAAGAGTTCTTTCAGCCGACAACATAGCAGATCCACTTACAAAGCCTTTGTCTCAAAATGTCTTTGAGCGTCACTTAGAGAATATGGGTATTCTGTATAAAAGTGATTGGCTTTAGTCCAAGTGGGAGATTGTTAGTATTAGATGGTCTCAAAGCCAATCCGATACTATGTACTGATTCAGATTATTAATAAATGGCAATAATTCATTGTGTGTAATTAATTCGATCTATGTTTATCGTATCACGATGAAGTCCATGAACATGTGCAACAGCCTTCGGATTATGATGAGATCATAATTACAAGACCGAAGACTTATAAACACATGTTCTTAATTGTTCCTAGTCATAGGATGTTTGAGATAGGACATCGAACATCTAGATAGACTAGTATAGGTTACTTCAGCTCATATGATGAGGGTGACTGATCCAATAAGTCACTTGTGTGGAGACACTATGTTGGACCTGTAGGTGCTCATTGGTGAATGAGTTCACTGAACTTATCTTACTATGAATCGCTGGATGGTAAACACCTCACTGTTACCAGCTCGATTCTTTTGTCACGGTTGCGTGGATGATCCTTGGACCTGAGACGCCAAAGATATCTTGTTGGTAGGTTTCTGAACTTTGACCTTGACTAACGAATCTCTAACCATGGGTTATCAATAAGTTAAGCGATTGGGTTCAGGGAAATACCCTCGAAGGTAATTGTGTGTTCAATATGGGATCATCCGCTCTCGGTAGTTTGAGAGGGAATGTTCCGAGAATGATGCGCTTAAAGTTCCTGGCCAGGGCGGACTCTGTATTCAATAAGGAGTTATCGGATTCAGATTTGCGGCATCTGATTAAAATGAATCGACCGAATAGGGTTTAACAGTAAACCATACCCTAGGTCGATTCGGAAACATTGCACGAATGAAGGATTAAATTCGCGTGCTAACCGATGACAGAAAGGTTCCAATAGAGGGTTGCGATAACCCTAGTGCCATCTAGGATCACGCGATGTTACTTGGCATCCAACGTGATCGGAAGTCCGTCCGAATTTATTGTGGGACAAAAAATTCGGCTGATTAATTGAATATAAGGATATTAATTAATTCAGTGGGTCAGTAAAAGGTTGTTGGGCTTAATGGGCTATTAACTGGACTGGTATTTGAGCCTAGAGGGTCACACGCAAATGGTTTTCAAGTCGATGGATAATCTGACAGGATTTCAGATAAGTCTGGGTTTTTATGAAAAATCGCAAACAGACTTATTATAAAAGAACGGATATTACGTCGGGGGCCAGCAACCCTAACCTAGCCATCTTTCCATCTCTATCCTCTCTTCCAGACGCACGACATGAGGCCGGCCCTCTGGAGGCTCCGCTTTGATTCCCGACTGCTCCGCCTTCCGTCTGACGGGAGATTCTGAATCCGCATGTCGTGGCGGATTACGCGAAGCCAGACGGGATCCACGAAAGTCGAATCGAGCAAGGAAGCGAGGAAGATCCATCGCGAGGAGAATCGCGTGGATACCGCTAGAGGTCGGGCATCTGCGCGACTTGGGGCATCGCTCCAACGGAACCGGAAAACGAACACGGATTCGAATCCGCGCAAGGTAAATCCGATTTACTCCGGTTTTATTTTGTTAATCGAAACGGGATGGATCTGATCCCGAAATAATTTTATTCCGCTGTGTTTTTGGTCGGATCCCAACACTGCGAACCCAACAGCAGAATTCACAGGTCGCAAACGATTCATAATCGAATGCTATTAAATAACCATGTCGGTGCAACTTTTGCAACCTACTTTCACCAATATGACCAAGTCTACAATGCCACATGTAGGCTTGGTTTACAAAATTCTTGCTCTTCTTAAGAGCATTATCAACATGAAGATTGAAATAAGAAACATCTAAGAGATATAGTCTGTTGACTAAAGATGCCGAAGCTATCGATTTGTTACCATAATAAATCGAACAACTTCTATGTTCAATTGTCAACCTATATCCAATCTTGTCCAAACAACATACTGATACGATGTTCTTTATTATGCTAGGAACATAATAACAATCTTCTAATGATAAGACGTCTCCTGATGAAAGCCTGAGGTTTGCTGTCCCAACATAAATCGCCGCAACTTTTGCTCTGTTTCCCAGCCTCAATTCCACCTCGCCTTTTCTCAGCTTGCGCTTACTTGTCAGCATCTGCACATCATGGTAGGTGTGAGAAGCACATCCGGTATCTAATACCCATGATGTGGAATCTCTAACTGACAAGTTGATATCTATCATATAGATATCTAAAGCTCCAGACAGCTTCACCATTCCATGAGCTTTATCGTTGAGGAACTCCTTACAGTTCCTCTTCCAGTGACTCTGCTGCTTACAGTAAAAGTAGTCTCCTTTTACTACTCCTATGCCTTTGTCCTTCGATCTATTATCATTGGCTGTCATCTCTGTGTAACGACCCGCCATCCTATGACCGGAGACCCGATCACTAAATGGATGTCGGCCCATTAACTGCGGGTTCACACCCGGATCTCACACAACACGTCTGGAGGAGTAAGCGTTAAACAAGGCTAAATATATCAATCTCACGGACTACAAAGATATAACAAGTGCGCAGGAAGGAAGATAACAATGTCCGTATACAGTCCAACAATAATTACATTGTCCAACAAATCAAATAAGTACAGGCAGAAGTAAAGTACAACAACATCGGGGCATACCCCGGAACTGAGATAGCTACTGGTCCGCACACCAAGAAGACACCACACGCCGCCACATGCCACGAGGTCCACACCTGAAACCGCAGGGAGTGTGTAAGGACTGAGGTTTCGGGTTCTGTATTCGGGTCGGGATCGGGCCGGATCCCCTGGTTTGGACCCCGTGGGGTCTTGTGATTTCTGGCTGAATGGCGTCAGCGCTCGTCGACGCCTTTCAAAAGGCGTCAGGGTGTGTGGACGCCATTTAGGTTCGCAGGATGTTGTGCCACGTGTGCGCCACGTGGGCGGTTTTCGGGCCGCGAGAGTACGGCCCCTGTCATTTCGTCTGAACGGCGTCCAGATGAGTCGAAGCGATTCAGACTGTGACATCTGCGATGTCAGGGCATGGCGCCAGAACGTTGTCAGTACGGCCTGTCACATCGCCTGAACGGCGTCCACGGTGGGCGACGCGTTTCAGAGCGCTGTCGGTACGGCTGTCCTGTCAGACTGATAGGCGTCTGCCTCGATCGACGCGTTTTAGTTGGTTTCGGATTGACCCCGCGAGCCTCCCCTTCTTTCCCTCATTCTCACCTTCACTCTCTCTCTCCTCACCCTCTCCGCCCTCTCCGACGCTCTTCCTCCCCCTCCCTTCCTCTTCTTCCTCTTCCAACCACTCCATAGCCTCCTTACCTCTCACCTCTACCTCCACCACCTCCTTCGCGGCGTTCCCTTCTCCGGACGGCGGCCGACGTCCCGGCGGAGTGGCGGCGTCCTCGAGGGTACCGGCGGCGGTGTGCGGTGCAGCGGGACGGCGGCACGGAGCTTGGCGGAGTTCAAGAACCGGTAGGGGGACGAACCTTGCTTGTGTACCCGTGTGTTTCTTGGCATGACATGATGTGTGGGGTTAGATTGAGCATGCTTAGGGGGATTCCATGTGGGAATGGCGGTGTTTGTGATCGTGTTTTCGTAAGCATGATCGTATGGTTGAGCTTCTCTCCTTCCCCCTTTGATTTTGGGGTTTTCGGGGTGCTTGGGGTTCAAGGGAGAAACCCTCGGGTTGAACCAGGAAACCTGGTTTCTGGCGCTAAATGGCGTCGTGCCTGGTCGACGCCTTTCCGAAAGACGTCGGGTCAGTACGACGCGTTTTAGGGCAGAAACCTCCCTGTTCGAGGTTTCCTGAGTTAGGGGTTCTGGCGCTAAATGACGTCATGGATGGACGACGCCTTTCAGAAGGACGTCGGGCCATCATGACGCCATTTAGGCAGGAAATGCCCCCGTTTGAGGGTTCTGCAATCTTGATTTCTGGGTTGAATGGCGTCGGGCGACCCTGACGCGTTTTAAACGGCGACTTCATTGGTGGACGCGTTTTAAGGGATAATCTGGCTTTTAATGAACCCGTCTGTGGAGCTTGAATGGCGTCGACCTCGGTCGACGCGATTCAAGACAGGAATGCTTAACTCTGATTATTTGATACATGTTTCACGGTGGGATGGTTCAGATGCATGCTTTGAGTTGTATACTGAGACTGGGGACTTCTACATGAATGAGATTTCATCATCTATGGGTGTGTGCTTTAACCGTACGTTGAGACTGGGGTTTACTGTGCGATTGGAACGACAGCATGTTATATATGTGTGTGTGCGCTTATACGACTGTGGATCGATATGGCTGTGGTTTCCGATGTCACCATGGACCGGTGGGGACAGGGTCATGGTGTCTGTGAGGAGGGGTACATGTTGTGGTTTACCTTTAGCTGAGGAAAGCAGAACCACCTTGAGCCCGTCGGGCCGGAGTAGCTGGTGCGCTATCCGAGGGGTTGCTGCTTGGCCTCAGCGGGTCGGCTTTCCCTTGTTTGTCGTGACAGCTTCCGGCGTGTTTCTTGCTGTGGAGCTGGTGGTGTTACTGGTGGGAGTTGGTTTACCCTTTAGCCATTGGGCCTGATGTGACCTTTGATCAAGGTTACGAGTGGTACCCTTAGCCCTTGGCCTGATGCAGCCCGGGAGAGTTGGGTTTGCGGGTAGTTCCTATAGCTTCGGCTTGACGGGGGTTCGCCGGTCCCCAGGGCCCTCCTGGAAGCGCTGAGGCCTAGCGTGGAGGCAATCCGGTGGTAGGACAGTAGTCTAGACTGCTTGTGTGCACACGTAGCTGGCAGTGGCGGTACACTGAGTCCAGCTAGTCCTAGTTTGGCTCACTGCCTCACCCTACAGTGCCCCGGAACACTGTAGGGGTGGACAGGCGTGAGCAGTGGTGGTAGTGTTGGGAGGCGACGTTTGACTTCGGTCGACTGTGTGGTTTAGTCGCCTTGTGGACTTCGGTTGTGAGACTTGACTCTGTGTTGGGTTCTTCGAGTTGCTTAGAACTGTTCTTGCTACACTGCTTATCGTGCGTTTCATATCTGAGTTGGGTGATATGTTTACTGCCTTACTTATATTGCTTCATATCTGTGTTGTTACACTTGTGGGTGTGTGAGTGGGAGGCAGGGGATCGGATGATCCCTACTGAGCCCAGTTCTGGTGTGGCTCACTCCCTGCGGTTTCAGGTGTGGACTTCGAGGCGCAGCGGAAGCGTGGTGTCTTCTTGGTGTGCGGACCAGCAGCTGTCTTAGTTCCCGGGGTATGCCCCGATGTTGTTGTACTTTCCTTCTGCCTGTACTTATTTAATTGTTGGACATGTAGTTATTGTTGGACTGTATACGGACATTGATATTTCCCTTTCTGCGCACTCGTTTACCTTTGTAGTCCGTGTGATTGTTATATTTAGCCCTGTTTAGCACTTACTCCTCCAGATGTGTTGTGTGAGATCCGGGTGTGAACCCGTAGTTAATGGGCCGGCATCCATTTAGTGACCGGGTCCCCGGTCATAGGATGGCGGGTCGTTACAGAGTGAGCCACACCATAATTGGACTCAGTAGGGATCATCCGATCTCCTTCCTCCCACTCACACACCCACAAATGCAACAATACGGATAAATGGCAATTAAATAAAGCAGTAAACATAGCACCCAAACCTGATATGAAATGTACTCATAAGCAGTGTAGCAGGAACAGTTCTAAGTAACCCGAAGAACCCAACACAAAGTCACGTCTCACAGCCAAAGTCCACAAAGCGACCGAACCACACTGTCGACCGAAGTCAAACGTCGCCTCACAGCACCACCAACACTCACGCCTGTCCGCCCCTACAGTGTTTCGGGGCACCGTAGGGTGAGGCAGTGAGTCAAACTAGGACTAGCTGGGACCAGTGAACCACCACTGCCCAGCTACGTATGCACACAAGCAGTCTAGACTACTGTCCTACCGACCAGATTTCCTCCACGCCAGGCCTCGGCACTTCAGGACGGCCCTGGGGACCGGCGAACCCCCGTCAAGCCGAACCTACAGGAACTACCCACAACCCTAACCTCCCGGGCTGCGTCAGGCCAAAGGGCGAAGGGTACCACTCGTAACCTTGATCATAGGTCACATCAGGCCCAGTGGCTAAAGGGGTAAGACAACTCCAACAGTACCTCAACCAGCTCCACAGCAAGAAACGCGCCGGAAGCTGCCACGACAAATAGGGAAACCCCGACCCGCAGAGACCAAATAGCAACCCCTCGGATAGCGCACCGGCTACTCCGGCCCGACGGGCTCAAGGTGGTTCTGCTTCCCTCAGCCAAAGGTAAAACACAACAAGTACCACTCCTCCCACCGGTACGGCACAATGCCTCACAGACACCATGGCCCTTCCCCATCGGCCCAAGGTGACATACGCAAACCACAGTTATTCCGATTCCATATTCGCATAAGCACACACACACACACATAACATGATTCCATTCACACAGTAAACCTCCGTCTCAGCGTACAACTTAAAGCATGCATTTGAACAATCCAACCGTGAAACATGCGTTAATAACAGGAGTTAATGCAGTTCTGTGTTGAATCGCGTCGACCGAGGTCGACGCCATTCAACCCCCTCAAATAGGTTTATTTAAATCAGATTATGCCTTAAAACACGTCGACCAGGGTAGCCGCCCTTTAAAAGGCGTCAGCGTCCTCAGACGCCGTTCACATCAAATTCCGAGATTTGCAGAACCCTCAGTCGGGGGATTTTCCTGCCTAAATGGCGTCATGCTGGCACGTCGCCATTCAGAATGGCGTCGTCCAGGCATGACGTAAGCGCCAGAACCCCATACTCACGGAACCACAAATAGGGAGGTTTCTGCCTAAATGGCGTCGAGATGACCCGACGTCCTTCTAAAAGGCATCGTCCAAGCTCGACGTTTTTTAGCGCCAGAAACCTGGTTCCGTACTTCAACCCGAGGGTTTCTCCCCTTAACCCCAAACACCCCAAAACACCCAAAACAGAAGGGGGAGAAAAGGGAAATCAAACTACCACAAGCATGCTACAATTCCACAATCCCGAACACGGCTATTCCCACAAGAAAACCCCCTAATCATACTCATTCTAACCCAAAACACAACATGCCACGCCAAGGAAATCACGAGCAAGATAACCACAGTCCATGCAAGGTTCGTCCCCCTACCAGTTCTTGAACTCCTCCAAGCTCCGTGCCGCCGACCCGCCGCACCGCAAACCGCCGCCGGTACCCCCGAGGACGTCGCCACTCTGCCGAGACGTCGGCCGCCGTCCGGAGAATGGAACGCCGCGAAGGAAGTGGTGGTGGTAGAGGTGAGAGGTAGGGAGGTGTTGGAGTGATGGAAGAGGAAGAAGAGGAAGGGAAAGGGAAAAGAGGGTCGGAGAGGGCGGAGAGGACGAAGAGAGAGAGGGTGGAGGCGAAAATGAGGGAAAGAAGGGGAGGCTCGCGGGGTCAATCTGAATCTGACTAAAACGCGTCGAGAGAGAAGGACGCCTGTAACGACCCGCCACCCTATAATCGGGGATCCGATTACTAAATGGGTACCGAATCATTAATTTGGGACCAAACCAGGATCTAGTAAGTCTGGGAAATAAATAATAAACTAAGCTAAACATTCACATCGCATTGACTTGAAATAAAAGTGCAGGAATTAAAATTATTACAATGCGACTCGATACAGCAAATAATTACATTCTCCAACAGAAGGAAATAATTAAACATACAGGCCAAAGATAAATAACAACTACATCGGGGCATACCCCGGAACAACCGCTGAAGGCACACCACCCGGCCGCACACGCCGCTCTAAGTCTGCTGGGAGTCCTCACCTGAAATTCGCAGGGGTGAGTCTCAAGACAAGACTCAGTAGGGATCCTTCGATCCCCACTACCCACGCACACACCCACAAGTGTAAAGTACAGCTAACAGTAAAGTAACAAGTGTAGTGGCAGGTACGATATCTAATTCTCTACATGAGAACACATGCGGTCGAAATATAATAATCATGCACATTCTAAGCCAACCATTAGAAAACCCACAACTGCCGTCTCGATAGAACTCGCCGACCGTGCAAACAACGGTGGGAAAAACCTCGACCCGCTGAGACCAAGGAGTAGCCCCTCGGATAGCACGCTCGCTACTCCGGCCCAACCGGCTCAGGTGACTACCCCTTCCCTCAGCATGAGTGACTCTCCGAATGTACCACTCCAACAACGGCACTAGCTGACCCCGGGGTTCACCAGGTGACCCTCTCTCACTAGGCGTCACCCCGCCCACGCCCCCACCGGCGCTGTGCTCACGCCCCCACCAGCACAGGGTGATAAAGTGCTACAATGTCACTCCAGGTCCACAGTAACTGAAAACCCAACACAGTACGATCCGGTCACGTGAAAAGCCCGCGATCGCATAACACACATTGGACCATCCGATCATGAGGAATCCATTGCTATCGGGTGCACTAAAACATGTGCTAACCAGCTATCTAGCAGTATGAACACATTTTACTGGCATGTATTAGTGAGATTCTGTCTTGAATCGCGTCGACCGAGGTCGACGCCATTCAAGCACCATAAGCAGGTTCATATAAATCAGTCTTCAGAATCTGGCCTTAAAAGGCGTCGACGCCGGAGGACGCCATTTAAAAGGCGTCGACATCCTAAGACGCCATTCAGCACAGAAAACCAGGATTTTCCGAAATCTTTAAAACAGGGGATTTCTGCCTTAAAAGGCGTCATGGCTACCCGACGCTATTCAAAACGCGTCGACCACCCATGACGTCTTTTAATCCCAGAATCCCAAACTGGCAAACTCTCAGTCAGGCGATTCCTGTCTAAAAGGCGTCGTGATGGCCCGACGCCCTTTGAAAAGGCGTCGTCCATGCACGACGTCTTTCAACCCCAGGAACCAGAGTTGCCATGAGCCCGAGGGCTCCCCTTTTCAACCCAAACAACCCCAAAATACCCAAAAACGGAGGGGAAAGAGGGGCACACAATCCATAGGAAATCTCAATCATAGAAAATCCCCCATATCATCAAAAGAACTCCTAAACATGCTCATTCTACCCCCCAAAACCAAGGATCCACAACATGCATAAACGGGGGAAGACATGGTTTAAACACAAAGCCGCGGGAACCGTCACCCTACCGGACACTCGAACGCCTCCGAGCTTCAAGCCGTCCGTCTGTCTCGCCCCACGCCGCCGCCGGTACCGCCGAGGTCGTCCTAGCCCTACCGTGACGTCGGCCGCCGTCCGGAGAGTAGAACGCCGCAGTGGAAGTGGAGGTGGTAGGGGTAGGAGCCAGGTGGAGGATGGAGTGGAGGGAGAGGCGAAATGGTGTGAGGAAAAGAGGGAGGAGGAGGGGGTCGCCGCCGTCGCCGGAGGAGAAGGAGAGAAGGAGAGTCGGGGAAAAAATGAGGGAAAGAAGGAGGGCTCGCGGGGTTAACCAGAAACTGGCTAAAACGCGTCGACCTGCACGGACGCCTATCAGGTGACATGACAGCCGCTCTGACAAAATTCTGAAACGCGTCGTCCTTCACAGACGCCATTCAGACAACTTGTCAGGGCCGTACTCTGACACACCCAGAGTCTCAGTCTAAAAGGCGTCGTCCCACACGGACGCCGTTCAGACGACCTGACAGGGCCGTACTCTCGCGGCCCAAAGTCAGTCCACGTGGCACCCACGTGGCAGAACCTGAAACGCGTCTGCCATGGTGGACGCCGTTTAAAACGCGTCTTGGGGTCCTGACGCGATTCGACTCAGAACCCTCGCCCCTCACCAGGGCCAGAACTACAGGGCCCGACCCGAAAACCGGATCCGAAAGTCTCGGTCCTTACATTCTCCCCCCCTTAAAAGAAATTTCGCCCTCGAAATTGATTGCTAGGAATAACAAGGTCACAACGGGGATACAAGTTCACCGGGAATACTTACAAAAAGAGGTAAGGAAATTGCTCCCGCATCTCATCCTCTCGCTCCCAGGTTGCCTCACCTCCGGAGCGGTACTGCCAAATCACCTTGACCAACGGCACGACCTTGTTCCGCAAGACCTGATCTCTGCGATCTTCAATACGAACAGGATACTCTAGAAATGTCAAATCCTCAGCGACCTCCAACTCTGAAAAATCCAACACATGGGACGGATCCTGAACGTACTTCCTCAGCAAGGACACGTGGAACACATCGTGCACTCCTGCAAGACTGGGCGGCAAGGCCAGCTGATACGCGGTTTCCCCAATTCGAGCAAGAATGGGAAAAGGTCCAATATATCGCGGACTCAGCTTGCCTCGCTTCCCAAATCTCATCACACCCTTGGAGGGTGAGACTCGGAGAAACACGTGGTCCCCAACTTCAAACTCAAGTGGTCTCCGTCGGATGTCTGCGTAACTTTTCTGTCTGTTTTGAGCTGCGGTCAACCTCTGCCGAACCGTCCTGGCAATCTCAGCACACTGCTGCACTAACTCAGGTCCTGCTATCTGCCTCTCACCGATCTCGGACCAACACACCGGAGATCGACACGGCCGCCCATACAAAGCCTCATAAGGCGCCATGCCGATGCTAGAATGATAGCTATTGTTGTAGGCAAATTCCACGGTGGACAAGTGTTGTTCCCACGAACCTCCCCAGTCTAGGCAACACGCCCTGAGCATATCCTCCAAGGTCTGAATAGTCCTCTCTGACTGCCCGTCAGTCTCTGGATGGTAGGCCGAGCTGATAGCCAACTGAGTTCCCAATGCCTGCTGAAAGCTCTTCCAGAATCTGGAAGTAAACCTCGGATCTCGATCTGATACAATGGACAAGGGTACCCCGTGCAGAGAGATGATCCGGTCCACAAACAATTTAGCCAGCTTGCCGACCGACCAGTCCTTCCTAATGGCTAGGAAGTGTGCCGACTTGGTCAGCCGATCAACGATAACCCAGATAGCGTCTCTCCTGCTAGGGGATGCAGGCAATCCCATTACAAATTCCATCGTCACATGCTCCCATTTCCACTCAGGAATCGGCAAGGGCTGCAGCAACCCACCAGGTCTCTGATGCTCGGCTTTAACCTGTTGACATGTCATACATCTAGCCACATACTCAGCCACATCTCTCTTCATACCGGGCCACCAGAAGTGCCTCCTCAAACAGTGATACATCTTTGTTGTCCCGGGATGCACTGCATACCTCGAACGGTGCGCCTCATCAAGAACACATCTGCGCACGTCTTCCTCAGTCGGGACATAGAGTCTGCCTCTGAATCTGACGGTACCATCATCCCACAACTCAACCTCAGGCCTCTGGAGAATCTGCGGTAACTCAGCATCTGCCCTCTGAGCCTCAATCACAGCATGGTACACAGCCGGTCTCACAGTCAGGCTGACAAGCACTGGTCTATCCTCTTCACGTGGAACCCTAAAGGAGGATTCCACCACCTGCTCAAATAATTTCCACTCCCGAATCATGAGGTATGACATGACCGTTTTCCGACTCAAAGCGTCTGCCACCACATTCGCCTTGCCCGGATGGTAAGAAAGGTCGAAGTCATAATCCTTAATAAACTCCATCCACCTCCGCTGCCTCAGATTCAGGTCTCTCTGAGTGAACACATATTTCAAGCTCTTGTGATCTGTAAAAACCTGAAACTTCTCTCCATATAAATAATGCCTCCAGATCTTCAGTGCAAACACCACAGCTGCAAGCTCCAAATCATGAGTAGGATAGTTCTCTTCATGCCTCTTCAGCTGCCGAGAAGCATAAGCAACTACCCTGCCATGCTGCATAAGGACTGCTCCCAAACCTCGACGGGACGCATCTGAGTAAACCACAAATCCACCTGACCCAGATGGAAGCACCAACACTGGGGCTGACGTGAGACGAGTTTTTAGCTCAATAAAACTCTGCTCACAATCCTCAGTCCATACGAAACGAACTCCCTTTCGAGTCAACCTCGACAAGGGGGCCGCTATCGAAGAGAATCCCTGAACAAACCGCCTGTAATAACCGGCAAGCCCCAGAAAACTCCTGATCTCAGTCACTGAAGTCGGCCTGCTCCAGTCCATCACTGCCTCGATCTTGGCTGGATCCACTGCGATGCCTTCACCAGAAATAACGTGCCCAAGGAAGTGCACCTGGTTCAGCCAAAATTCGCATTTGCTGAACTTGGCGTAAAGTTGGTGCTCTCTCAGGACCTGCAACACTGCCCGAAGATGAGTAGCGTGCTCTTCCTCAGAAGAAGAATAGATCAGAATGTCATCAACAAACACAACCACAAACTGGTCCAGGTAGGTCCTGAAGACTCGGTTCATCAGGTCCATAAAGGCCGCCGGAGCATTGGTTAAGCCGAAGGGCATAACCAAAAACTCATAATGCCCATACCGAGTCCTGAAAGCCGTCTTACTAACATCCACATCCCTGATTCTCATCTGATAATACCCAGATCTTAGATCGATCTTGGAAAACACCCTTGCTGTCTGCAACTGATCCATCAAATCGTCGATCCTAGGAAGCGGGTACTTATTCTTTATTGTCACTTGGTTCAGCTGCCTATAATCGATGCACAATCTTAAGGAACCATCCTTCTTCCTGACAAACAGAACCGGAGCACCCCACGGAGATGTACTGGGACGAATGAAACCCTTATCCAGCAACTCCTGCAGTTGCGCCTTCAACTCAGCGAGTTCGGCTGGCGCCATCCGATACGGGGCCTTAGACAAAGGCGTCGTACCTGGTGCAAGCTCGATGGTAAACTCGACCTCTCGCTGAGGAGGAAGGCCAGGCAGCTCCTCTGGAAAAACATCTACGAACTCACAAACAACCGGCACCTCCCAAGGACTGGGACAAGCATGAACATCAGAAACAACAACAGAGGCTAAGAAAGCCTCGCAGCCACCAGCAAGCAACCTCCGTGCCTTAAAGGCAGAAATGAGAATACCTCGAGAAGAAAGCCTAATACCTTGGAAGAAGAAGGTCGGGATGTCCGGAATAGAGAAGCGCACCCTCTTCCTGTGGCAGTCCACCTCCGCATAAAAGGCTTCCAACCAATCCATGCCCAGGATGATATCAAAATCACGGATAGCAAGTACAACCAACTGGGCAGATAGCACATGACCCTCAATGGTCAAGGGAACATTCCTCAAACAATTATAAGATATCATGAAGTCTCCAGAAGGAACTTCAACCATCAGACCATCAGACAACTCAACAATGGGTGCAGAAAGAATGTCTAGGAACTGTTCAGAAATAAAAGAATGCGAAGCACCTGAATCGATCAACACATGCGCAGAGTTCCCAAGGACAGAGAGTGTACCTTCCACCAAGTTGGACGCGCGAGCCTCCCTCCTGGTGATAGCCAGCACTCTCCCCTGAGTCCTCGGCTTCTTCTGATCGCCATGACCCTGCCCCTGACTATGCCCCTGCGGGCACTGCCTTGCCAGGTGGCCCTGTTGGCCGCAAGAAAAACACCTCCTGGGAAGAGTGGGACACTGAGTCCCGCCATGAGCACCACCACATTGCTGACAAACAGCCGGAAGCCTCTGAGCTGGCTCCTGCTGTGCACTGGATGCAGACTGACTCTGCTGACCCTGCCTGGGCCTGCTGCTGCCGCTGCTGCCACTACTGCTGCCACCACCCCTGAAGAATCTCCTGAATCGGGAGCTGAGAGAAGACGATCCCGATCCGACAGAAGGAGCCGGTGCCGCTGCCTTACCCCTGCCTCGCGCTGGCCCCTGAACAGTCTGCCCTCTCTCCCGGGCCGACTGGATCTGCTGAGCCTCTACAGCGGCTGCACGCCTAACTGCTGACGCCAAGTCTGTACAACAATGGGACGCCACGAAGTTCCTCAAACTGAGCCTAAGCCCATCCACAAACCTCTCCGTGCGACGCACCTCGTCCTCAGATATAAAAGGCACGAACCGTCCCAGCGAAACAAACTTCGCCTCGTACTCAAGTACCGTCATACTCCCCTGCGTCAGGTCCATAAACTCCCTCTCCTTGGCTCGCTGGACATGTCTAGGGAAATATTGTGCATTGAACTCCTTGACAAAGGTCTCCCAAGAAATTTCCCTAAGACTCCTGTCCCCATAAGATAAACTCTTCAGCGCGGTCCACCAGTCATAGGCGCTATCCTTCAGCATGAAGGTAGCCAGCGGGGTCCTCTCTACTGCTGCACAGTCCATAGTATCAAAAGTCTTCTAAATCTCTCTAAGCCAATGAATGGCCTCGTCAGGGTCGGGACGACCGGTGAAGTGGGGTGGCCTCAGCTTCAAGAACCTCTCGAGTGTAGCTGTGGTCCCTCCCCGAGTACTAGAACCCTCGCTAGGATCTCGAGTCTGATATCAGGCCATAGTATCCATCATGGCCTCCATAAACTGCTCAACACTCGGCCTCCCTGCCTCGGACCCACTAGGGGCATCTCCCTGCTCTCGAATAACTGGCATCCTCTTCCTGTGAGCCATCTACTCGCCTACAATTACAAAATCAAAAGTTCTAATTAGAGTCCTAAAACCTATGCTACCGCCGTGCCTGTACGGGATAATGTATTTATTTGCCGAATTTCCAACATTTAACCGAGCTATTTATTTACTTGCCAGACCGTATGCTCTGATACCAACTGTAACGACCCGCCACCCTATAATCGGGGATCCGATTACTAAATGGGTACCGAATCATTAATTTGGGACCAAACCAGGATCTAGTAAGTCTGGGAAGTAAATAATAAACTAAGCTAAACATTCACATCGCATTGACTTGAAATAAAAGTGCAGGAATTAAAATTATTACAATGCGACTCGATACAGCAAATAATTACATTCTCCAACAGAAGGAAATAATTAAACATATAGGCCAAAGATAAATAACAACTACATCGGGGCATACCCCGGAACAACCGCTGAAGGCACACCACCCGGCCGCACACGCCGCTCTAAGTCTGCTGGGAGTCCTCACCTGAAATTCGCAGGGGTGAGTCTCAAGACAAGACTCAGTAGGGATCCTTCGATCCCCACTACCCACGCACACACCCACAAGTGTAAAGTACAGCTAACAGTAAAGTAACAAGTGTAGTGGCAGGTACGACATCTAATTCTCTACGTGAGAACACATGCGGTCGAAATATAATAATCATGCACATTCTAAGCCAACCGTTAGAAAACCCACAACTTCCGTCTCGATAGAACTCGCCGACCGTGCAAACAACGGTGGGAAAAACCTCGACCCGCTGAGACCAAGGAGTAGCCCCTCGGATAGCACGCTCGCTACTCCGGCCCAACCGGCTCAGGTGACTACCCCTTCCCTCAGCATGAGTGACTCTCCGAATGTACCACTCCAACAACGGTACTAGCTGACCCCGGGGTTCACCAGGTGACCCTCTCTCACTAGGCGTCACCCCGCCCACGCCCCCACCGGCACTGTGCTCACGCCCCCACCAGCACAGGGTGATAAAGTGCTACAATGTCACTCCAGGTCCATAGTAACTGAAAACCCAACACAGTACGATCCGGTCACGTGAAAAGCCCGCGATCGCATAACACACATTGGACCATCCGATCATGAGGAATCCATTGCTATCGGGTGCACTAAAACATGTGCTAACCAGCTATCTAGCAGTATGAACACTTTTTACTGGAATGTATTAGTGAGATTCTGTCTTGAATCGCGTCGACCGAGGTCGACGCCATTCAAGCACCATAAGCAGGTTCATATAAATCAGTCTTCAGAATCTGGCCTTAAAAGGCGTCGACGCCAGAGGACGCCATTTAAAAGGCGTCGACATCCTAAGACGCCATTCAGCACAGAAAACCAGGATTTTCCGAAATCTTTAAAACAGGGGATTTCTGCCTTAAAAGGCGTCATGGCTACCCGACGCTATTCAAAACGCGTCGACCACCCATGACGTCTTTTAATCCCAGAATCCCAAACTGGCAAACTCTCAGTCAGGCGATTCCTGTCTAAAAGGCGTCGTGATGGCCCGACGCCCTTTGAAAAGGCGTCGTCCATGCACGACGTCTTTCAACCCCAGGAACCAGAGTTGCCATGATCCCGAGGGCTCCCCTTTTCAACCCAAACAACCCCAAAATACCCAAAAACGGAGGGGAAAGAGGGGCACACAATCCATAGGAAATCTCAATCATAGAAAATCCCCCATATCATCAAAAGAACTCCTAAACATGCTCATTCTACCCCCCAAAACCAAGGATCCACAACATGCATAAACGGGGGAAGACATGGTTTAAACACAAAGCCGTGGGAACCGTCACCCTACCGGACACTCGAACGCCTCCGAGCTTCAAGCCGTCCGTCTGTCTCGCCCCACGCCGCCGCCGGTACCGCCGAGGTCGTCCTAGCCCTACCGTGACGTCGGCCACCGTCCGGAGAGTAGAACGCCGCAGTGGAAGTGGAGGTGGTAGGGGTAGGAGCCAGGTGGAGGATGGAGTGGAGGGAGAGGCGAAATGGTGTGAGGAAAAGAGGGAGGAGGAGGGGGTCGCCGCCGTCGCCGGAGGAGAAGGAGAGAAGGAGAGTCGGGGAAAAAATGAGGGAAAGAAGGAGGGCTCGCGGGGTTAACCAGAAACTGGCTAAAATGCGTCGACCTGCACGGACGCCTATCAGGTGACATGACAGCCGCTCTGACAAAATTCTGAAACGCGTCGTCCTTCACAGACGCCATTCAGACAACTTGTCAGGGCCGTACTCTGACACACCCAGAGTCTCAGTCTAAAAGGCGTCGTCCCACACGGACGCCGTTCAGACGACCTGACAGGGCCGTACTCTCGCGGCCCAAAGTCAGTCCACGTGGCACCCACGTGGCAGAACCTGAAACGCGTCTGCCATGGTGGACGCCGTTTAAAACGCGTCTTGGGGTCCTGACGCGATTCGACTCAGAACCCTCGCCCCTCACCAGGGCCAGAACTACAGGGCCCGACCCGAAAACCGGATCCGAAAGTCTCGGTCCTTACAACGCCTATCAGATGACAGGACGGGCCGTACTGACAGCACTCTGAAACGCGTCGACCACCACGGACGCCGTTCAGCTGACATGTCAGGCACCGTACACTGACACCGTAGGGTCGCAGTCTGAATCGCGTCGTCCATCATGGACGCCGTTCAAACGACGAGACAGGGGCCGTACTCTCGAGGCCCGAAACCCGCCCACGTGGCACAACAGCAACAAACGTAAATGGCGTCCACCCAGCCAGACGCCGTTTGATAGGCGTCGTGCAGTGCAGACGTCATTCAGTCAAAATTCTCAAGACCCCACAGGGTCCAAACCAGGGGATCCGGCCCGAACCCGACCCGAATACAGAACCCGGAACCTTAGTCCTTACATTCTCCCCCCCTTAAAAGAATTTCGTCCTCGAAATTTGCAACCGCTCAACGCTAATCTCGGCTAACCATCACATACCGGGCGACACGATTCACAACAATCATTCTCACCGTTCAGACCCACTGGGCTCCACGTAACTAGCCAAAGAAATTCACACCAAGCTAACCAAGATTCTCAATTTTGACAAAAAACTGATAGATCAAAATAACCACACACTTGCAAGGCACATATTACAAAACTGATTCTCCACCAAACCCAAGTACATAAAAGTGCTACAAGAGTTCACAACCACCTCTGATTAAGCCAAGATAAAAGTGCTCATCTAGCCCAGCCTCTCGGACCTTCACTAAGAGACGCAACACCACTCAACGTCTCGGACACCTACTGACCACTCGGCTCCTGACCTGCCTTATTCTTTTGGGGACAGTTTCTCGCGAGATGTCCCTTCCTACCACCGCCAAAACAGCTACCAGTGATCAATGGACATATCCGATTGCCATGATACCTGCCACAACGGAGACAACGATCCGCAGCGTCCCGCCTCGCTTCCTGTTGCCAGCTGACCTCCGTTTGCATCTGCTGAACCGAACCATCTTCATCCTCATCACAAGGCACCTCTTGGAACTCGAGTTCAAAGGAACTCGAACCGCCTGACGAAAAGACCGCTGATCTATCCTTGCCTTGCTGCTTCCCTTGTGCTGATTGCTCCGACTCCTTCGCCATTTGTTGAAATTGAATCTCCACCGCTGCCGCGCACTGAACTGCTGACGCCATATCCTTACAACAATGGGCTGCCACAAATTCCCTCAGATCATGCCGAAGTCCATCCACAAATTTCTCCGTCTTCCGTTCCTCATGTTCAGATATGTGTGGAGCAAATCTTCCCAGAGCTACAAATTTCATCTGATATTCTAGGACCGACATACCATCCTGCACCAATTCCATAAACTCCCTTTCCTTGGCCCTCCGAACGTGCCTCGGAAAGTATTGTCCACTAAACTCTCTCACAAAGCCTTCCCAAGGAATCTCTCTCAATGACCTATCTGGAAACATCATCCCCTTGATGGTAACCCACCAATCATAAGCATCGTCCTTCAGCAAGTAGGTTGCCAACAGGGTCTTATCATTCTCAACACATTCAAGAACATCAAATGCCTTCTCTACCTCCTTAATCCAATGAGCTGCCGCATTTGGAACAGGTTGACCCGTGAAAGAAGGGGGCTTCAACTTCAAGAACCGCTCCATCACCATAGACTGGCCACCTCGAGAATTGGACCCCTCACTTCCATCTCCCTGCTGGTATCTAGACATAGCCCCAATCATAGCTTCCAGGAAACGATCCACATTATCTCCTTCTGCCCTCGAACTACCATCATCTGCTCTCGAACCACGAGCCAACGGAACTCTCCTCTTCGGTGCCATCACTACCCCACAACACGCAAATCGAACCAAAACACGTCAAAACCTACCAATCTACACCAGCAGCCATCGCCTGTACAGACTCGTACTTATTGTTGGACTATAATATCTAACCTAGTTTACCACATACTCGACCAGACTGAGCTCTGATACCATCTGTAACGACCCGCCATCCTATGACCGGAGACCCGATCACTAAATGGATGTCGGCCCATTAACTGCGGGTTCACACCCGAATCTCACACAACACGTCTGGAGGAGTAAGCGTTAAACAAGGCTAAATATATCAATCTCACGGACTACAAAGATATAACAAGTGCGCAGGAAGGAAGATAACAATGTCCGTATACAGTCCAACAATAATTACATTGTCCAACAAATTAAATAAGTACAGGCAGAAGTAAAGTACAACAACATCGGGGCATACCCCGGAACTGAGATAGCTGCTGGTCCGCACACCAAGAAGACACCATACGCCGCCACACGCCACGAGGTCCACACCTGAAACCGCAGGGAGTGAGCCACACCAGAATTGGGCTCAGTAGGGATCATCCGATCCCCTGCCTCCCACTCACACACCCACAAATGCAACAATACGGATAAATGGCAATTAAATAAAGCAGTAAACATAGCACCCAAACCTGATATGAAACGTACGCATAAGTAGTGTAGCAGGAACAATTCTAAGTAACCCGAAGAACCCAACACAAAGTCACGTCTCACAGCCAAAGTCCACAAAGCGACCGAACCACACTGTCGACCGAAGTCAAACGTCGCCTCACAACACCACCAACACTCACGCCTGTCCGCCCCTATAGTGTTCCGGGGCACCGTAGGGTGAGGCAGTGAGTCAAACTAGGACTAGTTGGGACCAGTGAACCACCACTGCCCAGCTACGTGTGCACACAAGCAGTCTAGACTACTGTCCTACCCACCGGATTTCCTCCACGCCAGGCCTCGGCACTTCAGGAGGGCCCTGGGGACCGGCAAACCCCCGTCAAGCCGAAGCTACAGGAACTACCCACAACCCTAACCTCCAGGGCTGCGTCAGGCCAAAGGGCGAAGGGCACCACTTGTAACCTTGATCATAGGTCACATCAGGCCCAGTGGCTAAAGGGGTAAAACAACCCCAACACTACCTCAACCAGCTCCACAGCAAGAAACGCGCCGGAAGCTGCCATGACAAACAGGGAAACCCCGACCTGCTGAGACCAAACAGCAACCCCTCGGATAGCGCACCGGCTACTCCGGCCTAACGGGCTCAAGGTGGTTCTGCTTCCCTCAGCCAAAGGTAAAACACAACATGTACCACTCCTCCCACCGGTACGGCACAATGCCTCACAGACACCATGGCCCTTCCCCATCGGCCCAAGGTGACATACGCAAACCACAGTTATTCCGATTCCATATTCGCATAAGCACACACACACACACACATAACATGATTCCATTCACACAGTAAACCTCCGTCTCAGCGTACAACTTAAAGCATGCATTTCAACCATCCAACCGTGAAACATGTGTTAATAACAGGAGTTAATGCAGTTATGTGTTGAATCGCGTCGACCGAGGTCGACACCATTCAACCCCCTCAAACAGGTTTATTTAAATCAGATTATGCCTTAAAACACGTCGACCTGGGTAGCCTCCCTTTAAAAGGCGTCAGCATCCTCAAACGCCGTTCACACCAAATTCCGAGATTTGCAGAACCCTCAGTCGGGGGATTTTCCTGCCTAAATGGCGTCATGCTGGCACGTCGCCATTCAGAATGGCGTCGTCCAAGCATGACGTCATTTAGCGCCAGAACCCCATACTCACGGAACCACAAATAGGGAGGTTTCTGCCTAAATGGCGTCGAGATGACCCGACGTCCTTCTAAAAGGCATCGTCCAAGCTCGACGTTTTTTAGCGCCAGAAACCTGGTTCCGTACTTCAACCCGAGGGTTTCTCCCCTTAACCCCAAACACCCCAAAACACCCAAAACAGAAGGGGGAGAAAAGGGAAATCAAACTACCACAAGCATGCTACAATTCCACAATCCCGAACACGGCTATTCCCACAAGAAAACCCCCTAATCATGCTCATTCTAACCCAAAACACAACATGCCACGCCAAGGAAATCACGAGCAAGATAACCACAGTCCATGCAAGGTTCGTCCCCCTACCGGTTCTTGAACTCCTCCAAGCTCCGTGCTGCCGACCTGCCGCACCGCAAACCGCAGCCGGTACCCCCGAGGACGTCGCCACTCTGCCGAAACATCGGCCGCCGTCCGGAGAATGGAACGCCGCGAAGGAAGTGGTGGTGGTAGAGGTGAGAGGTAGGGAGGTGTTGGAGTGATGGAAGAGGAAGAAGAGGAAGGGAAAGGGAAAAGAGGGTCGGAGAGGGCGGAGAGGACGAAGAGAGAGAGGGTGGAGGCGAAAATGAGGGAAAGAAGGGGAGGCTCGCGGGGTCAATCTGAATCTGACTAAAACGCGTCGAGAGAGAAGGACGCCTATCAGATGACAGGACGGGCCGTACTGACAGTACTCTGAAACGCGTCGACCACCACGGACGCCGTTCAGCTGACATGTCAAGCACCGTACACTGACACCGCAGGGTCGCAGTCTGAATCGCGTCGTCCATCATGGACGCCGTTCAGACGACGAGACAGGAGCCGTACTCTCGCGGCTCGAAACTCGCCCACGTGGCACAACAGCAACAGACGTAAATGGCATCCACCCAGCCAGACGCCGTTTGATAGGCGTCGTGCAGTGCAGACGTCATTCAGTCAAAATTCTTAAGACCCCACAGGGTCCAAACCAGGGGATCCGGCCCGAACCCTATCCGAATACAGAACCCGAAACCTCAGTCCTTACACTCTGCGTCAATGGCATCCAATGCCGGTTCAGCAAGAGGATCAACTCCAAGGAAATAGTCAATGTGCTCAGATCTGAAGACATTCTTCAGGTTTCTGAACCAATCCGAGTAGTTCAGGCTAGTCAAACGTTTGGCATCAAGTATGCCACAGAGTGGGTTATTCGATAACATAATTCCCTACAAGAGATAAGTAAAATCTATTTAATAGATGTTCAATTATTAAAATTTAAAACAAGACATGGTCTTTTGTTCAAGTTTTAACTCCCACTAATTTTCGATGGACTGTATAACCCTCATCAATATAGAATAGGAGACACCGACAGTCTCCTAGTGGGGATCAGAATCTCAATGACTTGTAATACAGTCTTGTGGATAGCACAACAAACTGTAATACAATCAAAGAGCACCCAACTCATGGGACTTGCAACTCCTTGTAATATCCGATCATAACTTCGGTCCCCAGAGATTTAATGGCCTTGTGGATAGCACAACAAGCCACTAATTCTAGTCTAAGCTAACCATCGTTATGCGACGAGCATAGATTTGCATGCAGCCCTTGTGGATAGCAGAACAAAGTTACATGGTTCCTCTACCACGATTATATAGGCATCTTATCCCTTAGCCACTGTCTCTCCTCACAATTAAACAGGCCATGTAGTAGCACAACAAACCTATCTAAAGTGATTCGAGTCCTATGACTATAACGATGGTGGACCACGCGGTAAGTTCTAAACTACTCACGTTACGGCTTAGAGTTTAGACGAGGGTATTTAGATAACTTTTATCTTGGTCTCTCCTAGGTGATAGTATATAAATATATCATATCTATTTACTAAATACTATACCTTCTTTGATTCATAATCAAAAGAAACAATGCATCTCATACATGTCATTATTATGGTCATGGATAGCCCAGTGGGTTTGACTGAAGCCAACAGTCAAACGCTCACACAATCTAACATAACAATTATATCAGATAATCCTGCAAACATAAAGGCAAAGTGTAACGACCCGCCACCCTATAATCGGGGATCCGATTACTAAATGGGTACCGAATCATTAATTTGGGACCAAACCAGGATCTAGTAAGTCTGGGAAATAAATAATAAACTAAGCTAAATATTCACATCGCATTGACTTGAAGTAAAAGTGCAGGAATTAAAATTATTACAATGCGACTCGATACAGCAAATAATTACATTCTCCAACAGAAGGAAATAATTAAACATACAGGCCAAAGATAAATAACAACTACATCGGGGCATACCCCGGAACAACCACTGAAGGCACACCACACCCGGCCGCACACGCCGCTCTAAGTCTGCTGGGAGTCCTCACCTGAAAACCGCAGGGGTGAGTCTCAAGACAAGACTCAGTAGGGATCCTTCGATCCCCACAGCCCACGCACACACCCACAAGTGTAAAGTACAGCTAACAGAAAGGTAACAAGTGTAGTGGCAGGTACAATATCTAATCCTCTACGTGAGAACACATGCAGTCGAAATATAATAATCATGCACATTCTAAACCAACCGTTAGAAAACCCACAACTGCCGTCTCGATAGAACTCGCCGACCGTACAAACAACGGTGAGAAAAACCTCGACCCGCTGAGACCAAGGAGTAGCCCCTCGGATAGCACGCTCGCTACTCCGGCCCAACTGGCTCAGGTGACTACTCCTTCCCTCAGCATGAGTGACTCTCCGAATGTACCACTCCGACACCGGTACTAGCTGACCCCGGGGTTCACCAGGTGACCCTCTCTCACTAGGCGTCACCCCGCCCACGCCCCCACCGGCGCTGTGCTCACGCCCCCACCAGCACAGGGTGATAAAGTGCAACAATGTCACTCCAGGTCCACAGTAACTGAAAACCCAACACAGTGCGATCCGGTCACGTGAAAAGCCCGCGATCGCATAACACACATAAAACCATCCGATCATAAGGAATCCATCTCTATCGGGTGCATTAAAACATGTGCTAACCAACTATCTAGCAGTATGAACACGTTTTACTGGCATGAATTAGTGGGATTCTGTCTTGAATCGCGTCGACCGAGGTCGACGCCATTCAATCTCCATGTATAGGTTCATATAAATCAGTCTTCAGAATCTGGCCTTAAAAGGCGTCGACACCAGAGGACGCCGTTTAAAAGGCGTCGACATCCCCAGACGCCATTCAACACGGAAATCCGGAAATTCCAAGACCTTTACTCAGGGGATTTTCTGCCTTAAAAGGCGTCGTGGGTGCCTGACGCCATTCAAAAATGCGTCGTTCACCCATGACGTCTTTTAAGCTCTGAATTCCCGACCTGGCAGACTGTTTGTCAGGCGATTCCTGTCTAAAAGGCATCGTGATGACCCGACGCCCTTCAAAAAGGCGTCGTCCATGCACGACGTCTTTCAAGCTCAGGAACTAGGATCGCCCTAAGCCCGAGGGCTCCCTTTCCAACCCCAAACAAACCCAAAACGGAGGGAAGAAGAAAAACAATACTATCCATAAGCAATACGTTCGTGGAAATACCCCTTATCATCAAATGAACTCCTAAACATGCTCATTCTAACCCCCAAATCAAAGATCTACCACATGCATAAACGAGGAACAACATGATTTTAAGCACGATATTATGGGGAACGTCACCCTACCGGACACTCGAACGCCTCCGAGCTTCAAGCCGTCCGCCTCTCTCTCCCCACGCCGCCGCCGGTACCGCCGAGGTCGTCCTAGCCCCACCGTGACGTTGTCCGCCGTCCAGAGAGTAGAACGCCGCAGTGGAAGTGGGGGTGGTAGGGGTAGGAGCCAGGTAGAGGATGGAGTGGAGGGAGAGGCGAAATGGTGTGAGGAAAAGAGGGAGGAGGAGGGGGTCGCCGCCGGTCGCCGGAGGAGAAGGAGAGAAGGAGAGTAGGAGAAAATGAGGGAAAGAAGGAGGGCTCGCGGGGTTAACCAGAAACTGGCTAAAACGCGTCGACATGCACGGACGCCTATCAGGTGACATGACGGCCGCTCTGACAAGATTCTGAAACGCGTCGTCCTACACGGACGCCATTCAGACAACTTGTCAGGGCCGTACTCTGACACACCCAGAGTCGCAGTCTGAAAGGCGTCGACCCACACGGACGCCGTTCAGATGACCTGACAGGGCCGTACTCTCGCGGCCCAAGGTCAATCCACGTGGCACCCACGTGGCAGAACCTGAAACGCGTCTGCCACGGTGGACGCCGTTTAAAACGCGTCTCGAGGTCCTGACGCGATTCGACTCAGAACCTACGCCCCTCACAAGGGCTAGAACAACGGGGGTCCGACCCGAAAACCGGATCCGAAAGTCTCGATCCTTACATTCTCCCCCCCTTAAAAGAAATTTCGCCCTCGAAATTGATTGCTAGGAATATCAAGGTCACAACGGGGATATAAGTTCACGGGAATACTTACGAAAAGAGGTAAGGAAATTGCTCCCGCATCTCATCCTCTCGCTCCCAGGTTGCCTCACCTCCGGAGCGGTACTGCCAAATCACCTTGACCAACGGTACGACCTTGTTCCGCAAGACCTGATCTCTGCGATCCTCAATACGAACCGGATACTCTGGGAATGACAAATCCTCAGCGACCTCCCACTCTGAAAAATCCAACACATGGGACGGATCCTGAACGTACTTCCTCAGCAAGGACACTTGGAACACATCGTGCACTCCTGCAAGACTGGGCGGCAAGGCCAGCTGATACGCGGTTTCCCCAATTCGAGCAAGAATGGGAAAATGTCCAATATATCGCGGACTCAGCTTGCCTGGCTTCCCGAATCTCATCATACCCTTGGAGGGTGAGACTCGGAGAAACACGTGGTCCCCAACCTCAAATTCAAGTGGTCTCCGTCGGATGTCAGCATAACTCTTCTGTCTGTTCTGAGCTGCGGTCAACCTCTGCCGAACCGTCCTGGCAATCTCAGCACACTGCTGCACTAACTCAGGTCCTGCTATCTGCCTCTCACCGATCTCGGACCAACACACCGGAGATCGACACGGCCGCCCATACAAAGCCTCATAAGGCGCCATGCCGATGCTAGAATGATAGCTGTTGTTGTAGGCAAACTCCACGGTGGACAAGTGTTGTTCCCACGAACCTCCCCAGTCTAGGCAACACGCCCTGAGCATATCCTCCAAGGTCTGAATAGTCCTCTCCGACTGCCCGTCAGTCTCTGGATGGTAGGCCGAGCTGAAAGCCAACTGAGTGCCCAGCGCCTGCTGAAAGCTCTTCCAGAATCTGGAAGTAAACCTCGGATCTCGATCCGATACAATGGACAAGGGTACCCCGTGCAGAGAGATAATCCGGTCCACAAACAACTTAGCCAGCTTGCCGACCGACCAGTCCTTCCTAATGGCTAGGAAGTGTGCCGACTTGGTCAGCCGATCAACGATAACCCAGATAGCGTCTCTCCTGCTAGGGGATGCAGGCAAACCCATCACAAAGTCCATCGTCACATGCTCCCATTTCCACTCAGGAATCGGCAAGGGCTGCAGTAACCCTCCTGGTCTCTGATGCTCGGCTTTAACCTGCTGGCATGTCATACATCTAGCCACATACTCAGCCACCTCTCTTTTCATACCGGGCCACCAGAAGTGCCTCCTCAAACAGTGATACATCTTTGTTGTCCCGGGATGCACAGCATACCTCGAACGGTGCGCCTCATCAAGAACACATCTGCGCACGTCTTCCTCAGTCGGGACATAGAGTCTGCCTCTGAATCTGACGGTACCATCATCCCACAACTCGACCTCAGACCTCTGGAGAATCTGCGGTAACTCAGCATCTGCCCTCTGAGCCTCAATCACAGCATGGTACACAGCCGGTCTCACAGTCAGGCTAGCAAGCACTACTCTATCCTCTTCACGTGGAACCCTAAAGGAGGATTCCACCACCTGCTCGAACAATTTCCACTCCCGAATCATGAGGTATGACATGACCGTTTTCCGACTCAAAGCGTCTGCCACCACATTCGCCTTGCCCGGATGATAAGAAAGGTCAAAGTCATAATCCTTAATAAACTCCATCCACCTCCGCTGTCTCAGATTCAGGTCTCTCTGAGTGAACACATATTTCAAGCTCTTGTGATCTGTAAAAACCTGAAACTTCTCTCCATATAAATAATGCCTCCAGATCTTCAGTGCAAATACCACAGCTGCAAGCTCCAAATCATGAGTAGGATAGTTCTCTTCATGCCTCTTCAGCTGCCGAGAAGCATAAGCAACTACCCTGCCATGCTGCATAAGGACTGCTCCCAAACCTCGACGGGACGCATCTGAGTAAACCACAAATCCACCTGACCCAGATGGAAGCACCAACACTGGGGCTGACGTGAGACGAGTTTTTAGCTCAATAAAACTCTGCTCACCATCCTCAGTCCATACAAAACGAACTCCCTTTCGAGTCAACCTCGACAAGGGGGCCGCTATCGAAGAAAATCCCTGAACAAACCGCCTGTAATAACCGGCAAGCCCCAGAAAGCTCCTGATCTCAGTCACTGAAGTCGGCCTGCTCCAGTCCATCACTGCCTCTATCTTAGCTGGATCCACTGCGATGCCTTCACCAGAAATAACGTGCCCAAAGAAGTGCACCTCGTTCAGCCAAAATTCACATTTGCTGAACTTGGCATAAAGTTGGTGCTCTCTCAGGACCTGCAACACTGCCCGAAGATGAGCAGCGTGCTCTTTCTCAGAAGAAGAATAGATCAGAATATCATCAACAAACACACCCACAAACTGGTCCAGGTAGGTCCTGAAGACTCGGTTCATCAGATCCATAAAGGCCGCCGGAGCATTGGTTAAGCCGAAAGGCATAACCAAAAACTCATAATGCCCATACCGAGTCCTGAAAGCCGTCTTACTAACATCCACATCCCTGATTCTCATCTGATAATACCCAGATCTCAGATCGATCTTGGAAAACACCCTCGCTGTCTGCAACTGATCCATCAAATCGTCGATCCTAGGAAGCTGGTACTTATTCTTTATTGTTACTTGGTTCAGCTGCCTATAATCGATGCACAATCTCAAGGAACCATCCTTCTTCCTGACAAACAGAACTGGAGCACCCCACGGAGATGTACTGGGACGAATGAAACCCTTATCCAACAACTCCTGCAACTGCGCCTTCAACTCAGCGAGTTCGGCTGGCGCCATCCGATACGGGGCCTTAGACAAGGGCGCCGTACCTGGTGCAAGCTCGATGGTAAACTCGACCTCTCGCTGAGGAGGAAGGCCAGGCAGCTCCTCAGGAAAAACATCTACGAACTCACAAACAACCGGCACCTCCCAAGGACTGGGACTAGCACGAACATCAGAAACAACAACAGAGGCTAAGAAAGCCTCGCAGCCACCAGCAAGCAACCTCCGTGCCTTAAAGGCAGAAATGAGAATACCTCGAGAAGAAAGCCTAATACCTTGGAAGAAGAAGGTCGGGATGTCCGGAATAGAGAAGCGCACCCTCTTCCTGTGGCAGTCCACCTCCGCATAAAAGGCTTCCAACCAATCCATACCCAGGATGATATCGAAATCACGAATAGCGAGTACGACCAACTGGGCAGGTAGCACATGACCCTCAATGGTCAAGGGAACATCCCTCAAACAATTATAAGATATCATGAAGTCTCCAGAACGAACCTCAACCATCAGACCATCAGACAACTCATCAACGGGTGCAGAAAGAATATCTAGGAACTGCTCGGAAATAAAAGAATGCGAAGCACCTGAATCGATCAACACATGCGCAGAGTTCCCAAGGACAGAGAGTGTACCTTCCACCAAGTTGGATGCGTGAGCCTCCCTCCTGGTGATAGCCAGCACTTTCCCCCGAGTCCTCGGCTTCTTCTGATCGCCATGACCCTGTCCCTGACTATGCCCCTGCGGGCACTGCCTCGCCAGATGGCCCTGTTGGCCGCAAGTAAAACATCTCCTGGGAAGAGTGGGACACTGAGTCCCGCCATGGGCACCACCACACTGCTGACAAACTGCCGAAAGCCTTTGAGCTGGCTCCTGCTGTGCACTGGACACTGTCTGACTCTGCTAACCCTGCCTGGGCCTGCTGTTGCCGCTGCTGCCACTACTGCTGCCACCACCCCTGAAGAATCTCCTGAATCGGGAGCCGAGAGAAGACGATCCCGATCCAATAGAAGGGGCCGGTGCCGTAGCCTTACCCCTGCCTCGCGCTGGCCCCTGAACAGTCTGCCCTCTCTCTCGGGCCGACTGGATCTGTTGAGCCTCTACAGCTGCTGCACGCCTAACAGCTGACGCCAAGTCTGTACAACAATGGGACGCCATGAATTTCCTCAAACTGAGCCTAAGCCCATCCACAAATCTCTCCGTGCGACGTACCTCGTCCCCAGATATGAAAGGCACGAACCGTCCCAGCAAAACAAACTTCGCCTCGTACTCAAGTACCGTCATACTCCCCCGCGTCAGATCCATAAACTCCCTCTCCTTAGCTCGCTGGACATGTCTAGGGAAATATTGTGCATTGAACTCCTTGACAAAGGTCTCCCAAGAAATTTCCCTAAGACTCCTGTCCCCATAAGACAAACTCTTCAGTGTGGTCCACCAGTCATAGGCGCTATCCTTCAGCATGAAAGTAGCCAGTGGGGTCCTCTCTACCGCTGCACAGTCCAAAGTATCAAAAGTCTTCTCAATCTCTCTAAGCTAATGAATGGCCTCGTCAGGGTCGGGACGACCGGTGAAGTGAGGTGGCCTCAGCTTCAAGAACCTCTCAAGTGTAGCTGTGGTCCCTCCCCGAGTACTAGAACCCTCGCTAGGATCTCGAGTCTGATATCGAGCCATAGTATCCATCATGGCCTCCATAAACTGCTCAACACTCGGCCTCCCTGCCTCGGACCCACTAGGGACATCTCCCCGCTCTCGAATAACTGGCATCCTCTTCCTGGGAGCCATCTACTCGCCTATAATTACAAAATCAAAAGTTCTAATTAGAGTCCTAAAACCTATGCTATCGCCGTGCCTGTATGGGATAATGTATTTATTTGCCGAATTACAACATTTAACCTAGTTATTTATTTATTTGCCAGACCGTATGCTCTGATACCAACTGTAACGACCCGCCACCCTATAATCGGGGATCCGATTACTAAATGGGTACCGAATCATTAATTTGGGACCAAACCAGGATCTAGTAAGTCTGGGAAATAAATAATAAACTAAGCTAAACATTCACATCGCATTGACTTGAAGTAAAAGTGCAGGAATTAAAATTATTACAATGCGACTCGATACAGCAAATAATTACATTCTCCAACAGAAGGAAATAATTAAACATACAGGCCAAAGATAAATAACAACTACATCGGGGCATACCCCGGAACAACCACTGAAGGCACACCACACCCGGCCGCACACGCCGCTCTAAGTCTGCTGGGAGTCCTCACCTGAAAACCGCAGGGGTGAGTCTTAAGACAAGACTCAGTAGGGATCCTTCGATCCCCACTGCCCACGCACACACCCACAAGTGTAAAGTACAGCTAACAGAAAGGTAACAAGTGTAGTGGCAGGTACAATATCTAATCCTCTACGTGAGAACACATGCAGTCGAAATATAATAATCATGCACATTCTAAACCAACCGTTAGAAAACCCACAACTGCCGTCTCGATAGAACTCGCCGACCGTACAAACAACGGTGAGAAAAACCTCGACCCGCTGAGACCAAGGAGTAGCCCCTCGGATAGCACGCTCGCTACTCCGGCCCAACTGGCTCAGGTGACTACTCCTTCCCTCAGCATGAGTGACTCTCCGAATGTACCACTCCGACACCGGTACTAGCTGACCCCGGGGTTCACCAGGTGACCCTCTCTAACTAGGCGTCACCCCGCCCACGCCCCCACCGGCGCTGTGCTCACGCCCCCACCAGCACAGGGTGATAAAGTGCTACAATGTCACTCCAAGTCCACAGTAACTGGAAACCCAACACAGTGCGATCCGGTCACGTGAAAAGCCCGCGATCGCATAACACACATAAAACCATCCGATCATGAGGAATCCATCTCTATCGGGTGCATTAAAACATGTGCTAACCAACTATCTAGTAGTATGAACACGTTTTACTGGCATGAATTAGTGGGATTCTGTCTTGAATCGCGTCGACCGAGGTCGACGCCATTCAAGCTCCATGTATAGGTTCATATAAATCAGTCTTCAGAATCTGGCCTTAAAAGGCGTCGACACCAGAGGACGCCGTTTAAAAGGCGTCGACATCCCCAGACGCCATTCAACACGGAAATCCGGAAATTCCAAGACCTTTACTCAGGGGATTTTCTGCCTTAAAAGGCGTCGTGGGTGCCTGACGCCATTCAAAAATGCGTCGTTCACCCATGACGTCTTTTAAGCTCTGAATTCCCGACCTGGCAGACTGTCTGTCAGGCGATTCCTGTCTAAAAGACGTCGTGATGGCCCGACGCCCTTCAAAAAGGCGTCGTCCATGCACGACGTCTTTCAAGCTCAGGAACCAGGATCGCCCTAAGCCCGAGGGCTCCCTTTCCAACCCCAAACAAACCCAAAACGGAGGGAAGAAGAAAAACAATACTATCCATAAGCAATACGTTCGTGGAAATCCCCCTTATCATCAAATGAACTCCTAAACATGCTCATTCTAACCCCCAAATCAAAGATCTACCACATGCATAAACGAGGAACAACATGATTTTAAGCACGATATTATGGGGAACGTCACCCTACCGGACACTCGAACGCATCCGAGCTTCAAGCCGTCCGCCTCTCTCTCCCCACGCCGCCGCCGGTACCGCCGAGGTCGTCCTAGCCCCACCGTGACGTCGGCCGCCGTCCGGAGAGCAGAACGCCGCAGTGGAAGTGGGGGTGGTAGGGGTAGGAGCCAGGTAGAGGATGGAGTGGAGGGAGAGGCGAAATGGTGTGAGGAAAAGAGGGAGGAGGAGGGGGTCGCCGCCGGTCGCCGGAGGAGAAGGAGAGAAGGAGAGTAGGAGAAAATGAGGGAAAGAAGGAGGGCTCGCGGGGTTAACCAGAAACTGGCTAAAACGCGTCGACATGCACGGACGCCTATCAGGTGACATGACGGCCGCTCTGACAAGATTCTGAAACGCGTCGTCCTACACGGACGCCATTCAGACAACTTGTCAGGGCCGTACTCTGACACACCCAGAGTCGCAGTCTGAAAGGCGTCGACCCACACGGACGCCGTTCAGACGACCTGACAGGGCCGTACTCTCGCGGCCCAAGGTCAATCCACGTGGCAGAACCTGAAACGCGTCTGCCACGGTGGACGCCGTTTAAAACGCGTCTCGAGGTCCTGACGCGATTCGACTCAGAACCTCCGCCCCTCACAAGGGCTAGAACAACGGGGGTCCGACTCGAAAACCGGATCCGAAAGTCTCGATCCTTACACAAAGGATCTCCATCGTATCGCCTTCTTGATTGCAACAGTGGATCGTCCTCACTCCTTCCTCTATTGCCTCGATCAGATTACAATAATTCTAGAATTACATATAAATAGAAGAAGGCCTCATGACGAGTACAAGAGAGAGGGAGGTAGAAGTACATCGGAAAATGAGAGAGGGAGAGATACGCAGATCTCTATTTATTAACAATTTAATAACCATCCAACATTCATCTACGATCCACACACACATCGTTGATCACATGAACAATAAAGGTGCTTATCCATGACCACGGTGTGTTTTATACAATCCACACATGATTTAGCGCATCATATGGCTAAAATAAAAGAGTTTTAAAAAATAAATAATTTTTTGGCTTTCAAAAAGCTAGGATCCAATCAAAATTGGTATTTAACTTTCAAAAACACTTTTATTAATTTAATCATGCAATCAAATCAAATTTAAAAGCATAAATCACACATCACATGTACACACATTCCAAATTAATAGTTCCAGTTTATTCCATGCAAATTAGAACAATTCTAATAATTAAACAATCTAACATTTAGATTAAAATATATTAATAATCTAACAATTAGACTATTAATAATTAATAACTAATCTAACTCTTAGATTAGTCCACTAAAGTTAATTAATCAATTTAACAGTTAAATTATTAATTAACTCTAATTATTAATTAACTACTAATCTAACTCTTAAATTAGTTAATTAATGTTAATTACTAATTTAACAATTAAATTATTAATCAACACTAATTAATTAATAATTATCATCTAACACTTAGATTAGTTAATTTAAAATTAATCATTAACTTTAACACTTAAATTAACAATTAACTTTAATTAACTACCAATTACTAATCTAACTCTTAGATTAGATTAATTAATGTTATTATTAATTTAACTATTAAATTAATAACTAACACTAATTAATTAAAGACTACTAACTCAACATTTAAATTAGTCAATTAAAATTAATTATTAATTTAACATTTAAATTAACAACTAATTATAATCCTTAACAACATTTTGTTAATAATGATTCCAAATCATTAATAGCCCAAATAATTAAAATTTGATAATAATTAAAATCTCAAAACAATTTTGAAATCAAATTAAAATCTAATTTATTTATTAAATGGGCTAATGGGGTTTAAATAGATCAATGGGCTTTAATAAGGGACTTCAAAGAAATGGCCCAGCCCATTAAACCTTAGGTGGTTCGGACCCTACAGGGCCTGGGCTCGAGCCAGGGCGCGCCTGGGTCCGAGCCAGGTGCCCCGGGCTCAGCCCCGGTCCAGCCAGGGCACCAGCCCGGTTCACCCGGTCTGGCCAGGAGCCAACCGGCCCGGCCCGGCCCCTAGGACCGGCCCCTTTCCCCACCCGACGCCTCTATGCTGCAAAACCTTAAACGGGTTGCAGGTGGCCCATGGGGGGGGGAGGTTTCCAGCACCGCCACCGGCCGGCCCCCGACGTCGCCCCGGCACTGGCGACGAGCGAGACACCGGCAGGGCCGCTGGAGAGAAGCCCCAAAAACTTGGTTTTTATGCCCTTTTTATGTTTCTTGGTTTTTCATAAAACGCAAGAAGAAGAAGAAGATGGAGGCCTCTCCGGCACCGGTGAAAAGCCCAATGAGGACATGTGATTATCCCCAGACCATCCGGGGTCTCTGTCCTCGACCCAACTCTTGGGATTGTCGAGCAAAGACACTCGAATCTCACCGGTCTTCGTCTCACGAAGAACACAGGATACCCCAAAAAAAAATTTGAATTTTTACAGAATAATAATAATTTAAATTATTATATAATCTGTGTTCATTGCATGAACACGGATCCAGCAAATAAAATCGAACCGGTGCATGGAATAATACGTGGAAATATTAAATCGAAGACTGAAACGAGATGAGAAACAGTGGAACCTGGCTCTGATACCACTGTTGGGTTCCTGGATTTCTCCGGATCTCCCGCACAGTGGAAATAAAAGGATAAATAGAGATCCGTTCCCGTTTCAAAAATACTAAAACTTCGATAATCGGATTATCGAATCTCAGCGTGTGCGGATTCGAATCCACAACCGTTCAGTTCCGTCGGTGTGACACTGCAAGCCGCACAAGCACATGGCCTCTAGCGGAGACCACGCGATCCCCCTCGCGACGGATATCCTCACGTTCCTCATTCTTTGCAGCCCACAAAGTCTCCGCCGTTCGCCGCAATGATCGCCGCAGTGCGTGGACGATTTCTCGTAGGACGGGATTCGGAGAAGCGTTGGACCAGATCTGGAGTTCTGGATTCTTCTTGGACACTAGAAAAAGAGAGAAATAGAGGAGGGGGCGGCCAGGGTTAGCAGCAGCTTGGCCTGCTCAGCCCGTTCGCTACATTTTATACTAACTGTGCAGTTTTTCATAAAGACCCCCGATTTATATAAAACCCACTTATTTATCCATCACCTTGAGAATCATTTGCATGTGACCCTCTAGGCCCAATTACCAGTCCGGTTAATAGCCCAATAAGCCCAGTGACTCCTTACTGGCTTTATTAATCAATTAATAACCCTTTATTAATTAATTAATCAACCGAATTGATGTCTTACATCGAATTCGATCGGGCCTCCGATCACGTTGGGTGCCAAGCAATACCGCGTGAACCCGAAAGGTATCGGGGGTTAAGTAACCCACTCTTGGAACCTTTCAGCCGACAGTTACCGCGTGGATATAATCCTTCATTCGTACATTACTCACGAGTCAACTCAGGGTATGGCGTGTTGTCAAACCCTATCCGGTCGACTCACTTAGATCGGATGCCGTTGATGAATATCCGAAAACTCCTTTCCCGATATTATTGTCCGCCTTGGCCAGGGACTTTCGCGCATCCTTCCTAGAGCATTCTCTCTCTTCGTACAAAGAGTGAATGATTCCTTATTGACACTCAATTTCCTTCGACGGTATTCCGCTGAACCTGATCCTTGGCTGTTTAGAATCCCGTGGCTAGAGATTCATAAACCAAGGTCAAAGTACAGAAGTCCACCGTCAAGGTGCCCTTGGTGTCTCAAGTCCGAGGACCATCCACACAACTGCGACAATAGAATCAAACTGGTTGACAGTGAGGTATAGTACCATCCAGCGATTCAGTCGGATCAATTTAGTGAACTCATTCTACAATGAGCACCTACAGATTTGCCTTAGTATCTCCACACAAGTGACTATGAGATCAGTCACCCTCATCATATGAGCAGGAGTAATCTGTACTAGTCTAACCGGATATCCAATGTCCTTTCTCGGATATCCTCCGACTAGGAACGATTAAGAATATGTGTGTTTAAGTGATCAGTCTCATTAGTATGATCTCATCATAATCTGATCATTATCGCACATATTCACGGACTTCATTATGGGACGATAATTAATACGATTTACACATAATGAATATTATACCATTATATTAATAAATGAACGAGATTACAAAGTCAGATTGGCTTGTAGGCCACTTAAGACTAACACGGTCGTATGGTAATGCTTTGTGATAATAACATCAAAATCATTTGGAATGACATCAAGATGTTACTATCAGTAAAAGCATTTCCATCCGTTTACTTCTCCATAATGGGTTTGGTTATAACATCGCATGTATCGGAAATACAAATCTATTAATAGATTGATAAGGATATTACATTAACCTATATGTCAAAATGTTTGACATAAATTTGATGATAAAGTCTCAATTGTTGAGATATGAAATTTATTTCTTTAAGGAAAAGTTCTTAAAGGATACATGGAAATCTTGATAGAAGGAGTGAAACACATCACTAAGTACTTGAGAAGTACTAAGGATGCACTCCTGTATATGGAGATGATGATTTGAAACTATGAGGTCACACTTACTCAAATTTCAAGTCAGATCATGGGTTTAACCTTCTAATAAGAAATGAATGGATTGGACGAGTTCTAACCCAGAAATCAATATTAAGATGACGACATAAACAAATGATACTATTATTGGAATAGTATGGATGAAAAAGTTCATCCCTGAATTAGATCTAGTTTTAAAAGGTCTCTGATAAAATCCCGTTGTTGTAAGACAACAGTGGGAGCGATCAATTGTGTGATCGAGCCATGGTCTCTTCAGAAGTTACAAAATATTCTGAGGCTCTTTTACAAGTTCAAAGACAATGGATTAAGAGCAAACAACGTAATGGAAATATTCCATCTATTTAGCAGATCCCTGACCAAACCTGAGTCATAGACTTTATGTGAGCATCACCTAGATTTGATGGAGATCAAATGTGAAGGTGATTGGCTTGAGTCCAAGTGGGAGATTGATGGATATAGGTGTCCTCTAAGCCAATCATAAGGCACCTATTTCAATCTGGTTCACTGATAGATGACATTTATTTCATTGTGTAGATTGACATATTTGCTATTACGCATAATGAAGTCCATGAATATGTGCAATAGTCATCATATTATGATAAGATCATAATAATGAGACTAATGACTTATAAACCCATATTCTCAATTGTTTCTAGTCGTAGGATGTTTGAGAAAGACATCAAACATCTGATAAGACTAGTATATGTTATTCTAGCTCATATGATGAGGGTGACTGATCTTGTTAGTTACTTGTGTGGAGACACAATGGTAAACCTGTAGGTGCTCATTAGGGAATGAGTTCACTAAACTAATCCGACATGAATCGCCGAATGGTAATTTACCTGACTGTCAACTAGCTTGATTCATCGTTACAGTTGTGTGGTTGATCCTTGGACTTGAGACGCCAAAGACACATTGTCGGTAGACTTCTGGACTTTGACTTTGACCTACGAATCCCTATCCACGAGATCTCCAATAGTCAAAGATCGGGTCCAACGGAAGACTTTCGAAGGTGATTGTGTGTTCAATAAAGGATTGTTCACTTTCAGGTAACTGGAGAGAAAATACTTCAGAATAGATCCGCAAGAGTCTCTGGCCAGAGCAGAAACAATATTAGAAAAGATGTTTTCGGATATTGTACGGCGGAGTCTGATTCAAATGAGTTGACCACCTAGGGTTTGACAGTTGACTATACCCTAGGTTAATTTGAGATCATTGTGCGAACGAAGGATTATAGCCACGCAGTAACTGTGGACGAACATGTTCCATGAGTGGGTTGCAGAACCCCATTACCTTTCGGGATCATGCAGTGTTGCTTGGCACCCAACTTGATCGGAAGTCCGACCGAATTTACATGAGATGTTAATTAAGTTAAGTAATTAGTTAATATTTAGATATTAATTAATTACAATAAGTTAATAACTAGTTATTGGACTTAACGAGTTGAAAATCGGATTGGCTAATGGGCCTAGAGGGTCACACGCAATAAGATTCTCAGTCGGTGGTGTTTAAGTGGGATCTACATTAAGTCAGGGACGTTTGTGAAAAGTCGTGCCGACTTAATATATACACGCAGTTGAGAAACCCTAGGCCAAGCTCCAGGGTTTCCCTATACTGGGCTTCCCCCCCTTTCTCTCTCCTCCTCCTCTGGGCACCCCTTTTGAGGCGTCGGGCTGTATCTATCTCCACCGCGCATGATTCCCGAAAGTCGGGAATTCCCGTCCGCAAGTTTTCGGATATCGTTGCGGCGATGGATCTTCAGTGAGCGAGTTGATATGGACGAGGGAGCGAGAATGAACCACCGCAGAGGATCGCATGGATACCGCTGGAGGCCGGACGCTTGTGCCACTCGCGGCATCGCCTCGACCGAACCGAGACAGAAGCGGATTCGAATCCGTGCACAATGATTTAATCATCACGTTTATTTTTCGGTTTACAGTTTTTGTTCCGAATAGGATCAGCGGGCATCGGGCGGGATTTGTTCATTTGTTCCGCTGCGTTATTCGCGTCCCGCCCGGATCCCAACAGAACGTGATCAAAAGCCCGTCCGAATTTATTGTGGGACATTAAATTTGGCTGATTAATTAATATAAAGATATTAATGAATTAAGTGGGTCAGTAAAGAGTTACTAGACTTAATAGACTATTAACTGAACTGGTATTTGGGCCTAGAGGATCACACGTAAACGGTTTTCAAGTCGATGAATTTATTTACGAGTTTTATGATAAGTGTGGTTTTTTCTGGAAAATTGCAAAACCACTTATTATAAAAGAAATGATGCTAGGTCAGAGGCCAGCAACTCTGACCTAGCTAGCCACCCCCCTCTCTCTCCTCTCTCTTGGGCACCCCCTCGCCCTCAGAGGCCCGCCCCGGAGGCTCAGCTCTGACTCCCGCCTGCTCCGCTCCCCATTCGACGGGAGTTCTAAATCCACATGTCGTGGAGGATTACGTGCAACTAAATAGGATCTGTAAATGCTACACCGAGTGAGGAAGCAAGGACGATTCATTAAGAGGAAAATCATGTGGATACTGCTAGAGGCAGGGCACCTGCGCGGCTTGTGGCATTGCACAGACAGAACCCGACGAATGCGGATTCGAATCTGCGCAAGGTGAAAATCTAGTTTTTCTCCTTTAAATTTTAATACATGATACTGCGCGGATCCGACTCTTCCATCCACTGCGCTTTTTCTCGGATCCGACACATCGAACCTAACACTTAGGGCCAGACTGAATCAGGCCCTATAAGGACTGAGGTTTCGGATCCGGTTATCGGGTCAGTTTCGGAGTAGGTCCCCTTGGTTTGGGCCCTTGTGGGGCTGGGGCATGGGTTCTTTTTTCGCATCGAGCTTGCTCGATGCGGTTCAAACGGCGTCCGATTAGGGGGATGCATTTAGAATGTGCCATGTGGGTTGGCTTTGGGCCGCGAGAGTACGGCCCCGGTCTTATTGTCTGAATGGCGTCTTGCATGGTCGACGCCATTCAGAGTACGTGTAAGGACTGAGGTTTCGGATCCGTTTATCGGGTCAGTTTCAGGGTCGGACTCTGTAGTTCGGGCCCTAATGGGGCTGGGACCCCGTTCTATTTCGCGTCGAGCCTGCTCGACGCGGTTTAAACGGCGTCCGGCGTGGCAGACGCGTTTTAGATTGCGCCACGTGGATGCCACGTGGGCTGGCCTTGGGTTGCGAGTGTACGGGCCGGTCGTGTCGTCTGAACGGCGTCCATGATGGGCGACGCGTTTCAGACTGTGACCCTGCGGTGTCAGAGTACGGTGCCGGTCTTGTCGTCTGAATAGCGTCAGCCTTGGGCGACGCGTTTCAGACTTCTGTCAGAACGGCCTGTCATGTCATCTGATAGGCATCCGTACATCTCGACGCGTTTTACCTAGTTCCTGGTTACCCCGCGAGTCCTGCTTCCTTTCCCTCATTCTCACCCTCACACTCTCTCTCCCCTCATCCTCTCCACCCTCCGACTCTCCCCACTCTTCCCCTTCCCTTTCCCCTTCTTCCTCTTCCACCTCTCCACCTCTCACCACTGCCACCACCACTTTCTTCGCGGCGTTCCATTCTCCGGACGGCGGCCGACGTCCCGGCGGAGTGGCGGCGTCCTCGGAGTACCGGCGGCAGTTTGCGGTGCGACGGTTTGGTGGCGGAGCCAGAAGGAGTTCAAGAATCGGTAGGGTGACGATTCCCTCGGCGTTTCATTTTAAAACCATGTTCTACCACTCTGAAGCATGCAACGAATCTATGGTTCTTGGGTAGAATAAGCATGTTTATGAACTTTTCTTGATGAGGATGAGGGTTTCTGTGAATGTGGTTTAGTAATGATTAGCTTGCTCCTCTTCCTCTTCCGTTTGGTTTGATTTTGGGGCATTTAGGGGTGATCAAGGGAGCCTTCGGGCAGGAGACAGGACCTGGTTTCTGACGCTAAAAGACGTCGTGCATGGACAACGCCTTTTAGAAGGGCGTCGGGCCATCATGATGCCTTTTAGGCAGAAATTGTTCCACTCAGGCTCTGTCAGTTCGGGGATTCTGGCGCTAAAAGACGTCATGCTTAGACGACGCGATTTGGCATAGCGTCGGGACACCATGACGCCTTTTATGCAGAAATCCCCCGATTAAAGTTTTCTGCTAATTTCGGATTTTGGTGTGAATGGCGTCTGAGGACACCGACGCATTTTTAAAAGGCGGCTAACTGTGACGACGCCTTTTTAGGCCATATTCTGAGGCCGAGAATTTATGAACCAGTTTAGGAGACTTGAATGGCGTCGTCCTTGGTCGACGCGATTCAAACCAGAACCACACTAATCTATGTCTGTAAAATGTGTTTACACTGCTAGATAGTCGGTTAAATGCATGCGTTTAGTACACTCGATGACGATGGACTCTTCATGACCGGATGGTACTACGTTGTGTGTCATGCGACTGCGGACTTCTCACGTGACCGGATCGCACCGTGCCATGTTTCGTGTTACTGTGGACCTAGAGTGACAGTTGTAGCGTTTGACACCCTGTGTCGGTGCGGAGGGACACAGCGCTGACGGGAGTAGTGGCGGGGTGACGCCTAGTGAGAGAGGGTCACCTAGTGAACCCCGGGGTTAGCTAGCTTGTACCGGTGTCAGAGTGGTACCTTTGGAGTGTCACTCGTGCTGGGGGAAGGAGTAACCACCTGAGCAAGTTGGGCCGGAGTAGCCAGCGTGTTATCCGAAGGGTTACTGTTTGGTCTCAACGGGTCGGTGTTTGCTGGGGGAAGGAGTAACCGCCGAGGTAGCTGTTGGGATCCGGACGGGACGCGAAGAACGCAGCGGAAACGAAGAACAAAAATTAATCCCGCCCGATACCCGCTGATCCGATTCGGAACGAAAAACTCAAACCGAAAACTACGAGAAGTAATCCGATTACCGTGTGCGGATTCGAATCCGCTTCCGTCTCGGTTCCGTCGAGGTGATGCCGCAAGCCGCACAAGCGTCTGGCCTCCAGCGGTATCCACGCGATCCTCCGCGGTGGTTCGTCCTCGATCCCTCGTCCGTTACAGCTCGCTCGCTGAAGATCCGTCGCCACAACGGTTGCGGAAATCCCGCCGACGGGAATTCCCGACTTTCGGGACTCACACGCGGCAGAGACCGAAGCTGTTCTGGCACGTCGAACGGGACGCCCAGAGGAGGAGAGAGAAAGGGGGGATGACGGCCAGCAAGGGAAATCCTGGAGCTTGGCCCAGGGTTTCTCAACAGCGTGTATATATATTAAGTCGGCGCGACCTTTTCACAAAAGTCCCCGAGTTAATATAAATCCCACTTATGTACCACCGACTGAGAATCTTATTGCGTGTGACCCTCTAGGCCCATTTACCAGCCCAATTTTCAGCCCGTTAAGTCCAATAACTAGTTATTGACTTATTGTAATTAATTAATATCTATATATTAACTAATTACTCAACCGAATTATCATCGCATGTAAATTCGGTCGGACTTCTGATCAAGTTGGGTGCCAAGCAACACCGCATGATCCCGGAAGGTAATGGGGTTCAGCAACCCACTCATGGAACCTGTCCGTCCACAGTTACCACGTGGCTATAATCCTTCGTTCGCACAATACTCTCGAGTTAACCTAGAGTATGGTCAACTGTCAAACCCTAGATGGTCAACTCACTTGAATCAGACTCCGCTGTACAATATCCGAAAACCACTTTTCTGATATTGTTTCTGCTCTGGCCAGAGACTCCTGCGGATCTACTCTAGAGCATTCTCTCTCCAATTACCTGAGAGCGAACGATCCTCTATTGAACACACAATCACCTTCGAAGGTCTTCCACTGGACCCGATCCTTGACTATTTGAGATCCCGTGGATAGGGATTCGTAGGTCAAGGTCAAAGTCCAGAAGTCCACCGACAAGGTGTCTTTGGTGTCTCAAGTCCAAGGATCAACCACGCTACTGTGACGATGAATCAAGCCGATTGACAGTCAGGTAAATTACCATTCGACGATTCATGTCGGATCAGTTCAGTAAACTCATTCTCCAATGAGCACCTACAGGTTTACCATTGTGTCTCCACACTAGTAACTAACGAGATCAGTCACCCTCATCATATGAGCTGGAATAACCTGTACTAGTCTAACCGGATGTTTGATGTCCTTCTCAAACATCCTACGACTAGGAACAATTAAGAATATGTGTTTATAAGTCATCAGTCTCATTATTATGATCTCATCATAATCTGATGACTATTGCACATATTCATGGACTTCATTATGCGTAAATATAAATATGCCAATCTACATAATGAATTTAATGTCATTTATTAGTGAACCAGATTGAAATAGGTGCCTTATGATTGGCTTAGAGGACACCTATATCCATCAATCTCCCACTTGGACTCAAGCCAATCACTTTCGCATTTGATCTCCATCAAATCTAGGTGATGCTCACAGAAAGTCTGTGACTAAGACTTGGTCAGGGATCTGCTAAATTATCTACAGATGGAATATTTCCATTACGTTATTTCCTCTTAATTCTTTGTCTTTGAACCTGTGAAAGAGCCTCAGAATGTTCTATAACTTTTGAAGAGACCATGGCTCGATCATACAATTCATTGCTCCCACTATTGTCCCACAACAACGAGATTTAATCAGATACCTTTTAGAACTACATCTAGTTCAGGGATGAACCTTTTCATCCATACTGTTCCAATAACAGTATCACTTGTTTATGTCATCATCTTAATATCGAGTTCTAGATTGGAACCATTCCAATCCATTCCTTTCTACCAGAAGGTGAATCCATTATTTGACTTGAAATTTGAGTCAGTGTGACCTCATAGTTTCAAATCATCCTCTCCATATACGTGAATGCACCCTTAGCACTTCTCAAGCGCTTAATGATGCATTTCACTCCTGTATCTTTTAAGGACTTTTTTTAAAGGAATAAATTCCATATCTCAACAATTGAGATTTGTTATGAAATTTATGTCAAACATTTTGACATACAGGTCAATATAATATCCCCACCAATCTATCTTAATAGATTCGTATTTCCAATACGTGGAATATTATAACTAAATCAATTATGGAAGAAAACATGGTTAACAATGCTTTCACTAATAGTAACATCTTGAAGCCATTCTCAATGACTTTGATGTTATTATCATAAAGCATTACTAAAGCGATTGTGCTCCCACTGTCCTTTCTGAATACACACAATCCGTGATCATTCTTAACGATCACATAATATGACAATTAAGTCAAAAACTTTTATTACAACTTAGGAAGCTTCAGTTTAATTCAAAATAATTTTGAAATCGTAACTCGCTTCCTGGACATTCTAAAAGCTTTAAAGGTGTATCATATACATCTTTATCTCAATTATATTGAATGGACGCTTTTAATATTCAACTGTCATCAGTCTCATGACAGGCAGTATTGACAAGTAGAACTTATCAATCTCAAAGTTGTAATGACAGAGAGCATCATTATCATAGATTTTATATCATAATCTATTTTGAGCTCCTCTCACCTTACTAAATCAGATATGTCAAACATATCCTTCTAGTCACTGAGAGAATCTCAAAAATCTATGAAGTTCTCTGATGTGTGACATGAGTGGTTCCAAATAACTAAAGATTATCTAATAATCTTACGTTAACTTGTGAATCTAGAACATCTTCTAGTTTTATCAGCTCCCACTGTCTTCTTTGAGGACATATTCCTCTTCACAGAAGACAGCTTTCAGGATGACAATTATTTTATTATCGTCTGGCCAATAACTGTAATGTCCAAACTCTTTAGACATTCACAATTCACATCACGATAATACCTGACTTTTAAATCAGGTGTATTCATAATTCACATCTCATATGAATTATTTGGTTTCCATATCTTATATAGACACACACTGACTAATTTGGAACCATCTTTAAAGTATGGACATCTAATATTCATACTTATGTTCAAAAGGACAAGAATTAGGCAAATCTTATTATGTATTGCACCATATCTTAATAAGGTGCAATTCCTCATTCTATCATATTTCTATGATGCACAATGAGGATTAATCGAGCGAGGATACAATTATCCTCTTAATGATATGTGTAAATCATATACTTAAGTACTAGTTTCTTTGATCAAATCAAAAATTCTAATACTTCATATTGATCTTATACCTTAATCTCTCAGATGCATTCAACTTGTACTTCAATAAGTACATACAGTCGAATCATTCGATACATTCAACTTGTACTTCAATAAGTACATACAGTCGAATCATTCTAAGAGTGAACTATAAGGTAAGTCAATAGCAGTGATTATCTTTGGCCTTGAAGCTAGTTACATCAATATGCATCAGCATCAATGATTTCTTATTGTACAACCCTATGTACAATACCATAGATAATCAGGATTCACACAGTTCATTTCTATAGGAGACTAGTGAACATTCATCACATGAAATGTCACTTCAAGAATCTATAGTACATTGACTGATTCGAACAACTATTATTCTTTTCAATCAATGTTATTCTTAATTTCTTATGCAACTAAATAACAGTTATTCAGTTTCATATTAGACTCCTATAGATATACAAAGATTTACTGTCAGACAGCAACCTATGAATATCATGAACAATAGTTGAGTCCAACTCAACACTTACATTTTCTCGATTTCCTTTTGCTTATCTAAGTCTGCACACTATCGCAGCTCTGAGAATCATTTCCAATATCTCATATTGGATACGCTAATTCTCCAATAGACATGCAAAAGACGATAATAAGAATACATGAAACTTCTTTCAAGTTCCATATTCTTTTTGCATTTACCAATATCCTTATATTGGTTGCAGTGGGAGAACTGCTACTTCTCTATCTCGGCTGACTTTTCTTTATCCTTTCAAGTGTGGGTTTGACCGTTTAAAGTCTTACCACTTGCCTTTCTCAAAGGCACATCATAAATATCTCTTCATCTTGGTCTATCCAAATAAGAGATTTCATGATTATCATTGCCTTTCATTAAGGCATACCATGAGTACCTCTTCACCTTGGTCTATCCAACTAAGAGGATTCATGATATCTGATTAGGATAGTGACTTTCACTTGGCCCTGAAGACATTCTTCAGAGTTTTCTAGTCAGTCTGAGTATGAGAAGTATCGGCATCCAACATGCCAAAATCTCGAATAGACGACAGACATATTAGTGATCGAAGGAAATAACGTGATTTAAGCAGATAGTTCTGATAATTCAATTATGGTCTTTTATCTTGAATTATTTCCCACTATTTTTCGACGGACTGTATAACCTTCAGGTATACAGAACGGAAGACTCCGACGGTCTTCTAGTGAGGATCAGAATCTCCAAGAATCACAGTATGACCTCGGGTAAACACATAGTATCATACCATTATCTTAGAGCAACCATCTCATGGTAATTGCAACTCCTTGCAATATCCGATCTTATTTCGGCTCCCAGGTCTTTAATGGTCCCGGGTAAACACAGTAGACCATTGTAGGTGCTTAGAATGACCGTGTGATTAACATGAAATATCTATGTTGTTTAGTGTAAACTAACCTATTAAAAACAGCAACTAAAGTGCAGTGATCGCCAGAAACTTTTAACTTAAAAGTTTCAAAAGAGATATGATCGCCTACCTTTCAAACGCGGAAGATTGAGTCCTTGGTTCCCCTTCCTCAGCCGGCTGAAGAAAGAGAGCCCTTTCTTTGCTTCTTTGTTCTTGCTGTTGAATTTGAGGTTGAGGATCGTCCAGAAGTCTTTCTGGCTTTGAGCTTGATTTCCCCCTTTTGAATCTCTCGTTGTTGTTGAGTGCAGCAGAGACAGAGACAGAAAACGAAGAAACAATGATGAGAATTTAAGTAGAAGCAATATCTGAACTAATCATGATGTTAAACGTATTTAAAACAGCAAACTTACTTTTTTAAATGGCTTTGAAACCCCTTAAATCAAGTAGGTTTTTGAAAGATTATGCTGTGGTGTGTGTTTGCATGAAGTGAATGTGAAGAATGAAATTAATGAAATGAATGCAGTAATGAAAAACTTATGCCCAGTCGGATGAAGCTTTGAAAGGATGAAAATCTTGAAAGGGACGCCGACTTCTGGAAATGGCAGCGCTCCAGCGTTACGACGTTGTTGCTTCGATCTTCAACTCGCTATAACGCTATGGCTCAACTCAACTCAATTCTCTTCTCTTTCTTTTTTTTTTTTTAACTCTTCAACGTGCGAGGTATTTATAGGCATTTCTTGCGTTCGTGATTAACATTGAAAAACTCCGAATTTATCCATCTTAACCGACAGATAATTACTGATTAATTCATCTTTATCTGTAATTATCTAAAACGCGTCCACCATGTCTGACGCCTTTCAGATTAATTAAGATAAGGATAAATATCCGGAAAAACTTATCTTTATCTTTATTAGGTAAAACGCGTCCACCTGTGTAGACGTCTTTTAGACTAATTAAGATAAGGATAAACATCCGGAGGGGAAGTTAAAACTACTTAGGAAACTTAAAACGCGTCGACCTTCACAGACGCCTTTTAGTTAATTAATTAATTAATTCAAATTCAAATTTAATTGCTAAAATAAGAATAAAGTCTGAATGGCGTCCACCTAGGTCGACGTCTTTTAGAATTCTTCATATTTTAACTCAAATTTGAGCTAAAACCAATTCAATTGATTAACTTAAACACATCTGTTAAACCCGACACTTAAAAAGATTAATAAAAATTAATTAATGATTAAATATCAGACCATTTCGAGGCATTATTGTATGATATGAAATTTACTCAAAATGATGTCAAAATTAGCGTGTCTACAGCTGCCTCACCTTAGCATCGTCTTTGTAAGGAAGTGAAATGGAATGGAATGTACTGAAAAGGTGATGCCAAGGTGTGATGAGACACGCTCTTAACATCACATGACTGGAATTTTTCTCAAAATTATCGATGAAGATAGCTCAAGGAAATCAATGGAATTAATCCTGTCTGGATGAGGTAGACAAGGAAACAAAATAAAGTCGATCAACCTCCTCGGAGTGGGAAGTACCCCAGGTCGTAGACACTGCAGGTTTCATCATGGGGAGCGTTTGCCAGCCAATGTGGACGTGCTACAGCCATAATGGATCTTAAAAGAAAACAAGAATATTGGATAAAGAATCCAATCAAGGATAGAATTCCAAGGATATCTTCAAGCGAACCTCAAAGATAATCAAGATACTCAATTCGGAATGGAATATTTCATATCATGTTGGAGTTATTTGATTTAATGGTTTGAAACTTAATCAGTAATTAATTCTTATCACAATAATTTCAAAGTCCTACATGATGCATGCTGGGCTAAAAGAAAAATATAAAGTCAAATAAAATATAAATTAATCAAGGATAATATTGTTAAATTGTTATTAATGAGTCAAGATACCAATTCTTGTTATTCAGTGCTAAGCCGAAGCTTGTTTATCCACGCACCGTTTCACAAAAGTGGAACCATCGTCCTCACTAATTAACAATCCAACGGCCTATCCGTGCGATTAAGAATCCTCTGGAATTATCACTGTTTTTGTTGAAGGGGAACTCAAATTCCAGTTTCATCAAAACCACAAGGTCCTTGATATGCTCTAATAAATATTTATCATATAGTAATGCAAATGATTTACATGAAATAATACAAGGGTAGAAATAACCGTCTTTTTAGCCACGGTCGGGACTTGAATTCCACAATGGGATTTTCTTGACATTTCCCAGCTTTACTTGAATTTCCTGCAATCAAAATTATTAGTTCCAAACAAATATTCAATTTAAACATTAAAATCACAGGATTTCGGGAAAATCATATAAAAGCTAAAACGCGTCGTGTCGAGAAGACGCCATTTAACTTTGAAACGCGTCAGGTATCCTAGACGCCTTTTACTCACAGAAACATGTTTCTGGTTGTTCTCTACCCGAACTCCAACTCTATCAATGCACATCCCTTTTCCAATCCGGAAAAGGTCTACTTAGGATCGCAATTCCTCCTATATAAACACCCTTAGGTTATTCCCAAGCAATCCCATCATAATCCAAAGATCCAAAGGAGAGTTTTCTTCCAAATTTTCAAGGTTTCTTCAAGGTTTTCAAGCTTCCCAAGCTTCAAGAAGGAGGAACTCCGAAAAAGAGAGATGGATTCCTCAAACAAGAGGATGAAGATGTCTCTAGAGAAGTTTGCAGACATAGAGAATCATCTTAATGGAAGAAATCCCAATCTTCAAGTAGGTCCAATCAACTTTCTTTTCATGTTCTTCATGTCTTCCATCATGCTCTTCATCAAACTTCATCAAGCTCCCTTTTTATTTTTCTTTCAGAATTACCCCATGTTTCCTGGCCCAAGAAAGTTCACGTCTCTCCCTTGGATTCGTAAACTTGCAAAAAGTGTTAAGCTTTCTATGCAAGTGTTCATATCCAAGTGGGATCTTCAAGGACTTGTAGTGCTTGCCAAGAATTACAAAAGTGCGAACGTAGACTGGGCGGCTATGGGCGCCTTGATCGAGTGGTGGCATCCCCAAACTCATACGTTCTTCTTCCAAGATTTCGAGTGCACAATCCTTCTAGAAGAAGCGAAACTTCTATTGGGTCTCCCAAAAACCAGAGACAACAGAGACAAGATAGCCTTGACAAAAGAGAGAATCACCGGTCAACAGTTATTGACATTGATCATGAAGGATCCTTCAGAAGCTAAAGGATGCCTCACGAAGAAGGGGATCAATCTTGCAAAACTAGCCGAGTGGACTCTTTATGAAATTGAAGATTTAAGGGAGGATGAGGCGGAGGATGTAACAAAAGCTCTCGTTACATGCCTTGCCGGTGCCTTGTTCTTTCCTGCACAGGATAACATCTTGGAAGACGATCAAATTAGTGCTATTTGCGCAATTTTCGAAGGTAAATCTATTAGCACTGCTCTCTTAGCATATCTCTACAGTGGACTTTCTGCAGCTTCTGTGGGTCGTCCTCCATATGGATGCATGCTACTCTTTGCCTTGTGGGTTGAACTTCACTTCAAATTCGAGCATAGCAAGAAAAGGCCTCTGAATCCATCTCAGACCTTCTTGAATAGTCCAATTCATTGCATTGCTAATATTGTAAAGTTCAATGAGTACATGGTCAACAAGGTTCCAAAACTCAAGACCCGAGCCGATTGGAGAGAGTATTTGAAACTCATGACATCCGACATATTCGACTCGTCTCCACTTGCTCTTGTTGGAAAACCAGTTTGGGTGCACCGTACAGCAGGAGCGGATCTCAAGTTAATTGGAGCCACCGAGTTTGTGTTATACAATCCACACCGGTGCCTTACTCAACTCAGCTTGGCTCGTCGTGAGTTCCCTGAATTCTCTCCCACACTTCCAATCAAGAAGCGCGACTTGGAGTCCGATGAAGATTATGAAGCCATACAAACCATCATTACTCTATGGAACCTTGGCTTTAGCTATCGTGTAAGATCCTCTAAAGATAGAGATAAATGATTGAAATTTCCTTATCTTAAAGGTCTTCATGATATTCTCCCTTGAATGTCCTCTTTCTTTTTTTTGATTTTGATGTAATAAAGATTGATTCCATTGAATAAAGATTGATTTTTCATGCCTTAGAATCTTTCTTCAACTTTCTGTGATGTGCATATGATTTTTCCTTAAGTAAAAACCTGATTTTTCCTGAAAATTCAATAATTCGGGTTCTGTAAAATGTAAAACGCGTCCACTCAGAAAGACGCCTTTAAAACTAAATTCTTTTCCAGAAATTCAATTTAATCCTTAAAAACCCGATTTAAGCTTAAAACGCGTCTACCCATATAGACGCCTTTCAACTCTCTATCCTACTTTTCCTAGGATTCTGCCATTAATTCCATGATTAATTCCCTGAAATGCGTCCAGTAACCAAGACGCCTTTCATGATTTTCCTGTGTACGGCTCTGAACAGAACCTGAAACGCGTCCATACATGTGGACGTGTTTCAACCAATTCAAACAGCTGTCCTTTACCACTTCAACTTATGAGCCATAAAATGCGTCTTCCTGAGTCGACGCCTTTCACCCTTTTCGTTACAGACCCGCGAATGCCCTCCTTTCTTCCTCACTTTCACAAAAAAAAATCTTCTCTCTCCACCGAGCTCCGGCGATTTCTCCGGTGATCTCTCTCTCAAAAACTCCTTCTCTAGAGCCATGGAACACGGTGAGGGATCAAGGAAGAAGAAGGCCTTGGCCAAGAGGAGGCGGAGGCAAGAAGAAGAAGCTCCCGAGGAGGTGCCGGCGGCGTTAGCCGAGGCGGCGGCCTTCTTGGAGGAGGAGCTCCCTCCACCGGCGCCCATGGCGGTGGAAGAGGAAGAGGAGGGCGACCTCCACACGGTGAGTCTCCTGTGGAATGAATGGGCAAGGAAAAGAGGGGAGAAAGGGGTTCATGAAGGAACCCGGAATCTGGACTTGAAAGGCGTCCAGACCAGGTGACGCCTTTCAAAAGGCGTCGCCCTTGGTCGACGTCTTTCAAGATAAATTCTGAATTTTTTAATTATTAGAAAATATTTTTGAATTGCGTCAATTCATGTGGACGTGTTTTAAAACACGTCTGTGTATGCTGACGCCTTTCAAAACAGAAAGTGAATTTTCCTGTTTTTATTAATTACTGACCCTATTTTTTTGTTGTTTTTATTTGCAGGGAGTGATGAGGGCTAGGATCTCTTGGGACCTAGTTATAGGGGCTTATAGAGGGCTCCCGGATTTCCAGAAGGCGCGCCTGCGCCGGATGGGGTTCGGCGAGATACTAGACATCGAGCCATTTTGGCTCGATCTAGTCCTGCTGCAGGCGCTCAGGGAGCGTTGGCATGCGGAAAGCCGGGCTTTCCTAATGCCGTGGGGACGTATGGTCCCCACCCTAGAGGACGTGGCCAGGATCACCGGCCTCCGGGTAGAGGGCCGACCGGTGAGTGGGGTGACTTACCCCGACTATCGAGGATTGGCAGAGGCCTTGTTAGGGATAGAGGTGTCTAGCATGGGCAGAGAATCCAGGATGGTCCCCAGGGTAGAAGTAGAGGCTGCCCTAGGTCTAGACGAGCCCCGGCGTCGGTCTGACGAGACCCGGGAGGAGTTTAGGGACAGGCTAGCAGAGTCGTCCTCTGCCATCTACTGTAGGGACCCTAGCCAGGTAGAGGAGGTAGACCGACAGCTTAGGGTCTTTCTTGTCTTTTTCTTCGGTCGGTTGCTCTTCGGTACGAAGGGCGACCATATCCACTGTAGATTTTTGTATCTGTTAGATGATCTAGATAGCTTAGGGGAATACGCTTGGGGTGCGGCCCTCCTGGCCCACCTGTTTGCAGATCTATCCGCGGTCACTCCGGACCGCGAGACTACTGTCAGCGGCTTCTCGCCGTTCCTCCAGGTATTAAATGTTTTATTATTTATTCATGATATGCAATATGATATGATGCTTTTTCTAACTTATATGTTTATGCATGCAGGTGTGGAGCTACCACTATTTCCCGCTCGGCAGAGCGCGAATTGTTCGGCCAGATGCCGTCCCATTGGCCTGCCGTTGGCAGCCAATTGTGGACACAGCTCCGCAGCACCATCAGCTGACGGCCCTCCGCCGTCAGTTTCTAGATTATCCAGAGCTATTGGTAAGTTTTTAACTTGTTCAATTTTTTTTATTAAATTCTTTATTCCTTAAGTGCAATTTATTTATGAATGCATCTAACCTATATGCAGGTGATCTGGCGCCCATATCTGGGCATGAACGAGGAAGGTCAGCCATGGGTGACGGCTGGCAGGAGGCGATTTGGGAGGCAGATGTGGGTGCACTGCCTCAACGAGATCGAGCCCCTCCGCCTCCGGCTCGTGATGAGGACGTTGGGTCTCCATCAGGAATGGATAGATGAAGAGGTTCCGGAGGGTGTGGGGAGGAGCATGAGGGGCAAGCAATCCCTCACCGACTGGCGTGCCAAGTTCCCGGAGCAGTACGAGGACTGGCACCGTCGGGGCATCAGAGTAGAGTCCCGTGCGGAGAGTAGCGAGGGCTACCTCCAGCAGTACCGGGTTCATTATGCCGACCAGCTGCGGCTCGTCCGACCACTCGATGTAAGTATGCATTCATGCGTCTTTAATTTTATTATTATCTTGATTTATATTGGTGAATGAATATATATATATGTGATTTGCTGGATGCTCGTGATGCGGTCATCATCGACCTCCGGGCCCGACCACATGATGCTGAGGCCCAGCTCGAACAAGTCCAGAAAGAGCTCTTCGATCTGGTATGTATGAATATGAATGCATATTTTAATTAATTAATTGTTTTGGCGATTAACCACTGACAGTGTTCTTTTGGTGCAGCGAGCCGTCTACACCCAGGCGGCTCCCCCTACCTATGGAGCTTCTTCTTCATCATCCTTCGTCGCGCATGATGCTGCCTTGACTGACCTCCAGAGTCAGCTCGCTTCTGCCATCCACCGGGCTTCTCTTGCGGAGGAGGACCGTGCTGCTCGGGTAAGTTTTGATTTTTGAATTTGACTTGATTTACTTGAACTAACAAAATCTTCTTCTGCAGGTTGCTGAGCTCCAAGAAGCCCTTCAGAGGGCTGAAGCGGATGCCTATGCTACAGCGACTCGTGCTGAGGCTGATGCAGAGCGGATCCGAGCTTTAGAGGAGCAGGTGGCCCTACTTTCGGTTGGGGATCTCGCGCGCCTCCAGACTCGCTTGGAGGTCATCAACGAGGAGCGGGAGCGGGAGAGGCAGGAGCGGCAGAGGATGGATACTGAGATATCCGCTCTTCGGGTCCAGTTGGGCATTGCAGAGCATGAGCGCCGGAGTGTGGAGGAGAGGTACAGGCGTGCTCGACAGCGTGCGCAGGAGCGCGGTCTGACGAGCGCTTTTACTGCCAGCGCTGCCGTGTCTTCCGGCCAGGCGGGGCCGAGCACGATGGGGCCACCTCCACCTCCTAGCCGAGGACCAGCTCCAGACGCACCTGACGAGGCCCAGAGCCAGTTAGATGAGGGAGGAGGGGAGAGCCAGCCTTGAGGGCTTATGTACTTCTTTTCTTTTCATGTATCATGTATAAAACACTTTTGATATACACATGAAACTTTTGAGCTCCAATCTCGTGTTCCTGTGCTTATCTTGCATCCTGTACAACACTTAACAAGCAGGTTAAGTATCTATTTAGGCTTAGCCCCTTGCCTGACCAAACAAATGGTCAATCAATCTTTTCCTTGAATAAATAATCAAGGGGCATAGCCTTTATTAACAAAGGTAATAAGAATAATCAGACTTAAGCAAAATGCAACATACAAGCAAACATATGCTCACTGAAAATAAAAAGAATGAAACACATTAAATGCAACAAGCAAATGCTAATCAAAATATTTTTTGTGATTTTGAAATATTCATTTTTTGTTTGGGTTTTGAAATATGTATTCTTTTTTTTTTAGATTTTGAAAAATGTACATTTTTTTTAAATTTTTTTTTTTTGAAATATGTACTTTTTTTGAATTTTTGACTATGCAATTTTTTTTAACTATGCAATTTTTTTTGAATTTTTGACATATACATTTTTTTTGAATTTTGACATATGCAATTTTTTTTGAATTTTTGACATATACATTTTTTTTTTTGGTTTTTGACATATGTAATTTTTTTCGAATTTTTGACTATGCAAATTTTTTGAATTTTGACATATGTAATTTTTTTGATTTTTTGACTAAAAGACCAGTATGGTACTTAGATCAAAAGATCATATTCATTTATTCACTTAATTTCCAAATTATTCTTTAACAACTTAACTTAAAACCCATCGTGTTTGAACTTGTGTTTCCATTCGTGATCCCATTTGATGATTTGACCCTTAGTCAATCTAAGCCTTTCCTTAAGCTTGAAGTACACCTCTTTAGAAAGAAAAGAAGAATAGATTTAGAAAGCCCATGAGAAGGTTCCGGAGACCTAAAAAGATGTTCCTTTCCAACCCTAATATCTGTTGGGGTTCGGTCATTTTCTTCCCGGGATATTTATCGACCTTGCGTTCCTTTTTGTTTCATTTCATGGCCTTGATGTAACGTTTGTAGTGTATTGGCCTTTTGATTTTGCCCTTTGGCTTTTCCTTTTGTTTTTTTTTTTTTTCTATTATTTTCTTTCTTTGCTTTGCTTTGGAACGGATCTCCCCCATTTTTTTTATGACGGCCTCCTACTAAGATGGCGGGTATTCTCGGTAGTCTATTTTAAGCCTCGTTCCGACATCATGGGCCGAGTGTAAAACAGAATTTTACTTTAAAAGGAATGATTTGTACTTTACACTCTTAGTCAAGCTTTTGATATTCTTAAGGACTTGGCATCTCTTGTTACTCACGAATCAAACGTGTCAGTGTGTGCAGTAATGGGTTTGAAGTTAAATTATTCAGACTAACAAAGAAATTTGAGTTTATAAATTTTCTGATTCCTCTGGTCTTTGTACCATACTGATCGACTCTTTAACCTAAGGGTAGTATTTCTTAAGGTGTAAACCATTCTAGGGATGATTTAGCTCTTCTCCTTCTGCATTAACAAGACGATAAGCATTACCAGGAAAAGCATACGATACAACATAAGGTCCTTCCCAGTTGGGTTGGAGTTTAGAACGCGGACCACCAGGTTTTACAAAAATTCTTTTAACGACCATTTCACCGACTTTGAACTTTCGTTCAATGACTTTCTTTTGATAAAAACGTGCTAATCTGTTTTGATAAACTTTTGCATGATTAGCAGCTGACCATCTTTTCTCGTCTAAAAGTTCCAATTGAGCAAGAAGTGCTGAACGATGTTCATCAATGGAGAATTCCTTGTTCAATTGTACTCTTAGCGACGGTATAAGGATCTCATATGGAACTACCGCCTCCATTCCAAATGTTAAGGAATAAGGAGTTTGCCCGGTAGGCGTGCGGATTGAAGTTCGGTAGGCCCATAGAGCCTCAACCAATTTTTCTGGCCAATCTGCGAATTTGTTAGATTTACACGTCTTTTTGATAATTTTTATCAAAGTCTTATTAGTCGCCTCTGCTTGGCCATTGCCTTGCGGATAATAAGGAGATGAATGATGCAATGCAATTTTATACCTGTTGCAGAGGTCCTTCAATTCCTGTGACACGAACTGCGGTCCGTTGTCGGTGACGATGGTACTTGGAATTCCGAATCTTGTGATGATGTTCTTCATAATGAATTTGCAGACGGTTGATGCTTTGATCTCCACGTACGCTTCAGCTTCTGCCCACTTGGTGAAGTATTCCGTTGCCGTGAGAATGAAAGATTTTTGCTTGATGCCGGAATCAGGATTACCAAGAGGTCCAATAATGTCGAAAGCCCACATGGAGAAAGGCCGTGGGGAAGAAACAGGATGGAGTGAAGATGCAGGAGAATGAATTTTGTCGGCGTGAAGTTGACACTTAGCACACCTACGGACATATCCTACACAATCTTCTTCCATGGTTGGCCAATAAAATCCTTGTCTAAGGATCTTCTTTGCTAGCATCTGTCTATTGACATGGCCACCACAAACTCCACTATGAGCTCCTTCCATAACCTTCCAAAGCTCATCTTCGTCTAGACATCTCAGAAGAACTCCATCAAAACCTCTCTTGTATAGTGCTCCCCCAACTAGGATATATCGTTGAGCAACTCTCCTGATAGCTCTCTTTTCCTCAGTTGTAGCTTCTTCAGGATACGATTGATCTTCACAATATTTTGCAATTTCATAATACCATGGCTTCTGTTCATCATCCATCTCTTCTAACAGCTCCATCAACATGATTTCTCTTTTCTCCACAATACTTCCATCTTTGAATTTCTTCAGCAACTTCTCCTTAGTTCTAAGAAATGAAGGGTCTTTCATGGCAGGTGAAAGACGCCTATGAACTATGATTGATTCAGATTGCTTGCTGATCGGAAAATCAAGGGAAGATGCAAGTGAAGCTAGAGCGTCAGCTAAGATGTTTTGATTTCTAGGGACATGGACAAAGATCAATTTTGTGAAAAGCTTTGAATAAGCAGAAGTAAGTTCTTGATATGGCTTGAGCTTGGGATCAAGAGTTCGATACTTGGTCAGCACTTGGCGAAGAATTAATTGGCTATCACCTACAATCCTGAGTTTGGTGGCACCATGGAAATGAGCAGCCTCGAGACCAGCAAGAAGTGCCTCGTATTCAGCTATGTTATTGGTGACTGGAAAGTCAAGCTGAAAGGCTTGTGGAATGGTGACACCTTCAGGTGATAACAAAACGATTCCGATCCCCTTTCCATGAGAATTCAGAGCTCCGTCAAAATGCAGAGTCCACATATCATCTCTGATTTGATTTACGGACATCAGTTCTTCATCCGGAAACTCTGATCGCACTGGATCAAATCGAGGAAGGGGATGATGAGCGAGATGTTCTGCTATGGCATAGCCCTTGATCGCTTTCTGTTGAATGTAAATGATATCGAATTGGGATAGAAAGCTTTGCCATCGCGCTAACCTATCAGTAAGAACAGATTTCTCCAGAAGGAACTTGATCGGATTCATCCTAGCGTTGAGGTGGACTTCATGGGCCAGAAAATAATGCTTTAGTTTCTGAACAACCCAAACTAATGCTGCACATGTTTTCTCCATCGCCGTATATCTCTGTTCAGCGGGGTTGAGAAGTTTAGAGAGATAGTAGGCTGCCCTCTCTTTTCCTTCTTCATCCTCTTGTGCTAGGACAGCCCCCACTGCATCATCCAGGACAGAAATATAAAGTATCAATGGTTTGCCTGGAGATGGTGGTCTCAAAACAGGAGGACTTGCCAAATAGTCCTTTAATCCATCAAATGCCTCCTGACACTTATCGTCCCAATTAAATTTGACTCCTGGCTTGGTAAGCTCGTAAAACGGCTTACACCTTTGTGAGTGCTGAGAGACAAAACGGCGAATAAATTGTAACCTCCCGATTAATCCTCTTAATTCTTTCAAGTTTTTGGGAGGTGGCATTTCCCTGATAGCCTTCGCCTTATTGGGATCGATCTCAATTCCCCGTTTGCTGACAATGAATCCAAGCAATTTCCCTGAAGATACCCCGAATACACATTTCTTGGGGTTCATCTTCAACTGATATTCTCTCGATCTCTCTAATACCCTTGCCAAAACTTTGGCATGCTCAGCCTTCGTTTTAGACTTAACCAGTAAGTCATCCACATACACTTCCAAATCTATATGCATCATGTCATGAAATATTGCCATCATAGCCCTCTGATAAGTGGCTCCAGCGTTCTTCAATCCAAATGGCATGACGACATAACAATATGTTCCCCAAGGTGTAGTGAATGAAGTCTTCTCTTGATCCTCTTCTGCCAGCTTAATCTGGTTGTATCCTGAAAATCCATCCATAAACGATAACGTCTCATAGCCAGCAGTGTTATCGATGAGTATATCAATATGAGGCAATGGAAAATCATCTTTAGGACACGCCCGGTTCAGATCGCGGAAGTCAATGCAAATTCTGACTTTCCCGTCCTTTTTCATAACCGGGACTATATTGGCCACCCATTGTGGATAAAGGACAACTCTAATGAATTTGGCTTTGTGTAATTTGTCGACCGCTTCCTTCATCTTTAAAGCCATTTGTGGGTGGAATCGCCTTAATTTCTGCTTGACCGGACTAGCTCCATCTTTTAATGTTAACCTGTGTTCAACTAAAGATGAGTCTAACCCCGGCATATCCTCGTAACTCCAGGCGAAAGTGTCCTTATAATCCTTAAGCACTTGTACCATTGCCTTCTCATCCTCTGTAGAAAGATTTTTACTGACGAGGACAACCTTAGGTTCGTCTTCAGTCCCTAAGTTTATTTCTTTGGTGGGCTCTTCTACGGCAGCTGAGGGTTCATCAAATCTCTTCACTCCACTGGCATACGCCTCAGCCGCGTCCTCATCATTTTCCTCATCTTCAATAATGGGGTCCTTTTCATGCACTAACTCGTATACCCCGTACCCATCATTGACTGACTCATCATCTGTACAATCTTCTAGCATCTGAATTGGATCCTCTAAAAGCTGAGGGATTAAAGAGCAAAAGGAACATTTATCAGCCAAATCCTGGAGGTATCTTTCTGGAATTTGCCTACCCTTAAGCTTCCTAGACTTCCTAACCTGCCTAAAACTAGACTTCCTAACTTCACTAAACTGCCTATCATAACCTAATGAAGATGAAGCAGGATGAAAATCCTGGGATACAAGTGGAAATACAGGAGAATCCTCCCGTGGGGAGGGACAGAGTAGATCTAGGAGAGAATCTTGACCGACGGACCTGCGCGATGGGGTGTAATCGGACAAGTAAGATGTTTCCTCGATAATGATTTGGGAAGAATTTGTTGTAAAATTGGCGTTTTTTTTTGGATATCGGAGGAAGTATACATGAAGCAGGAGTGAATACAAATGGAAGGGGAATCAGACGGAGGAAGCGGCACCAAGGCCAGAGGATTAGGGGGATCATATAGCAATATGTCCCAGATCAGATCATACATCCTCTCTAGGTCGAGAGGAGGTTGTGGAATAAAGTCCCGAGGGGACAGAGTGATCATAACGGGCGGAGCCCGTGGAATGTCTTCAATTATGACCCGCGACCAAGTCGGGGTCAAGAGTAGTGTACGAAAAAGAGTATGGAGCATTAGGACATGTGAAGGATATGTCCCCCTCCAGAGCAGATCTGTTGTATAACCAGCTTCATAGGGGTCATCTGGCTCCCCTTCATCAGTTTGTTCGGACAGCAGTATCCGCTTGTCAAAGATTGCGCCAGGGCTCTCAATTAGCTCGTCGATCTGCAGTGGCCACTTGGGTTCTGCAGGATCCAGAAATAGTCTGTTCAGTGCTATGTATAGGTCCCTCAGATCGAACCATCTGTACCATTCACATTCGGGATCATGAAATTTCCTCCTTTTCATAGGCCGCAAAGCCTCCAAGGATTGGTACGTAAGTAATTCGGAACAATGTCTGGCCAAATCCCTCCCATATATGTCGTGGAAGTCAAAACATGAAGTAATGACCACCGTGTTGTCATGACTAAGTATGGGCCCTTTCACAAAGTGTGTATATAGAGTCCATGTTAAGGGATCTCGGCCTTCTTTCAGTGGTGTAAACATTGTTTCCAAGATTTCTTGACCATCTTCTTGCTGAACCCTGTCTTGCTTCAGTTTCCTCGGCCTATAGCCCAGACCGCTTCCGGGTACTGCCCGATGATCTCTAACAGGAGTGGTCCTGCCTTGCAACTGTGTGCCCAGACCTTTCCCAGGCTCGTAGCCATTTTTCATCATAATCCTCCTTCCTGGGGTACTCATGCACTTCCCCCTTTTGATAGCATCTAATGGATATGGAGAAATGGTAGCGGCTTTCAAAGGATCAGCCACTGGACGGTAGACCTGTAATACCGACAGAAAAGGTTGTCGGCCAGGTAAAACAGCAGATTTAATATTTAAGGTATGAGCAGCAGCAAGGATCGGCATGCTCGTCACTTTAATAATTCGTCCTTTATAAGGGAATTTGAGGCATTGGTGATTCGTAGAAGGAATCGCCTCAAGAGTTTTGATATAAGGACGTCCCAGAATGGCATTTATGGAAGGGTCGATTTCTAGAATATGAAATTCGACCTCTGCATGACTTACTGGACCTAGCTCCACCTTTAAATAAACCATTCCCAGAGGGGAACGGGTAGAATTGTCATATGCCGTAACTGAGATGGGGCTAGGCAGCCATTTCTCCTTGGGCACACCGCACAGTTCCAGGGTCTTCGGAGGTAAAACATTAATTGAAGCCCCTGTATCAACCAGGCATGCATCCACGGCCTTTTTGCAGATATTGACCGTGATGCTCAGAGCCATGCTTCTGGCGGCTGGCGGTGCTAGTTCCGATGTGTGGAATGTAATTGAGGGCTGATCCCCCTGAGGAACTAGTAGTGCTGCAATTTTCTCTACCGGCACGTCTTCATTGACCATCACCTTCTGTAGGTATTCCATTAAGGCTTCTTGGTGAATCTTGGACCTTTTAATCAATTCCAGTACAGTGATCCGTGCCGGTGTTCTGTCCAGATGTTTCAACAAGTCATATTGAGTGCCTGGTGCACTCTCTTCATTATGGGCTTCCTCAGTCGGCTGTGATGGGCCGTCTCTGACTATGGACTGAGGAAAGACCTTGTTGAAAATCCTTCCACTCCGGAGCGCATGTTCCTCGACCGTGGAGGATCCGGGTGGCACCTTGAGTACCGCAGAATCGGGTGGCGTAAGCGGTGCGGAGGGTTGATGCGTAGGTGGTGGCGTTGGGTTAGGTGGTGATGGCGCGGTGCGGATTAAAGGCCTAGATGGTTGGATGGTAGATGGGTAAGTGGTTGGCAAAGTGGGGAATGGGACGCGTAATAGCGGTCTGGATGGTTGGATGGCATCTGGATAAGTAGTGGTAGCGGTAATGGGTGAAGTAGGAAATGGTATGCGTAATAATGGCCTAGATGGTAAAAGGGGCGCGTTATTGGTTTGCGGAGGGTTATATGATGGAGGCGTAGGAGTGCGGTGCGTAATGGGCTTAAGGAAGGTGGGTAGTGGTAGTGGGTTATTGGGTGCGGGCGAATGATATGTGGGTGTGGGTAGAGGGGTGATGGTAACGGGTTGTGGTCTGGGTATGTGGATGGTGCGGCGTGGTAGTCGCTCTGCGGTACTTTGAACGTGACCCGTTGAACAAAGAGAGGAAGAGTCCTCTATCCTCCATTGTTGCCCACGACCAGCCTCAGACTAGCTGTTCGTTAGAATGGGAGCAACCTGGTTCTGGTTCTGGTGCTCCGGGAGTGGATTCTGCACTATGCCCATGTTGGGTGGTGCTGCTGCTTGTGCCGGTGGTCTTGCTTGCTGCTGCTGTTGCTGCTGTTGCGGTCTCCTCGCCTTCAGGGCTGTTATGTACTTCTTCATTTCCTCCCAGTCTATGCCGCCCTGCTCATTGAGATCATGAATATAATCTCTGAATTGGAAGCAGGTGTCAATGGTATGCCCAGGTTGCCTATGGAAGTAGCAATACCTGGACGTATCGGCATTTTGAGGCCAGACGGCCTTTTCCCTTGGCAAAACTAAGGCATTAGCCGCCATTAAAGCACTGAAGATATCGGCCAAGGATTCTGGGAGTGCCGGATATTCTGCCCTTTTCGGGCCTGGGGGTCTTCTCGGCTGGTTGTAGTCACCAAGAGGAGGGACATTGTGGTACGCCGGCGGTGCGCGTGGCTGGTACTGTGGCTGTTGCTGCTGCTGATACTGCTGCTGCTGGGGTTGCTGGTACTGCTGTTGGCGTTGCGGCTGTTGCTGTAGCTGTTGCTGGTTCTGATTCTGATTCGGCTGCTGGGGCCGCTGATACTGTTGTTGGTACTGGGGGTTCTGCTGCTGTCTGTACCCTTGCTGCTGTGGCCTCTGGTACTGCTGGTGACTCCTCACGAACTGGGGCGAGTTATTGTTCATGGTACTCACTTGTTCATGAGAGAGCGTGCCCTCAGTAGTCGGACCTGTGCTGGAAGAGTTCGGCACTGCAGGCTTCCGAGGCGGAGGCCTGCTAGGTCTATGAGGATCAAAGACGCTAGAGAATGTAGCGTCCTTGAAAGCATTCTGGCAGTACCGTGCTCTTTCATAGAGCTCTGCCATGTTAGTCAAATTGTTCAAGGAGAGGACGAGCTTGAACTGGGGCGTGGCATTAGAAATTAACATTTTCACTTGTTCAGATTCGGACAAGTGATCCTTCACCTTTTCAGCCAGACCCCGCCACCTGTCAGCAAAACTGACAAACTCCTCATCAGGTTTCATCTTTTCTGCAATGAGGTCCGTGATAGACAAGGAGGGTGCAACTCTGTCCTGGTATCGTTGAATAAATTTGCGTGAAACGATACCGTAATCCTCTACTTCTGAGGGTTCCAGGGAAAAGAACCACTCGAGGGCTGGTCCCTCTAGAGATCTCCTGAACAAGAAGGCCAACGACCTCTTATCATTCTGCCAGAAAGAGGATTCATACATGAACTCCTTCAGATGTGTGAAGGGGTTACCAGTACCGTTGTACTTTCGGTACACTGGCATTTCAGAGGGTGGCAGATGGAATACTGGCAGGCTCGGTAGACTGATCTCTGGCACAGCTTTGACCCCCATCATTTTCTGGAGGTTATTAAATTGCTCATCCATACGCTCCATTTTGGCCAGCAGCGTTTGTGTGGTCAGATCTGCCTGGGGAGGAGGAGGAGGAGGAGGTACTTGGTAGGCCTGCTGCCTAGAGTACGTTGGGCAGGGTGGACAATAGAGGGGAGGTCCGGCAGAGCTTCCGCCATGCCCGAGGGCATTTTGATAAGCAGGCGTTTGCGGTCTAGCCGGTTGCCTAGATGATGAAAGCTGTGGCCCAGCTGGCCGAGAAGTAATATGAAGGCCCTCCACGGCCTGATGGATATAAGGAGGAGGAAAAGAAGGTTGCTGAGGAACAGCAGGGGGAGCCACAGGGTTCGGCTCGGCAGGCTGCATGAGTGCCTTCCCCTTCAAAATAGATTGGATCGCCTCGAACTGCTAAGGGTCCAGACGGGAGGCAAGAACTCCCAGAGCATTGATGAGATCCGTAGGATCAGAGGATGAGGGATCATTCTGGTTCTTGTCCCCCTCAAGATCAGGATTAGGGATCGCATATTCATGCGGAGGAGGATCAGGATATTGATCACGTGGATGCAAAAGAGGTGTCCGAACATTCCCATCTAGACGATATGGAATGGGGATAGAACTACGGGAGGCATCAGCATCTCTCCCACTTTCATAGTTGTATTCAGAATCCCGAGGGGCATTAGCATCTCCCTCGTAATTAACCATGGCGTCTGGAGCCACACTCAAGTCCCTACCTGATCGTAGCAACATGATGTTAGATTCTTTTTCTTCAAAGATTTGACAAACAAGTTGCACAGAGATTAATCAAACAAGTGGATGCTTAACGTGATTTTAAGATTCCTTTTTTTGAATTATTTAGATTCAATCAAACCTCAAATTCTCTCAAGGAAAAGATCCTAATTTCAGTTCAATTTCCACCGTTATTCTCTAAGGCTTTCTCTCACAACACTTTCAGAATCTAACCAGGACTTCAATTGGTACAACCAGCCCGATGATCAAGGAGGAATACCTTGATTTTGGGGACTTATGGAGGTCTCAACGTCAACTTCTCTAGTCTGATCAAGGGACCAACCCAATCAGAGAGAGTTGCTGACGTCGAGTAATGTGTTCCTAAGAAGAGGAGGGTATTAGCCTCAATGCGTATGTCCTGTGGCCTGGATGGCCTCTAATGCTTAGTAAGTAATGGGTAACTAGCACTCAAAACACAGAAATCTGGAAACTGAAAAAAAATTAAGAAACTGTCTGAATCGCGTCGATGGTAGTCGACGCTATTCAAAACAGAACTTAATTTTTCGCAGAAGCAGATGCAGACAGCAGAGAAACTGTGAAGCCTGAAAGGCGTCTAGGGGTGTTGACGTGGTTTGAAACGCGTCAGCGATCCTGGACGCTTTTCAGTTCGCAGAAACAGTTTTCCAGGAGGATTTTCTGGGTTGAATCCTCCTTAAACAAGATAAAAAGCAGTAAACAATCGACTCATGCAAAAATTTTTAGTTCCAGATTTTAAACAGGATGATTTACTAACTAAACAACTAGAAAAACAATCAATCGCACATCATTTTTATCAAAAAAACAGCTTTTTGAATTAATCAAGGGGAGGGCAAGATCTTGCCACTGGGGTGTGCACGTGGTGCACGAGGGAAATTAATTAAACTAAACACTCACCAATTGGTGAGGACGTGTCCAGAGACACAAATGGTGCACCGTGGGTGCCCGATATGATGATAGCAAGAACAAAAAGAAACTAAAAGATGGCGAGACCAAGTCCCACCGTGATCGCCAAAAAAGCTGTAGGTGCTTAGAATGACCGTGTGATTAACATGAAATATCTATGTTGTTTAGTGTAAACTAACCTATTAAAAACAACAACTAAAGTGCAGTGATCGCCAGAAACTTTTAACTTAAAAGTTTCAAAAGAGATATGATCGCCTACCTTTCAAACGCGGAAGATTGAGTCCTTGGTTCCCCTTCCTCAGCCGGCTGAAGAAAGAGAGCCCTTTCTTTGCTTCTTTGTTCTTGCTGTTGAATTTGAGGTTGAGGATCGTCCAGAAGTCTTTCTGGCTTTGAGCTTGATTTCCCCCTTTTGAATCTCTCGTTGTTGTTGAGTGCAGCAGAGACAGAGACAGAAAACGAAGAAACAATGATGAGAATTTAAGTAGAAGCAATATCTGAACTAATCATGATGTTAAACATATTTAAAACAGCAAACTTACTTTTTTAAATGGCTTTGAAACCCTTTAAATCAAGTAGGTTTTTGAAAGATTATGCTGTGGTGTGTGTTTGCATGAAGTGAATGTGAAGAATGAAATTAATGAAATGAATGCAGTAATTAAAAACTTATGCCCAGTCGGATGAAGCTTTGAAATGATGAAAATCTTGAAAGGGACGCCGACTTCTGGAAATAGCAGCGCTCCGGCGTTACGACGTTGTTGCTTCGATCTTCAACTCGCTATAACGCTATGGCTCAACTCAACTTAATTCTCTTCTCTTTCTTTTTTTTTTTTTAACTCTTCAACATGCGAGGTATTTATAGGCATTTCTTGCGTTCGTGATTAACATTGAAAAACTCCGAATTTATCCATCTTAACCGACAGATAATTACTGATTAATTCATCTTTATCTGTAATTATCTAAAACGCGTCCACCATGTCTGACGCCTTTCAGATTAATTAAGATAAGGATAAATATCCGGAAAAACTTATCTTTATCTTTATTAGGTAAAACGCGTCCACCTGTGTAGACGTCTTTTAGACTAATTAAGATAAGGATAAACATCCGGAGGGGAAGTTAAAACCACTTAGGAAACTTAAAACGCGTCGACCTTCACAGACGCCTTTTAGTTAATTAATTAATTAATTCAAATTCAAATTTAATTGCTAAAATAAGAATAAAGTTTGAATGGCGTCCACCTGGGTCGACGTCTTTTAGAATTCTTCATATTTTAACTCAAATTTGAGCTAAAACCAATTCAATTGATTAACTTAAACACATCTGTTAAACCCGACACTTAAAAAGATTAATAAAAATTAATTAATGATTAAATATCAGACCATTTCGAGGCATTATTGTATGATATGAAATTTACTCAAAATGATGTCAAAATTAGCGTGTCTACAACCATTATACCTGGTCTAAGCTTTACCATCAATACGCGACAGAGTAGAGTAAGAATGCAGCTCCCGGGTAAACGCGAGGATAGCTACACCGTTCCTCTATTCTAATCTCAAGGCATCATAATGCCATAGTTAATAGTCCTTTCATCAGATGGTGGCAGATCTCGGGTAAACACGTAGTATCTGTCATCACTGAATCAAGTTCTAAGAACTATATTGATGGAGAAACACGCGGTACATTCTCAATGACTCGCGCTCCGGCTTAGACTTTATGTTGAAGGTTTTGTTTATATTAAGTTGGTCTCATCCTAGGTGATAGTTTATAAATATATCGAATATATATTTAACTATACCTAGATATTAGCAATCGATTCATAATCAATAACTTAAAGGCATGCATCATCCATACATGTTCATTATGTGGTCATGGACAGCACGGTGATTAACTGGAGCCAAACAATTAATCACAAAAACTATATAACAATTATATAATTTAAACATGCAAACACATAGCCACTGGTGATCTCATCTCCTGTCGCCTTCCTAGTTGCATTTGTGGATCATCCTCGCCTCTCTTCGGTCGGCGTGATCAATTACAAATATTATATACTTTGAAACAATTTCAAATACAAATAAATTGTAAGAGAAAGCCTTATGGCCGAGTACAGTAATAGAGGGAGATAGAATTACAATGGAATGGAGAGAGGGAGGCACACAAGCCTCATTAATTAACATTTAATTAATAAACATTCACATTCCATAACAATCCACAAAATCACACACCATCATATGATATGAAATTTAACTAAGTGCATGTCCATGACCACCACAAATTTTAACCATCCACACATGATAAAACACATCACATGAAGGCTAAAATTTTGAAATTATAATAATTTTGACTTTCTTAAAACCTGGGTTCCAATCAAAATTGGATAATTTGAATTTTCGAAAATCTTATTTTCTAACATTCAATAAATCTAATTTAAAGCATTAAACACATCAACATGTGCACACAAAGCTAAAATTAAAATTCTAAAATATTCCATGCAATATTTAGAACAATTCTAAATTAATCAATCTAACGTTTAGATTAATATTAAATCACATTAATAACAATTATTAATGCGAAATAATCTAACATTTAGATAGAATTAAAAATTCATAAATAACATTTATAAAAGAATTTTCAACTCAAATTTTCAACCCCTTAACAACTCCTTGTTAAAACCCCTTAATAAAATCATATTTCTCAATAACAATTATTAAGAAATAATAATTAGAACATTTCTAATTAAAAATAGTCTAACAATTAGACTTAAATTTAATCATTTAATAACATTTATAAAGATTAAATTCCAAGTATATTAGATCATTAAAACCAATAATTAAGAGATACTTGAGTAAACTAATTAATGATCTTAATAACTATTATTAAGACTTAATTAATCCTTAATAACTTTTATTAAGATTTATTACTCAAGAAATAATCAACTTAATTATAACTATTATAATTAGTTAATTAATCACTTAACAACTATTATTAAGTGTCTCTAAATTATTTAAATAATTCTCTAACAACAATTGCTAAAGAGTTATCTAATTAGTTAATTAAAATAAAATTAACAACATTTGCTAATTAATTTTAAAACCATGATAATGATCTAATCTCTTAAATAATTAACAACGTTTGTTAAATAATTTTAAGATCCCATCTTAAATATAAGTTAATAACATTTGTTAATATTATCTTAATCATTAATAACAACAATTGTTAATAATTAATTAAGATCCCATTTTATGTAAATAACAACATTTGTTAATTATCACTTAAGATCATATCTTATTTAACTCCTCTATTAAACAATTAAAAGTAATTAACAACTCTTGTTAATTAAAATATTAAGATCATATCTCAAACTTAACTTTTAATTATTTAATTAAAAGGATTTAACAACAATTGTTAATTAATTAAGATCACATCTTAATTATAAGTCCCTTTTAACTTAAAATAACTAATTTAATGTTTAAAACAATTTTAAACATTATTAATTTCAATTTCAAGTTAAATAGGATGGGGTTTTTAATTAAATAAGAGGTTTTTGGGGTTAATTGGGCCAAAATTGACTTAATTGGGCCCAATCAAGGCTTAATGGGCCCCCTTGGCTCGAGCCAATGCAGCTAGGGCCGAACCTGGCTCGTCTGGCTCGAGCCAGGTGGCACTTGGCTCGGGCCAGATGGCCCTGGGCTCAGCCAGGTGGGCTGGGGAAGCCAGGCCCAGCGCCTGGTCCGGTCTGGCTCGAGCCAGGCAGGGCCCTGGCTCGGGCGACCTGGCCGAGCCAGGTCGGGGCCTGGTGCGCCCGGGCCAGGCCCAGGCCGCCCGGCCGAACCGGATCGGACCGGCTCGGGGCCGGCCGGTCCAGGCCCAGCTGTAGCAGGTTCGACCAGTCCTGTTTTTAGGGTTTTTCAGCCTGTTTGAGGCCTGTTTTGGGCGCCGTCGCCGCCGGCCGCGAGGGTGGCCGAAATTTGAAGAGGGATGTCACCACTTCTATTTCCCCCACCGGTGGTGGCCGGATGGCGACTCCTTCGCCGCCGGTGAACCTCCAAAGTTGGAGATTTGTGCAGTTTCGCAGATTTCAGCTTTTTCCACAATCCTTTTCAACTCTTGAAAATTATGGGAAGAAAAGCTCCACCGGCCTCCATGGAAATTTTCCGGGGATGGCGAGGGATAGCTGGTCATACCAGCAAACCCACAGAGATGGTCCAACCATCATTAATCCCCTTTTGAAGCCCACAAATCCGGTTCTTCATCACCATGAAGAACGCGATGAAACCCTCAAAAAATTTCATTTTTCGCACAGAAAAATTAAATTCGAAATTCTAAGTTCATCCCATGAACAATATCTATGAGGAAAAACGAATTTATGCATGAAATAATTTAGAATAATAATTTTATCGTTCCGGAGCGGATCAGAGCGGAACCTAGCTCTGATACCACTGTTTGGGATCCGGACGGGACGCGAAGAACGCAGCGGAAATGAAGAACAAAAATTAATCCCGCCCGATACCCGCTGATCCGATTCGGAACGAAAAACTCAAACCGAAAACTACGAGAAGTAATCCGATTACCGTGCGCGGATTCGAATCCGCTTCCGTCTCGGTTCCGTCGAGGTGATGCCGCAAGCCGCACAAGCGTCCGGCCTCCAGCGGTATCCACGCGATTCTCCGCGGTGGTTCGTCCTCGATCCCTCGTCCGTTACAGCTCGCTCGCTGAAGATCCGTCGCCACAACGGTTGCGGAAATCCCGCCGACGGGAATTCCCGACTTTCGCGAATCACACGCGGCGGAGACGGAAGCTGTTCTAGCACGTCGAACGGGACGCCCAGAGGAGGAGAGAGAAAGGGGGGATGACGGCCAGCAAGGGAAATCCTGGAGCTTGGCCCAGGGTTTCTCAACAGCGTGTATATATATTAAGTCGGCGCGACTTTTTCACAAAAGTCCCCGAGTTAATATAAATCCCACTTATGTACCACCGACTGAGAATCTTATTGCGTGTGACCCTCTAGGCCCATTTACCAGCCCAGTTTTCAGCCCGTTAAGTCCAATAACTAGTTATTGACTTATTGTAATTAATTAATATATATATATTAACTAATTACTCAACCGAATTATCATCGCATGAAAATTCGGTCGGACTTCTGATCAAGTTAGATGCCAAGCAACACCGCATGATCCCGGAAGGTAATGGGGTTCAGCAACCCACTCATGGAACCTGTCCGTCCACAGTTACCACGTGGCTATAATCCTTCGTTCGCACAATACTCTCGAGTTAACCTAGGGTATGGTCAACTGTCAAACCCTAGATGGTCAACTCACTTGAATCAGACTCCGCTGTACAATATCCGAAAACCACTTTTCTGATATTGTTTCTGCTCTGGACAGAGACTCCTGCGGATCTACTCTAGAGCATTCTCTCTCCAGTTACCTGAGAGCGAACGATCCTCTATTGAACACACAATCACCTTCGAAGGTCTTCCGCTAGACCCGATCCTTGACTATTTGAGATCCCGTGGATAGGGATTCGTAGGTCAAGGTCAAAGTCCAGAAGTCCACCGACAAGGTGTCTTTGGTGTCTCAAGTCCAAGGATCAACCACGCTACTGTGACGATGAATCAAGCCGATTGACAGTCAGGTAAATTACCATTCGGCGATTCATGTCGGATCAGTTCAGTGAACTCATTCTCCAATGAGCACCTACAGGTTTACCATTGTGTCTCCACACTAGTAACTAACGAGATCAGTCACCCTCATCATATGAGCTGGAATAACCTGTACTAGTCTAACCGGATGTTTGATGTCCTTCTCAAACATCCTACGACTAGGAACAATTAAGAATATGTGTTTATAAGTCATCAGTCTCATTATTATGATCTCATCATAATCTGATGACTATTGCACATATTCATGGACTTCATTATGCGTAAATATAAATATGCCAATCTACATAATGAATTTAATACCATTTATTAGTGAACCAGATTGAAATAGGTGCCTTATGATTGGCTTAGAAGACACCTATATCCATCAGTAGCCAGCGTGCTATCCGAGGGGTTACTGTTTGGTCTCAGCGGGTCGTTGTTTCCCACTTTCGGAGACATAGTTGACGCGTTTTACCGAGACGCGAATTGTAGGCTCCTTGGTAGAATGATTTCTGTGATATGCATGTTATATTCCGAACGCATGTGGTTTATATCGAGAACTAAGGGTAATGTGTTACAGCTTTACTTACCTTGTTTACTTGTATCTTGGTAATTGCACTTGTGGGCGTGTGTGTGGGCAGTGGGGATCGAAGGATCCCTACTGAGTCTTTTCGTTGAGACGCACCCCTGCGGTTTTCAGGTGAGGACTCCAGGTAGACTTAAAGAGGGGTGTGCTGCTCCGTGTCGCGCGCCGTCAGTCGTTGCTCCGGGGTATACCCCGACGTAGTTGTTCTTTTTATTTCTGACCTATATGTTTAATTATTTCTCTTCTGTTGGAGTATGTAATTATTTGCTGTATCAAGTTGCATTGTAATAACTTTTAATTTCTGCACTTTCCTTTCAATTCAATGCGATGTGAATGTTTAGCTTAGTTTATTATTTATTTCCCTGACTTATTTAGATCCTGGTTTGGTTCCAAATTAATGATTCGGTACCCATTTAGTAATCGGATCCCCGATTATAGGGTAGCGGGTCGTTACAGTACGGCCCTGATCTGTCAGTGTACGATCCGTCTTGTCGTCTAATTGGCGTCGATCTTAGATGACGCGTTTTAACTAGTTTCAGTTTGACCCCGCGAATCCTCCCTCCTTTCCCTCATTTTTCTCATTCTCTTCTCTCTCCTCCCTCTTTCTGATCCATCCCCTTCCCCTTCTCCTTCCTTTCCTCTCCCCATTCCTCCTCTCCCTCCACTCCATCAATCTCCTAACTTCCACCACTACCATCACCATCTCCTACGCAACACTTTGCTCTCCAGATAGCGACCGACGTCCCGAGTGACGGCATCAACGGCGGTTTGTGGCGTGGCGGTTCGGCGGCTAGGAGCGTAGAGGATATCAAATAACCGGTAGGGTGATGATCTCCATTGTGTTTTGATTAAAACCATGTTTTCTCCGCTTTGGAGCATGTTTAGGAGATTTTTGGGGTGAAAATGCTAATTTTATAAATACAAAATGGTGGGCTTTTAACGAGTATTTGGATCCTCCTCCTCCTCCTGCTTTCCTATTTTTGTATGTTTTTTGTGCGATTTAGGGGAGAAATCCCCACTTTGTAACTCGGGGGGAGGCTGGAAGGGGGACCTATCTATGAGTGTTAAATGGCGTCTGGGGACAGCGACGCCATTTCAAATGGCGGCTTTCACTTGAAACGCGATTTAGCCCAGATAAGGGATTTTGTCTCTGTGTTAAATAGCGTTCAGGGACAATGACGCCATTTAAATGGCGGCTGCAAGGGGCGACGTGATTTAGGCCATATTCTGAGGCCAGTTTTTCGTATGAACCAGTTTAAGGGTCTTAAATGACGTCGGCCACGGGCGACGCAATCCAACGTGATTCAAGACAGAACCTCATTAATTCATGCAATTAATATGTGTTTACATTGTTAGATAGTTTGGTTAAGTACATACTTGAAAACGTACTCGAGGACGAAGATTTCTATGTGATCGGATCGTAGTACGTTGTGTTTCATGCGACCGTGGACCTAGAATGACAGTTGTTAGTGCTTAAGCACCCTGTGTTGGTGTGGGAGTGACACAACGCAGGTGTGGGAGTGGTGGGGTGACACCTAGAGAGAGGGTCACCTAGTGTACCCTGGGATATAGCTAGTACCAGTGTGGGAGTGGTACATTCACAGTGTCACTCGTGCTGAGGGAAGCAGAACCACCTAGAGCCAGTCAAACCGGAGTAGCCAATCCGCTATCTGAGGGATTGCTGTTTCGTCTCAACGGATCGGTGTTTTCCGCATTTGGCTGCGTGGTTTGTGTGTTAGCCGAGGTACTGATTATAGACTCCGTGGTAGGGAGATTTTAGAGTTGTGCATGTTACAGTTACGAATGCATGTGTTTTATATTAGAATTTGAAAATCTTTGGGAATTGTGTGTACGGCTTTAATTACTTAAATTACCTATTTTTGTGTTTTTGCTCTTGTGGGTGCATGAGTGGATGGTGGGGATCGAAGGATCCCTACTGAGTCCATTTAGATGAGACTCACTCCTGCGGTTTTCAGGTGAGGGTTCCAAGCAGGCGTAGCGTAGATCGTTTTGTCTCGGGTTTCGCACCGGCAGCTACTGTTTCGGAGTATATCCCGATGTAGTTGTTATTTTCCTTTCAAGCCTGTAAGTTTAATTACTTCTTTTCAGTTAGAATATATAATTATTTACTAAGTCAAGTCGAATCGTAATAATTTTTAATTCCTGCACTTTTCTTACAATTTGATGTGATGTGAATGTTTTAGCTTAGTTTATCATTTATTTTCCAGACTTATTGATATCCTGGTTTGACTCCAAATTTTAATGATTGGGTACCCATTTAGTAATCGGATCTCCGATTATAGGGTGGCGGGTCGTTACAGGTCCTCTCAAGGAGAATAAGTTCTATCCCTCGGAGTATGCAAACAACGATTGACCAAAAAAAAAAAAAAGAGAGAATGCAGACAACGACACAACACGACAAGAATACGTAACAAGTGAATGATACTTCAGATCCAACATAACTCAAATTTAATAGGAGAGTAATGCTCTCTGCATCACTAACTGCATGTACAAAAGAGATTGTGTAAATTGAGCCTTTTAATTCTATTTTATCACTTAGAAAATTCACATGAGGACTAACCTAATATTTACCAAAAAAGTAACCTAATGTTCACAGAAAAAAAATATTAGTATTCTTGAACTTATATTCCTATGTAATGATTTTATTCATTCCTTCACAAAAAGTAAAAAAATTAACTTAATTATATTAATTTTAATTATTTTATTCAAATCCGTTAGTTCGTCATGCATCGCATGGAATTGTAACTAGTATATAATAAGTGAATGATGCTTCAGATCCAAAATAACTCAAATTTAATAGAAGAGTAATGCTTTCTGCATCACTAGCTGCATGTACAAAAGAGATGGTGTGAATTGAGCTTTTAATTCTATTTTATCACTGAAAAAGTTCACATGATGACTGTCTCTCCTGTTAAAAACATATGGATATCATCTGCATTAGTGCACATAGGGATAGCATATTAACAAAAAGTAAAAATTTTGCTCACTAGACTATTTTTCATAACATTGGCCGCACTCTCGAGAGTATTATTATGCTTTTAAAAGGATGATGGTCTGAAAATTTCACGTACATGGTATCAGATAAAAAAAAAAAAAAACTGCCAAATTGCTTTTTTCAGAGAATGGAGAGAGCAAGATCGAACTCTGGAGAGCATAATCACTCTCAAGCATGTGTCATCAGATGATCATGTTCTCGAGAGTATGATGTTGTACATAAATTTACAGAACATCATACCCTCTCCAGAGCGTGATTATGGTCTCCAGAATCTAATCATCCTCTCAAGAGTATTTTTTGAAGAAAGTACTATTGAGAGGATGAGGTCGACGAATTTATCTCGAGACTATTCTTCTATACTGTGAAAAAAGATCTAGTCTAGCAAGTATATATATATTTTTTTAACTTTCCACATTTTGTGTGCTGATGTATGGATGAGGTCGACGTATACGATAGGAGAGACAATCTCCATGTAAATTTTTCAGATAACGAAATAAGGTTAGGGGACTCAATCGATGTCATCTCTTTTGCACCTAGAGTAGTGCAGTGAGCATTACTCTTAATAGAAACCTGCTCGACCAAAGAAATTTCTCATGTGTCTATAACTTCTCAGAGAAAAAGGATGTTCGCATATGTTCACTTTTTCTGAAGAAAGTAAATTAAAGATGTTATTTTTTGAAAAAAAGAAAAAAGAAGAAAGAAAGAAACAGGATACTTGGTTCTTGATTCCATACCATGCATGTTCTCATTACCCCCTCCAACAACACGGTGTGTAGTATAAAGTTTCTGAAATAGCCATCTAGCTATCTCTGTTGCTTTTGAGCATCCACGTCCAGTAGTTCATCAGTATACTGGATCTTTCTCTTCTGGGTGTAGTAATTAAGTAGCACGGCTAATCCACTCCTCCCACTGAATGCCTTACTTACCCTTGTTTCCCACTCGAGCTGCTGATTGGAGTGTAGCCTCCCACGAAAGACGGATCAGAGGAGTTGCCCTCGTCTTCGTCTTCCGAAGTGTCTGCCTTAATGCGCTCCACCTCGCTCAGCACCTCCCCCATCTCTGGTCGTTTCTCCGGCGGCCACTCGCAGCACTGGATGGCAACCTGCAGCAGCTTCACCATCCCCCGCGTCGCCCGCCTCTGGCTGCCGTTGACCTCCACGTCAAATATCTCCCCCGTCCACTCCTCTCTCACCGCCCGACGGACCCAGCCGCACAGCTCCACCGCGCGGACGCCTCGTGGCGCCGAGTGGGCAGAGACTCTCCCGGTGATGAGCTCGAGGAGGAGGCACCCGTAACTCCACACGTCGGACTTGGTGGACACCTTCCGGAGGTTCGCGTACTCGGGGGACTTGTAGACCACCATGCGCTGCACGGCCGCCGATGGGGGAACCAGCGTAGTGAGACCATAGTCGCAGACGAACACTGCTTCGTTATGTCCCAGTAGGACGTTGGAGGATTTCAGATTCCCATGGGGAACCGCGTCGGGTCCCTCGGTGTTGATAAGGTGCAGGAACTCCATGGCTCTCGCCACATCCTGCGCCACCTGCAGGAAGAAGGATGTATATAAGCAATATATATTCTAATTAATCTATCATTTTTTATAATTCGAGATAAAAATTAAAATGTACATTTTTTTATATAAATCTGTTGATTTTGAATTTCTTTGAACCACAGTGTTATAGTTACTAAATAACATTCTTAATTTTGGAAGGCATAGACTATTGCTAAAATTTAACAAAATTCGTATTTTTTCATATTTTCATATAAGGCACACAAAATTACGGTCTATTTTGGTTGAGATAAAATTGCATTGAGATCTTCTATTCTACTTTTTTGTTACCTATGATACTCCACTTTATTCTCAATGATTCATTTTATTATAATTACCAAACAACATTCTTAATCTTGGAAGGCATAGTCTATTGCTAAAACTTAACAACATCCGTAATTTTTCATTTTTTCATATAAGGCACACAAAATTATGGTCTTTTTTGGTCTGAGATAAAATTGCATTGAGCTCTTCTATTCCACTTTTTTTATACCTATGATACTCTACTTTATTATCAAAGATTCATTTTATTATGGCAAGGAAATATTTGAGCGCGATAAGAAAATGCCTTCTTATTTTTTAATGATCTTAAACTAATTAAATTAAGTAAATATTTTATTTATATTTATTTAATTTAATTTATATATGTTTCCTTTTTACTTAATTATTTATGTATATTATTTTATTTATAAATAAATATAAATAAAATATAAAGTATACTATTTAAATTAAATTAATTATATATTAAATATATTATCAATTAATTCAACATACAATTCTAAATTGTTTTGTGGATGCATCAGTATTCTTAACATACTAAAATGACTATCATTATTGGTATCGAACTAATACCAATAAAATTAAATCTTCTAATCGATAATTGTCCTAAAGAAACAATTTAAAATGAAGATAACATACAAAAAATAAAGGATGTCCATCGGACAAGATTAAAATTTAAACTAAATTAAAGTTTAAGAAATGCATCCAGCTTCTGCTATCATTGGCTAAGAGATCCTCTATGTGCAGATTTATTGGGACTCAGACAATGTAGAGAGGGAAATTTTTTCGAACAACCCATTTATATGGAACTTTTCCTATTCCCGATGAATGAGTTTTCACAAACACTCCGTTCCTCTGTTGCACTTATCCAGTCAACTCGACACTTGCACTTATTAGAACCGCACTCACAACTACAAGGTTGTGCGAGATGGAAGAAAACAGCTAGCTGTTATTCCATTACTGAACCTCTAGATTAATGATCAACCCGCGGTGGTTTAGCATTTTTGTACCCCTACCTGTAGCCTCGAGTTCTACCTGAAGGGCACCCTGTTCGCTCCTCTCCCGCCTGCGCCCATCAGTCATTAACAAATTAACCAAGTTCTTCCGTTAGATTGTTTTGGAACAAATTAATTAAAAGGTCAAGAGACCCACTCCATCGCTCACCGTGGATGCGATCAAAGAGGTTCCCCTGAGGTGCAAAGGTGTAGATCAGGAGCTTCTCCTCTCTGGAATGATAGAACCCTAACGGCGGCAGCAGGTTGGGGTGCCTCACGCTGCCAAGGGCCCTCACCTTCACCTCGAACTCCTTACTGGTTAACGGTTTCACATCCCCCAATCTCTTCACCACCACCGACTGCTCGCCGCGGAGAATGGCCCTGTAGCAGCTACCGAAGCTACCACTCCCGATACCCACCGCCGGGGACCTCAGAAGATCTCGGATGTCGAAGTTGCCTACCCCCTCCATGAAAGCCAGCCTGCCGCCTTGTGCTTCGGCCACGGGATTAATGCTCTCTTCGCCGTCCATGCTCTTGCTGCATGCTCTCTCCACGGCGGCGCCAGTGCTCCTGTCTTTGGCCTCCTCGGTGGCCTTTAGCTTGGTGTAGACAAGTGCCAGCGAGACGACCAGGACGATCACGCCCAGTGCTGCGGAGATCATCAACAGCGACTTGGCGAATTTGTCGCCGTTCTTCTCTTGGGGTTCAGGTGGCGGGGCCTGCTGGCTGCTCTTCGCGCATGGGGTAGTTGTGGGCGCACCGCACAGTCCTGCATTTCCCAGGTAGGAGGAGTCGTCGAAGGACCGGAGGGTCAGAGTTGAAGGGATCTCGCCGGTGAGGTTGTTGTATGAGACGTTGAAGGCTGTTAAACTTTCTTGGGAAAAAGAAGGGATGGTGCCGGTGAAGTAGTTGTTGTGAAGTTGGAGGGACCTCAGGCCAGACAGCCAGAGCAGGGAACCGGAGATGGAGCCGAAGAACTTATTCCCCGAGAGGTCAATGGTGGTAATGCCGGGGTTGGAGGGGAAGTCCATCATGCTTCCGAAGATGGAGTTGTTCCTCAGGCTGAAGAACGCCAGGCCGGTGAGGTTGGCCAGGACGTCGGCTCCGACCCGGCCCGAGAGGCCGAGCCCTTCCAGTGCCACTGACGTGACCCGGCCATCTGTGCAGCCGATGCCTAACCATGTGCTCAAGTCTGGCAGAATGCACGGGATGCCGACCCAGGACTCCTCGAGGAGGCGGCTGCCGAGGGCCTCCCGGAGAGCGTCGAGCGCGTCTCGCTCAACTGCCGAGGGCGAGGTCTCGTTGGAGGGGTCGCAGGTAGCGGTGGAGATTACAAGAGGGAAGAGAAGAAGGGTGGCTATATGAGGTTGGTGGTGGAAGCATCTCTTCATGGTGTTTGTCATGCAGACTGAGGAAGTCAACCATGGTTTCCTTGGGCAATGCTTTATAAGATTCAAAAGCGTCGCTTTGGCAGGTTCACGGCCAAGAAATAGCATTGTGATATTCTTTGGATATTCTTATGCCAAAGGTGAGAACAGCGAAACCGAAGGTGAGGATGTCCTCAACAGTGGTTGTCAATTGGCAGCCTTTCTTGAGAGTTCGAGGGAGGAGCATTGCTGTCATAAGAATGTTCAATTGTTGGAGACACTTTTTTTTTGTCCCAGGAACCTTTTGTCGTTTTAAACATGCTTTTATGGTAAGAACGATGGTCATAATTAATTTCGTTAAAATTTATGAGTAAACTGTTGAGTAAACAATGCTCCGACGCAGATGCAGCTTGGCGGATAATGCTCTAGTATGAACCCCCTTTAAAAGTTTTCATCATGTGCAAATAAACTCTTCTTGAGTGACAATAAATCCCTCTTGAGCAACAAACAATAAAGAGTTAATAACCTATAGTGGAATGATCATTAATTTAAGGATTTCATTTTTTAAATGATGCCTTTTATGATATAAGACAGTTTAGATGGGTATTGACGAGGGGAGATTGGGTCCGGCCCAACCAGGCCCATTTAGCCTGCAGGCCGTAGGCCTACTAAAGTTGGCGTGAGGGGGACACGTGACACTCGGTATCTTGATCGACATGCAGAGATAGGAGTCCGAGACCACCTAGTCCAGATCGCTAGATTTCCCAACCACACGGCCAATGGCAGCTCCTGAGACCTCCTAGGATCTCAGTTAAGCCTTCGGAGACTCGAAAACATGCTCACTATCCTCAGCCCACTTCTATCAGCGACCTTGCCAAGCAGAAGCTGGGACTCGGTGTCTGGAGGCCCCTCCTTCTTGACCTCCTACGATAACTAAGGTTTCGTCCCCCAGGGGGCAACTCTTAGCACCTCCCCGCCATAATCCGGCGAATCCTTCGAGCTAACGGCACAACTACCTACTTATGGCAGGTATGCATGATCTGCCCCCTACAATCACGAGCAGATCTCTCCCTATCCATTATCCCATGATCTCTCTAATCAAGGGGGGCTGATCGTGGCAGTACCCCTCCAGAGGAAACCGTCCCAGTGACGCCTAGGGGGAGAGAGAGACTATATAACCTCAATATCTCCTCTGGTCCAAGGTATGCAATTATGAGCCCAAAAATCCCCTAGTAAGATCTCATCTTCTAGCACCTAATTTAGGCATCAAAAGGTTATGCTCCCCAACAGACTGCCCCCCCCCCTTAATGCCTCTGCTCCCTTTTGCAGGTTCTATCCTGAGCGTTTTTACTCCATTACAAATTTTATCGAGTAGTCGGGATCTTCGATCGGACGGTCGTTACGGTCTGACCAGTTTCCGACCGCTACAGGCATATATATACAACTTCCATCTAGTCTTTCTTACAAGTCAAGTATACTACGAATTATATTTTCATACTTAATAGGGTGTTCGGTTGCATTATAATGTAATTTTTTTTATAAATATATACTTTTCTACTTAAAATATATTAAAAAGAATGTTTTGAGACACTAACAAAATATATTTTGATAAAGGTTCTAACTCACAAAACAAGACAAAAAGTAAAAGAGAGACCCTATTTTATTTTTTGTCACAGGCACATGAGCCAAACCCTCATCCACCCCCGCATGCCACCTTGCCTCATGTTTGCTAGATCCATTGCCATTATTGCCCTGACCCTACTGCAGCCTCATTCATATCTACTACCCTCACCTATTTCCCCCACCCCTTGTTGCCGCTTGGATCTCTACCTGCAATGTCCTCATCGATCTTCCCATCCGCCTCCGCCCCTCCTTCTAGAAAAATTAAAATTTTAACTCGCCCGTTCCCAATCCATTTCGACAAAATAACTCTAATCCGGTGAATGAACATCACCTTTTACAAAGTTGAATATGCATCTGAGTGGTTCCGACAGAGTGATGTCGGTAGCCACGCAAGCGCCCAGCCTCCAGCGGTATCCATGTGATATCTGCTTGATGGTTCTATTGATCGGGCTATGATAACCCTAGAGCAGGGGTGAATGGGTTCAACTAATGATAACTAATTTAATAATTTGTGGAATTAAAACTTTAAGTGCACAAAAGGTGGGAGAGTAAGGAAACACTCACACAAGACACACACAGAGTTTATACTAGTTCGGTCTATCCAGACCTACATCCAGTCTCCAAGCAATCTCTTGAGATTTCTACTAACACAAGGTACAAATCCCTTACTGGTTATACATCAAACACTCTGCACACGAGTAGGTCTTCCCTTCTAGCATAGCTGTGAAGAGGAAAACAATCAAATAGTGATTGATATAATTGAGATTGCCTTTTTATTGGGATGTTGTTCACACAAGAACAACTACAAAATCAAGACAGTAAATGCAATGAACACTGAATTCAAGTTGTCTTGATCTAAGGAAGAATCTGCAAGAGCCTCTTGAATGAGATGAGGACGTGGATGAATCAAGCTCTTGGATTCTTCAATAGCTCTGGCTCTTTTTCTCAATCTTTTTCTTAGCATACAAGAGGAAGCTTTGACACAAAATGTAGGCTTGAAGCTTCATAGTAGTGAGTGTGTGCTATATCAAGAATTTTAAATCTCTTGAAGGTTATTCTGGTATTTCTTCTAGAGACTAATCACTTCACTCTTTCTGCTCTATCTCCTGAGAGTAATCAATCTTCAATATATAGAGAGAATTCAAAATTCTTTTCGTTGAGATTGAGTAATTTTTGTTTTCCTTTTTATAATTAAAGAAAATTTTGTATTAAGTAAGGTAAATATTTACAAGCTAGAATTCATGCATTAACAAATCGAATGCTATGAACCCGATAACATCAACAAACTCCTAAGAATTACAATGCATTAATGTTAAAGTTTGCAAATATGAATTTTGTCCTCTGAGTAAGCCATTTCTTCCAAGATTCTGATTCCACACATATTCTAATATCTCCAAGAATTTCCAGTTCTAATTGGACATTAGAACATTGGGCTCCTTGAAAAACTCTAGTGCAACTTTCTTTCCAAACTTTGCCAACAGCAAATTGCAAGGAGTGTGGCTGGACCATTCTTAGAAAAATAGTGCATAATGGCTTCAGCCTTCAATCGAAGAGAATGCTTAGGCATTCTATGAATGCCTAATCTTTTGAGCAATTAAGCCCAAATCCATTTACTATATTCACAAGAGAAAAAGAGATGATCTAAGGTTTCTCCATCCTTGCAGTATAAAACACAAGCATGAGGTTGATGAATATAAGTGTCCTCTAAGCCAATCATAAGGCACTTATTTCAATCTGGTTCACTGATCAATAGCATTAAATTCATTATGTAGATTGGCATATTTATTATTGCGCATAATGAAGTCCATGAATATGTGCAATAGTCATCAGATTATGATGAGATCATAATAATGAGATTAATGACTTATAAACACATATTCTCAATTGCTCCTAGTCGTAGGATGTCTGAGAAGGACATCAAACATCCGGTTAGACTAGTACAGGTTATTTCAGCTCATATGATGAAGGTGAATGATCTCATTAGTTACTCGTGTGGAGACACAATGGTAAACCTATAGGTGCTCATTGGGGAATGAGTTCACTGAACTGATCCGACATGAATCGCCGAATGGTAATTTACCTGATTGTCAATCGGCTTGATTCATCGTCACAGTGGCGTGGTTGATCCTTGGACTTGAGACACCAAAGACACCTTGTCGGTGGATTTCTGGACTTTGGCCTTGACCTGCGAATCCCTATCCACGGGATCTCTAATAGTCAAGGATTGGGTTCAGCGAAAGACCTTCGAAGGTGATTGTGTGTTCAATAAAGTATCGTTCGCTCTCAGGTAACTGGAGAGAGAATGCTCTATAATAGATCTGCAGGAGTCTCTGGTCAGAGCAGAAATAATATCAGAAAAGATGTTTTCGGATATTGTACAGCAGAGTCTAATTCAAGTGAGTTGACCATCTATGGTTTGACAGTTGACCATACCATAAGTTAACTTGAGAGCATTGTGCGAACGAAGGATTATAGCTGCGTGGTAACTGTGGACGGACAGGTTCCATGAGTGGGTTGCTGAACCCCATTGCCTTCCGGGATCATGCGGTGTTGCTTGGCACCCAACTTGATCAGAAGTCCGACCGAATTTACATGCGATGATAATTTGGTTAAGTAATTAATTAATATCTAGATATTAATTAATTACAATAAGTCAATAACTAGTTATTGGACTTAACGGGCCGAAAACTGGACTGGTAAATGGGCCTAGAGGGTCACACGCAATAAGATTCTCAGTCGGTCGTATATAAGTGGGATTTATATTAACTCAGGGACTTTTGTGAAAAGTCGTGCCGACTTAATATATATACGCGCTGTTGAGAAACCCTGGGCCAAGCTCTAGGATTTGCCCTTGCTGGCTGTCATCCCTCCTTTCTCTCTCCTCCTCTAGGCTCCCCGTTTGAGGCGCCGAGACCGTCTCTGTCTCCGCCGCGCGTGATTCCCGAAAGTCGAGAATTCCCATCGGCGGGTTTTTCGGTAATCGTTGCGGCGACGGATCTTCAGTGAGCGAGCTAATACGGACGAGGGATCGAGGACGAACCACCGCGGAGGATCGCGTGGATACCGCTGGAGGCCGGACGCTTATGGGGCTCACGGCATCTCCTCGACGGAACCGAGACGGAAGCGGATTCGAATTCGTGCACGGTAATCGGATTACTTCTCGTTGTTTTCGGTTTTAGTTTTTTGTTCTGAATCGGATCAGCGGGCATCGGGCGGGATAAATTTTTTGTTCGTCGTTTCCGCTGCGTTCTTCGCGTCCCGCCCGGATCCCAACAGTGGTATCAAAGCCAGGTTGCTGCTCTGATCTATTTCAGATCGCTAAAATTGATTTTCTAATAATTATTCCATGATGTGTTTTACTTGAATAATTCAAGATGAATATGAAAAATAATTTGGATTATTTTTCTGTGGAAATATTTTTTTTTTTGGGTTCTTGGGGTTGTCCATGGTGATGGGCATCAGCCAATGGGTTTGGAAGGGGAATTTGTGTATGGGGCGCCGGAGATCTCTCGGGGCACCGCTGGTGTGACCGGCGGTGGCCGGCGACCTTACCACCCCCCTGCTTGGCAGCGGTGTCCGTCGGTGGAACTCTCTTCCCCTCCTTCCCTCTTGATGTTTGTTGCATGTAAATGGAGGAGAAAGGACAGAAATTAAGGGGATTTGGGTATGTCCTCGACAACCACCGACAGTGCTTGGCTACCAGCGGCATAGGCCTTGCCTGCAGGGCTTCGCCGGTGTCAGAGGACGGCTTCCCCTCGTGCTTCCTGCCGGCGGCAGTGCCCTAGTATCCCTGCAACAAGATCTCTTTTAGGGCTCGATTTCAAGGAAATAGGACCCTTGACGGAGCTCACCGGAGCTCCTCCGGCACCGAGCTCACTGGCCGGCGATCAGGGGAGGCCGGGGAAGGCCGGTGGCGCCGTCCCGTTCCTCCCTCCACCCTGCCGTCGTCGGGCAGGGGTGCTGGGAAACCAGGCGGCAGGGGCGGCGGCGGCTAGGGCTGAACCCTAGCTACACGGACCCAGCACAAGCCTACTGGGCCGGCCCACCTAGGGCGGTCCAGACCGGACCGGGCTCTAGGCCAGGCTCGGGCCAGGCCCAGGCATGGGCCCCCTGACACCCCCTCTTAAATCCAGGCCCATTTAAACCCCATTAACCCGGCCCTTTAACCCCACCCCTATTAACTAAAAGATTATAATTAAGTATAGTTTAAAATTTGTTTTAAATAGCTTAAAACTTGTTTTAAACTTTAATTTATAATCTTTTAGTTAATAAAAAGTTATTATAAGATATGATCTTATATAAGATTAAAATTATTTTAAGAAATGTTCTTAAAATAGTTTAACAATTGTTGTTGAATAATATGGTTTAAGATGTGAACTTAAAATAATTAACAAGGGTTGTTAATTTGTTTTAAGTTATTAACATAAATATTATTAACAAATGTTGTTAATATATTTTATATAAGTGATTAGTGGGGTTATTTAAGATGTGATATTAAATTGAATTAACAAATGTTGTTAATTTATTTTAAAGTCATGATCTTAACTAGAATTAGCAAAAGTTGTTAATTTTGTTATAATTAAGTGATTAGATACATTTAAGTTTCTTAACAATTGTTGTTATGAAGTTAATTTTAATTAAGGGACACTTAATAAAAGTTATTAAGTGATTTATTGACTTATTATAAATGTTATAATAAGGTTAATCATTTCTTGAGAAATTAAATTTAATAAAAGTTATTAAAGATTAATTAAGTCTTAATAATAGTTATTAAGAATATTAATTAATTTTATCAAAGATCTCTTAATTAAAATTTTCATTGATCTAATCAACTTGAAATTAGATCTTTTAATAAAAGTTATTAAGAGATTCATTAAGTCTAATATGTTTATTAATAATTGTTATTGAGAAATATTAATTAATTAAGGGGTTTTAACAAGGAGTTGTTAAGGGGTTAATAATTTGAGTTGGAAATTCTTTTATAAATGTTATTTAGAAATTTTTAATTCTTTCTAAATGTTAGATTGTTTCACATTAATAATTGTTATTAATGTGAATTAAAATTAATCTAAGTGTTAGATTAATTAATTTAGAATTGTTCTAAATTTTGCATGGAATATTTTAGAATTTTAATTTTAGCTTTGTGTGCACATGTTGATGTGTTTAATGCTTTAAATTAGATTTATTACATGTTAGAAAATGAGATTTTCGAAAATTCAAATTATCCAATTTTGATTGGTACTCAGATTTTAAAAAAGCCAAAATTATTATAATTTCAAAATTTTAGCCTTCATGTGATGTGCTTTATCATGTGTGGATGGTTAAAATTTGTGGTGGTCATGGACTTGCACTTATGTAAATTTCATATCATGTGATGGTGTGTGATTATGTGGATTGTTATGGGATGTGATGAACATTAATTAAGTGTTAATTAATGAGGCCTATGTGTCTCCCTCTCTTTCTCACTCCATTGTAATTCTATCTCCCTCTGTCATTATACTTGGCCATAAGGCTTTCTCTTACAATTTATTTGTATTTGAAATTGTTTCAAAATTAATATTATTTGTATTTGATCGCGCCGGCCAAGGAGAGGCGAGGATGATCCACAAATGCAACCAGGAAGGCGACAGGAGATGAGATCACCAGTGGCTATGTGTTTGCATGTTTAGATTATATAAATGTTATATAGTTTTGGTGATTAATTATTTGGCTTCAGTTAATTACCGTGCTGTCCATGACCACATAATGAAAATATATGGTTGATGCATGCCCTTTTAGTTTTTTATTATGAATCGATTGCTAATATCTAGGTATAGTTAAATATATTAGATATATTTATAAACTATCACTTAGGATGAGATCAACTTAACATAAACAAAACCTTCAACATAAAGTCTAAGCCGGAGCGCGAGTTATTGAGAATGTACCGCGTGGCTCTCCATCAATATAGTTCTTACAACTTGATTTAGTGATGGCAGTTTCTATGTGTTTATCCGAGATTTGCCACCATCTGATGAAAGGACTATTAACTATGGCATCTTGATGCCTTGAGATTGGAATAGAGGAACCGTGTAGCTATCCTCGCGTTTATCCGGGAGCTGCATTCTTACTCTACTCTGTCACGTATTAATAGTAAAGCTTAGATCAGGGATAATGGTCTACTGTGTTTACTCGGGACCATTAAAGACCTGGGAGCCGAAATAAGATCGGATATTGCAAGGAGTTGCAATTACCATGAGATGGTTTCTCTAAGATAATGGTATGATATTATGTGTTTACCCGAGGTCATACTGTGATTCTTGGAGATTCTGATCCTCACTAGGAGACCGTCGGAGTCTTCCGTTCTGTATACCTGAAGGTTATACAGTCCGTCGAAAAATAGTGGGAAATAATTCAAGATAAAAGACTATAATTGAATTATAAGAACTATCTGCTTAAATCACGTTATTTTCTTCGATCACTAATATGTCGTCTATTTGAGATTTTGGCATGTTAGATGCCAATACTTCTCATGCTCAGATTGACTAGAAAACTCTAAAGAATGTCTTTAGGGGAGAGTGAAAGTCACTATCCTAATCAGGTATCATGAATCCTCTTACTTGGATAGACCAAGGTGAAGAGGTACTCATGGTATGCCTTTCTGAAAAACAATGATTATCATGAAATCTCTTATTTGGATAGACCAAGATGAAGAGATATTTATGATGTGCCTTTGAGAAAGGCAAGTGGTAAGATTTTAAACGATCGAATCCACACCTAAAAAAGGATAGAAGGAGGTTAGCTGAGATAGAGAAATAGTAGTTCTCCCACTGCAACCAATATAAGGATATTGGTAAAGGCAAAACGAATATGAAATTTGAAAGAAGTTTCAGATATTCTTATTATCAACTTTTATATGTCTATTGGACAATTAATGTATCCAATATGAGATATTGGAAATGGTTCTCAGAGCTGTGATGGTGTGCAGACTTAGACAAGTAAAAGAAAATCGAGAAAATGTAAGTGTTGAGTTAGACTCAACTATTGTTCATGATATTCATAGGTTACTGTTAGACAGTAAATCTTTGTATGTCTATAGGAGTCTAATATGAAACTGAATAATTGTTGTTTAGTTGCATGAGATATCAAGGATTATAAAAGTGAATAACATTGACTGAGAAGGAATAATAGTTGTTCAAATCAGTCAATGTACTATAAATTCTTGAAGTGACATTTCATGTGAAGAATGTTCACAAGTCTCCTATAGAAATGAATTGTGTGAATCTTGATTATCTATGGTATTGTATATAGGGTTGTACAATAAGAAATTATTGGTACTGATACATACTGATGTAAACAACTCAAAGGCCAAAGATAATCACTCTCATTGACTTACTTTATAGTTAACTCTCAGAATGATTCGACTGTATATATATACTGAAGTAAAAGACGAATACATCTGAGAGATTAAGGTATAAGATCAATATGAAGTATTAGAATTTTTGATTTGATCAAGGAAACCGATACTTTAGTATATGATTCACATAAATCATTAAGAGGATAATTGTATCCTCGTTCGATTAATCCTCATTGTGCATCATAGCAATATGATAGAATGAGGAATTGCACCTTATTAAGATATGGTGGAATACATAATAAGATTTGCCTAATTCTTATTCTTTTGAACATGAGTATGAACATTAGATGTCCATACTTTAAAGATGGTTCCAAATAAGTCAGTGTGTGTTCATATAGGATATGGAAACCAAATAATTCATATGAGATGTGAATTATGAACAAACCTGATTTAAAAGTCAAGTATTATCGTGGTATGAATTTGTGAATATCTAAAGAGTTTGGACATTACAGTTATTGGCCAGGCGATAATGAAATTATTTTCGTCCTGAAAGCTGTCTTCTGTGAAGAGGAATATGTCCTCTAAGAAGACAGTGGGAGCTGATAAAACTAGAAGATGTTCTAGGTTCACAAGCCAACATAAGATTATTAGATAATCTTTAGTTGTTTGGAACCAGTCATAACACATCAGAGAGTTTCATAGATTTTTGAAATTCTCTCAGTGACTAGAAGGATATGTTTGACATATCTAATTTAGCAAGATGAGAGGAGCTCAAAATAGATTATGATCTAAAATCTATGATAATGATGCTCTCTGTCATTCCAACTTTGAGGTTGATAAGTTTAATAGAATTCTACTTATCTATACTGTCAATCATGAGATGATGACAGTTGGATATTAAAAGCATCCACTCAATGTGATTGAGGTAAAGATATATATGATACACCTTTAAAGCTTTTAAAATGTCCAAGAATCAAGTTGTGATTTCAAAAGATTATTTTGAATCAAACTAAAACTTCCCAAAGTTGTAAGTTTTTGACTTAATTGTCAGATAGTACGTGATCATTAAGAATGATCACGGACTGTGTGTGTTTAAAGAGGACAGTGGGAGTACAGTCGCTTTAGTAATACTTTATGATAATAACATCAAAGTCATTAAGAATGACTTCGGGATGTTACTATTAGCGAAAGCATTGTTAACCATGGTTTCCTCTATAATGGATTTAGTTATAATATCTCACGTATTGGAAATACGATCTATTAAGATAGATCAGTGGGGATATTATATTGACCTGTATGTCAAGATGTTTGGCATAAATTTCATAACAAGTCTCAATTGTTGAGATATGAAATTTATTCCTTTAAAGAAAAGATTCCTTAAAAAAAATACAGGAGTGAATGCATCATTAAGCGCTTGAGAAGTGCTAAGGATGCATTCACGTATATGGAGAGAATGATTTGAAACTATGAGGTCACACTGACAAAAATTTCAAGTCAAATAATGGATTCAACCTTCTAGTAGAAATGAATGGATTGGAATGGTTCCAATCTAGAACTCGATATTAAGGTAACGACATAAATAAGTGATACTGTTATTAGAACAGTATGGATGAAAAGGTTCATCCCTGAACTAGATGTAGTTCTAAAAGGTCTCTGATACCATCCTATTATTGTAGGACAACAGTGGGAGCAATGAATTGTATGATCGAGCCATGGTCTCTTCAGAAGTTGCAGAACATTCTGAGGCTCTTTCATAGGTTTAGAGACAAAAGATTAAGAGGAAATAACGAAATGAAAAATATTCCATCTATAGATAATTTAGCAGATCCCTGACCAAGTCTTAGTCACAGAATTTATGTGAGCATCACTTAGATTTGATGGAGATCAAATGCGAAAGTGATTGGCTTGAGTCCAAGTGGGAGATTGATGGATATAGGTGTCCTCTAAGACAATCATAAGGCACCTATTTCAATATGGTTCACTGATCAATGGCATTAAATTCATTATGTAGATTGGCATATTTATTATTGCGCATAATAAAGTCCATGAATATGTGTAATAGTCATCAGATTATGATGAGATCATAATAATGAGACTAATGACTTATAAACACATATTCTCAATTGTTCCTAGTCGTAGGATGTTTGAGAAGCACATCAAATATCCGGTTAGACTAGTATAGGTTATTCCAACTCATATGATGAGGGTGACTGATCTCATTAGTTACTTGTGTGGAAACACAATGGTAAACCTATAGGTGCTCATTGGGGAATGAGTTCACTGAACTGATCCGACATGAATCGCCGAATGGTAATTTACCTGACTGTCAATCGGCTTGATTCATTGTCACAGTGGCGTGGTTGATCCTTGGACTTGAGACACCAAAGACACCTTGTCGGTGGACTTCTGGACTTTGACCTTGACAAGTAGGTCTTTGCCAGACAAGTCAGAACAAGGAACAATCGGATGATGAACTCTATGCTTCTCCCAAACAGAATTGCATGATATGGCACCATTATCATGCATCCCTTTTGTAACGACCCGCCACCCTATAATCGGGGATCCGATTACTAAATGGGTACCGAATCATTAATTTGGAACCAAACCAGGATCTAGTAAGTCTGGGAAATAAATAATAAACTAAGCTAAACATTCACATCGCATTGAACTGAAATGAAAGTGCAGGAATTAAAATTATTACAATGTGACTCGATACAACAAATAATTACATATTCCAACTGAAAGAAATAATTAAACATACAGGCTAGAAATAAATAACAACTACATCGGGGCATACCCCGGAACAACCGCTGAAAGCGCTCAACACACGGCCGCACACGCCGCTCTAGGTCTGCTGGGAGTCCTCACCTGAAAACCGTAGGGGTGAGTCTCAAGACAAGACTCAGTAGGGATCCTTCGATCCCCACTGCCCACGCACACACCCACAAGTGCAAAATACAGCTAACGGTAAAGCAACAAACACAGTAGTAGGTACAATTTCTAATTCTCAACGTGAAATCACATGCAGTCGAAGTGTATTAAACGTGCATATATCTAAACTAACCGACAAGGGAACCCACAACTGCCGTCTCGATAGAACACGCCAACCACACAAACAACGGTGGGAAAAACCTCGACCCACTGAGACCAAGCAGTAACCCCTCGGATAGCACTCTAGCTACTCCGGCCCAACTGGCTCAGGTGGTTACTCCTTCCCTCAGTACGAGTGACTCTCCGAATGTACCACTCCGACACCAGTACTAGCTGACCCCGAGGTTCACCAGGTGACCCTCTCTCACTAGGCGTCACCCCGCCCACGCCCCCACCGGCGCTGTGCTCACGCCCCCACCAGTACAGGGCGATAAAGCGCTACAATGTCACTCCAGGTCCACAGTAACATAAAACCTAGCACAGTACGATCCGGTCACGTGAATAGTCCGCGATCGTGTAACACACACAATAGTATCACCCGATCATGCAGAATCCATCTCTACCGCGTACATCAAAACATGCACTAACCATCTATCTAGCAGTAGAACACATTTTACTGGCATGAATTAGTGAGGTTCTGTCTTGAATCGCGTCGCCCAAGGCCGACGCCATTCAAGCTCCATGTACTGGTTTATGTAAAACATTGTCTTCAGAATCAGGCCTTAAAAGGCGTCGACACCAGTGGTCGCCTTTTGAAAGGCGTCGACATCCTCAGACGCCATTTAGCACAGAAAACCAGGAATTCCAAAGGCCTTACTCAGGGGATTTCTGCCTTAAAAGGCGTCATGGCTACTCGACGCTATTCAAAATGCGTCGCCCACCCATGACGTCTTTTAGTTCCAGAATCCCCGAACTGGCAGACTCTCAGTCAGGCGATTCCTGTCTAAAAGGCGTCGTGATGGCCTGACGCCCTTCACAAAGGCGTCGTCCATGCACGACGTCTTTCAACCCCAGGAACCAGAGTCTGCCATGAGCCCGAGGGCTCCCTTTTCAACCCAAACAACCCCAAAATCACCCAAAAACGGAGGGGAAAGAGGAGCAATTCAATCAACAGGAAATCACATCATGAAAATCCCCCATATCAACAAGAAGAATTCCTAAACATGCTTGTTCTACCCCCCAAAACCAAAGATCCATAACATGCTTAAACGGGGGAAAACATGATTTAAACACAATACCATGGGAACCGTCACCCTACCGGATACTTGAACGCCTCCGAGCTTCAAGCCGTCCACCCGTCTCGCCCCACGCTGCCGCCGGTACCGCCGTGGTCGTCCTTACTCCACCGTGACGTCGGCCGCTGTCTGGAGAGTAGAACGCCGCAATGGAAGTGGAGGTGGTAGTGGTAGGAGCTAGGTAGAGGATGGAGTGGAGGGAGAGATGAAACGGTGGGAGGAAAAGAGGAAGGAGGAGGGATCGCCGCCGAGTTCGCCAGAGGGGAAGGAGAGAAAGAGAGAAGGAGAAAATGAGGGAAAGAAGGAGGGCTCGCGGGGTTAACCAGAGACTGGCTAAAACGCGTCGACATCCACGGACGTCTATCAGGCGACGCAACGGTCGCTCTGACAAGACTCTGAAACGCGTCGTTCTACACAGACGCCGTTTAGAACACTTGTCAGGGCCGTACTGTGACACACCCAGAGTCGCAGTCTGAAAGGCGTCGTCCCACGCGGACGCCGTTCAGACGACGCGACAGGGCCGTACTCTCGCGGCCCGAAGCCAGCCCACGTGGCACCCACGTGGCAGAACCTAAAACGCGTCTGCAACGGTGGACGCCGTTTAAACCGCGTCGAGCGGGCTCGACGCGAAACATCACAGAGCCCCAGACCCCACTAGGACCAGAACTACAGGATCCGACCCCGAAAACCGGATCCGAAAGTCTCGATCCTTACATTCTCCCCCCCTTAAAAGAATTTCGCCCTCGAAATTGACCGCTAGAATTAACAAGGTCAAAACAGGGATACAAGTTCACAAGGAGACTTACGAAAAGAGGTATGGGAACTGCTCCCGCATCTCATCCTCTCGCTCCCAGGTTGCCTCACCTCCGGAGCGGTACTGCCAAATCACCTTGACCAACGGTACAATCTTGTTCCGCAGGACCTGTTCTCTGCGATCCTCAATACGAACAGGATACTCTGGAAAGGACAGGTCCTCAGCGACCTCCAACTCTGAAAAATCCAACACATGGGACGGATCCTGAACATACTTTCTCAGCAAGGGAACATGGAACACATCGTGCACTCCTGCAAGACTGGGCGGCAAGGCCAGCTGATACGCGGTTTCCCCAATTCGAGCAAGAATGGGAAAATGCCCAATATATCGCGGACTCAGCTTGCCTCGCTTCCCGAATCTCACCACACCCTTGGAGGGTGAGATTCGGAGGAACACGTGGTCCCCAACTTCAAACTCAAGTGGTCTCCGTCGGACGTCTGCATAACTTTTCTGCCTACACTGAGCTGCGGTCAACCTCTGTCGAACTGTCTTGGCAATCTCAGCACACTGCTGCACTAACTCTGGTCCTGCTATCTGCCTCTCACCGATCTCGGACCAACACACCGGGGATCGACACGGTCGCCCATACAAGGCCTCGTAAGGCGCCATGCCGATACTGGAATGGTAACTGTTGTTGTAGGCAAATTCTACTGTGGACAAATGCTGCTCCCAAGAACCTCCCCAATCTAGGTAACATGCCCTGAGCATATCCTCCAAGGTCTGAATGGTCCTCTCCGACTGCCCGTCAGTCTCGGGATGGTAGGCCGAGCTGAAAGCCAACTGAGTGCCCAATGCCTTCTGAAAGCTCTTCCAGAACCTGGAAGTAAACCTCGGATCTCGATCTGATACAATGGACAAAGGTACCCCGTGCAGAGAGATGATCCGGTCTACAAACAACTTTGCCAGCTTGCCGACTGACCAGTCCTTCCTAATAGCTAGGAAGTGTGCCGACTTGGTCAGCTGATCAACGATGACCCAGATGGCGTCTCTCCTGCTAGGGGATGTAGGCAATCCCATCACAAAGTCCATCGTCACATGCTCCCATTTCCACTCTGGAATCGGCAAGGGCTGCAGCAACCCTCCAGGTCTCTGATGCTCGGCTTTAACCTGCTGACAAGTCATACATCTAGCCACATATTCAGTCACATCTTTCTTCATACTGGGCCACCAGAAGTGCCTCCTCAAACAATGGTACATCTTGGTCGTCCCAGGAAGCACTGCATATCTCGAACGGTGCGCCTCATCAAGAACACATCTGCGCACGTCCTCCTCAGTCGGAACATAAAGTCTGCCTCTGAACCTAACAGTACCGTCATCCCATAATTCCACTTATGACCTCTGTAGAATCTGTGGTAACTCAGCATCTGCCCTCTGAGCCTCAATCACAGCATGATACACAGCTGGTCTCACAGTCAAACTGACCAGCACGGCTCTGTCATCTTCACGTGGGACTCTAAAGGAAGATTCCACCACCTGCTCGAACAATTTCCACTCTCGAATCATGAGGTATGACATGACCGTCTTCCGACTCAAAGCGTCTGCCACTACATTCGCCATGCCCGGATGATAAGAAAGGTTAAAGTCATAATCCTTAATGAACTCCATCCACCTCCGCTGCCTCAAATTCAGGTCTCTCTGAGTGAACACGTATTTCAGGCTCTTGTGATCAGTAAAAACCTGAAATTTCTCTCCATATAAGTAATGCCTCCAGATCTTAAGTGCAAACACTACAGCTGCAAGTTCCAAATCATGGGTAGGATAGTTCTCCTCATGCTTCTTCAGCTGCCGAGAAGCATAAGCAACTACCCTGCCATGCTGTGTTAGGACTGCGCCCAAACCTTGACGGGACGCATCTGAGTAAACCACGAATCCACCTGTCTCAGATGGGAGCACCAGCACTGGGGCTGACGTGAGGCGGGTTTTTAGCTCAATGAAACTCTGCTCACATTCCTCGGTCCACACAAAACGAACTCCCTTTCGAGTCAACCTCGACAAGGGGGCCGCTATAGAAGAAAACCCCTGAACAAACCGCCTGTAATAACCGGCAAGCCCCAGAAAGCTCCTGATCTCAGTCACTGAAGTCGGCCTGCTCCAATCCATCACCGCCTCAATCTTGGCTAGATCCACCGGGATACCTTCGCCAGAAATAACATGCCCAAGGAAGTGCACCTCGTCTAGCCAAAATTTACACTTGCTAAATTTGGCGTAAAGTTGGTGCTCCCTCAGGACCTGCAATACTGCCCGAAGATGAGCGGCGTGCCCTTCCTCAGAAGAAGAATAGATCAGAATATCATCAACAAATACAACCACAAACTGATCCAGGTAGGTCCTGAAGACTCTGTTCATCAGATCCATAAAGGCCGCCGGAGCATTGGTCAAGCCGAAGGGCATAACCAAAAACTCATAATGTCCATATCGAGTTCTGAAAGCCGTCTTACTAACATCCACATTCCGGATCCTCATCTGATAATATCCAGATCTCAGGTCGATCTTGGAAAACACCCTCGTGAACTGCAGCTGATCCATCAAATCATCGATCCTAGGAAGCGGGTACTTATTCTTTATTGTCACCTGGTTCAGCTGCCTATAATCGATGCACAATCTCAGAGAACCATCCTTCTTTCTAACAAACAGAACTGGAGCACCCCATGGAGATATGCTGGGATGAATGAAACCCTTATCCAGCAACTCCTGCAACTGCGCCTTCAACTCAGCGAGTTCGGCTGGCGCCATCCGATACGGGGCCTTAGACAAGGGCGCCGTACCTGGTGCAAGCTCAATGGTAAACTCGACCTCTCGCTGAGGGGGAAGGCCAGGCAGCTCCTCAGGAAACATATCTACGAAATCACATACTACAGGCACCTCCCGAGGACTGGGACTATCACGGACATCAGGAACAACCACAGAGGCAAGGAAAGCCTCACAGCCACCAGCAAGCAACCTCCGTGCCTTAAAGGCAGAAATGAGAATACCTCGAGAAGAAAGCCTAATACCTTGGAAAAAGAAGGTCGGGGTGTCCGGAATAGAGAAGCTGTAAGGACTGAGGTTTCGGGTTCTATATTCAGGTCGGGTTCGGGCCGGATCCCCTGGTTTGGACCCTGAGGGGGGGGTCTTGAGAGTTCAGACTGAATGACGTCTGCACTGCTCGACGCCTTTCAAAAGGCGTCAGGGTGTGTGGAAGCCATTTAGGTCTGCTTGCTGTTGTGCCACGTGTGCGCCATGTGGGCGGGTTTCCGGCCGCGAGAGTACGGCCCCTATCACATCGTCTGAACAGCGTCCAGGTAGGTCGACGCGATTCAGACTGCGACCCTGCGGTGTCAGTGTGCGGCATCAGAGCGTGGTCAGTACGGCCTGTCCTGTCGTCTGAACGGCGTCCGCGGTGAGCGACGCATTTCAGAGTGCTATCAGTACGGCCGTCCTGTCAGACTGATTGGCGTCTGCTTCGATCGACGCGTTTTAGTTAGATTCAGATTGACCCCGCGAGCCTCCCCTTCTTTCCCTCATTTTCGCCTTCACCCTCTCTCTCTTCGCCCTCTCCGTTCCCTCCGCCCTCCTTCCATCCTTCCCATCCTCTTCTTCCTCTTCCATCACTCCATAGCCTCCTTACCTCTCACCTCTACCTCCACCACCTCCTTCGTGGCGTTCCATTCTCCGGACGGCGGCCGACGTCCCGGCGGAGTGGCGGCGTCCTCGAGGGTACCGGCGGCAGTCTGCGGTGCGGCGGGTCGGCGGCACGGAGCTTGGAGGAGTTCAAGAACCGGTAGGGGGACGAACCTTGCATGTGTTGCTCGTGTTTTCCTTGGCGTGACATGACGTGTTTTGGGCTAGACTGAGCATGTTTAGGGGGTGTTCTCGTGGGTATGGCCGTGCTCGTGAACGAGGATTGGTAGCATGCTTGTGGTGGTTGAATTCCTCTTCCTCCCCCTTCTGTTTTGGGGCATATTCGTGGTATTTGGGGTTAAGGGAGAAACCCTCGGATCGAACCAAGGAACCAGGTTTCTGGCGCTAAACGACGTCGTGCCTAGTCGACGCCTTTCAGAAGGACGTTAGGGCAGTACGACGCCTTTTAGGGCAGAAACCTCCTTGTTCGATGTTTCATGAGTTAGGGATTCTGGCGCTAAATGACGTCATGGATGGACGACGCCTTTTAGAAGGACGTCGGGCCGTCATGATGCCATTTAGGCAGGAAATCACCCCGACTGAGGGTCTGCAAATCTAGAATTTCGGTGTGAATGGCGTATGTGGACTTGGACGCGTTTTAAAGGGCGACTCCCTGTGTAGACGCGTTTCAATGAATAATCTGGTTTTTGATGAACCTGTTTGAGGGTCTTGAATGGCGTCAACCTCGGTCGACGCGATTCAAGACAGAGCTGTATAAACCCTGGTTTTAACATGTGTTTCACTGTGGGACGGTTCAAATGCGTGTTTTACGTTGTACACTGAGACTGAGGACTTCTGCGTGAGTGGAATTACATCATGTTATATGTGTGTATGTGCTTATACGACTATGGATCGGAATGACTGTTGTTTACGTTTGTCACCATGGACCGATGGGGACAGGGTCATGGTGTCTGTGAGGCGCTGTGCCGTACCGGTGAGAGAAGGGGTACATGTTGTGTTTTACCTTTGGCTGAGGGAAGCAGAACCACCTTGAGCCCGTCGGGCCGGAGTAGCCGGTGCGCTATTCGAGGGGTTGCTGTTTGGCCTCAGCGGGTCGGGGTTTCCCTGTTTGTCGTGGCAGCTTCCGGTGCGTTTCTTGCTGTGGAGCTGGTTGTGGTACTGTTGGAGTTGTTTTACCCCTGTAGCCACTGGGCCTGATGTGACCTTTGATCAAGGTTACGGGTGCTACCCTTAGCCCTTTGGCCTGACGCAGCCCGGGAGGTTAGGGTTGTGGGTAGTTCCTGTAGCTTCGGCTTGACGGGGGTTCGCCGGTCCCCAGGGCCCTCCTGAAGCGCTGAGGCCTAGCGTGGAGGCAATCCGGTTGGTAGGACAGTAGTCTAGACTGCTTGTGTGCACACGTAGGTGGGCAGTGGCGGTACACTGGTCCCAGCTAGTCCTAGTTTGACTCACTGCCTTACCCTACAGTGCCCCGGAACACTGTGGGGGCGGACAGGCGTAAGTAGTAGTGGTAGTGTTGTGAGGCGACGTTTGACTTCGGTCGATAGTGTGGTTCAGTCGCTTTGTGGACTTTGGCTGTGAGACGTGACTCGGTGTTGGATTCTTCGGGTTGCTTAGAACTGTTCCTGTTACACTGCTTATCGTACGTTTCATATCAGGTTGGGTGCTATGTTCACTGCTTTGTTTAATTGTCATTTATCTGTGTTGTTGCACTTGTGGGTGTGTGAGTGGGAGGCAGGGGATCGGATGATCCCTACTGAGCCCAATTCTGGTGTGGCTCACTCCCTGCGGTTTCAGGTGTGGACCTCGTGGCGTTTGGCGGCGGGTGGTGTCTTCTTGGTGTACGGACCAGCAGCTGTCTCAGTTCTGGGGTATGCCTCGATGTTGTTGTACTTTACTTCTACCTGTACATATTTAATTTGTTGGACCATGTAATTATTGTTGGACTGTATAAGGACATTGTTATCTTCCTTCCTGCGCACTTGTTATACCTTTGTAGTCCGTGTGATTGTTATATTTAGCCTTGTTTAGCACTTACTCCTCCAGATGTGTTGTGTAAGATCCGGGTGTAAACCCATAGTTAATGGGCCGACATCCATTTAGTGATCGGGTCTCCGGTCATAGGATGGCGGGTCGTTACAGTTGGTATCAGAGCTCAGTCTGGTCGAGTATGTGGCAAACTGGGTTAGATATTATAGTCCAACAATAAGTACAAGTCTGTATAGGCGATGGCTGCTGGTATAGATTGATAGGTTTTGACGTGCTTTGGTTCGATTTTCGTGTCTGTAGGGTAGTGATGGCACCGAAGAGGAGAGTTCCGTTGGCTCGTGGTTCGAGAGCAGATGATAGTGGTTCGAGGGCAGAAGGACGTAATGTGGATCGATTCATGGAAGCTATGATTGGGGCTATGTCTAGATACCAGCAGGGAGATGGAAGTGAGGGGTCCAATTCCCGAGGTGGCCAATCCATGGTGATGGAGCGGTTCTTGAAGCTGAAGCCCCCTTCTTTCACGGGTCAACCTGTTCCAGATGCGGCAGCTCATTGGATTAAGGAAGTGGAGAAGGCGTTTGATGTTCTAGAATGTGCTGAGAGTGACAAGACCTTGTTGGCAACCTACTTGCTGAAGGACGATGCTTATGATTGGTGGGTCACCATCAAGGGGTTGATGTTTCCAGATAAGTCCTTGAGAGAGATTCCTTGGGAAGGCTTTGTAAGAGAGTTTGGCGGGCAGTACTTTCCGAGGCACGTTCGTAGGGCAAAGGAAAGGGAGTTTATGGAATTGGTGCAGGATGGTATGTCAGTTCTAGAATATCAGATGAAATTTGTAGCTCTGGGAAGATTTGCTCCACACATATCTGAGCGTAAGGACCTTAGGACGGAGAAATTTGTGGATGGACTTCGGCATGATCTGAGGGAATTTGTGGCAGCTCATTGTTGTAAGGATCTGGCGTCAGCAGTTCGGTGCGCAGCAGCGGTGGAGATGCAGTTCCAACACACGGCGAAGGAGTCGGAGCATTCAGCACAAGGGAAGTAGCAAAGCAGGGAGAGATCAGCGGTCTTTTCGTCAGGTGGTTCGAGTTCCTTTGAGGTCGAATTCCAAGAAGTACCTTGTGATGAAGATGAAGATGGTTCGGTTCAGCAGATGAAGACGGAGGTCAGCTGGCAACAGGAAGCGAGGCGGGACGCTGCGGACCGTTGTCCCCGTTGTGACAGGTTTCATGGAAATCGGATATGTCCTTTGATCACTGGTAGCTGTTTTGGCTGTGGTAGGAAGGGACATCTCGCGAGGAACTGTCCCCAGAAGAATAAGGCAAGTCAGGAGCCGAGTGGTCAGTAGGTGTTCAAGACGTGAGTGGAGTTGCGTCTCTTTATGGTGGTCCGAGAGGCTGTGCTAGAAGAGCACTTTTATCTTGTCTTGTTCAGAGGTGGTTGTGAACTCTTGTGGCTCTTTTATGTACTGGGGTTTGGTGGAGAATCGGTTTTGTAATATGTGCCTTGCCAGCGTATGGTTATTATGATCTTTCAGCTTTTTGTTAGAATCGAGAATCTTGGTTAGCTTGATGAGAATTTGATTGGCTAATTATGTGGAGCCTTGTGTGTGCGATTGGTGAGAATGATTGTTGTGATCGGTGTGCCGGCATGTGATGGTTAACCGAGTTTGTCGTTGAGCAGTTGCAAATTTCGAGGACGAAATTCTTTTAAGGGAGGAAGAATGTAAGGACTGAGGTTTCGGGTTCTGTATTCGGGTCGGGTTCGGGCCGGATCCCCTGGTTTGGACCCTGAGGGGGGGGTCTTGAGAGTTCAGACTGAATGACGTCTGCACTGCTCGACGCCTTTCAAAAGTCGTCAGGGTGTGTGGACGCCATTTAGGTCTGCTTGCTGTTGTGCCACGTGTGCGCCACGTGGGCGAGTTTCGGGCCGCGAGAGTACGGCCCCTGTCACATCGTCTGAACGGCGTCCAGGTAGGTCGACGCGATTCAGACTGCGACCCTGCGGTGTCAGTGTGCGGCGTCAGAGCGTTGTCAGTACGGCCTGTCCTGTCGTCTGAACGGCGTCCGCGGTGAGCGACGCGTTTCAGAGTGCTGTCAGTACGGCCGTCCTGTCAGACTGATTGGCGTCTGCCTCGATCGACGCGTTTTAGTTAGATTCAGATTGACCCCGCGAGCCTCCCTTTCTTTCCCTCATTTTCGCCTTCACCCTCTCTCTCTTCGCCCTCTCCGTTCCCTCCGCCCTCCTTCCATCCTTCCCATCCTCTTCTTCCTCTTCCATCACTCCATAGCCTCCTTACCTCTCACCTCTACCTCCACCACCTCCTTCGCGGCGTTCCATTCTCCAGACGACGGCCGACGTCCCGGCGGAGTGGCGGCGTCCTCGAGGGTACCGGCGGCAGTCTGCGGTGCGGCGGGTCGGCGGCACGGAGCTTGGAGGAGTTCAAGAACCGGTAGGGGGACGAACCTTGCATGTGTTGCTCATGTTTTCCTTGGCGTGACATGACGTGTTTTGGGCTAGACTGAGCATGTTTAGGGGGTGTTCTCGTGGGTATGGCCGTGCTCGTGAACGTGGATTGGTAGCATGCTTGTGGTGGTTGAATTCCTCTTCCTCCCCCTTCTGTTTTGGGGCATATTCGGGGTATTTGGGGTTAAGGGAGAAACCCTCGGATCGAACCAGGGAACCAGGTTTCTGGCGCTAAACGGCGTCGTGCCTAGTCGACGCCTTTCAGAAGGACGTCAGGGCAGTACGACGCCTTTTAGGGCAGAAACCTCCCTGTTCGATGTTTCACGAGTTAGGGATTCTGGCGCTAAATGACGTCATGGATGGACGACGCCTTTTAGAAGGACGTCGGGCCGTCATGACGCCATTTAGGCAGGAAATCACCCCGACTGAGGGTCTGCAAATCTGGAATTTCGGTGTGAATGGCGTATGTGGACTTGGACGCGTTTTAAAGGGAGACTCCCTGTGTAGACGCGTTTCAATGAATAATCTGGTTTTTGATGAACCTATTTGAGGGTCTTGAATGGCGTCGACCTCGATCGACGCGATTCAAGACAGAGCTGTATAAACCTTGGTTTTAACATGTGTTTCACTGTGGGACGGTTCAAATGCTTGTTTTACGTTGTACACTGAGACTGAGGACTTCTGCGTGAGTGGAATTACATCATGTTATATGTGTGTATGTGCTTATACGACTGTGGATCGGAATGACTGTCGTTTACGTTTGTCACCATGGACCGATGGGGACATGGTCATGGTGTCTGTGAGGCGCTGTGCCGTACCGGTGGGAGAAGGGGTACATGTTGTGTTTTACCTTTGGCTGAGGGAAGCAGAACCACCTTGAGCCCGTCGGGCCGGAGTAGCCGGTGCGCTATTCGAGGGGTTGCTGTTTGGCCTCAGCGGGTCGGGGTTTTCCTGTTTGTCGTGGCAGCTTCCGGTGCGTTTCTTGCTATGGAGCTGGTTGTGGTACTGTTGGAGTTGTTTTACCCCTGTAGCCACTGGGCCTGATGTGACCTTTGATCAAGGTTACAAGTGCTACCCTTAGCCCTTTGGCCTGACGCAGCCCGGGAGGTTAGGGTTGTGGGTAGTTCCTGTAGCTTCGGCTTGACGGGGGTTCGCCGGTCCCCAGGGCCCTCCTGAAGCGCTGAGGCCTAGCGTGGAGGCAATCCGGTTGGTAGGACAGTAGTCTAGACTGCTTGTGTGCACACGTAGCTGGGCAATGGCGGTACACTGGTCCCAGCTAGTCCTAGTTTGACTCACTGCCTTACCCTACAGTGCCCCGGAACACTGTGGGGGTGGACAGGCGTAAGTAGTAGTGGTAGTGTTGTGAGGCGACGTTTGACTTCGGTCGATAGTGTTGTTCAGTCGCTTTGTGGACTTTGGCTGTGAGACGTGACTCGGTGTTGGATTCTTCGGGTTGCTTAGAACTGTTCCTGTTACACTGCTTATCGTACGTTTCATATCAGGTTGGGTGCTATGTTCACTGCTTTGTTTAATTGTCATTTATCTGTGTTGTTGCACTTGTGGGTGTGTGAGTGGGAGGCAGGGGATCGGATGATCCCTACTGAGCCCAATTATGGTGTGGCTCACTCCCTGCGGTTTCAGGTGTGGACCTCGTGGCATTTGGCGGCGGGTGGTGTCTTCTTGGTGTACGGACCAGCAGCTGTCTCAGTTCCGGGGTATGCCTCGATGTTGTTGTACTTTACTTCTGCCTGTACATATTTAATTTGTTGGACCATGTAATTATTGTTGGACTGTATACAGACATTGTTATCTTCCTTCCTGCGCACTTGTTATACCTTTGTAGTCCGTGTGATTGTTATATTTAGCCTTGTTTAGCACTTACTCCTCCAGATGTGTTGTGTAAGATCCGGGTGTGAACCCGTAGTTAATGGGCCGACATCCATTTAGTGATCGGGTCTCCGGTCATAGGATGGCGGGTCGTTACAGAAGCGCACCATCTTCCTGTGGCAGTCCACCTCAGCATAAAAGGCTTCCAACCAGTCCATGCCTAGGATGATATCAAAGTCACGAATAGCAAGTACAACCAACTGGGCAGGTAGCACATGACCCTCAATAGTCAAGGGAACATTCCTCAAGCAATTATAAGATATCATAAAGTCTCCAGAAGGAACCTCTACCATCAAACCATCAGATAACTCATCAACGGGTGCAGAAAGGATATCTAGGAACTGCTCAGAAATGAAGGAATGCGAAGCACCCGAATCGATCAACACATGTGCAGAGTTTCCAAGGGCAGAAAGTGTAGCTTCCACCAAGTTGGACGTACGAGCCTCCCTCCTGGTGATAGCTAGAGCTCTCCCCTGGGTCCTCGGCTTCTTCTGATCGCCATGACCCTGCCCCTGACCATGCCCCTGCGGGCACTGCCTCGCCAAATGGCCCTGCTGGCCGCAAGTGAAACACCTCCTGGGAAGAGTGGGACACTGAGTCCCACCATGGGCACCACCACAGTGCTGGCAAACTGCTGGAAGCCTCTGAGCTGGCTCCTGCGGTGCACTGGACACTGACTGACTCTGCTGACCCTGCCTGGGCCTGTTGCTGCCGCTGCTACCACTACTGCTGCCACCGCCTCGGAAGAATCTCCTGAATCGGGAGCCGAGTGACGACGATCCCGATCCGACCGAAGGAGCCGGTGCCGCTGCCTTACCCCTGTCACGCACTGGCCCCTGAGCAGTCAATCCTCTCTCCCGGGCCGACTGGTTCTGCTGAGCCTCTACTGCTGCTGCACACCTAACCGCTGATGCCAAGTCTGTACAACAGTGGGACGCCACGAAGTTCCTCAGACTGAGCCTCAGTCCGTCCACAAACCTCTCCGTGCGACGCTCCTCGTCCCCAGATATGAAAGGCACAAACCGACCCAGCGAGACAAACTTCGCCTGATACTCGAGTACCGTCATACTCCCCTGCGTCAGATCCATAAACTCCCTCTCCTTGGCTCTCTGAACATGTCTAGGGAAATACTGTGCATTGAACTCCTTAACGAAGGTCTCCCATGAAATTTCCCTAAGACTCCTGTCCTCATAAGACAAACTCTTCAATGTGGTCCACCAGTCATAGGCACCATCCTTCAGCATGAAGGTAGCCAACGGGGTCCTCTCTACTGCTGCACAATCCATGGTATCGAAGGTCTTCTCTATCTCTCTAAGCCAGTGAATAGCCTCATCAGGGTCGGGACGACCGGTGAAGTGAGGTGGCCTCAGCTTCAGGAACCTCTCAAGGGTAGCTGTGGACCCTCCCCGAGCACTAGAACTCTCACTAGGATCTCGTGTCTGATATCTAGCCATAGTGTCGATCATGGCCTCCATAAACTGCTCTACACTCGGCCTCCCTGCCTCGGACCCACTAGGGGCATCTCCCCGCTCTCGAATAACCGGCATCCTCTTCCTGGGAGCCATCTACTCGCCTACAATTACAAAATCAAAAAGTTCTAATTAGAGTCCTAAAACCTATGCTACCGCCGTGCCTGTACGGGATAATGTATTTATTTGCTGAACTTACGACATTTAACCTAGTTATTTATTTATTTGCCAGACCGTATGCTCTGATACCAACTGTAACGACCCGCCACCCTATAATCGGGGATCCGATTACTAAATGGGTACCGAATCATTAATTTGGAACCAAACCAGGATCTAGTAAGTCGGGGAAATAAATAATAAACTAAGCTAAACATTCACATCGCATTGAATTGAAATGAAAGTGCAGGAATTAAAAGTTATTACAATGCGACTCGATACAGCAAATAATTACATATTCCAACTGAAAGAAATAATTAAACATACAGGCAAGAAATAAATAACAACTACATCGGGGCATACCCCGGAACAACCGCTGAAAGCGCTCAACACACGGCCGCACACGCCGCTCTAGGTCTGCTGGGAGTCCTCACCTGAAAACCGCAGGGGTGAGTCTCAAGACAAGACTCAGTAGGGATCCTTCGATCCCCACTGCCCACGCACACACCCACAAGTGCAAAATACAGCTAACGGTAAAGCAACAAACACAGTAGTAGGTACAATTCCTAATTCTCAACGTGAAATCACATGCAGTCGAAGTGTATTAAACGTGCATATATCTAAACTAACCGACAAGGGAACCCACAACTGCCGTCTCGATAGAACACGCCAACCACACAAACAACGGTGAGAAAAACCTCGACCCGCTGAGACCAAGCAGTAACCCCTCGGATAGCACTCTAGCTACTCCGGCCCAACTGGCTCAGGTGGTTACTCCTTCCCTCAGCACGAGTGACTCTCCGAATGTACCACTCCGACACCGGTACTAGCTGACCCCGGGGTTCACCAGGTGACCCTCTCTCACTAGGCGTCACCCCGCCCACGCCCCCACCGGCGCTGTGCTCACGCCCCCACCAGCACAGGGCGATAAAGCACTACAATGTCACTCCAGGTCCACAGTAACATAAAACCCAGCACAGTACGATCCGGTCACGTGAAAAGTCCGCGATCGTGTAACACACACAATAGTATCACCCGATCATGCAGAATCCATCTCTACCGCGTACATCAAAACATGCACTAACCATCTATCTAGCAGTATGAACACATTTTACTGGCATGAATTAGTGAGGTTTTGTCTTGAATCGCGTCGCCCAAGGCCGACGCCATTCAAGCTCCATGTACTGGTTTATGTAAAACACTGTCTTCAGAATCAGGCCTTAAAAGGCGTCGACACCAGTGGTCGCCTTTTGAAAGGCGTCGACATCCTCAGGCGCCATTTAGCACAGAAAACCAGGAATTCCAAAGGCCTTATTCAGGGGATTTCTGCCTTAAAAGGCGTCATAGCTACCCGACGCTATTCAAAACGCGTCGCCCACCCATGACGTCTTTTAGTCCCAAAATCCCCGAACTGGCAGACTCTCAGTCAGGCGATTCCTGTCTAAAAGGCGTCGTGATGGCCCGACGCCCTTCACAAAGGCGTCGTCCATGCACGACGTCTTTCAACCCCAGGAACCAGAGTCTGCCATGAGCCCGAGGGCTTCCTTTTCAACCCAAACAACCCCAAAATCACCCAAAAACGGAGGGGAAAGAAGAGCAATTCAATCAACAGGAAATCACGTCATGAAAATCCCCTATATCAACAAGAAGAATTCCTAAACATGCTTGTTCTACCCCCCAAAACCAAAGATCCATAACATGCTTAAACGGGGGAAAACATGGTTTAAACACAATACCATGGGAACCGTCACCCTACCGGATACTTGAACGCCTCCGAGCTTCAAGCCGTCCACCCGTCTCGCCCCACGCCGCCGCCGGTACCGCCGTGGTCATCCTTACTCCACCGTGACGTCGGCCGCCGTCCGGAGAGTAGAACGTCGCAATGGAAGTGGAGGTGGTAGTGGTAGGAGCTAGGTAGAGGATGGAGTGGAGGGAGAGATGAAACGGTGGGAGGAAAAGAGGAAGGAGGAGGGATCGCCGCCGAGTTCGCCGGAGGGGAAGGAGAGAAAGAGAGAAGGAGAAAATGAGGGAAAGAAGGAGGGCTCTCGGGGTTAACCAGAGACTGGCTAAAACGCGTCGACATCCACGGACGTATATCAGGCGACGCGACGGCCGCTCTGACAAGACTCTGAAACGCGTCGTTCTACATAGACGCCGTTTAGAACACTTGTCAGGGCCGTACTCTGACACACCCAGAGTCGCAGTCTGAAAGGCGTCGTCCCACGCGGACGCCGTTCAGACGACGCGACAGGGCTGTACTCTCGCGGCCCGAAGCCAGCCCATATGGCACCTACGTGGCAGAACCTAAAATGCGTCTGCAACGGTGGACGTCGTTTAAACCGCGTCGAGCCCGCTCGACGCGAAACATCACAGAGCCCCAAACCCCACTAGGACCAGAACTACAGGATCCGACCCCGAAAATCGGATTCGAAAGTCTCGATCCTTACACCTTTGATTTGATCTTGATGTCCTTGATGAATGGGTACCTTTTTGATTACTTGCCAAAGATCAAACATCTCAGGAGAAGTTGCCAAAGGTAATCTCCATACACCATTTCCAATGAATGCTGCCACCTTATCTTAAGACATACATAGCAAAAATCTTACATGGTCACCATAGCCTTCTAAGATAGACTTGGACCCTAACCAAGGATCATTCCATAATTTAAATTTCATGTCATCTCCTATGCAAAAAGAGATGTTTTTCAATAACCATTGCCTACCCTATAGGATGCTCTTCCAAGTACAAGAATGGTAAGATTTGGGCTAAACTTCCCAGATGGTTTTGGAACTCAGATATTTAGAATAAACCCAATCAGTCCAGTAATTATCTTTGCAAGTGATAATATTCCAAAGCTGTATAGTGAGGCATGAATCATTCCAATCTTAAGCCTACGTTGTAAGGACCTACAAGATTACAGTTACATGCCAACATATACATAATTATAAAAATAGCATATTTGCAAAATACTGAAAAAGAATAAACACAATTTCGAAAAGTTCATGTCCTAATGATGTAATAGGTGATTTTCATAAGGTCTTAAGCGTAATTTGTAAGGCTTCTAGAAGTGTCCTCAAATCGCCAAAAAGAAGTTAAATTCGATGAAGAAGTATTGAATAAGGTTACGAAGCCAATTATAAAAGATACATTAAATGTAAAAGTGTTAAAGGATAAGGATACTGGTAAAGGATAATGGTAAGGTTTCCTGGCCCTCAAGAAAACCATGCCACCTAACCAGGCCACTTGTCTCCATCCAAGTAACCTTTTTTTTTTGGGTAAGTAATACCAAGAGTATATTCACAAAGAATAAATTTACAAGTTGGAATACATGTTAGCACAAATGATAGCTATGAACCCGATAGATGATAATATAGATATCATGCTACTTTCCTATTTGAGGACATGCTATCACAATATGATAGCTCTGCCTTAGGCTATGAAACAGAGATGTTGAAATTCTTAAAGACAAATTTAGCTCTTCTACTCAGTTTTCCTTCCCAATTATAGCTTTCCGAAATGGATCTGATATCAGCAAGAATTGCAAGTAGCAGGTGCATTCTTGATTGTTTCACTCCTTGGAAAGTCCTGTTGCATCTCTCCTTCCAAATCCCCCATGTTGAGCACCTGATGGCATTAAAGGCAGGGATAGTGGCTGGTCCTTTTTGACTGAAGCTCTGTAATAGGTCATTCATCTCTAATGAGAATGAGGGTCTTGGACTCCTTTGAATTCTAAACCTATGAAGAATTTGCTTCCAAATCCATCCAAAGTATGAACAATTAAAGAAAAGATGATCTAAATTTTCTTCATTCGCAAAGTGCACATATTTGGGCCATGAATTCCTCTCTTCATTAAATTATCCACTGTGGCAATATTCCCCACATTGAGCTGCCATAGCAACAATGAGTATTTTTGGCAAGTGGGCCTTTTCCAGAGACAATCAAACCAACCAACCATTTGGGACCCAGCAGCCCGATGTAGGTGCTTAGAATGACCGTGTGATTAACATGAAATATCTATGTTGTTTAGGGTAAACTGACCTATTAAAAACAGCAACTAAAGTGCAGTGATCGCCAGAAACTTTTAACTTAAAAGTTTCAAAAGAGATATGATCGCCTACCTTTCAAAACGCGGAAGATTGAGTCCTTGGTTCCCCTTCCTCAGCCGGCTGAAGAAAGAGAGCCCTTTCTTTGCTTCTTTGTTCTTGCTATTGAATTTGAGGCTGAGGATCGTCCAGAAGTTGTGCTTGATTTCCCCTTTTTGATCTCTTGTTGTTGTTGAGTGCAGCAGAGACAGAAACAGAATAAAGAAGAACTATGATGAGAATTTAAGTATAAGTAGTATCTGAACTAATCATGATTTTAAGCATATTTAAAACAGCAAACTCACTTTTTTAATGGCTTTGAAACCCCTTAGATTAAGTAGGTTTTTTGAAAGATTATGCTGTGGTGTGTGTTTGCATGGAGTGAATGAAGAATAAAACTAATGAAATGAATACAGTAATGAAAAACTTATGCCCAATCGGTTGAAGCTTTGAAAGGATGAAGATCTTGAAAGGGACGCCGACTTCTGAAAATGGCAGCGCTCCGGCGTTACGACGTTGTTACTCCGATCTTCAACTCGCTATAATGCTATGGCTCAACTCAATTCAATTATGTTCTCTCCTTTTTTTTTTAACTCTTCAACATGCTAGGTATTTATAGGCATTTCTTGCGTTCGCGATTAACATTTGAAAACTCCGAATTTATCCATCTTAACCGACAGATAAATATTGATTAATCCATCTTTATCTGTAATTATCTAAAACGCGTCCACCTTGGATGACGCCTTTCAGATTAATTAAGATAAGGATAAATATCCGGGAAAACTTATCTTTATCTTTATTAGGTAAAAAGCGTCCACCTATGTAGACGTCTTTTAGACTAATTAAGATAAGGATAAACATCCGGAGGGGAAGTTAAAACCACTTAGGAAACTTAAAACGCGTCGACATTACCAGACGTCTTTTAGTTAATAAATTAATTAATTAAAATTCAAATTTAATCGTTAAAATAGGAATAAACTCTAAATGGCGTCCACGTGAGTCGACGTCTTTTATAATTCTTCATATTTTAACTCAAATTTGAGCTAAAATCAATTTAATTGATTAACTTAAACACATCTGTTAAACCCGACACTAAAAAAGATTAATAAAAATTAATTAATGATTAAATATCAGACCATTATGAAGTATTATTATATGATATGAAATTTACTCGAAATGACGTCAAAAATAGCGTGTCTACAGCTGCCTCACCTTGGCATTGTCTTTGCAAGGGAGTGAAATTGAATGGAATGTACTGAAAAGGTGATGCCAAGGTGTGATGAGACACGCTCTTAACATCACATGATTGGAATTTTTCTCGAAATCATCAATGAAGATAGCTCAAGGAGATCAATGGAATTAATCATGTCTGGATGAAGTAGACAAGAAAATAAAATAAAGTCGATCAACCTCCTCGGAGTGGGAAGTACCCCAGGTCATAGACACTGCAGGTTTCATCATGGGGAGCGTTTGCCAGCCAATGTGGACGTGCTGCAGCCATGATGGATCTTAAAAGAAAACAAGAAATATTAGATAAAGAATCCAATCAAGGATAGAATTCCAAAGATATCTTCAAGCGAACCTCAAAGATAATCAAGATACTCAATTCGGAATGGAATATTTCATATCATGTTGAGATTATTTTATTTAATGGTCTGAAACTTAATCAGTAATTAATCCTTATTTCACACTGATTTCAAAGTCCTACATGATGCATGCTGGGCTAAAAGAAAAATATAAAGTCAAATAAAATATAAATTAATCAAGGATAATATTGTGAAATTGTCATTAATGAGTCAAGACACCAATTCTTGTAATTCAGTGCTAAGCCAAAGCTCGTTTATCCACGCACCATTTTACAAAAGTGGAACCATTGTCCCCACTAATTAACAATCCAACGGCTTAACCGTGCGATTAAGAATTCTCTGGAATTATCACTGTTTTTGTTGTAGGGGAACTCAAATTCCAGTTTCATCAAAAACACAAGGTCCTTGATATAGTCTAATAAATACTTAACATATAGTAATGCAAATGCTTTACATGGAATAGTACAAGGATAGAAATAACCGTCTTTTTAGCCACGGTCGGGACTTGAATTCCACAATAGGATTTTCTTGACATTTCCAGCTTTACTCAGGCTTTCTTGAATTTCAGAAACAAGTTTCTGGCTGTTCTCTACTCGAATTCCAACTCTCTTCATGCCTTGTGTCCTGTATGTGACTTGAACAAACAGGTTAAGCATCTATTTAGGCTTAGCCCCTTGCCTGGTTAAGTAACCGACTACTTGATCCTATCCTTGATAGAAGGGTCAAGGGACATAGTCTTTATTAACAAAGGTAATAAGAATAATCAGACTTAAGCAAAATGCAACATGCAAGCAAACAGATGCTTACTGAAAATAAAAGGAGTGAGACACACCAAGTGCAATAAGCATATGCTAATTGAAATATTTTTTGTGGTTTTGAAATTTTCATTTTTGTTTGGGGTTTTGAAATATGTATTTTTTTTTTTTTAGATTTTGAAAAATGTACATTGTTTTTTTTTTTTTTTTTTTGAATTTTTGAAATATGTACTTTTTTTTGAATTTTTGACTATGTACTTTTTTTTGAATTTTTGACTTATACATTTTTTTTGAATTTGACTATGCAAATTTTTTTGAATTTGACATATGTATTCTTTTTTTTTGAATTTTTGACATATGTATTTTTTTTTGAATATACATTTTTTTTTGAATTTTTGACTAAAAGACCAGTATGGTACTTAGATCAAAAGATCATATTCATTTATTAACTTAATTTTCAAATTATTCTTTAACAACTTAACTTAAAACCCATCGTGTTTGAACTTGTGTTTCCATTCGTGATCCCATTTGATGATTTGACCCTTAGTCAATCTAAGCCATCCTTTAAGCTTGAAGTACACCTCTTTGGAAAGAAAAGAAGAATAGATTTAGAAAGCCCATGAGAAGGTTCCGGAGACTTAAAAAAGATGTCCCTTTCCAACCCTAATATCTGTTGGGGTTCGGTCATTTTCTTTCCGGGGTATTTATCGACCTTGCGTTCCCTTTTGTTTCATTTCATGGCCTTGATGTAACGTTTGTAGTGTAATGGCCTTTTGATTTTGAATTTGGCTTTTTGCCTTGCTTTTGCTTTTCTATTTTTCTTTTCTTTCTTTGCTTTGCTTTGGAACGGATCTCCCCCATTTTTTTATGACGGCCTCCTACTAAGATGGCGGGTATTCTTGGTAGTCTATTTTAAGCCTCGTTCCGACATCATGGGCCGAGTGTAAAACAGAATTTTATTTAAAATGAATGATTTGTACTTTACACCCTCAGTCAAGCTTTTGATATTCTTAAGGACTTGGCATCTCTTGTTACTCACGAATCAAACGTGTCAGTGTGTGCAGTAATGGGTTTGAAGTTAAATTATTAAGACTAACAAAGAAATTTGAGTTTATAAATTTTCTGATTCCACTGGTCTTTGTACCATACTGATCGACTCTTTAACCTAAGGGTAGTATTTCTTAAGGTGTAAACCATTCCAGGGATGATTTAGCTCTTCTCCTTCTGCATTAACCAAACGATAAGCATTACCAGGATAAGCGTGCGATACAACATAAGGTCCTTCCCAGTTGGGTTGGAGCTTAGAACGCGGACCACCAGGTTTTACAAAAATTCTTTTAACAACCATTTCACCGACTTTGAGCTTTCGTTCAATGACTTTCTTTTGACAAAAACGTGCTAATCTGTTTTGATAAGCTTTTGCATGATTAGCAGCTGACCATCTTTTCTCGTCTAAAAGTTCCAATTGAGCAAGAAGTGCTGAACGATGTTCATCAATGGAAAATTCCTTGTTCAATTGTACTCTTAATGACGGTATAAGGATCTCATATGGAACTACCGCCTCCATTCCAAATGTTAAGGAATAAGGAGTTTGCCCAGTGGGCGTGCGGATTGAAGTTCGGTAGGCCCATAGAGCCTCAACCAATTTTTCTAGCCAATCTGCGAATTTGTTAGATTTACACGTCTTTTTGATAATTTTTATCAAAGTCTTATTAGTTGCCTCTGCTTGGCCATTGCCTTGCGGATAATAAGGAGATGAATGATGCAATGCAATTTTATACCTGTTGCAGAGGTCCTTCAATTCCTGTGACACGAACTGCGGTCCGTTGTCGGTGACGATGGTACTTGGAATTCCGAATCTTGTGATGATGTTCCTCATGATGAATTTGTAGACGGATGATGCTTTGATCTCCACGTATGCTTCAGCTTCTGCCCACTTGGTAAAGTATTCCGTTGCCGTGAGAATGAAAGATTTTTGCTTGATGCCGGAATCTGGGTTACCAAGAGGTCCAATAATGTCGAAAGCCCACATGGAGAAAGGCCATGGGGAAGAAACAGGATGGAGTGAAGATGCAGGGGAATGAATTTTGTCGGCGTGAAGTTGACACTTGGCACACCTACGGACATATCCTACACAGTCTTCTTCCATGGTTGGCCAATAAAATCCTTGTCTAAGGATCTTCTTTGCTAGCATCTGTCCATTGACATGGCCACCACAAACTCCACTATGAGCTCCTTCCATAACCTTCCAAAGCTCATCTTCGTCTAGACATCTCAGAAGAACTCCATCAAAACCTCTTTTGTATAATGCTCCCCCAACTAGGGTGTATCGTTGAGCAACTCTCCTGATAGCTCTTTTCTCCTCAGTTGTAGCTTCTTCAGGATACGATTGATCTTCACAATATTTTGCAATTTCATAATACCATGGCTTCTGTTCATCATCCATCTCTTCTAACAGCTCCATCAACATGATTTCTCTTTTCTCCACGATACTTCCATCTTTGAATTTCTTCAGCAACTTCTCCTTAGTTCTAAGAAATGAAGGATCTTTCACGGCAGGTGAAAGACGCCTATGAACTATGATTGATTCAGATTGCTTGCTGATAGGAAAATCAAGAGAAGATGCAAGTGAAGCTAGAGCGTCAGCTAAGATGTTTTGATTTCTAGGGACATGGACAAAGATCAATTTTGTGAAAAGCTTCGAGTAAGCAGAAGTAAGTTCTTGATATGGCTTGAGCTTGGGATCAAGAGTTCGATACTTGGTCAGCACTTGGCGAAGAATTAGTTGGCTATCACCCACAATCCTGAGTTTGGTTGCACCATGGAAATGAGCAGCCTCGAGGCCAGCAAGAAGTGCCTCGTATTCAGCTATGTTATTGGTGACTGGAAAGTCAAGCTGAAAGGCTTGTGGAATGGTGACACCTTCAGGTGATAACAGAACGATTCCGATACCCTTTCCATGAGAATTCAGAGCTCCGTCAAAATGCAGAGTCCACATATCATCTCTGATTTGATTTACGGACATCAGTTCCTCATCCGGAAACTCTGATCGCACTGGATCAAATCGAGGAAGGGGATGATGAGCGAGATGTTCTGCTATGGCATAGCCCTTGATTGCTTTCTGTTGAATATAAATGATATCGAATTGAGATAGAAAGCTTTGCCATCGCGCTAACCTATCAGTAAGAACAGATTTCTCCAGAAGGAACTTAATCGGATTCATCCTAGCGATGAGATGGACTTCATGGGCCAGAAAATAATGCTTTAATTTCTGAACAACCCAAACCAATGCTGCACATGTTTTCTCCATCGCCGTGTATCTCTGTTCAGCGGGGTTGAGAAGTTTAGAGAGATAGTAGGCTGCCCTCTCTTTTCCTTCTTCATCCTCTTGTGCTAGGACAGCCCCCACTGCATCATCCAGGACAGAAATATAAAGTATCAATAGTTTGCCTGGAGATGGTGGTCTCAAAACAGGAGGACTTGCCAAATAGTCCTTTAATCCATCAAATGCCTCCTGACACTTATCGTCCCAATTGAATTTGACTCCTGGCTTGGTAAGCTCGTAAAACGGCTTACACCTTTGTGAGTGCTGGGAGACAAAACGGCGAATAAATTGTAACCTCCCGATTAATCCTCTTAACTCTTTCAAGTTTTTGGGAGGTGGCATTTCTCTGATAGCCTTCGCCTTATTGGGATCGATCTCAATTCCCCGTTTGCTGACAATGAATCCAAGCAATTTCCCTGAAGATACCCCGAATACACATTTCTTGGGGTTCATCTTCAACTGATATTCTCTCGATCTCTCTAATACCCTTGCCAAAACTTTGGCATGCTCAGCCTTCGTTTTAGACTTAACCAATAAGTCATCCACATACACTTCCAAATCTATATGCATCATGTCATGAAATATTGCCATCATGGCCCTTTGATAAGTGGCTCCAGCGTTCTTCAATCCAAATGGCATGACGACATAACAATATGTTCCCCAAGGTGTAGTGAATGAAGTCTTTTCTTGATCCTCTTCTGCCAGCTTAATCTGGTTGTATCCTGAAAATCCATCCATAAATGATAATGTCTCATAGCTAGCAGTGTTATCGATGAGTACATCAATATGAGGCAATGGAAAATCGTCTTTAGGACACGCCCGGTTCAGATCGCGGAAGTCAATGCAAATTCTGACCTTCCCATCCTTTTTCATAACCGGGACTATATTGGCCACCCATTGTGGATAAAGGACAACTCTAATGAATTTGGCTTTGTGTAATTTGTCGACTTCTTCCTTCATCTTTAGAGCTATTTGTGGGTGGAATCGCCTTAATTTCTGCTTGACCGGATTAGCTCCTTCCTTTAATGTTAACCTGTGTTCAACTAAAGATGAGTCTAACCCCGGCATATCCTCATAACTCCAGGCGAAAGTGTCCTTATAATCCTTAAGCACTTGTATCATTGCCTTTTCATCCTCTGCAGAAAGATTTTTACTGACGAGGACAACCTTAGGTTCGTCTTCAGTCCCTAAGTTTATTTCTTTTGTGGGCTCTTCGACGGCAGCTGAAGGTTCATCAAATCTCTTCACTCCACTGGCATATGCCTCCGCTGCATCCTCATCATCTTCCTCATCCTCAACAATGGGGTCCTTTTCATGTACTAACTCATATACCCCGTACCCATCATTGACTGACTCATCATCTGTACAATCTTCTGGCATCTGAATTGGATCTTCTAAAAGATGAGGGATTAAAGAGCAAAAGGAACATTTATCAGCCAAATCCTGGAGGTATCTTACTGGAATTTGCCTACCCTTAGGCTTCCTAAACTTCCTAAACTGACTAACCTGCCTAATTTCACTATCATAACCTAACGAAGATGAAGCAGGATGAAAATCCTGGGATACAGGTGGAAATACAGGGGAATCCTCCCGTGGGGAGGGACAGAGTAGATCTAGGAGAGAATCTTGACCGACGGACCCGCGCGATGGGGTGTAATCGGACAAGTAAGATGTTTCCTCGATAATGATTTGGGAAGAATTTGTTGCCAAATTGGCGTTTTTTTTTGGACAATGAAAGAATTAAACACAAAGCAAGAATGAATACAAATGGGAGGAGAATCGGACGGAGGAAGCGGCACCAAGGCCAGAGGATTAGGGGGATCATATAGCAATATGTCCCAGATTAGATCATACATCCTCTCTAGGTCGAGAGGAGGTTGTGGAATAAAGTCCCGAGAGGACAGAGTTATCATAATGGGCGGAGCCCGTGGAATATCGTCAATTATGACCCGCGACCAAGTCGGGGTCAAGAGTAGTGTACGAAAAAGAGTATGGAGCATTAGGACATGTGAAGGATATGTCCCCCTCCATAGCAGATCTGTTGTGTAACCTGCTTCATAGGGGTCATCTGGCTCCCCTTCATCAGTTTGTTCGGACAGCAGTATCCGCTTGTCAAAGATTGTGCCAGGGCTCTCAATTAGCTCGTCGATCTGCGGTGGCCACTTGGGTTCTGCAGGATCCAGGAATAGTCTGTTCAGTGCTATGTATAAGTCCCTCAGGTCGAACCATCTGTACCATTCGCATTCAGGGTCATGGAATTTCCTCCTCTTCATAGGCCGCAGAGCCTCCAAGGATTGGTACGTAAGTAGTTCGGAACAATGTCTGGCCAAGTCCCTCCCATATATGTCATGGAAGTCAAAACAGGAAGTAATGACCACCATGTTGTCGTGACTAAGTATGGGCCCTTTCACAAAGTGAGTATATAGAGTCCATGTTAAGGGATCTCGGCCTTCTTTCAGTGGTGTGGACATTGTTTCCAAGATTTCTTGACCATCTTCTTGCTGAACCCTGTCTTGCTTCAGTTTGCTCGGCCTATAGCCCAAACCGCTTCCAGGTACTGCCCGATGATCTTTAACAGGAGTGGTCCTGCCTTGCAACTGTGTGCCCAGACCTTTCCCAGGCTCGTAGCCGTTCTTCATCATGATTCTCCATCCCGGGGTACTCATGCACTTCCCCCTTTTGATAGCATTCAATGGGTATGGAGAAATGGTAGCGGCTTTCAAAGGATCAGCCACTGGACGGTAGACCTGTAATACCGACAGAAAAGGTTGTCGGCCAGGTAAAACAGCAGATTTAATATTCAATGTATGAGCAGCAGCAAGGATCGGCATGCTCGTCACTTTAATAATTCGTCCTTTGTAAGGGAATTTGAGGCATTGGTGATTCGTAGAAGGAATCGCCTCAAGAGTTTTAACATAAGGACGTCCCAGAATGGCATTTATGGAAGGGTCGATTTCTAGAATATGAAATTCGACTTCTGCATGACTTACTGGACCTAACTCTACCTTTAAATAAACCATTCCCAGAGGGGAACGGGTAGAATTGTCATATGCCGTAACTGAGATGGGGCTAGGCAGCCATTTCTCCTTGGGCACACCGTATAGCTCCAGGGTCTTCGGAGGTAAAACATTAATTGAAGCCCCTATATCAACCAGGCATGCATCCACGGCCTTTTTGCAGATATTGACCGTGATGCTCAGAGCCATGCTTCTAGCGGCTGGCGGTGCTAGTTCCGATGTGTGAAATGTAATTGAGGGCTGATCCCCCTGAGGAACTAGTAGTGCTGCAATTTTCTCTACCGGCACGTCTTCATTGACCATCACCTTCTGTAGGTATTCCATTAAAGCTTCTTGGTGAATCTTGGACCTTTTAATCAATTCCAGTACAGTGATCCGTGCCGGTGTTCTGTCCAGATGTTTCAACAAGTCATATTGAGTGCCTGGTGCACTCTCTTCATTATGGGCTTCCTCAGTCGGCTGTGATGGACCGTCTCTGACTGTGGACTGAGGAAAGACCTTGTTGAAAATCCTTCCACTCCGGAGCGCATGTTCCTCGACCGTGGAGGATCCGGGTGACACTTTGAGTACCGCAGAGTCGGGTGGCGTAAGCGGTGCGGAGGGTTGATGCGTAGGTGGTGGCGTTGGGTTAGGTGGTGATGGCGCAGTGCGGATTAAAGGCCTAGAGGGTTGGATGGTAGATGGGTAAGTGGTTGGCGAAGTGGGGAATGGTACGCGTAGTAACGGTTTGGATGGTTGGGGCATATCTGGGTAGGTGGTAGTGGTAATGGGTGAAGTAGGAAATGGTACGCGTAATAATGGCCTAGATGGTAAAAGGGGCGCGTTATTGGTTTGCGGGGGGGTATATGATGGAGGCGTAGGAGTGCGGGGCGTAATGGGTCTAAGGAAGGTGGGTAGTGGTAGTGGGTTATTGGATGCGGGCGAATGATATGTGGGTGTGGGTAGAGGGGTGATGGTGACGGGTTGTGGTCTGGGTATGTGGATGGTGCGGCGTGGTAGTCGCTCTGTGGTACTTTGAACGTGACCCGTTGAGTAGAGAGAGGAAGAGTCCTCTATCCCCCATTGTTGCCCACGACCAGCCTCAGACTGGCTGTTCGTTAGAATGGGAGCAACCTGGTTCTGATTCTGGTGCTCCGGGAGCGGATTCTGCACTATGCCCATGTTGGGTGGTGCTGCTGCTTGTGCTGGTGGTCTTGCTTCCTGCTGCTGTTGCTGCTGTTGCGGTCTCCTCGCCTTCAGGGCTGTTATGTATTTCTTCATTTCCTCCCAGTCTATGCCGCCCTGCTCGTTGAGATCATGAATATAATCTCTGAATTGGAAGCAGGTGTCAATGGTATGCCCAGGTTGCCTATGGAAGTAGCAATATCTGGACGTATCGGCATTTTGAGGCCAGACGGCCTTTTCCCTTGGCAAAACTAAGGCATTGGCTGCCATTAAAGCACTGAAGATATCGGCCAAGGATTCTGGGAGAGCCGGGTATTCTGCCCTCTTCGGGCCTGGAGGTCTCCTCTGCTGGTTGTAATCACCAGGAGGAGGGACATTGTGGTACGCCGGTGGTGCGCGCGGCTGGTACTGTGGCTGTTGTTGCTGCTGATACTGCTGCTGCTGGGGTTGCTGGTACTGCTGTTGCCGTTGCGGCTGTTGCGGTAGCTGTTGCTGGTTCTGATTCTGATTCGGCTGCTGGGGCCGTTGATACTGCTGTTGGTACTGGGAGTTCTGCTGCTGTCTGTACCCTTGCTGCTGTGGCCTCTGGTACTGCTGCTGACTCCTCACGAACTGGGGCGAGTTATTGTTCATGGTGCTCACTTGCTCATGAGAGAGCGTGCCCTCGGTAGTCGGACCTATGCTGGAAGAGTTCGGCACTGCAGGCTTCCGAGGCGGAGGTCTGCTAGGTCTATGAGGATCAAAGACGCTAGAGAATGTAGCGTCCTTGAAAGCATTCTGGCAGTACCGTGCTCTTTCATAGAGCTCTGCCATATTAGTCAAATTGTTCAAGGAGAGGACGAGCTTGAACTGGGGCGTGGCATTAGATATTAACATTTTCACTTTTTCAGACTCGGACAAGTGATCCTTCACCTTTTCAGCCAGACCCCGCCACCTGTCAGCAAAACTGACAAACTCCTCATCAGGTTTCATCTTTTCTGCAATGAGGTCCGTGATAGACAAGGAGGGTGCAACTCTGTCCTGGTATCGTTGAATAAATTTGCGTGAAACGATACCGTAATCCTCTACTTCTGAGGGTTCCAGGGAAAAGAACTACTCGAGGGCTGGTCCCTCTAGAGATCTCCTGAACAAGAAGGCCAACGACCTCTTATCATTCTGCCAGAAAGAGGATTCATACATGAACTCCTTCAGGTGTGTGAAGGGGTTACCAGTACCGTTGTACTTTCGGTACACTGGCATCTCAGAGGGTGGCAGATGGAATACTGGCAGGCTCGGTAGACTGATCTCTGGCACAGCTTTGACCCCCATCATTTTCTGGAGGTTATTAAATTGCTCATCCATACGCTCCATTTTGGCCAACAGCGTTTGTGTGGTCAAATCTGCTTGAGGAGGAGGAGGAGGAGGAGGTACTTGGTAGGCCTGCTGCCTAGAGTACGTTGGACAGGGTGGACAATAGAGGGGAGGTCCGGCAGCGCTTCCGCCATGCCCGAGGGCATTTTGATAAGTAGGCGTTTGCGGTCTAGCCGGTTGCCTAGATGATGAAAGTTGCGGCCCAGCTGGCCGAGAAGTAATATGAAGGCCCTCCATGGCCTGATGGATATAAGGAGGAGGAAAAGAAGGTTGCTGAGGAACAGCAGGGGGAGCCACAGGGTTCGGCTCGGCAGGCTGCATAGGTGCCTTCGCCTTCAAAATAGATTGGATCGCCTCGAACTGCTGAGGGTCCAGTCGGGAGGCAAGAACTCCCAGAGCATTGATGAGATCCGTAGGATCAGAGGATGAGGGATCATTCTGATTCATGTCCCCCTCAAGATCAGGATTAGGGATCGCATATTCATGCAGAAGAGGATCAGGATATTGATCACGTGGAGGCAAAAGAGGTGTCCGAACATTCCCATCTAGACGATACGGAATGGGGATAGAACTACGGGAGGCATCAGCATCTCTCCCACTCTCATAGTTGTACTCAGAATCCCGAGGGGCATTAGCATCTCCCTCGTAATTAACCATGGCGTCTGGAGCCACACTCAAGTCCCTACCTGATCGTAGCAACATGATGTTAGATTCCCTTTTCAAAGATTTAATCAAACAAGTTGTACAGAGATTAATCAAACAAGTGGATGCTTAACGTGATTTTAGGATTCCTTGTTGAGTTATTTGGATTGGATTAAACCACAATTTCGCTCAGGGAAAGGATCCTAGTTTCAGTTCGATTTCCACCGTTATTCTCTAGGGCTTTCTCTCACAACGCTTTCAGAATCTAACCGGGACTTCAATTGGTACAACCAGCCCGATGATCAAGGAGGAATACCTTGATTTTGGGGACTTATGGAGGTCTCAACGTCAACTTCTCTAGTCTGATCAAGGGACCAACCCAATCAGAGAGAGTTGCTGACGTCGAGTAATGTGTTCCTAAGAAGAGGAGGGATTAGCCTCAATGCGTATGTCCTGTGGCCTGGACGGCCTCTAATGCTTAGTAAGTAATGGGTAGCTAGCACTCAAAACACAGAAATCTGGAAACTGAAAAAGATTAAGAAACTGTCTGAATCGCGTCGATGGTAGTCGACGCTATTCAAAACAGAACTTAATTTTTCGCAGAAGCAGATGCAGACAGCAGAGAAACTGTGAAGCCTGAAAGGCGTCTAGGGGTGTTGACGCGGTTTTGAAACGCGTCAGCTATACTGGACGCTTTTCAGTTCGCAGAAACAATTTTCCAGGAGGATTTTCTGGGTTGAATCCTCCTCAAACGAGATAAAAAAGCAGTAAACAATCGACTCATGCAAAATTTTTAGTTCCAGATTTTAAACAGGATGATTTACTAACTAACAACTAGAAAAACAATCAATCACACATCATTTTTATCACAAAAACAGCTTTTTGAGTTAATCAAGGGGGGGGGCAAGATCTTGCCACTGGGGTGTGCACGTGGTGCACGAGGGAAATTAATTAAACTAAACACTCACCAATTGGTGAGGACGTGTCCAGAGACACAAGTGGTGCACCGTGGGTGCCCGATATGATGATAGCAAGAACAAAAAGAAACTAAAAGATGGCGAGACCAAGTCCCACCGTGATCGCCAAAAAAGCTGTAGGTGCTTAGAATGACCGTGTGATTAACATGAAATATCTATGTTGTTTAGTGTAAACTGACCTATTAAAAACAGCAACTAAAGTGCAGTGATCGCCAGAAACTTTTAACTTAAAAGTTTCAAAAGAGATATGATCGCCTACCTTTCAAAACGCGGAAGATTGAGTCCTTGGTTCCCCTTCCTCAGCCGGCTGAAGAAAGAGAGCCCTTTCTTTGCTTCTTTGTTCTTGCTATTGAATTTGAGGCTGAGGATCGTCCAGAAGTTGTGCTTGATTTCCCCTTTTTGATCTCTTGTTGTTGTTGAGTGCAGCAGAGACAGAAACAGAATAAAGAAGAACTATGATGAGAATTTAAGTATAAGTAGTATCTGAACTAATCATGATTTTAAGCATATTTAAAACAGCAAACTCACTTTTTTAATGGCTTTGAAACCCCTTAGATTAAGTAGGTTTTTTGAAAGATTATGCTGTGGTGTGTGTTTGCATGGAGTGAATGAAGAATAAAACTAATGAAATGAATACAGTAATGAAAAACTTATGCCCAATCGGTTGAAGCTTTGAAAGGATGAAGATCTTGAAAGGGACGCCGACTTCTGAAAATGGCAGCGCTCCGGCGTTACGACGTTGTTACTCCGATCTTCAACTCGCTATAATGCTATGGCTCAACTCAATTCAATTATGTTCTCTCCTTTTTTTTTTAACTCTTCAACATGCTGGGTATTTATAGGCATTTCTTGCGTTCGCGATTAACATTTGAAAACTCCGAATTTATCCATCTTAACCGACAGATAAATATTGATTAATCCATCTTTATCTGTAATTATCTAAAACGCGTCCACCTTGGATGACGCCTTTCAGATTAATTAAGATAAGGATAAATATCCGGGATAACTTATCTTTATCTTTATTAGGTAAAAAGCGTCCACCTATGTAGACGTCTTTTAGACTAATTAAGATAAGGATAAACATCCGGAGGGGAAGTTAAAACCACTTAGGAAACTTAAAACGCGTCGACATTACCAGACGTCTTTTAGTTAATAAATTAATTAATTAAAATTCAAATTTAATCGTTAAAACAGGAATAAACTCTAAATGGCGTCCACGTGAGTCGACGTCTTTTATAATTCTTCATATTTTAACTCAAATTTGAGCTAAAATCAATTTAATTGATTAACTTAAACACATCTGTTAAACCCGACACTAAAAAAGATTAATAAAAATTAATTAATGATTAAATATCAGACCATTATGAAGCATTATTATATGATATGAAATTTACTCGAAATGACGTCAAAAATAGCGTGTCTACACCCGAGTTGGTCGAGCAAAGCTGTAACGACCCGCCACCCTATAATCGGGGATCCGATTACTAAATGGGTACCGAATCATTAATTTGGAACCAAACTAGGATCTAAGTAAGTCTGGGAAATAAATAATAAACTAAGCTAAACATTCACATCGCATTGAATTTGAAATGAAAAATGCGGGAATTAAAAGTTATTACAATGCGACTCGATACAGCAAATAATTACATACTCCAACAGAAAAGGAATAATTAATCATACAGGCCAGAAATGAAATAACAACTACGTCGGGGCATACCCCGGAATAACAGCTGACGGCGCTCAACACACAGCCGCACTCTCCTCGCTAGGTCTGCCGGGAGTCCTCACCTGAAAACCGCAGGGGGGTGAGTCTCAAAGACAAGACTCAGTAGAGATCCTTCGATCCCCACTGCCCACACACACACCCACAAGTGAAAAATACAACTGACGGTAAAATAACAAGCACAGTGGTAATTACTATTCCTAGATCTCAATGCGAATCACATGCAGTCGCAATGTATTAAACATGCATATTTCTAAACCAGACGACTAGGGAACCCACAACCACCGTCTCAATAGAACACGCCAACCACACAAACAACAGTGGCGAAAACATCGACCCGCTGAGACCAAGCAGTAACCCCTCGAATAGCACTCTAGCTACTCCGGCCCAACTAGCTCAGGTGGCTACTCCTTCCCTCAGCATGAGTGACACTCCGAAAGTACCACACCCACACCGGTACTAGTTGACCCCGGGGTTCACCAGGTGACCCTCTCTCACTAGGCGTCACCCCGCCCACACCCCCACCGGCGCTGTGCTCCACCCACACCAGCACAGGGTGATAAAGCGCTACAACTGTCACTCCAGGTCCACAGTAACACAAAATCCGGCACAGTACGATCCGGTCACGTGAAAAGCCCGCGATCGCACGACACACAACGCAGTGCCATCCGATCATGAAGAATCCATCATTATCGAGTGCACTAAAGCATGCATTAACCATCTATCTAGCAGTATGAACACATTTTACTGCCATGAATTAGTGTAGTTCTGTCTTGAATCGCGTCGCCTAAGGCCGACGCCATTCAAGCTCCATGTACTGGCTCATAAAACATCGGCCTCAGAATCTGGCCTAAAAGGCGTCGACACCAGCGGTCGCCTTTTGAAAGGCGTCAACATCCTCAGACGCCATTTAGCACAGAAATCCAGGATTTGCAGAAAACATTAATCAGGAGATTTCTGCCTTAAAAGGCGTCATGGTGACCCGACGCTATTACGAATCGCGTCGCCCACCCATAACGTCTTTTAGTCCCAGAATCTCCGAACTGACAGAGCCTCAGTAAAACGATTCCTGCCTAAAAGGCGTCATGATGGCCCGACGCCCTTCAAAAAGGCGTCGTCCATGCACGACGTCTTTCAACGCCAGGAACCAAATCTGTCATGATCCCGAGGGCTCCCCTTTTCGCCCCCAAAAAATCCCAAAATCACCCAAACCGGAGGAGAAAGAGAGACAAATCCAATCATCATAAATCCACATTCATAGAAATCCCCCATTCCATCAAGAAGAACTCCTAAACATGCTTTTTCTACCCCCAAAACTATAGATCTAAAACATGCTTCAAGAGGGAGAATCATGGTTTGAACATTGAACACTATGGGAATCGTCACCCTACCGATTACTTGAACTCCTCCAAGCTTCAAGCCGTCCACCCGACTCGCCCCACGCCGCCGCCGGTACCGTCGTGGTCGTCCTTACTCCACCGTGACGTCGGCCGCCGTCCGGAGAGTAAAACGCCGCAGTGGAAGTGGAGGTGGTAGTGGTGGGAGCTAGGTGGGTGATGGAGTGGAGGGAAGGATGAAGTGGTGGGAGGAAAAGAGGGAGGAGAAGGGGCCGCCGCCGGAATCGCCGGAAGGGAGGAGAGGAAGAGAGAAGGAAAAAAATGAGGGAAAGAAGGAGGGCTCGCGGGGTTAACCAGAGACTGGCTAAAACGCGTCGACATTGACGGACGCCTATCAGGTGACGTGACGGCCGCTCTGACAGGACTCTGAAACGCATCGTTCCATCAAGACGTTGTTCAGGAGACATGTCAGGGCCGTACTTTGACAATCCCAGAGTCGCAGTCTGAAAGACGTCGTCCCATGCGGACGCCGTTCAGACGACACGACAGGGCCGTACTCTCGCGGCCCAAAGCCATCCCACGTGGCACCCACATGGCACAATTTAAAACGCGTTTGCCACGCCGGACGCCATTTAAACCGCGTCGAGCAGGCTCGACGCGAAACAGAACAGGGTCCCAACCCCGCTAGGGCCTGAACTACAGGGTCTGACCCCGAAAACCGGATCCGAAAATCTCAATCCTTACAAAAGCCGCCAACCGGCCGAGCGAGTCTCGGATGTGGCCTCCATTCTCTACCGCAAGGCACTGCAAGAAGTGTGGGAGCGCCATGACATCCCGAGATGGTGCCATCTCATAAAACACCGGGCGAGTACGAGAGCTAAGTCTCCTTGGCCGGGTTGTTTTTTCATTTATGAACATAGCTTCCGAGCTAACCCCATCCCAATTCTTTCCGAACTCTTGGTGGACGGTATATGGGTACCACTCCCGTAGTACGACCCTAGGTCTAGTCCCCTGAGTAGATATTTTTTACTATCTCTTTAAGGTAAAACTCCAAGGGAAATCCTCTTGGTATTGTTTTACCACTCGATCTGGCAGGGGGATATTCTTTGGGAATACCTCGTCCATCCATCATTAGAAGGAGGGCTTTTTCTTCGTCACCCTCCCTGAAGGGGATGATAGCGTCTAGCCCTTCCCTAATGAGTGGAAGCCTGTAGCCGAAGGGGCTTCGGAGGCCCCCAAACTCACTCGTCAGCAGCCCTTGTAGGCCCGACAGATTATTTACGAATCTCCTGTACATGTCAAGAATCTCTTGAGTGATGAGGAGAGACTGATCGACATGGGGGAGTGGCCGGGTCCGGTGAAAATGCCAGCCTGAGAGGCTCCCTACCTTCCTTACAGCCAAAACCCGTGAGTACCAGTTGAGGCTGAGGCTCCCAGGACCACCTCGGCACCGAGAGCAATTAATGTCCCCGATGACTCGACTGATGTCCAGGAAGTGTCCAGCAACGAGGCCACTACCACAGATACCGAGGGTAAGCCGGTCTCAGACTACCTTGCTACTGCAATACTGATTCATTTAGCTTATTGCTTTCTTCATTATTTTTCAGATATGTCGACCAGCCTCGTTTCTCTTATGGACCGGATCTAGAGAAAGGCCTTGGCTGGGCTCAAACTAGCCTCGGGTTGTGTAAGGATCGAGACCTTCGGATCCGGTTTTCGGGGTCGGACCCTGTAGTTCTGGCTATATGATGTAGACTGGATCTATCACGACCGGATTCCGAAGCTGGAACCCTAAGTTTGGATCCGAGGCTGGGTCAGATCGGTGTCGAGGCCCGACGGGGATCCGGATGGCGACGAAGGCGAAGCCGAAGGCCAGAGGCCGAGGGTGGCTCGGTCAGGCGTTAGCTTGTCTTCGGAAGCAGGGCCGAGACCCCTTCGGGCGGTGCGAAACCGGATTTCCTTCCGACCGAGAGGCAGCCGGCGTTCGGCGTCGAGACCAGTGAGAGGAGTCCGAGGTCGGTGGCCGAGACCGACTCGGGATGATCGGCGACTCGAGGGTTCCACGTGGGCTGGCTTTGGGCCGCGTAGCGTACGGCACTGTCGTGTCAGAGTGCGGCCCTGACGTGTCGGCTGGACGGCGTGCCTCGGTCGACGCGTTTAGCCTAGTTAACCCCCCCGAGCCCTCCTTCTTTCCTCATTTTTCTCCTTCTCTTTCTCTCCTTCCCCTCCGGCGATCTCAGCGGCGATTCCTCCGCCTCCCTCTTTTCCTCCCACCATTTCACCTCTCCCTCCACTCCATCCTCTACCTAGCTCCTACCACTGCCACCTCCATCTCCACTGCGACGTTCTACTCTCCGGACGGCGGCCGACGTCACGGTGGAGCAAGGACGACCACGGCGGTACCGGCGGCGGCGTGGGGCGAGTCGGGTGGACGGCTTGAAGCTCGGAGGCGTTCAAGTGTCCGGTAGGGTGACGGTTCCCATAGCATCGCGTTTTAACCAGGTTTTTACCGTTTAAGCATGATTATGGATCTCTGGTTTTGGGGGGGGTAGAATGAGCATGTTTAGGTGCTCTTTTGATGATATGGGGGATTTGCTATGAAGGTGATTTTCCTATGGATTGTATTGCCCCTCTTTCTCCTCTTTTTTTAAGTAACTTTGGGGTTTTATGAGTTGAAAAGGGAGCCCTCGGGCCCATGGCAGATTCTGGTTCCTGGGCGTTAGCTTGTCTTCGGATAGCGGGGCCGAGACCCCTTCGGGCGGGTTGAAAGACGACGTGCATGGACGACGCCTTTTTGAAGGGCGTCGGGCCATCACGACGCCTTTGACAGCAATTGCCTGGCCGAGACCCCTTCGGCCCGAAGACTGTTTTACATAAACCTGATTCTGAACTGTTTTACATGAACCTGTACATGGAGCTTGAATGGCGTCGGCCTTGGGCGACGCGATTCGAGACAGAACCTCACTAATTCATGCCAGTAAAACGTGTTCATACTGCTAGATAGTTGGTTAATGCATGATTTGATGCACTCGACAATGATGGATTCTTCATGACCGGATGGCATCGCGTGGTGTGTCGTGCGATCGTGGGCTTTTCACGTGACCGGATTGTACTGTGCCGGGTTTTGGTGTTTTGTGTTACTGTGGACCTGGAGTGACATTGTAGCGCTTTATCACCCTGTGCTGGTGGGGGCATGAGCACAGCGCCGGTGGGGGCGTGGGCAGGGTGACGCCTAGTGAGAGAGGGTCACCTGGTGAACCCCGGGGTCAGCTAGTACCGGTGTCGGAGTGGTACATTCGGAGAGTCACTCATACTGAGGGAAGGAGTAACCACCTGAGCCAGTTGGGCCGGAGTAGCTAGCATGCTATCCGAGGGGTTACTGTTTGGTCTCAGCGGGTCGGTGTTTCCTCCCTTCGGCTGTGGTCGGTGTTTCCTACCTTCGGCTGTGGTTGGTGTTTCCTACCTTCGGTGGTGATCGGTGTTTCCTACCTTCGGCTGTGTGGCCGGTGTTTCCTACCTTCGGCTGTGGTCGGTGTTTCCTACCTTCGGCTGTGGTTGGTGTTTCCTACCTTCGGTGGTGATCGATGTTTCCTACCTTCGGCTATGGCCGGTGTTTCCTACTCTCGGTTGTGTGGCCGAGACACCTTCGGTCAGTGTAGCCGAGACACCTTCGGTTAATGCTAAGCCGAGACGTGAGTTGTTGGCTCCTTGATAGAATGATTCTAGAATTATGCATGTTATATTTCGAATGCACATGGTTCATATCGAGATATAGGAGTAGTGTACTCACTTCTGTGTTCGTTGCTTTACCGTTAGCCGTACTTTGCACTTGAGGGTGTGTGCGTGGGCAGTGGGGATCGAAGGATCCCTACTGAGTCTTGTCTTGAGACTCACCCCTGCGGTTTTTAGGTGAGGACTCCCAGCAGACTTAGAGCGGCGTGTGCGGCCGCGTGTTGAGCGCCTTCAGCGGTTGTTCCGGGGTATGCCCCGATGTAGTTGTTATTTATTTCTGGCCTGTATGTTTAATTATTTCTTTTCAGTTGGAGTATGTAATTATTTTCTGTATCGAGTCGCATTGTAATAATTTTAATTCCTGCACTTTCATTTCAATTCAATGCGATGTGAATGTTTAGCTTAGTTTATTATTTATTTCCCAGACTTACTAGATCCTGGTTTGGTTCCAAATTAATGATTCGGTACCCATTTAGTAATCGGATCCCCGATTATAGGGTGGCGGGTCGTTACAGTTGGTATCAGAGCATACGGTCTGGCAAATAAATAAATAACTAGGTTAAATATCATAAGTCCGGCAAATAAATACATTATCCCGTACAGGCAGGTCGGTAGTATAGGTTTTAGGATCCTAATTAGGACCTTTTGATTTTGTAATTGTAGGCGAGTTGATGGCTCCCAGGAAGAGGATGCCGGTTATTCGAGAGCGGAGAGATGCCCTAGTGGATCCGAGGCAGGGAGGCCGAGTGTAGAGCGGTTTATGGAGGCCATGATGGACACTATGGCTAGATATCAGACGCGAGATCCTAGTGAGAGTTCTAGTGCTCAGGGAGGGTCCACAACTACACTTGAGAGGTTCCTGAAGCTGAGGCCACCTCACTTCACCGGTCGTCCCGACCCTGATGAGGCCATTCATTGGCTTAGAGAGATAGAGAAGACCTTCGATACCATGGATTGTGTAGCGGTAGAGAGGACCCCGTTGGCTACCTTCATGCTGAAGGATAGCGCCTATGACTGGTGGACTACATTAAAGAGTTTGTCTTATGAGGACAGGAGTCTTAGGGAAATTTCATGGGAGACCTTTGTCAAGGAGTTCAATGCACAATATTTCCCTAGACATGTTCAGAAAGCCAAGGAGAGGGAGTTTATGGATCTGACGCAGGGGAGTATGACGGTCCTCGAATATCAGGCGAAGTTTGTTTCGCTGGGTCGGTTCGTGCCTTTCATATCTGGGGACGAGGAGCGTCGTACGGAGAGGTTTGTGGATGGACTAAGGCTCAGTCTGAGGAACTTCATGGCGTCTCACTGTTGCACGGATTTGGCTTCTGCGGTTAGATGTGCGGCAGCTGTAGAGGCTCAGCAGATCCAGTCGGCCCGAGAGAGAGGACAGGCTGTTCAGGGGCCAGCGCGTGGCAGGGGCAAGGCTGCAGCACCGACTCCCTCGGTTGGATCGGGATCGTCGTCACTCGGCTCCCGATTCAGGAGGTTCTTCAGAGGCGGTGGCAGCAGTAGTGGTAGCAGCGGCAGCAGTAGGCCCAGGCAGGGTCAGTCTGCATCCAGTGCACAGCAGGAGCCAGCTCAGAGACTTCCGGCAGTCTGCCAGCACTGTGGAGGTGCCCATGGCGGGACTCAGTGTCCCACACTTCCCAGGAGGTGTTTTACTTGCGGCCAACAAGGCCATATGGCGAGGCAGTGCCCGCAGGGGCATGGTCATGGTCAGGGTTCAGGTGATCAGAAGAAGCCGAGGACCCAGGGAAGAGTTCTAGCTATCACCAGGAGGGAGGCTCGCGCGTCCAACTTGGTGGAAGGTACACTTTCTGTCCTTGGGAACTCTGCACATGTATTGATTGATTTGGGCGCTTCGCATTCCTTCATTTCTGAGCAGTTCCTTGATATTCTTTCTGCACCCGTTGATGAGGTATCTGATGGCTTGATGGTAGAGGTTCCTTCTGGAGACTTTATGATATCTTATAATTGTTTGAGGAATGTTCCCTTGACCATTGAGGGTCATGTGCTACCGGCCCAGTTGGTTGTACTTGCTATTCGTGACTTTGATATCATCCTGGGCATGGGTTGGTTGGAAGCCTTTTATGCTGAGGTGGACTGCCACAGGAAGAGGGTGTGCTTCTCTATTCCGGACATCCCGACCTTCTCTTTCCAAGGTATTAGGCTTTCTTCTCGAGGCATTCTCATTTCTCCCTTTAAGGCACGGAGGTTGCTTGCTGGTGGTTGTGAGGCTTTCCTTGCCTCTGTTGTTGTTTCTGATGTCCGTTCTAGTCCCAGCCCTTGGGAGGTGCCCGTGGTTTGTGATTTCGTAGATGTGTTTCCTGAGGAGCTGCCTGGCCTTCCTCCTCAACGAGAGGTCGAGTTTACCATCGAGCTTGCACCAGGTACGGCGCCCTTGTCTAAGGCCCCGTATCGGATGGCGCCAGCCGAACTCGCTGAGTTGAAGGTGCAGTTGCAGGAGTTGCTGGATAAGGGTTTCATTCATCCCAGTACATCTCCATGGGGTGCTCCAGTTCTGTTTGTTAGAAAGAAGGATGGTTCTCTGAGGTTGTGCATCGATTATAGGCAGCTGAACCAGGTGACAATAAAGAATAAGTACCCACTTCCAAGGATCGATAATTTGATGGATCAGCTGCAGTCTGCGAGGGTGTTTTCCAAGATTGACCTGAGATCTGGATATTATCAGATGAGGATTCGGGATGTGGATGTTAGCAAGACGGCTTTTAGAACTCGGTATGGACATTATGAGTTTTTGGTTATGCCCTTCGGCTTGACCAATGCTTCGGCAGCCTTTATGGATTTGATGAACAGAGTCTTCAGGACCTACCTGGACCAGTTTGTGGTTGTATTTGTTGATGATATTCTGATCTATTCTTCTTCTGAGGAAGAGCACACCGCCCATCTTCGGGCAGTGTTGCAGGTCCTGAGGGAGCACCAACTTTACGCCAAGTTCAGTAAGTGTGAATTTTGGCTAGACAAGGTGCACTTCCTTGGGCATGTCATTTCTGGCGAGGGCATCACAGTGGATCCGGCCAAGATCGAGGCGGTGATGGATTGGAGTAGGCCGACTTCAGTGACTGAGATCAGGAGCTTTCTGGGGCTTGCTGGTTATTACAGGCGGTTTGTTCAGGGGTTTTCTTCTATAGCGGCCCCCTTGTCGAGGTTGACTCGAAAGGGAGTTCGTTTTGTGTGGACTGAGGATTGTGAGCAGAGTTTTTTTGAGCTAAAAACTCGCCTCACGTTAGCCCCAGTGCTGGTGCTTCCATCTGGGACGGGTGGATTTGTGGTTTACTCGGATGCGTCCCGTCGAGGTCTAGGCGCAGTCCTTATGCCGCAGGGCAGGGTAGTTGCTTATGCTTCTCGGCAGTTGAAGAAGCATGAAGAGAACTATCCTACTCACGATTTGGAATTGGCAGCTGTGGTGTTTGCACTTAAGATCTGGAGGCATTACTTATATGGAGAGAAATTCCAGGTTTTTACCAATCATAAGAGCTTAAAATTTGTGTTCACTCAGAGGGACCTGAATCTGAGGCAGCGGAGGTGGATGGAGTTCATTAAGGATTATGACTTTGACCTTTCTTATCATCCGGGCAAGGCGAATGTGGTAGCAGACGCCTTGAGTCGGAAGACGGTCGTGTCATACCTTATGATTCGAGAATGGAGGTTGTTCGAGCAGATTGTAGAATCTTCCTTTAGGGTTCCGCGTGAAGATGACAGAGCCGTGTTGGCCAGCTTGACTGTGAGACCAGCCGTGTATCATGCTGTGATTGAGGCTCAGAAGGCAGATGTTGAATTACCGCAGATTCTCCAGAGGTCAGAGGTGGAATTATGGGATGACGGTACTGTCAGGTTCAGAGGTAGACTTTATGTTCTGACTGAGGAGGACGTGCGCAAGTGTGTGCTTGATGAGGCGCACCGTTCGAGGTATGCAGTACATCCTGGGATAACAAAGATGTATCATTGTTTGAAGAGGCACTTCTGGTGGCCCGGTATGAAGAAAGATGTGGCTGAATATGTGGCTAGATGCATGACTTGTCAGCAGGTTAAAGCCGAGCATCAGAGACCTGGAGGGTTGTTGCAGCCCTTGCCGATTCCAGAGTGGAAATGGTAGTATGTAACGATGGACTTTGTGATGGGATTGCCTACATCCCCTAGCAGGAGAGACGCCATCTGGGTCGTCGTTGATCGGCTGACCAAGTCGGCACACTTCCTAGCCATTAGGAAGGACTGGTCGGTCGGCAAGCTGGCAAAGTTGTTTGTAGACCGGATCATCTCCTTGCACGGGGTACCTTTGTCCATTGTATCAGATCGAGACCCAAGGTTCACTTCCAGGTTCTGGAAGAGCTTTCAGAAGGCATTGGGCACTCAGTTGGCCTTCAGCTCGGCCTATCATCCCGAGACTGACGGGCAGTCGGAGAGGACCATTCAGACCTTGGAGGATATGCTCAGGGCATGTTGCCTAGACTGGGGAGGTTCTTGGGAGCAGCATTTGTCCACCGTGGAGTTTGCCTACAACAACAGTTACCATTCCAGTATCGGCATGGCACCTTACGAGGCTTTGTATGGGCGGCCGTGTCGATCTCCGGTGTGTTGGTCCGAGATCGGTGAAAGGCAGATAACGGGACCAGAGTTAGTGCAGCAGTGTGCTGAGATTGCCAGGACAGTTCGGCAGAGGTTGACCGCAGCTCAGAGTAGGCAGAAGAGTTATGCTGACGTCAGACGGACACTGCTAGAGTTTGAGGTTGGGGACCACGTGTTTCTTCGAATCTCACCCTCCAAGGGTGTGATGAGATTCGGGAAGCGAGGCAAGTTGAGTCCGCGATATATTGGGCCTTTTCCCATTCTTGCTCGAATTGGGGAAGCCGCTTATCAACTGGCCTTGTCGCCCAGTCTTGCAGGAGTGCAGGATGTGTTCCATGTTTCCTTGCTAAGGAAATATGTTCACGATCCGTCTCATGTATTGGATTTTTCAGAGTTGGAGGTCGCAGAGGACCTGTCCTTTCCAGAGTATCATGTTCGTATTGAGGATCGCAGAGAGCAGACCCTACGGAACAAGATTGTACCTTTGGTCAAGGTGATTTGGCAGTGTCGCTCCGGAGGTGAGGCAACCTGGGAGCGAGAGGATGAGATGCGGGAACAGTTCCCTTACCTCTTTTCGTAAGTTTCCTTGTGAACTTGTATCCCTGTTTGGACCTTATTAATTATAGCAGTCAATTTCGGGGCGAAATTCTTTTAAGGGGGGGAGATTGTAAGGATCGAGACCTTCGGATCCGGTTTTCGGGGTCGGACCCTGTAGTTCTGGCTACGTGATGTAGACTGGATCTATCACGACCGGATTCCGAAGCTAGAACCCTAAGTTTGGATCCGAGGCTGGGTCGGATCGGTGTCGAGGCCCGACGGGGATCCGGATGGCGACGAAGGCGAAGCTGAAGGCCCAAGGCCGAGGGTGGCTCGGTCGGGCGTTAGCTTGTCTTCGGAAGCAGGGCCGAGACCCCTTCGGGCGGTGCGAAACCGGATTTCCTTCGGACCGAGAGGCAGCTGGCGTTCGGCGTCGAGACCAGTGAGAGGAGTCCGAGGTCGGTGGCCGAGACCGACTCGGGATGATCGGCGACTCGAGGGTGCCACGTGGGCTGGCTTTGGACCGCGTAGCGTACGGCACTGCCGTGTCAGAGTGCGGCCCTGACGTGTCGGCTGGACGGCGTGCCTCGGTCGACGCGTTTAGACTGGTTAACCCCCCCGAGCCCTCCTTCTTTCCTCATTTTTCTCCTTCTCTTTCTCTCCTTCCCCTCCGGCGATCTCAGCGGCGATTCCTCCGCCTCCCTCTTTTCCTCCCACCATTTCACCTCTCCCTCCACTCCATCCTCTACCTAGCTCCTACCACTGCCACCTCCATCTCCACTGCGGCGTTCTACTCTCCGGACGGCGGCCGACGTCACGGTGGAGCAAGGACGACCACGGCGGTACCGGCGGCGGCGTGGGGCGAGTCGGGTGGACGGCTTGAAGCTCGGAGGCGTTCAAGTGTCCGGTAGGGTGACGGTTCCCATAGCATCGCGTTTTAACCAGGTTTTTACCGTTTAAGCATGATTATGGATCTCTGGTTTTGGGGGGGGTAGAATGAGCATGTTTAGGTGCTCTTTTGATGATATGGGGGATTTGCTATGAAGGTGATTTTCCTATGGATTGTATTGCCCCTCTTTCTCCTCTGTTTTTAAGTAACTTTGGGGTTTTATGAGTTGAAACGGGAGCCCTCGGGCCCATGGCAGATTCTGGTTCCTGGGCGTTAGCTTGTCTTCGGATAGCGGGGCCGAGACCCCTTCGGGCGGTTTGAAAGACGACGTGCATGGACGACGCCTTTTTGAAGGGCGTCGGGCCATCACGACGCCTTTGACAGCAATTGCCTGGCCGAGACCCCTTCGGCCCGAAGACTGTTTTACGTAAACCTGATTCTGAACTGTTTTACATGAACCTGTACATGGAGCTTGAATGGCGTCGGCCTTGGGCGACGCGATTCGAGACAGAACCTCACTAATTCATGCCAGTAAAACGTGTTCGTACTGCTAGATAGTTGGTTAATGCATGATTAGATGCACTCGACAATGATGGATTCTTCATGACCGGATGGCATCGCGTGGTGTGTCGTGCGATCGTGGGCTTTTCACGTGACCGGATCGTACTGTGCCGGGTTTTGGTGTTTTGTGTTACTGTGGACCTGGAGTGACATTGTAGCGCTTTATCACCCTGTGCTGGTGGGGGCATGAGCACAGCGCCGGTGGGGGCGTGGGCGGGGTGACGCCTAGTGAGAGAGGGTCACCTGGTGAACCCCGGGGTCAGCTAGTACCGGTGTCGGAGTGGTACATTCGGAGAGTCACTCATGCTGAGGGAAGGAGTAACCACCTGAGCCAGTTGGGCCGGAGTATCTAGCATGCTATCCGAGGGGTTACTGTTTGGTCTCAGCGGGTCGGTGTTTCCTACCTTCGGCTGTGTGGCCGGTGTTTCCTACCTTCGGCTGTGTGGCCGGTGTTTCCTACCTTCGGCTGTGGTCGGTGTTTCCTACCTTCGGCTGTGGTTGGTGTTTCCTACCTTCGGTGGTGATTGGTGTTTCCTACCTTCGGCTGTGGGGCCGGTGTTTCCTACCTTCGGCTGTGGTCGGTGTTTCCTACCTTCGGCTGTGGTTGGTGTTTCCTACCTTCGGTGGTGATCGATGTTTCCTACCTTCGGCTGTGGCCGGTGTTTCCTACTCTCGGTTGTGTGGCCGAGACACCTTCGGTCAGTGTAGCCGAGACACCTTCGGTTAATGCTAAGCCGAGACGTGAGTTGTTGGCTCCTTGATAGAATGATTCTAGAATTATGCATGTTATATTTCGAATGCACATGGTTCATATCGAGATATAGGAGTAGTGTACTCACTTCTGTGTTCGTTGCTTTACCGTTAGCCGTACTTTGCACTTGAGGGTGTGTGCGTGGGCAGTGGGGATCGAAGGATCCCTACTGAGTCTTGTCTTGAGACTCACCCCTGCGGTTTTTAGGTGAGGACTCCCAGCAGACTTAGAGCGGCGTGTGCGGCCGCGTGTTGAGCGCCTTCAGCGGTTGTTCCGGGGTATGCCCCGATGTAGTTGTTATTTATTTCTGGCCTGTATGTTTAATTATTTCTTTTCAGTTGGAGTATGTAATTATTTGCTGTATCGAGTCGCATTGTAATAATTTTAATTCCTGCACTTTCATTTCAATTCAATGCGATGTGAATGTTTAGCTTAGTTTATTATTTATTTCCCAGACTTACTAGATCCTGGTTTGGTTCCAAATTAATGATTCGGTACCCATTTAGTAATCGGATCCCCGATTATAGGGTGGCGGGTCGTTACAGGTTCAGCCCAGCAAGCTGCGGCTTTGATCCTGGTCTCAGAACAACAGACTGCAGCATCCCTGGTGGGTCGTGCTACCACTGTCGTCATAGAACGAGAGTAGGCAGATAAGGGCAAAGCTGCGCCGCTCTCGGCTTTGTCCCCTCCACTGCCGATGCAGCCCAAATCGCTTTCGACTGGGGGAACTTCTTTGTCCTGGCCCTACGGCCCGACCGGGACTCACATGTCCTGGGAATATGGATTGAACCTTGGCGCCCAGAGATGGGCGTGTTCACAGACGAATCCTTGGAGGATTCTGCAACATGCATGCGGTTGGCTGATGGGATCACCCTTCCCCTAGCCCTTGATGAACTGAGGACCCTATCTACCGAGGGCCTCACGACACAATGTGTGCGTTACGTCGTTCAGGTGAGGAGGTTTCGGCCTAGCAATCCTTTCGGTCTCTTTCTTTGCTTCGGCTAAAGTCTTCTAACTCATTCATTTTTCAGACCACGGCCATTTGCGCGGCCCTCGCTCGGCGCTATGCCCACATTCAAGAGAAACTCAAGTATGTGGACGAGGCGGTGGATCACTTGGCTGCCTAAGGTGGCCTCAGTGAAGAGGGACTTGGAGGCCAACATAGATGCTCTCCTAAGCGTGAACGCTCGGCTGGGGGTCGAGCTTACTAAATCGAAGGAAGTGGTCCATCTGGCGGCCGAGACCCAGGAAAGGGCCGACAGGGCATCGGCAGAAGCACGCGGGGAAATGGAGGCGCTCTGGGCTCAACTTGCCCAAAAGGATGAAGCCCTGGCCCAAAAAGACGAAGCCCTTGCTTGGCTTCAGAAGGAGCACGAAGAAGAATGCAAGCAGCTCGCTGAAGCCCTGGCAGCGGCCAACGTCAAAGCTGAAGAGACCTCTAAGAAGGCCAGGGATGATGTGCGCTCGGCCGTTGAGGCTTTCAGGGCCGGGCTACACTTCGCCGAGGCCCTTCTCGATGCCGGGGCCAACGCGGCTGCCACCATGTTCGACCTTGGGATGGCTATCGCGCATCTGATTATGTAAATCTCATTCATTTTTTTTAAAAAATGACATTATTTCATTATGTGTAATTCGTTCTTTTATCATCTCATAATGACGTCCGCGAATATGTGCGATAGTGATCAGATTATGATGAGATCATACTAATGAGACGAATCACTTAAACATACATATTCTTAATAGTTCATAGTTAGAGGATATTTGAGAAGGACATCGGATATCTGGTTAGACTAATAAAGATTACTCCTGCTCATATGATGAGGATGACTGATCTCATAGTCACTTGTGTGGAGACACTAAGGCGAATATGGAGGTGCTTAATAGAGAATGAGTTTACTGAACTGATTCGATTGAATCGCTGGATGGTATAGTACCTCACTGTCAACCAGCTTGATTCTATTGTCGCAGGCAGTTGCGTGGATGGTCTTCGGACTTGAGACACCAAGGACACCTTGTCGGTGGACTTCTATGCTTTGACCTTGATTTACGGATCTTTATTCACGGGATTCTAAATAACTAAGGATCAGGTACAACGGAATACCGTCAAAGGGAATTGAGTGTCAATAAGGAATCATTCGCTCTTGGTACTTAGAAAGAGAATGCTCTAGGAAGGATGCGTAGGAGTCCCTGTCTAGGGCAGACGATAATATTAGGAAAGGAGTTTTCACATATTACACGGCAACATCCGATCCAAGTGAGTCGACTGGTTAGGATTTGACGGTACACTATATCCTTAGTTGACTAGAGAGCATTGTACGAATGAAGGATTAAATCCACGCAGTAACTGTCTGCGGAAAGGTTCCAAGAGTGGGTTGCTTAACCCCAATACCTTCCAGATTCACGCGGTGTTGGTTGGCACCGAATGTGATTGGAGGCCCGACCGAATTTAATGTTCGACATTGATTCGGTTGATTGATTAATTAATATGAGTTATTAATTAATTAATTGAGTCCAGTTATGACTCACTGGGATTATTGGGCCATTAACTAGACTAGTAATTGGGCCTAGAGGGTCACACGCAAACGATTCCCAAGGCGATGGATTAAAAGTGGGTTTTATATTTAACCATGAGTTTTTATGAAAACCGCACGGTTAATATAATGTAGCGAACGAGCTGAGCAGGCCAAGCTGCTGCTCAGCCCTGGCCGTCCCCTCCTCTCCCCCCCTCTCTCTCTAGCGCCCCCAACTAATTGATCACACATGTGCGTCGTTAAACACTCGCGTAATCGTCAATTTAAAATAAACCAAACTCATGTATTTTAAACACATGGCATGAAGCAAGTGGTGAGCATGGGTCGAATCCACAGGGAGATATCAGATTTTAAAGTTGAAAGTATTGAGTTAAAGGAAAACAGAGAAGAAAGAACATGGGGCATGATGATTTGATAGAGAACAATTGAAACTAGCCGGACTTACTACGAACTCACAAAAGGAGTAACTTTAAACGAGCATAATTAGACTCTATATTGAACTAAGACTATCCCTAAAATATTAAACAACAGAAGAATAAAAAATTTGAATGATGTCAACAGAAGAAAAATAAAGAGTTGGAGAAGAAAAAGATGGATAAAATACTACATTTTCCAAACAAACTACTATCAAATGGCATAAAAACTTCATGAAATTGTACAAAGATATTGAAAATAGAAAAATAGTATGACTCTCATAAGGACATTTTTATAGAAAATATTCAAAATACAGTGTAACATAAAGAACTCAAAAATTAGAGAAAGAGAAGATAGAGAGAGAAAACTGGTGTTTGCAGCCGTCGTCCCCTTCACGTAGATCCTTGGCAGCCTTTGACTCCTTCCAATAGTTAGTTGCAGTGCCTCGAGTCCACCTTCAGCCTCTGACAGTCTCTGGTTTGAGAGAGATGTGGAGAGAGAGAGAGAATGAGAGCTAGAGAAAGAGAGAGAGGGAGAAGTGTTGCTACAGTACTTGTGGTACTGTAGCTGCTACAGTACCTACAGTACCCACGGATACTATAGCAGAGAGGGAGAAAGTGAGGGAGAGAGTGGAAGAAAATTGAACAACCCCTTTGGATCCCCCCTCCTTAGATTTTATAGATTAAGAGGAGATTTTGAAATTCAAATTTTTGGTACAAACAAATCAAGAGGTCATTTTACATTAAACTTATCCCCCTTAATTGGAGGATCCTCCTTTAAGGCAAAAGAGAATTTTGAAATTTAAATTTTGAAAAAAAAAATATCTCTCTCTTTGAATTTCTAAATCCCCTCATTTCTCTCTCTCTTAGTTGGCATGTGTCACTTGAAGAGAAAACACATAAATAAGATATTGTTTCTACCAGGATTCAAACCCTTGTCACTTTGCTGGAGTTCAAATGGTCTAACCAGCATGCCATTTGCTCGTTCATGTCCTGCATCCACATAAAATAACAATTGAATCCCTCTAGTAATTAATAAATTATTCAGATATACATTAAATCTTCTATAATTGCCAAGAAACCCTTGTTGAGAATGAAATTGTCACACTCAATTAATCTCATGAAATGATAATATTTTCAATTCTGAATTTTACAAAATTGATATATTTGAAAGCATCATTGATTTATCTATCATTCTATATGGTTTTGTTCACAAAATCGCAACTGTATTGTGCAAATTCCATCTATTTATTCTCTAAAAATATATAATTATCACATCCCTCAACTTAATCATTGCTAGTCCCTTAGCAATGCAATTAATGAAAAATTAGGACTATCATGATTAGGAAAAAAAAAAAATCAAACTTCATTTTAAAGGATATCTATCACAAATGATAGGTAATTTAAGCTAAAGTTCTCATTCTCCCCCCATTATACTTAGAATCAGAATAGGTGATTGTGCATAACATTGACATGCTTGGAGTTCATTTTCATCCTATCTGGTATATATCCTTGCCTTTGTTGACCTTTGGAGAAGAACTACCTGGGGGAGAGAAAGAAAAAGAGAGATCTCCTGATCAGTTGGCTAGGCCCGCTTTTCGATTTTCACCCCGGCTTAACACTTTTTTGGATTTGGTCTTATTTTGTTGTGAGGGATATTTTGATTTAGCGCGGTTTTTTTCATTTGGATGTGCTTTGAGAGTGCGTACTTTTTGCCACCCTCTTTACTTTACTTGAGGGGGAGGGTGCGTACTTTTTGCCACCCTCGTTACTTTGGCCCTTTTGAATCATATTTATTATTTATAATTTGATTTTCATGCTTCTAATTATCCCTTTTTTGAGAAGACCACCTCCTTAGGATGTTGAGTGGATTGGTCCTCTATCACGAATCTTAACCTCCCTTTCCTTTGATCTAAAATAAAAATAAATTGGGTAATCCTACACTTAGGGTCAACTCCAACAACTCTACACTTTCAAGATCTTCCACTCTTTCCAAGCTGTCATGTGTGTGTGAAAGTCATCCTGTCGTGGCTTCTTGTCGAGAGGGGGAGTACTTCAAACTTTTACTCAACTTCCTAGATCGATATTGATTTGTTTAAGACTCCCTAAATGAAGCATGATAGATAAGAAACTCAGTTGGAGTGTGAAAATGAAGAAATTTTTGAAATTTTTTTGGTCATTTTCTTAAAAGATTATTCAATATGCACAATGATTCCCCCCCCCCCCCCTCCCCAACTTGAATGACATTGTCCTCAATGACATGGTAAAGAAAAGAACTATTTAACATGAAATCCATAATGAGGAAAGATACAATCTGAGGTATGGGAGAGGCTTCTTCATGTTGACCAAGGTGGATGGTCTCCGCTTCCGAAAAAGAGAAGAAAAGAATCAGAATAAAAATGAGAAGATTGGGTTGCCTCCCAATAAGCGCTAAGTTTAACGTCTTCAGCTAGACACATGCATGCTCACTATCCAATACCCATATATTCAAATATCAATTCATGTGATTACACACATGTGGGTTGAAGGGACTCTCTCAAATAATAGCAAGGTACAACACTCAAGAAGAAATCAAAAAATGAAGGACACGTGTCCACCATCTAGAAAGGATCTATAAAATCGTCACGTGAGTACTTGAGAGATAGATCCGTGAATTGAAAAGCATCTATAATAGGCTTTAGCTCAATTGGCCCATATCTCAAAAAAGAATCAGTTGAGATTAACTTTAAGGATGATGAATACTACACGCACTTAATGTGCCCCCATTATTATTTAACTCTTTTTTTCTCATTTCCTGAGTTTTACAGATTTTGTTAGATTTTTCTTGAATTTTTCCTACACACAATTAAAAGACAATGTTAATCTAGATTGATTCCATGCAAAAACGAAAAAGAAAAACATGAAAATACACAGGAAAACCCAAAGTTAGTCAACATAAAAAATACAGAAATGTCCTTGGCAACGGCGCCAAAAATTGATCGATCTCACACGTGCGTTGTTAAACACTCGCGCAATCGTCAATTTAAAATAAATCAAACTCACGTATTTTAAACACAAGGCATAAAGCAAGTGGTGAGCATGGGTCAAATTCACAGGGAGATCTCATATTTTAAAGTTGAAAGTATTGAGTTTTTAGAGGAAAAATAGAGAAGAAAGTAGAGGAAACATGATGATTTGATAGAGAACAATTGAAACTAGCCAGACTTATTATGAACTCACAAAAGGAACACCTTTAAACGAATATAATTAGACTATATACTGAACTATGACTACCCCTAAAATGTTAAATAATAGAAGAATAAAAAAATTGAGTGATGTCAACAGAATAAAAATAAAAAGTTGGAAAAGAAAAAGATGAATAAAATGCTATATTTTCCAAACAAACTACCGTGAAATAGTATCAGAACTTCATAAAATTTTACACAGACATTGAAAATAGAAAAATAGTATGACTCTTAGAATGAAACTTTAATAGAAAATATTCAAAATATAGTGTACTATAGAGAACTCAAAAACTAGAGAGAGAGGAGATAAAGAGAGAAAATTGGTATTTACAGCCGTCGTAGTCCTTCGCGTGGATCCTTGGCAGCCTTGGACTCCTTCCAATAGTTAGTTGCAGTGCCTCGAGTCCACCTCCAGCCTCTGACAGTGAGAGAGATGTAGAGAGAGAGATAGAGAATGAAAGCTAGAGAAAGAGAGAGAGGGAGAATGGTTGCTACAGTACACGTGGGTATTGTAGCAGAGAGGGAGAATGTGGGGGTGAGAGCAGGAGAAAATTGAACAACCCCGTTGGATCCTCTCTCCCTAGATTTTATAGATTAAGAGGGGATTTTGAAATTCAAATTTTTGGTACAAACAAATCAAGAGGTTTAAATTTTGCATTAAACTCATCCCCCTTAATTGGAGGATCCTCCTTTAAGACAAAAGAGATTTTTGAACTTTAAATTTTAAAAAAGAAATATCTCTCTCTTTGAATTTTCAAATTCCCTCATTTCTCTCTCTCTTAGTTGGCATGTGGGACCCACTTGAAGAGAAAACACAAAAATAAGATATTATTTATACCAGGATTGAACCCTAGTCACTTTACTATAGCTCAAGTGGTCTAACCACCATGCCATCTGCTCGTTCATATCCTGCATCCACATAAAATAACAATTAAATCCCTGCAATAATTAATAAGTTATTCAGATGTACATTAAATCTTCGATAATGCCGAGAAACCCTTATTGAGAATGAAATTGTCACACTCAATTAATCCCATGAAATGATAATATTTTCAATTCCGAATTTTACAAAATTGATATGTTTGAAAGCATCATTGATTTATCTATCATACCATATGGTTTTTATCTATCCATATGGTTTTGTTCATAAAATCGCAAGTATAGTGTGCAAATTCCATCTATTTATTCTCTCAAAATGTGTAATTATCACCAGCTGACCCCCTTCTCTAGGTCTGTTCCGCCGTCTTCCCTGACTCCTGTCTGATGGGAATTCGACCGCGTGTTGTGTCGGTCGTTGCAACGATCGGCGAGCTATTTGTGGGCTGCGAGGAACGAGAGGAAATCCATCGCGAGGAGGATGGTGTGGACTCCGCTAGTGGCTGGGCATTTGCGCGGCTGGCGGTGTTACACTGACGGAACAATTTGGAAGCGGATTTGAATATGCAGGCGGTAATATCCGATTATCCAATTTTTATTTAATCGAAATGGATTGGGATGGCAACAATTATATTTTCTATTTTTCCGCTGCGTTTGCGATCCTGAGAAACACAAGAACCCAATAGTGGTATCAGAGTCAGGTTCCACTATTTCTCGTCTCATTTCGAACTACGAATTAATTATTATTGTAATATTCCATGCATTCTAATTTGATTTTTAGTTTTGAGGAAAACCAGAAAAACCAAAAATTTTAAGAGGAAAGAGGGCTCGACAAGCAGCTATTTTAGGGACCACTGGCGGGCTTGCCAGTGCCGGGGCCATCGCCGGCAGGGCCGAGCGGCGCCGGCGTAGCCGAGCCGGCCGCCGGAACCCCTACCTCCCTGCCGGCCCGCCGCCATGAAAACTTGCAAATGTTAGGGTTTTCTGTAGGAAGAAAGGAGGGCACCGAGTTGGGGAAAGGGGGGGCGAACCGGTCGGACCGGTCGGGTCATGGCTGAACCGAACCCGGCCAGGGGAGGCGCTTGGGCCCGAGCCCCTGGCTGTGCGGTTCAAGCCATGGCTCAGCCTAATGGGCTGAGCCCTTTTTCCCCATTTCCCAATTTAAAACCCTAAAACCCCAAGCCAATTTAAAATAATTAAAATTGGATTTTTATTTAAATTCTAAATTGTTTTAAAATTTTAAATTATTATTCAATTTTATTTAATTGGGCATTAATGATTTTGAATCATTTTTAAATTAATAATTAGCTATTAATGAATTAGAGTTAATTATTAGTTTGTGGTAAATTAATAATTAACCTTAATTTAACTAATTTAAGAGTTAGATTAGTGGTTAATAATTATTGGTCTAGATGTTATATTATTAATTATTAATTCATTTAATTGTTAATTAATTATAGTTAGTTATTAATTTAAGTGTTAAATTAATAATTATTTTTAATTGACTAATTTAAGTGTTAAATTAGTAGTTATTAGTTACTTTGAGTTAATTGTTAATTTAAGTGCTAAATTAATAATTAATTTTAATTAACTAATCTAAGAGTTAGAATTAGAAGTTATTAATTAATTAGTATTAATTATTAGTTTAAGAGTTAAATTAATAATTAACATTAATTGACTAATCTAAGTGTTAGGTTAGTCGTTAATAATTAATTATAGTTGATTATTAATTTAAGTGTTAAATTAGTAATTAACTTTAATGGACTAGTCTAAATAGTTAGATTAGTAATTAATTATTAATAGTCAAATTGTTAGATTATTAATATCATTAATCTAAATGTTAGATTGTTTTTAATAATTAGAAATGTTCTAATGGTATGCAATATTTTGGAATTATTAATTTGGAGTGTGTGCACATGTGATGTGTGTTTTATACTTTTAAATGTGATTTAATTACATGTTAAGATAATAAAATGAGTTTACGAAATTCAAATACTAATTTTGATTGGAACCTAGTTTGCGAAATTCAAATACTAATTTTGATTGGAACCTAGCTTTTTGAAAGCCAAAATATTTATTTTTAAAACTCTTTTTCTTTTAGTCATGTGATGTGCTTATCATGTGTGGAATGTATAAAACACACCGTGGTCATAGATATGTACCTTTTTAAATTATTCATATAATGAATGATGTGTGTGGATTGTAGATGTGTGATTAGATATTTATTAATTGTTAATAAATAGAGGTCTACGTACCTCTCTCTTTCTCTCTCTCTTATACTCCGTTGTAATTCTACCTCCCACTCTTTTTTGTACTCGCCATAAGGTCTTCTTCAATTTAAATGTAAATTTAGAATTTAATTGTAATATGATCGAGACAACTGAGGAAGGAGTGAGGATGATCCACAATTATAACCAGGAAGGCGATTTGATGGAGATCATTTGCCTATGAGTTTGCAGGATTGTCTAATATAATATTTATGTTGGATTATGTGTGCGTTTGATTGTTAGCTCCAGTAAAATCTATTGTGCTATCCATGATCACACTAGATATATATGTGATACAAAGTTTTTCTTTTGATTATGAATCAAAGCAGGTACAGTATTTAGTAAATATATACGATATATTTATATACTATCACCTAAAAGAGACCAAGATAAAATGTATATAAAAACCTTTGCTGAATTCTAAGTTGTAACATGAGTAGTTAAGAACTAACTATGTGGTCCTCCATCGTTATAGTCATAGGATTCGAATTACTTTAGGTAGGTTTGTTGTGCTATCCACAAGGTATGTTTAATTGTAGGAGAGACTATGGCTATGGCATAAGATGCCAATTGATCGGGGTAGAGGAGCCATGTAACCTTGTTGTGCTATCCACAAGGGTTGCATGCAAATCTAAACCCGTCACGTAACGATGATAATGCTTAGACCATAATTAATAGTTTGTTGTACTATCCATAAGGCCATTAAATCTCTGGGGACCGAAAATATGATCAAATATTGCAAAGAGTTGTAAGTCTCACGAGATGGGTGCTCTTTGATTGCATTATAACTTGTTGTGCTATCCACAAGGCTGTACTGCAAGTGATTGAGATTCTGATACTTACTAGGAGACTATCGGCGTCCTAGATTAAAAGATGATTAAAAGACCATGTCTTGTTTTAAATTTTAATAATTGAACATCTGCTAAATAGATTTTATTTATCTCTTGTAGGGAATTATGTCGTCGAATAACCCACTACGTAGCATAAATGATGCCAATCTTTTGATTGGCCTGAAGTACTCAGATTGGCTCAGAAACCTGAAGAAAGTCTTCAGATCTGAGCATATTGCCTACGTCCTTGGAGACGATCATCCTGCTGAACCGGCATTAGATGCTCTTGAGTCAAAGATGATCGCATATGATAAATGGAATAAGGACAATGGCAAAGGAGTAGTAAAGGGTGGCTGCTTCTACTGTAAGCAGAATGGCCACTGGAAGAAGAACTGCAAGGAGTTCCTCAACGATAAAACTAATGGAAAAGTGAAGCTATCAGAAGCTTCAGATATCGATATGATAGACATCTACTTGTCAGTTGGAGATTCAACATCTTGGGTATTGGATACTGAATGTGTTTCTCATATCTGCCATGATGTACAGATGCTGACAAATAAGCACAAGTTGAGAAAAGGCAAGGTGAAACTGAGGCTAGGAAACGGTGCAAAAGTTGCGGCGGTTACTGTAGGGACAGTAAACCACAGGCTTCCATCGATAGACATCTTATCATTAGAAGATTGTTATTATGTTCCTAGCATAATAAAGAACATCATATCAATATCTTGTTTGGACAAGATTAGATATAGGTTGACTATTGAGAACAGAAGTTGTTCGATTTATTATGGTAATAAATCAATTACTTTTGCACCTTTAGTCAATGGTCTATATCTTTTAGATGTTTCTTATTACAATTTTCACATTGATAATGCTCTTAAAAAGAGTAAGAATTGTGTAATCCAAGCCTGTGGCATTGTAGACTTGGACATATTGGTGAAAGCAGGCTGTAAAAGTTGCACAAACATGGATATTTAAATGCATTCGATTATGAATCGTTTACGACATGTGAGTCCTGCCTTATGGGAAAGATGGTAATGTAACGACCCGCCATCCTATGACCGGGGACCCGGTCACTAAATGGATGTCGGCCCATTAACTACGGGTTCACACCCGGATCTTACACAACACATCTGGAGGAGTAAGTGCTAAACAAGGCTAAATATAACGATCACACGGACTACAAAGGTAAACGAGTGCGCAGAAAGGGAAATATCAATGTCCGTATACAGTCCAACAATAATTACATGTCCAACAAGTTAAATAAGTACAGGCAGAAGGAAAGTACAACAACATCGGGGCATACCCCGGGAACTAAGACAGCTGCTGGTCCGCACACCAAGAAGACACCACGCTACCGCTGCGCCACGAAGTCCACACCTGAAACCGCAGGGAGTGAGCCACACCAGAACTGGGCTCAGTAGGGATCATCCGATCCCCTGCCTCCCACTCACACACCCACAAGTGTAACAACACAGATATGAAGCAATTTAAGTAAGGCAGTAAACATATCACCCAACTCAGATAGGAAACGCACGATAAGCAGTGTAGCAAGAACAGTTCTAAGCAACTCGAAGAACCCAACACAGAGTCAAGTCTCACAACCGAAGTCCACAAGGCGACTAAACCACACAGTCGACCGAAGTCAAACGTCGCCTCCCAACACTACCACCACTGCTCACGCCTGTCCACCCCTACAGTGTTCCGGGGCACTGTAGGGTGAGGCAGTGAGCCAAACTAGGACTAGCTGGACTCAGTGTACCGCCACTGCCAGCTACGTGTGCACACAAGCAGTCTAGACTACTGTCCTACCACCGGATTGCCTCCACGCTAGGCCTCAGCGCTTCCAGGAGGGCCCTGGGGACCGGCGAACCCCCGTCAAGCCGAAGCTATTGGAACTACCCGCAAACCCAACTCTCCCGGGCTGCATCAGGCCAAGGGCTAAGGGTACCACTCGTAACCTTGATCAAAGGTCACATCAGGCCCAATGGCTAAAGGGTAAACCAACTCCCACCAGTAACACCACCAGCTCCACAGCAAGAAACACGCCGGAAGCTGTCACGACAAACAAGGGAAACCCGACCCGCTGAGGCCAAGCAGCAACCCCTCGGATAGCGCACCAGCTACTCCGGCCCGACGGGCTCAAGGTGGTTCTGCTTCCCTCAGCTAAAGGTAAACCACAACATGTACCCCTCCTCACAGACACCATGACCCTGTCCCCACCGGTCCATGGTGACATCGGAAACCACAGCCATATCGATCCACAGTCGTATAAGCACACACACACATATATAACATGCTGTCATTCCATTCGCACAGTAAACCCCAGTCTCAGTATACAACATAAAACCTGCCTCAGAACCTTCCACAGTGAAACACATGCTAAAACCAGCAATATAACACTTCTATCTTGAATCGCGTCGACCGAAGTTGACGCCATTCAAGTCCCTCAGACAGGTTCAGTTAAACGTCAGATTATCGCTTCAAAACGCGTCTTCACAGGGAGACGCCTTTTGAAACGCGTCCGCATACACCGACGCCATTCACAATAAAAACCCAGAATTTCAGGCCCTCAAGCGGAGCGATTCCCTGCCTAAATGGCGTCATGGTGGCCCGACGTCCTTCTAAAAGGCGTCGTCCACCCATGACGTCTTTTAGCACCAGGAACTCTATTCAAAGAAGCATCGAACGGGGGGATTTCTGCCTCTAAAAGGCGTCGTGCTGCCCAGACGCCCTTTGAAAGGCGTCGACCAGGGACGACGCCGTTTAGCGCTAGAAACCAGGTTCCCTGGTTCGAACCGAGGGTTTCTCCCTTGAACCCCAAGCACCCCGAAAACCCCAAAATCAAAGGGGGAAGGAGAGAAGCTCAACCACACAATCATGCTTACGAAAACACGATCACAAACACCGCCATTCACACAAGAAACCCCCTAAACATGCTCAATCTAGCCCCAAATACATCACGTCACGCCGAGAATCACACGAACATCACATGCAAGGTTCATCCCCCTACCGGTTCTTGAACTCTGCCAAGCTCCGTGCCGCCGTCCCGCTGCACCGCACACCGCCGCTGGTACCTTCGAGGACGCCGCCACTCCGCCGGGACGTCGGCCGCCGTCCGGAGAAGGGAACGCCGCGAAGGAGGTGGTGGAGGTAGAGGTGAGAGGTAAGGAGGCTATGGAGTGGTTGGAAGAGGAAGAAGAGGAAGGGAGGGGGAGGAAGAGCGTCGGAGAGGGCGAAGAGAGAGAGAGTGAAGGTGAGAATGAGGGAAAGAAGGGGAGGCTCGCGGGGTCAATCCGAAACCAACTAAAATGCGTCGATCGAGGCAGACGCCTATCAGTGTGACAGGACAGCCGTACCGACAGCGCTCTGAAACGCGTCGCCCACCGTGGACGCCGTTCAGGCGATGTGACAGGCCGTACTGACAACGTTCTGGCGCCATGCCCTGACATCGCAGATGTCACAGTATGAATCGCGTCGACCCATCAGGACGCCGTTCAGATGAAATGACAGGGGCCGTACTCTCGCGGCCCGAAAACCGCCCACGTGGCACACACGTGGCACAACATCCTGCGAACCTAAATGGCGTCCACACACCCTGACGCCTTTTGAAAGGCGTCGACGAGCGCTGACGCCATTCAGCCAGAAATCACAAGACCCCACGGGGTCCAAACCAGGGGATCCGGCCCGATTCCGACCCGAATACAGAACCCGAAATCTCAGTCCTTACAGGTAAAGTCTCCATTTACTGGATATGGAGAACATGCCAAGGATGTTTTGGAATTGATATATTCAGATGTATGTGGTCCTATGTCCACCTAAGACAAAGGTGACTTTTCATACTTCATCATGTTCACCGATGACTTTTCGAGATTCGACTATGTGTACTTAATGAAGTACAAGTCGGAAGCATTTGAGAAGTTCAAGGAGTCTAAGAATGAGGTAGAGAAGTAGATAGGAATGAGTATTAAAGCTCTTCGATCTGATCGGAGAGGAGAATACTTCAGTACTAATTTCACACAATTCTTAAAGGCTAATTGTATCCTTTATCAGCTAACACCTCTATATACACCGCAGATGAATGGTGTACCTGAAAGAAGGAATCACACCTTGTTAGACATGGTGAGATCCATGATGAGCTTTTCGTATTTACTAGTGTCCCTCTAGGGGTATGCTCTAGAGTCAGCAACATACCTACTGAACATAGTATCCAGCAAGTCTGTGACCATATGAGATATGGAGAGGCAAAAAATCAGAATTTAAACATATTAAAGTCTGGAGTTATCCTGCGCATGTAAAGAGGCATGATCCAGACAAGCTAGAATCACGAAATGATAAATACAAGTTTGTGGGATATCCAAAGGAGACCTTTGGATACTATTTTTACCATCCTGGTGAACAAAAGGTATTTGTTGCCAGGAAAGCTATCTTCCTAGAAGAGGAATACCTTCTCTAGGAGGATAGTGAGAGTAAAATAGTATTGGAAGAGGTTCCAGATCCCCAAACCGCTACAATATCATCAGATGAGCTATAGGTTTATGAATTTGTTCAGGTACACACAGATGAGCCTCGCATATCTGGTAGAGTGCCTAGACTACCTGAACGATATGTGGGACATATCGCTAAAAGATAGTCTAAGGAAGAATATAATGCGGATGATGATCCTAATACTTACCAAGAGGCCATAGCAGACCACCCAAGACAAAGGTGGCTTTTCATACTTCATCACGTTCACCGATGACTTTTTGAGATTCGACTATGTGTACTAGACTACCTGGTAGAGTGCCTAGACTACTTGAACGATATGTGGGACATATCGCTAAATGAGAGTCTAAGGAAGAATATAATGAGGATGATGATCCCAATACTTACCAAGAGGCCATAGCAGACCACCCAAGACAAAGGTGGCTTTTCATACTTCATCATGTTCACCGATGACTTTTTGAGATTCGACTATGTGTAGTAGACTACCTGGTAGAGTGCCTAGACTACCTGAACGATATGTGGGACATATCGCTAAAAGAGAGTCTAAGGAAGAATATAATGAGGATGATGATCCTAATCTTACCAAGAGGCCATAGCAGACCACCCAAGACAAAGGTGGCTTTTCATACTTCATCATGTTCACCGATGACTTTTTGAGATTCGACTATGTGTACTAGACTACCTGGTAGAGTGCCTAGACTACCTGAACGATATGTGGGACATATCGCTAAAAGAGAGTCTAAGGGAGAATATAATGAGGATGATGATCCTAATACTTACCAAGAGGCTATAACAGACCACCCAAGACAAAGGTGGCTTTTCATACTTCATCACGTTCACCGATGACTTTTCGAGATTCGACTATGTGTACTTAATGAAGTACAAGTCGAAAGCATTTGAGAAGTTCAAGGAGTCTAAGAATGAGGTAGAGAAGTAGATAGGAATGAGTATTAAAGCTCTTCGATCTGATCGGAGAGGAGAATACTTCAGTACTAATTTCACACAATTCTTAAAGGATAATTGTATCATTTCTCAGCTAACACCTCCATATACATCGCAGATGAATGGTGTATCTGAAAGAAGGAATCACACCTTATTAGACATGGTGAGATCCATGATAAGCTTTTCGGATTTAGCAGTGTCCCTCTAGGGGTATGCTCTAGAGTCAGCAGCATACCTACTGAACATAGTATCCAGCAAGTCTGTGACCATATGAGATATGGAGAGGCAAAAACTCAGAATTTAAACATATTAAAGTCTAGGGTTGTCCTGCGCATGTAAAGAGGCATGATCGAGACAAACTAGAATCACGAAATGATAAATACAGGTTTGTGGGATATCTAAAGGAGACCTTTGGATACTATTTTTACCATCCTGGTGAACAAAAGGTGTTTGTTGCCAGGAAAGCTATCTTCCTAGAAGATGAATACCTTCTCTAGGAGGATAGTGAGAGTAAAATAATATTAGAAGAGGTTCCAGATCCCCAAACTGCTGCAATATCATTAGATGAGCTATCGGTTTATGAATTTGTTCAGGTACACATAGATGAGTCTCGCAGATCTGGTAGAGTGCCTAGACTACCTGAACGATATGTGGGACATATCGCTAAAAGAGACTCGGTGAGGTCGGCGAAGATTCAAACCGAAGCCTCCTGCAGAAGGAGGAGAAGAAGAAGAACCGGTCAATAGGAGTCTCGAGCTTCGGCCCTAAGGAACTCCCTCCGACGGTTAAGTTAGCTTCTGAAGAAGATTCGATTCAGAAGTCAGGGAAGAAGAAGTAGCTTTAATACTTTTGGACTGCTGTCCTTGGTCAAGAAGACATACCTTTGGTAATAAATAGCCGTGTATTTATAGCGGAGGATAGAGGTTGCTTAGCGGTGGCAACCGATATAGGACTATGTTTTGGGTTTACTGATAAACCACCACAGCGCCTATCCCTCCCACCGGAGTGGGCCGGATACGGCTACTGGGCCGAAGGAGGGGGGGGGGGGGGGCGCTGTTGGGCCGGATGCTGCTTAGTGGGCTGAAGCCTACAGGGCCGTGGGCCGCTGATGGGCCGAAGGTTGCTGGGCTGTTGGGCCGCTAATGGGCCGAAGACCACTGGACTGCTGTTGGGCCGCTAACGGGCCGAAGACCACTGGACTGCTGTTGGGCCGAGGGCTGCTGGGCCGTTAACGGGCCGAAGGCTGCCAGTGGGCCTCTACTGCTATTACTGTTGGGCTGATCCCAACGATTGGGCTGTTTTAACGGGCCGAATCGGATTCTGCCCCCATTAGATAGCCCCCTACTCTTGTCGTTCTCAATTTTATGAGACGGCGAGAGTAAAGTCCAAAGCTTTTTCAGGAGAGTAGATTGATACGAGCTTCGTTTGAAACCTCTACTTTGTTCCGTTTTTGAGCTCCGCCTCGTCTCAAGCCGGGACCTTGTCGTAAACACCTTCGTCTCGGGCCGAGACTCGGTGACAGATCCTTTCGTCCCCAGTTGCAAAGGGGTGAGTACTTGAGTATATCGAGACGTCTGACAAGGGCGGGAAAGATCTCAGGCTTCCCGCCTTCTCGGTCGTGTCACAAGAAACACATGACACGTGTTGTGTAAGGACTGAGGTTTCGGGTTCTGTATTCGGGTCGGGTTCGGGCCGGATCCCCTGGTTTGGACCCTGAGGGGGGGGTCTTGAGAGTTCAGACTGAATGACGTCTGCACTGCTCGACGCCTTTCAAAAGGCGTCAGGGTGTGTAGACGCCATTTAGGTCTGCTTGTTGTTGTGCCACGTGTGCGCCACGTGGGCGGGTTTCGGGCCGCGAGAGTACGGCCCCTGTCATATCGTCTGAACGGCGTCCAGGTAGGTCGACGCGATTCAGACTGCGACCCTGCGGTGTCAATGTGCGGCGCTAGAGCGTTGTTAGTGCGGCCTGTCCTGTCGTCTGAACGGCGTCCGCAGAGAGTGACGCGTTTCAGACCGCTGTCAATACGGCCCGTCCTGTCAGACTGATTGGTGTCTGCCTCGGTCGACGCGTTTTAGCTAGATTCAGATTGACCCCGCGAGCCTCCCCTTCTTTCCCTCATTCTCGCCTCCACCCTCTCTCTCTTCACCCTCTCCGCTCCCTCCGCCCTCCTTTCTCCTTTCCCTTCCTCTTCTTCCTCTTCCATCACTCCAATACCTCCTTACCTCTCACCTCTACCACCACCACTTCCTTCGCGGCGTTCCATTCTCCGGACGGCGGCCGACGTCCCAGCGGAGTGGCGGCGTCCTCGAGGGTACCGGCGACGGTCTGCGGTGCGGCGGGTCGGCGGCACGGAGCTTGGAGGAGTTCAAGAACCGGTAGGGGGACGAACCTTGCATGTGTTGCTCGTGTTTTCCTTGGCGTGACATGATGTGTTTGGGTTAGATTGAGCATGTTTAGGGGGTTTCCTTGTGGGAATGGCTGTATTTGTGAACGTGGATTCGTAGCATGCTTGTGGTGGTTGAATTCCTCTTCCTCCCCTTCTTGTTTTGGGGCTTTTACGGAGTGTTTGGGGTTAAGGGAGAAACCCTCGGTTAGAACCAGGGAACCAGGTTTCTGGCGCTAAACGGCGTCGTGCCTGGTCGACGCCTTTTAGAAGGACGTCAGGGCAGTACAACGCCTTTTAGGGGCAGAAACCTCCCTGTTCGATGTTTCACGAGTTAGGGGTTCTGGCGCTAAATGACGTCATGGATGGACGACGCCTAGAAGGACGTCGGGCCATCATGACGCCATTTAGGCAGGAAATCACCCCGACTGAGGGTCTGCAAATCTGGAATTTCAGTGTGAATGGCGTCTGTGGACCTGGACGCGTTTTTAAGGGCGACTCCCTGTATAGACGTGTTTCAAGGAATAATCTGACTTTTAAAATGAACCTGTCAGAGGGGCTTGAATGGCGTCGACCTCGGTCGACGCGATTCAAGACAGAACTGTCTAAGTGCTGGTTTTTACATGTGTTTCACTGTTGGGCGGTTCAAATGCATGCTTTACGTTGTACACTGAGACTGAGGACTTCTGCGTGAATGGAATTACATTATGTTACATGTGTGTATGCGCTTATACGACTGTGGAATCGGAATAACTGTGGTTTATGTTTGTCACCATGGGCCGGTGGGGAAAGGGCCATGGTGTCTGTGAGGCATTGTGCCGTACCGGTGGGAGGAGGGGTACATGTTGTGTTTCACCTTTGGCTGAGGGAAACAGGACCACCTTGAGCCCGTCGGGCCGGAGTAGCCGGTGTGCTATCCGAGGGGTTGCTGTTTGGTCTCAGCGGGTCGGGGTTTTCCCTGTTTGTCGTGGCAGCTTCCGGCGCGTTTCTTGCTGTGGAGCTGGTTGTGGTACTGTTGGAGTTGTTTTACCCCTGTAGCCACTGGGCCTGATGTGACCTTTGATCAAGGTTACGAGTGGTACCCTTAGCCCTTTGGCCTGACGCAGCCCGGGAGGTTAGGGTTGTGGGTAGTTCCTGTAGCTTCGGCTTGACGGGGGTTCGCCGGTCCCCAGGGCCCTCCTGAAGCGTTGAGGCCTAGCGTGGAGGCAATCCGGTTGGTAGGACAGTAGTCTAGACTGCTTGTGTGCACACGTAGCTGGGCAGTGGCGGTACACTGGTCCCAGCTAGTCCTAGTTTGACTCACTGCCTCACCCTACAGTGCCCCGGAACACTGTAGGGGTGGACAGGCGTGAGCAGTGGTGGTAGTGTTGGGAGGCGACGTTTGACTTCGGTCGTCAGTGTGATTCAGTCGCTTGTGGACTTTGGCTAGGAGACGTGACTCTGTGTTGGGTTCTTCGGGTTACTTAGAACTGTTCTTGCTACACTGCTTATCGTACGTTTCTTATCAGATTTGGGTGTTGTGTTTACTGCTTTACTTAATTGCCATATATCTGTGTTGTTACACTTGTGGGTGTGTGAGTGGGAGGCAGGGGATCGGATGATCCCTACTGAGCCCAATTCTGGTGTGGCTCACTCCCTGCGGTTTCAGGTGTGGACCTCGTGGTGTGTGGCGGCGTGTGGTCTCTTCTCGGTGTGCGGGCCAGCAGCTGTCTCTGTTCCGGGGTATGCCCCGATGTTGTTGTACTTTACTTTTGCCTGTACTTATTTAATTTGTTGGACCATGTAATTATTGTTGGACTGTATACGGACATTGTTATCTTCCTTCCTGCGCACTTGTTATATCATTGTAGTCCGTGAGATTGGTATATTTAGCCTTGTTTAACGCCTACTCTTCCAGATGTGTTGTGTGAGATCCGAGTGTGAACCCGCAGTTAATGGGCCGACATCCATTTAGTGATCGGGTCTCCGGTCATAGGATGGCGGGTCGTTACATGTTGCGCATCCGGCCGGTTTGCCGAAAGCACAAAAAGATCTCAATCGTTAACAGTGATCACGCGGATCGCGAGTCACTTCGGCTCTCTGCCCAAGATTTTACCTGGATCGCCGTCTCTTCTGCTTTCGGCACGAGGATCGGGACACATGGAGAGCATCCGGATGAACAGCCGAACGGTCAGGCCGTGCTCGACCGTTGATTGCCTTCTCTTGATCCGGCAGCCTGCTTGTCATCATGGCGAAGGACGGGACACGTGTCGCGCATCCGAGCAGAGCGGCTTCGAAGAGAGGGAAGATCTCGGCCGTTGATTCGGCACCGGATACCCTCAAGTTTTCCTATAAATACTAACCCTCCTCCCCTATGCACTGTTCCGCTTTCTTCTCCCCTTGTGCCTGTGCTTCCCTGCGAGTGGCTTCTCCAAGCGTTCCTTCTTCACCGGCGAAGAGCGAGCCATCAAGCGTGTTTGAGGGTGCCTTGTCCGTTGCTGGAGAGTTATTTGTCGCCGGGAATCATCGCCGGGGGATTCTTTGTCGTCGGAGAGGCCGTTAGCTATTGAGGAGACCTTTCTTTGAGGGTAAGCCTCAGTTCTCCTTCTCTGCTCTGTGATTCATGTCCAGTTGCTCCCCTTCGGCCGAAGGCGGTTCTTCTTGCTTTTCATCCAGACCTCCCCAATCTTCCTTGTCGTCTCGTTTCTCTTCGAATTCTTTTGCTTCGGCTATGGCGGATGAGGCGGAGATGCTTCCGGCTGAAGAAGCCAAATCCCTTCCGGGTGTCGCCGAACCTTCCACTTCCGGCCGTCGCCCGGCCGAGACGGTTTCGGATGTAGTTAGTGTCCTCGATACTGATACTATCAAGGTTCTCACTAGCTATTACCAGATTCCGTCTTGGATGGTTTCCGTTCGGCCCGGGAAGAACACCAGGGCTAACTCTGTTCGGCCGGGTTGTTTTTCCATCTACGAACAGAGCTTCCGGGCGGGCTTTCGTCTTCCCCTTCATTCCTTTGTCATCAAACTTTTGAGTTTCTATGGACTGGCCCCGTCCCAATTCTTTCCGAATTCTTGGCGGACAGTCTACGCCTTCTTGGCTGTGCACGCTTATCTCGAGGCCATCCCTTCGGTAAACGTCTTCCGCTATCTTTTCAAGATACAACCGCAGGGGAAATCTGATTGGTATTGCTTCGTCCCCCGCTTCGGCCGGGGTATCTTTTCCGGGAAGCCCTCGTCCATTCATCATTGGAAGAAGGGCTTCCTTTTCATTTCTCTTCCGGAGGAGGAGAAGAGCATATGGCCCTTCCCTACTGAATGGGCACCTTTGGCCGAGGGCCTCTCCGATCCGCCTTCCCTCAACCCTGAGCAGCTCGACGTTGTGCACCTCCTGGAAGCCGATGCTCCGTACGATATTGCGGAGCTCTTCGAGGACGAGGAGAGGCTCGTACAGATGGGAGCTTGGCCAGATCCGACGTCCTCTCCTCCTCGAGTCTCCCCTTATCTTCCTCTCGAAGATACTCCGGGAGAGGCCAAGAGAACTGCCGCAGTTGAGTCTCCGGCCGAAGCCCTTCCGTCCGAAGAGGGCGCCGAAGCCGCAGCCGAGGGTAAGTCGGTCTTGAGTCGAAGAAAGTTGCATACTTTAAGTCGTTTCTAACCCTCTTTCTTCTTTCTGTCTGCAGAAATGTCTGGACTTCGGGGTTTGCTCGGCCGACTCTTTAAGCAGTCTGGGCAGTCCCGACCGTCCCAGCCGCAGGTGGCGGAAGAAGGGACGGCCGGAGGAGCTGCGGCCCCTAACGTCCGAACTATGAGGCAGATGGCGACTTCTGTCGAAGGCCGCACTGCTGCTGCCGCGCTCGAAAGAGAGAGGCAGAAGGGAAAATCGGTCGTCCGAGGGAGCGGCCGACCAACGAAAAGGAGCCGGGCGGACGATCCCGATGAGAAGGAGTCCACCCTGGCGGCCAAGAGGCCCGTTGCGGCGCGAGGCGCCCCGCTATCGTCACCTCCCGAACCGCCTAGGGGCGATTCTCCTTCGGCTACCGGAGCCGAGACGGAGAATCTTTCATTCCCCTTTGGGGAGGCTGGGATGCATATGTCCCGAGAATACGCGCACGAACCTTGGCGCCCGGACTTCGAGGGTTTCGCGGACGAGAGCCTAGAAGACTCTCGGACGTGCATGCGCCTAGCTCAAGGCTGGACCCTCCCGCTGGCCAGGGACGAAGTCAAGGAGCTTTCCTCAGAAGGCTTATCCTTGCAATGCGTCCGATATGTCGTCCAGGTAAGATTTCCTTCGTCTTCGTCTCTACTCACTGTTTTCTTTTGCTGTCTCGGGCTTATCTTTCCTTTCCTGCTTTCGTCTGTAGGCCGCGGTTATGTGCGGGGCCCTTGCCCGCCGCCAGGCCGCCATCCAGCAGAAGCTCCTGGACATCGACCGGGCCTCGGATCAGCTGGCCTTGGGCAAAGTGGCCACAGTGCAGCGTGATCTCGAAGCTAGCGTCGACGTCCTCCTTAGGGCCAATGCTCGGATGCCGGCCGAGCTGGGGGAGCAGAAGGAGGTAATCCGCACTGCCTCCGAGGCCAAGACGAGGGCCGAGAGGCAGCTGGAGAAGGCCGAGAAGGAGCTGGAGATGGCCCGGGCCGAGGTCGCGTCTCTTAAGGCCGAGATCCAGGACAAGGCCAAAGAGCGGGACGAGGAGCGCCGCTGCCACGCCGAGGAGGTATCGGCTCTAAAAGCTGATTTGGAGGCCAAGGCTAAAGAAGCCGAAGACGTCACTTGTACAGTTGTGGCAAGCTATAAGGCCGGTCCGGAGTTCGCCGAGGAGATAATGGAGGCCCGAGTCCAAGCGGCATCGTCTGTATTCGATCTGGGGCTGGCTATCGCTCAGAAGGCGTGTCCAGCCACATATCTGACCGAGATCGGCTACCCGACGGACGAGGAAGGCGATGAGCTTTTGGCCTGGTGGCGAGGGCTTAACGCCAAAAAAATTCCGGCTCCTGCGGAAGGTGACGCGGCTGAACCGGTTGAAGTCTCTCCTCCAGCGTCTCCCGGCAAGACTCCCGTTGATGTGGACGGCGATGATGCCGAGAGCTAGTACGGGGGCTTGTCCCGGTTTTAGTTTGCTTTTTGAGATGCCGCGGCCAGGCGTATGGCCTACTTTTGTACTTGTTCATATATGGAAAGTATTATGCTTTGCATGCATTCGTTTTGGTGTCTGAATGAATGACTGAGTCTGGTTCTTTTTGTGGCCGAAGCCATGCCGCTCCCGATACGGTTTGCACGGCCGAAGCCACTCCCGGTATGGTTTGTGCGGATTTAGAGAATAATGCCGCTCCCAATACGGTTTGCATGGCCGAAGCCACTCCCCGTACGGTTTACACGGACTTAGAAGAATAATGCCGCTCCCGATACGGTTTGCATGACCGAAGCCACTCCCGGTACGGTTTGCACGGACTTAGAAGAATAATGCCACTCCCGATACGGTTCGCATGGCTGAGGCCACTCCCGGTACGGTTTACACAGACTTAGAAGAATAATGCCACTCCCGATACGGTTCGCATAGCCGAGGCCACTCCCGGTACGGTTTACACGGACTTAGAGAATATTGCCGATCCCGATACGGTTTGCATGGCCGAAGCCACTCCCGGTACGGTTTACACGGACTTAGAAGAATAATGCCGCTCCCGATACGGTTTGCATGGCCGAAGCCACTCCCGGTACGGTTTACACGGACTTAGAAGAATAATGCCGCTCTCGATACGGTTGCATGGCCGAAGCCACTCCCAGTACGGTTTATACGGACTTAGAGAACATTGCCGGACATAATACCAGAAAAAATGATATATTCATGACTTACGGCTAAACTCCGAGATAACTGACTTATATGAAATAGCGCCGAAGGCGCTCTACATTCCATGTACGAGGGAGAGGCTGGCCCGAAAGGGTCTCTAGCCGATAGGCCCCTGGTCGGATCACTTCCCTTATGCAATAAGGTCCTTCCCAGTTTGGAGAAAGCTTTCTTGCAGCTTCAGTTGGCTTGGATGCGTGAGCATTCCTTAATACGAGGTTCCCTGCTTCAAAGCTTCGGGGCTTCACTCGAGCGTTGTGGTATCTTGCCATGCACTGCTGATAAGTCGGCAGCCGAATGCGGGCTTGATCCCTTGTTTCTTCTATAAGATCAAGGTGATCTTTTAGGGCTTCCTCATTAACCTTTGGATCATGAGTAAGAACCCTCGGTGATGGAAGGCTGACTTCAATCGGAATAACGGCCTCCACCTATAGGCCATTCGGAAGGGGGTCTCGCCTATAGGGGTTCGGCTTGTTGTCCGATAAGCCCATAGAACGCTCGGTAGTTCTTCGACCCATCAGCCCTTGGCCTTGCCGAGGCGAGTCTTCAGTCCTTGCAACAGACTTCGATTAGTAACCTAGACTTGTCCATTCGTCTGAGGGTGTGTTACCGAAGCAACTTATAGAGAATGCCGAAGCTAGCGTAGTTGTCTTTAAATCGATGGTTGTCAAATTGTTTGCCATTGTCTGAGATAATTGCCCGAGGGATGACGTATCAGCAAATTATGGATTTCCATACGAAGTTCCATGCATTGCTATCGATTATAGACGCGAGAGGCTCGGCTTCTACCCATTTAGTGAAGTAGTCTACTGCCACGATAAGGAATTTCCTCTGACCGGTAGCCATGGGAAAGGGTCCCAAGTGATCAATCCCCCACCGGGCGAAAGGCCAGGGATCTGATAGAGGTGTCAGAAGGGTCACCGACTAGTGAATGAGGGAACTGAATCTCTGGCATTGATTACAGCAGCGGACGAGAGCGGCCGCATCCTCTCGGAGCGTTGGCCACCAGTACCCTTGCCTCAGGAGTTTATGGGTCAAGGCCCTTCCTCCTGCGTGTGTTCCGTAGATCCCTTCATGTACCTCCCGAAGTGCATAATCAGCTTCTGCCGGGCCGAGACATCGTAGGAGAGGTCGGCCGAAGGACTTTTTATACAATATTCCCTCCAGAATAAGGAAATGGGAGGAGCACTGCCGGACATGCCTTGCTTCCTTTGGATCAGACGGGACTTCGTCTCGGAGGAGAAAAGCGACTAGGGGAGTCATCCAGGTTTCTACTTCGGATTCATTCACTTGCATGACCTCGGATTTGTCGAGACTTGATTTAGACAGTTCTTCTACCAAGACCATTCAGCCTCCTCCCCCGTCCTGAGTCGATGCTAGCCGGGAAAGACCATCGGCTCGAGCATTTTCGGCCCGAAGGATCCGTACAATTTCATAGGAATTAAATTGAGCAAGGATCTTGCGGGTTACTTGGAGATAGGATATCATTAATGCGTCCCGGGCCTCATACTCCCCGATGACTTGATTGGCGATCAGTTGAGAATCGCTGAATGCCCTTATGTTCTGCGCACCCAGCTTTCTAGGGGCCCGAAGGCCTGAGATAAGGGCTTCGTATTCCGCGGCGTTGTTGGTAGCTGGGAAAGAGAAGCGCAGCGCATACTCCGTGATGACCCCTTCTGGAGACGCCAAGATCCATCCGGCGCCGCTACCTGAAGAGCACGCGGATCCATCAACATAGAGTCGCCATTCATCCATCGGAGATGGGGGAACTGAGGTACCCTCGGCCTCGGGTGTATTGGCTTCCGGCTGAGGGGCCGAGGACGCTTCGGGAGTGAGCTCGGCGATGAAGTCGGCTAGAGCTTGAGCTTTTATTGCTGTCCGTGGCCCATAAGAAACGTCGAACTCTCCTAGTTCGATTGCCCACTTTGCTAGTCTACCGGACACTTCTGGCCGAGAGAGGACTTGCCTCAAAGGTTGGTGTAAGGACTGAGGTTTCGGGTTCAGTATTTGGGTCGGGTTCGGGCCGGATTCCCTGGTTTCGACCCTGAGGAGTCTTGAGAATTTTGACTGAATGACGTCTGCACTGCACGATGCCTTTCAAACGGCGTTTGGCTAGGTGGACGCCATTTAAGTCTGTTGCCGTTGTGCCACGTGGGCGGGTTTCGGGCCGCGAGAGTACGGCCCCTGTCTTGTCGTCTGAACGGCGTCCATGATAGACGACGCCATTCAGACTGTGACCCTGCGATGTCAGTGTACGGTGCCTGTCTTGTCAGCTGAACGACGTCCGTGGTGGTCGACGCGTTTCAGAGCGCTGTCAGTACGGCCCGTCCTGTCGTCTGATAGGCGTCTGTCTCGGTCGACACGTTTTAGCCAGTTTCTGATTGACCCCGCGAGCCTCCCCTCTTTCCCTCATTCTCGCCTTCACTCTCTCTCTCCTCGCCCTCTCCGCCCTCTCCGCCTCTCTTTCCGCCTTTCCCTTCCTCTTCTTGCTCTTCCACCACTCCAACACCTCCCTACCTCTCACCTCTACCACCACCACTTCCTTTGCGGCGTTCCATTCTCCGGACGGTGGCCGACGTCCTGGCGGAGTGGCGACGTCCTCGGGGGTACCGGCGGCGGTCTGCGGTGCGGCTAGTCGGCGGCACGGAGCTTGGAGGAGTTCAAGAACTGGTAGGGGGACGAACCTTGCGTAGATTGTACACGTTTCATCCGTAGTTTCCATGTGATGCATGATGTGTTTGGGGGTAGAACGAGCATGTTTAGGAGCTTTCTTGATGGGGATGAGGGTTTCTGTGTATGTGGATTTGTGATGGTTTAGCTTGCCCCTCTTCCTCCTCCGTTTGGTTTGATTTTGGGGCATTTAGTGGTGAAAAGGGAGCCCTCGGGCCGAGGACAGAACTTGATTTCTGGCGCTAAAAGACGTCATGTATGGACGACGCCTTTTAGAAGGACGTCGGGACAGCATGACGCCTTTTAGGTAGAAATCACTCCACCGAGTCTCTGTCAGTTCAGGGAATCTGGCGCTAAAAGACGTCATGTATGGACGACGCCTTTTAGAAGGACGTCGGGCCATCATGACGCCATTTAGGCAGGAAATCACCCCGACTGAGGTCTCTGCAATCTCGGAATTTGGTGTGAATGGCATCTGAAGACGCTGACGCCTTTTAAAGAGCGGCTTCCCAGGACGACGCGTTTTAAGGCATAATCTGAGGTCGGGTTTAAAATGTACCAATTTGAGGGACTTGAATGGCGTCGGCCTCGGTCGACGTGATTCAAGACAGAACTGCATTAACTCTTGTTATTAACACATATTTCACGGTTGGATGGTTCAAATGTATGCTCTAAGTTGTACACTGAGACTGAAGATTTCTGCGTGAATGGAATTACATCATCTATGCGTGTGTGTGCTTATGCAGATATGGAATTGGAACAGCTGTGGTTTACGTTGTCACCTTAGGCCGATGGGGCAGGGCCTTGGTGTCTGTGAGGCATTGTTGCCGTACCAGTGGGGGAGTGGTACATGTTGTGTTTTACCTTTGGCTGAGGGAAGCAGAACCACATTGAGCCCGTCGGGCTGGAGTAGCCGGTGCGCTATCCGAGGGGTTGTTGTTTGGTCTCAGCGGGTCGGGGTTTCCCGGTTTGTCGTGGCAGCTTCCGGCGCGTTTCTTGCTGTGGAGTTGGTTGTGGTACTGTTGGAGTTGTTTTACCCCTTAGCCACTGGGCCTGATGTGACCTGTGATCAAGGTTACGAGTGGTACCCTTCGCCCTTTGGCCTGACGCAGCCCGGGAGGTTAGGGTTGTGGGTAGTTCCTGTAGCTTCGGCTTGACGGGGGTTTCGCCGGTCCCCAGGGCCCTCCTGAAGCGCCGAGGCCTGGCGTGGAGGAAATCCAGTCGGTAGGACAGTAGTCTAGACTGCTTGTGTGCACACGTAGCTGGGCAATGGTGGTTCACTAGTCCCAGCTAGTCCTAGTTTGACTCACTGCCTCACCCTACGGTGCCCCGGAACAGTGTAGGGGCGGACAGGCGTGAGTGTTGGTGGTGTTATGAGGCGACGTTTGTCGGCAGTCGACAGTGTGGTTTGGTCGCTTCGTGGACCTTGGTTATGAGTCGTGGCTTTGTATTGGGTTCTTCGGATTACTTAGAACTGTTCCTGTTACATTGCTTATGCGTACGTTTCATATTAGGTTAGAGAGCTATGTTTACTGCTTTACTTAATTGCCATATATCTGTATCATTGCACTTGTGGGTGTGTGAGTGGGAGGCGGGGGATCGGATGATCCCTACTGAGCCCAATTCTGGTGTGGCTCACTCCCTGCAGTTTCAGGTGTGGACCTCGTGGCGTGTGGCGGCGTATGGTGTCTCCTTGGTGTGCGGACCAGCAGCTATCTCAGTTCCAGGGTATGCCCCGTTGTTGTTTTACTTTGCTTCTGCCTGTTCTTATTTAATTTGTTGGACCATGTAATTATTGTTGGACTATATACGGACATTGTTATCTTCCTTCCTGCGCACTTGTAATATCTTTGTAGTCCGTGTGATTGTTATATTTAGCCTCGTTTAACGCTTACTCCTCCAGATGTGTTGTGTGAGATCCGGGTGTAAACCCGCAGTTAATGGGCCGACATCCATTTAGTGATCTGGTCTCCGGTCATAGGATGGCGGGTCGTTAAAGTTGGTCTGTGAAGACCTTTATTGAATGCGCGAGGAAGTAGGGCCGGAGTCTCCTTGCGGATGAGACGAGGGCTAAGGCCAGCTTCTCAAGAGCAGGATACTGAAGCTGTGCTCCTTGAAGGGCTCGACTTATATAGTAAACAGGCCTCTGAACGCCGTCTTGTTCCCGAATGAGGACGGCGTTGACAGCTGTTTCAGATGCTGTGAGATAAAGGAACAGCTGCTCTCCATGGACCGGTCTAGACAAGACGGGAACATTGGAGAGATAGGCTTTCAGCTGATCGAAGGCCGATTGACACTCGTCCGTCCAGGAAGAGCTATTAGCCTTTTTCAGCAGCTTGAAGAAAGGAAAACAGTAATCCGCTGCCCTTGACATGAAGCGGCTTAACGCGCCAATTCTTCCATTCAGCTTCTGGACCTCTCGGATGTTGGCCGGAGGGCGCATTTGGATAATAGCCAACACCTTTGCGGGATTGGCTTCCACCCCTCGGCGGGTGACCATATAGCCGAGAAATTTCTCGGAGGCCACGCCGAAAGCACACTTGGCTGGATTCAGCTTCATTTTATGCCTGCACAGGGCAGAGAAAGTCTCGGCCAAATCGGTTAGATGGTCTGCAGCGACGTGCCTTTTTACCAGCATGTCGTCGATGTAGACCTCTATATTGCGACCGAACTGCGGAGCGAATATCTTGTTGACGAGACGTTGATAGGTTGCCCCTGCATTCTTCAGGCCGAATGGCATCCGAGTATAACAGTATAAACCGAGGTCAGTTGTAAAGCTGGTCTTGTCCTCGTCCTCCGGATGCATTCGGACTTGATGATAGCCTGAATAGGCATCGAGGAAGCTAAGTAGCTCGTGGCCGGAGGTTGCGTCCACCACCTCATCTATCCGTGCCAGCGGGAAGCTGTCCATTGGATAGGCCTTATTGAGGTTAGTGAAATCTACACACATCTGCCACTTGCCATCCTTTTTGGGCACCATTACTACATTGGCGATCCAGTCAGGATGGTGTACCTCTCGGAGGTGTCCCGCGTCCAGCCCCTTTTGCACTTCGGCTTGGATGGCCGTCCTCCTTTCCTGATTGAAGGTACGCCGTTTCCACTTGATCGGGGACTGGTTGGGGTCAACGTGCAGCCGATGTTCTGCTACTTCCGGGTCGACCCCGGGCATGTCTGCAAGGGACCAGGCGAAGACGTCGAGGTTTTCTTTTAGGAACTCAGCAAGTCTCTCGGCTTCAGCCTTCTCCAGGCCGGAGCCTACCATCAGCGTCCGACCTTCTCCTCCCGGAACCAGAACGATTATAAGTTCCTCCCCCGGGGATGCTTCGGCCGAAGATTCAATTGAAAGGGATTCGGCCGCGGCCTTCCCTTTAACCGAGATCATGTAACACGGCCGAGCTGCATCCTAATTTCCCTTGGCTTCGCCAATTCCATGGCTGGTACGAAACTTCAGCTTCTGGTAAAAAGATGAGGGTACAGCTCCAATTCTGCCGATCAGCCTTCGGCCAAAGATGGCATTGTAGGCCGAGTCGATCTTGATGACTGCAAAATCCGTTTCGACGGTTAATTGCTGAGGGGCCGTACCTAAGGTTACAGGGAGTCGGACGATGCCTTCTACTCGGCAAGGCGAACCATTAAAGCCGAATAGAGGCCCCCGGTGAGGCTTCACATCAACCTCATTCAAGCCCATTTTTTCAAAACAGTCGTAAAAAAGTATATTTGGGGCACTTCCATTATCAACAAAGATACGATGAACATCGTAATCTTTTATTACAACATTTATAACTAAGGCGTCGTCGTGAGAAACCTGAATATCAGTCAGATCCTCCTGGCTGAAGACGATGTCTTCTTGATGAGACCGCTTCGGCTCGATGTCGACTGCCGCTACGGTATCGCTGGGCCGACGACGCCTTGACCCCTCTCCCGGTCCTCCGGATATCATCATAATTGACCCAACATTAGGTCGCTGGTGCGATGTTTCTACCGGGGCTGAGGTGACCTTCGGCTGAGGTGGGGATTCTTTATCCGGGAGTTGACGTTGCCTTGCTGCTTCAGGGACGTCCCGGTTCTGTTGTTGTTGAGGCTGCTCTCGCCGGTATTGTGGCAGACGGCCTTCTCTGATGAGACGGTCAATCTCCTCCCGAAGGTGTCGGCATTCATCAGTTGAATGGCCGATTTCCCGATGGTACTCGCACCATTTGCGGGGGTCCCTTCGGCGAGGGTCAGTCTTGATGCGCTCCGGTTGCCGGTGCATGCCTTTCACCTCTATGAGCATCTGGGAGGGTAGAGCTAGTAGCAGCAGGTACCGCTGCTGCGGATCCCGGCGCTTGTCTCGGTCCCATTCTTGCCTCCAATATCGCTTGCGAGAAGGTTCCCGATCTTCTGGGCGAGGACGAACCGCTGGAGGGGCAGGTGCTGATACTGCTTCGACGGTACTCTTGGCCTTGGACATCATCAGGGCTTCCCGGTTGATGTATTTATGGGCGCGAGCCACAAGGTCCTAGAAGGTGGAGGGATGGCATTTCCCGATAGAGCTGAGAAGCCCTTCGTCTATGCGCCCGCTGATTACGGCCGAGACCGCAATCGAGCTATCCAGGTTTGGGATTTGGGCGGCTTCGGCCCGAAACTTGGTGAAATATTCCTGAAGGGTCTCGGTCGGTCCTTGCCGAATGGCTAGCAGACTGGCCGAGGTTTTACACTGCCGGGTGGCATCGTAAAATTGGTCGATGAACAGTTGGCCTAACTGAACTAGAGAGTGGATGGAATTGGGGACCAATGTCTCGAACCAAGTAAGGGTTGTTTTTTCAAGAGTGAGGGGGAAGAGACGGCAGCGGACTGCCTCAGAAACCCCTCGGACAGAGAGATAGGTATTGAACCTCTGGAAGTGGCAGACCGGATCTGTCATTCCATCATAGAGAGGACCTTTTGGAAGTTTAAAGTTGGGAGGTACCTCAATGGCCAGAAGCTCTGGTGAAAATGGAGTCTGCTCCAAAATGGTGTTGGCGAGAGGTGCTCCGTATGGCCGAGATACCATCTGCTGCATTTCCTTCCTCATCACCGTCAGCCGCCGGTCCAGGTCCGGGGTGGTTGAAGTGGTGACCAAACGTCCTTCGGTCTTGGTTGGATGAAATCCGGACGAAGCATAGTCCTGCTCCATTATGAGGTGACTGGCGCGAGGGGCTCGGGCAGGCGGAGCAAATGGCTCGCTGCGTGCCGTGGCGGCCTCGTCGGGGAAGGCCTGCGAGGGTGTCGGCTGCGGCCTCGTAGCTTGAGCAGGACAGAATGGGGGAGGCGGTACCTGCTGCGGGAGCTGTCCCAGTATCCCCATATGCTGGGCAATGGCAGACATCATATCTCGTAAAGGTGCCAAAGAAGTGACAGTGGCGGCCAGCGTCGCCACCTGTTGCTGAAGCTCTTCCACTCAGTTGTTCCTGGGAGTGACGGACTCCGGTATGACAGGGAGAGCAGACCTTTGAGGAAGAACAGACGGGGCACCTTCGGAGTGGAGTGCCGGCGTTGAAGTTGCTCGCGTCACCACGTCGTCTTGTCCGTATCGTCTGGTCACCGGACGATGAGACATGACTTATTGCTAGTTTCCCACAGACGGCGCCACGTGATGTTGCCAAAGCTTACCACGGTCGGATTCCGAGACTGGAACCCGCAATTGGATCGGATCGATGAAGAAGACCGGCGGGGATCCGGGACGAGACGAGGGCGGAGATGGGGCCGAGGACCCGAGGCCGAGAGGTACCCGGGTGAAGGCTCGCTCGGATCGAAGCCGAGACTCCTTCGGCCGAGGCGGACCAGCCTGTGAAAGGCGTCGAGACCGAGGGGAGAAGATCTGAGGTCGGCGGCCGAGACCGACTCAGAGAGGTCGGCGAAGATTTAAACCGAAGCCCCTGTAGAAGGAGGAGAAGAAGAAGAACCGGTCAGTAGGAGTCCCGGGCTTCGGCCCTAAAGAACCCCCTCCGACGGCTAAGTTAGCTTCTGAAGAAGATTCGATTCAGAAGTCAGGGAAGAAGAAGTAGCTTTAATGCTTTTGGAGTGTTGTCCTTGGTCAAGAAGACATACCTTTGGTAATAAATAGCCGTGTATTTATAGCGGTGGATAGAGGTTGCTTAGCGGTGGCAACCGATATAGGACTATGTTTTGGGTTTACTGATAAACCGCCATAGCGCCTATCCCTCCCACCGGAGTGGGCCGGATACGGCTACTGGGCCGAAGGAGGGGGGGGGGGGGGGGGGGCGCTGTTGGGCCGGATGCCGCTTAGTGGGCTGAAGCCTACTAGGCCGAGGGCCGCTGGGCCGCTGATGGGCTGAAGGCTGCTGGGCTGCTGGGCCGCTAACGGGCCAAAGACCAATGGACTGCTGTTGGGCTGTAAGGATCGAGACTTTCGGATCCGGTTTTCGGGTCGGACCCTGTAGTTCTAGCCCTTGTGAGGGGCGGGGGTTCTAAGTCGAATCGCGTCAGGACCCCGAGACGCGTTTTAAATGGCGTCCACCGTGGCAGACGCGTTTCAGGTTCTGCCACGTGGGTGCCACGTGGACTGACTTTGGGCCGCGAAAGTACGGCCCTGTCAGGTCGTCTGAACGGCGTCCGTGTGGGTCGACGCCTTTCAGACTGCGACTCTGGGTCTGTCAGAATACGGCCCTGACAAGTTGTCTGAATGGCGTCTGTGTAGGACGACGCGTTTCAGACTCTTGTCAGAGCGGCCGTCATGTCACCTGATAGGCGTCCGTGCATGTCGACGCGTTTTAGCCAGTTTCTGGTTAACCCCGCGAGCCCTCCTTCTTTCCCTCATTTTCTCCTACTCTCCTTCTCTCCTTCTCCTCCGGCGACCGGCGGCGACCCCCTCCTCCTCCCTCTTTTCCTCACACCATTTCGCCTCTCCCTCCACTCCATCCTCTACCTGGCTCCTAACCCTACCACCCCCACTTCCACTGCGGCGTTCTGCTCTCCGGACGGCGGCCGACGTCACGGTGGGGCTAGGACGACCTCGGCGGTACCGGCGGCGGCGTGGGGAGAGACAGGCGGACGGCTTGGAGCTCGGAGGCGTTCGAGTGTCCGGTAGGGTGACGTTCCCCACAGCATCGTGATTAAAACCATGTTTTTCCTTGTTTATGCATGTGGAAGATCTTTGATTTGGGGGTTATAATGAGCATGTTTAGGAGTTCATCTGATGATAAGGGGGATTTCCACGAATGTATTGCTTATGGATAGTGTTGTTTCTCTTCTTCCCTCCGTTTTGGGTTTGTTTGGGGTTGGAAAGGGAGCCCTCGGGTTTAGGGCGATCCTGGTTCCTGGGCTTGAAAGACGTCGTGCATGGACGACGCCTTTTTGAAGGGCGTCGGGCCATCACGACGCCTTTTAGACAGGAATCGCCTGACAGGCAGTCTGCCAGGTCGGGAATTCAAAGCTTAAAAGACGTCATGGGTGAACGACGCATTTTTGAATGGCGTCAGGAACCCACGACGCCTTTTAAGGCAGAAAATCCCCTGAGTAAAGGTCTTGGAATTTCCGGATTTCCGTGTTGAATGGCGTCTGGGGATGTCGACGCCTTTTAAACGGCGTCCTCTGGTGTCGACGCCTTTTAAGGCCAGATTCTGAAGACTGATTTATATGAACCTATACATGGAGCTTGAATGGCGTCGACCTCGGTCGACTCTATTCAAGACAGAATTCCACTAATTCATGCCAGTAAAACGTGTTCATACTGCTAGATAGTTGGTTAGCACATGTTTTAATGCACCCGATAGAGATGGATTCCTCATGATCGGATGGTTCTATGTGTGTTATACGATCGCGGGCTTTTCACGTGACCGGATCGCACTGTGTTGGGTTTTCAGTTACTGTGGACCTGGAGTGACATTGTAGCACTTTATCACCCTGTGCTGGTGGGGGCGTGAGCACAGCGCCGGTGGGGGCGTGGGCGGGGTGACGCCTAGTGAGAGAGGGTCACCTGGTGAACCCCGGGGTCAGCTAGTACCGGTGTCGGAGTGGTACATTCGGAGAGTCACTCATACTGAGGGAAGGGGTAGTCACCTGAGCCGGTTGGGCCGGAGTAGCGAGCGTGCTATCCGAGGGGCTACTCCTTGGTCTCAGCGGGTCGAGGTTTTTCCCACCGTTGTTTGTACGGTCGGTGAGTTCTATCGAGACGGCAGTTGTGGGTTTTCTAACGGTTGATTTAGAATGTGCATGATTATTATATTTCGACTGCATGTGTTCTCACGTAGAGAATTAGATATCATACCTGCCACTACACTTGTTACTCTATTGTTAGCTGTACTTTACACTTGTGGGTGTGTGCGTGGGCAGTGGGGATCGAAGGATGCCTACTGAGTCTTGTCCTGAGACTCACCCCTGCGGTTTTCAGGTGAGGACTCGCAGCAGACTTAGAGCGGCGTGTGCGGCCGGGTGTGGTGTGCCTTCAGCGGTTGTTCCGGGGTATGCCCCGATGTAGTTGTTATTTATCTTTGGCCTGTATGTTTAATTATTTCCTTCTGTTGGAGAATGTAATTATTTGCTGTATCGAGTCGCATTGTAATAATTTTAATTCCTGCACTTTTATTTCAAGTCAATGCGATGTGAATGTTTAGCTTACTTTATTATTTATTTCCCAGACTTACTAGATCCTGGTTTGGTCCCAAATTAATGATTCGGTACCCATTTAGTAATCGGATCCCCGATTATAGGGTGGCGGGTCGTCACAGTTGGTATCAGAGCATACGGTCTGGCAAATAAATAAATAACTAGGTTAAATGTTGTAATTCGGCAAATAAATACATTATCCCGTACAGGCACGGCGATAGCATAGGTTTTAGGACTCTAATTAGAACTTTTGATTTTGTAATTGTAGGCGAGTAGATAGCTCCCAGGAAGAGGATGCCAGTTATTCGAGAGCGGGGAGATGCCCCTAGTGGGTCTTAGGCAGGGAGGCCGAGTGTTGAGCAGTTTATGGAGGCCATGATGGATACTATGGCTCGATATCAGACTCGAGATCCTAGCGAGGGTTCTAGTACTCGGGGAGGGACCACAGCTACACTTGAGAGGTTCTTGAAGCTGAGGCCACCTCACTTCACCGGTCGTCCCGACCCTGACGAGGCCATTCATTGGCTTAGAGAGATTGAGAAGACTTTTGATACTATGGACTGTGCATCAGTAGAGAGGACCCCATTGGCTACCTTCATGCTGAAGGATAGCGCCTATGACTGGTGGACCACACTGAAGAGTTTGTCTTATGGGGACAGGAGTCTTAGGGAAATTTCTTGGGAAACCTTTGTCAAGGAATTCAATGCACAATATTTCCCTAGACATGTCCAGCGAGCCAAGGAGAGGGAGTTTATGGATCTGACGCAGGGGAGTATGACGGTACTTGAGTACGAGGCGAAGTTTGTTTTGCTGGGACGGTTTGTGCCTTTCATATCTGGGGACGAGGTGCGTCGCACGGAGAGATTTGTGGATGGGCTTAGGCTCAGTTTGAGGAACTTCGTGGCGTCCCATTGTTGTACAGACTTGGCGTCAGCTGTTAGGCGTGCAGCAGCTGTGGAGGCTCAACAGATCCAGTCGGCCCGAGAGAGAGGGCAAACTGTTCAGGGGCCAGCGCGAGGCAGGAGTAAGGCAGCGGCACCGGCTCCTTCTGTCGGATCGGGATCGTCTTCTCTCGGCTCCCGATTCAGGAGATTCTTCAGGGGTGGTGGCAGCAGTAGTGGCAGCAGCAGGCCCAGGCAGGGTCAGCAGAGTCAGACAGTGTCCAGTGCACAGCAGGAGCCAGCTCAGAGGCTTCCGGCAGTTTGTCAGCAGTGTGGTGGTGCCCATGGCGGGACTCAGTGTCCCACTCTTCCCAGGAGATGTTTTACTTGCGGCCAACAGGGCCATTTGGCGAGGCAGTGCCCGCAGGGGCATAGTCAGGGGTAGGGTCATGGCGATCAGAAGAAGCCGAGGACTCAGGGGAGAGTGCTGGCTATCACCAAGAGGGAGGCTCGCGCGTCCAACTTGGTGGAAGGTACACTCTCTGTCCTTGGGAACTCTGCGCATGTGTTGATCGATTCAGGTGCTTCGCATTCTTTTATTTCCGAGCAGTTCCTAGACATTCTTTCTGCACCCGTTGTTGAGTTGTCTGATGGTCTGATGGTTGAGGTTCCTTCTGGAGACTTCATGATATCTTATAATTGTTTGAGGGATGTTCCCTTGACCATTGAGGGTCATGTGCTACCTGCCCAGTTGGTCGTACTTGCTATTCGTGATTTCGATATCATCCTGGGTATGGATTGGTTGGAAGCCTTTTATGCGGAGGTGGACTGCCACAGGAAGAGGGTGCGCTTCTCTATTCCGGACATCCCGACCTTCTTCTTCCAAGGTATTAGGCTTTCTTCTCGAGGTATTCTCATTTCTGCCTTTAAGGAACGGAGGTTGCTTGCTGGTGGCTGCGAGGCTTTCTTAGCCTCTGTTGTTGTTTCTGATGTTCGTGCTAGTCCCAGTACTTGGGAGGTGCCGGTTGTTTGTGAGTTCGTAGATGTTTTTCCTGAGGAGCTGCCTGGCCTTCCTCCTCAGCGAGAGGTAGAGTTTACCATCGAGCTTGCACCAGGTACGGCGCCCTTGTCTAAGGCCCCGTATCGGATGGCGCCAGCCGAACTCGCTGAGTTGAAGGCGCAGTTGCAGGAGTTGCTGGATAAGGGTTTCATTCGTCCCAGTACATCTCCGTGGGGTGCTCCAGTTCTGTTTGTCAGGAAGAAGGATGGTTCTTTGAGATTGTGCATCGATTATAGGCAGCTGAACCAAGTGACAATAAAGAATAAGTACCCGCTTCCTAGGATCGATGACTTGATGGATCAGCTGCAGACCGCGAGGGTGTTCTCCAAGATCGATCTGAGATCTGGGTATTATCAGATGAGAATCAGGGATGTGGATGTTAGTAAGACGGCCTTCAGAACTCGGTATGGGCATTACGAGTTTTTGGTTATGCCCTTCGGCTTAACCAATGCTCCGGCGGCCTTTATGGATCTGATGAACCGAGTCTTCAGGACCTACCTGGACCAGTTTGTGGTTGTATTTGTTGATGATATTCTGATCTATTCTTCTTCTGAGGAAGAGCACGCTGCTCATCTTCGGGCAGTGTTGCACGTCCTGAGAGAGCACCAACTTTATGCCAAGTTCAGCAAATGTGAATTTTGGCTGAACGAGGTGCACTTCCTTGGGCATGTTATTTCTGGTAAAGGCATCGCAGTGGATCCAGCTAAGATAGAGGCAGTGATGGACTGGAGCAGGCCGACTTCAGTGGCTGAGATCAGGAGCTTTCTGGGGCTTGCCGGATATTACAGGCGGTTTGTTCAGGGATTTTCTTCGATAGCGGCCCCCTTGTCGAGGTTGACTCGAAAGGGAGTTCGTTTTGTGTGGACTGAGGATTGTGAGCAGAGTTTTATTGAGCTAAAAACTCGTCTCACGTCAGCCCCAGTACTGGTGCTTCCATCTGGGTCAGGTGGATTTGTGGTTTACTCAGATGTGTCCCGTCGAGGTTTGGGAGCAGTCCTTATGCAGCATGGCAGGGTAGTGGCTTATGCTTCTCGGCAGCTGAAGAGGCATGAAGAGAACTATCCTACTCATGATTTGGAGCTTGCAGCTGTGGTGTTTGCACTGAAGATCTGGAGACATTATTTATACGGAGAAAAATTCCAAGTTTTTACAGATCACAAGAGCTTGAAATATGTGTTCACTCAGAGAGACCTGAATCTGAGGCAGCGGAGGTGGATGGAGTTTATTAAGGATTATGACTTCGACCTTTCTTATCATCCGGGCAAGGCGAATGTGGTGGCAGACGCTTTGAGTCGGAAGACGGTCATGTCATACCTCATGATTCGGGAGTGGAAATTATTTGAGCAGGTGGTGGAATCCTCCTTTAGGGTTCCACGTGAAGAGGATAGAGCAGTACTTGTCAGCTTGACTGTGAGACCGGCTGTGTACCATGCTGTGATTGAGGCTCAGAGGGCAGATGCTGAGTTACCACAGATTCTCCAGAGGTCTGAGGTTGAGTTGTGGGATGATGGTACCGTCAGATTCAGAGGCAGACTCTATGTCTCGACTGAGGAAGACGTGCGTAGATGTGTTCTTGATGAGGCGCACCGTTCGAGGTATGCAGTGCATCCCGGGACAACAAAGATGTATCACTGTTTGAGGAGGCACTTCTGGTGGCCCGGTATGAAAAGAGATGTGGCTGAGTATGTGGCTAGATGTATGACATGCCAACAGGTTAAAGCCGAGCATCAGAGACCAGGAGGGTTGCTGCAACCCTTGCCGATTCCTGAGTGGAAATGGGAGCATGTGACGATGGACTTTGTGATGGGATTGCCTGCATCCCCTAGCAGGAGAGACGCTATCTGGGTTATCGTTGATCGGCTGACCAAGTCGGCACACTTCCTAGCCATTAGGAAGGACTGGTCGGTCGGCAAGCTGGCTAAGTTGTTTGTGGACCGGATTATCTCTCTGCACGGGGTACCCTTGTCCATTGTATCGGATCGAGATCCGAGGTTTACTTCCAGATTCTGGAAGAGCTTTCAGCATGCGCTGGGCACTCAGTTGGCTTTCAGCTCGGCCTACCATCCAGAGACTGATGGGCAGTCGGAGAGGACTATTCAGACCTTGGAGGATATGCTCAGGGCGTGTTTCCTAGACTGGGGAGGTTCGTGGGAACAACACTTGTCCACCGTGGAGTTTGCCTACAACAACAGCTATCATTCTAGCATCGGCATGGCGCCTTATGAGGCTTTGTATGGGCGGCCGTGTCGATCTCCGGTCTGTTGGTCCGAGATCGGCGAGAGGCAGATAGCAGGACCTGAGTTAGTGCAGCAGTGTGCTGAGATTGTCAGGACGGTTCGGCAGAGGTTGACCGCAGCTCAGAACAGACAGAAGAGTTATGCTGACATCCGACGGAGACCACTTGAATTTGAGGTTGGGGACCACGTGTTTCTCCGAGTCTCACCCTCCAAGGGTGTGATGAGATTCGGGAAGCAAGGCAAGCTGAGTCCGCGATATATTGGACCTTTTCCCATTCTTGCTCGAATTGGGGAAACCGCGTATCAGCTGGCCTTGCCGCCCAGTCTTGCAGGAGTGCACGATGTGTTCCATGTGTCCCTACTGAGGAAGTATGTTCAGGATCCCTCCCATGTGTTGGATTTTTCAGAGTTGGAGGTCGCTGAGGATTTGTCATTCCCAGAGTATCCGGTTCGTATTGAGGATCGCAGAGATCAGGTCTTGCGGAACAAGGTCGTGCCGTTGGTCAAGGTGATTTGGCAGTACCGCTCCGGAGGTGAGGCAACCTGGGAGCGAGAGGATGAGATGCGGGAGCAATTTCCTTATCTCTTTTCGTAAGTATTCCCGTGAACTTGTATCCCCGTTGTGACCTTGATATTCCTAGCAATCAATTTCGAGGGCGAAATTTCTTTTAAGGGGGGGAGAATGTAAGGATCGAGACTTTCGGATCCGGTTTTCGGGTCGGACCCTGTAGTTCTAGCCCTTGTGAGGGGCGGGGGTTCTAAGTCGAATCGCGTCAGGACCCCGAGACGCGTTTTAAACGGCGTCCACCGTGGCAGACGCGTTTCAGGTTCTGCCACGTGGGTGCCACGTGGACTGACTTTGGGCCGCGAGAGTACGGCCCTGTCAGGTCGTCTGAACGGCGTCTGTGTGGGTCGACGCCTTTCAGACTGCGACTCTGGGTGTGTCAGAATACGGCCCTGACAAGTTGTCTGAATGGCGTCTGTGTAGGACGACGCGTTTCAGACTCTTGTCAGAGCGGCCGTCATGTCACCTGATAGGCGTCCGTGCATGTCGACGCGTTTTAGCCAGTTTCTGGTTAACCCCGCGAGCCCTCCTTCTTTCCCTCATTTTCTCCTACTCTCCTTCTCTCCTTCTCCTCCGGCGACCGGCGGCGACCCCCTCCTCCTCCCTCTTTTCCTCACACCATTTCGCCTCTCCCTCCACTCCATCCTCTACCTGGCTCCTAACCCTACCACCCCCACTTCCACTGCGGCGTTCTGCTCTCCGGACGGCGGCCGACGTCACGGTGGGGCTAGGACGACCTCGGCGGTACCGGCGGCGGCGTGGGGAGAGACAGGCGGACGGCTTGGAGCTCGGAGGCGTTCGAGTGTCCGGTAGGGTGACGTTCCCCACAGCATCGTGATTAAAACCATGTTTTTCCTTGTTTATGCATGTGGAAGATCTTTGATTTGGGGGTTAGAATGAGCATGTTTAGGAGTTCATCTGATGATAAGGGGGATTTCCACGAATGTATTGCTTATGGATAGTGTTGTTTCTCTTCTTCCCTCCGTTTTGGGTTTGTTTGGGGTTGGAAAGGGAGCCCTCGGGTTTAGGGCGATCCTGGTTCCTGGGCTTGAAAGACGTCGTGCATGGACGACGCCTTTTTGAAGGGCGTCGGGCCATCACGACGCCTTTTAGACAGGAATCGCCTGACAGGCAGTCTGCCAGGTCGGGAATTCAAAGCTTAAAAGACGTCATGGGTGAACGACGCATTTTTGAATGGCGTCAGGAACCCACGACGCCTTTTAAGGCAGAAAATCCCCTGAGTAAAGGTCTTGGAATTTCCGGATTTCCGTGTTGAATGGCGTCTGGGGATGTCGACGCCTTTTAAACGGCGTCCTCTGGTGTCGACGCCTTTTAAGGCCAGATTCTGAAGACTGATTTATATGAACCTATACATGGAGCTTGAATGGCGTCGACCTCGGTCGACGCTATTCAAGACAGAATTCCACTAATTCATGCCAGTAAAACGTGTTCATACTGCTAGATAGTTGGTTAGCACATGTTTTAATGCACCCGATAGAGATGGATTCCTCATGATCGGATGGTTCTATGTGTGTTATGCGATCGCGGGCTTTTCACGTGACCGGATCGCACTGTGTTGGGTTTTCAGTTACTGTGGACCTGGAGTGACATTGTAGCACTTTATCACCCTGTGCTGGTGGGGGCGTGAGCACAGCGCCGGTGGGGGCGTGGGCGGGGTGACGCCTAGTGAGAGAGGGTCACCTGGTGAACCCCGGGGTCAGCTAGTACCGGTGTCGGAGTGGTACATTCGGAGAGTCACTCATACTGAGGGAAGGGGTAGTCACCTGAGCCGGTTGGGCCGGAGTAGCGAGCGTGCTATCCGAGGGGCTACTCCTTGGTCTCAGCGGGTCGAGGTTTTTCCCACCGTTGTTTGTACGGTCGGTGAGTTCTATCGAGACGGCAGTTGTGGGTTTTCTAACGGTTGATTTAGAATGTGCATGATTATTATATTTCGACTGCATGTGTTCTCACGTAGAGAATTAGATATCATACCTGCCACTACACTTGTTACTCTATTGTTAGCTGTACTTTACACTTGTGGGTGTGTGCGTGGGCAGTGGGGATCGAAGGATCCCTACTGAGTCTTGTCCTGAGACTCACCCCTGCGGTTTTCAGGTGAGGACTCGCAGCAGACTTAGAGCGGCGTGTGCGGCCGGGTGTGGTGTGCCTTCAGCGGTTGTTCCGGGGTATGCCCCGATGTAGTTGTTATTTATCTTTGGCCTGTATATTTAATTATTTCCTTCTGTTGGAGAATGTAATTATTTGCTGTATCGAGTCGCATTGTAATAATTTTAATTCCTGCACTTTTATTTCAAGTCAATGCGATGTGAATGTTTAGCTTAGTTTATTATTTATTTCCCAGACTTACTAGATCCTGGTTTGGTCCCAAATTAATGATTCGGTACCCATTTAGTAATCGGATCCCTGATTATAGGGTGGCGGGTCGTCACATGGGCCGAGGGCTGCTGGGCCACTAACGGGCCGAAGACCACTGGACTGCTGTTGGGCCGAGGGCTGCTGGGCCGCTAACGGGCCGAAGGCTGCCAGTGGGCCTCTACTGCTATTACTGTTGGGCTGATCCCAGCGATTGGGCTGTTTTAACGGGCCGAACCGGATTCTGCGCCCATCACATACTAATGAGACTGATCACTTAAACACACATATTCTTAATAGTTCCTAGTCGGAGGATATCCGAGAAGGACATCGCATATTCGGTTAGACAAGTATAGATTACTCCCGCTCATAAGATGAGGGTGACTGATGTCATAGTCACTTTTGTGAAGAAACAAAGGTAAATTTGTAGGTGCTGATTAGAGAATGAGTTTACTAAACTGATCTGACTAAGTCACTAGATGGTATTGTACCTCACTGTCAACCAACTTGATTCTATTATCGCAGTTGTGTGGATAGTTCTCGGACCTGAGACACCAATGACACCTTGTCCGTGGACTTATGTGCTTTGACCTTGGTTTATGAATCTCTAACTACGGGATTCTAAACAGCTAAGGATCGGGTACAGTGGAATACCGTCGAAGGAAATTGAGTGTCAATAAGGAATCATTCGCTCTCAGTGCTTAGAGAGAGAATGCTCTAGGAAGGATGTGCGAAAGACCCTGGCTAGGGTGGACGATAATATCAGGAAAGGAGTTTTCCGATATTATACGGCAACATCCAATCCAAATGAGTCGACCGGTTAGGGTTTGACAGTTTACCATATCCTGAGCTGACTCGAGAGCATTGTACGAATGAATGATTAGATCCATGTGGTAACTGTCGGCGGAAAGGTTCCTAGAGTGGGTTGCTTAAGCCCGATACCTTCTGAGTTCACGTGGTGTTGCTTGGCACCCAATGTGATCAGAGGCCCGATCGAATTTGATGTGCGACATTAATTCAATTGATTAATTAATTAATACAAGTTATTAATTGCTTAATCAGGCCAGTGAGGAGTCACTGGGCTTATTGGGCTATTAACCGGACTGGCTATTGGGCCTAGAGGGTCACACGCAAGAGATTCTTAAGGCGATAGATAATAAATTGGGTTTTATATAAACCGAGGGTTTTTATGAAAAACTACGTAGTTAATATAAAATGTAACGAACAGGCTGAGCATGCCAAGCTGCTACTAATCTTAGCTGCCCCCTCCTCTCTTCCTCTTTCTCTCTGGAGCCCCGGGCCAGATCTGCTCTCCGGATCTACTCCGCCGCTTCTCCGACTCCTATCCAACGGAAATCGACCATGCATCGTAGCGGTCATTGCGGCGAATGGCGAAGGGTTCGTGGGCTGCGACGAGCGAGGAACATGAGGATATCCACCGCGAGGAGGATCACGTGGACTTTGCTAGTGGCGAGGAACTTGCGCGGCTAACGGTGTCACACCAACAGAGCCAATCAGTTGCAAATGTGAATCCGGGCGCGGTAATGTCCGATTTTCGTATTTTCGATTTTAGTTTATTCAAAATGGGAACGGATCGCTGTTTTAATTATTTTTAATTTTCGCTGCGTGAGCGATCTGGAGAAACTCGAGAACCCAACATGTAGCAGATCTACTAACAGAGCCATTGGCTCAAAATGTGTTTGAGCGTCACCTAGAGTCTATAGGTTTATTGCATAAAGGTTATTGGCCTTAGTCCAAGTGGGAGATTGTTAGTCTTAGGTGGCCTACAAGCCAATCTAACTATGTAAATCTCATTCGTTTATTAATAAAAATGGTATTATTTCATTATTTGTAATTTCGTTCTTTTATCGTCTCAAATTGAAGTCCGTGAATATGTGCGGTAGTGATCAAATTATAATGAGATCATACTAATGAGACTGATCACTTAAACACACATATTCTTAATAGTTCCTAGTCGAAGGATATCTGAGAAGGACATCGGATATTCGGTTAGGCTAGTACAGATTACTCATGCTCATACGATGAGGGCGGTTGATCTCATAGTTACTTGTGTAGAGACACTAAGGCAAATCTGTGGTGCTCATTAGAGAATGAGTTCACTGAACTGATCCTACTGAATCGCTAGATGGTATAGTACCTCAGTGTCAATCAACTTGATTCTATTGTCGCAATTGCATAGATGGTCCTCGGACTTGAGACACCAAGGACACCTTGTTGGTTGACTTTTCTGTTCTTTAACCTTGGCTTACGGATCTCTATTCACGGGATCCTAAACAGCCAAGGAAAAGGTATAGCGGAATACCGTCGAAGGAAATTGAGTGTCAATAAGGAATCATTCGCTCTCGGTGCTTAGAGAGAGAATGCTCTAGGAAGGATGTGCGAAAGACCCTGGCTAGGGTGGACGATAATATCGGGAAAGGAGTTTTTCGATATTATACGGCAACATCCAATCCAAATGAGTCGACCGGTTAGGGTTTGACAGTTTACCATATCCTGAGCTGACTCGAGAGCATTGTACGAATGAATGATTAGATCCATGTGGTAACTGTCGGCGGAAAGGTTCCTAGAGTGGGTTGCTTAAGCCCGATACCTTCTGAGTTCACGTGGTGTTGCTTGGCACCCAATGTGATCAGAGGCCCGATCGAATTTGATGTGCGACATTAATTCAATTGATTAATTAATTAATACAAGTTATTAATTGCTTAATCAGGCCAGTGAGGAGTCACTGGGCTTATTGGGCTATTAACCGGACTGGCTATTGGGCCTAGAGGGTCACACGCAAGAGATTCTTAAGGCGATAGATAATAAATTGGGTTTTATATAAACCGAGGGTTTTTATGAAAAACTACGTAGTTAATATAAAATGTAACGAACAGGCTGAGCATGCCAAGCTGCTACTAATCTTAGCTGCCCCCTCCTCTCTTCCTCTTTCTCTCTGGAGCCCCGGGCCAGATCTGCTCTCCGGATCTACTCCGCCGCTTCTCCGACTCCTATCCAACGGAAATCGACCATGCATCGTAGCGGTCATTGCGGCGAATGGCGAAGGGTTCGTGGGCTGCGACGAGCGAGGAACATGAGGATATCCACCGCGAGGAGGATCACGTGGACTTTGCTAGTGGCGAGGAACTTGCGCGGCTAACGGTGTCACACCAACAGAGCCAATCAGTTGCAAATGTGAATCCGGGCGCGGTAATGTCCGATTTTCGTATTTTCGATTTTAGTTTATTCAAAATGGGAACGGATCGCTGTTTTAATTATTTTTAATTTTCGCTGCGTGAGCGATCTGGAGAAACTCGAGAACCCAACATGTAGCAGATCTACTAACAGAGCCATTGGCTCAAAATGTGTTTGAGCGTCACCTAGAGTCTATAGGTTTATTGCATAAAGGTTATTGGCCTTAGTCCAAGTGGGAGATTGTTAGTCTTAGGTGGCCTACAAGCCAATCTAACTATGTAAATCTCATTCGTTTATTAATAAAAATGGTATTATTTCATTATTTGTAATTTCGTTCTTTTATCGTCTCAAATTGAAGTCCGTGAATATGTGCGGTAGTGATCAAATTATAATGAGATCATACTAATGAGACTGATCACTTAAACACACATATTCTTAATAGTTCCTAGTCGAAGGATATCTGAGAAGGACATCGGATATTCGGTTAGGCTAGTACAGATTACTCATGCTCATACGATGAGGGCGGTTGATCTCATAGTTACTTGTGTAGAGACACTAAGGCAAATCTGTGGTGCTCATTAGAGAATGAGTTCACTGAACTGATCCTACTGAATCGCTAGATGGTATAGTACCTCAGTGTCAATCAACTTGATTCTATTGTCGCAATTGCATAGATGGTCCTCGGACTTGAGACACCAAGGACACCTTGTTGGTTGACTTTTCTGTTCTTTAACCTTGGCTTACGGATCTCTATTCACGGGATCCTAAACAGCCAAGGAAAAGGTATAGCGGAATACCGTCGAAGGAAATTGAGTGTCAATAAGGAATCATTCGCTCTCGGTGCTTAGAGAGAGAATGCTCTAGGAAGGATGTGCGAAAGACCCTGGCTAGGGTGGACGATAATATCGGGAAAGGAGTTTTTCGATATTATACGGCAACATCCAATCCAAATGAGTCGACCGATTAGGGGTTGACAGTTTACTATACCCTGAGTTGACTCGAGAGCATTGTACAAATAAATGATTAGATCCACGTGGTAACTGTTGGCGGAAAGGTTCCAAGAGTGGGGTGCTTAAGCCCGATACCTTCCGGGTTCACGTGGTGTTGCTTGGCACCCAACGTGATCAGAGGCCCGATCGAATTTGATGTGCGACATTAATTCGATTAATTAATTAATTAATACAAGTTATTAATTGCTTAATCAGGCCAGTGAGGAGTCACTGGGCTTATTGGGCTATTAACCGGACTGGCTATTGGGCCTAGAGGGTCACACGCAAGAGATTCTTAAGGCGATAGATAATAAATTGGGTTTTATATAAACCGAGGGTTTTTATGAAAAACTACGTAGTTAATATACATTGTAACGAACAGGCTGAGCAGGCCAAGCTGCTACTAATCCTAGCTGCCCCCTCCTCTCTTCCTCTCTCTCTCTGGAGCCCCGGGCCAGATCTGCTCTCCGGATCTACTCCGCCGCTTCTCCGACTCCTATCCAACGGGAAATCGACCATGCATCGTAGCGGTCATTGCGGCGAATGGCGAAGGGTTCGTGGGCTGCGACGAGCGAGGAACATGAGGATATCCACCGCGAGGAGGATCACGTGGACTTTGCTAGTGGCGAGGAACTTGCGCTGCTAACGGTGTCACACCAACAGAGCCAATCAGTTGCAAATGTGAATCCGGGCGCGGTAATGTCCGATTTTCGTATTTTCGATTTTAGTTTATTCAAAATGGGAACGGATCGCTGTTTTAATTATTTTTAATTTTCGCTGCGTGAGCGATCTGGAGAAACTCGAGAACCCAACATGTAGCAGATCTACTAACAGAGCCATTGGCTCAAAATGTGTTTGAGCGTCACCTAGAGTCTATAGGTTTATTGCATAAAGGTTATTGGCCTTAGTCCAAGTGGGAGATTGTTAGTCTTAGGTGGCCTACAAGCCAATCTAACTATGTAAATCTCATTCGTTTATTAATAAAAATGGTATTATTTCATTATTTGTAATTTCGTTCTTTTATCGTCTCAAATTGAAGTCCGTGAATATGTGCGGTAGTGATCAAATTATAATGAGATCATACTAATGAGACTGATCACTTAAACACACATATTCTTAATAGTTCCTAGTCGAAGGATATCTGAGAAGGACATCGGATATTCGGTTAGGCTAGTACAGATTACTCATGCTCATACGATGAGGGCGGTTGATCTCATAGTTACTTGTGTAGAGACACTAAGGCAAATCTGTGGTGCTCATTAGAGAATGAGTTCACTGAACTGATCCTACTGAATCGCTAGATGGTATAGTACCTCAGTGTCAATCAACTTGATTCTATTGTCGCAATTGCATAGATGGTCCTCGGACTTGAGACACCAAGGACACCTTGTTGGTTGACTTTTCTGTTCTTTAACCTTGGCTTACGGATCTCTATTCACGGGATCCTAAACAGCCAAGGAAAAGGTATAGCGGAATACCGTCGAAGGAAATTGAGTGTCAATAAGGAATCATTCGCTCTCGGTGCTTAGAGAGAGAATGCTCTAGGAAGGATGTGCGAAAGACCCTGGCTAGGGTGGACGATAATATCGGGAAAGGAGTTTTTCGATATTATACGGCAACATCCAATCCAAATGAGTCGACCGATTAGGGGTTGACAGTTTACTATACCCTGAGTTGACTCGAGAGCATTGTACAAATAAATGATTAGATCCACGTGGTAACTGTTGGCGGAAAGGTTCCAAGAGTGGGGTGCTTAAGCCCGATACCTTCCGGGTTCACGTGGTGTTGCTTGGCACCCAACGTGATCAGAGGCCCGATCGAATTTGATGTGCGACATTAATTCGATTAATTAATTAATTAATACAAGTTATTAATTGCTTAATCAGGCCAGTGAGGAGTCACTGGGCTTATTGGGCTATTAACCGGACTGGCTATTGGGCCTAGAGGGTCACACGCAAGAGATTCTTAAGGCGATAGATAATAAATTGGGTTTTATATAAACCGAGGGTTTTTATGAAAAACTACGTAGTTAATATACATTGTAACGAACAGGCTGAGCAGGCCAAGCTGCTACTAATCCTAGCTGCCCCCTCCTCTCTTCCTCTCTCTCTCTGGAGCCCCGGGCCAGATCTGCTCTCCGGATCTACTCCGCCGCTTCTCCGACTCCTATCCAACGGGAAATCGACCATGCATCGTAGCGGTCATTGCGGCGAATGGCGAAGGGTTCGTGGGCTGCGACGAGCGAGGAACATGAGGATATCCACCGCGAGGAGGATCACGTGGACTTTGCTAGTGGCGAGGAACTTGCGCTGCTAACGGTGTCACACCAACAGAGCCAATCAGTTGCAAATGTGAATCCGGGCGCGGTAATGTCCGATTTTCGTATTTTCGATTTTAGTTTATTCAAAATGGGAACGGATCGCTGTTTTAATTATTTTTAATTTTCGCTGCGTGAGCGATCTGGAGAAACTCGAGAACCCAACATGTAGCAGATCTACTAACAGAGCCATTGGCTCAAAATGTGTTTGAGCGTCACCTAGAGTCTATAGGTTTATTGCATAAAGGTTATTGGCCTTAGTCCAAGTGGGAGATTGTTAGTCTTAGGTGGCCTACAAGCCAATCTAACTATGTAAATCTCATTCGTTTATTAATAAAAATGGTATTATTTCATTATTTGTAATTTCGTTCTTTTATCGTCTCAAATTGAAGTCCGTGAATATGTGCGGTAGTGATCAAATTATAATGAGATCATACTAATGAGACTGATCACTTAAACACACATATTCTTAATAGTTCCTAGTCGAAGGATATCTGAGAAGGACATCGGATATTCGGTTAGGCTAGTACAGATTACTCATGCTCATACGATGAGGGCGGTTGATCTCATAGTTACTTGTGTAGAGACACTAAGGCAAATCTGTGGTGCTCATTAGAGAATGAGTTCACTGAACTGATCCTACTGAATCGCTAGATGGTATAGTACCTCAGTGTCAATCAACTTGATTCTATTGTCGCAATTGCATAGATGGTCCTCGGACTTGAGACACCAAGGACACCTTGTTGGTTGACTTTTCTGTTCTTTAACCTTGGCTTACGGATCTCTATTCACGGGATCCTAAACAGCCAAGGAAAAGGTATAGCGGAATACCGTCGAAGGAAATTGAGTGTCAATAAGGAATCATTCGCTCTCGGTGCTTAGAGAGAGAATGCTCTAGGAAGGATGTGCGAAAGACCCTGGCTAGGGTGGACGATAATATCGGGAAAGGAGTTTTTCGATATTATACGGCAACATCCAATCCAAATGAGTCGACCGATTAGGGGTTGACAGTTTACTATACCCTGAGTTGACTCGAGAGCATTGTACAAATAAATGATTAGATCCACGTGGTAACTGTTGGCGGAAAGGTTCCAAGAGTGGGGTGCTTAAGCCCGATACCTTCCGGGTTCACGTGGTGTTGCTTGGCACCCAACGTGATCAGAGGCCCGATCGAATTTGATGTGCGACATTAATTCGATTAATTAATTAATTAATACAAGTTATTAATTGCTTAATCAGGCCAGTGAGGAGTCACTGGGCTTATTGGGCTATTAACCGGACTGGCTATTGGGCCGAGAGGGTCACACGCAAGAGATAATAAAGTGGGTTTTATATAAACCGAGGGTTTTTATGAAAGACTACGTAGTTAATATAAAATGTAGCGAACGAGCTGAGCAGACCAAGCTGCTACTAACCCTAGCCACCCCCTCCTCTCTCCCTCTCTCTCTCTGGCGCCCCAGGCCGGATCTGTTCGATGGGTCTACTCCGCCGCTTCTCCGACTCCCATCCGACGGGAAATCGACTGCACATCGTAACGGTCATTGCCGCGAATGGCGAACAGTTCGTGGGCTGCGACGAGCGACGAACGTGAGGATATCCACCGCGAGGTGGATGACGTGGACTTCGCTAGGGGCTAGGCACTTGCGCGGCTAGCGGTGTCACACCGACGGAGCCAATTGGTTGTAGATGCGAATCCGGGCGCGGTAATGTCCGATTTCCGTATTTCCGATTTTGGTTTATTCAGAACGGGAATAGATCGGTGTTTTAATTATTTTTATTTTTCGCTACGTGAGCGATCTGGAGAAACTCGAGAACCAAACATGTAGTAGATCTACTAACAAAGCGATTGGCTCAAAATGTGTTTCAACGTCACCAAGAGTCTATAAGTTTATTGTATAAAGGTGATTGGCCTTAGTCCAAGTGGGAGATTGTTAGTCTTAGGTGGCTGATAGTTTGAAACCATGTGTCGTTAAACATGCACAACTAACAACCTTATTTTAATCGGTTCATTCAAGTTAATTTGAAAATAGTAAATGACGAGAACCGAGTCGATCTACAGGGAAATAAAATTTTAATTTTGAAAATCTTATGATTCTTAATTATCTAAAACAGATGAGAATTTGAATAAACTAATTAATTACCTATTTATACAGCAAACCAATTAACAAAAATATCTAAGGAAACAAAAAGATCTAATTATGTGAAATACTACAAATAAAAATAACAATTCATAACTACAACCACATATGAAAAATCCAAGTTAAAACACATCTCTTTTTTTTTACTTTTAGCAACTTTCACGAAATTCCATCAATAAACTAAAACAAGAAATAAAATTACACAATTTCTATTTTAATATCCCACGCAATAACTAAACCTAAACCAATAGCTATCTAATATCAAAAACAGAAAATAAACTAAATAATACTACAACAATCAAGAGCTCGGAGGACTTCTGTGCGTAGGGTGGCGCACTGGACCGGTCGGACGGAAGTGCGGCACACTGCGTTAGGCGGCTTGCTGGTGCGAGCGCGGACACCGAGGCGGGCTGGCGTCAGGCGCGTGGCATGGTGCGTACGGGCGCATGGCCAAGGCAGGGCGTTCGCTGCGAGGCAACTCGAACGACGATGGGATGGGCGACGAACTCCCAGGTGAGGACGCGTGGCTGGCGGGCTTGCGGCGACACAGGCAGTGCGGGGGTACATGGCGTGTAATCCGCGTTCGCCCACGGCACAGGCGACATGCCCGGTGCCCCGACGTTCGCAGGGCTGCCGTGTGTGCGGCGGCTGGCGGCGGCGGGCGGGAAACGCCGATGGGTTCGCGCGTGTCCTCGTAAGGGTGGGGTAGCTGGCAGGGCGTCCTGTGTGGGGGAGAGGGAGGCAGAAGAAGAGAGAGAGAGGAAGAGGAGAAGGGAGAGAGAGAGAGGAAGAGGACAAAAGAAGAAGAAGCCAAAGAAGAAGAGGACAAAGACGAAGAAGAAGGAGGAGAGAGAGATGGCTATTGTGTGGCTGGGAAGCGGGAGCGAGAGAGACTGAGAGAAAGAGAAGAAGTGAGAGAGAGAGAGAGCCTGCGGTAGAGAGAACACATAAGATGGGAGAGAGAAAAAGTGAGAGAGGGAGCCTGCGGTAGAGAGAGAGGGAATAAAAATGGGGAGCCTGCGGTAGAGAGAGAGGGAATAAAAAGGGGGAGAGAAAGAAGAGGCCAAAGGGTCCATTTTTTTAAAAGGGGAAGGGAGGATTTAAAATAAAGAAAGTGGGAAAAAGGAAGGCGGCTGACTCCTCTTGGGTTCTTCTTGGCCATGGAATTAGGGCAACCCTAGGGCGTCAAATGGCATTTTTACCGCTCTTTTAACTTCTTCCCCAAAATAAAGTTGATTCTTTTCTTGAGATTCAATCACTGGACCTCCCGCAAAACATCCAGAGATCTCACCATCTGTACTACATCCTCTTTGTGTCCTGTTCACATAGAATAAACATAAATTAGGATATTATCATGAATATTTATGTTTAAATAAATGATTTATCTCGGTTTTGCACAAATGCATGAAATGATGATGATTTTAACTAAGAATTTAATGAAATTGGTACCGTTGGGCTTGTTACAAAATTATCAATTATTTCATGCTATTTTACACATAAAAATGTGAATATGATGCGTGCGATTGCCCTTAAACGATCAAAATTTTCAAACTTATCACACCCTCCAACTTACTCATTGTTAGTCCCTTAGCAATGCAAATAAGGAAAAAATTAGGACAAACAATGAATTATCATACTTCATGTGTAGTTATCTATCACTAACAATTTAAGTGGTAGCCGATTGGTTAAGCTAAAGTTTTCATATCCCACAATATTTTTATTCGCGACAGGTGATTGTGCATGCAAATTGGCACGCTTAGAACTCGTTTCCAACCTTTCTATTATATTCTTGCCTTTACTAACCCTCTAGATAAGACTACCTGGGAAGAGAAGAGAATAAAAGATTTCCCGATCAGTCAGTAAGGACCGTTTATCAGCTCCTGCCCCGACTCAGCACTTTTCACGACTTGGTCATATTTCTGGTATGATAGACTTTTTAGCGCGACTTTTTTTTCATTTAATTTGCGCAATTGCCTTTAAGAGTACTTACTTTTTGTTACTCTCATTACTTTGCTTGAGGGTAGGTGCGTACTTTTTGCCACCTACCTTCCTTTAGCTCTTTTAACACCTTCTATTGCTTTTAGTGTTTACAGCTGTCCATTTTAAATGACCGCCTCTTTAGAGTGTTGAGTGGGACAGTCCCCTATTATGAATCCTAACATTCCTTTCATTCAACCAAAAATAAAAATTAGAATAAGTAGTCCTATCCTTAAGGCTAATTCTAGCAATTCTATACTTTTAAGATCTTTCATTCATTATAAATTGCTGTGTGTGTGAAAATTATCCTACCGTGGATTTTTGTGAAGTGAGATATTTTAAACTTTGAAGGCTCTTTAACCAATGTGACTAACAAAAAACTGATTTGTTTAAGATTTACTTAATGAAACATGATTTCATGCAATTTTCATAGGCTATGAAAAGAAGTTTTTTGAAAGAAATTTTAAAATTTTGACCATTTTTCAGTGAAAGATATCAGTTTTCTTCAAAAGGTTTTCAAATAAATACATATCAAATTGATTATCCCACCCCCCAACTTGATTGACATTGTCATCAATGGCATAAAAGATATGAAAAACATGCTAGCCATAAGAGAATTGTGAAGGAGAGAAACAACCTGTAATGATGAGGATGCAACTTTACCAAAGCCGATTGCTGCTTACAAACCTAAAAAAAAATGAAAAGAAAAACGAAAGCTGAACTAAAGATATTGGGTTGCTTCCCGACAAGCGCTAAGTTTATCGTCTTCAGCCAGACGGAAGTTCAGTTATTGTGGATCACTCAGTTATATGGATTATAGTGGCTCATTTTGAAGGTTTTCAATAAATGGTTTCAACCGTTGACCATTAATGGTGAAAGTGTTCCCACTCTTAGGATTCAGAATTTTAACAGTCTCATGATCGAAGGCTTTAACGACCACGAACAGTTCATCCCATCTGGATTTCAGTTTTCCTGGAAATAGGCGAAGCCTAGAGTTAAATAATCAAACTTTCTGATTTAGAAGAAAAGATTTTCTCACAATATGTTTATCATGGAAAGCTTTAGTTTTGGCTTTATAAATCTTTGAATTTTCATAGGCCTCGTTGCGCAACTCTTCTAGCTCACTCAGTTGTAAGGTTCGGTCGGAACTAGCTTGGGTTTGGTCCAGATTGACTTGTTTAATGGCCCAACATGCCCTATGTTCCAATTCTACCGGAAGGTGGCACGCTTTTCCAAAAACCAGGCGATAAGGAGACATGCCAATAGGAAGTTTGTAAGCGGTCCGATAGGTTCATAAAGCATCATCCAATCTTTCAGACCAATCTTTTCTATCGGGCCTAACGGACTTTTGTAGAATATTCTTAATCTCTCTATTGGAAACTTCCACTTGGCTACTGGTTTGGAGATGATAAGGGGTAGCCATCTTGTGATTAATCCCGTATTTCTTATCCAAAGCTCGAAACTGGTAATTCGTGAAATGCGTTCCCCCATCACTTATGATAGCTTTAGGCCACCCGAACCGAGAAAAGATATTTTTCTAGACGAATTTAATGACCACTTTATGATCATTGGTTCGGGTGGCTACTGCTTCAATCCACTTAGAGACATAATCCACCGCTACCAGGATATATGCATGTCCAAAAGAAGGTGGAAAAGGTCCCAAAAAGTCTATCCCCCAAACATCAAAGACTTCAACTACCAAGATTGGGTTGAGTGGCATCATGTCCTTTGTTGCCATATTTCCTACAGCTTGGCATCTCAAACAAGTTTTGCTGAACTCATGGGCATCTTTGAAAAGTGTGGGCCAGTAAAAACCACTTTGCAGGACCTTGGCTGCAGTTTTCTTCCCCGAGAAATGGCCCCCACAAGTTAGTTTATGGTAGAAGTTGAGAACACTCTGTTGTTCTTCTTCAGGAACACATCGCCTAATGATTTGATCAAGACAAAATTTGAATACTTCCGGATCTTCCCAGAAATAATACTTCTCTTGGGAAAAGAATTTATCCTTCTCACTTTTAGTCAATCCTTCCGGAAGCTGATTAGTCACCTTGTAATTAACAATAGGAGCATACCAAGGTGCAACAGTGTGAGAAATGGCGAGCAGACGCTCATCAGGGAATGAATCAGTCATTGGTGTACTCTCGGAAATTAGAATTCGAGATAGGTGGTCAGCAACCACATTCTCAGAGCCCTTCTTATCCTGAATTTCCAAATCAAATTCCTAAAAGAGTAAGATCCATCTGATAAGTTTGGGCTTCGCATCCTTCTTGGTTAAAAGGTATTTCAAAGCTGAGTGATCAGAATAGATTATGACTTTTGCCCCTAAAAGATAAGATCTAAATTTTTCTAGGGCAAAAATCACAGCTAATAATTCATTTTCTGTGGTGGAATAATTTATTTGAGCATTTGTAAGGGTGCGACTTGCATAATAGATCACCACGGGACCCTTGTTGATTCTTTGTCCCAAAACCGCACCGATAGCATAGTCAGAGGCATCGCACATGATTTCAAAGGGCAAAGACCAATCTAGAGATTGAAGAATCGGAGCCTTGGTCAAAGATTCCTTCAAAGAATTGAATGCCTTGATGCAAGATTCATCAATTTGGAAAGAAACATCCTTAGCCAGGAGAAGAGTTAAAGGCCTGGCAATTTGAGAGAAATTGTGGATAAACCGGCGATAGAAACCGGCATGGCCAAAGAATGAACAGATCTGTCTGACCGAGGTGGGAGGATGAAGATTGGATATGAGATCGATCTTAGCTTTATCTACCTCTATCCCCTTTCAGATACAATGTGGCCTAGAACAATGCCCTCTCGAACCATAAGATGGCTCTTCTCCCAGTTAAGTATCAAGTTGGTTTTTATGCATCTAGCTAGCACCTGTTTAAGATTTTCCAAGCAGTTTTCAAAAGAATCCCCGAAGATCGAAAAATCATCCATAAAAACTTCGAGAAATTCTCCTACCATATCAGAGAATATAGCCATCATGCACTGTTGAAATGTGGCTAGTGCGTTGCATAATCGAAATGGCATTATTCTGAAAGCAAACGTGCCATAGGGGCACGTAAAGGTGGTCTTTTCTTGATCTTCCGGGTAAATAACCACTTGATTATACCCATAATACCTATCTAAGAAACAAAAGTACTTCTGACCCGATAACTTTTCTAAGATCTGATCCATGAACAGAAGTGGGAAATGGTCCTTTTTAGTCACGAGGTTAAGTCTTATGTAATCAATGCACACTCTCCATCCCGTGGTGAGCCTAGTGGGCACTTCTTCCCCCTGATCATTCTTGATAACCGTTAATCCAAATTTCTTGGGTACCACACGGGTTGGGCTGACCCATTTACTATCCGATATGGGGTAAATGATACCTGCGTCCAGCCATTTCACAACTTCCTTCTTCACCACTTCTTTCATATTTGGATTAAGCCGCCTTTGCATCTCCCGACTTGGTTTGGAATTCTCTTCCATGTAGATATGATGCATGCAAATGGACGGACTTATTCCTTTCAAATCTACCACCGACCAACCACTGGCACCTTTATAGGTTTTAAGGACCTCAATTAACTGGGCTTCTTGCGGCGATGTTAGGTTTGCCTCAATGATGACCAGAAGAGTCTGGTCGGGGCTCAAGAAGACATACATAAGAGATTCAGGTAATGTCTTGAGTTCGAGCACAGGAGGGTCCTTTAAAGATGGCAAAGCAGGTTCAGATTGCAAGGCTGGTAATGGTTCAACCTTGAGCTAAGATGTTAATGGGCTCGGAGAATCTTTTAAAGCATTCGCTTCCTTTAGATGGTCATGCATGATCATCCCATTTTCTTCAACCAGATTATCCAAGATATCAATAGTATGGCATTCTTCTTCATGATCTGGATATTGAGATGCTTTGAAGACATTAATCTTGACTTTTTGATCCCTAAATGAAATGTCCATCATGCTAGTTTCACAATTTATATTAGCTTTGGTAGTGGCTAAGAATGGACGACCTAGGATGATCGGGGTGTGAATGAGTTCCTCAGGTAATGCCATATCTCGAAGAAGAAAATCTACGGGAAAATAACAATCATGAACCTTCACAATAACATCCTCAATTAATCCTCGTGGAGTCTTCACAGACCTATCAGCCAACTGCAAGATGATGGATGTGGGCTTTAATTCCCCAATATCAAATTGCTCATAAATGGCTGTTGGCAAGAGGTTCACACTAGCACCTAAATCCAATAAAGCTCTATCAAATGTAACTCCACCTAAGTCACATGAGATCAAAGGTGCTCCAGGATCCTTCAACTTCTTGGGAAGATGATTCATCACAATCGCACTCACATCTTCCGAAAGTCGAACCTTTTCGGGTGCCATTCTAGATTCTCTTCGTGGAGTGCATAATTCCTTGAGGAACTTAGCATAACCTGGCACATGCTTGATGGCATCGAGGAGTGGGATATTAATCTGAACTTGTTTGAATAAGTCCAGCAACTCCTCATTCTGGGCCAGTTTTTTCCTAACATTGGGCTTAGCTAACAAAGCATTTGGAAATGGCACCCTAGGTTGATAAGAACTTGGGTCTTCATCTATCTTCCCTTTTCCTTTCGGATCCTCCTCCAACTTCTTCATATTGGGTTCAGCCTCACTCTCACTTTCAATTTCATGAGGCCCATAAGTGGAACCTTCGGCTAACTCTCTATCTGCATGTGGGTTTCTAAACTTTTCCACTCCTAAGGGCTGAAATAGCTTTAGCATTCTCAAATTGCGGCCCTTTAGGTTGTGGTAATGGGCCAGGTTGAGGTAAAAGGCCCGATTGCTGTGAAAAACCCGGAGGTTGATTCCTTTGATTGGCAATGGGTTGACTAGGAAGTTGACCCACTTCTTTTCTCATCGTAGCTTCAGCTAGTTGGCCCATTTGACTTTCCAACTTAGAAATGGATTGTTGTTAGGTCAAAATCAACTGTTGGAGTTGAGTGAATTTGTCATCAAAGTTGGGCTGAGGAGGTTGTTGGTAAGTGGGTGGAGGATGGTATTGAGTTGGTTGTCCTGATTGGAATGATTGGTAATGGGCTGGTTGACCTGATTGGAATGATTAGTAGTGGACTGGTTGAGAGAATTGGGCCTGGGATCCTCTAACCTGAACATTTCCGTAGAAATTAGATTGATGTTGAAATGAATTATGTGGCTTTTGGGCTTGATGCATGGGAGGATTGGACAGTGGTAATGGGGCCTGCTGATTCTTCCAAGAAAAATTAGGGTGGTTTCTCTAGCCAGGATTGTAAGTATTTGAGAATAGATCATTATTGGACCTAGAGAATCCTTGGGCAGCCTGAACTTGTTCTTGAATGAATGGTGAAAGTTGGGCCGCAGTTGGACATTCATTCACTTGATGGGTCGGACTTGCGCATAAGGCACAAATGTCATGATTGACAGAAGATGGGCCTTCATATGGACTAGATTGTGTTGGGTAAGTAGGCTCTTGCTTGTTTAAGGCCAAGAGTTGGTCTAATTTCTGGGCCAAGATGTCTACCTTATCTAATTTCTGATTAATCAGATTTATGTCCATTCTGGATTCGGGCTCTCCACAGGCCTTAAGTTCATACATTACAGTCCGTTTAGATGGCCCAACATACCTCTCATAAGATGATAATGAGGCATGATTGATGGAATTTTCGCTTAACATCTTAAATAGATCATAAGCCTCATCTTCATTTTTCATCATAGACGTCCCTCCACATGAGGCATCCACTATTTGTCTGAATTGTTCAGACAATCCTTCATAGAATGCTTGGACAATTTGCCATTTTGAAAGTCCATGATGAGGGTATTTCCTAAGCAATTATTTTAGTCTTTCCCAAGATTCATGAATCATTTCACCGGGAGTTTGGGTAAAACCCGTGATAGCCCTTCTCATGGTATTAGTTCGCCCTATGGGATAGAACTTCTTCAGAAATTCTTTTTGCATTTCTTCCCATGTCCTAATGGGCCTACCTATAGTCCCCAACCAATATTTAGCCTTATCCTTTAATGAGAAGGGAAATAAGGTCAGTTTAAGGCCATCATCGGTGAAATTCTGGATTTTCACTATGGAACAGATTTCTAGAAATTCATCCATATGCTTATAAGGATCTTCATTCGTGTTCCCATAAAAGGATGGGAGCATCTGAATGGTGCTAGATTTAATTTCATATTGATTGGCTGGATTCTGAGGAAGATGAATACAAGATGAAGGTTGATATTGATTTGAAATGAAATAGTCCTTCATTTGCTTCGGTGGATCATGATTATCAGCCATTTGATCGTGTGGTGGGTTTCCTTGATGTAGGATTCTCTCGATTTCAGAAAATGGTCCTAGAAGGTTAGGGTTTTGAGATCTCCTACCTTGCATACACTAGGACTAAGAGAGAGAAGATGGATTTGAATTTTTAATTTTCTTTTCTATTTCTTGTTTTTTTTTTTTTTTTAGATGCAAACAATTTGGCAACCAAATTAATCTAATGATCTAATGTTGACCTAGACTTCTATGTGACTTTTCTTATGAGGTAAATGGGGTCCACCTCAAGTCACAACCATAATCAATCAATGGCCAGGTAAGAGGTGGGGTAGTGGGAAGCTCCCCCTACTTTCGTAGGGACCTAATTAGAGAACCACTTACCCGCTTAGGCGTTTACCTTTTTAACCTCTAGCCTATACACCGTTGCCAAAAGTGGAGGCGACCCAAAATTTAAACTACTCACGATGTAAACCCAAGATTCTCTTTCGACTTGCTTTTAATTGGATTAGGAAATACCAATGCAAGGAAGGTGATTTGTGGGATAAGGAAGGTTGATCAAATCCCTACCTTATGTGGTTAAAGTTGTTGCCCTTAAAGTCCTTTTGAATGCAATGTAAGGTAATAAGCAAATCAAGGCAGGGTGTGTTGATGCAATCATGAATGACTTGCCATAATTAAAACACATACCTTTCCTCCGCAATCTTCAACAATTTATGGAAATGACTAAAAATAGAACGAATGCATGCTTTCCTAAAATGATGAATGCCTAGCATGGAAGTTTCTAATCTTGGAATGAAAATTTTTAATTTGAATTTTCTTCCATCTTTTTTTTTTAGTTAATGAAAATCTATCTAAATTAGTAACCACTAAAAAGAAAAGTGACTAAAATAAGGAAATTGAAACATAGAAAGTTGGAACATACTTACCATGATTTCACTTTTCTCTTTTTTTTTTTTATGCACCTACACAAATAAGCAAAAAGATGTTAGATAAACAATAATTACACTAAATCCAAAATAATCAAAATTAAACATTTAAACCCCCGGCAACGATGCCAAAAATTGATAGTTTGAAACCATGTGTCGTTAAACATGCACAACAACCTTATTTTAATCGGTTCATTCAAGTTAATTTGAAAATAGTATGATGAGAACTGAGTCGATCCACAGGGAAATACAATTTTAATTTTGAAAATCTTGTGATTCTTAATTATCTAAAACAGATGAGAATTTAAAAAAACTAATTAATTACCTATTTAAACAACAAACCAATTAACAAAAATATATAAGGAAACTAAAAGAACTAATTATGTGAAATACTAAAAATAAAAATAACAATTCATAACTACAACCACATATGAAAAATCCAAGTTAAAACACATCTCTTTTTTTTATTTACTCTTAGCAACTTTAACAAAATTCCATCAATAAACTAAAACAAGAAATAAAATTACACAATTTCTAGTTTAATATCCCACGCAATAACTAAACCTAAACCAATAGCTGTCTAATATCAAAAACAGAAAATAAACTAAATAATACTACAACGATTAGGAGCTCGGAGGACTTCTGTGCGTAGGGTGGAGCACTAGACCGGTCGCGCAGATGTGCGGCACACTGTGCCGGGCGGCTTACTAGTGCGAGCGCGGAGACCGAGGCGGGCTGGCGTCAGGCGCGTGGCGTGGTGTGTACGGGCGTGTGGCCAAGGTAGGGCGTGCGCTGCGAGGCGGCTCAAACGACGATGGGAAGGGCGATGAACTACCAAGTGAGGACGCGTGGCTGGCGGGCTTCCGGCGACGCAAGCAGTGCAGGGGTACGTGGCGTGCAAGCCGCATTCGCCCACGGCACGGGCGATGATGCCCGGTGCCCCGACGTTCACAGGGCTGCCGCGTGTGCAGCGGCGGGCGGGAAATGCCTGTGGGCTTGCACGTGTCCTCGTGCAGGTGGAGCAGCCGGTAGGGCGTCCTGCGTGGGGGAGAGGGAGGCAGAAGAAGAGAGAGAGAGGAAGAGGAGAAGGGAGAGAGAGAGAGGAAGAGGACAAAAGAAGAAGAGGACAAAGACGAAGAAGAAGGAGGAGAGAGAGATGGCTATTGTGCGGCTAGGAAGGGGGAGTGAGAGAGACCAAGAGAAAGAGAAAAAGTGAGAGAGAGAGAGAGCCTGCGGTAGAGAGAACACAGAAGAGGGGTGAGAGAAAAAGTGAGAGAGGGAGCCTGCAGTAGAGAGAGAGGGAATAAAAAGGGGGAGAGAAAGAAGAGGCGAGAGGGTCCATTTTTTTAAAAGGGGAAGGGAGGATTTAAAATAAAGAAAGTGGGAAAAAGGAAGGCGGCTGGCCCCTCTTGGGTTCTTCTTGGCCATGGAATTAGGGCAACCCTAGGGCGTCAAATGGCACTTTTACCCCTCTTTTAACTTCTTCCCCAAAATAAAGTTGATTCTTTTCTTGAGATTCGATCACTCGACCTCCCGCAAAATTTCCAGAGATCTCACCATCTGTACTACATCCTCTTTGTGTCCTGTTCACATAGAATAAACATAAATTAGGATATTATCATGAATATTTATGTTTAAATAAATGATTTATCTCGGTTTTGCACAAATGCATGAAATGATGATGATTTTAACTAAGAATTTAACGAAATTGGTACCGTTGGGCTCATTACAAAATTATCAATTATTTCATGCTATTTTACACATAAAAATGTGAATATGATGCATGCGATTGCCCTTAAACGATCAAAATTATTAAACTTATCAGTAGTCTACAAGCCAATCTAACTATGTAAATCTCATTCGTTTATTAATAAAAATGATATTATTTCATTATTTGTAATTTCGTTCTTTTATCGTCTCAAAATAAAGTCTGTAAATATGTGCGATAGTAATCAGATTATGATGAGATCATACTAATGAGGCTGATCACTTAAACACACATATTCTTAATAGTTCCTAGTTAGAGGATGATAACTTATGATTGTGTCATTAAAAATCAAAGCTAACAATCTAAATTAATCGGCTTATTCAAATTGAATTTTTAACAATAGCAATGGTGAGTCCGAGTCGAATCCACATGAAAATAGATTTTTAAAGTTGAAAACTTTGAATTTTTTTAGAGGAAAAACAGATAAGAAAGAAGATGGAGCATGATGATTTAATAAATAACAATTAAAACTAATCGGACTTATTATGAACTCACAAAAGGAGCATCCCTAAATGAGCATAATTAGACCATCTACTAAACTGAGACTACCTTTAAAATACTAATTAAAAGTAGAATATAAAGTTTGAGTAGTGTCAACAGAAGAAAATGTAAAAGTTGTAGAATAAAAAGAGGGAGAAACGATAACTTGTTTCAAAGGAGCTACTGTCATTCCTTAACATAACTATATGAAATTTTACAGAGACATTGAAAATAAAAAAATACCATAACTTTTATAAGGAAACTTTTACATAAAATATTCTAAATACAGTGTAACATGGAGAACTCAAAAACTAGAGAGAGAGAGGCGATGGAGAGAGAAAATTGGTGCTTGCTGCCGTCGTCGCTCTTTGCGTGGATCTTTGGCAGCCCTAGACTCTTTCCAGTGGTCAGTTGCAGTGCCTTGAGTTCACCTCTAGCCCCTAGCAGCCGCTGGTTTGAAAGAGATGTAGAGAGAGAGAGAGAATGAAAGCTAGAGAGAGAGATTGAAAGCAAGAGAGAGAGGGGGAGAGGTTGCTACAGTACCGCGGTAGTGTAGCTGCTACAGTACCCACAGGTACTGTAGCAAGAGAGGGAGAGAAAAGAGGAAGAAGAAGGAGGCAAGAAGAAGAATGAAAAAAATAAAAAAAGGAGAGGATCTTTTAAAAAGAGAAGGAGAGAGAGAAAAGAGAAGGGTAAAAGAGGGCCGGCGGTTGCTCCCTGTGGCTTCCTTGAAGAAGAAGTTAGGGCATCCTTCTTATTGATTTTCTTACCCAATATGCTCTTACATTTATCCCGCGCACAAAAATAAACGTTATTCCTGTGATTTGAACTCGGGTCACTCCAATTGGCACCAATTAGTCCAACCAGTTGCACCACATGTTCTTTATATCCTGTTCACAAAAAATAATTTAAAATTAGATTTATGTGGTGAACAAAATAACAGTTATGCTCAAATAAAATTATTATATATCCCGGCTTTGCCGAAAACCCACAAATGTGCTATACTCAGCTTTTCAAATGAAATGACAACGTTTTTAACTCGGAATTCAACAAAATTGATGTCATTGGAAAGAGCACAAAATTATTTATCATCACATGTAGTTTTGTACATAAAATCATGAGTGTAATACATAATTTTAATCAATTAACACTCAAGAATGTGTAATTATCACACCCTCCAACTTAATCATTGCTAGTCCCTTAGCAATGCAAATAATGAAAAATTAGGACTACAATGATCTTTGGAAAATCACGCTTCATTTAAAAGTTAATCATTGATAGTCATTTAGTTAATCTAAAGTTCTCATTTTCCTCACTACACTTGGGGTCCCGACAGGTGATTGTGCATAAAAAATGGTATACTTAGAGTTAATTTCCACCTTTTTTAGTATATCATCGCCTTTACTGACCCTTGAGGTAAAAGCACCTAGAGGATAGAAGAGAAAAAGAAGTTTCTTGATCAGAAGGTAAGGATCGTTTTTCAGCTCTCGCCCCAACTCAACACTTTTAAGACTTGGTCTTAATTTGATACTTACAATTGTCCCTTTTTGGTGACTGCCTCCTAAAGTGTTGAGTGATTTGGTCCCCTATTACAAATCCCGACCTTCCTTTCGTTCAACCCAAAGAAAAAAACAAAATAGTTAGCCCTACCCTTTAGGTTAATTCCAACAATTTTACACTTTCATGGTCTTCCACTCACCCTAAGTTGCCGTGTGTGTGTGAAAATCATCCCTGTCGTGGCTCCTTATGGAGTGGGGAATATTTCGAACTTCTTAGGCTTTGTCTAACTGACTAACATAAAATTGATTTGTTTAGAGATCCCTTAATCAAACATGATTTTTATGAAAGCTTAAGTGGGGTGTGAAAAGGAATTTTTGAAAAAGTTTGAGCGTTTTTATCTATGAAAAACATAAGCTTTCTTTAAAAAATTTAACAATCATGCACAAAATAGTTGCTCTCCCCAACTTAAGTGACATTGTCCTCAATGACATAAAACATATGAAAGATTTACGGCCAAAAGGAGTTAGGGAAGGAGAGATACAACCTGGGATGTCAACGATTCTTCATCCACTTTACGCCCAAGACAACTGCCACCTGAATTATTAAATCTATAAAGAAAATAAAAAAAATGACTTATTAAATTAACCTAACAACGTTGGGTTGCCTCCCAATAAGCGCTAAGTTTAACGTCTTCAGCCAAATGCAATGTGCACACTATCCAATGCCTACTAGCACAAATTTCAGTGCATGCATTTTAAAGTTTGTTACTTGGAGTACACTCAGCATTGCATGTAGCTGATGAGTCAAAGTATTATCATTGAGATTCCAGAGAAAAGAATTTTTCAACATGGTCAATGGGATATTGGTTCTACTTGATTCATAGGCCATGTCAAGTACGTACCCCGCTTCTTTTCCTTGACTAAATTGAAGGACTTGATCCTCGAGAAAAAGTTCAAAAGTTCCCATAATGATTGGGCATTGATTCAATGTAGGGGATGATCCAATGTCGAAGATGAGGAAATCAGCAAATATGTGGCTCCTATCCACCTGAATAAGAGTATCTTGGATCATGTCATTTGGATGCTTAATGAAATGATCAATTGACTGTAAAGCAACCGACGTGCACTTTAATTTGTGGATTCCAAATTTCTCAAAGATAGAGACTGAGAACAAGTTCAGGTTGGCCTCAAATTTCAATAAAATCCAGTAAAGATTGATGTTATCGATATTCTAAGAATTGAGTTGGGCAACACATTGAGTTTCTTTGAGAAAATGGTTATTGATGTGGACTTGGCCCAATAATTCCATCATCTCCTTGAGTCACGCCAGCTTTTGGAGGCTATTGGGCTTATATTCTCTGACACTCGGGAAGGGGATTATGGGTAGGTACATGCTCAAGTTCTCATTAGACTCCTTCTCATCCCTGTCATCTCCCCCCAACTTACTCTCCATAGGCTTTACCTAATGATTATCCAGGTCTATGGATTGAGTTTCCTCCTGATACAACTCCTCAAAATTATCCACTTTCTCCACTGAGAAGAAGAAATATTTAAGATCCAGACTAATGTGTGTATTTAATTCCTCTATGGAAAATAGAAAGTGTTCAAAGTCCGGATCAATATCACGCAAATCACTCACTTCTCCTTCTCCTTTTTCTTCAAGCTCTTCTCAGGAGAAATAGGTGTGATCGTGGATTCGCCTTGTTGGTCAACCTGAGGGTTCTCCGTACTCTCTCTTTCCACCTGGTATAACTTTCCAAATTATCCACTTTCTCTATTGGGAAGAAAAAATATTCGAGGTTCGGACTAGTATGTGTATTTACTTCCACTGTGGAGAACATAAAGTGCTCAAGGTCTGAATTAACCTCTAAACGATCACTCACTTCCCCTTCTCCTTTTCTATCACTTAAGCTTTCCTCAGGACAAGCAGATATTGTAAGGATCGAGACTTTCGGATCCAGTTTTCGGGGTCGGATCCTGTAGTCCTGGTCCTAGTGGGGTCTGGGGCTCTGTGATGTTTCGCGTCGAGCCCGCTCGATGCAATTTAAACGGCGTCCACCGTTGCAGACGCGTTTCAGGTTCCGCCACGTGGGCTGGCTTTGGGCCGCGAAGTGTACGGCCCTATCGTGTCGTCTGAACGGCGTCCACGTAGGACGACGCCTTTCAGACTGCAACTCTGGGTGTGTCAGAGTATGGCCTTGACATGTCGGCTGAACGGCGTCTGCCTCGATCGACGCGTTTTAGAAACTTGTCAGAGCGGCCGTCACATCACCTGATAGACGTCCGTGGATGTCGACACGTTTTAGCCAGTCTCTGGTTAACCCCGCGAGCCCTCCTTCTTTCCCTCATTTTCTCCTTCTCTCTTTCTCTCTTTCCCCTCCGGCGATCTCGGCGGCGATTCCTCCTCCTCCCTCTTTTCCACCCACCATTTCACCTCTCCCTCCACTCTATCCTCTACCTAGCTCCTACCACTACCACCTCCACTTCCACTGCGGCGTTCTACTCTCCGGACGGCGGCCGACGTCACGGTGGAGTAAGGACGACCACGGCGGTACCAGCGGCGGCGTGGGGCGAGACGGGTGGACGGCTTGAAGCTCGGAGGCGTTCAAGTATCCGGTAGGGTGACGGTTCCCATGGTATTATGTTTAAACCATGTTTTCCCCCGTTTAAGCATGTTATGGATCTTTGGTTTTGGGGGGGGAGGGGGTAGAACAAGCACGTTTAGGAATTCTTCTTGTTGATATGGGGGATTTTCATGATGTGATTTCCTGTTGATTGAATTGCTCCTCTTTCCCCTCCGTTTTTGGGTGATTTTGGGGTTGTTTGGGTTGAAAAGGGAGCCCTCGGACTCATGGCAGACTCTGGTTCCTGGGGTTGACAGACGTCGTGCATGGACGACGCCTTTTTGAAGGGCGTCGGGCCATCACGACGCCTTTTAGACAGGAATCGCATGACTGAGAGTCTGCTAGTTCGGGGATTCTGGGACTAAAAGACGTCATGGGTGGGCGACGCGTTTTGAATAGCGTCGGGTAGCCATGACGCCTTTTAAGGCAGAAATCCCCTGAGTAAGGCCTTTGGAATTCCTGGTTTTCTATGCTAAATGGCATCTGAGGATGTCGACGCCTTTCAAAAGGCGACCACTGGTGTCGACGCCTTTTAAGGCCTGATTCTGAAGACAGTGTTTTACATAAACCAGTACGTGGAGCTTGAATGGCGTCGGCCTTGGGCGACGCGATTCAAGATAGAACCTCACTAATTCATGCCAGTAAAATGTGTTCATACTGCTAGATAGATGGTTAATGCATGTTTTGATGTACGCGGTAGAGATGGATTCTGCATGATCGGGTGATACTATTGTGTGTTATACGATCGCGGACTTTTCACGTGACCGGATTGTACTGTGCTGGGTTTTATGTTACTGTGGACCTGGAGTGACATTGTAGCGCTTTATCATCCTGTGCTGGTGGGGGCGTGAGCACAGCGCCGGTGGGGGCGTGGGCGGGGTGATGCCTAGTGAGAGAGGGTCACCTGGTGAACCCCGGGGTCAGCTAGTACCGGTGTCGGAGTGGTATATTCGGAGAGTCACTCGTGCTGAGGGAAGGAGTAACCACCTGAGCCAGTTGGGCCGGAGTAGCTAGAGTGCTATCCGAGGGGTTACTGCTTGGTCTCAGCGGGTCGAGGTTTTTCCCACCGTTGTTTGTGTGGTTGGCGTGTTCTATCGAGGCGGCAGTTGTGGGTTCCCTTGTCGGTTAGTATAGATATATGCACGTTTAATACACTTCGACTGCATGTGATTTCACGTTGAGAATTAGGAATTGTACCTACTACTGTGTTTGTTGCTTTACCGTTAGCTGTATTTTGCACTTGTGGGTGTGTGCGTGGGCAGTGGGGATCGAAGGATCCCTACTGAGTCTTGTCTTGAGACTCACCCCTGCGGTTTTCAGGTGAGGACTCCCAGCAAACCTAGAGCGGCGTGTGCGGCCGTGTGTTGAGCGCTTTCAGCGGTTGTTCCGGGGTATGCCCCGATGTAGTTGTTATTTATTTCTGGCCTGTATGTTTAATTATTTCTTTCAGTTGGAATATGTAAATATTTGCTGTATCGAGTCGCATTGTAATAATTTTAAATCCTGCACTTTCATTTCAATTCAATGCGATGTGAATGTTTAGCTTAGTTTATTATTTATTTCCCAGACTTACTAGATCCTGGTTTGGTTCCAAATTAATGATTCGGTACCCATTTAGTAATCGGATCCCCGATTATAGGGTGGCGGGTCGTTACAGTTGGTATCAGAGCATACGGTCTGGCAAATAAATAAATAACTAGGTTAAATGTCGTAAGTTCGGCAAATAAATACATTATCCGTACAGGCACGGCGGTAGCATAGGTTTTAGGACTCTAATTAAAACCTTTTGATTTTCTAATTGTAGGCGAGTAGATGGCTCCCAGGAAGAGGATGCCGGTTATTCGAGAGCGGGGAGATGCCCCTAGTGGGTCCGAGGCAGGAAGGCCAAGTGTAGAGCAGTTTATGGAGGCCATGATGGACACTATGGCTAGATATCAGACGCGAGATCCTAGTGAGAGTTCTAGTGCTCGGGGAGGGTCCACAGCTACCCTTGAGAGGTTCCTGAAGCTGAGGCCACCTCACTTCACCGGTCGTCCCGACCCTGATGAGGCCATTCACTGGCTTAGAGAGATAGAGAAGACCTTCGATACCATGGATTGTGCAGCAGTAGAGAGGACCCCGTTGGCTACCTCCATGCTGAAGGATAGCGCCTATGACTGGTGGACCACATTGAAGAGTTTGTCTTATGAGGACAGGAGTCTTAGGGAAATTTCATGGGAGACCTTTGTTAAGGAGTTCAATGCACAGTATTTCCCTAGACAAGTTCAGAGAGCCAAGGAGAGGGAGTTTATGGATCTGACGCAGGGGAGTATGACGGTACTCGAGTATCAGGCGAAGTTTGTCTCGCTGGGTCGGTTTGTGCCTTTCATATCTGGGGACGAGGAGCGTCGCACGGAGAGGTTTGTGGACGGACTGAGGCTCAGTCTGAGGAACTTCGTGGCGTCCCACTGTTGTACAGACTTGGCATCAGCAGTTAGGTGTGCAACAGCAGTAGAGGCTCAGTAGAACCAGTCGGCCCGGGAGAGAGGATTGACTGCTCAGGGGCCAGTGCGTGGCAGGGGTAAGGCAGCGGCACCGGCTCCTTCGGTCGGATCGGGATCGTCGTCACTCGGCTCCCGATTCAGGAGATTCTTCCGAGGCGGTGGCAGCAGTAGTGGTAGCAGCGGCAGCAACAGGCCCAGGCAGGGTCAGCAGAGTCAGTCAGTGTCTAGTGCACCGCACGAGCCAGCTCAGAGACTTCCGGCAGTCTGCCAGCACTGTGGTGGTGCCCATGGCGGGACTCAGTGTCCCACTCTTCCCAGGCGGTGTTTTACTTGTGGCCAGCAAGGCCATCTGGCGAGACAGTGCCTACAGGGGCAAGGTCGGGGGCAGGGCTATGGCGATCAGAAGAAGCCGAGGACCTAGGGGAGAGTTCTAGCTATCACCAGGAGGGAGGCTCGTGCGTCCAACTTGGTGGAAGGTACACTTTCTGTCCTTGGGAACTCTGCACATGTGTTGATCGATTCGGGTGCTTCGCATTCTTTCATTTCTGAGCAATTCCTAGATATTCTTTCTGCACCCGTTGGTAAGTTAGCTGATGGCTTGATGGTAGAGGTTCCTTCTGGAGACTTCATGATATCTTATAATTGTTTGAGGAACGTTCCTTTGACCATTGAGGGTCATGTGCTACCTGCCCAGTTGGTTGTACTTGCTATACGTGACTTTGATATCATCCTGGGCATAGATTGGTTGGAAGCCTTTTATGCTGAGGTGGACTGCCACAGGAAGAGGGTGCGCTTCTCTATTCCGGACACCCCGACCTTCTTTTTCCAAGGTATTAGGCTTTCTTCTCGAGGTATTCTCATTTCTGCCTTTAAGGCACGGAGGTTGCTTACTGGTGGCTGTGAGGCTTTCCTTGCCTCTGTTGTTGTTTCTGATGTCCGTTCTAGTCCCAGTCCTTGGGAGGTGCCCGTGGTTTGTGATTTCGTAGATGTGTTTCCTGAGGAGCTGCCTGGCCTTCCTCCTCAGCGAGAGGTCGAGTTTACCATCGAGCTTGCACCAGGTACGGCGCCCTTGTCTAAGGCCCCGTATCGGATGGTGCCAGCCGAACTCGCTGAGTTGAAGGCGCAGTTGCAGGAGTTGCTGGATAAGGGTTTCATTCGTCCCAGTACATCTCCATGGGGTGCTCCAGTTCTGTTTGTCAGGAAGAAAGATGGTTCTTTGAGACTGTGCATCGATTATAGGCAGCTGAACCAGGTGACAATAAAGAATAAGTATCCACTTCCTAGGATCGATGATTTGATGGATCAACTGCAGTCTGCGAGGGTGTTTTCCAAGATCGACCTGAGATCTGGATATTATCAGATGAGGATCCGGAATGTTGATGTTAGCAAGACGGCTTTCAGGACTCGGTATGGACATTATGAGTTTTTGGTTATGCCCTTTGGCTTGACCAATGCTCCGGCGGCCTTTATGGATCTGATGAACCGAGTCTTCAGGCCCTACCTGGACCAGCTTGTGGTTGTATTTGTTGATGATATTCTGATCTATTCTTCTTCTGAGGAAGAGCACGCCGCCCATCTTCGGGCAGTGTTGCAGGTCCTGAGGGAGCACCAACTTTACGCCAAGTTCAGCAAGTGTGAATTTTGGCTAGACGAGGTGCACTTCCTTGGGCATGTTATTTCTGGTGTAGGTATCGCAGTAGATCCAGCCAAGATCGAGGCAGTGATGGACTGGAGCAGGCCGACTTCAGTGACAGAGATCAGAAGCTTTCTGGGGCTTGCCGGTTATTACAAGCGGTTTGTTCAGGGATTCTCTTCGATAGCAGCCCCCTTGTCGAGATTGACTCGAAAGGGAGTTCGTTTAGTATGGACCGAGGAATGTGAGTAGAGTTTTATTGAGCTAAAAACTCGCCTCACGTCAGCCCCAGTGCTGGTGCTTCCATCTGGGTCAGGTGGATTTGTGGTTTACTCGGATGCATCCCGTCGAGGTCTCGGCGCAGTCCTTATGCAGCATGGCAGGGTAGTTGCTTATGCTTCTCGGCAGCTGAAAAGGCATGAAGAGAACTATCCTACTCATGATTTGGAACTTGCAGCAGTGGTGTTTGCACTAAAGATCTGGAGGCATTACTTATATGGAGAGAAATTTCAGGTTTTCACCGATCACAAGAGCTTGAAATATGTGTTCACTCAGAGAGACCTGAATCTGAGGCAGCGGAGGTGGATGGAGTTTATCAAGGATTATGACTTTGACCTTTCTTATCATCCGGGCAAGGCAAATGTAGTGGCGGACGCCTTGAGTCGGAAGACGGTCATGTCACACCTTATGATTCGAGAATGGAAATTGTTCGAGCAGGTTGTGGAATCTTCTTTTAGAGTTCCACGTGAAGAGGACAGAGACGTATTGGTCAGCTTGACTGTGAGACCAGCTGTGTATCATGCTGTGATTGAGGCTCAGAGGGCAGATGCTGAGTTACTACAGATTCTCCAGAGGTCAGAGGTGGAATTATGGGATGACGGCACTGTCAGGTTCAGAGGCAGACTTTACGTCCCGACAGAGGAGGACGTGCGCAGATGTGTTCTTGATGAGACGCACCGTTCGAGGTATGCAGTGCATCCAGGGACAACGAAGATGTATCATTGTTTGAGGAGGCACTTCTGGTGGCCCGGTATGAAGAAAGATGTGGCTGAATATGTGGCTAGATGTATGACTTGTCAGCAGGTTAAAGCCGAGCATCAGAGACCTGGAGGGTTGCTACAGCCCTTGCCGATTCCAGAGTGGAAATGGGAGCATGTGACGATGGACTTTGTGATGGGATTGCCTACATCCTCTAGCAAGAGAGACGCCATCTGGGTCATCGTTGATCGGCTGACCAAGTCGGCACACTTCCTAGCTATTAGGAAGGACTGGTCAGTCGGCAAGCTGGCAAAGTTGTTTGTAGACCGAATCATCTCTCTGCACGGGGTACCTTTGTCCATTGTATCAGATCGAGATCCAAGGTTTACTTCCAGGTTCTGGAAGAGCTTTCAGAAGGCATTGGGCACTCAGTTGGCTTTCAGCTCGGCCTACCATCTCGAGACTGACGGGCAGTCGGAGAGGACCATTCAGACCTTGGAGGATATGCTCAGGGCATGTTGCCTAGACTGGGGAGGTTCTTGGGAGCAGCATTTGTCCACGGTAGAATTTGCCTACAACAACAGTTACCATTCCAGTATCGGCATGGCGCCTTACGAGGCCTTGTATGGGCGACCGTGTCGATCCCCAGTGTGTTGGTCCGAGATCGGTGAGAGGCAGATAGCAGGACCAGAGTTAGTGCAGCAGTGTGCTGAGATTGCCAGGACAATTCGGCAGAGGTTGACCGCAGCTCAGTGTAGGCAGAAAAGTTATGCAGACGTCCGACGGAGACCACTTGAGTTTGAAGTTGGGGACCACGTGTTTCTCCGAGTCTCACCCTCCAAGGGTGTGATGAGATTCGGGAAGCGAGGCAAGCTGAGTCCGCGATATATTGGGCCTTTTCCCATTCTTGCTCGAATTGGGGAAACTGCGTATCAGCTGGCCTTGCCGCCCAGTCTTGCAGGAGTGCACGATGTGTTCCATATTTCTTTGCTGAGAAAGTATGTTCAGGATCCGTCCCATGTGTTGGATTTTTCAGAGTTGGAGGTCGCTGAGGACCTGTCCTTTCCAGAGTATCCTGTTCGTATTGAGGATCGCAGAGAACAGGTCCTGTGGAACAAGATTGTACCGTTGGTCAAGGTGATTTGGCAGTACCGCTCCAGAGGTGAGGCAACCTGGGAGCGAGAGGATGAGATGCGGGAGCAGTTCCCATACCTCTTTTCGTAAGTCTCCTTGTGAACTTGTATCCCTGTCTTGACCTTGTTAATTCTAGCGGTCAATTTCGGGGGCGAAATTCTTTTAAGGGGGGGAGAATGTAAGGATCGAGACTTTCGGATCCGGTTTTCGGGGTCGGATCCTGTAGTCCTGGTCCTAGTGGGGTCTGGGGCTCTGTGACGCGGTTTAAACGGCGTCCACCGTTGCAGACGCGTTTCAGGTTCCGCCACGTGGGTGCCACGTGGGCTGGCTTTGGGCCGCGAAGTGTACGGCCCTGTCGTGTCGTCTGAACGGCGTCCACGTAGGACGACGCCTTTCAGACTGCAACTCTGGGTGTGTCAGAGTATGGCCCTGACATGTCGGCTGAACGGCGTCTGCCTCGATCGACGCGTTTTAGAAACTTGTCAGAGCGGCCGTCACATCACCTGATAGACGTTCGTAGATGTCGACGCGTTTTAGCCAGTCTCTGGTTAACCCCGCGAGCCCTCCTTCTTTCCCTCATTTTCTCCTTCTCTCTTTCTCTCTTTCCCCTCCGGCGATCTCGGCGGCGATTCCTCCTCCTCCCTCTTTTCCACCTACCATTTCACCTCTCCCTCCACTCCATCCTCTACCTAGCTCCTACCACTACCACCTCCACTTCCACTGCGGTGTTCTACTCTCCGGACGGCGGCCGACGTCACGGTGGAGTAAGGACGACCACGGCGGTACCGGCGGCGGCGTGGGGCGAGACGGGTGGACGGCTTGAAGCTCGGAGGCGTTCAAGTATCCGGTAGGGTGACAGTTCCCATGGTATTGTGTTTAAACCATGTTTTCCCCCGTTTAAGCATGTTATGGATCTTTGGTTTTGGGGGGGGGGGGGTAGAACAAGCACGTTTAGGAATTCTTCTTGTTGATATGGGGGATTTTCATGAGGTGATTTCCTGTTGATTGAATTGCTCCTCTTTCCCCTCTGTTTTTGGGTGATTTTGGGGTTGTTTGGGTTGAAAAGGGAGCCCTCGGACTCATGGCAGACTCTGGTTCCTGGGGTTGAAAGACGTCGTGCATGGACGACGCCTTTTTGAAGGGCGTCGGGCCATCACGACGCCTTTTAGACAGGAATCGCCTGACTGAGAGTCTGCCAGTTCTGGGATTCTGGGACTAAAAGACATCATGGGTGGGCGACGCGTTTTGAATAGCGTCGGGTAGCCATGACGTCTTTTAGGGCAGAAATCCCCTGAGTAAGGCCTTTGGAATTCGTGGTTTTCTGTGCTAAATGGCGTCTGAGGATGTCGACGCCTTTCAAAAGGCGACCACTGGTGTCGACGCCTTTTAAGGCCTGATTCTGAAGACAGTGTTTTACATAAACCAGTACATGGAGCTTGAATGGCGTCGGCCTTGGGTGACGCGATTTAAGACAGAACCTCACTAATTCATGCCAGTAAAATGTGTTCATACTGCTAGATAGATGGTTAATGCATGTTTTGATGTACGCGGTAGAGATGGATTCTGCATGATCGGGTGATACTATTGTGTGTTATACGATCGCGGACTTTTCACGTGACCGGATCGTACTGTGCTGGGTTTTATGTTACTGTGGACCTGGAGTGACATTGTAGCGCTTTATCACCCTGTACTGGTGGGGGCGTGAGCACAGCACCGGTGGGGGCGTGGGCGGGGTGACGCCTAGTGAGAGAGGGTCACCTGGTGAACCCCGGGGTCAGCTAGTACTGGTGCTGGAGTGGTACATTCGGAGAGTCACTCGTGCTGAGAGAAGGAGTAACCACCTGAGCCAGTTGGGCTGGAGTAGCTAGAGTGCTATCCGAGGGGTTACTGCTTGGTCTCAGCGGGTCGAGGTTTTTCCCACCGTTGTTTGTGTGGTTGGCGTGTTCTATCGAGGCGGCAGTTGTGGGTTCCCTTGTCGGTTAGTTTAGATATATGCACGTTTAATACACTTCGACTGCATGTGATTTCACGTTGAGAATTAGGAATTGTACCTACTACTGTGTTTGTTGCTTTACCGTTAGCTGTATTTTGCATTTGTGGGTGTGTATGTGGGCAGTGGGGATCGAAGGATCCCTACTGAGTCTTGTCTTGAGACTCACCCCTACGGTTTTCAGGTGAGGACTCCCAGCAGACCTAGAGTGGCGTGTGCGGCCGTGTGTTGAGCGCTTTCAGCGGTTGTTCCGGGGTATGCCCCGATGTAGTTGTTATTTATTTCTGGCCTGTATGTTTAATTATTTCTTTCAGTTGGAATATGTAATTATTTGCTGTATCGAGTCGCGTTGTAAGAATTTTAATTCATGCACTTTCATTTCAATTCAATGCGATGTGAATGTTTAGCTTAGTTTATTATTTATTTCCCAGACTTACTAGATCCTGGTTTGGTTCCAAATTAATGATTCGGTACCCATTTAGTAATCGGATCCCCGATTATAGGGTGGCGGGTCGTTACAGGTATGATCATGGATGCATCTTGTCGACCAGTCTCAGGATTTTTCATGGATTGATTCATGCTAGCATTCCCTATTCTCACCTGATACAACTCCTTAAGATTCTCTCCATTTTCAAGATCAGGCATGATGTGACCATTTCCGGGTTGAGCAATTTCAAGTTGAATTTGTAAGTTGATTTGTTGGTCAAAATCAGGTGAAAAAGATTGCAGATTTTCAATGGGCTTGCTAAGCACTTCTTTTAAATCCATCCTAAGATTAGTTTCAGTCAAACAGTCAACTAGGGCCTGCATTCTACCAACGGTTTTGTGTTGGGCCAAGATTATGTGTTCAAGTTGCATGAATTGATCATCCTGAGGATGTGGATAACTGGACTGATAATCAGACTGCGAAGAATAAGAATATGTCGAATAATCTGATTGGAAGCAAGGTGGACGCTTGTGGACAAAGGATAATTAGAGTGTCCATGATTGTGGGCCAAAACACTAGAGTAGACTTGGAATTGGGCCGAATCTGAGCTAGTCTTGGATAGCTAGACTTGGAGCTTGGGCTTGGTGAGGTGGAAGTTGTAGAGCAGGTGAGCTATCATAATGGTCCTGATTGGCCCAAATGGGGCATATATCTCTCTTGATAGATATATGATTGTGTGGGAGATGAGGACGGTTCTGGGCCCAAACAAGAAATTGATCAATCGTGTGGGCCAAGTTGTTTAGCTTATCTAATCTGTGAGCCAGATCCATATTAGGTGTTGGAGGGAAAGGTGTGATGGTATTAAGACATGGGCCAAGAAATTGGTTCATTTGAGTCCACTCCATGTTGAAAATATTTTTTTTTCTTTTTTTATTATGATGCAAACAAGTTAGCACACAATTATTCCTAAGACAACTATGGTTAAACTAGCCTACATGATGTGTTTCTCACAAATTAATCTAGGTTTAATTCAAGTCCACCCTCACAATTATCAATCGGCCAGGTAAGGTGGTGGGAGGCTCCCCCTACTTTCGTAGGGACCTAATTAAAGAACCACCGACCCACTTACGCGTTTACCATTTGACCTCTAGCCTTAGACACCGGTCTCCAAAAGTGATAGTGGGCTTAAGCTAGGCCCAAATCTCATTGTGAACCCTAAATTGAATTCCTACTTACTTTTAATGGGCTTGGGTTAGTGAAAGAGTGCAAGGGATGGTTGTTTTTGGGCCAAGGAAGGGTAATCAAATCCCCACCTTATTTTGTTAATGGACTTGCCCTTAAGATATTTTTATGTGAAGTGCACAACGAATCCAAACATGGGGTTCTATGCAATCATGGAAATGCATGAACATGGTGTTTAAGGAAGGTAGAAATCTCACCTTGTCCCCTGCAATCTTCAACAAAATAGAAATTTACAAGAAAGGAAACAGTCTAAAAATGCAGTCTCAAATGATGCATGACCTAAATATAGACAATTTCTAATCTTAGAATGAAAATTTGTATTTATTTGGATTCCTTCTGATTTTTTTTTAATTAATGGAAAGTTAACTATGTTAAGAAACTAACTAAAAAGAAAATTAAAAAGAAAGGCAAGTTGGAACAAACTCACCAGGGGGAAAGATTTTTATTTCTTTTTTTTTTTTTCCAATTCTCACCCTTTTTTATTTTTTGGTACCTACAAAATAAAAAGAAAAAGTGTTAGCATGGATATTTACAATGAATCCAAAATTATCAAAACTAAAAATCTAATTCTTCGGCAACGGCGCCAAAAATTGATAGCTTATGATTGTGTCATTAAAAATCAAAGCTAACACTCTAAATTAATCGGCTCATTCAAATTGAATTTTTAACAATAGCAATGGTGAGTCCGAGTCGAATCCACAAGGAAATAGATTTTTAAAGTTGAAAATTTTGGAATTTTTTATAGGAAAAACATATAAGAAATAAGATGGAGCATGATGATTTAATAAATAACAATTGAAACTAATCAGACTTACTATGAACTCACAAAAGGAGCACCTCTAAATAAGCATAATCAGACCATCTACTAAACTAAGACTATCTCTAAAATACTAATTAAAAATATAATATAAAGTTTGAGTAGTGTCAACAGAAGAAAAACTAAAAGTTGTAAAACAAAAAGAGGGAGAGAAGATAACTTTTTTCAAAGGAGCTACTGTCATTTCTTAACATAACTATATGAAATTTTACAGAGACATTGAAACTAAAAAAATAACATGACTTTTATAAGAAAACTTTTACATAAAATATTTGAAATACAGTGTAACATGGAGAACCCAAAAATTAGAGAGAGAGGCGATGGAGAGAGAAAACTGGTGCTTGCAGCCGTCGTCGCCCTTCACGTGGATCTTTGGCAGCCCTGGACTACTTCCAGTGGTCAGTTGCAGTGCCTCGAGTCCACCTCCAGCGCCTAGCAGCCGCTGGTTTGAAAGAGATGTAGAGAGAGAGAGAAAATGAAAGCTAGAGAGAGAGATTGAAAGCAAGAGAGAGAGGGGGAGAGGTTGCTACAGTACCGTGGTACTGTAGCTGTTACAGTATCTGCAGGTACTGTAGCAAGAGAGGGAGAGAAAAGAGGAAGAAGAAGGAGGCGAGAAGAAGAATGAAAAAAATAAAAAAAGGAGAGGATCTTTTAAAAAGAGAAGGAGAGAGAGAAAAGGAAAGGGTAAAAGAGGGCCGGCGGCTGCTCCCTGTGGCTTCCTTGGAGAAGAAGTTAGGGCATCCTTCTTATTGATTTTCTTATCCAAAATGCCCTTACATTTATCCCGTGCACAAAAATAAATGTTATTCCTGGGATTTGCACTCGGGTCACTCCAATGGGCACCAACTAGTCCAACCAACTGCACCACATGTTCTTTCTATCTTGTTCACAAAAAATAATTTAAAATTAGATTTATGTGGTGAACATAATAACAGTTATGTTCAAATAAAATTATTATAGATCCTGGCTTTGCCGAAAACCCACAAATGCGCTACACTCAGTTTTTCAAATGAAATGACAACGTTTTTAACTCGGAATTCAAAAAAATCGGTGTCAATGAAAAGAGCACAAAATTATCTATCGTCACATGTAGTTTTGTACATAAAATCATGAGTGTAATATATAATTTCAATCAATTAATACTCAAGAATGTGTAATTATCAAAGGATATCCGAGAAGGACATAGGATATCCGATTCGACTAGTACAAATTATTCATGCTCATACGATGAGGGCGATTGATCTCATAGTCACTTGTGTAGAGACACTAAGAAATATCTATTAGTGCTCATTAGAGAATGAGTTCATTGAACTGATCCGATTGAATCGCTGGATGGTATAGTACCTCACTGTCAATCAGCTTGATTCTATTGTTGCAGTTGCGTGGATGGTCTTCGGACTTGAGACACCAAGGACACCTTATTGGTGGACTTTTCTATGTTTTAACGTTGGCTTACGGATCTCTATTCACGGGATTCTATATAGTCAAGGAAAGGGTATAGCGGAAAACCGTCGAAGGGAATTGAGTATCAATAAGGAATCATTTGCTCTCAGTACTTAGAGAGAGAATACTCCAGGAAGGATGCACAGGAGTCCCTAGCCAGGGTAGACAATAATATCAGGAAAGGAGTTTTCTGATATTACACGGCAACATCTGATCCAAGTGAGTCGACCGATTAGGGTTTGATGGTACACCATATCCTGAGTTGACTCGAGAGCATTGTACTAAAGAAGGATAAAATCCACGCGGTAATTGTTGGCGGAAAGGTTCCAAGAGTGGGTTGCTTAACTCCAATACCTTTCGGGTTCACGTGGTGTTACTTGGTACCCAATGTGATTGGAGGCCCGACTGAATTTAATGTGCAACATTGATTCAGTTGACTAATTAATTAATATAAGTTATTAATTGAATCAGTGAGGAGTCACTAGGCTTAAGGCCATTAACCTGACTGGTAATTGCGCCTAGAGGGTCACACGCAAACAATTCTCAAGGTGATGGATTAAAAGTAGGTTTTATATTTAACTGGGGTTTTTTATGAAAAATCACGCTGTTAATATAAAATTTAGCGAACGGGCTGAGCAGGCCAAGCTACTGCTTAGCTCTGGCCGTCCCGTCCTCTCTCCCACTCTCTCTCTGGCACCCCCCAGCGGACCCCCTTCTCTAGGCCTGCTCCACCGTCTTCCCTAACTCCCGTCCGACGGAAATTCGACCGTGTTTTGCGGCGGTCGTTGCGATGATCGGCGAACTATTCGTGGGCTGCGTGGAACGAGGAACTAGAGGAAATCTACCGTGAGGAGGATCGCGCGGACTTCGCTAGACGCCGGACATTTGCGCGACTGGCAGTACCGACGGAACCATTCGGAAGCGGATTTAAATCCGCACGTGGTAACATCCGATTATCCAATTTTTGTTTAATCGAAACGTACTAGGATCGCAGCAATTAAACTTTTTATTTTTCCGCTGTGTTTGCGATCCCGAGAAACACGAGAACCCAATATTAGAGATTGCCACTCCCGATACGGTTTACACAGTCAAAGCCACTCTTAGTACAGTTTGCAAGGACTTTTAGAGAGTGTCGCTCCCGATACGGTTTACACGGCCGAAGCCACCCCCGGTACAGTTTGCACGGACTTAGAGAGTGCTGCTCCGGATACGGTTTATATGGTTGAAACCGCACCCGGTACGATTTGCACGGACTTAGGGAGTGTCGCTCCCGGTACCGTTTGCATGGACGAAGCCGCTCCCGGTACGGTTTACACAGACTTTTAGAGAGTGCCACTCCCGATACAGTTTACATGGTCGAAGCTGCTCCCGGTACGGTTTGCATGGACTTAGAGAGTGCCGCTCCTGGTACGGTTTACACAGCTAAAGCCGCTCCTGGTACGGTTTGCACGGACTTGGAGAATGCCGCTTCCGATGAGGTTTACACAGCCGAAGCCGCTCCCGGTTCGGTTTGCATGGACTTACAGAGTGCCGGATATGATGCTTTGGATTTGCTGTCAACTGATGCTTTTGTATTTGTATTGAACATAGTTTACATTCGGACAAAATTGAGAGTGAATTTTACATAAAATAGTGACGAAGTTGCTCTATATTCCAAGTGCGAGGAAGAGGTTGACCCGAGAGGGTCTCCAATTGGTATGCCCCTCGTCGGACGACTTCTTTCATGCGATAAGGTCCTTCCCAATTGTGAGCTAGCTTCCCTGCGGCTTCGACAGGCTTGGAGGCGTGGGCATTCTAAAGCACTAGATCTCCTGCCTCGAGATTCTGAGGCTTAACTCGGCCGTTGTGATACTTGTCCATACACTGTTGATAGGCCGTGAGCCGTATGCGGGCTAGGTCTCTCGTCTCTTCGACGAGGTCCAATTGATCCCTTATTGCCTCAGCGTTATTGCTTCGACTCCGTAAGCCATTCAGAAAGGGGTTTTGCTGGTAGGGGCTCAGCTTGTGGTTTGATAGGCCCACAATACACTCGGCAACTCATCTACCCATCGGCCTTTCGCTTCGCTGAGGCGAGTTTTCAATCCTTGCAGAATGTTGTGATTAGTGACTTCGGCCTGCCATTCGTCTGGGGATGGACCACTGAGGTGCATTTGTGTAGAATGATGAAGCCTTCACAGTTACCCCTGAACTGGCAACTGTCAAATTGCTTGTCATTGTCTGATATAATGGCCCGAGGGATTCCGAAATGGCAAATAATAGATTTCCACACAAAATTCCATGCATTACTGTCAGTGATGGATGCGAGGGGTTCAGCCTCAACCCATTTATTAAAATAATCAACGGCAACAATAATAAATTTCCTATCAGCGGTTGCCGTAGGAAAAGGGCCGAGAATGTCGATGCCCCACTGGGCGAAAGGCCATGGGTCTGACAATGATGTCAGCATAGTGGCTGACTGATGGATGAGAGAACTGAACCACTGGCATTGGTCACAACGTCGGATGAGACTAGCTGCATCCTACCGAAGGGTTGGCCACTAGTATTGTAGCGATCTGCCACCCTATAATCGGAAACCCGATTACTAAATGGGTATCGGATCATTATCTGCGGGTTCACACCCGGATCTCATACAACACATCTAGAGGAGTAAGCGTTAAACGAGGCTAAATATAACAATCACACGGACTTCAAGAAAAATATACAAGTGCGCAGGAAGGAAATTAACAATGTCCGTACACAGTCCAACAATAATTACATGGTCCAACGAATTAAATAAGTATAGGCAGAAGCAAAGTACAACAATATCGGGGCATACCCCAGAACTGAGATAGCTGTTGGTCCGCACACCAAGAAGAACACTCCACGCCGCCACTCGCCAAGAAGTCCACACCTGAAAACGCAGGGAGTGAGCCACACCAGAATTGCGCTCAGTAGGGATCATCCGATCCCCGCCTCCCACTCACACACCCACAAGTATAGTGATACAATATGAAGGCAATTAAATAAAGCAGTAAACACAGCTCCCAAAACCCGATATGAAACATACGCAATCGCAATGCAACAAGCACAGTTCTAAGGAACTCAAGTAGCCCAACTCAATATCATAATTCATAACCAAGGATCCGGCTAAACGATCAAACCACACTATCGACCGCGTACAAACGTTGCCTCACAACACCACCAACGCTCAAGCCTGTCCACCCCTACGGTGTTCCGGGCACCGTAGGGTGAGGCAATGAGTCAAACTAGCACTAACTGGGACTAGTGAACCACCACTGCCCAGCTACGTGTGCACACAAGCACTCTAGACTACTGTCCTATCGACCGGACTTCCCTCAACGCCAGGCCTCGACGCTTCAAGAGGGTCCTAGGGACCGGCGAAACCCCCGTCAAGCCGAAGCTATAGGGACTACCCACAACTCTAACCTCCCGGGTCGTATCAGGCCAAAGGGCGAAGGGTACCACTCGTAACCTTGATATCTCAGGTTACATCAGGCCCAGTGGCGAAAGGGTAAAACTCCAGCAACACCACACCCAGCTCCATAGTGAGAAACATGCCGGAAGCTGCCACGACAAACTAGGAAAGCACCGACCCGCTGAGACCAAACAGTAACCCCTCGGATAGCACGCTAGCTACTCCGGCCAAACTGGCTCTAGGTGGTTCTGCTTCCCCCAGCCATAGGTGAAACACAACATGTACCCCTCCTACACCGGTACGGCAACAATGCCACACAGACACCAAGGCCCTCCCACTTCGGCACAAGGTGACAAACGTAAACCACAATTGTTTCAGCTCCACAAGCGTATAATCACAAGCACACATGATGCAATCTCGATCACACAGAAATCCTCGGCCTCGATGTATGATTTAAAGCATGCATTGATTGAACTATCTAACAGTGAAACGCATATTAATATCATGAGTTAATATGATTCTGCCTTGAATCGCGTCGCCCGTGGCCGACACTATTCAAGCCTCCTAAACTGGTTCATGTAAACTCGGCCTCAGAATATGGCCTAAAAGGCGTCGTGCCTAGTTGTCGTTTTTTTAAAACGCGTCGCTGTCCCTAGTCGCCTGATAGCGATAGAAGCAGAGACAGCCTACAGTTGATTTACTTAAAACGCGTCGTCCAGGGAAGTCGCCGTTTGAAAGGCGTCGTTGTCCCTAGACGCCATTCAACACGGAAATCTAATCTAACATAAACCGCTTATGGGACAGTTCTGCCTAAATGGCGTCGTGCTGGCCCGTCACCATTGTAAGGAATCGCCAAGAACGCAGCGGAAAATAAAATCGATTCCTATGTATCAGTCGCTGGGATCGTAAAACGGACAATAAAATTAACGTGGGAAGAACAGTTCTTCACCTTTGCGGGGTTTCGAATCTCCCGTGGATGATTCCGACTCGGTAATCGCGCACGCGCACGATCTCTAGAGGTATCCACACGAGCTCCCGCTGTAGACGCGTTTTCCTCCTCGACTTGAGTGCTCCGACCAGATCTCAAATCCACCATACGCGGAGAGAGACAGATCTACTCCAAGAGAGAGAGAAGGAGAGAGAGAGAGGAGATAGAGAATCTGGGGTGAGTAATTCGTCCAACTAACTTTTTACCCCTTCCCCTTGGCCTCCTTATATAGAAATAGGGATAAGCACAAGGATTAATCCTCATGATTATCCAAGAGTTTGGCCTTGGATAAATCTCTATTAAATCTTCATGTTTATCCTGCGGCTTTTCATAAAAACCCAGATAAGCATGAAATTTAACGTCTCTCACCGTCTGACGAGAACTCTTATGTGTGTGACCCTCTAGGCCCATATATCAGTCCGGTTTCAGGCCCATTAAACTTAGAACTAATTCTAGAGTTTAATATTTATTAATTAACATTTAAACATCATATGTTAAATGATTAATTTAATAAACAAGTGGATTATCATCTGATGATTAATTCACTTGGCCTTCTGATCATGAACAGCATCAAACACTACCTCATGATCTCAGAAGATATAAGGGATACTGTTCCCTTTAATTGAACCTTTCCGTCTGCAGATACCGCAAAGATAAAATCCTTAACTCATTCAATATCCCAATAACGCAAGGGTATGGTTTTATAGTCAAACCCTCTATCGCATTATTTAGGTGGATTCCAGTACTCAGTTAATTTCTAGAAAGACATCTCTTTCATTTGACCCTGGCCAGAGATTTCTGTGTACACATCCATAGGACATTCTCTCTCTAGTCTTATACCAAGAGTGAGTGATCCCTTGTTGTTCACTCAGTTACCTTCGCAAGCTTTCTACTGTATCTGAGAGACCGACTATCGTAGACTTAATGGTTAAAGTCCACAAGTCAGAGAATCAAGATACAACAGTCTACAAATAAGGTATCATTGGTGACTCAGGTCAAAGGACCAACTGTGCTACTGCAACGATTGAATTCCCTGGTTGACTAATAGGTATAATTACCATCCAGGAATTCTTATTTCGGTATGTTCAGTGAACTCATTCTCTAATGAGCACCCACAAGTTTGTCTTAGTGTCACCACACGAGTGAATGTGAGATCATTCACCCTCATCACATGAGCAGACATAACTTGTGTCGATCTTATCGGATATTTAATGTCCATCTTAAATATCCTATGATCGAGAACTGTTTAAGACAAGTGACTGAGGATATTGATCTCACTATCATGATCTCATCATGATTCAATATCCAATACATTTGTCTACGGACCTTCATTACGATAATTAATTTTCAAGAACTATAAATGAAGAAATGATTGCCTTTATTAATAATTTGAACTAGAATGTACAATGATTGGCTTTGAGGCCACCCAATTTTATCATTCTCCCACTTGGACTATAGCCAATCACCCATGTGTCTAAGTCCCATAGACTTAAGGTGACGTTCTAAATTGTTTTGAGACAATGGCTTAGTCAAGGGATCTGCTACATTATCTTCAGATGAGACTTTCTCAACTACTATATCTCCTCGGGCGATGATCTCACGAATCAGATGAAATCGTCTCAGAATGTGCTTTGACTTCTGATGTGATCTTGGCTCCTTCGCTTGAGCTATTGCCCCATTGTTGTCACACAATAATGGAACAGGATCTGAAATGTTTGGAACTACTCCAAGTGCCGAGATGAATTTCTTCATCCAAACCGCCTCCTTGGCCGCTTCAGCTGCAGCAATGTATTCTGCTTCGGTCGTCGAATCTGCAGTAGTTTCTTGTTTGGAACTTTTCCAACTTACTGCACCACCATTTAACATGAATACAAATCCAGACATGGATTTGCTATCATCCATATCCGACTGAAAACTTGAGTCAGTAAACCCTCGAAGTTCCAAGTCGTTTTCTCCATAGACGAGAAATAGATCCTTAGTTCTTTTTAAGTATCTAAGGATGCATTTCACCGCCTTCCAGTGTTCTTCACCTGGATCAGCCTGATATCTGCTGGTGACAGTTAATGGGTGTGCCACATCAAGCCTAGTACATAGCATTGCATACATGATAGATCCTATTGCCGAGGCATAAAGAACTCTATCCATGTATGCTTTCTCTTTAGGTGTCTTGGGAGACATTTCTTTAGAGAGATAAATTCCATGCCTCATTGAAACGAGGCCTCTGTTAGAATTTTTCATGCCAAACCTTTTGACTATGGTATCTATGTACATAGATTGGGATAAGCCAAGCATCCTTTTGGACCTATCTCTATAGATCTTTACTCCCAGAATATAGGATGCTTCTCCTAAATCTTTCATGGAGAAGTTTTTGGATAACCAAGTCTTTACTGATGACAACATTCCTACATCATTCCCAATGAGTCAAATGTCATCAACGTAAAGTACCAAAAAGGTAACTACGCTCCCACTAGCCTTTTTGTATACAGAAGGTTCATCTTCATTCTTAATGAAGTCATAAGATTTGATTGCTTCATCAAATCTTAAGTTCCAAGTTCGGGATGCCTGCTTTAATCCATAGATGGATCTTTGCAGCTTGCATACCTTGCTTGAATGCTCTTTGGAAATGAATCCTTCAGGTTGTATCATATACACCTCTTATTGAAGGTTCCCGTTAAGGAATGCTGTTTTCACATCCATTTTCCATATTTCATAATCATAGAATGCGGCGATAGCAAGAAGTATTCTGATTGACTTAATCATGGCAACTGGAGAAAAGGTTTTGTCATAGTCAATGCATTGCCTTTGACGATATCCTTTCGCTACCAGCCTTGCCTTGTATGTGTCAATCTGTCCATCTGCCCCGATCTTTCTTTTAAAGATCCATTTACTGCCAATAGGTACTATACCTTCTGGCATATCAACCAAGTTCCAAACTTGGTTGGCATACATGAACTGAATTTCAGAATTCATTGCCTCTTGCCATTTCTCTAATTCTTGACTATTCATAGCTTCTAGGTAGGTTTGAGGATCATCATCCTCATTTAAGTGCACTTTTGATTTGTCATCATCGATATGTCCAACATATCTTTCAGGCTGCTTAGGCACTCTACCTGATCTGCGAACGTTTTGTGTATCATCTTGAACAAGTTCATGAGTCAATGGTTCAGTGGATGAACTAGTGTTGATTTGTGAGTCTAGAATTTCTTCCAGTTCTATCTGGCTCCCACAGTCTTCTTTTGAAAGATATTCTTTCTCTAAGAAGACATCTCTTTTCGTGACAAACACCTTTTGATCGCTGGACTGATAGAAATAATATCCAAAAGTCTCTTTTGGATATCGCACAAATCTACATTTCTCTGTCCTGGAATCCAGTTTGTCTGGATCCTGTCTTTTGACATGTGCAGGACAACCCCAGACTCTAACATGCTTAAAGTCTGGTTTCTTTCCTTTCCATATCTCATATGGAGTGGAAGATACCGACTTACTGGGAACTTTGTTCAACAGATATGCAGCAGTCAACAGTGCATATCCCCATAAAGAGATTGGAAGTTTGGCATAACTCATCATTGATCGTACCATATCTAATAGAGTACGATTTCTCCTTTCCGATACACCATTTAATTGTGGTGTATGGGGAGGAGTCCACTGAGACAAAATACCATTATTCTTAAGATATTGTGTGAATTCTGTACTTAAGTATTCACCCCCTAGATCTGATCGAAGAGTTTTGATACTCTTTCCAGTCTGGTTCTCAACTTCATTTTTAAACTCTTTAAATTTCTCAAAGACTTCTGACTTATATTTCATTAAATATATGTAGCCATATCTTGAGAAATCATCTGTAAATGAAACAAAGTATGAGTAACTACCCATAGCATGAGTGGACATTGGACCACATACATCACTATGTATTAGTTCCAATAAGTCCTTAGCTCTGTCACCATGTCCTGAAAACGGAGCTTTGGTCATCTTTCCCATGAGACAAGCTTCACAGGTTGCAAATGATCAAGATATCCATTCTTTTGCAACCTAATGATCATGTTCTCATTTATATGACCTAGCCTACAATGCCATAGGTACGATTTATTCACATCCTTATCTATTCGTTCAAGAGATTTATTTACCAGACAAACATCATATGAAATATCAAGTAAATATAATCCATTCAATAAATATCCCGAAGCAAACAATTTGTCTCCTTGATAAATGGAACAACCTTTATTCTCTAGTTTCATAGAATATCCTTGTTTATCTAAACATGAAATAGATATGATATTCCTAATAATGGTCGGAACATAATACCAATCTATTAGTTCCAATGAGTCTCCTTACGGCATCTGAAGTCTTGCTGTCCCCACAGCTAACGCAGCAACTTTTGCTCCATTCCCCAGCCTCAGATCCACGTCTCTGCGGTTCAATCTTCTTTTACTTGTTAGCACCTGCAAGTTATTGCAGATATGAGAAACACATCCAGTATCTAATACCCAAGATGTTGATTCTCTATAAGACAAGTTAAGATCGATCATGAGTATACCTGAAGCTTCACCAAGCTTCTCCTTTGCTTTTTTTGCTAGATAAATCTTGCAGTTTCTCTTCCAATGACCTTCTTTATGGCAGTGGAAACACTGGCCTTTATCATTGACTTTAGCTTTGTCCTTTTGAACTACCGGTTTGCTTTTCACTAGCTTCTTAGGCTTACCTTTCTTAAAGGTCTGTCTAGCTTTTCTTTTCTTGTTAGTCTTACCAACAAGCATTACATGTGGCTTGTCTTTCTGGATAGTGCCTTCTGTTGTCTTCAACATGTTGAGCAGCTGAACCAGTGTAACTTCAATTTTGTTCACATTGAAGTTGATAATGAATTGTGAAAATGAATCTGGAAGGGACTGTAGGATTAAGTCGATGCTTAGGTCATTGTTCATAACAAAGCCAAGCACAGCAAGCCTCTCAATCCATTCTATCATCTTGAGTACATGAGTTTACACAGATGTACCCTCGCTCATTCTGGTCCTGAACAATTTCTTAGATATCTCATATCTTTCTGTTCTGGATTATTCACCAAACAACTTTTGTAGGTGATTCAGAATGGACTTAGGTTCTATGTTATCATGCTGTCGTTGCAGTTCATTGTTCATTGAACCAAGCATGTAACATTGGACTTTGACAGAGTCCTCCTTCCAGTTTTCAAACATCATTAATTCATCTTCGTTAGCATTTTCACCGGGTTGTACTGGATCTGGTTGATCCAGGACATAGGCTAGCTTTTCACACCTGAGGACAATCTTCAGGTTGCGTAACCAGTCAATGTAATTAGGTCCCGTGAGTTTGTTTGCATCAAGTATGCAACGAAGGGGGTTAGGTGACGACATAGCGACCTACAAGGAAATATATATAAAAATGAGCAGATAGTTTTTAAAATCAGATTTAGGACTTTTAATCTTGATTTAGGCTCCCACTATTTTTCGGCGATCTGTATGACCCTCTAATATACAGAACGGGAGATTCTGGTGATTTCCTAGTGGGGATCAGAATCCTTCGGGCATCATGCATGTGACCTTGTGGTAGCACAACAAATCACATCAAGTCCCTTAGGCAGTCAACTCTTGACAATTGCAACATTTGCAATATCCGATCAATTTAACCCCTGAATCAGAATAACCTTGTGGTAGCACAACAAATCAAATGATTCAGTTAAGTTTATCCATCATTACTCAAATAACATGGATTCATAGTGCAATCCTTGTGGTAGCACAACAAAACTACACTATTTGTCTATTTATCTTAATGACATCACATGTCGTAGACCTAGGTTAATTTCTAAATCAAATAGACCTTGTGGTAGCACAACAAATCCATTTGAGATAAGAATTATCCTAAGATCTATAATGATGGTGGGTTACGTGGATTATTCTGAATATCTCACGTTTACAACTTAAATTTTTAAAAGAGGGTTTTTGAGTTGATTTATAAAAAATCGTGCTATCAATAGTATTTCGATTTGAAGTATCATTATACTTAATAGAAATATATATATATGATAGCATAATCCACAAATATCATATATATGCAGAAAAATTAAATAGAGATGATCATGGACTGCTAAAGCTACTATGGAATCATCGGAGCCAAACGATGATCCATAATAGAATCCTAATGTGAAAACAGGAACACTGGTTCCATTTGATGCGAGTCCTTCCTCCAGAGGTGTCTTCAGAAGATCCCATCCTCTAAGCTTAATCCGAAACATTTAAATATGAAATTTAAGACTCGCAGGTCCATAAATTTACATTTAAACACTAAGAAACCTTGATTTTATCAAGGGGAGTACAATCTTATAGGAAGGTAGAGAGTACATTTGGATTAAGAGAGAGGAGGACACGCAGGTCCTATTTAAAATACCAAATGAAATAAGCATCGCATTCATTCACATCAATCATCACATGATAATAATAAGTCCATGATCATCCCACCAGAAAAACATATCACATGCATCACAATCATCACATAATTGCAGTAGGTATTAAATTTTATAAATATGAAATTATAATACCAATTAGTTTTCGAAATAAGACTTATTTCAACATTATCAATAATATTCAAAGCATTATTGACTAATGAAATAACTAAACCATTCAGTTAATCTAAATACTAATTCAAACAATTTGAACTAATAAATAAAATCAAGTTATGCATAAAATGAGTTTAAAACAATTTTAAACTGAATTGATTTAATAGGCAAGTTAATTATCTAAAACATTTTTAAATAATTAACTAAAACCCTATTATCAATGAAACCCTTTAAGTGAAATAATAGTCATTAAACAGTTTAATAACCTGTTAATAATCATAAGAATAATTAATAACAATTATTAATTATTCCTCAAATTTTTCTGTTTTAAAACAATTTTAAAATGGGCTGAAAAGGGCTTAAAATGGGCTAATAAAAGGTTAATGGGCCTAAACGGGTCGGTGAGGGGGGGGGCGGTTCCGGATCAGATCCGGGTTGAGCGCGGGTCCAGGCGGGCGGCCCGGCAGCCCATGCGACGGTCACCCCCACCGCCCGATTAGGGTTACAGGCGGGGGTGCCGCCTGGTTCGACCCCGACCGGCGGGGGGAGGGGGTCACCGGCCCGGCCGAAGGGTGGCAGGGCTCCGGCCGGCCCCTACGGCACCGGTGGACGTCGCCGACGGCGTCGAACGTCGCCAGCGCCGCCCCGGACTCCCTGTTTGGCATTTGCATGCGATCTCATCGCATGCCATGGCGTTTTTGAGGGCAAGCCACTGTGGGAAGGCCACCGCCGGCCATGACGGAGCCAAGGCGGCGTCGGACGGCGCCGTGGACGTCCGCTAAGGTTGTTGGAGGCTTTCCAGACGTCACCGAACGTCCCGATCAAGCCATGATAATCCGATTATTTGATTATCCTTTCTTTCATGGCCGATCAACGACGACGCTGCTGCGATTGCCGGGCTTCACCAGACGACTCTGGTGCTCTCAACCGGTGATAGGAGGCCAGGGACATTCCCTAGAGCATCCGATCAAGAAGCTGCCTTCTACAAACCCCATGCTAATCTCCTCGACTACTGTTCATAACAGATGTAATGAAGATAAGCATCACAGAAGTATCACCGGACCTCCATGCACAATCGGAAAGAACTCGCCCATACTGTTGGAGGGTTCTTATAAAAAAAAATTAATCAGCCCTAATATTCGTACCCGCCAGTTTATCCATGAACAAAATACCCCCTTTTAAAAACCGGGATCAAATCCCAACAAGTTTTAGACCTTCTAAAAACGTGGGAACGATTCCCAGATTTTTAAAATAACTTTTACCCAAGAACACGTACAATACAGGTTCTTCACGCATAACGAGAAAATTACGCAAAACGATGCCGTTTTACCATCGAACAAGCAACATGGCTCTGATACCACTGTAAGGAATCGCCAAGAACGCAGCGGAGAATAAAATCGATTCCTATGTATCGGTCGCTGGGATCGTAAAACGGACAATAAAATTAACGTGGGAAGAACAGTTCTTCACCTTTGCGGGGTTTCGAATCTCCCGTGGATGATTCTGACTCGGTAATCGCGCACGCGCACGATCTCTAGAGGTATCCACACGAGCTCCCGCTGCAGACGCGTTTTCCTTCTCAACTTGAGTGCTCCGACCAGATCTCAAATCCACTATGCGCGGAGAGAGACAGATCTACTCCAAGAGAGAGAGAAGGAGAGAGAGAGAGGAGATAGAGAATCTAGGGTGAGTAATTCGTCCAACTAACTTTTTACCCCTCCCCCTTGGCCTCCTTATATAGAAATAAGGATAAGCACAAGGATTAATCCTCATGATTATTCAAGAGTTTGGCCTTGGATAAATCTCTATTAAATCTTCATGTTTATCCTGCGGCTTTTCATAAAAATCCAGATAAGCATGAAATTTAACGTCTCTCACCGTCTGACGAGAACTCTTATGTGTGTGACCCTCTAGGCCTATATATCAGTCCAGTTTCAAGCCCATTAAACTTAGAACTAATTCTAGAGTTTAATATTTATTAATTAACATTTAAACATCATATTTTAAATGATTAATTTAATAAACAAGTGGATTATCATATGATGATTAATTCACTTGGCCTTCTGATCATGAACAGCACCAAACACTACCTCATGATCCCAGAAGATATAAGGGATGTTGTTCCCTTTAATTGAACCTTTCCGTCTGCAGATACCGCAAAGATAAAATCCTTCACTCATTCAATGTCCCAATAACGCAAGGGTATGGTTTTATAGTCAAACCCTCTATCGCATTATTTAGGTGGATTCCAGTACTCAGTTAATTTCTAGAAAGACATCTCTTTCATTTGACCCTGGCCAGGGATTTTTGTGTTCACATCCATAGGACATTCTCTCTCTTGTTGTTCACTCAATTACCTTCGCAAGCTTTCCACTGTATCTGAGAGACCGACTATCGTGGACTTAATGGTTAAAGTCCACAAGTCAGAGAATCAAGATACAATGGTGTTCAAACAAGGTATCATTGGTGACTCAGGTCAAAGGACCAACTGTGCTACTGCAACGATTGAATTCCCTGGTTGACTAATAGGTATAATTACCATCCAGGAATTCTTATTTGGGTCTGTTCAGTGAACTCATTCTCTAATGAGCACCCACAAGTTTGTCTTAGTGTCACCACACGAGTGAATGTGAGATCATTCACCCTCATCACATGAGCAGACATAACTTGTGTCGATCTTATCGGATATTTAATGTCCATCTTAAATATCCTATGATCGAGAACTGTTTAAAACAAGTGACTGAGGATATTGATCTCACTATCATGATCTCATCATGATTCAATATCCCATACATTTGTCTACGGACCTTCATTACGATAGTTAATTTCCAAGAACTATAAATGAAGAAATGATTGCCTTTATTAATAATTTGAACTAGAATGTACAATGATTGGCTTTGAGGCCACCCAATTCTATCAACCATTATAAATGGCGTCGTCGTAGCGCGACGTCATTTAGAGCCAGAAACCAGGTTCCTGCAGCTCAACCCGAGGGTTCCCTTTCACCCCAAAAACACTCCAAAAAAGGAAATGAAGTGGGGAATCCAATTCACCACGTGAAACCCACAAATCCCCATTCATAAAAACGACCATTTTCATTAAGAAAGCCCCTTAACATGCTCATTCTACCCCAAACCTCCATACACGCCTCATGCTTCAAAACGGAAAACATGGATGAAACAACCACATTACATGCAAGGTTCGTCCCCCTACCGGTTACTTGAACTCCTTCTGGCTCCGTGCCGCCGAACCGCCGCACCGCAGACCGCCGCCGGTACCTCCGAGGATGTCGTCACTCCGCCGGGACGTTGGCCGCCACCCGGAGAATGAAGCGCCGCAAGGGAAGTGGTGGTGGCAGTGGTGAGAGGTAGAGAGGTGCTGGAGTGGTGGAAGCGGAAGAAGGGGAAGGGGAAAGGAAAGGAGGGAAACGGAGGGGGCGGAGAGAGGGAAGAGAGAGAGTGAGAAGGAGAGAATAAGGGAAAGGAGGGAAGGCTCGCGGGGTCAATCTGAAACAGGTTAAAACGCGTCGTGCTAGACAGACGCCTATCAGCTAACATGACGGGCCGTATTCTGACAGACCAGGGTCGTGCTCTGAATCGCGTCGTCCATCAAGCACGCCGTTCAGACGACAAGACTGGGGCAGTACTCTCGCGGCCTGAAGCCAGCCCACGTGACGCCCACATGGCACAACAGCAACCTAGCTAATTGGCGTCCACAACCGAAGCTATAGGGACTACCCACAACCCTAACCTCCCGGGTCGCATCAGGCCAAAGGGCGAAGGGTACCACTCGTAACCTTGATATCTCAGGTTACATTAGGCCTAGTGGCGAAAGGGTAAAACTCCAGCAACATCACACCCAGCTCCACAGTGAGAAACATGCCGGAAGCTGCCACGACAAACTAAGAAAGCACCGACCCGATGAGACCAAACAGTAACCCCTCGGATAGCACGCTAGCTACTCCGGCCAAACTGGCTCTAGGTGGTTCTGCTTCCCCCAGCCATAGGTGAAACACAACATGTACCCCTCCCACACCGATACGACAACAATGCCATACAGACACCAAGGCCCTCCGACTTCGGCACAAGGTGACAAACGTAAACCACAATTGTTCCAGCTCCACAAGCGTATAATCACAAGCACACATGATGCAATCTCGATCACACAAAAATCCTCGGCCTCGATGTATGATTTAAAGCATGCATTGATTGAACTATCTAACAGTGAAATGCATATTAATATCATGAGTTAATGTGATTCTGCCTTGAATCGCGTCGCCCGTGGCCGACGCTATTCAAGCCTCCTAAACTGGTTCATGTAAACTCGGCTTCAGAATATGGCCTAAAAGGCGTCGTGCCTAGTCGTCGTTTTTTTTAAAATGCGTCGCTGTCCCTAGTTGCCTGATAGCGACAGAAGCAGAGAGAGCCTACGGTTGATTTACTTAAAACGCGTCGTCCTGGGAAGCTGCCGTTTGAAAGGCGTCGTTGTCCCTAGACGCCATTCAACACGGAAATCTAATCTAACATAAACCGCTTCTGGGACATTTCTGCCTAAATGGCGTCTTGCTGGTCTGTCACCATTTTAAATAGCGTCGTCGGAGCGCGACGTCATTTAGAGCCAAAAACCAGGTTCCTGTAGCTCAGCCCGAGGGTTCCCTTTCACCCCAAAATCACCCAAAAAACACTCCAAAACAGGAAATGAAGAGGGGAAACCAATTCACCACGTGAAACCCACAAATCCCCATTCATAAAAGCGGCCATTTTTATTAAGAAAGCCCCTTAACATGATCATTCTACCCCAAACCTCCATACACGCCTCATGCTTCAAAATGGAAAGCATGGATGAAACAACCACATTACATGCACGGTTCGTCCCCTTACCGGTTACTTGAACTCCTCCTGGCTCCGTGCCACCGAACCGCCCACCGCAAACCGCCACCGGTACCTCTGTGGACGTCGTCACTCCGCCGGGACGTCGGCCGCCGCCCGGAGAATGAAGCGCCGCGAAGGAAGTGGTGGTGGTAGTGGTGAGAGGTAGAGAGGTGCTGGAGTGGTGTAAGAGAAAGAAGGGGAAGGGGAAAGGAAAGGAGGGAAACGGAGGGGGCAGAGACAGGGTAGACAGAGAGTGAGAAGGAGAGAATGAGGGAAAGGAGGGAAGGCTCGCGGGGTCAATCTGAAACAGGTTAAAGCGCGTCATGCTAGGTAGACGCCTATCAGCTGGCATGACGGGTCGTACTCTAACAGACCAGGGTCGTGCTTTGAATCGCGTCGTCCATCAGGGACGCCGTTCAGACGACAAGACCGGGGCTATACTCTAGCAGCACGAAGCCAGCCCACGTGGCACAACAACAACCTAGCTAAATGGTGTCTACACAGTACGACGCCATTCGAAACGCGTCGTGCACTCTAGACGTCATTTAGAAGGCATACCCCATATCCATCAGGGGTTAAACCAGGGTGTAAGGACTGAGGTTTCGGGTTCGGTTTTCGGGTCGGGATCGGGCCGGATCCCCTGGTTTGGACCCTGTGGGGTCTTGTGATTTCTGGCTGAATGGCGTCAGCCCTCGTCGACGCCTTTCAAAAGGCGTCAGGGTGCGTGGACGCCATTTAGGTTCCTGGTTGTTGCGCCACGTGGGCGGGTTTTCGGGCCGCGAGAGTACGGCCCTGTCAGATTTGTCTGAACGGCGTCCAGGTGGGTCGACGCGTTTCAGACTGCGACATCTGCGATGTCAGGGCATGGCGCCAGAGCGTGGTCAGTACGGCCTGTCACATCGTCTGAACGGCGTCCACGGTGGGCGACGCGTTTCAGAGCGGTGTCTGTACGGCTGTCCTGTCAGACTGATAGGCGTCTGCCTCGATCGACGCGTTTTAGCTGGTTTCGGATTGACCCCGCGAGCCTCCCCTTCTTTCCCTCATTCTCACCTTCACACTCTCTCTCCTCGCCCTCTTCGCCCTCTCCGACGCTCTTCCTCCCCCTCCCTTCCTCTTCTTCCTCTTCCACCACTCCAACACCACCTCACCTCTCACCTCTACCTCCACCACTTCCTTCGCGGTGTTCCACTCTCCGGACGGCGGCCGACGTCCCGGCGGAGTGGCGGCGTCCCCGAAGGTACCGGCGGCGGCGTGGGGCGAGACGGGTCGGCGGCGAGGAGCTTGGTGGAGTTCAAGAATCGGTAGGGGGACGAACCTTGCTTGTGATGTTCGTGTGATTCTCGGCGTGACGTGATGTAATTGGGGCTAGAATGAGCATGTTTAGGGGGTTTTCTTGTGGGAATTGACGTACTTGTGATCGTAGGATTCGGCGTATGCATGTGGTAGTTGAGTTCTCCTTCCTCTCCCTCTTGTTTTGGGGTTTTCGGGGTGCTTGGGGTTCAAGGGAGGAACCCTCGGTTCGAATCAGGGAACCTGGTTCCTGGCGCTGAAAGGCGTCGTCCCTGGTCGACGTCTTTTAGAAGGACGTCGGTTAAGTACGACGCGTTTCAGGGCAGGAATCTCCCTGCTCGAGTTTCAGAGGTTAGGGGTGCTGGGCTAAATGACGTCATGGGTGATCGACGCCTTTCTGAAGGACGTCGAGTCACCATGACGCCATTTAGGCAGGATTTGCCCCCGCTTAATGGTTCTGTATTCTGGATTTCGGGGTTGAATGGCGTCGGGCCATCCAGACGCGTTTTAATAGGCGACTTCATCGGTGGACGCGTTTTAAAGGTTATTCTGGTCTTCTAATAAACCCGTCTGTGGGGCTTGAATGGCGTCGACCTCGGTCGACGCGATTCAAGCCAGGAATGGTTAACTTGGGGTATTTGATGTATGTTTCACGGTGGGATGGTTCTAATGCATGCTTTGAGTTATATACTGAGACTGAGAACTTCTGCATGACTGGGATTTCATCATCTGTGGGTGTGTATGTGCTTTAACTGTACGTTGAGACTGGGGTTTACTGTGCGAATGGATTGACAGCATGTTATATGTGTGTGTGTGTGATCATACGACTGTGGATCGATGTGACAATGGTTTCCGATGTCACCATGGACCGGTGGGGACAGGGTCATGGTGTCTGTGAGGAGGGGTGCTCGTGGTGTTTTACCTTAGCTGAGGGAAGCAGAACCACCTTGAGCCGGCGGGCCGGAGTAGCTAGTGTGCTATCCGAGGGGTTGCTGTTTGGTCTCAGCGGGTCGGGGTTTCCCTTGCTTGTTGTGACGGCTTCCGGCGTGTCTCTTGCTGTGGAGCTGGTGGTTTTACTGGTGGGAGTTGGTTTACCCTTTAGCCAATGGGCCTGATGTGACCTTTGATCAAGGTTACGAGTGGTACCTTTAGCCCTTGGCCTGATGCAGCCCGGGAGAGTTGGGTCTGTGGGTAGTTCCTATAGCTGCGGCTTGACGGGGGTTCCCGGTCCCCAGGACCCTCCAGGAAAGTGCTGAGGCCTAGCGTGGAGGCAATCCGGTGGTAGGACAGTAGTCTAGACTGCTTGTGTGCACACGTAGCTGGCAGTGGCGGTACACTGAGTCCAGCTAGTCCTAGTTCAGCTCACTGCCTCACCCTACAGTGCTCCGGAACGCTGTAGGGGTGGACAGGCGTGAGCACTGGTGGTAGTGTTGGGAGGCGACGTCTGACTTCGGTCGACTGTGTGGTTTAGTCGCCTTGTGGACTTCGGTCGTGAGACGTGACTCTGTGTTGGGTTCTTCGGGTTACTCAGCGTTGTTCCTGCTACACTGTCTGTCGTACGTTTCGTACCGGGGTTGCCTGTTGTATTTACTGCTTTACTCGACTGTTCTATATATTACTGTTGCTTCACTTGTGGGTGTGTGAGTGGGAGGCAGGGGATCGGATGATCCCTACTGAGCCCAGTTCTGGTGTGGCTCACTCCCTTCGGTTTCAGGTGTGGACTTCGAGGCGCAGCGGTAGCGTGGTGTCTTCTTGGTGTGCGGACCAGCAGCTGTCTTAGTTCCGGGGTATGCCCCGATGTTGTTGTACTTTCTTTCTGCCTGTACTCATTTAATTGTTGGACATGTAATTATTGTTGGACTGTATACGGACATTGTTACTTTCCCTGCGCACTTGTTTACCTTTGTAGTCCGTGAGATTGTTATATTTAGCACTGTTTAGCACTTACTCCTCCAGATGTGTTGTGCGAGATCCGGGTGTGAGCCCGTAGTTAATGGGCCGACATCCATTTAGTGACCGGGTCCCCGGTCATAGGATGGCGGGTCGTTACACAGGGGGTCCGGCCCGAAACTTACCCAATAGCTGAACCCGAATCCTGAATCCTAACAAGTATCCCTACCATAGAAGCTAGTGGGCTAGGGCGTGGCCCACTGCGTATGCTCCGCAGACTCCTTCATGAACTTCCTGAAAAGCGTAACTGTTAGTATTAGATGGTCTCAAAGCCAATCCGATACTATGTACTTATTTAGATTATTAATAAATGGCAATAATTCATTGTGTGTAATTAATTCGTTCTGTGTTTATCGTATTACGATGAAGTCCATGAACATGTGCAATAGCCTTCGGATTATGATGAGATCATAATTACGGGACCGAAGACTTATAAACACATGTGCTTAATTGTTCCTAGTCATAGGATGTTTGAGATAGGACATCGAACATCCGGATACACTAGTATAGGTTACTTCAGCTCATATGATGAGGGTGGCTGATCCCATAAGTCACTTGTGTGGAGACATTATGCTGAACCTATAGGTGCTCATTGGTGAATGAGTTCACTGAACTGATCCGACTATGAATCGCTGGATGGTAATCACCTCACTGTTAACCAGCTCGATTCATTTGTCACGGTTGCGTGGATGATCCTTGGACCTGAGACTCCAAAGATATCTTGTTGGTAGGTTTCTGAGCTTTGACCTTGACGAACGAATCCCTAACCATGGGTTATCAATAAGTCAAGCGATCGGGTTCAGTGAAATGCCCTCGAAGGTAATTGTGTGTTCAATACGGGATCATCCGCTCTCGGTTGTTTGAGAGAGAATGTTCCGGGAATGATGCGCTTAAAGTCCCTAGCTAGGGCGGACTCTGCAATCGATAAGGAGTTATTGGATTCAGATTAGCGGCATTTGATTCAAGTGAATCGACCAAATAGGGTTTAACAGTAAACCATGCCCTAGGTCGATTCGGTAACATTGTACGGATGAAGGATTAAATCTGCATGCTAACTGATGACAGAAAGGTTCCAATAGAGCGTTGCGATAACCCAGTGCCATCCAGGATCACGCGATGTTGCTTGGCATCCAACGTGATCGGCAGTCCGTCCGAATTTATTGTGGGACATTAAATTCGGCTGATTAATTGAATATAAGGATATTAAATAACTCAGTGGGTCAGTAAAGGGTTACTGGACTTAATGGGCTATTAACTGGACTGGTATTTGGGCCTAGAGGGTCACACGCAAATGGTTTTCAAGTCGATAGATAATCCGACAGGATTTCGGCTAAGTCTGGGTTTTTATGAAAAATCGCAAACTGACTTCTTATAAAAGAACGGATTCTACGTCTGGGGCCAGAAACCCTGACCTAGCAGTCATTCGTTCTTCCCCACTTTCTCTCTCTTCTGGGCGTGTGGTTCCCAACTGCTCCACCTTCCGTTCGACGGGGATTCCGAATCCTCATGTCGCGGCGGATTACGCGCAGTCAGACTGTAACGACCCGCCATCCTATGACCGGAGACCCGATCACTAAATGGATGTCGGCCCATTAACTGCTGGTTCGCACCCGGATCTCACACAACACATCTGGAGGAGTAAGCGTTAAACAAGGCTAAATATAACAATCACACGGACTACAAAGAGAGAACAAATGCACAGGAAAGAGATTAACAATGTCCGTATACAGTCCAACAATAATTACATGGTCCAACAAATTAAATAAGTACAGGCAGAAGTAAAGTACAACAACATCGGGGCATACCCCGGAACTGAGACAGCTGTTGGTCCGTACACCAAGGAGAACACCACACGCCGCCACACGCCACGAGGTCCACACCTGAAACCGCAGGGAGTGAGCCACACCAGAATTGGGCTCAGTAGGGATCATCCGATCCCCTGCCTCCCACTCACACACCCACAAGTGCAACAATACGGATATATGGCAATTAAGTAAAGCAGTAAACATAGCACCCAAATCTGATATGAAACATACGCATAAGCTGTGTAGCAGGAACAGTTCTAAGTAACCCGAAGAACCCAACACAAAGTCACGTCTCACAGCCAAAGTCCACAAAGCGACCGAACCACACTGTCGACCGAAGTCAAACGTCGCCTCACAACACTACCACCGCTGCTCACGCCTGTCCGCCCCTACAGTGTTCCGGGGCACTGTAAGGTGAGGCAGTGAGTCAAACTAGGACTAGCTGGGACAAGTGAACCACCACTGCCCAGCTACGTGTGCACACAAGTAGTCTAGACTACTGTCCTACCGACCGGATTTCCTCTACGCCAGGCCTCGGCGCTTCAGGAGGGCCCTGGGGACCGGCGAACCCCCGTCAAGCCGAAGGTACAGGAACTACCCACAACCCTAACCTCTCGGGTTGCGTCAGGCCAAAGGGCGAAGGGTACCACTCGTAACCTTGATCAAAGGTCACATTAGGCCCAGTGGCTACAGGGGTAAAACAACTCCAACAATACCACAACCAGCTCCATAGCAAGAAACGCGCCGGAAGCTGCCACGACAAACAGGGAAAACCCCGACCCGCTGAGACCAAACAGCAACCCCACGGATAGCACACCGGCTACTCCGGCCCGACGGGCTCAAGGTGGTTCTGTTTCCCTCAGCCAAAGGCAAAACACAACATGTACCACTCCCCCACCAGTACGGCAACAATGCCTCACAGACATCATGGCCCTTCCCCATCAGCCCAAGGTGACAAACGTAAACCACAGTAGTTCCAAATCCATATCCGCATAAGCACACACACACACACACATATGATGTAATTCTATCCACGCAGAAATCCTCAGTCTCAGTGTACAACTTAAATCATGCATTTGAACCATCCAATCGTAAAACATGTGTTAAATAACAGGAGTTAAGCAGTTCTGTCTTGAATCGCGTCGACCGAGGTCGACGCCATTCAAGCCCCTAAAACAGGTTCATTAAAACCAGATTATTCCTTAAACCACGTCGACATGGGAAGCCGTCCTTTAAAACGCGTCAGACTCCACAGACACCATTCACCACAGAATTTCAGATTTGCAGAAGCCTCAGTCGGGGTGATTTCCTGCCTAAAAGGCGTCATGATAGTCCGACGTCCTTCTAAAAGGCGTCGTCCATACATGACGTCTTTTAACGCCAGAACCCCGTACAACAAAACCTCAAACAGGGAGGTTTCTGCTCTAAAAAGGCGTCGTACTGCCCTGACATCCTTCTAAAAGGCGTCGACCAGGCACGACGCCGTTTAGCGCCAAAAACCTGGTTCTCTGGTTCGATCCGAGGGTTTCTCCTTTAACCCCAAACACCCCGAAAATGCCCAAAACAGAAGGGGGAGGAAAGGGAAATCATCTACCACAAGCATGCTACAATTCCACAATCCCTAACACGGCCATTCCCACAAGAAAACACCCTAAACATGCTCAGTCTAACCCAAAACACATCATGCCACGCCAAGGAAACCGATAATCACAATTCATGCAAGGTTCGTCCTCCTACTGGTTCTTGAACTCCTCCAAGCTCCGTGCCGCCGACCCGCCGCACCGTAGACCGCCGCCGGTACCTCCGAGGACGTCGCCACTCCGCCGGGACGTCGGCCGCCGTCCGGAGAATGGAGCGCCGCGAAGGAAGTGGTGGTGGTAGAGGTGAGAGGTAGGGAGGTGTTGGAGTGGTGGAAGAGGAAGAAGAGGAAGGGAAAGGGGAAAAGAGGGTCGGAGAGGCGGAGAGGGCCAAGAGAGAGAGAGTGGGGGCGAAAATGAGGGAAAGAAGGGGAGGCTCGCGGGGTCAATCAGAAATTGGCTAAAAACGCGTCGACAGAGACAGACGCCTATCAGATGACAGGACGGGCCGTACTGACAGCGCTCTGAAACGCGTCGACCACCACGGACGCCGTTCAGCTGACATGTCAGGCACCGTACACTGACACCTCAGGGTCGCAGTCTGAATCGCGTCGTCCATCATGGACGCCGTTCAGACGACGAGACAGGGGCCGTACTCTCGCGGCCCGAAACCCGCCCACGTGGCACGACAGCAAGCAGACTTAAATGGCGTCCACACAACCTGACGCCTTTTGAAAGGCGTTGAGCAGTGCAGACGTCATTCAGTCAAAACTCTCAAGACTACCCTCAGGGTCCAAACCAGGGGATCCGGCCCGAACCCGACCTGAATACTAAACCCTAAACCTCAATCCTTACACAGACTTGATCTAAGAACGCCGTAGCGAGCGAGGAAGCGAGGACGATCCATCATGAGGAGAACCACGTGGATACCGCTAGAGGTCGGGCATCTGCGCAACTTGTGGCATCGCTCCGACGGAACCAGAAAACGGACGTGGATTCGAATCCGCGCAAGGTAAATCGATTTACACCGGTTTTATTTTAACAACCGAAACGGGACAGATCTGGTCCCGAAAATTTTATTCCGCTGCCTTTTAGGATCGGATCCCGACACAGCGATCCCAACAGTGGTATCAGAGCCAGGTTCCGCTGTGTTTTCGCCATTTCGATCTTCGAGATTACAAATTTTATAGTTGTCTCCATGCCCAGTTTATGATTTTAATTGCAGATGACGTGTTCATTAGATGAGCACGCTTAATTTACTGTAAATTAATACATTAAAATCGGATTTACTTCTTGCACGTTTTTGTGTTCTTCGTCCGACGAAGAACGGCCTTGAATCGGCACCTCCACGGGCACCCCAAATCGTTGGGGAGGGCTCGATGATGCATGGGCTTTCTCCCACATGGTCGTAGGTCTACTGTGGCCTCTCAATCGGCTGTAGGAAGGACGGATGGGGCTCCCCTTCTTCTTCCAGATACCTGCAATTTTTTCCTTGAAAGGAGGGATTCGGATTGGCCTTTAAACAATGCAAGGGTAGATTTTAGGGGTCTCCACCGGGGTTTTGGGGGCCGCCGGCGCCGTCCACGGTGACTGGCTTCACCAGAGGGGAACCACGGCGCCGAGGGGCCGCCGGCCGGCACCTGTAGACCAGGTTGCCGGCGGCGGCAGGGGGGGTTTTCCCCTCACCTACGGCGCAGCTAGGGTTTTCCCTAGCTGCGTCGGGTGAAAGGGGAGGGCCCGACTGGGCCGGGCCGGGCCCTGGGGGCCCGAGCCAGTCGGGCGCCTGACCCGACCCAGGCCGGCCCTGACAGGGCAGTCTGGGCCGAGCCAGGCGCCGGCTGGGCTTGGCCCAAGGGCCAGTCCGGGCCCATCTGAACCGCCCCTTTGACCAGCCCTTTTTACCCCATTTTTAGTTCCCTTTTTTAATTTGTTTATGGCCCTTTAAAAATTACAGTTTTTATTTAATTTTAAATTTAGAATTTTGATTAAATAAAATCTGTTTATTCATTGCAAAGGGGTCAGTAAATGAATTAATGTATTTTAGGGAATTAATCACTTAACAAATGTTGTTAATTTGATGATTTAATCTAATAGTTAGATTATGGATATTGAAAGGATTAATTAAATGTTAAATTAAAATTTTAATATATGTTAGTTATAATGGCATGGAACATTATAAATTTGTAATCTTGGTCTTATGATATTTATTTATTTTTATTATGTGTTCATGATTGCTTATTTAAATTTGATTTAAATTGGCATGCTTAAACTTATTGAAAATTTTTCGAAAATTCTAAATCCAAATTTTGTTTGATCCCTGGTTTTATGAAACCAAAATTATAAGTTACTTTTGAAAAATTTCTTTAGCCATTTGATGTGCAATTCATGTGTGGTTTGTTTAACTAAAAACACATGGTGGTCATGAACGAGCATTATTTGTGCATATGGAATGTGATTGTGTGGTTTATTGTTTATTAATAAATAGAGGTTTGCGAACCTCTCCTTCTCATATTCCATTGTACTTCTACCTTCCTCCTCGATGTAATCGCCATAAGGCTTCCTCATTTAAATTATCATGTAATTGAGAATTATGATATAATTTGATCGAGGCAGGTGTGCGCGGAGCGAGGATGATCCACAACTGCTGACCAGATGAAAATTAAGGAGTTCATTGAATGCATGGGTTTGCAGACTCATGATATAAGTTGTTATATTGTGTATGTGTGTGCGTTTGACTGTCTGGCTCAAGTCAAACCGCAGTGCCGTCCCTGACCACACTAATGACATGTATGTGATGCGTATGCTTAATATCTACTAGGTTATTAGTATTTATAATATGTTCGATATATTTAATACTATCACCTAGGATGAGACCAAACTAACTAAGTAAAACCTTCGTAACAAACTCTAAGCCGTAGCACGAGTCATTGAGAATGTACCGCGTGGCTCTCCATCAATATGATTAACAAAACTTAATTTGGTGGTGGCAGATACTATGTGTTTACTCGAGGTCTGCCATTAACTGATGAGAGGACTGTTGATCATGGCATTAGATGCCTTTGGATAAGAGTAGATGAACGATATAGTCATCCACGTGTTTACCCGGGAACTATATTTCTACTTTACTCTGTCACGTATTGATAGTAAAGCTTAGACCGGGGATAATGGTCTACTGTGTTTACCCGGAACCATTAAACTTGGGAGCCGAAGTATGATCGGATATTGCAAGGAGTTGCAATTATCATGAGATGATTGCTCTGAGATAGCAGTATGATACTATGTGTTTACCCAAGGTCGTACTGTGATGCTTGGAGATTCTGATCCCCACTAGGAGACAGTCGGCATCTCCCGTTCTGTATATCTGAAGGTTATACAGTCCGTCGAAAATTAGTGGGAGTAAAACTAGATAATAAAAGACCATATCTTGTTTTAGTTAATCTGAATATCTGATAATTATCAATTGATTATCTCCTGTAGGCGAGAATGTCGCACTATAACCCGTTGCGAGGCATACTTGATGCCAACCGTTTGACAGGCACCAATTACTCAGACTGGCTCAGAAACCTGAAGATAGTCCTCAGGTCTGAGTAGATTGCCTACGTCTTGGACACTGAACCTCCTGTTGAACCAACATTAGATGCTCCAGAAGAGGAAATGATAGCGTATGAAAAATGGAAGGAAGATTCCACCATGGCCCAATGCTACATGTTAGCCTCTATGAGCAATGAGTTGCAGAGGAAACATGAAGAGATGGATGCTAGATCCATCATGCTTCATTTGAAGGAGCTATTTGGTGAGCAGAGCAGAATCGAACGATATGAGATATCGAAGAATCTGTTCAAGGCTCAGATGGTAGAGGGAACTTCAGTACAGAATCACGTGCTGAAGATGATTGAGTGGGTAGAGAGGCTGGATGCTCTTGGGATTACACTTCCCAAGGAGATGCATACAGACCTCGTGTTGTCTTCACTTCCACCGTCATATGCTCAGTTCATCGTTAATTTTAACATGAACAAAATCCAGCCACCTTAGTTGAACTGCTGAACATGTTAAAGACTGCTGAGGGGAACCTTGTGAAGGATAAACCCCAAGTCCTAATGGTTGGTAAGACCAACAGAAAAAGACTTGCAGTCCAAACTTTTCGAAAGAATAAGAACAAGGTTCAGAGAAAGGCAAAAGTTACCAAGAAAGATAAGGGTAAAAGTGCTGAGAAAGGTGATTGCTTCTACTGTCACCAGAAATGGAATTGGAAGAGGAATTGCAAAGAATACCTCAAGGACAAGGCTCAAGGAATTGTGAAGCAGCAGGACGCTTCAGGTATCTATATGATAGATGTAAACTTGTCAATTAGAGATTGTACATCATGGGTATTAGATACTGGATGTGTATCTCATATCTGCAATTCTGTGCAGGCACTGACAAGAAGGCGTAAGCTGAGGACCGGCGAGGTGGAGCTGAGGCTAGGTAACGGCGCAAGAGTTGCGGCGATCGCTGTGGGGACAGTGAAGCTCAAGCTACCATCCGGGGACACATTTTTATTAGATGAATGTTATTATCTACCTAGCATAATAAGGAACATCATTTCTATTTCATGTTTAGATAGAATTAGATACAATTTAAATTTTGGGAACAATAGTTGTTTAATTTATTTCGGAAATAAATTAATAGCTTCTGTTGTTTTGTCCAATGGATTGTATCTATTGAATGTGTCTCATGATAATTTACATATCGGTTCTTCAATTAAAAGGAGTAAGTATGAAATGAACAAAGCCTACTTGTGGCATTGTAGGCTTGGACACATTGGTGAAAACAGACTCCAAAGGATGCATAAAGATGGATATTTAGATCCGTTTGATTATGAATCATATGCAACCTGTGAGTCATGTTTAATGGGTAAAATGGCTAAGTCTCCATTTAGTGGAACTGGAGAACAAGCCAAAGGCATATTACAACTCATACATTCAGATGTATGTGGTCCTATGTCAACCCAAGCCATTGGTGGTTTTTCATACTTCATTACATTCACTGATGATTACTCAAGGTTTGGATATGTATACTTATTGAAGTATAAATCTAAAGCCTTTGAGAAATTCAGAGAATTTAATAATGAAGTAGAAAAACAAACAGGAAAGAGTATAAAAACCATCCGATCTGATCGGAGTGGTGAATACTTGAGTACTGAGTTCATTAAATACTTAAAGGATAATGGTATCCTTCCTCAGCTTACACCTCCTTATACACCTCAGATGAATGGTGTATCAGAAAGGAGAAATCGCACATTAATGGAAATGATGCGATCCATGATGAGCATGTCCAAATGACCAGTGTCCTTATGGGGATATGCACTTAGCTCGGCTATGTATATCCTGAACAAGGTACCCAGCAAATCTGTTGAGACCACTCCATATGAGATATGGAATGGAAGAAAACCAGACCTTAAACATGTTAAAGTCTGGGGATGTCCTGCTCATGTTAAAAGACATGACGCAGATAAGCTGGAATCCAGAACTAACAAATGCAGATTTGTGGGATATCCAAAGGAAACTTATGGATATTACTTTTATCATCCTGGCGAACAAAAGGTGTTTGTGGCCAGGAGAGCTGTCTTTCTGGAAGAAGATTATATTCTCCAGAAGGACAGTGGGAGTAAGGTAACATTAGAAGAAGTTCCAGACCCACAAACTGGCAATGGTTCATCAGATGAATCGTCAGTTTCTGAACCTATTCAAAATGATATACATGAACCTCGTAGGTCTGAAAGAGTACCTAAACCACCAGAGAGATATGTGGGACATATTAATTTGGATGGTTCAAGGATACTCTATAATGAGGATGATGATCCTAAGACTTACCAGGAGGCCATTGAAAGTCCAGAGGCCAGGTAATGGCGGGAAGCCATGAATTTTGAAATACAGTCCATGTACATCAACCAAGTTTGGAACTTGGTAGATTTACCCGATGGTATAGTACCTATCGGCTGCAAATGGATCTTTAAAAGAAAGATCAGTGTAGATGGACGTATTGAGGCTTATAAAGCAAGATTAGTGGCGAAAGGCTATCGTCAAAGACAAGGTGTTGACTATGACCAAACCTTCTCACCCGTTGCTATGATTAAGTCTATCAGAATTCTTCTCGCCATTGCTGCCTACCATGATTATGAAATCTGGCAGATGGATGTGAAGACTGCCTTCCTCAATGGAAACCTTGAGGAGGAGGTATATATGATGCAAACAGAAGGATTCACATCCAAAGAATCTCCAGACATGGTGTGCAAGTTGCAGAGGTCCATTTATGGACTGAAGCAAGCATCCTGAAGCTGGAACATAAGATTTGATGAGGCAATCAAATCTTATGGCTTTATTATGAATGAAGATGAGCCATGTGTATACAAGAAAAACAGTGGGAGTGCAATCACATTTCTGGTTCTTTACATTGACGACATCCTACTCATTGGGAATGATGTAGGAATGATGTCATCGGTAAAGATATGACTGTCAAAGAACTTCTCCATGAAGGATTTGGGAGAAGCATCTTACGTATTGGGAATACGGATCTATAGAGACAGATCAAAGAAGATGCTAGCTTTAACCCAGTCCATGTACATAGAAACCATTATCAAAAGGTTTGGCATGGAAAATTCCAAGAGAAGTCTCATACCGATGAGACATGGAATTTCACTCTCTAAAGGTCAGTCTCCCAAGACACCTGAAGAGAGAGCAGTGATGGATAAAGTACCCTATGCTTCTGCCATAGGGTCCATCATGTATGCCATGCTATGTACCAGACCTGATGTAGCATATGCTCTAAGTGTTACGAGCAGACATCAGGCAGATCCAAGTGATGAATACTGGAAGGCTGTGAAATGCATCCTTAAGTACTTGAGAAGGACTAAGGATTTATTTCTAGTCTATGGAGGAGGAGACTTAAAGTTGCAAGGATATACTGACTCGAGTTTTCAGTCTGATCTTGATGACAGCAAGTCAACATCAGGTTTTGTTTTCACACTCAACGGGGGAGCAGTGAGCTGGAAAAGTTCCAAGCAGGAAACCACTACTGATTCGAAACGGAAGCCGAGTATATTGCTGCTGCTGAAGCCGCCAAGGAAGCTGTACAGATGAAGAAATTCATCGGCGATCTTGGTATGGTGGAAAGCATATCAGGTCCCGTCCCACTGCTGTGTGACAACAATGGGGCGATTGCTCAAGCGAAAGAGCCGAGGTCTCATCAGAAGTCGAAGCACATTCTGCGGCGCTTTCATTTGATCAGAGAGATTATAGCTCGAGGAGATGTCGTGGTGGAAAGAGTTCCTTCAGCCGACAACATAGCAGATCCACTTACAAAGCCATTGTGTCAAAATGTTTTTGAGCGTCACTTAGAGAATATGGGTATTCTGTATAAAAGTGATTGGCTTTAGTCCAAGTGGGAGATTGTTAGTATTAGATGGTCTCAAAGCCAATCTGATACTATGTACTTATTCAGATTATTAATAAATGACAATAATTCATTGTGTGTAATTAATTCGATATGTGTTTATCGTATTACGATAAAGTCCATGAACATGTGCAATAACCTTCGGATTATGATGAGATCATAATTACCAGACCGAAGACTTATAAACACATGTTCTTAATTGTTCCTAGTCATAGGATGTTTGAGATAGGACATCGAACATCCGGATACACTAGTATAGGTTACTTCAGCTCATATGATGAGGGTGACTGATCCCATAAGTCACTTGTGTGGAGACACTATGCTGAACCTATAGGTGCTCATTGGTGAATGAGTTCACTGAACTGATCTGACTATGAATCACTGGATGGTAATCACCTCACTGTTAACCAGCTCGATTCATTTGTCATGGTTGCGTGGATGATCCTTGGACCTGAGACTCCAAAGATATCTTGTTGGTAGGTTTCTGAGCTTTGACCTTGACGAATGAATCCCTAACCATGGGTTATCAATAAGTCGAGTGATCGGGTTCAGTGAAATGCCCTCGAAGGTAATTGTGTGTTCAATACGGGATCATCCGCTCTCGGTTGTTTGAGAGAGAATGTTCTGGGAATGATGCGCTTAAAGTCCCTGGCCAGGGCGGACTCTGCAATCGATAAGGAGTTATCGGATTCAGATTAGTGGCATCTGATTCAAGTGAATAGACCAAATAGGGTTTAACAGTAAACCATGCCCTAAGTCGATTCGAAAACATTGTACAGATGAAGGATTATATCCGCGCGCTAACCGATGACAGAAAGGTTCCAATAGAGGGTTGCGATAACCCTAGTGCCATCCAGGATCACGCGATGTTGCTTGGCATCCAACGTGATCGGCAGTCCGTCCGAATTTATTGTAGGACATTAAATTCGGCTGATTAATTGAATATAAGGATATTAATTAATTCAGTGGGTCAGTAAAGGGTTACTGGACTTAATGGGCTATTAACTGGACTGGTATTTGGGCCTAGAGGGTCATATGCAAATGGTTTTCAAGTCGATGGATAATCCGACAGGATTTCGGATAAGTCTGGGTTTTTATGAAAAATCGCAAACTGACTTCTTATAAAAGAACGGATTCTACGTCCGGGGCCAGCAACCCTGACCTAGCCGTCATTCGTTCTTCCCCATTTTCTCTCTCTTCTGGGCGTGCGGTTCCCAACTGCTCCACCTTCCGTTCGACGGGGATTCCGAATCCGCATGTCGCGGCGGATTACGCGCAGTCAGACGGGATCTAAGAACGCCGCAGCAAGCGAGGAAGCGAGGACGATCCATCGCGAGGAGAACCGCGAGGATACCGCTAGAGGTCGGGCATCTGCGCGACTTGCGGCATCGCTCCGACGGAACCGAAAAACAGACACGGATTCGAATCCGCGCAAGGTAAATCAATTTACACCAGTTTTATTTTAACGACCGAAACGGGATAGATCCGGTCCCGAAAATTTTTCCGCTGCGTTTTAGGATCGGATCCCGACACAGCGATCCCAACAGTAACTTCAGCAGGGCCGAGACACCGAAGAAGTGGTCGACCGAAAGACCTTTTATACACATTATTCCTTCTAAAATAAGAAATTGAGTGGATCGCAGCCGGGTGCTCCTTGCCTCCTTTCCTTCAGACGAGAGCTCTCCTCGGAGGATATAGTTTAATAATGGAGTCATCCACATCTTGTCTTCAGGTAGGTCAGCTTGCATCACCTCTTCGGACTGACGGATACTCAAGATGCAGAGCTCCTCCACGAGAACCATCTGGCCTCCCCCTCCATCATGAGTGGATGCTAGCCGAGAGAGGGCATCGGCCCGAATGTTTTCGGATCGAGGGGTATGTATAATATTGAAAGAATTGAATTCAGCTATGATATTTTTTGTTACCTAAAGGCAAGATGCCATCCACTCGGACGTCATACTCCCTGGTAATCTAACTGATGATCAGCTGTGAATCACTGAATGCGTCTAACTCTAGTGTGCCTAGCCTTCTTGCGGTCTGGAAGCCTGATATCAAGGCTTTGTACTCCGCTGCGTTATTGGTGGCAGGGAAGGCAAATAGAGCATACTCGGCGACCACCCAGTCAGAAGATGTCAGGATCCACCCAGTGCCACTGCCTGAGGAGCAGGCAGACCCATCCATAAACAATTGCCATCTTTTAGTTGAATCGGGTGATCTAGCCAAAGGGCTATTAATTAATGAACTCGACCGAGAGGGACAGGTGATTTTCCTTCATTTGGTTGAAGAGTCGAAGACCCTTCAGACGTCAATTCTGCGGAAAGGGCCCATATGTGGTGTTGAATTCTCCTAGCTCTATGGTTGGCTAGTCTTACGGACACTTATGGCCGAGATAGAACCTGTCGCAAGGGTTGGTCAGTAAGTACTTTTACTGGGTATGCGAGGAAATAAGGCCGAAGTCTCATTGCAGACACAACTAAGGCTAGAGCCAACTTCTCCAAAGCCGGGTACCGAAGCTCCGCTCCGTGAAGCACTCGACTGCTATAGTAGACGGGCTTTTGCACACCGCCTTCCTCTCGGACCAGGATGGCGCTTAATGCAACTTCAGATGCGGCGAGGTATACAAATAATTGTTCCCCTTCAACGGGCTTTGACAGAATGGGAACTCCAGAAAGATAAATTTTACGTTGGTTAAAGGCAGATTGGCACTTGTTCGTCTAGCGAAGGTCGCCTGTCTTCTTTAGTAGCTTGAAGAAGGGGAAGCAACGATCCGCTGCCCTTGACATGAAACGACTCAGAGCCACCACTCGTCCGCTTAATCATTGTACTTCTCGGACGTTAATCGGGGGGCGCATTTGTAGGATAGACGCTACCTTCGCGCAATTCTCCTCCACCCCTTGGCGAGTTACAAGATAGCCGAGGAACTTTCAGGAAGCTATACCGAAGGCACACTTAGCAGGATCCAGCTTCATGTGATATATGCGCAAGGCAGAGAAAGTCTTGACTAGATTGGTTAAACGGTTAGAGGCAACTCGGTTCTTTACAAGCATATCGTCAATGTTGACTTCCATGTTTCAGCCCAGCCAGGGGGCAAACATCTGGTTCACGAGGCGCTGATAAGTTGCTCCTGCATTCTTCAGACCGAAGGGCATTCGGGTAAAGCAATAAAGGCCAAGATCAGTGGTGCAGCTGGTCCTGTCTTCATCCTCTAGATGCATTCGGATTTGATGATACCTCGAGTAGGCGTCGAGGAAGCTAAGCAGTTAATGGCCGGAGGTGGCGTCCACCATCTGATCTATCCGAGGCAGCGAGAAACTGTCCATCGGGCAAGCTTTGTTGAGGTCAGTGAAATCAACACACATTCGCCATTTATCGTTTTTTTGGGGCACCATTACAACGTTGGCAACCCATTCAGGATGATGGGCCTCTCGAAGATGTCCGGTACTTAAACCTTTTTGTACCTCTGCCTGGATCGCCATTTGTCTTTCATGGTTGAAACACCGGCGCTTCTGCTTGACCGGAGGGTGGTTCGGATTTATATGCAAGCGATGCATAGCTACTTCTGGGTCAACTGCCGGCATGTCCAATGGTGACCAGGCAATGATGTCGAGATTTTCTTTCAGAAATTTGATCAACTCTCCAGCTTCGGCTGTTGGAAGACTGGAGAATGTCTGGAGCGATTGGCCGTCACCTCTCGAGACATGAATGGTGATCAGTTCTTCACTGGGGAGGCATCGGCCGAAGATTCGATGGAGAGCAACTCGGCCGCGGCTTTGCCCTTCACTGAGATCATGTAGCATTGGCGAGTAGATTCTTGGTTTCCTTTAGCTTCGCTGACTCCATAATCGGTGTGAAATTTCAGCTTCTTGTAATAAGAGAAAGGTACAGCCCCAATGCGTCCAATTAGGCGTCGGCCAAATATAGCGTTGTAGGCCAAGTCTACTTTCACTATTGCAAAATCAGTCTCGACCGTTAGTTGCTTCGAGACCTTAACGAAGGTTACAGGCAATATGATGATGCCTTCTACTCAGTAGGGGGCTCCATTAAAGTTGAACAAAGGATCCCGATGAGCCTTTATGTCGGCCTCAGTCAGGCCAAGTTTTAGAAAACAATCATAAAAAAGCACATTAGGTGCACTCCTATTATCAACAAAGATTCTATGTACATCATAATTTTTCATTACAGCGTTGACGACGAGGGCATCATCATACGGGACCTGGATCTCTTCAAGGTCAACTTCGCTGAATGTGATGTCCACCCGCCAAGAGCGCTTCGGCTCATCGTTGACTGTTGCTACGGCTGAAGATGCCTCGACTTATCGATGTCTGCAGGGCACCTCACCTGGACCCCCAGATATGGCCATGATGGATCCTACGCTTGGTCGCTGATGATATGATTCTGCCACTAGGGTGACCTTCGATGGAGGCTCGTCCTTAGACAGATGCTGAGGCTGCTTAAGTGCTGCTTGAGGGTGCCGGCTTTGCGGCTGTTGTGGTGGTCTGTCGTGGCTATAGTAAGGTAGGCGTCCCTCTCGGATGAGGCGTTCATTCTTCAGCCGAACATGATGACACTCCTCCGTGGAGTGGCCCATATCCCGATGATACTGGAAGTACTTTCGTGGATCTCTTCGGCGAGGGTCAGTCTTGATGCACTCCGGCCAGCATAGCATACCCTTGACTTCCATAAGTAGCCATGAGGGAGGAGCTGGCAAGGGTATGTGTTGATGTTGAGGAGGCAAACGGCGCTCTCGGCTCCGATCTTCTGCACTTTTGAACCTCTTCCGGGAGGAATCGTACTCTTCAATGCGCTGGCGAGTTGCAAGTGGGGCATTAACCGCTGATGATGACCGAGACTGCAATGGATCTGTTCAGATTTGGAATTTGAGCTGCTTCAATGCGGAACCTGGCAAAATAGTCTCAGAGAGTCTCAACCGGCTCTTGCCGAATGGCAAGCAGACTGGCCGAGGTCTTATATTGCCTAGTGGCATCATAAAATTGGTCAATGAACAATTGACCTAGCTGCACTAAAGAGTGAATAGAAAATTAGGAGCCAAAGTTTCAAACCAACTAGAAGCAATTTTTTCAAGGGTGAGAGGGAAGAGCCGGCAGCGAACTGCTTTCGGTGGTACATCCATTGCCAAAATTTCATGGGAGAAGGGGGATTGCTCCAAAATGACGCTGGCCAAGGGCATGCCATACGGCCGAGACACCATCTGCTGCATCTCTTTCCTTATTTCCGTCAGTCTCCAGTCAAGCTTCGAACTTGTGGTGGTAACTGCAGCCGAACATCCCTCGGCTCCTATAGGATGCATGCCGGACGAAGCAATATCCGGATCTATCGGTAGATAGCTGGCATGCGGAATATGGCCTGGCGGCCCACATGGCTGACCTCGAGCCGAGACCACCTCGGGGGAAAATGCCGGGGATTGTCCCGGCAGGCCCGTTCAAACTTGACGGGCGGATAATATTGAGGCTGCGGTGGGGCCGACCTTGCTGGCTGGTTCAACAAGCCCATATGCACAGACCATGTCGCACAATGGAGCGAAGGACGTTATAGTGGTGGTGAGAGTAGCCACCTGTTCGAAGAGTTCTTCTACCCGGTCTTCCCTGAGAAGAACGGGGTCTGGTGCTGCCAGGAGGACCGGCCCTTGTGGCAGGCTGGCGGGTGCTCCTTCAGCTGGTCCAAGTGACTGGGCAGGAGTCACCCGCGCCTCCGGCTCCTCCTGTTCGGATAGTCCTCTCGTCAGCGATCGATGAGCCATGGCTGCGTCGTTTCCTACACAGCACCAAGTGATGCAGCCGAGGCGATTGTGGATGGTATGGGACACAAGAGATCTGGAAATCCATAAAGGATCTAGAACCGAGAGGAGGTTTTTAGGCCGAGAAGGCTCCGGAGGACGGGTGGCCAAGCTACCTGCGGGGAGGAAGAATTGGCAGCATGGGTCCCGAATCTCGGCCTAGGGGAGCCCCCTCTGACGATCAAGTCAGTCTCAGATTAGGAATTCAAATGATGTACTAATGGAGGGATGAAGGCTTATTGCCTACTTTTTCTGATGCGAGCGGTACTCCATTTATTGTGAGTGGATCAGAGTACCTTTTTGTGGCAGGCGATGTGAGACTATTCATAAGAAGAAATCAAATTTGCAAGAAAAATCAATTGGGCTCCTATTGCTCTCGGCCCAATAGGCTGTTGGGCTCAGTACTATTTCGATCTTTACAATCTTTCAATATTTCATATTAAGGACGACATTTTTAAGGGGGCTTCAAAGATCGTGAGGAGGTTTTAAGGAAATATGAAGATTGGATGGACTGATATGGAATAGTAAAATATTATAGGGATAGAAAATTAAAAATCTCTTTTTTCTTAAATTATACTTTCAAACAAACCCTTAGATGCATAAAATAATTATATATAAATACGATGTTACGCAACTTCCATTAATTTTATGTAATTCGGTGACCAACTAATGAAGGCGCGAAGCCACATATCCATTCTATACCTATAATGTATATATACCGTCTTCTAGATGGTGCAAATAACTACTTTTACTTGGGAATCCGCATTCAACTAGCGTTGCACAAGTCATAAAGAGCTTGTGCTCAAATAACCCCACGTTTTGTGAGGTAAATAGGATATAAAATTCATGACAAATTCTAAGGTGATCACCTTAAAATATTAAATTATCCAAGTAACTGGCTCACGTGTATTGAAGGGGTCTGCTGTAGCCCTCTTTGTCATTCTGCTCTACTAGTTAGACTGTAAGTAGAACTGTTGTTACCCCAAAAAAGTAAGCGTATAATTGTACCTAGAGCTATTATAAACTACTATCTTATGATAAATATACTAAAATAAAAGATTTTACAATGCAATCACGTTTACACCAGAAACTAAACGATGCTAATTTTATAACTAAATATAAATTTGAATATAATTAACAAACTTGTTAAAACACAAAATTATGATGACTCAATAATTTGTTTTTTGAACATTAAAAGCTGCCTTTCATTAAAGAAGTAAACCAGTACAGAGATGTAGACAACATGAGGGAAAGAAAGAGACGGTATATAAGATAGGTAGGAGCAGACTCCTTGCAAAGCACAAATACGTGGCAAGTGCAGTGGATACAAGGACAAACACACAATCCAATAGATAAATCCGATGGTGGCACCCAACATCCTGAAAAAGCCCAGCAACGGACAGCAGCCAAACAGAGGATAACCAACAGATCGTCGGAGGTTAGAGACGAAAGCCGTCGTCAATAGATAAGCCATGACTGATCAGAGAAATATCTGTTGGGATGGAAGAAGTAAAAAACAACAAGGCATAAGGAGAAAAGGGGAACCAGGAGAAGAACATGGGGCAGCACTAAGGGACCTCCAAAAGCCGCACTCCAACGAAGCCAAAGGAGGTTCATCGGAGGATAGGTCTGCCCTGGGAGGGACAGCCAAAACCTCCCCTAAAGGGGGAGACAAAACCTAAGGTAGGAAACCTACCTAGAACGAAAACTCCCTAGTAAAAGGGAAGGACAACCTCCCAACGGAGGGGCCCCGTCGGAGGGAGAACCCCTCCCTCCGGTCGCACACCCGGGAGGTGCCGCCCAAGCACGTCCACAGCTCCGCTTAGTTCGTCGTAAAAGGCCAATGCTGACTCAATACGTGTTTTCAATCGGTAGGCTTGGCATGTTAAGATAAAAGCTCTTAAAAGCATGAGTGTCTTATATTTCCCTTGCCTCCCTAGAGTTATTTTTATTGATTAGAGTTTAATTTTCACATTCCGATCATATTCAAATTGATTATAACTATCCAATCCGGTACGAGCAAATTAGTAATGAAATAAGATTTTAGGTGATGGGAACAACCCAAAAGGTAATCTGACTAATTTATTATTTGTTGACTATTTTTTCATGACTTTTTGAGAATTAGATTTACAAGTACTCGATACATGAACACTGATGCAGCTGAGACAATCGCAGTCGAATTCCAGACGTAGAATCTGAGAACCAGTAGACGACCGAAAGCTGAGGGGAACCGAGACTGAGAAGGAGTCGGGGACGAAGGTGGAAGCTCTTACAAGTAGAAACCAATCAGGAAGGGTCCTGGGTCTCGGCTCAGGGGAACCCCCTCCGATAGTAAAGTCAGTGAATGACTTAATGAAAACTTTGGTATTAACAGAGAGATGGAGACTTAATAGCGTGTATACCTTTACTGCTGCGAATAGTGTTCATTTTATAATGGGGGATGAGGGTTCCTTTCTTGTGGCAGGGGATGTAGTACTATTTCTAGGATTTGAGATGAAGTCTCGAGAATACCCCAAGTATTTGTAGGCCGATGACCCAAATGCAGCCAATTAAGCAGGTCGGACCCGTCTCGGCCCCATAGGCATCAGGGCCGTTTAAGAAATCACTAGCCCATGTTTGGCCTGCTGCATGGGCCGAACCTGTTATATTCTAGATCTCAAGTTCATTAATTTGTTAATGGGTCAAGCTTAATTAAACCTAATTGGATTTGAATAAACCTAATTAAGTCAATTAATGGGATAAAATGATTTAAATCTGTTTAATATTTATTTAATAATATAATAATATATTTAGAATGGATAAGTTATTAGTTAAGTCAAAATAAGTCCAATAAACCCATTAGTGACTCAATTAAGAAACTAGTTAGATTCCAACACAAATTTTCGAGTATGAAAACTGTGAGAAAATACTGTTTTGCGAACCCAATAACGTTGTGACCAAAAGACCAAAAATGATACGGCATATATGGTTGGAAAGAGGATATAAAATAATACAACTTTGTCAAAAGGACTATAAGTTAATTTTGACGTTTAATAGGCTGAATGGGAGGGGTTTATAGGAGGAAACCTATTCTGCATGAAAATATGAGTTCCTAGTTTGAATCAGAACATTTTAAGTTGTTGGTTAAGAAAGTTACGGTTTGACTTTGACTTGAAAACTTTAGGGACTTAATTTGGATAGTATTAGAAAATCAAAATAATATATATGAGGCTTTGGAGTCGTGTATAAGGCCTCCTCCACACAGCCTTAAGATTAGAGGTAAGAACATGGTGTTCTTCATGAGAAAGAGAAGTATTTTGATTTAATTCGCTAGAAATTGATTCTAATGGATATATTATTGTTCTTTAAGATTTAGAGGTCGTGGTAGAAGTCTTAGTTACAAGAAAATCGAGATTGAAGTGTTAGAAGGTAATTGAAAGGCATTTAAGGGAAGTGTTTTTTGTGTTCTTGAGTAGGTGGTGATAATTCATTGAATGATATTTTGTATTAATATAGAAACTTCATTTTGCTTCTCAAAAGTGCTCAAACATGCTTTCTAGAATTATAACATTCCAATCTATGACTTTATATTCCACTTTGATCTATGAATTTTTGATCAAATTCGCAAAATCTTATATTCTGGAAATTTAGGACCTATAGCTACGTTTTGTAGGACCTATAGCTACGGTTTTCAGAAGTTATGACAAATTTTCAGCGTGAACTTAAATTGATAATAACTCTTTTGTTCCTTGGCCGAGTGACTTGAAATTTTGAACACACTTTTATTTCAACCTGTTATACCTTATGGTAAAATCTCATAAATTTTATATTTTATTTGGCTATTTATTCGATTGGCCAAATTTGAGTTAAGTTATTTATGTCATTTGATACTTTAAATCATTCGTTTGATGTTGGAATTACATGAAACTTTGTCCTTATGATTAATTTGAGCTGTTGGACATGTTCACCAAGTGTGATAATTTTCTGAATATGTTTTATATTTTCGGCTTTATTTGTTCATTTTTTATTTTTTAAAATTAGTTTTATTAGCCGGAAATTATAATTCTTTGTCCGAAAAATCTGAAAAAAATTTAATAGCATGTGCTTCTATCCAGCAACCTATTTTGATTAGTTTTATTCTGATTATTCATCTCTATGACCAAGTTGGTCTTTTAAGTGGTTATTTTGTAAGAAAAAACACGTATTTTGACTTATAGATGTGTAGTCCTTTGATAATTTAAATTGCAAATCTTTGTTCGTCTTCTATCATCATTTGATCTCTCTATCATTATAATTGTGCCATAATTATTTGACTTTATTTGGACATTGCTATCTTAAGGAGATATTTGCCCGATTCCATTATAAGTATCTATATTGGATATGGTATTTTGTTTGGAATTCGAAGGCAAATAGGTGGAATCCTGATTTTCAGATGGTTAAAATCAGGGGACGACGATACGTAACACCCTAACGATTTGGAGTTGGGTGAGACTTAGACTCCTCGGTTCTGCGCGGTGACTAAGACCTTTGCATCATTTGCCTAAATGTTTTAGTATTTGTTTTGTTTAGCTCCTTATGTTGTGATTTGGGTGCATGTCCGTTATGATATGATTTAATTTGTTTGATTGGCACATAAATATGAAATCTATGCTCCATATATTCATTTGAATTTAGCTTAGACATTTGAATACTTTGATCATCATGTTTAGCTATTCCTTTGCGATCATACGAATTTGTTTTAACTATATGATCCATAATATGAATTAGATTTGATAAGCTACTATTAGATATACGATATGTTTTGATCATGGCTAGTAGACTTATTCAGTTAAATAAAAATCTGATCATGCCTTATTTGCTATATGTTAGTTCAATTTATTCTTACTATTAGAAAACACATATAATTTGGTAATTTATATTTGACCATATTTTGTATTATGATCTTATTTGAGTTATATGTAGAATTGTGAATCGTATATATATTTGATATTATCTATTTTCAATTATTATATTGTTAGTATTTAGTAGATTTGATTTGCCTACTGAGTTGTTGTACTCATAAATCCTATTAACATTTTCAGAGTTTACTGAGGAAGAAGTGTTGGATTCTTGATTTGGTGGAAATCTTTGGATTAGAAGACTTCTGCTATTATCTAGGTAGATTTTCTTACTTGCTTAGTAGATTGATGTAGTAGGGATAGAGAGTAAGATATGTACTTTTCTCTTTCTTTAGTGAGTTGAGTGTTTTTATTTCTTATGGATAATTGGTGTACTTTGAGATCCTGGTATTGATGTTATGCACTTGTGAAATTATGGTATTAGCAAATGAAAATTTTATTAGATTGTTTTGATGGTAAATAGAATGTTTATTACTCTGATTATTTGTCTCTCATCATTCATATCTGATTTGTATATTATTTGGATCCACAGTTGCGTAACTTGAATCCAAAGTAAGTCTAGATGACTGAACCGGAACAGGGGCGTAACAATGTGGTATCAGAGTATATGAATCATGAGAGAGCATTAACCGTTACCATCTAATCATGAGTCATACGAATTTGATCTTGAGAGTGGGGTAGGATAATATGGGTAGGATAAATCTTTCAATATAAGGACTAATTAGGCTCTATTGGATGTTTAGGACAAGGTTAAGATGGTTAGAGTATGCAATTGTATCTTATGGATAGTTTGTATTAACAAGTAAACTTAGAGATTCAAATACAAATAGGATTAGTCTCACCCTTTTAGGGAGAGCCAGCTTGATATCAATGACATAGGGCCAGCTAGAAGGGTTATGTACCACCCATTATACTTTTCCACTAGGCTTGTTAAGCTATGGAAAATTGACTTATTATTATCGTTAGCCTATAGTATTTATTATCTTAAGAGATGTCCTATGATTTTTAATACTCTATAGGGAGACAACAACTACCCAGCTTATTCAGTCTAACTCATATATTTGTGTCGAGGGTAGATACACGTTCATAGTCACCTATTGATATGGGTAGACTTTGATATTATTATATTGGACATAGACTTTTTAGAAAAGTATGATGCATTGTTAGATTGCCGTAAGAATAGAATGATATTCCAAGGTCCTAGACTAGAGGATAATTTCTATTTTCAATGTCCAAAGAATAAGTTTGGAAGGGTGTGCAGTAGGAGCATAGTTTGAAGTGTTCACTTATCACAAGAACCTGCAGTACATATTTTCCCAGAAAGATCTCAATTCGAGACAAAGGTGATGGGTGGAGTTCCTAAAAGATTATGACTTCACATTAAACTATCACCCAGGCAAAGTGAATGCGGTAGCATGCATTAAGTAGAAAGTTTATGGCTTTATAGTTACACTCCGACTAGAAGGCCATGGAAAGATGTTATTGAAGGTACACCTTAGGTTCATGGTGAGAGGTCATACTTGATGTATATGACGGTTAGGTCTACTCTGATGGACCGAATCATTCAGGCTCAAGAGAAAGATCAAGTCATTCAGGCTATGATTGGAAAGCCTGACGTTATACAAGGATCTGATGGTGGCATTCGGGTAAACAACAGGTTATGTGTGCCGAATGATGTTGACCTCAGGAGAGAGTTGATATCTAAAGCCCATAAGTCGCAATTTTCCATACATCCAGGCAGTATGAAGATGTATCGCGACGAAAAAGAACTTCTGGTGGTCAGGCAAGAAGAAGGATATTGCTAACTTTGCTTCCAGATGTTTGACATGTCAACAAATGAAGGTAGAACATAAAAGACCTGTTGGTCCATTGTAGTCAATGGAAATCTACAGCAGAAGTGGGAACATATTACTATGGATTTCATCATAGGACTACCCAAGATAAGGAAGAAGCATGGCATGATTTGGGTGATTGTAGATCGATTGACTAAGTCTGCACATTTTCTTGCCATTCACAAGACTTAGTCATTGGAAGACTTGACTAGACTTTACATTGACGATATCATTCGACTACATGGCATGCCAGTTTCTATTATTTTAGATAGGGATTCCATATTCACTGCTCGATTATGGAAGAGTTTACAGTAGGCATTGGGCACACAACTTAAATTTAATTCTGCTTTTCATCTTCAGACCGATGGGCAGTCTGAGAGGACTATACAGATGCTCGAGGACATGTTGAGGGTGTGCAACATAGAGTGGCAAGGTAGCTGGGATGATCAGTTGCCTTTGATAGAGTTTGCGTATGACGTAACCTGAGCCAAACAAGTAAATCCTGAGTATAGTTCTCTTGGTCTAGGTGGGATGGGTGGGTCCCCTTGTTGCACAGTGAAGAACGCCAGTGGTCTTTTGCCTTACTGCTGGCTGCATGTCATGCTAGCCTCCTCATGTTGTAGTTTGGATGCATGTCCGTTAAACAAGTGATAAGAGTCATGCTATTCTATACTGTATATGTATGATCCATGACCTTTCAACCATGCCATGCTATGCCATGATCTTACTCACACCATGTTGCCAAGCCATGATTTCTAAGCCATGATGCTATGCCATGATCAAGTCAAGCCATGCCATGATGCTATGCATGATCAAGTCAAGTCACGCCATGAAGCTATGCCATGATCTTTACGTTTATATTCACGCCATTCCATGCTACACCATGATCTCTCGACCATGCTATGATTGCCCTGGTCCCTATGTTAGCTGAATCTTGCTATGTTATGTTCTATCTTGACATGATTATTTGTTAATATCATGTTGTCTTTTTAAGTTTATATATATGATAAGCCATGTAGTGGTATCATGTGCTTACTGAGTCGGTAAACTCACCCACACTATTTAACCCCTTTTCAGTAGAGGACCTTCCTGGGGCAAAGGAGGAATCTCTACAAGCTTAGTTTAGTTAACCAAAGCTTGTTTTTGTAAGTCCAGTACCTATGTAACTTGCATGTTGTACCCCTAGGCTTGGTGTACGCCGTTGTACTACATATATGACATCAATATATGGAAATTTTGTGACTCACAATTAATTGCCTATTTATTTATATGCAAAGTGCTCAACCTTAACTATAAGACATGTTCGGATTGTTCCCGCTGTTAACAGGTACCTTCGGGCCATAGGGGGTCGTTACACTAGTTCCTCGCCTGAGAAGCATCGGCCGAAGGTTCAATTGAAAGGGACTCTCGGCTGCAGCTTTGCCCTTTACCGAGATCATGTAACATTGCCGAGCTGACTCGGTTCCCTTTGGCTTCGCTAACTCCATAGCTAGTGTGAAATTTTAGCTTCTAATGCTAAGACGAAGGCACCTCACCTATTCCTCCGATCTGCCTTCGACCGAAGATGGTATTGTAGGCTGAATCAACTTTTACGACTGCAAAGTCGATGGTCTCCACGTCTAATTGTTTCGGTGCTGTATAGAGGGTCACAAGTAGTCGGACGATGCCTTCCACTCAGCATGGGACTCCATTAAAGCCAAACAAAGGACTATGGTGAGCCTTCATATCAGCCTTAGTTAGGCCGAGTTTCAGGAAACAATCATAAAAAAGCACATTTGGTGCACTCCCATTATCAACAAAGATACAATGAACATCGTAATTTTTCATTACAACGCTTACGAAGAGGGCATCGTCGTACGGGACTTCGATATCTTCAAGATGGGCCTCGTTGAACGTAATGTCCTCCCGCCGGAAGCGCTTCGGCTCACCACCAACTGCTGCTACAGCCGAAGACATCTTGGCTCGACGCTGGCGGGGTGTTTCTCCTAACCCCCCGATATCACCATGATGGATCCCGTGCTGGGTCGTAGGTGCGACGCCTCCGCTACAGGGGCGGCTTTCGGTGGAGGTCCCTCTCTGGCCGGGGGTTGAGGTTGCTTGGGCGCTGTTGGAGGGTCTCGACCCTGAGGTGGATGAGGAGGCCGTACTCGGTTGTATTGTGGCAGGTGCCCTTCTCGGATGAGGCGGTCGATCTCCTCCCGAAGGTGACGACACTCGTTTGTAGAGTGTCCCATGTCCCAATGGTACTCGCAATATTTTCGGGAATCCCTTCGACAAGGGTCGGTCTTGATGCACTCTAACCGACGGAGCATGCCTTTCACCTCCATAAGCAGTCGGGAGGGAGGAACCGGCACTGGCATATGTTGATGTTGACGTGGCCGACGCCTGTCTCGGCGCCATTCTTCTTCTCTCCTTAATCTCTTCCAGAAAGATTCAAGGTCTTCGGCGTGCGGGCGCACTACTGGTAAGGAGGCGGCCGATATAGATTCGGCAGCACCCTTGACCTTGGACATCATCAACACCTATCGGTTGATGTACTTGTGTGCTTGGACCACTTAGAAGGTTGGAGGATGCTGCTTCCCAATAAAACTGAGAAGCCCTTCGTCCGTGCAACCATTGATCACGGCCGAAACCACAATGGAGCTATCCAGATTCAAAATCTGAGCTGCTTCGGTCCGAAACCTGGTGAAGTAATCCTGGAGAGTCTCAGTTGGCTTCTACCGGATGGCAAGTAGACTGGCCAAGGTCTTGCACTGCCGAGAGACGTCATAGAACTGGTCAATGAATAATTGGTTGAGCTATACCAAGGAATAAATAGATTTAGGAGCCAAGGTTTCAAACCAAGTGGAAGCAATTTTCTCAAGGGTGAGGGGGAAAAGTCGGTAGCGAACTGCCTCAAAAACCCCTCAGACTGAAAGATAAGAATTGAATCTCTGAAAATGGCTGATAGGACCCGCCATGCCATCGTATAGAGGACCCTTTGGCAGTTTGAAATTGGAAGGCACTTCCGTGGCCAGAATGTCGTGAGAAAAAGGGGCTTGTTCCAGAATGGCACTGGCCAGGGGTGCTCCATATGGCCGGGATACCATTTGTTGCATCTCCTTCCTCATTTCAGTCAATCTCCGATCCAATTCCGGAGTTGTGGTGGTTGTGGCAGCCAAGCATCCCTTGGCTCCTATCGGCTGAGTGCCGGACGAAGCATTGTCCTGCTCTGTTGGCAGGTGACTGTTGTGCAGAATATGGCCTTGTGGCCCATACGGCTCATCGTGGGCTGAGATTCCTTCGGGAGGACACATCTGTGAGTGCCCCGGGTGCCCAGTCGAAAACTACCCGGCTGGGTAGTGCTACAGCTGGGGTGGCGCCGGCCTTGTTGGCTGATTCAGTAGACTCATGTGGTGGGCGATGGCCAAGAGCATATCGTGCAATGGGGCTAAGGAAGTGACGGTAGCTGCGAGGGTATCTACCTGTTGCTAGAGTTCCTCCACCCAGTCGTCCCTAGGAACGATGGGATTTGGTACCGCCGGGAGGGCTGATCCCTGCGGAAGATTGGCCTAGACTCCTTCGGCATGATGGAGTGATCGGGCAGGAGTCACCCTTTTCTCCGTCTCATCCTGGCCGGATCGTCCCCTCATCACTGGTTGATGAGACATGGCTGCTTCTTTCCTATAGACGACGCCAAGTGATGCAGTCGAGGCAATCACGGTCGGACTCTGGACGCGAAATCCAAGAACCAGCAGGCGACCGAAAGCCGAGGGGATCCGAGACCGAGAAGGAGTAGGGGACGAAGGCGGAAGCTCCTACAAGTAGAAACCAGTCAGGAAGGGTCCCGGGTCTCAGCCTAGGGTGACCCCCTCTGATGGTTAAGTCTGTGAATGGCTTAATGAAAACTTTGGTATTAAGAGAGAGATGGAGGCTTAATAGCGTGTGTACCTTTACTGCCGCAAATAGTGTTCCTTTTATAGTGGGGGATGAGGGTTCCTTTCTTGTGGCAGGCGATGTAGGACTATTTCTAAGACTTGAGATGAAATCTCGAGAATACCCAAAGTATTTGTAGGCCGATGGCCCAAATGCAGCCAATCAAGTGGGCCGAACCCATCTCGGCCCCATAGACATCAGGGTCGTTTAAGAATGATAGCCCACATTTGGCCTGCATGGGCCGAACCCATCTCAACCCAGTAGATAATTGGGTCGCTGAGAATGGACGAATGCCGCTCGGCCCATCTTTGAATTGGGACTCGGTCCAGCTCACGAGCCGAGTTGCGTTTTGCCCCATCAAACACGATTGAGTTTCAATATTGGATATGATCAAACGGTGAAAGTAAACTTAAGGGATGAAAATAATCTTAAAAGAATAATTGAATATTTAAGTATTTATGATAAATTTTATTTTGGTAATATTTAAATTGAAGTTAAATAATGCATGCAGTCAGTCAAACAGCACACATTGTAGCAAATTACACCACAACATTATAGATATATATATGGTTGTCCGCCAAGTCCATTTCCTGATTATTTTGTACATTCTTATTCTTATTAATTAATAAAATGACACCATATTCATTATGTGTAATGTGTATTTCTCGTTTCATAATGAAGTTCAATAATATATATAATGAAGATTGAATTATGATGAGATCAAATCTTCTTTAAGCATATATTCTTAATTATTCTTAGTCAATGTATATTTGAGAATGACATTAAATATTCAGTCAGACTAGTACAATTTATTCCCACTTATAAGATGAGGGTAATGGATCTTATAATCGGTTATGTGGAGACACTAAGTTGAACCTTTAGGTACTTATTGGTAAATGAGTACACTGAACTGATCCGACACTACTTTTCTAGATGTTCATAATACTTAATTGTCAACCAAAGAGATTCACAGTCATAGTAACATGGTTGGTCCTTAGACAATAGACACCAAAGATACCTGATTCGTAGTTTGTTGTATTTTTTTATCTTGACTAATAAGATCTCTAATTGCAGGTTCTTGATAGTCAAGTACTCGGACTCAATAGGACACGTTCAAAGTTGCTTGCATGGTCAATAAGGAATCATTCGATTTCAATATTTAGAGATAAAATGCTCTATAGAATGGTATCGGGAAGTCTCTGGCTAGGACTAGACTGCATATCAGAAAAAGAATTCTTTGGTGATGTATATAGATGGTATCTAATTCAAGTGAACACCATTAGGATTTGATAGTAAAATGTTATGCCATGTACTTTTACAACATATTAATAAGTTCAATTGATTTAAATTGAATCAATTAATTAATTATGAGTGTGAATTGGCTAGGGCCCCTGGCTCATCTGATGGGTTGGGCCCATTTCCCACTTGTTCCCATTTAGAACCCCTATGAGCCCATTCACCTAATTCACAAATTAAACCCAATGCCCATTTAATTAAATTAAATTGGACTTAATTTAAAATTTAAAATTGTTTTAAAATTTTGAATATTGTTCAATTTTATTTAATTGGGCTTTTAATGATTTTGAATCATATTAAATCCCAATTACCCATTTAATTAAAATTGGATTTTAACTTTAAAATTAAAAAATGTTTTGAAATTTAAATTTATCATTCAATTTTATTTAAATTGGGCATTAAGTATTTTGAATCATTAAGATTAACAATTAGTTGATAATTAATTAGAGTTAATTATTAGTTTAAGTGTTAAATTAATAATTAACCTTAATTTAAATAATTTATTAGTGGTTAATAATTATTAGTGTAAATGTTAGATTATTAATTATTAATTCATCTAATTGTTAATTAATTAAAGTTTGTTATTAATTTAAGTGTTAAATCAATAATTAATTTTAGTTAACTAATTTAAGTGTTAAATTAGTAGCTATCTGTTAATTAGAGTTAATTATTAATTAGAATTAATCATTAATTTTAATAACAAATCTAAAGGCAAAATTTGTATTTATTTATTAATTAGTGTTAATTATTGGTTTAAGAGTGAAATTAATAATTAACATTAGTTGACTAATCTAAGTGTTAGGTTAGTAGTTAATAATTAATTAGAGTTGATTAATAATTGAAGTGTTAATTAATAATTAATTTTAGTAGACTAATCTAAGATTTAGATTAGTAATTTATTATTAATAGTCTAATTAATGGTATATTATTAATATTGATTAATCTAAATGTTAGATTGTTTTAAATTATTAGAAATGTTCTAATGCAGAGAATATTCTGGAATTATTAATTTGGAATGTCTGCACATATGATGCGTGTTATATATAGTTTTAAATTTGATTTAATTGAATGTTAAGATAATAAAGTGAGTTTTCAAAATTCAAATGTCAATTTTGATTGGAAACTAGCTTTTTGAAAGTCAAAAATTATTTATTTTGAAAACACTTTTGTTTTAGCCATACGATGCGCTTATCATGTGTAGAATGAAATAAAACGCACTGTGGGTCATGGATATGCACTTTTAAATTATTCATGTGATGAATGATGTGTGTGGATCATAGATGTATGGTTGAATGGATATTTATTAATTATTAATAAATAAAGGTCTGTGTACCTCTCTCTCTCTAATACTCTGATGTGATTCTACCTCCCTCTCTCTTGTACTCGCCATAAAGCCTTCTTCTATTTACATGTAAATTTGGAATTAATTGTAACCAAATCGAGGCAACCGAGGAATGAGCGAGGATGATCCACAGTTGTAACTAGGAAGGAGAAAAGATGCAGGTCCTTGCCTATGTGTTTTCAAAATGGTCTAATGTAATAATTATATTAGATTTTGTGTGCGTTTGACTGTTGGCTATAGTCAAACCCACTATGCTATCCATGACCACACTTGACATGTATGTGATACAATGTTTTTATTTTTTATTATGAATCAATGTAGGTATAGTATTTAGTAAATATATACGATATATTTATATACTATCACCTAGGAGAGCCCAAGATAAAAGTTGTCTAAATACCTTCGCCTAAACTCTAAGCCATAACGTGAGTAGTTAAGAACTTACCACGTGGTCCTCCATCGTTATAGTCATAAGATTCGAATTACTTTAGGCAGGTTTGTTATGCTATCCACAAGGCCTGTCTAATTGAGAGGAGAGACTGTGGCTATGACATTAGATGCCTACATGATCGGAGTAGAGGAACTATGTAGCTTTGTTGTGCTATCCATAAGGGCTGTATGCAAATCTATGCTCGTCTCACAACAATGGTTAACTTAGACCAGAATTAATAGCTTGTTGTACTATCCACACGGCCATTAAATCTCTGGGGACTAAACATATGATCGGATATTGCAAGAAGTTGTAAGTCCCATGAGATGGGTGCTTTTTGAGTGTATTATAGCTTGTTGTGCTATCCACAAGGCTATATTGCATCTCATTGAGATTCTGATCCCCACTATGAGACTATGAGCATCTCCCGTTCTGTATAGCTGACAGTTATACAGTCCGTCGAAAATTAGTGGGAGTTAAAACTTGATTAAAAGACTCTGTCTTATTTTAAATTTTAATAATTGAACATTTGCTAAATAGATTTTATTTATCTGCTATAAGAAATTATGTCGTCAAATAACCCACTCCGCGGCATATTTGATGTCAATCTTTTGACTGGCCTGAACTACTCGATTTGGCTAAAAAACCTGAAGAATGTCTTCAGATCTGAGCACATTGCCTTACGTCTTTGGAGTTAATCCTCTTGTTGAACCGGCATTAGATAACCGTGAGGCAGAGATGTAGCATATGATAAATAGATAAGAAGAGATGATTAGCTGCTAATCATGTATGAGTATATCAAAATAGACTTGCACGTTTTTATCAAAAGAAGGTTATTGAACGGAAATTCAAAGTTGGTGAAATGGTAGTCAAAAGAATCTTTGTAAAACTTGGTGGTCCACGTTCTAAACTCCAACCTAATTGGGAAGGACTTTATGTTGTAAAAGATGCTTTTCCTAGTAACCTAGTTAATGCAGAAGGTCAAGAGTTAATTCATCATTGGAATGGTTTATATCTTAATAAATATTACCCTTAGATTTTAGGTGTGTCAACCGGCATGGTGCAAGGACCAGTAGAGTTAAAAAATTTGAAATCCTAAATTACCTTATTAGTCTTTAATAGTCTAATTTAGGTGCATTATATGCACACAAACATGCTTGGTTCTTGAGTAACAAGAGATGTGAAGTCTAAGGAATGCTGATAGCTTGAGTGAGTGTGTAAAGTATAACTCATTCTCGTTTTCTTTCCTTTTTATTATCAGCTCGCAATGTCGGAACGAGGCTCATGATAGACTACTGAAATACCCACCGTCTTAGTAGGAGGCCATCATTAAAAAAAAAGGGAAAAATAAAAGATCTACCCCAAAAAGAAAAAAAAAATCAAAAGGGCAAAAGCCAAATCAAATACAAAAGGCCACAAATGTCAAATCAAAAGGCCAAATATCCAAATAAAAGGGAGCGCAAGGTCAAAAATATCCCGCAAAGTGAAAATGACCGAACCTCAACGGACAATAGGGTAAAGGATGGACATCTTCATGGGTCTCTGAAACCCTCTCGTGAGCTTTCTAAACCATTTCTTCCCTTCTCCGTAAGGGGCGTACCCTAAGCTTAAGGAATGGCCTAAGTTGACCGGAGGGTCAGATCATTAAATGGGATCATGAACTTATGCACAATACAAGCACAATGAACCTAGATTATGTTATTAAAGAATAATTAGGGAATTAAGATAACAAATAGGTAAGCTCTTTTGATCCATGTACCATGCTGGTCTTTAGGTTAAATGAATATTCCAAAACTACAAAAAAAATTGAATAGTTCAAAACTAAAAAAAAATGAATATTTCAAAAGCAAAAAAAAAAAGGATATTTCAAAAGCCAAAAAAAAAAATGAATATTTCAAAACTACAAAAAAATGGATATTTCAAAAGAAAAAAATGGATATTTCAAAAGCAAAAAAATGGATATTTCAAGAGCAAAAAAAAAAAAAAGATATTTCAAAAGCAAAAAAAAATTGATATTCCAAGAGCAAAAAAAAACGGATATGTCAAAAGCAAAAAAATGGATATTCCAAGAAAAAAAAAAATGGATATGTCAAAACTAAAAAAAATGGATATTTCAAAAGCCAAAAAAAATGAGTATTTCAAAACTAAAAAAAAATGAACATTTGAAATGCAAAAAAAATGGATATGTGAAAACACAATTTTTTTTAATATGTTAGAATTTCAATTAGCATCCGCTTGTCGCATCGTGTGTGCTGCATTCTTTTATTTTCAGTTAGCATCTGTATGCTTGCATGTTGCATTTTCAATTATTTCCTTTAATTTATTTCACCTTCGTTGACTTTAGCTTTGTCCCTTGACCCTTCTACCAAGAATAGGATTATGTAGCCAGGTACTTAACCGGGCAAGGGGCTAAGCCAGAATAGACACTTAACATGTTTGTTATATATACAGGGCGTAGGTCAGAAAAAGAGAAAGAAGAGACAGTTGAAGTATAAATGCTCATTCATATATCAGTGGCTTTGATGTACATGTAAAGATAAAAAGTCCGTCATCAGGATCAAAAAGAAAAAGTACATCACCAGCATCCCAACAAAATATCATGAAGATGACAGCATCTTCACCAGCAACTCTCATGGCTGGCTCCCACCAGCTCCCTCGTCGAACTAGCTCTGAGCCTCAACCTGCGTATTCGGCACTCTAGTCAGCGGCGGTGGTGGTCCCATCGCGCTCGGCTCCGCTCTAGCTGAAGACACGGCAACGCTCGTGGTAAAAGGCACTCCCATGTCCAGCTTCACGGGCTCCCTCCCAAGTGCGTTGGTATCTCTCCTCTATGCTCCTCCTCTCGTGCTCCACTACAGATAGACGGCCCTACAAACTCTGAATCTCAGCCATGAACCACACCTGCTGCCATTCCCGTTCCTCGATAGCACACTCCAGACGCGTTTGAAGACGTGACATCTCACGAGAATGATCGCCAGCCGAGAGAAGCGCCAGCCGCTCCTCCAATTATGAAACTCGAGCCGCAGTGATGCAAGCCTACTCCAGCTGCTGCTCAAGCTCGGGTACACGGGATGCCATGTCACGAGTTTGCCTGAGCTCTGCCTCAGCCCTCTACAGGGCTTCCTAAAGCTCTGTGACCTGAAAAGGAAACACTGTCAGTGCAACCCCATCAAGCAATCAACACCAAACTCGAGAATGAAAAGAGAAGATTGAAGACTCACTCGGGCGGCACAATCTACCTCAGCCAGCGAGGCCCGGTGAATGGCCCGAGCTAGCTGCTCACGAAGGTCAGCAAAGGCAGCGTCAGGGTGAGCGCTTGAGAAGCTCTGCATGTGGTGAAGGCTGGACCACATGTGTGTATGCGGCACGCTGTACCAAAAAGAACACCGTCAGGGGATGAGAGCCAAAACATTTAATTAATAAAATGAATTCATACATTGTTGGGTTCGCTGTGTCGGGATCCGACCGAAAACGCAGCGGAATAAAATTATTTCGGGATCAGATCCATCCCATTTCGATTAACAAAATAAAATCGGAGTAAATCGGATTTACCTTGCGCGGATTCAAATCCGTGTTCGTTTTCCTGTTCCGTTGGAGCGATGCCGCAAGTGGCGCAGATGTCCGACCTCTAGCGGTATCCACACAGTTCTCCTCGCAATGGATCATCCTCTCTTCCTCGCTCGATTCGATGTTCGTGGATCCCGTCTGGCTTTGTGTAATCCACCGCGACATGCGGATTCAGAATCTCCCGTCGGACGGAAGGCGGAGCGAGCGGGAATCCAAGCGGAGCCTCCAGAGGGCCGGCCTCGTGTCGTGTGTTTGGAAGAGAGGATAGAGATGGAACAACAGCTAGGTTAGGGTTGTTGACCCCCGACGTAGTATCCGTTCTTTTATAATAAGTATGTTTGCGGTTTTTCATAAAAACTCAGACTTATCCGAAATCCTGTCGGATTATCCATCGACTTGAAAACCATTTTCGTGTGACCCTCTAGGCCCAAATACCAATCCAGTTAATAGCCCATTAAGCACAGTAACTCTTTACTGACCCACTGAATTAATTAATATCCTTATATTCAATTAATCAGCCGAATTTATTGTCCCACAATAAATTCGGACGCGATCACCTTGGATGCCAAGCAACATCGTGTTATCCTAGATGGTACTGGGGTTATCGCAACCCTCTATTGGAACCTTTCTATCATCGGTTAGCACGCGGATATAATCCTTCATCCGTGCAATGTTATCGAATCGACCTAGGGTATGGTATACTGTTAAACCCTATTCGGTCAATTCACTTGAATCAGATGCCGCTAATCTGAATTTGATAACTCCTTATCGAATACAGAATCCGCCCTGGCCAGGGACTTTAAGCGCATCATTCCCGGAACACTCTCTCTCAAACTACCGAGAGCGGATGATCCCGTATTGAATACACAATTACCTTCGAGGGCATTTCCCTAAACCCGATCGCTTGACTTATTGATAACCCATAGTTAGGGATTCGTTAGTCAAGGTCAAAGTTCAGAAACCTACCAACAAGATATCTTTGGCGTCTCAGGTCCATGGATCATCTACGCAACCGTGACAAAATAATCGAGCTAGTTAACGGTGAGGTGTTTACCATCCAGCGATTCATAGTCGGATCAGTTCAGTGAACTCATTCATCAATGAGCACCTACAGGTCCAGCATAGTGTCTCCACACAAGTGACTTATGGGATCAGTCACCCTCATCATATGAGCTGAAGTAACCTATACTAGTCTATCCGGATGTTCGATGTCCTATCTCAAACATCCTATGACTAGGAACAATTAAGAACACGTGTTTATAAGTCTTCGGTCCCGTAATTATGATCTCATCATAATCCAAAGACTATTGCACATGTTTATGGACTTCATCGTGATACGATAAACATAAATCGAATTAATTACACACAATGAATTATTGTCATTTATTAATAATCTGAATCAGTACATAGTATGAGATTCGCATTGAGACCATCTAATACTAACATACATTACATACCAGATTATGGAGCTCTTTCTGAACCTACTCGAGCTGGGCATCCGTGTCCCAGAGTCGATACCCGAGGGTGATGATCGTGGCATCCCGCGCATCCTGTATATTGCACATGTCATTCATACATTCACAAACTTAAATAAAGATAATAATAAAATGAAAGCATGAAGTCATACTTACATCTAGAGGGCACAGCTACTGGAGGTGGGCGGCGTAGTGCACCCGGTACTGCTGGAGGTAGGCATCGCTATTGTCCGCCTATGACTGTACCGGGACACTGCCCAGAGGCCAGTCATCGCACTGGTCCGGGAACTTGGCATGGCAGTCCGTGTGCGCCTGCTTGCCCCTCATTGATCTTCCTCCGTGAACTTGGTGTTGGGTTCGCTGTGTCGAGATACGACCGAAAACGTAGCGGAATAAAAATATTTCGGGATAGGATCCATCCGGTTTCGATCATTAAAATAAGACCGGAGTAAATCGGATTTACCTTGCGCGGATTCGAAGCGTTCGTTTTCCGGTTCCGTCGGAACGATGCCGCAAGTCGCGCAGGTGCCCGACCTCTAGCGGTATCCATGAGGTTCTCCTCGCGATGGATCATCCTCGCCTCCTTACTTGAATCGACGTTCGTGGATCCCGTCTGGTTGCACGTAATCTGCCGCGACATGCGGATTTATAATCTCCCATCAGACGGAAGGCGGAGCAGTCGGGAGCCGAAGCAGAGCCTCTAGAGGGCCGGCCTTGTGTCGTACGTCTGGAAGAGAGGAGAGAGAAAGAATGACGGCTAGGTTAGGGTTGCTGGCCCCCGACCTAGCGTCCATTCTTTTATAATAAGTCTACTTGCGATTTTTCGTAAAAATCCAAACTTATCCGAAATCATGTCGTATTATCCATCAACTTGAAACCTTTTGTGTGTGACCCTCTAGGCCGAAATACCAGTCCAGTTTAGCCAATTAAGCCCAAAAGCTATTTACGGACCTACTAATTTAATTAATATCCTTATATTCAATTAATCAGCTGAATTTAATGTCCCATAATAAATTCGGACGGACCTCTGATTACGTTGGATACCAAGCAACATCGCGTGATCCTGGATGGCACTGGGGTTATCGTAACCCTCTATTGGAACCTTTCCGTCATCGGTTAGCGCGCGGATATAATCCTTCATCCGTGCAATATTCCCCAATCGACCTAGGGTATGGTTTACTGTTAAACCCTATCCGGTCGATTCACTTGAATCAGATGTTGCTAATCTGAATCCGATAACTCCTTATCGGACACAGAGTCCGCCCTGGCCAAGGACTTTAAGCGCATCATTCCCAGAACATTCTCTCTCAAAGTACTGAGATTGGATGATCCCGTATTGAACACACAATTACCTTCAAGGGCATTTCCCTGAACCCAATCGCCTGACTTATAGATAACCCATGCTTAGGGATTAGTCAAGGTCAAAGTTCAGAAACCTACCAATAAGATATCTTTGGCGTCTCAGGTCCAAGGATCATCTACGCAACCGTGACAAAAGAATCGAGCTGGTTAACAGTGAGGTGTTTACCATCTAGCGATTCATAGTCGGATCAGTTCAGTGAACTCATTCGCCAATGAGCACCTACAAGTCTAGCATAGTGTCTCCACACAAGTGACTTATAGGATCAGTCACCCTCATCATATGAGCTGAAGAAACCTATACTAGTCTATCCGGATGTTCGATATCCTTCTCAAACATCCTATGACTAGGAAAATTAAGAACATGTGTTTATAAGTCTTCGGTCTGGTAATTATGATCTCATCATAATCCGAAGATTGTTGCACATGTTCATAGACTTCATCGTGATAAGATAAACATAGATCGAATTAATTACACACAATAAATTATTGCCATTTATTAATAATCTGAACTAGTACATAATATCGGATTGGCTTTGAGACCATCTAATACTATGTAGAGACTGAGGTTTCGGGTTCAGTATTCGGGTCGGGTTCGGGCCGGATCCCCTGGTTTGGACCCTGGAGGGGTCTTGAGATTCTTGGCTGAATGGCGTCAGCACTGCTCGACGCCTTTCAAAAGGCGTCAGGGTGCGTGGACGCCATTTAGGTCTGTTGGTTGTTGTGCCACGTGTGCGCCACGTGGGCGGGTTTCGGGCCGCGACAGTACGGCCCCTGTCATTTCGTCTGAACGGCGTCCAGCTTGGTCGACGCGATTCAGACTGCGACATCTGCGATGTCAGGGTACGGCGCCAGAGCGTTGGCAGTACGACCGGTCACATCGTCTGAACGGCGTCCACGGTGAGCGACGCGTTTCAGAGCGCTGTCAGTACGGCTGTCCTGTCAGACTGAATGGCGTCTGCCTCGATCGACGCGTTTTACCTAGATTCTGATTGACCCCGCGAGCCTCCCCTTCTTTCCCTCATTCTCGCCTTCACTCTCTCTCTCCTCGCCCTCTCCGACGCTCTTCTTCCCCTTCCCTTCCTCTTCTTCCTCTTCCAACCACTCCATAGCCTCCTTATCTCTCACCTCTACCTCCACCACTTCCTTCGCGGTGTTCCACTCTCCGGACGGCGGCCGACATCCCGGCGGAGTGGTGGCGTCCTCGAGGGTACCGGCGGCGGTGTGCGGTGCGGCGGGACGGTGGCACGGAGCTTGGCGGAGTTCAAGAACCGGTAGGGGGACGAAACCTTGCATGTGTGCTCGTTTGCTTCTTGGCGTGATGTGGCGTGTTTGGGGTTAGATTGAGCATGTTTAGGGGGATTCCTTGTGGGAATGGCGGTGTTTGTGGACGTGGTTTTCATAGCATGATCGTGGTGCTCGACGTTCTCATCTTCCCCCTTTTGGTTTTGGGGCTTTTCGGGGTGCTTGGGGTTCAAGGGAGAAACCCTCGGGTTGAACCAGGAAACCTGGTTTCTGGCGCTAAATGGCGTCGTGCCTGGTCGACGCCTTTCCGAAAGACGTCGGGTCAGTACGACGCGTTTTAAGGCAGAAACCTCCCTGTTCGAGGTTTCCTGAATTAGGGGTTCTGGCGCTAAATGACGTCATGGATGGACGACGCCTTTCAGAAGGACGTCGGGCCATCATGACGCCATTTAGGCAGGAAATGCCCCCGTTTAAGGGTTCTGCAATCTGGTTTTCTGGGTTGAATGGCGTCTGGAGACCCTGACGCGTTTTAAACGGCGGCTTCACTGGTGGACGCGTTTTAAGGGATAATCTGGCTTTTAACTGAACCCGTCTAAGGGACTTGAATGGCGTCGACCTCGGTCGACGCGATTCAAGACAGAACTGTCTTAACCCTGGTTTTTAAACATATGTTTCACTGTTGGCGGTTCTAAGGCATGTTTTACGTTGTACACTCAGACTGAGGACTTCTGTGTGTGTGGAATGGCATCATATTATGTGTGGGTGTGCTTACACGACTGTGGATCGATATGACTGTGGTTTATGTTTGTCACCATGGACCGATGGGGACAGGGTCATGGTGTCTGTGAGGCATTGTGCCGTACCGGTGGGAGAAGGGGTACATGTTGTGGTTTACCTTTAGCTAAGGAAAGCAGAACCACCTTGAGCCCGTCGGGCCGGAGTAGCTGGTGCGCTATCCGAGGGGTTGCTGCTTGGCCTCAGCGGGTCGGGGTTTCCCTATTTGTCGTGACAGCTTCCGGCGCGTTTCTTGCTGTGGAGCTGGTACTGGTGGGAGTTGGTTTACCTTTTAGCCACTGGGCCTGATGTGACCTTTGATCAAGGTTACGAGTGGTACCCTTAGCCCTTTGGCCTGACGCAGCCCGGGAGAGTTGGGTTTGTGGGTAGTTCCTGTAGCTTCGGCTTGACGGGGGTTCGCCGGTCCCCAGGGCCCTCCTGGAAGCGCTGAGGCCTAGCGTGGAGGCAATCCGGTGGTAGGACAGTAGTCTAGACTGCTTGTGTGCACACGTAGCTGGCAGTGGCGGTACACTGAGTCTAGCTAGTCCTAGTTTGGCTCACTGCCTCACCCTACAGTGCCCCGGAACACTGTAGGGGTGGACAGGCGTGAGCAGTGGTGGTAGTGTTGGGAGGCGACGTTTGACTTCGGTCGACAATGTGGTTCAGTCGCTTCGTGGACTTTGACTGTGAGACGTGACTTTGTGTTGGGTTCTTCGGGTTACTTGGTACTGTTCTTGTTACACTGCTTATCGTACGGTTCCTATCAGGTTGAGTGCTATGTTTACTGCTTTACTTAATTGCCATATATTCCTGTTGTTGCACTTGTGGGTGTGTGAGTGGGAGGCGGGGGATCAGATGATCCCTACTGAGCCCATTTCTGGTGTGGCTCACTCCCTGCGGTTTCAGGTGTGGACCTCGTGGCGAGCGGAAGCGTGGTGTCTTCTTGGTGTGCGGACCAGCAGCTGTCTTAGTTCCCGGGGTATGCCCCGATGTTGTTGTACTTTCCTTCTGCCTGTACTTATTTAACTTGTTGGACATGTAATTATTGTTGGACTGTATACGGACATTATTATTTTCTCTTCTGCGCACTCGTTTACCTTTGTAGTCCGTGCGATAGTTATATTTAGCCTTGTTTAGCACTTACTCCTCCAGATGTGTTGTGTGAGATCCGGGTGTGAACCCGCAGTTAATGGGCCGACATCCATTTAGTGACCGGGTCTCCGGTCATAGGATGGCGGGTCGTTACATACTAGCAATCTCCCACTTGGACTAAAGCCAATAACTTTTATACAGAATACCCATATTCTCTAAGTGACGCTCAAAGACATTTTGAGACAAAGATTTTATCAGTGGATCTGCTATGTTGTCGGCTGAAGGAACTCTCTCCACTACGACATCTCCTTAAGCTATAATCTCTCTGGTCAGTTGAAAGCAATTGCCCCATTGTTGTCACACAGTATGAGACGGGACCAGATATGCTTTCCACCACACCAAGATTGCTAATGAATTTCTTCATCCATACAGCTTCCTTGGCGGTTTCAGCAGCAACAATATACTCGACTTCCGTTGTCGAATCAACAGTGGTTTCCAGCTTGGAACTTTTCCAGCTCACTACTCCCCCGTTGAGTGTGAAAACAAAACCTAATGTTGACTTGTTGTCATCAAGATCAGACTGAAAATTCGAGTCAGTGTGTCCTTGTAGCTTTAAGTCTCCTCCTCCATAGACAAGAAATAGATCCTTAGTCCTTCTCAAGTACTTGAGGATGCATTTCACAGCCTTCCAGTGTTCATCACCTGGATCTGCCTGATGTCTACTCGTAACACTTAGAGCATATGCCACATCAGGTCTAGTACATAGCATGGCATGCATGATGGAGCCTATCCATCACAGTCCTCTCTTCAGGTGTCTTGGGAGACTGACCTTTAGAAAGTGAAATTCCATGTCTCATCGGTATGAGACCCCTCTTGGAATTTTCCTTGCCAAACCTTTTGAGAATGGTTTCTATGTATATGGATTCGGTTAAAGCAAGCATCTTCTTTGATCTATTTCTATAGATCCGTATTCCCAATACTTAAGATGCTTCTCCCAAATCCTTTATAGAGAAGTTCTTTGACAGCCATATCTTTATTGATGACATCATTCCTACATCATTTCCAATGAGTAGGATGTCGTCAACGTAAAGAATCATAAATGTGATTGCACTCCCACTGTTTTTCTTGTACACACAAGACTCATCTTCATTCTTAATGAAGCCATAAGACTTGATCGTTTCATGAAATCTTATGTTCTAGCTTCGGGAAGCTTGCTTCAGTCCATAAATGGACCTCTGCAACTTGCATACCATGTCTGGAGATTCTTTGGATGTGAACTCTTTTAGTTGTATCATATACACTTCTTCCTCAAGGTTTCCATTGAGGAAGGCAGTCGTCACATCCATCTGCCAGATTTCATGATCATGGTAGGCAACAATGGCGAGAAAAATTTTGATAGACTTAATCATAGCAACGGGTGAAAAAGTTTCGTCATAGTCAACACCTTGTCTTTGATGATAGCCTTTCGCCACTAATCTTGCTTTATAAGTCTCAATCCATCCATTTGCACCGATCTTTCTTTTAAAAATCTATTTGCAGGCGCTAGGTACTATACCATCGGACAAATCTTCCAAGTTCCAAACTTGGTTGATGTACATGGACTGTATTTCAGAATTCATGACTTCCCACCATTTCCCGGCCTCTAGACTTTCAATGGCCTCCTTGAACCATCCAAATTAATATGTCCTATATATCTTAGGATCATCATCCTCATTAAAGAGTATCCTTGAACCATCCAAATTAATATGTCCTACATATCTTTTTGGTGGTTTAGGTAATCTTTCAGGAACTGTGTATCATTTTGGGTACTCTTTTAGGTACTCTACGAGGTTCCTGTATATCATTTTGAACAGGTTCAGAAACTGACAGTTCATCTGATGAACCAGTTTGTGGGTCTGGAATTTCTTCCAGAGTTACTTTACTGCCACTATCCTTCTGGAGAATATAATCATCTTCCAGAAAGACAGCTCTCCTGGCCACAAATACTTTTGTTCGCCAGGATGATAAAAGTAATATCCATAAGTTTCTTTTGGATATCCCACAAATCTGCATTTGTTAGTTCTGGACTCCAGCTTATCTGCGTCATATTTTTTAACATGAGCAGGACATCCCCAGACTAAATAAGGTATGGTTTTCTTCCATTCCATATCTCATATGGAGTGGTTTCAACAGATTTGCTGGGTACCTTGTTCAGGATATACATAGCCGAGTTAAGTGCATATCCCCATAAGGACACTGGTAATTTGGACATGCTCATCAGGGATCGCACCATTTCCATTAATGTGCGACTTCTCCTTTCTGATGCACCATTCATTTGAGGTGTATAAGAGGTGTAAGCTGAGAAAGGATACAATTATCCTTTAAGTATTTAATGAACTCAGTACTCAAGTATTCACCACCCCGATCGGATCAGATGGTTTTTATACTCTTTCCAGTTTGTTTCTCTACTTCATTCTTAAATTCTCTGAATTTCTCAAAGGCTTCAGATTTACACTTCAATAAGTATATGTATCCAAACCTTGAGTGATCATCAGTGAATGTAATGAAGTATGAGAAACCACTAATGGCTTGGGTCGACATAGGACCACATACATCTGAATGTATAAGTTCCACTAGAGACTATGCCATTTTACCCATTAAACATGACTCACAGGTTGCATATAATTCATAATCAAATGGATTCAAGTATCCATCTTTATGCATCCTTTGGAGTCTGTTTTCATAATGTGTCCAAGCCTACAATGGCATAAGTAGGCTTTGTTCATTTCATACTTACTTCTTTTAATTGAAGAACCGATGTGTAAATTTTCATGAGACACATTTAATAGATACAAATCATTAGACAAGATAGCAAAAGCTATTAATTTATTTTCAAAATAAATTGAACAACTATTTTTCCCAAAATTTAAATTGTATTCAATTCTATCTAAACATGAAATAGAAATAATGTTTCTTATTATGATAGGTACATAATAGCATTCATCTAATAAAAAAGTGTCTCCAGATGGTACCTTGAGCTTCACTGTCCCTACAACGATTGCCGCAACTCTTGCGCCGTTACCCCATTACCTAGCCTCAGCTCCACCTCGCCGGTCCTCAGCTGACGTCTTCTTGTCAGCGCTTGTACAGAATTGTAGATGTAAGATACACATCCAGCATCTAATACCCATGATGTATAATCTCTTATTGACAAGTTTACATCTATCAAATCGATACCTGAAGTGTCCTGCTGCTTCACAATTCTTTGAGCTTGTCCTTAAGGTATTCTTTGCAATTCTTCTTCCAGTGGCCCTTTTGGTGACAGTAGAAGCAATCACCTTTTTCAGCACTTTTACCTTTGTCTTTCTTGATAACCTTTCGCTTTCTCTTAACCATGTGCTTACCTTTACGAAAGGTTTTTGTTGGTCTTACCAACCATGAGGATTTTGGGTTTATCCTTCACAAGGTTCCCCTCTACACTCTTTAACATGTTCAGAAGCTCAGATAAGGTAGTTTGGATCTTGTTCATGTTAAATTTAACGATGAACTGAGCATATGATTGTGGGAGAGAAGATAAAACGAGGTCAGTATGCATCTCCTTGGAAGTGTAACCCCAAGAGCATCCAGTCTTTCCACCCATTCAATCATCTTTAGTACATGAGTCTGTACTGAAGTTCCCTCTGCCATCTGAGCCTTGAACAGATTCTTAGATATCTCATATCGTTCGATTCTGCTCTGCTCACCAAACAACTCATTCAAATGGAACATGATGGATCTAGCATCCATCTCCTCATGTTGGCTCTGCAACTCATTGTTCATAGAGGCTAACATGTAGTATTAGGTTATGGTAGAATCTTCCTTCCACTTTTCATATGCAATCATTTCCTCCTCTGGGGTATCTAATGCTGGTTCAGTAGGAGGTTAATTATCCAAGACATAGGCAATTTGCTTAAACCTGAGGACAATATTCAGGTTCCTGAGCCAGTTTGAGTAGTTGGTGCCTGTCAAACGGTTGGCATCGAGTATGCCTCGCAACGGGTTATGGTGCGACAAAAGCCTACAGGAGAAAATCAAATCATAATTAGCAGATACTCAGATTAAGTAAAACAAGATATGGACTTTTATTATCTAGTTTTACTCCCACTAATTTTTGTCGAACTGTATAACCTTCAGATATACAGAACGGGAGATGCCGACTGTCTTCTAGTGGGGATCAGAATTTCCAAGCATCACAGTATGACCTCGGGTAAACACGTAGTGTCATACCTCTATTTCAGAGCCATCATCTCATGATAATTCCAACTCCTCGCAGTATCCGGTCATATTTCGGCTCCCAGGTTAGTAATGGTCCCAGGTAAACACAGTAGTCCATTATCTCCGGTCTAAGCATTACCATCAATACGTGATAGAGTAAAGTAGAAATATAGTTCTCGGGTAAACACGTGGATAACTATATCGTTTCTCTATTCTTATCCAGAGGCATCTAATGCCATGATCAACAATCCCCTCAACAGATGATGGCAAACCTCGGGTAAACGCATAGTATCTGCCATTACTGAATTAAGTTCTATTAATCATATTGACGGAGAGCCACATAGTGCATTCTCAATGACTCGCGCTACGGCTTAGAATTTGTTATGAAGGTTTTATTTATTTACTTTGGTCTCATCCTAAGTGATAGTATTAAATATATCGAATATATTATATATACTAATAACCTAGTAAATTTGATTCATAATCAAAATAAAGACACACGCATCACATACATGTCATTAGTATGGTCATGGACGGCACTGTGGTTTGACTTGAACCAGATAGTCAAACACGCACACACACACAATATAACAATTTATATCATGAGTATGCAAATCCATAGATTCAATGAACTCCTTCATCTTCATCTGGTCGCATTTATGGATCATCCTCGCTCTTGCACATAGCCACCTCGATCAAATTACATCAATAATTTAAAGGAAGAAGTCTTAAGGCGAATACAGAGAGAGAGAGGTAGAAATATAATGGAATGTGAGAGAGAGAGGTTCGCAGACCTCTATTTATTAATAAACAATAAACCACACAATCACATCCACATCCACAATTATCAAAGTGCCAATCCATGACCACCATGTGTTATAATTAAACAATCCACATATGAAATAGCACATCAAATTGTCTAAATTAAAATTTTCAAAAATAAATATTTTAGGTTTCATAAAACCAGGAACCAATCAAAATTGGATTTATAATTTTGAAAATATTAATCAATAAGTTTAAGCATGCTAATTTAAATCATAATTTAAACAAGCAAAGTAATGCACATCAAATGTGAATAATAACTGAAAAAAATGATTTAAGAATATTCCATGCATCATTTGAACACTTCAAACAAATGGGGTTAATCTAACAATTAGATCATATAAGGTTTAATCAAACATTTAGAAATAATTAATTAAATTAACAACTTTTGTTAATTAATTAATCAAAACAAAATAAATCTTAAAAAATGACCCAATTAAAAGTTTGAATTTGATAACAAAAAAATAAAATCACATTTTACAATTATAATTTCCAATAATCAATTTTTATTTTTTTTAAAAAAATTAATTAATTAATCCCCCAAAGGGGGGACCCAAAGGGCTCAGTCCAATTGAGCCCCTGGCTTGAGCCAGGGCCCAGCCAGGGCTCAGCTAGGGGCCCGGACCCAAGCCCGTAGGCCTGGTCCGGCCCTGGCTTAGACCCCTGGCCAGGGCTAGGGTCCAGCTGGGCTAGACCTTGTCGGCGGCTAGGCAAACCCTAGCCGCGCGACAGGGTCGCCCGAACAGTTCCCTGCAACACAAGGAACCCGACGGTGCCGCCCCATGGGGGGCCTTCTCCAGCGCCGGCCCCAGCGGCAGTTGGCCACCGAACTTCGACCACCGGCCACGGCAACCTCGCCGGCGACGACCGGCCACAGGCGGTGGCCCGAGAGGGGCTAAAAATCAGAATTTTCCCCCCTTCATTTTCTCCCTAAATTATAGGTTTCAAAAAACCCGAAAACAAAGAAGAAATCACCATGGCCGGTGATCCAAAACCCAAACCATCGCCAGTGACCCATTGCTTAGGAGTGGAAGATCTTATATCTTGGGTAAACACCGTTTGGATCCGATTAAAATGCCAAGAACGAGGTGTTCTTCGTCTAACGAAGAACACAATGAAATAACCCCAAAAAAATTATTTTCTTTAATTTAATATTGGGATCTAATCACAATGATCATCTCATGAACATAAATCTTTCAAGAAAATAATTACTATCATGGATTTAATTCAAAAAATCAAAATTTCATAAGCCGAAACGGCGAAAACATAGTGATAACTTGGCTCTGATACCACTGTTGGGTTCGCTGTGTCGGGATCCGACCGAAAACGCAGCGGAATAAAAATATTTCGGGATGGATCTATCCCATTTCGATTAAATGAGACCGGAGTAAATCAAATTTACCTTGCGCGGATTTGAATCCGCGTTCATTTTCCGATTCCGTCGGAGCGATGCCGCAAGTCGCGCAGGTACCCGACCTCTGGCGGTATCCACGCAGTTCTCCTCGCGATGGATCGTCCTCGCCTCCTCGCTCGAATCGACGTTCGTGGATCCCGTCTGGCTGCACGTAATCCGCCGCGACTTGCGGATTTGAAATCGCCCGTTCGACGGAAGGCGGAGCAGTCGGGAGCCGAAGTGGATCTCCAGAGGGCCGGCCTCGTGTCGTGCATCTGGAAGAGAGGAGAGAGAAAGAATGACGGCTAGGTTAGGGTTGCTGGCCCCCGACCTAGCGTCCGTCCTTTTATAATAAGTATATTTGCGATTTTTCGTAAAAACCCAAACTTATCCAAAGTCCTGTTGGATTATCCATCGACTTGAAAACCATTTGCGTGTGACCCTCTAGGCCCAAATACTAGTCCAGTTAATAGCCCATTAAGCCCAGTAACTATTTACGGACCCACTGAATTATATAATATCCTTATATTCAATTAATCAGCCGAATTTAATGTACCACAATAAATTCGGACGGACTTCCGATCACGTTGGATGCCAAGCAACATCGCGTGATCCTGGATGGCACTGGGGTTATCGCAACCTCTATTTGAACCTTTCCGTCATCGGTTAACGCGCATATATAATCCTTTATCCGTACAATGTTCCCGAATCGACCTATGGTATGGTTTACTATTAAACCCTAGCCGGTCGATTCACTTGAATCAGATGCCGCTAATCTGAATATGATAACTCCTTATTGGACACAAAGTCCGCCTTGGCCAGAGACTTTAAGCGCATCATTCCCGGAACATTTTCTCTCAAAGTACCGAGAGCGAATGATCCCGTATTGAACACACAATTACCTTCGAGGGCATTTCCCTGAACCCGATCGCCTAACTTATTGATAACCCATGGTTAGGGATTAGTCAAGGTCAAAGTTCAGAAACCTACCAACAAGATATCTTTGGCGTCTTAGGTCCAAGGATCATCTATGCAACCGTGACAAAAGAATCGAGCTAGTTAACAGTGAAGTTTTTACCATCCAGTGATTCATAGTCAGATCAGTTTAGTGAACTCATTCGCCAATGAGCACCTATAGGTCTAGCATAGTGTCTCCACACAAGTGCCTTATAGGATCAGTCACCCTCATCATATGAGCTGAAGAAACCTATACTAGTCTATCCGGATGTTCGATGTCCTATCTCAAACATCCTATGACTAGGAACAATTAAGAACATGTGTTTATAAGTCTTCGGTCTCGTAATTATAATATCATCATAATCCGAAAATTGTTACACATGTTCATAGACTTCATCGTGATACGATAAACATAGATCGAATTGATTACACACAATAAATTATTGTCATTTATTAATAATTTGAACTGTTACATAGTATCGGATTGGCTTTGAGATCATCTAATACTAACACTTGGCACCCCAAGACCGAGGAGGTGTCCCTCCATCCCTCGGTAATCAAGATAAGTAATCCCGCTCACCGCCCGGCCCTCGACTCAAAGCCGATGAACCTCCTTACGTCCTCCAGACTGGGGACCATGTGTCCCCAGAGCATCGGAAATGCCATGCACTCAGGATCCTACTCTCCCTAAGGACCTGTAGGAGTACCAAGTCCAGCTAGAAAGTCTCTATATCAAGGAGTTCCCCTAACCCCATCTCTCTCAGCCGAGCCTTTTGGAAGTCGGGAAGCCCCCTGCAGGCCGCTATCACCAGATCCCACGAGATGTGGGCCCTCATCGTTCCCTGCCAAATTATCAAGAAAATGTTTGAATAATTCATATAAAGGTGATTTTAAATAATTTTTAAAATCAATTTTGAAATTGGACCCCTGCCTTGAATGGCGTCGGCCATGGTCGATGCCGTTTGGAAGGTGTCTCCCTGTGTCGACGCCATTTGACTACGGATCCGAGAACCTATGGCATTCACCCTTTCGGTTTCCCTGACTCCAAAATTACCATAAAAGGGAGGTTTTAGAGCATACCATGGAAGGACCCGCCTCTTTGGCCGGTGCTGCCGTCGGTGCCGCCATCGGGGGAGCTTCTTCGGCTTCCATAAAAGCCTCGACTTCGGCGAGGACTTGTTCCGCATCCAGTTATGGTGCTTGGACTTCAGGGATTCCCTCTTCCTCGTTGACTTTGATTGCCAGGACGGCCGCCACTCGTTGGTGCTTCCCACTTGGTCCCCCATGCTCCATGTCGAGTGAAAGTCGGGTTTGAGAGGGATGAGAACTCGTAAGAGAGTGAGAGCTAGAGTGGGAGAGAGAGAATGGAAGAGAGAGGGAGAGGCCACCGTTGATGGAGGAGATGGCCGGTGATGGAGGAACTCGCCAGAGGCTCGGATCGTCGGAGAGGAGGAAGAAAGGTTAGGAGAGAGAAGAGAAAAGAGCGAATGAGGAAGGAAGGGCTCGGGCTCGCAAACCCTATTCAAAATCATTAAAAGGCGTCGACTCAGAACAACGCATTTTAGGGGCGGCGCCAAACTGCGGCAGGCGGTTCAAATTTTGAAATTTAGAGAAAGGTGCCACTGTTCATGGGGTTCTTCGCACGTGTAGGAGGAGGAGGTTCTTGCTATGTCCAAGAGAGCTTCTTGTTTAAACGTAAGTATATGGTTCTTTCTCCATGGTTATTTTCTTATCGCAAAAAGACTATTTTCAAACACGTATTTTCTTATAAATTTAAGTAGATGTTACTAAGCCGTTATGCTGCCGAAATGACATAAGAACCTAAATGGACTCCCAACCCATGCCTAAATCCACCCTAAGTCCCATGTTATAAGTCTCCCATGTTAAAATCGAACATGCTCACGGACAGTGCCACCTTAGTGTATACACGCTAATTTTGACATCATATTTAGTAAATTTCATGTCACAATGATAATGTCCTAGAATGGTCAAATGTTTAATCATTAATTAATTTTTATTGATTTTCACGCAAAATTTGTTGAGTCACGTCGCTGGTGCGCGACGCCATTTGGATTCATAGCAGAAATCAATTCGGAATCAAAATTATTAAATTTAAAAGGATTTAACTAAATAGCGTCCCCCATACACGACATCTTTTAGGTCCTAATCCGTCTAAGTTTACTATTTCTAATTCTGGTTAATTTCCTAAATTATCTAAAGCACGTCTCCCATACGCGACGCGTTTTCTGTTTCCTAATTGTTTTCAGTTTCCCTTTCCGGATTTCTTTCTAATCTGGCCACCCTAATTAATTAAAAGGTGTCTTACTTGAGCGACACCTTTTAAGAGTTTCCTGATAAGCATGATTTGGTCGAGATAGTCTGGTTTCCAAGGTTAGAAGGGTTTCCAATTCCCTTCATGATCGTCCAGGGCAAGTCCGAGCTGCGGGAGAGTCCTTTTGAAGGCCAAAATACTCTAAAATCACTTCTTATAAATATATATGTAATTTGACCTTTGAAGAAGGTTGGCTATTGGAGAATTTGAAGCTTCTAACAAGATTTTTGGAGGTCCTGAAGAAGAAAAACGTGGACAAGAAGGGAAGCTTGATCTTCTTCATCCTCTTCACCCTTTGAAACCTATTGAAAACCAAGGCTATGGAGGGGCCATCCTTTTCCTCTCTTCTTCATCTTTTCCATTGAATTTTGAAAAGATTCATATAGCTTAAATTATGTTTTCATATAGTTTTTCATTACATCACTTCATCACACACATTCACTTCATCTTTTCCATGCCTACGCATCCTTTAGGTGTTTAAAAGAACACAAAACAAGTGAGTTCTTTTGGTTTAATTGCATGATAATTTTGTTAGATAGAATAGATAGTACCTCTCTTTATTTCAAATTTATTTGTTTTCTCTTGCTTTTAATCTTTCTTATAAGGTTTGAAGGAGATTTAGAAGAAAGTTTGGAATTTAGACGGAAGAAGAAACACCATTAAAGAAGAAGAGTAAACGAAGAGAAGACTCTTTTCTTTCGACCAGCCGGAAGAGAGGAACAAAAGAACCCCATATTGTAACGACCCGCCACCCTATAATCGGGGATCCGATTACTAAATGGGTACCGAATCATTAATTTGGAACCAAACCAGGATCTAGTAAGTCTGGGAAATAAATAATAAATTAAGCTAAACATTCACATCGCATTGAATTGAAATAAAAGTGCAGGAATTAAAATTATTACAATGCGACTCGATACAGCAAATAATTACATTCTCCAACAGAAGGAAATAATTAAACATACAGGCCAAAGATAAATAACAACTACATCGGAGCATACCCCGGAACAACCGCTGAAGGCACACCACACCCGGCCGCACACGCCGCTCTAAGTCTGCTGGGAGTCCTCACCTGAAAACCGCAGGGGTGAGTCTCAAGACAAGACTCAGTAGGGATCCTTCGATCCCCACTGCCCACGCACACACCCACAAGTGTAAAGTATAGCTAACAGAAAAGTAACAAGTGTAGTGGCAGGTACAATATCTAATTCTCTATGTGAGAACACATGCAGTCGAAATATAATAATCATGCACATTCTAAACCAACCGTTAGAAAACCCACAACTGCCGTCTCGATAGAACTCGCTGACCGTACAAACAACGGTGAGAAAAACCTCGACCCGCTGAGACCAAGGAGTAGCCCCTCGGATAGCACGTTTGCTACTCCGGCCCAACTGGCTCAGGTGACTACCCCTTCCCTCAGCATGAGTGACTCTCCGAATGTACCACTCCGACACCAGTACTAGCTGACCCCGGGGTTCACCAGGTGACCCTCTCTCACTAGGCGTCACCCCGCCCACGCCCCCACCGGCGCTGTGCTCACGCCCCCACCAGCACAGGGTGATAAAGTACTACAATGTCACTCCAGGTCCACAGTAACTGAAAACCCAACACAGTGCGATCCGGTCACGTGAAAAGCCCGCGATCGCATAACACACATAGAACCATCCGATCACGAGGAATCCATCTCTATCGGGTGCACTAAAACATGTGCTAACCAGCTATCTAGCAGTATGAACACGTTTTACTGGCATGAGTTAGTGAGATTCTGTCTTGAATCGCGTCGACCAAGGTCGACGCCATTCAAGCTCCAAGTACAGGTTCATGTAAATCAGTTTTCAGAATCTGGCCTTAAAAGGCGTCGACACCAGTGGTCGCCTTTTAAAAGGCGTCGACATCCTCAGACGCCATTCAACACGGAAATCCGGAAATTCCAAGGCCTTATACTCAGGGGATTTTCTGCCTTAAAAGGCGTCGTGGGTGCCTGACGCCATTCAAAAATGCGTCGTTCACCCATGACGTCTTTTAAGCTCGGAATCCCCGACCTGGCAGACTGTCTGTCAGGCGATTCCTGTCTAAAAGGCGTCGTGATGGCCCGACGCCCCTCAAAAAGGCGTCGTCCATGCACGACATCTTTCAACCCCAGGAACCAAAATCGCCCTAAGCCCGAGGGCTCCCTTTCCAACCCCAAACAAACCCAAAAACGGAGGGAAAAAGAGAAGCAATACCATCCATAGGCAATACATTCGTGGAAATCCCCCTTGTCATCAAATGAACTCCTAAACATGCTCAATCTAACCCCCGAATCAAAGAACTACCACATGCATAAACGAGGAAAAACATGATTTTAAGCACGATGCTATGGGGAACGTCACCCTACCGGACACTCGAACTCCTCCAAGCTTCAAGCCGTCCACCCGTCTCGCCCCACGCCACCGCCGGTACCGCCGTGGTCGTCCTTGCTCCACCGTGACGTCGGCCGCCGTCCGGAGAGTAGAACGCCGCAGTGGAAATGGAGGTGGTAGTGGTAGGAACCAGGTAGAGGATGGAGTGGAGGGAGAGGCGAAATGGTGGGAAGAAAAGAGGGAGGAGGAGGAGTCGCCGCCGGTCGCCGGAGGAGAAGGAGAGAAGGAGAGTAGGAGAAAATGAGGGAAAGAAGGAGGGCTCGCGGGGTTAACCAGAAACTGGCTAAAACGCGTCGACATGCACGGACGCCTATCAGGTGACGTGACGGCCGCTCTGACAATATTCTGAAATGCGTCGTCCTACACAGACGCCATTCAGACAACTTGTCAGGGCCGTACTCTGACACACCCAGAGTCGCAGTCTAAAAGGCGTCGTCCCACGCGGACGCCGTTCAGACGACAAGACAGGGCCGTACTCACGCGGCCCAAGACCAGCCCACGTGGCACCCACGTGGCAGAACCTGAAACGCGTCTGCCACGGTGAACGCCGTTTAAAACGCGTCTCGAGGTCCTGACGCGATTCGACTCAGAACCTCCGCCCCTCACAAGGGCTAGAACAACGGGGGTCCGACCCGAAAACTGGATCCGAAAGTCTCGATCCTTACATTCTCCTCCCCTTAAAAGAAATTTCGCCCTCGAAATTGATCGCTATAATTAACAAGATCCAGATAGTGATGCAGTTCACAAGGAAACTTACGAAAAGAGATAAGGGAACTGCTCCCGCATCTCGTCCTCTTGCTCCCAGGTTGCCTCACCTCCGGAGCGGTACTGCCAAATCACCTTGACCAACGGTACAATCTTGTTCCGCAAGACCTGATCTCTGCAATCCTCAATACGTACTGGATATTCTGGAAAGGACAGGTCCTCAGCGACCTCCAACTCTGAAAAATTCAACACATGGGACGGATCCTGAACATATTTCCTCAACAAGGATACATGGAACACATCGTGCACTCCTGCAAGACTGGGCGGCAAGGCCAGCTGATACGCGGTCTCCCCAATTCGAGCAAGAATGGGAAAAGGTCCAATATATCGCGGACTCAGCTTGCCTCGCTTCCCGAATCTCATCACTCCCTTGGAGGGTGAGACTCGGAGAAACACGTGGTCCCCAACCTCAAATTCAAGTGGTCTCCGTCGGATGTCAGCATAACTCTTCTGTCTGTTCTGAGCTGCGGTCAACCTCTGCCGAACTGTCCTGGCAACCTCAGCACACTGCTGCACTAGCTCTGGTCCTGCTATCTGCCTCTCACCGATCTCGGACCAACACACCAGAGATCGACACGGCCGTCCATACAAAGCCTCATAAGGCGCCATGCCGATACTAGAATGATAATTGTTATTGTAAGCAAACTCCACAGTGGACAAATGCTGCTCCCAATAACCTCCCCAATCAAGGCAACATGCCCTGAGCATATCCTCCAAGGTCTGAATAGTCCTCTCTGATTGCCCGTCTGTCTCGGGATGGTAGGCCGAGCTGAAAGCCAACTGAGTTCCCAACGCCTGCTGAAAGCTCTTCCAGAATCTGGAAGTAAACCTCGGATCTCGATCTGATACAATGGACAAGGGTACCCCGTGCAGAGAGATAATCCGGTCCACAAACAACTTAGCCAGCTTGCCGACCGACCAGTCCTTCCTAATGGCTAGGAAGTGTGCCGACTTGGTCAGTCGATCAACGATGACCCAGATAGCGTCTTTCCTGCTAGGGGATGCAGGCAATCCCATCACAAAGTCCATCGTCACATGCTCCCATTTCCACTCAGGAATCGGCAAGGGCTACAGCAACCCTCCTGGTCTCTGATGCTCGGCTTTAACCTGCTGGCACGTCATGCATCTAGCCACATACTCAGCCACATCTCTTTTCATACTGGGCCACCAGAAGTGCCTCCTCAAACAGTGATACATATTTGTTGTCCCGGGATGCACTGCATACCTCGAATGGTGCGCCTCATCAAGAACACATCTGCGCACGTCTTCCTCAGTCGGGACATAGAGTCTGCCTCTGAATCTGACGGTACCATCATCCCACAACTCAACCTCAGACCTCTGGAGAATCTGCGGTAACTCAGCATCTGCCCTCTGAGCCTCAATCACAGCATGGTACACAGCCGGTCTCACAGTCAAGCTGACAAGTACTGCTCTATCCTCTTCACGTGGAACCCTAAAGGAGGATTCCACCACCTGCTCAAATAATTTCCACTCTCGAATCATGAGGTATGCAATGACCGTCTTCCGACTCAAAGCGTCTGCCACCACATTCGCCTTGCCCGGATGATAAGAAAGGTCAAAGTCATAATCCTTAATAAACTCCATCCACCTCCGCTGCCTCAGATTCAGGTCTCTCTGAGTGAACACATATTTCAAGCTCTTGTGATCTGTAAAAACCTGAAATTTTTCTCCGTATAAGTAATGCCTCCAGATCTTCAGTGCAAACACCACAGCTGCAAGCTCCAAATCATGAGTAGGATAGTTCTCTTCATGCCTCTTCAGCTGCCGAGAAGCATAAGCAACTACCCTGCCATGCTGCATAAGGACTGCTCCCAAACCTCGACGGGACGCATCTGAGTAAACCACAAATCCACCTGAACCAGATGGAAGCACCAGCACTGGGGCTGACGTGAGACGAGTTTTTAGCTCAATAAAACTCTGCTCACAATCCTTAGTCCACACAAAACGAACTCCCTTTCGAGTCAACCTCGACAAGGGGGCCGCTATCGAAGAAAATCCCTGAACAAACCGCCTGTAATATCCGGCAAGCCCCAGAAAGCTCATGATCTCAGTCACTGAAGTCGGCCTGCTCCAGTCCATCACTGCCTCTATCTTAGCTGGATCCACTGCGATGCCTTCACCAGAAATAACGTACCCAAGGAAGTGCACCTCGTTCAGCCAAAATTCACATTTGCTGAACTTGGCATAAAGTTGGTGCTCTCTCAGGACCTGCAACACTGCCCGAAGATGAGCAGCATGCTCTTCCTCAGAAGAAGAATAGATCAGAATATCATCAACAAACACAACCACAAATTGGTCCAGGTAGGTCCTGAAGACTCGGTTCATCAGATCCATAAAGGCCGCCGGAGCATTGGTTAAGCCGAAGGGCATAACCAAAAACTCATAATGCCCATACCGAGTCCTGAAAGCCGTCTTACTAACATCCACATCCCTGATTCTCATCTGATAATACCCAGATCTCAGATCGATCTTGGAAAACACCCTCGCTGTCTGCAACTGATCCATCAAATCGTCGATCCTAGGAAGCGGGTACTTATTCTTTATTGTCACTTGGTTCAGCTGCCTATAATCGATACACAATCTCAAGGAACCATCCTTCTTTCTGACAAACAGAACTGGAGCACCCCACGGAGATGTACTGGGACGAATGAAACCCTTATCCAGCAACTCCTGCAATTGCACCTTCAACTTAGCGAGTTCGGCTGGCGCCATCCGATACGGGGCCTTAGACAAAGGCGCCGTACCTGGTGCAAGCTCGATGGTAAACTCGACCTCTCGCTGAGGAGGAAGGCCAGGCAGCTCCTCAGGAAATACATCGACGAAATCACAAACAACAGGCACCTCCCAGGGACTGGGACTAGCACAGACATCAGAAACAACGACAGAGGCTAAGAAAGCCTCGCAGCCACCAGTAAGCAACCTCCGTGCCTTAAAGGCAGAAATGAGAATACCTCGAGAAGAAAGCCTAATACCTTGGAAGAAGAAGGTCGGGATGTCTGGAATAGAGAAGCGCACCCTCTTCCTGTGGCAGTCCACCTCCGCATAAAAGGCTTCCAACCAATCCATAGCCAGGATGATATCAAAATCACGGATAGCAAGTACAATCAACTGGGCAGGTAGCACATGACCCTCAATGGTCAAGAGAACATTCCTCAAACAATTATAAGATATCATGAAGTCTCTAGAAGGAACCTCAACCATCAGACCATCAGACAACTCATCAACGGGTGCAGAAAGAATATCTAGGAACTGCTCGGAAATAAAAGAATGCGAAGCACCTGAGTCGATCAACACATGCGCAGAGTTCCCAAGGACAGAGAGTGTACCTTCCACCAAGTTGGACGCGCGAGCCTCCCTCCTGGTGCTAGCTAGAACTCTCCCCTGAGTCCTCGGCTTCTTCTGGTCGCCGTAACCCTACCCCTGACTATGCCCCTGCGGGCACTGCCTCGCCAGATGGCCCTGTTGGCCGCAAGTAAAACATCTCCTGGGAAGAGTGGGACACTGAGTCCCGCCATGGGCACCACCACACTGCTGACAAACTGCCGGAAGCCTCTGAGCTGGCTCCTGCTGTGCACTGGACACTGTCTGACTCTGCTGACCATGCCTGGGCCTGTTGCTGCCGCTGCTGCCACTACTGCTGCCACCACCCCTGAAGAATCTCCTGAATCGGGAGCCGAGAGAAGACGATCCCGATCCGACAGAGGGAGCCGGTGCCGTAGCCTTACCCCTGCCTCGCGCTGGCCCCTGAACAGTCTGCCCTCTCTCCCGGGCCGACTGGATCTGCTGAGCCTCTACAGCTGCTGCACGCCTAACTGCTGACGCCAAGTCTGTACAACAATGGGACGCCACGAAGTTCCTCAAACTGAGCCTAAGCCCATCCACAAACCTCTCCGTGCGACGCACCTCGTCCCCAGATATAAAAGGCACGAATCGTCCCAGCGAAACAAACTTCGCCTCGTACTCAAGTACCGTCATACTCCCCTGCGTCAGATCCATAAACTCCCTCTCCTTGGCTCGCTGGACATGTCTAGGGAAATATTGTGCATTGAACTCCTTGACAAAGGTCTCCCAAGAAATTTCCCTAAGACTCCTGTCCCCATAAGACAAACTCTTCAGTGTGGTCCACCAGTCATAGGCGCTATCCTTCAGCATGAAGGTAGCCAGTGGGGTCCTCTCTACTGCTGCACAGTCCATAGTATCAAAAGTCTTCTCAATCTCTGTAAGCCAATGAATGGCCTCGTTAGGGTCGGGACGATCGGTGAAGTGAGTTGGCCTCAGCTTCAAGAACCTCTCAAGTGTAGCTGTGGTCCCTCCCCGAGTACTAGAACCCTCGCTAGGATCTCGAGTCTGATATCGAGCCATAGTATCCATCATGGCCTCCATAAACTGCTCAACACTCGGCCTCCCTGCCTCGGACCCACTAGGGACATCTCCCCGCTCTCAAATAACTGGCATCCTCTTCCTGGGAGCCATCTACTCGCCTATAATTACAAAATCAAAAGTTCTAATTAGAGTCCTAAAACCTATGCTACCGCCGTGCCTGTACGGGATAATGTATTTATTTGCCGAATTTTCAACATTTAACCTAGTTATTTATTTATTTGCCAGACCGTATGCTCTGATACCAACTGTAACAACCCGCCACCCTATAATCGGAGATCCGATTACTAAATGGGTACCGAATCATTAATTTGGAACCAAACCAGGATCTAGTAAGTATGGAAAATAAATAATAAACTAAGCTAAACATTCACATCGCATTGAATTGAAATAAAAGTGCAGGAATTAAAATTATTACAATGCGACTCGATACAGCAAATAATTACATTCTCCAACAGAAGGAAATAATTAAACATACAGGCCAAAGATAAATAACAACTACATCGGGGCATACCCCGGAACAACCGCTGAAGGCACACCACACCCGGCCGCACACGCCGCTCTAAGTCTGCTGGGAGTCCTCACCTGAAAACCGCAGGGGTGAGTCTCAAGACAAGACTCAGTAGGGATCTTTCGATCCCCACTGCCCACGCACACACCCACAAGTGTAAAGTACAGCTAACAGAAAAGTAACTAGTGTAGTGGCAGGTACAATATCTAATTCTCTATGTGAGAACACATGCAGTCGAAATATAATAATCATGCACATTCTAAACCAACCGTTAGAAAACCCACAACTGCCGTCTCGATAGAACTCGCCGACCGTACAAACAACGGTGAGAAAAACCTCGACCCGCTGAGACCAAGGAGTAGCCCCTCGGATAGCACGTTCGCTACTCCGGCCCAACTGGCTCAGGTGACTACCCCTTCCCTCAGCATGAGTGACTCTCCGAATGTACCACTCCGACACCGGTACTAGCTGACCCCGGGGTTCACCAGGTGACCCTCTCTCACTAGGCGTCACCCCGCCCACGCCCCCACCGGCGCTGTGCTCACGCCCCCACCAGCACAGGGTGATAAAGTGCTACAATGTCACTCCAGGTCCACAGTAACTGAAAACCCAACACAGTGCGATCCGGTCACGTGAAAAGCCCGCGATCGCATAACACACATAGAACCATCCGATCATGAGGAATCCATCTCTATCGGGTGCACTAAAACATGTGCTAACCAGCTATCTAGCAGTATGAACACGTTTTACTGGCATGAGTTAGTGAGATTCTGTCTTGAATCGCGTCGATCAAGGTCGACGCCATTCAAGCTCCAAGTACAGGTTCATGTAAATCAGTTTTCAGAATCTGGCCTTAAAAGGCGTCGACACCAGTGGTCGCCTTTTAAAAGGCGTCGACATCCTCAGACGCCATTCAACACGGAAATCCGGAAATTCCAAGGCCTTATACTCAGTGGATTTTCTGCCTTAAAAGGCGTCGTGGGTGCCTGACGCCATTCAAAAATGCGTCGTTCACCCATGACGTCTTTTAAGCTCGGAATCCCCGACCTGGCAGACTGTCTGTCAGGCGATTCCTGTCTAAAAGGCGTCGTGATGGCCCGACGCCCCTCAAAAAGGCGTCGTCCATGCACGACGTCTTTCAACCCCAGGAACCAAAATCGCCCTAAGCCCGAGGGCTCCCTTTCCAACCCCAAACAAACCCAAAAACGGAGGGAAAAATAGAAGCAATACCATCCATAGGCAATACATTCGTGGAAATCCCCCTTGTCATCAAATGAACTCCTAAACATGCTCAATCTAACCCCCGAATCAAAGATCTACCACATGCATAAACGAGGAAAAACATGATTTTAAGCACGATGCTATGGGGAACGTCACCCTACCGGACACTCGAACTCCTCCAAGCTTCAAGCCGTCCACCCGTCTCGCCCCACGCCACCGCCGGTACCGCCGTGGTCGTCCTTGCTCCACCGTGACGTCGGCCGCCGTCCGGAGAGTAGAACGCCGCAGTGGAAATGGAGGTGGTAGTGGTAGGAACCAGGTAGAGGATGGAGTGGAGGGAGAGGCGAAATGGTGGGAAGAAAAGAGGGAGGAGGAGGAGTCGCCGCCGGTCGCCGGAGGAGAAGGAGAGAAGGAGAGTAGGAGAAAATGAGGGAAAGAAGGAGGGCTCGCGGGGTTAACCAGAAACTGGCTAAAACGCGTCGACATGCACGGACGCCTATCAGGTGACGTGACGGCCGCTCTGACAATATTCTGAAATGCGTCGTCCTACACAGACGCCATTCAGACAACTTGTCAGGGCCGTACTCTGACACACCCAGAGTCGCAGTCTAAAAGGCGTCGTCCCACGCGGACGCCGTTCAGATGACAAGACAGGGCCGTACTCACGCGGCCCAAGACCAGCCCACGTGGCACGCACGTGGCAGAACCTGAAACGCGTCTGCCACGGTGGACGCCGTTTAAAACGCGTCTCGAGGTCCTGACGCGATTCGACTCAGAACCTCCGCCCCTCACAAGGGCTAGAACAACGGGGGTCCGACCCGAAAACCGGATCCGAAAGTCTCGATCCTTACACATATTCTCCCTATTTGCAAGGTTAGTAAGCGATCACTTTTCCATTGAAATCTTTGGTTTCTAGCGGTCACAATTCCTTTCATATTGTTAATCATAGTAGATACATGATAACATGATGAACACACACTCTTTTTAAGCACTACAACTTTTTTGGCGATCACGGTAGGACTTGTCTTGCCGTTTCTTTTTATTTTTACTCTTGTTATTTCCATTGGGCACCCTCGGTGCACCGCTTGTGTCCCTCGAGCACGATTGATGGTTTGTTGGTCGGTTATTTGATTCTTACCCTCACGTGCACCTCGTGCCCAACCCCTTGTGGCAAAATTTTGCCCTCCCTTGATTGCCTTGAGAAGTGGTATTGGAAAGTGTATTTCGTTCAAATTGGTATCCATGATGTTGCATGATTAGTCTATATGTTCAAACTGTCATCGCATGAATAGTTGATCTCTTAGTCTTCTTGTTATTTGGAGAGGGGATTGCCCCTAATTTGTGCTTCTTATTTGTTGCTTTTGGGATCTAAAGTGCGTCTGCACAGAGAGACGTGTTCAGCTAAGCGCGTCGCCCTTCCAAGACGCTATTTGGTCTCCCATCTATCTCTGATGCGGCCCAAGCTGCTGTGAACAGAAGGGATTTCTGTGTTGGATAACGTTTGTGAGCAGCGACGCGATTCAAGCCCTTATCCCTATTGGTCACTAACACTTGGATCATTGATCTTCTTGCTACCTATATTTATTTATCGTACATTATAGGCCACCCAGGCCATAAGGTCATTCGCATCGGAGCTCACCCCCCCTCCTATAGGAATACCTCTCATGGCATCCTTACCTCTCTCTGACTGGGTCAGTCTCTCGGTCAGACTAGAGTGGTTGGTGTTAAGACCTCCGTAAGTCCCCAAAAGCAAGGAATTCCTCTTTGTTCATCAAGCTGGTTGTACCATTTGAAGTCCCGGGTAGTTGTTCATATCGTTGCGAGTGAATCCGTAGAGCATAACGGCGGAAATTGAACTGAAATTAGGATCCTACCCATTGAGAGAATTTGAGTTTAAAAATTCAATTAACTCAACAAGTAACTCTCAAAACAGCGTAAGCATTTACTTGGTTGTTAATCTGTGCAAACTTGGTTGAAATAATTGTCATCTCAACACAATGATGCTACGTTCAGGTAGAACTGTTGGCATGGTTGCCTTTGAGCAAGAAGATCTAGTCGAGTATGAGGGAGATGTCTATGCCCCTCAGTCTTATGGTACATCCTATTCTGAGGATGAAAGGGATGCCTATATTGTAGACACTCTAATTTTGACATCATTTTGAGTAAATTTCATATCATATAATAATGCCTCAGAATGGTCTGATATTTAATCATTGGTTAGACGTCATTTAGAGTTTATTCCTATTTTAATATTTAAATTTGAATTTTAATTAATTGATTAATTAGGTAATAGACGTCTGCCAGGCACGACGTAATTTAAGTTTCCTAAGTTGTTTCTATCTCTTTTTCCGGATGTTTATCCTCATCTTAATTAGTCTAAAAGCCGTCTCCAAGGGACGACGCGTTTTAGATAATTACAGATAATAATGAACTTTTCCCGGATGTTTATCCTTATCTTAATTAGCTAAAAGACGTCTCTTATGGCCGACGCTTTTTAGATAATTACAGATAATGATGAATTAATCTGTGTTTATCTGTTTGTTAATGGGATAAACTTCAAATTCTTCCATATAAATCCATTAATAATCGCAGATGTAAAAGTGTATAAATACCCAGCACCTTGGTCACTGAAAAGTTAGTGATGTTGATGATAGTGATAATTGAGTGAAATTCGATCCAAGAAGGAGACGACGTCCAAACGCTGAAGGATTGAAGTGCTGCTACTTCCTCGAGTCTTCATCCGTTCTTCGTCCTTTCAAGATCCATTCAAGACCAAGGCTTTCCAGGGGCCATCCCGCTTAGCTTTTAATTAATTCCTGCATCCTTCTCACACTTTTCATCACATTAGCCTCACATTTTCATTACATCACTCCATGCAACACACACTCACCAGCATTATTTTCCAATCCATATTTTGAGGGGTTTAAAAGACCACTCAACAAGTGAGTCTATTTGTTTAGTTGCATGTTCAGAATTTCTACTAGAATAGATACTACTCCTGCCTGAGTTCTCATTGTTCTTTATTTCTTTTCATTTTCCTGCAAGGAACAAAAGGAGAATAAGAGAAGGGAATCAACAGTGAACAACAAGGAATCTGGATGATCCTCAAAGCCCAATAAGCAGTCAAAGCAAGAACAAAGATAGAAATGGCTCTCTTTCTTCAGCCGGCTAAAGAAGGGGAATCAAGAACCCAACATCTCCTACATCCAATACAGGTAGGCGATCAAACTTTTTTTTTTGGAACTTTTTAGTTAAAAGTTTTTGGCGATCACATTCACCCAGTTTCTTTTTAATAGGTTTATTTTTCACATAAACAACCTAATCTTTCATGATAATCACACACCAAATTTGAGCACTTACAACTTTCTTAGCGATCTCGGTGGGACTTGGTGTCGCCATCCTTTTAATTCTTTGTTCTTGCTTTTATCAATCGGGCACCCACGGTGCACCACCTGTGTCTCTCGACACGCCCTCACCGATCGGTGAGTTTTTAGTTTAGTTGTTATTCCTACGTGCACTACGTGCACACCCTTGTGGCAAGATCTTGCCCTCCCCGTTTGATTAATTGAAAAGCTATTTTTATGATAAGAAGCATGTGTGATTGAGTGATTATTTTGTTGTTTATATGATAAATCATCCTGTTAAAAAATTGAAATAAAAAAAAAGATTCGCATGAGCTGATTATTTATCGCTTTCATCATGTTTGTGTGAGGGGGAGTCGATCCAGAAATTCCTCCTGAAATACTGAATCTGTGACTTGAAAAGCGTCCAGGAGCAGCGACGCGTTTCATACAGCGTCGTCCAACCCAGACGCCTTTCAGCCAACTTTCTCTGCTGTCTGCTGCCTGAGTTTCTATGAAAAATAAGTTTCTGTTTGAATAGCGTCGACCAACAGCGACGCTACTTTGGCAATTTCTTGTTTCTTCTTCAGTTCTCAGATTTTTGATCTGTGTGCTACTACACATTATGTATTAAGCATTAGAGGCCACCCAGGCTACAGGTCATACGCACTGAGGCTAACACCCTCCTCTTCTTAGGAACACTCTTCTTGACGTCTTCACCTCTCTCTGATTGGGTCGGTCCCTCGATCAGACTAGAGTGGTTGGCGTTAAAGACCTCCATAAGTCCCCAAAATCAAAGTATTCCTCCTTATTAATCGGGCTGGTTGCACCAATTGAAGTCCTAGTTAGATTTTCATAATGTTGTAAGAGAAAGCCATAGAACATAACGGTGGACATTGAACTGAAACTAGGATCCTACCTTTTGAGTGAATTTGTGATTAATTGAATCCAAATAACCCAACAAGGAATCTTGAAATAACGTTAAACATCTACTTGTTTGCTTAATCTCTGTGCAACTTGTCTGCCAATCCTTGAAAAAAAATCTAACATCATGCTACTTCGATCAGGTAGGGATTTAAGCATGGCTCTAGATGACATAGTCAACTACGAGGGAGATGCTGATGCCCCTCGTGACTCTGATTACCGATTTGAAAGCGGGGGAGATGCTGATGCCTCCCGTAATTCTCACCCTCGTCTAGTTCGATATGAGGGGAATTTCCCAACCCCTCTTCATTGTGCTCACAATCAATATCTTGATCTTCCTCCGCATGTGCATGCGCTTCCTAACCCTATTTTCGAGGGGGACATGAATCCGAATGATCCCTCATCCTCCGATCCTTCGGATTTAGTAAATGCTTTGGGAGTCCTTGCCTCCCGTCTGGACCCTCAACAGTTCGAGGCGATCCAGTCTATTTTGAAGGGGAAGACTTCCATGCAGTCTGCTGAGCCGAACCCTGCGGCTCCCCCTGTCATCCCTCAACAACCTCCTCAACCTCCTTCCTTCATTCACCAGGCCATGGAAGGCCTCCATGTTTCAGCTTCTCGGCCAACTGGGTCACAACTTTCCTCTTCTAGGCAACCGGTCAAGCCACTGACGCCTAATTACTAAAATGCCCTCGGGCGTGGCGGAAGCTCTGCCGAGCCTCCACTCTATTGTCCTCCTTGCCATACGTACTCTAGGCAATAGGCCTATCAGGTACTTCCACCTCCCCCTCCTCCCCAGGTTGATCCAACAACACAAGCGCTGCTGGCAAAGATGGAGCGTATGGACGAACAGTTCAACAACCTTCAGAAAATGATGGGGGTCAAAGCTGCACCAGAGATTAACTTACCAAGCCTGCCTGTGTTCCATCTGCCACCCTCTGAGATGCCAGTGTACCGAAAATACAACGATACTGGTAACCCCTTCACTCATTTAAAGGAGTTTATGTACGAGTCATCCTTCTAGCAAAACGACAAGAGGTCGTTGGCCTTTTTGTTCAGGAGATCCTTAGAGGGACCAGCCCTCGAATGGTTCTTTTCTTTAGAACCTGCTGAAGTAGAGGACTACGGTATCGTCTCACGAAAATTCATTCAACGATACCATGATAGAGTTGCCCCCTCCCTGTCCATTACTGACCTGATAGCAGAGAAGATGAAGCCCGACGAGGAGTTCGTCAATTTCGCTGACAGGTGGAGGGGTATGACCGAAAAAGTGAAAGATCACTTGTCTTAGTCAGAGCAAGTGAAAATGTTAATTTCTAATGCCACGCCTCAGTTCAAGTTAGTCCTCTCCCTGAATAACCTGACCAGCATGGCAGAGCTCTATGAAAGAGCGCGATACTGTCAGAATGCTTTCAAGGATGCTACGTTCTCTAGCGTCTTTGATCCTCACCGACCTAGCAGGCCTCCACCTCGGAAGCCTGCAGTGCCAAATTCCCCTAGCACAGGTCCAACTACTGAGGGCACGCTCTCTTATGAGCAAGTTAGCAGTATGAACAATAACCCGCCCTAATTTGTGAGGAATCCGCAACCACAGTACCAGCGGCCACAGCAGCCGAACTAGCAGGGTTACAGACAGCAGCAGCCGAACCCACAGTATCAGTAGCCCCAGTACCAGCGGCCTCAACAGCTGAGTCAGCAACCACAACAACAGCCACAGTAGCAGCCGCAACGGCAATTACAGTATCAGCCCCCACAACAGCAGTATCAGCAACAACAGCAGTACCAGCCGCGCGCACCACCGGCATATCACAATGTACCTCCTCCTGCTGATTATAACCAGCAGAGGAAACCTCCAGGCCCGAAGAGGGCGCAGTACCCAGTCCTTCCAGTCCTTAGTAGACATTTTCAGTACTTTAATGGCAGCCAATGCCTTGGTCCTGCCAAGAGAAAAAGCTATTTGGCCCCAAAATGACGACACTTCCAGGTATGGTTATTTCCACAGACAACCTGGACACACCATAGACACATGCTTCCAATTCCGAGATTATATCCATGATCTCAACGAGCAGGGAGGCATAGACTGGGAAGAGATGAAGAAGTACATATCCGCCTTGAAGGCGAGAAGACCACAACAACAACAACAGCAGCAACAACCAAGAGCACCAGTGCAGGCAGCAGCGCCGCCAAACATGGGTATAGTGCAAAACCCACTCCCGGAGCACCAGAACAAGAACCAAGTTGCCCCTATTCTGACAAATAGCCGGTCTGAGGCTAATCGAGGGCAACAGTGGAAGATAGAGGACTCTTCCTCTATTTATTCAACATGCCACACTTCAAGCACCACAGAACAACCACCACGCCACCCCATCCACATACCTAGACCACAACCCATTACCATCACACCTATACGAACACCTGCATATCACTCACCCGCATGCACTAACTCATTACCACCGCCCACTTTCCTCAAACCCATTATCCCCTACGCCACTACGCCTCCATTAAAGAACCCCCCGCCAGCTAATTACGCACCCCTCATGCCATCGAAACCACTGCTCCGCGTACCATTCCCTACATCACCCATTACCACCACCACTTACCCATACACCATACATCCATCTAAACCGCTACTACGCATGCCATTCCCCACTCCATCCGCACTAACCACTTACCCTTCCACCATCCAACCATCTAGGCCTCTCATCCGTACCACGCCACCACCAACTAACCCCATGCCATCACCTGTATACCAACACTCCACACCATCCACACCATCCATTAACCCTGCGGTGCTCAAGTTATCACCCGGCCCTTCTACGACTGAAGAACATGCGCTCCGGAGTGGGAGGATCTTCAATAAGGTCTTTCCTCAGTCAACAATCAGAGACGGCCCATCACAGCCGTCGGAGGAAACGCATAATGATGAGAGTGCACCAGGCACTCAATACGACCTGCTAAAGCATCTTGACAGAACACCGGCATGAATCTCTGTGCTTGAACTGATAAAAAGATCGAAGACTCATCAAGAAGCTCTGATGGAATATCTACAGAAAGTGATGGTCAACGAAGACGTGCCGGTAGAGAAGATTGCCGCACTACTAGTTCCTCAGGTGGATCAGCCCTCTATCTCATTCCATGTCTCGAAACTAGCACCGCCAACAGCCAGAAGCATGGCTCTAAGTATCACGGTTAATATCTGCAAGAAGGCTGTAGATGCATGTCTGGTTGACACAGGGTGTAACGACCCGCCACCCTATAATCGGGGATCCGATTACTAAATGGGTACCGAATCATTAATTTGGAACCAAACCAGGATCTAGTAAGTCTGGGAAATAAATAATAAACTAAGCTAAACATTCACATCGCATTGAATTGAAATGAAGGTGCAGGAATTAAAATTATTACAATGCGACTCGATACAACAAATAATTACATACTCCAACTGAAAGAAATAATTAAACATACAGGCCAGAAAATAAATAACAACTACATCGGGGCATACCCCGGGACAACCGCTGAAGGCGCTCACACGCGGCCGCACACGCCGCTCTAGGTCTACTGGGAGTCCTCACCTGAAAACCGCATGGGTGAGTCTTAAGACAAGACTCAGTAGGGATCCTTCGATCCCCACTGCCCACGCACACACCCACAAGTGCAAAGTACAGCTAACGGTAAAGTAACGAGCACAGTTGTAAGTACAATTCCTAATTCTCAACGTGGAATCACATGCAATCGAAAATATAATAAACATGCACATTCTAAACCAGCCGACTAGGGAACCCACAACCGCCGTCTCGGTAGAGCTCGCCAACCACACAAACAACGGTGGGAAAACCTCGACCCGCTGAGGCCAAGCAGTAACCCCTCGGATAGCACACTAGCTACTCCGGCCCAACCGGCTCAGGTGGCTACTCCTTCCCTCAGCATGAGTGACTCTCCGAATGTACCACTCCGACACCGGTACTAGCTGACCCCGGGGTTCACCAGGTGACCCTCTCTCACTAGGCGTCACCCCGCCCACGCCCCCACCGGCGCTGTGCTCACGCCCCCACCAGCACAGGGTGATAAAGCGCTACAATGTCACTCCAGGTCCACAGTAACACAAAACCCAGCACAGTATGATCCGGTCACGTGAAAAGTCCGCGATCGCACGACACACATGTAGTATCGTCCGGTCATGAAGAATCTATCTCTACCGGGTACACTAAAACATGCACTAATCATCCGCCTAACAGTATGAACACATTTTACTGGCATGAATTAGTGAGGTTCTGTCTTGAATCGCGTCGCCCAAGGCCGACGCCATTCAAGCTCCATATACAGGTTCATGTAAAACAGTCTTCAGAATCAAGCCCTAGAAGGCGTCGACACCAGTGGTCGCCTTTTAAAAGGCGTCGACATCCTCAGACGCCATTTAACACAGAAATCCAAAAATTCCAAAGAAATTACCCAGGGGATTTCTGCCTTAAAAGGCGTCATGGCTGCCCGACGCTATTCAAAACGCGTCGCCCACCTATGACGTCTTTTAGTCCCAGAATCCCGAACTGGCAGACTCTCAGTCAGGCGATTCCTGTCTAAAAGGCGTAGTGATGGCCCGACGCCATTCAAAAAGGCGTCGTCCATGCACGACGTCTTTCAACCCCAGGAACCAGTCTCCCATGAGCCCGAGGGCTCCCTTTTAAACCCAAACAACCCCAAAATTACTCAAAAACGGAGGAGAAAGAGAGGCAATACAATCCATAGGAAATCACATTCATGGCAAATCCCCCATATCATCAAAAGAACACCTAAACATGCTCATTCTACCCCCCAAAACCCAAGATCCATAACATGCTTAAACGGGGGAAAAAACATGGTTTAAACACGATGCTATGGGAACCGTCACCCTACCGGATACTTGCACGCCTCCGAACTTCAAGCCGTCCACCCGACTCGCCCCACGCCGCCGCCGGTACTGCCGTGGTCGTCCTTGCTCCACCGTGACGTCGGCCGCCGTCCGGAGAGTAGAACGCCGCAGTGGAGATGGAGGTGGTAGTGGTAGGAGCTAGGTAGAGGATGGAGTGGAGGGAGAGGTGAAATGGTGGGAGGAAAAGAGGGAGGCGGAGGAATCGCCGCCGAGTTCGCCGGAGGGGAAGGAGAGAAAGAGAGAAGGAGAAAATGAGGGAAAGAAGGAGGGTTCGCAAGGTTAACCAGAGACTGGCTAAAACGCGTCGACATCCACGGACGTCTATCAGGTGACGTGACGGCCGCTCTGACAAAAACTCTGAAACGCGTCGTCCTACACAGACGCCGTTCAGACAACTTGTCAGGGCCGTACTCTGACATACTCAGAGTCGCAGTCTGAAAGGCGTCGTCCCACGCGGACGCCGTTCAGACGACGCGACAGGGCCGTACTCTCGCGGCCCGAAACCAGCCCACGTGGCACCCACGTGACAGAACCTAAAACGCGTCTGCAATGGTGGACGCCGTTCAAACCGCGTCTCGCGGGCTCGACGTGAATCATCACAGAGCCCCAGACCCCACTAGGGCCAGAACTGTAGGGTCCGACCCGAAAACCGGATCCGAAAGTCTCGATCCTTACATTCTCCCCCCCTTAAAAGAATTTCGCCCTCGAAATTGACTGTTAGAATTAACAAGGTCAAAACAGGGGTGCAGTTCACAAGGAAACTTACGAAAAGAGGTAAGGGAACTGCTCCCGCATCTCATCCTCTCGCTCCCAGGTTGCTTCACCTCCGGAGCGGTACTGCCAAATCACCTTGACCAACGGTACAATCTTGTTCCGCAAGACCTGATCTCTGCGATTCCTTAATACGAATAGGATACTCTGGAAAGGACAGGTCCTCAGCGACCTCCAACTCTGAAAAATCCAACACATGGGACGGATCCTGAACATACTTCCTCCGCAAGGAAACATGGAACACATCGTGCACTCCTGCAAGACAGGGCGGCAAGGCCAGCTGATACGCGGTTTCCCCAATTCGAGCAAGAATGGGAAAAGGCCCAATATATCGCGGACTCAGCTTGCCTCGCTTCCCGAATCTCATCACACCCTTGGAGGGTGAGACTCGGAGAAACACGTGGTCCCCAACCTCAAACTCAAGTGGTCTCCGTCGGACGTCAGCATAACTTTTCTATCTACTCTGAGCTGTGGTCAACCTCTGCCGAACAGTCCTGGCAATCTCAGCACACTGCTGTACTAACTCAGGTCCTGCTATCTGCCTCTCACCGATCTCGGACCAACACACCGGAGATCGACACGGCCGCCCATACAAAGCCTCATAAGGCGCCATGCCGATACTGGAATGATAACTGTTGTTGTAGGCAAACTCCACAGTGGACAAATGCTGCTCCCAATAACCTCCCCAGTCTAGGCAACATGCCCTGAGCATATCCTCCAAGGTCTGAATGGTCCTCTCCGACTACCCGTCAGTCTCGGGATGATAGGCCGAGCTGAAAGCCAACTGAGTGCCCAATGTCTTCTGAAAGCTCTTCCAGAACCTGGAAGTGAACCTTGGATCTAGATCTGATACAATGGACAAAGGCACCCCGTGCAAGGAGATGATCCGGTCGACAAACAACTTTGCCAGCTTGCCGACTGACCAGTCCTTCCTAATGGCTAGGAAGTGTGCCGACTTGGTCAGCCGATCAACGATGACCCATATGGCATCTCTCCTGCTAGGGGATGTAGGCAATCCCATCACAAAGTCCATCGTCACATGCTCCCATTTCCACTCTGGAATAGGCAAGGGTTGCAGCAACCCTCCAAGTCTCTGATGCTCGGCTTTAACCTACTGACAAGTCATACATCTAGCCACATATTCAGCCACATCTTTCTTCATACCGGGCCACCAGAAGTGCCTCCTCAAACAATGGTACATCTTGGTCGTCCCAGGATGCACTGTATACCTCGAACGGTGCGCATCATCAAGAACACGTCTGCGCACGTCTTCCTCAGTCGGGACATAGAGTCTGCCTTTGAACCTGACAATACCGTCATCCCACAACTCCACCTCAGACCTCTGGAGAATCTGTGGTAACTCCGCATCTGCCCTCTGAGCCTCAATCACAGCGTGGTACACAGCTGGTCTCACAGTCAGGCTGACCAACACGGCTCTGTCATCTTCACGCGGAACTCTAAAGGAAGATTCTACAACCTGCTCGAACAACCTCCATTCTTGAATCATAAGGTATGACATGACCGTCTTCCGACTCAAGGCATATGCCACCACATTCGCCTTACCCGGATGATAAGAAAGGTCAAAGTCATAATCCTTAATGAACTCCATCCACCTTCGCTGCCTCAAATTCAGGTCTCTCTGAGTGAACACATATCTAAAGCTCTTGTGATCGGTAAAAACCTGAAATTTCTCTCCATATAAGTAATGCCTCCATATCTTAAGTGCAAACACCACAGCTGCAAGCTCCAAATCATGAGTAGGATAGTTCTCCTCATGCCTCTTCAGCTGCCGAGAAGCATAAGCAACTACCCTGCCATGCTGCATAAGGACTGCTCCCAAACCTCGACGGGACGCATCTGAGTAAACCACAAATCCACCTAACCCAGATGGAAGTACCAGCACTGGGGCTGACGTGAGGCGAGTCTTTAGCTCAGTAAAACTCTGCTCACAATCCTCAGTCCACACAAAACGAACTCCCTTTCGAGTCAACCTCGACAAGGGGGCCGCTATCGAAGAGAATCCCTGAACAAACCGCCTGTAATAACCGGCAAGCCCCAGAAAGCTCCTGATCTCAGTCACTGAAGTCGGCCTGCTCCAGTCCATCACTGCCTCGATCTTGGCTGGATCCACTGCGATACCCTCGCCAGAAATAACGTGCCCAAGGAAGTGCACCTCGTCCAGCCAAAATTCACATTTACTGAACTTGGCGTAAAGTTGGTGCTCTCTCAGGACCTGCAACACTGCCCGAAGATGAGCAGCGTGCTCTTCCTCAGAAGAAGAATAGATCAGAATATCATCAACAAACACAACCACAAACTGGTCCAGGTAGGTCCTGAAGACTCGGTTCATCATATCCATAAAGGCCGCCGAAGCATTGGTTAAGCCGAAGGGCATAACCAAAAACTCATAATGTCCATACCGAGTCCTGAAAGCCATCTTACTAATATCCACATCCCGGATCCTCATCTGATAATATCCAGATCTCTGGTCGATCTTGGAAAACACCCTTGCGGTCTGCAGCTGATCCATCAAATCATCGATCCTAGGAAGTGGATACTTATTCTTTATTCTTACCTGGTTCAGCTGCCTATAATCGATGCACAATCTCAAAGAACCATCCTTCTTCCTGACAAACAGAACTGGAGCACCCCATGGAGATGTACTGGGATGAATGAAACCCTTATCCAGCAACTCCTGCAATTGCGCCTTCAACTCAGCGAGTTCGGCTGGCGCCATCCGATACGGGGCCTTAGACAAGGGTGCCGTACCTGGTGCAAGCTCGATGGTAAACTCGACCTCTCGCTGAGGAGGAAGGCCAGGCAGCTCCTCAGGAAACACATCTACGAAATCACAAACAACAGGCACCTCCCAAGGACTGGGACTATCACGGACATCAGAAACAACAACAGAGGCAAGGAAAGCCTCACAGCCACCAGCAAGCAACCTCCGAGCCTTAAAGGTAGAAATGAGAATACCTCGAGAAGAAAGCCTAATACCTTGGAAGAAGAAGGTCGGGATGTCCGGAATAGAGAAGCGCACCCTCTTCCTGTGGCAGTCCACCTCCGCATAAAAGGCTTCCAACCAATCCATACCTAGGATGATATCAAAATCACGAATAGCAAGTACAACCAACTGGGCAGGTAGTATATGACCCTCAATGGTCAAGGGAACATTCCTCAAGCAATTATAAGATATCATAAAGTCTCCAGAAGGAACCTCTACCATAAAACCATCAGATAACTCATCAACGGGTGCCGAAAGGATATCTACGAACTGCTCAGAAATGAAAGAATGCGAAGCACCTGAATCAATCAACACATGTGCAGAGTTCCTAAGGACAAAAAGTGTACCTTCCACCAAGTTGGACGCGCGAGCCTCCCTCCTGGTGATAGCTAGAACTCTCCCCTGGTCCTCGGCTTCTTCTGATCACCTGGACCCTGACCATGACCATGCCCCTGCGGGCACTGCCTCGCCAAATGGCCCTGTTGGCCGCAAGTAAAACACCTCCTGGGAAGAGTGGGACACTGAGTCCCGCCATGGGCACCACCACAGTGTTGGCAGACTGCCGGAAGCCTCTGAGTTGGCTCCTGCGGGGCACTGGACATGGACTGACTCTACTGACCATGCCTGGGCCTATTGCTGCCGCTGCACTACTGCTGCCACCGCCTCGGAAGAATCTCCTGAATCGGGAGCCGAGTGACGACGATCCCGATCCAACCGAAGGAGCCGGTGCTGCTGCCTTACCTCTGCCACGCACTGGCCCCTGAGCAGTCAGTCCTCTCTCCCGGGCCGACTGGTTCTGCTGAGCCTCTACTGCTGCTGCACATCTAACTGCTGATGCCAAGTCTGTACAACAGAGGGACGCCACAAAGTTCCTCAGACTGAGCCTCAGTCCGTCCACAAATCTCTCCGTACGACGCTCCTCGTCCCCAGATATGAAAGGCACGAATCGTCCCAGCGAAACAAACTTCGCCTGATACTCAAGTACCGTCATACTCCCCTGCGTCAGATCCATAAACTCCCTCTCCTTGGCTCTCTGTACATGTCTAGGGAAATATTGTGCATTGAACTCCTTAACAAAGGTCTCCCATGAGATTTCCCTAAGACTCCTGTCCTTATAAGACAAACTCTTCAATGTAGTCCACCAGTTATAAGCGCTATCCTTCAACATGAAGGTAGCCAATAGGGTCCTCTCTACTGCTGGACAGTCCATGGTATCGAATGTCTTCTCTATCTCTCTAAGCCAATGAATGGCCTCATCAGGGTCGGGACGACCGGTGAAGTGAGGTGGCCTCAGCTTCAAGAACCTCTCAAGTGTAGCTGTAGACCCTCCCCGAGCACTAGAACTCTCGCTAGGGTCTCGCGTCTGATATCTGGCCATAGTGTCCATCATGGCCTCCATAAACTGCTCTACACTCGGCCTCCCTGCCTCGGACCCACTAGGGGCATCTCCCCGCTCTCGAATAACCGGCATCCTCTTCCTGGGAGCCATCTACTCGCCTATAATTACAAAATCAAAAAGTTCTAATTAGAGTCCTAAAACCTATGCTACCGCCATGCCTATACGGGATAATGTATTTATTTGCCGAACTTACAACATTTAACCTAGTTATTTATTTATTTGCCAGACCGTATGCTCTGATACCAACTGTAACGACCCGCCACCCTATAATCGGGGATCCGATTACTAAATGGGTACCGAATCATTAATTTGGAACCAAACCAGGATCTAGTAAGTCTATGAAATAAATAATAAACTAAGCTAAACATTCACATCGCATTGAATTGAAATGAAGGTGCAGGAATTAAAATTATTACAATGCGACTCGATACAGCAAATAATTACATACTCCAACTGAAAAAATAATTAAACATACAGGCCAGAAAATAAATAACAACTACATCGGGGCATATCCCGGGACAACCGCTGAAGGCGCTCACACGCGGCCGCACACGCCGCTCTAGGTCTGCTGGGAGTCCTCACCTGAAAACCGCATGGGTGAGTCTTAAGACAAGACTCAGTAGGGATCCTTCGATCCCCATTGCCCCCACACACACCCACAAGTGCAAAGTACAGCTAACGGTAAAGTAACGAGCACAGTTGTAAGTACAATTCCTAATTCTCAACGTGGAATCACATGCAATCGAAAATATAATAAACATGCACATTCTAAACCAGCCGACTAGGGAACCCACAACCGCCGTCTCGGTAGAGCTCGCCAACCACACAAACAACGGTGGGAAAACCTCGACCCGCTGAGGCCAAGCAGTAACCCCTCGGATAGCACACTAGCTACTCCGGCCCAACCGGCTCAGGTGGCTACTCCTTCCCTCAGCATGAGTGACTCTCCGAATGTACCACTCCGACACCGGTACTAGCTAACCCCGGGGTTCACCAGGTGACCCTCTCTCACTAGGCGTCACCCCGCCCACGCCCCCACCGGCGCTGTGCTCACGCCCCCACCAGCACAGGGTGATAAAGCGCTACAATGTCACTCCAGGTCCACAGTAACACAAAACCCAGCACAGTACGATCCGGTCACGTGAAAAGTCCGCGATCGCACGACACACATGTAGTATTGTCCGGTCAGGAAGAATCTATCTCTACCGGGTACACTAAAACATGCACTAATCATCCGTCTAACAGTATGAACACATTTTACTGGCATGAACTAGTGAGGTTCTGTCTTGAATCGTGTCACCCAAGGCCGACGCCATTCAAGCTCCATGTACAGGTTCTTGTAAAATAGTCTTCAGAATCAAGCCCTAAAAGGCGTCGACACCAGTGGTCGCCTTTTAAAAGGCGTCGACATCCTCAGACGCCATTTAACATAGAAATCCAAAAATTCCAAAGAAATTACCCAGGGGATTTCTACCTTAAAAGGCGTCATGGCTGCCCGACGCTATTCAAAATGCGTCGCCCACCCATGACGTCTTTTAGTCCCAGAATCCCGAACTGGCAGACTCTTAGTCAGGCGATTCCTGTCTAAAAGGCGTCGTGATGGCCCGACGCCATTCAAAAAGGCGTCGTCCATGCACGACGTCTTTCAACCCCAGGAACCAGTCTCCCATGAGCCCGAGGGCTCCCTTTTCAACCCAAACAACCCCAAAATTACTCAAAAACGGAGGAGAAAGAGGGGCAATACAATCCATAGGAAATCACATTCATGGCAAATCCCCCATATCATCAAAAGAACACCTAAACATGCTCATTCTACCTCCCAAAACCCAAGATCCATAACATGCTTAAACGGGGGAAAAAACATGGTTTAAACACGATACTATGGGAACCGTCACCCTACCGGATACTTGCACGCCTCCGAGCTTCAAGCCGTCCACCCGACTCGCCCCACGCCGCCGCTGGTACCGCCGTGGTCGTCCTTGCTCCACCGTGACGTCGGCCGCCGTCCGGAGAGTAGAACGCCGCAGTGGAGATGGAGGTGGTAGTGGTAGGAGCTAGGTAGAGGATGGAGTGGAGGGAGAGGTGAAATGGTGGGAGGAAAAGAGGGAGGCGGAGGAATCGCCGTCGAGTTCGCCGGAGGGGAAGGAGAGAAAGAGAGAAGGAGAAAATGGGGGAAAGAAGGAGGGTTCGCGGGGTTAACCAGAGACTGGCTAAAACGCGTCGACATCCACAGACGTCTATCAGGTGACGTGACGGCCACTCTGACAAAAACTCTGAAATGCGTCGTCCTACACAGACGCCGTTCAGACAACTTGTCAGGGCCGTACTCTGACACACTCAGAGTCGCAGTCTGAAAGGCGTCGTCCCACGCGGACGCCGTTCAGACGACGCGACAGGGCCGTACTCTCGCGGCCCGAAACCAGCCCACGTGGCACCCACGTGACAGAACCTAAAACGCATCTGCAATGGTGGACGCCGTTCAAACCGCGTCTCGCGGGCTCGACGTGAATCATCACAGAGCCCCAGACCCCACTAGGGCCAGAACTGCAGGGTCCGACCCGAAAACCGGATCCGAAAGTCTCGATCCTTACATTCTCCCCCCCTTAAAAGAATTTCGCCCTCGAAATTGACTGTTAGAATTAACAAGGTCAAAACAGGGGTGCAGTTCACAAGGAAACTTATGAAAAGAGGTAAGGGAACTGCTCCCGCATCTCATCCTCTCGCTCCCAGGTTGCTTCACCTCCGGAGCGGTACTGCCAAATCACCTTGACCAACGGTACAATCTTGTTCCGCAAGACCTGATCTCTGCGATTCCTCAATACGAATAGGATACTCTGGAAAGGACAGGTCCTCAACGACCTCCAACTCTGAAAAATCCAACACATGGGACGGATCCTGAACATACTTCCTCAGCAAGGAAACATGGAACACATCGTGCACTCCTACAAGACTGGGCGGCAAGGCCAGCTGATACGCGGTTTCCCCAATTCGAGCAAGAATGGGAAAAGGCCCAATATATCGCGGACTCAGCTTGCCTCGCTTCCCGAATCTCATCACACCCTTGGAGGGTGAGACTCGGAGAAACACGTGGTCCCCAACCTCAAACTCAAGTGGTCTCCGTCGGACGTCCGACCCGAAAACCGGATCCGAAAGTCTCGATCCTTACACAGGGGCTTCAATCAATGTCTTGCCTCCGAAGACCCTGGAATTGTACGGTGTGTCCAAGGAAAAATGGCTGCCTAGCCCTATCTCTGTAACAACATATGATGATTCCACCCGTTCGCCTCTGGGAATGGTCTATTTGAAGGTGGAGCTACGCCCTATATGTCATGCCGAGGTCGAATTCTATATTTTGGAAATCGATCCTTCTCTGAATGCCATTTTGGGTCGTCCTTATATAAAAACCCTCGAGGCGATTCCCTCTACGAATCATCAATGCCTCAAATTTCCCTACAAAGGACGAATCATTAAAGTTACGAGCATGCCGATCCTTGCTGCCGCTCAGTCTTTGAATATCAAGTCCACTTCTTTACCTGGCCAACACCCTTTTCTATCGGTATTACAGGTCTACCATCCGGTGGCTGATCCTTTAAAGGCCGCCACTCTTACTCCTTATCCACTAAATGCCATAAAGTGGGGGAAGTGAATGAGTACCCCTGGATGGAAAATAATGATGAAGAGTGGATATCAGCCTAGAAAAGGCCTAGGCACACAGTTACAAGGCAGGACCACTCCCGTCAAAGACAACCAAGGGATACCTGAAAATGGCCTAGGCTATAGGCCAAGAAAAGTGAAGCAGGACATTGTTCAGCAAGAAGAAAATGAAAGCGGCCAGATTGTCTGGGAGACAATGTCTACGCCGTGTAAAGAAGGTCGGGACCCCTTAACATGGACTATATACACGTATTTTGAAAAAAGGCCTGTAATCAGTCATGACAACACGGTGGTCATTACTTCTTGTTTTGACCTCCATGATATATATGGAAGAGATTTGGCTAGACATTATTCAGAATTGCTCACGTACCAGTCCTTGGAGACTCTGCGGCCAATGAAAAGGAGGAAATTCCAAGACCCTGAATGTGAATGGTACAGATGGTTCGACTTAAGAGATCTGTATATCGCGTTGAACAGATTGTTTCTCGATCCGGCAGAACCCAAGTGGCCGTCACAGATAGATGAATTGATTGAAGGGCCTGGTGCCATTTTTGACAAGAGAATACTGCTGTCTGAGGAGACTGATGAAGGGGAGCCAGATGACCCCTATGAAGCTGGCTATACCACGGATCTGCTCTGGAGGGGGACTTATCCTTCTCATATCTTCACACTTCATACCTTGTTCCGCACTCTGCTCCTGACCCCGACTTGGTCGTAGGTTATTATTGAAGATATTCCACGGGCTTCCGCCCGTCATGATTACTCTGTCCCCACAGGACCTCATTGTTGGGATTTCTCGGGTTTCTCCGGATCACTCACGCAGCGGAAAAAAAAATATTAAACAGCGATCCGTTCCTGTTTCGAAAAACTAAAAACTACGATTATCGGATAATCGATTCTCACCGTGTGCGGATTCGAATCCGCAACCGTTCGGTTCCGTCGGTGCGACACCGCAAGACGCGCAAGTGCCCGGCCTCTAGCGAAGTCCACGCGATCATCTTCGCGACGGATATCCTCACGTTCCTCGTTCTTCGCAGCCCACAAAACCTCCGTCAGTCGCCGTAATGATCGCCGCAACGCGCGGACGATTTCTCGTCAAACGGGATTCGGAGAAGCGACAGAGTAGATCTGGATCTGTCTGGACGCCAGAGAGAGAGAGAAACAGAGGAGGGGCGGCTAGGGTTAGCAGCAGCTTGGCCTGCTCAGCCCGTTCGCTATGTTTTATACTAACCACGCGTTTTTTCATAAAAATCTCCGATTTGTATAAAACCTACTTATTTATCCATCGCCTTGAGAATCATTTGCGTGTGACCCTCTAGGCCCAAGTACCAGTCCAGTTAATGGCCCAACAAACCCAGTGACTCCTCACTGACTTTATTAATCAATTAATAACCCTTTATTAATTAATTAATCAATCGAATTGATGTCGCACATCAAATTCGACCGGGCCTCCGATCACGTTGGGTGCCAAGCAACACTGCGTGAACCCGAAAGGTATTGGGGTTAAGTAACCCACTCTTGGAACCTTTCTGCCGACAATTACCGCGTGGATATAATCCTTCATTCGTACAATGCTCTCGAGTCAACCCAGGGTATGGCGTACTGTCAAACCCTAACCGGTCGACTCACTTGGATTGGATGCCACTGGTGAATATCGGAAAACTCCTTTCCCGATATTATCGTCCGCCCTGGCCAGGGACTTTCGCGCATCCTTCCTAGAGCATTCTCCCTCTAAGTACCGAGAGCGAATGATTCCTTATTGATACACAATTCCCTTCGACGGTATTCCGCTGTACCCAATCTTTGGCATATTAGAATCCTGTGGCTAGAGATTCGTAAACCAAGGTCAAAGCACAGAAGTCCACCGACAAGGTGTCCCTGGTGTCTTAGGTCCGAGGACCATCTACGCAACTGCGACAATAGAATCAAGCTGGTTGACAGTGAGGTACAATACCATCTAGCGATTCAGTCGGATCAGTTCAGTGAACTCATTCTCGAATGAGTACCTACAGATTCGCCTTAGTGTCTCCACACAAGTGACTTATGAGATCCGTCACCCTCATCATATGAGCATGAGTAATCTGTACTAGTCTAACCGGATATCTAATGTCCTTCTCAGATATCCTCCGACTAGGAACGATTAAGAATATGTGTGTTTAAGTGATCATTCTCATTAGTATGATCTCATCATAATCTGACCACTATAGCACATATTCACGGACTTCATTATGAAACGATAATTAATGCGATTTACACATAATGAATATTATGTCATTATATTAATAAATGAACGAGATTTACATAGTCAGATTGGCTTGTAGGCCACCTAAAACTAACAATCTCCCACTTGGACTAAAGCCAATCACCTTTATACAATAAGCCCATAGACTCTAGGTGACGCTCAAACACAATTTGAGCCAACGGCTTTGTTAGTGAATCTGCTATATTGTCGACGGATAGAACTCTTTCCACTATTACATCTCCTCTGGATAAGATGAAAGCGCCTCAGAACATCTTTCGATTTCTGATGAGACCACGGCTCTTTCACTTGTGCAATCGCTCCATTCTTGTCGCACAACAGCGGAACAGGCTCAGAGATGCTGGGAAGTACGCCGAGGTCGGTGATGAATTTCTTTAACCACACTGCTTCCTTGGCGGCTTCAGCTGCAGCAATGTACTCAGCTTCAATCGTCAAATCTGCAGTGGTTACTTGCTTGGAACTCTTCCAGCACACTGCGCCTCCGTTCAACGTAAACACGAATCCAGATGTTGACTTGCTATCATCTGGACCTGACTGGAAACTCGAGTCAGTAAAGCCTCGCAGTTTCAAGTCACCTCCTCCATAGACAAGAAACATATCCTTAGTTCTTCTCAAGTACTTAAGGATACATTTAACTGCCTTCCAGTGCTCTTTGCCTGCAACCTGAAATCTGCTCGTAACACTTAGAGCAAATGCAACATCCGGCCGGGTACATAGCATGGCATACATGATAGATCCTATGGCAGAGGCATAGGGTATTCTATCTATGAATGCCCTCTCATTAGGAGTCTTAGGAGACTGCTCCTTTGAGAGATTAATTCCATGTCTCATCGGTATGAGACCTCTCTTGAAATTTTCCATGTCAAACCTTTTGACTATAGTATCTATGTACAAGGATTGGGTCATTCCAAGCATCCTCTTTGATCTATCTCTATAGATCCGTATTCCCAATACGTAGGATGCTTCTCCCAAATCTTTCATGGAGAAGTTTTTCGACAGCCAGATCTTTACTGATGGCATCATAGCTACATCATTCCCAATGGGTAGTATGTCATCTACGTAAAGAACTAGAAAAGTGACTGCACTCCCACTAGTCTTCTTGTACACACAAGACTCATCTTCATTCTTAATGAAGTCATAAGACTTGACAGCCTCGTCAAATCTTATGTTCCAGCTCCGGGAAGCCTGCTTCAGTCCATAAATGGACCTCTGAAGCTTGCACACTTTATCTGGAGATTCTTTGGATGTGAAACCTTCTGGTTGTATCATATACACCTCTTCCTCAAGCTTACCATTGAGGAAGGCAGTCTTCACATCCATCTGCCAGATTTCATAATCAAAATATGCAGCAATGGCGAGTAGAACTCTGATCGACTTTATTATGGCAACTGGTGAGAAAGTCTCGTCATAGTCAATTCCTTGCCTTTGACGATATCCCTTTGCCACCAACCTTGCCTTGTAAGTGTCAATCCGTCCATCAGCACCGATCTTTATCTTAAAGATCCACTTGCAACCGATGGGTATAATACCCTCGGACAAGTCCTCCAAGTTCCAAACTTGGTTGGTGTACATGGACTGGATTTCTGAGTTCATGGCTTCTCGCCATTTCCCGGCTTCTGGGCCTTCTATAGCCTCCTGGTATGTTTTAAGATCATTATCCTCATTATATTCTACCTTAGACTCACCTTCAGCAATATGTCCCACATATTGTTCGGGTAGTCTAGGTACTCTACCAGATCTACGAGGCTCATCTGTGTGTACCTGAATAGATTCAGGAATTGATATCTCATCTGATGATAATGCAGCTGTTTGGGGATCTGGAACCTCTTCCAGTACTATTTTACTCCCACTGTTCTCCTGGATAAGGTATTCCTCTTCCAGGAAGACAGTTTTCCTAGCAACAAATACCTTTTGTTCACCAGGATGGTAAAAATAGTATCCAAAGGTTTCCTTTGGATATCCCACAAACCTGCATTTATCAGTTCGTGATTCCAGCTTGTCTGGATCATGCCTCTTTACATGAGAAGGACAACCCCAGACTTTAACATGTTTAAATTCTGGTTTCCTGCCTTTCCATATCTCATATGGTGTAGAGGCTACAGACTTGCTGGGTACTTTGTTCAGTAGGTATGTTGCTGACTCTAGAGCATACCCCCAGAGTGACACTGGTAATCTCGAAAAGCTCATCATGGATCGCACCATGTCCAATAAGGTGCGATTCCTCCTTTTTGATACACCATTCAACTGTGGTGTATATGGAGGGGTCAGTTGAGAAAGGATACCATTATCCTTTAAGAATTGTATGAAATTAGTACTCAAGTATTCTCCTCCTCGATATGATCGAAGAGCTTTAATACTCTTTCCTAACTGCTTCTCTACCTCATTCTTGAACTCCTTGAACTTCTCAAATGCTTCCGACTTGTACTTCATTAAGTACACATATACGAATCTTGAGAAGTCATCGGTGAACGTGATGAAGTAAGAAAAGCCACCTTTGGCTTGGGTGGATATTGGACCACATACATCCGAATGTATTAGTTCATGAATGTCCTTGGCACGTTCTCTATGTCCAGTAAATGGAGATTTTGCCATCTTTCTCATAAGGTAGGATTCACATGTTGCAAACGATTCGTAATCGAATGCAGTTAAGTAACCATGCTTGTACAACTTTTGCAACCTACTTTCGCCAATGTGCCTAAATCTACAATGCCACATGTAGGCTTGGTTCACACAATTCTTGCTCTTCTTAAGAGCATTATCAATCTGACGATTGTAATAAGAAACATCTAATAGATATAGACTGTTGACTAAAGATGCTGAAGCTATTGATTTATTACCATAATAAATCGAACAACTTCTATTCTCAATAGACAACCTATATCTTATCTTGTCCAAACAAGATATTGATATGATGTTCTTTATTATGCTAGGAACATAATAACAATCTTCTAATAGTAAGGTGTCTCCCGATGGAAGCTTGAGGTTTGCTATCCCAACAACAATCGCCGCAACTTTTGCGCCATTTCCTAGCCTTAATTCCACCTCACCATGTCTCAGCTTGCGCTTACTTGTCAGCATCTGTGCATCATGACAGATATGAGAAGCACATCCGGTATCCAATACCCAAGATGTGGAATCTCTAATTGATAAGTTGATATCTATCATATAGATATCTGAAGCTTCAGACAGCTTCACTCTTCCATGAGCTTTATCGTTAAGGAACTCCGTGCAGTTCCTCTTCCAGTAACCATACTGCTTATAGTAGAAGCAGTCACCCTTCACTACTCTTTTGCCTTTGTCCTTTGATCTTTTATCGTTAGCTATCATCTCTGCTTCAGGGGCATCCAATGCCGATTCAGCAGGAGGATCAACTCCAGGGACAAAGTTATTGTGCTCAGATCTGAAGACATTCTTCAGGTTTCTGAACCAATCCGAGTAGATCAGGTAAGTCAAAAGGGCATCAAGTATGCCACGGAGTGGGTTATTCGACGACATAATTCCCTACAGGAGATAAGTAAAATCTATTTAGCAGATGTTCAATTATTAAAATTGAAAACAAGACATGGTCTTTTGTTCAAGTTTAACTCCCACTAATTTTCGACGGACTGTATAACCCTCAGCAATACAGAACAGGAGACACCAACAGTCTCCTAGTGGGATCAAAATCTCAATGACTTGTAATACAGTCTTATGGATAGCACAACAAACTGTAATACAATCAAAGAGTACCCAACTCATGGGACTTGCAACTCCTTGCAATATCCGATCATAGCTTCAGTCCCCAGAGATTTAATGGCCTTGTGGATAGCACAACAAGCCACTAATTCTAGTCTAAGCTAACCATCGTTATGCGATGAGCATAGATTTGCATGCAGCCCTTGTGGATAGCACAACAAAGTTACATGGTTCCTCTACCACGATTATATAGGCATCTAATGCCATAGCCACAATTTCTCCTCCCAATTAAATAGGTCTTGTGGATAGCACAACAAACCTGCCTAAAGTGATTCGAATCCTATGACTATAACGATGGTGGACCACACGGTAAGTTCTCAACTACTCGCGTTACAGCTTAGAGTTTATCTGAGGGTATTTAGATAACTTTTATCTTGGTCTCTCCTAGGTGATAGTATATAAATATATCGTATATATTTACTAAATACTATACCTGCTTTGATTCATAATCAAAAGAAAAATAATGCATCACATATATGTCTAGTGTGGTCATGGATAACACAGTGGGTTTGACTGGAGCCAACAGTCAAACGCACACATAATCTAACATAACATTTACATTAGATAAACCTGCAAACACATAGGCAAAGGATCTTCATCTTTTCGTCTTCTTAGTTGCAGCTGTGGATCGTCCTCGCTCCTTCCTCAGTTGCCTTGATCAGATTACAATAATTATAGAATTACAAATAAATTGAAGAAGGTCTTATGGCGAGTACAAGAGAGAGAGGGAGGTAGAAATACATCGGAGTATGAGATAGAGAGGTGCGCAGACCTCTATTTATTAACAATCAATAAACAATCATACATCTACGATCCACACAATCCATTCATCACATGAATAATAAATTAGTGCATATCCATGACCACGGTGTGTTTTAAACATTCCACACATGATTCAGCGCATCACATGGCTAAAATAAAAGAGTTTTCAAAAATAGATAACTTTGGCTTTCAAAAATTGGGATCCAATCAAAATTGTTATTTGAATTTCGAAAACACTTTTAATTAAATTAACATGCAATTAAATCAAAATTTAAAAGCATTAAACACACATCACATGCGCACACACTTCAAATTAATAATTCCAGATTATTCCATGCAAATTAGAACAATTCTAATAATCTAACACTTAGATTAAACCCCATTAATAATCTAACAATTAGACTATTAATAACTAATCTAACTCTTAGACTAGTCTAACAAAATTAATCATTAATTTATCACATAAATTAATAATTAACTTTAATTTGTTATTAATTATCAATCTAACAATTAGACTAGATAATTAATAAGTGTTAATCACTAATTTAACTATTAAACTAATAATTAACACAAAAGAACAGTTAAGCACTAATCTAACTCTTAGATTAGTAGATTAATATTAATTATTAATTTAACTCTTAAATCAATAATTAATAACATCTTATTAAACTATTATATTAGTTAATTAAAATTAATCATCAATTTAACAATTAATTCTAATTAACTAACAAGTACTAATTTAACAATTAAATTAGCCAATTAAAATTAATTATTAATTTAACATTTAAATTAATAACTAATCTTAATCATTTAACAACACCATGTTAATGTAAATGATTCCATAATCATTTTGCCCAAATAAATAAAATTGAATGATAAATTTAAATTCAAAACCTTTTTGAGTTTTCAAATTAAAATCCAATTTTAATTAAATAGGCATTTGGGGTTTGAATAGGGACTTAAAAGGAATAAGAGGGAGGCCTATTAGGGCTCAACCCACTGGACCTAGTTCGAACCAGGTCCAGTGGCTCGGACCAGGGACCCCTGGCCCAGCCAGGGTCCGGTCCAGCCGATGCCGGCCCGGTCTGACCGGTCCGGCCCCCTTTCTTCCCAGCCGAGCCCGACGCCCCCCCCCCCCCCCCCCTTTCTGAAACCCTAACCTGCATTTGCAAGTTTCAAGGCGGCGGCGGGGAGGGAGAATTAGGGCCCCAAGCGGCCGGCGGTCGGCGCCTCCGGCCCCGTCCGGTGATGCCTTGGCGCCGGCGAGGTGCCCTGCGTTGGCAGGGGCCGTCGGCGGTGCGCCTTTAGGAGCAACCCGAGCCCAATCTCCCCTTTCAAAAACTGCTTTTTGCACCCTAGGAAGAAGAAAGAGAGGGCCCTCCCCTCCATACCGGCCACTACCAGCATCAGCAAGGAGTCTGGTGATGGCAGAGAATCAAACCAAGAGAATCCGGAGTCCCGGCCTCAATCCCAACGCTTGGGAAGGCCGATTGAAGCCGCCATAAACTAGCCATTCTTCGTCTCACGAAGAACACGAAAAACCCCCAAATAAATTTCGAAAAATTGAAAGAAAATAATTTGATTAACTGTGTTCATCGCATGAACACGGATCCAACAATTAATCGAAGTTATAGCATGGAATAACTCATGAAAAAATTAATTTCAGAGATCGAAACGGGACGAGAAATAGTGGAACCTGGCTCTGATACCACTGTTGGGATTTCTCGGGTTTCTCTGGATCGCTCACGCAGCGGAAAATAAAATATTAAACAGCGATCCGTTCCCGTTTCAAAAAACTAAAAACTACGATTATCGGATAATCGATTCTCACCGTGTGCGGATTCGAATCCGCAACCGTTCGGTTCCGTCGGTGCGACACCGCAAGCCGCGCAAGTGCCCGGCCTCTAGCGAAGTCCACGCGATCCTCCTCGCGATGGATATCCTCACGTTCCTCGTTCTTCGCAGCCCACGAAACCTCCGCCAGTCGCCGTAACGATCGCCGCAACGTGCGGACGATTTCCCGTCCAACGGGATTCGGAGAAGCGGCGGAGCAGATTTGGATCTGTCTGGACACCAGAGAGAGAGAGAAACAGAGGAGGGGCGGCTAGGGTTAGCAGCAGCTTGGCCTGCTCAGTCCGTTCGGTATGTTTTATACTAACCACGCTGTTTTTCATAAAAATCCCCGGTTTGTATAAAACCCACTTATTTATCCATCGCCTTGAGAATCATTTGCGTATGACCCTCTAGGTCCAAGTACCAGTCCAGTTAATGGCCCAACAAGCCCAGTGACTCCTCACTGACTTTATTAATCAATTAATAACCCTTTATTAATTATTTAATCAGTCAAATTGAGGTCGCACATCGAATTCGACCGGGCCTCCGATTACGTTGGGTGCCAAGCAACACCGCGTGAACCCGAAAGGTATTGGGGTTAAGTAACCCACTCTTGGAACCTTTCAGCCGACAGTTACCGCGTGGATATAATCCTTCATTCATACAATGTTCTCGAGTCAACCCAGGGTATGGCGTGCTGTCAAACCCTAACCGGTCAACTCACTTGGATTGGATGCCGCTGATGAATATCGGAAAACTCATTTCCCGATATTATCGTCCGCCCTGGCTAGGGACTTTCGTGCATCCTTCCTAGAGCATTCTCCCTCTAAGTACCGAGAGCGAATGATTCCTTATTGACACACAATTCCCTTCGACGGTATTCCACTGTACCCAATCCTTGGCGTATTAGAATCCCGTGGCTAGAGATTCGTAAACCAAGGTCAAAGCACATAAGTCCACCGACAAGGTGTCCTTGGTGTCTCAGGTCCGAGGACCATCCATGCAACTGCGACAATAGAATCAAGTTGGTTGACAGTGAGGTACAATACCATCCAGCGATTCAGTCGGATCAGTTCAGTGAACTCATTCTCCAATGAGCACCTACAGATTCGCCTTAGTGTCTCCACACAAGTGACTTATGAGATCCGTCACCCTCATCATATGAGCAGGAGTAATCTGTACTAGTCTAACCGGATATCCGATGTCCTTCTCGGATATCCTCCGACTAGGAACGATTAAGAATATGTGTGTTTAAGTGATCAGTCTCATTAGTATGATCTCATCATAATCTGACCACTATAGCACATATTCACGGACTTCATTATGAAATGATAATTAATGCGATTTACACATAATGAATATTATGCCATTATATTAATAAATGAACGAGATTTACATAGTCAGATTGGCTTGTAGGCTACCTAAAACTAACACTCATTCCACAACCTCTCGATCCAGAGAGGATTTATGATTTAATCTAGGACATACTGCTGTATGATCCCCCTAATCCTTTGGCCTTGGTGCCACTTCCTCCATCCCACTTTCCTCCTATTCATCTTCATTCTTGTTTTATGTTTAATTCTTCTTTTATCCAATAAAAAATGCCAATTTGGCAACAAATTTCTCTCAGATCCTCGTTGAGGAAAGCTCTTACTTGTCCGATTGTACCCCATCGCGTGGGTCTTTCGGTCAAGATTCTCTTCTAGATCTACTCTGCCCCTCCTTCCGAGAGGATTCTCCTGTATTTCCGTCTGTATATCATAATTTTCATTCTACTTCATCCTCATTAGGTCAGGATAGGGAGTCTAGTGAAGTTAGGCAGTCTAGCTCTAGGCAGGTTAGTCAGGTTAGGAAGTCTAGAAAGTCTAAGGGTAGACGAATTCCAAATAGATACCTCCATGATTTAGCTAATAAATGCCTTTCTTGCTCTATGATCCCTCAGCTATTAGAAGATCCTATTCAGATGCCAGAAGATTGTATAGATGATGAGTCAGTCAATGATGGATATGGGGTGTATGAATTGATACATGAAAAAGACCTCATTATTGAAGATGAGGAAGATGATGAGGACGCGGCTGAGGCATATGCTAGTGGAGTAAAAAGATTTGATGAACCCTCAGCTGCCGTAGAAGAGCCCACCAAAGAGATCAATCTGGGGACTAAGGACGAACCTAAGGTTGTCCTCGTCAGTAAGAATCTTTATGAAGTAGATGAAAAGGCAATGGTACAAGTTCTTAAAGATTATAAGGACACTTTCGCCTGGAGTTATGAGGATATGCCGGGGTTAGACTCATTACTAGTGGAACACAGGTTAACATTAAAGGATGGAGCTAGCCCAGTAAAACAGAAGTTAAGGCGATTCCGCCCGCAAATGGCTTTAAAGATGAAGGAAGAGGTTGATAAGTTACATAAAGCCAAATTCATTAGAGTGGTCCTTTATCCACAATGGGTGGCCAACATAGTCCCGGTTATGAAGAAAGATGGGAAGGTCAGGATCTGTATTGACTTCCGAGATTTGAACCGGGCGTGTCCTAAAGATGATTTTTCATTGCCTCACATTGATGTACTCATCAATAATACTGCTGGCTATGAAACTTTATCATTTATGGATGGATTTTCAGGATATAATCAAATCAAATTGGCAGAAGAAGATCAGGAAAAGACATCATTCACTACACCTTGGGGAACATACTGCTATGTCGTCATGCCATTTGGATTAAAGAATGCTGGAGCCACTCATTAGAGGGCTATGATGGCAATATTTCACGACATGATGAATATTGATTTAGAAGTGTATGTGGATGACTTGTTGGTGAAATCTAAGACGAACGCTGAACACGCAAAAGTCCTAGCAAGGGTATTAGAAAGATCAAGGAAATATCAGTTAAAGATGAACCCCAAGAAATGTGTATTCGGGGTATCCTCAGAGAAATTACTTGGATTCATTATTAGTAAATGGGGAATTGAGATCGATCCCAAAAAGGTGAAAGCTACCAGAGAGATGCCACCTCCCAAGAACTTGAAAGAGTTGAGAGGATTAATCGGGAGGTTGCAATTTATTCGTTGTTTTGTCTCCCAGCACTCACAAAGGTGTAAGCCGTTTTACGAGCTTACCAAGCCAGGAGTCAAATTCGATTGGGACGATAAGTGTCAGGAGGCGTTCGATGGATTAAAGAATTATTTGGCAAGTCCTCCTGTTTTGAGACCACCATCTCCAAGCAAACTATGATACTGTACATTTCTCTCCTGGATGATGCGGTGGGGGCTGTCCTAGCACAAGAGGATGAAGAAGGAAAGGAGAGGGCAGCTTACTATCTCTCTAAACTTCTCAACCCCGCTGAGCAGAGATACACAGTGATGGAGAAAACATGTGCAGAATTGGTCTGGGTTGTTCAGAAGTTGAAGCATTACTTTCTAGCCCATAAAGTCCATCTCATCGCTAGGATGAATCCAATTAAGTTTTTCCTTGAGAAATCTGTTCTTACTGATAGGTTAGCACGATGGCAAAGCTTTCTATCTTAATTCGATATCACTTACATTCAGCAGAAAGCGATCAAAGGCTATGCCATAGCAGAACATCTCGCTCATCACCCCCTTCCTCGTTTTGATCTGATCCGATCGGAGTTTCCGAATGATGAATTGATATCCATAGACCAAATCAGAGATGATATGTGGACTCTGCATTTTGACAGAGCTCTGAATTCTCATGGAAAGGGGATCGGCATTGTTCTGTTATCACCTGAAGGTGTCACCATTTCACAAGCCTTTCAGCTTGACTTTCCAGTTACCAACAATATAGCTGAATACGAGGCACTCCTCGTTGGCTTCGAGGCTGCTCATTTCCATGGTGCTACCAAACTCAGGATTGTGGGTGATAGCTAATTGATTCTTCGCCAAGTGTTAACTAAGTATCGAACTCTTGATCCCAAGCTCAAACCTTATCAAGAATTTACTTCTGCTTATGCTAAACTTTTCACAAAATTGATCTTTGTCCATATTCCTAGGAATCAGAACATATTAGCTGACGCTCTAGCCTTACTTGCATCTTCCCTCGATTTCCCAATCAGCAGACAATCCGAATCAATCATCGTTCATAGGCGTCTTTCACCCGCCGTGAAAAATCCTTCATTCCTTAGAACTAAAGAGAAGCTGCTGAAGAAGGTCAGAGATGGGGATATTGTGGAAAAGAGAGAGATTATGTTGATGGAGCTGTTAGAAGAGATGGATGATGAACATAAGCTATGGTATTATGAAATTGCTAAATATTGTGAAGATCAATCGTATCTTGAAGAAGCCACATCTGAGGAGAAAAGGGCTATCAGGAGAGTTGCCCAAAGATACACCATAGTTGGAGGAGCACTATACAAAAGAGGTTTTGATGGAGTTCTTCTAAGATGTTTAGACGAAGATGAGCTTTGGAAGGTTATGGAAGGAGCTCATGCTGGAGTTTGTGGTGGCCATGTTAATGGACAAATGTTAGCAAAGAAAATCCTTAGACAAGGATTCTATTGGCCAACCATGGAAGAAGATTGTGTAGGATATGTCCGTAGGTGTGCTAAGTGTCAACTTCACGCCGATAAGATTCATTCTCCTGCATCTTCACTCCATCATGTTTCTTCCCTATGTGTAAGGATCGAGACTTTCGGATCCGGTTTTCGGGTCGGACCCTGTAGTTCTAGCTCTTGTGAGGGGCGGAGGTTCTGTGTCGAATCGCGTCAGGACCTCGAGACGCGTTTTAAACGGCGTCCACCTTGGCAGACACGTTTCAAGTTCTGCCACGTGGATGCCACGTGGGCTGGCCTTGGGCCGCGAGAGTACGGCCCTGTCCTGTCGTCTGAACGGCGTCCGTGTAGGACGACGCGTTTCAGAATCTTGTCAGAGCGGCCGTCACGTCACCTGATAGGCGTCCGTAGATGTCGACGCGTTTTAGCCGGTTTCTGGTTAACCCCGCGAGCCCTCCTTCTTTCCCTTATTTTCTCCTACTCTCTTTATCTCCTCCTCCTCCGGCGACCGGCGGCGATTCCTCCTCCTCCCTCTTTTCCGCCCACCATTTCATCTCTCCCTCCACTCCATCCTCTACCTAGCTCCTACCACCACCACCTCCACCTCCACTGCGGCGTTCTACTCTCCGGACGGTGGCCGACGTCACGGAGGAGCAAGGACGACCACGGCGGTACCGGCGGCGGCGTGGGGCGAGACGGGTGGACGGCTTGAAGCTCGAAGGCGTTCAAGTATCCGGTAGGGTGACGGTTCCCATAGCATCGTGTTTAAATCATGTTTTTCCCATCTATGCATGTTGTGGACCTTTGGTTTCGGGGGGTAGAATGAGCATGTTTAGGAGTTCTTTGACAATATGGGGGATTTCTATGAATGTGTTTGCCTATGGATAGTACTGCTCCTCTTTTCCCTCCGTTTTTGGATGATTTTGGGACTGTTTGGGGATGGAAAGGGAGCCCTCGGGCTCAGGCGACTCTGGTTCATGGGGTTGAAAGACGTCGTACATGGACGACGCCTTTTTGAAGGGCGTCGGGCCATCACGACGCCTTTTAGACAGGAATCGCCTGACAGAGAGTCTGCCGGTTCGGGGATTCTGGGATTAAACGACGTCATGGGTGGGCGACGCGTTTTTGAAAAGCGTCGGGTGGCCATGACGCCTTTTAAAGCAAAAATCCCCTGAGTAAAGGCCTTGGAATTTCCGGATTTCTGTGATTGAATGGCGTCTGAGGATGTCGACGCCTTTTAAAAGGCGACCACGGGTGTCGATGCCTTTTAAGGCCTAATTCTGAAGACTGTTTTACATGAACCTGTACTTAGAGCTTGAATGGCGTCGACCTTGGTCGACGCGATTCAAGACAGAACCTCACTAACTCATGCCAGTAAAACGTGTTCATACTGCTAGATAGATGGTTAGTGCATGTTTTAGTATACCCGATAGAGATGGATTTTTCATGATCGGATGGTTCTATATGTGTGTTATGCGATCGCGGACTTTTCACGTGACCGGATCGCACTGTGCTGGGTTTTGAGTTACTGTGGACCTGGAGTGACATTGTAGCGCTTTATCACCCTGTGCTGGTGGGGGCGTGAGTACAGCACCGGTGGGGGCGTGGGCGGGGTGACGCCTAGTGAGAGAGGGTCACCTGGTGAACCCCGGGGTCAGCTATTACCGGTGTCGGAGTGGTACATTCGGAGAGTCACTCATGCTGAGGGAAGGAGTAGCCACCTGAGCCAGTTGGGCCGGAGTAGCTAGTGTGCTATCCGAGGGGCTGCTGCTTGGTCTCAGCGGGTCGAGGTTTTCCCACCGCTGTTTGTGCGGTTGGTGAGTTCTATCGAGACGACTATTGCGGATTCTCTAAACGGCTGGTTTAGAATGTGCATGATTATTATCTTTCGACTACATGTATTCTCACGTAGAGAATTAGGAATTGTACCTACCACTGCACTTGTTACTTTACCGTTAGCTGTACTTTACACTTGTGTGTGTGTTTGTGGGCAGTGGGGATTGAAGGATCCCTACTGAGTCTTGTCTTGAAACTCACCCCTGCGGTTTTCAGGTGAGGACTCCCCGCAGACTTAGAGCGGCGTGTGCGGCCATGTGTTGAGCGCCTTCAGCAGTTGCCCCGGGGTATGCCCCGATGTAGTTGTTATTTATTTCTGGCCTGTATGTTTAATTATTTCTTTTCAGTTGGAGTATGTAATTATTTGCTGTATCGAGTCGCATTGTAATAACTTTAATTTCCTGCACTTTCATTTCAATTCAATGCGATGTGAATGTTTAGCTTAGTTTATTATTTATTTCCCAGACTTACTAGATCCTAGTTTGGTCCCAAATTAATGATTCGGTACCCATTTAGTAATCGGATCCCCGATTATAGGGTGGCGGGTCGTTACAGTTGGTATCAGAGCATACGGTCTAGCAAATAAATAAATAACTAGGTTAAATGTTGTAAGTTCGGCAAATAAATACATTATCCCGTACAGGCACTGCGGTAGCATAGGTTTTAGGACTCTAATTAGAACTTTTTGATTTTGTAATTGTAGGCGAGTAGATGGCTCCCAGGAAGAGGATGCCTATTATTCAAGAGTGGGGAGATGCCCCTAGTGGGTCCGAGGCAGGGAGGCCGAGTGTTGAGCAGTTTATGGAAGCCATGATGGATACTATGGCTAGATATCAGACGCGAGATCCTAGCGAGAGTTCTAGTACTCGGGGAGGGTCCACAGCTACACTTGAGAGGTTCTTGAAGCTGAGGCCACCTCACTTCACCGGTCGTCCCGACCCTAACGAGGCCATTTATTGGCTTAGAGAGATTGAGAAGACTTTTGATACCATGGACTGTGCAGCAGTAGAGAGGACCCCGCTGGCTACCTTCATGTTGAAGGATAGCACCTATGACTCGTGGACCACACTGAAGAGTTTGTCTTATGGGGACAGGAGTCTTAGGGAAATTTCTTGGGAGACCTTTGTTGAGGAGTTCAATGCACAATATTTCCCTAGACATGTCCAGCGAGCCAAGGAGAGGGAGTTTATGGATCTGACGCAGGGGAGTATGACGGTACTTGAGTACGAGGCGAAGTTTGTTTCGCTGGGACGGTTCGTGCCTTTCATATCTGAGGACGAGGTGCGTCTTACGGAGAGGTTTGTGGATGGGCTTAGGCTCAGTTTGAGGAACTTCGTGGCGTCCCACTGTTGTACAGACTTGGCATCAGCAGTTAGGCGTGCAGCAGCTGTAGAGGCTCAGCAGACCCAGTCGGCCCGGGAGAGGGGGCAGACTGTTCAGGGGCCAGTGCGAGGCAGGGGTAAGGCAACGGCACCGGCTCCTTCGGCCGGATCGGGATCGTCTTCACTCGGCTCCCGATTCAGGAGATTCTTCAGGGGTGGTGGCAGCAGTAGTGGCAGCAGCGGCAGCAGTAGGCCCAGGCAGGGTCAGCAGAGTCAGTCAGCATCCAGTGCACAGCAGGAGCCAGCTCAGAGGCTTCCGGCAGTTTGTCAGCACTGTGGTGGTGCCCATGGCGGGACTCAGTGTCCCACACTTCCCAGGAGGTGTTTTACTTGCGGCCAGCAGGGCCATCTGGCGAGGCAGTGCCCGCAGGGGCATAGTCAGGGGCAGGGTCATGGCGACCAGAAGAAGCCGAGGACCCAGGGGAGAGTTCTAGCTATCACCAGGAGGGAGGCTCGCGCGTCCAACTTGGTGGAAGGTACACTTTCTGTCCTTGGGAACTCTGCGCATGTGTTGATCGATTCGGGTGCTTCGCATTCTTTCATTTCCGAGCAGTTCCTAGATATTCTTTCTGCACCCGTTGATGAGTTATCTGATGGTCTGATGGTGGAAGTTCCTTCCGGAGACTTTATGATATCTTATAATTGTTTGAGGAATGTTCCCTTGACCATTGAGGGTCATGTGCTACCTGCCCAGTTGGTTGTACTTGCTATTCGTGATTTTGATATCATCCTGGGTATGGATTGGTTGAAAGCCTTTTATGCGGAGGTGGACTGCCACAGGAAGAGGGTGCGCTTCTCTATTCCGGACATCCCGACCTTCTTCTTCCAAGGTATTAGGCTTTCTTCTCGAGGTATTCTAATTTCTGCCTTTAAGGCACGGAGGTTGCTTGCTGGTGGCTGTGAGGCTTTCCTTGCCTCTGTTGTTGTTTCTGATGTCCGTGCTAGTCCCAGTCCTTGGGAGGTGCCTGCTGTTTGTGATTTCGTAGATGTATTTCCGGAGGAGCTGCCTGGCCTTCCTCCTCAGCGAGAGGTCGAGTTTACCATCGAGCTTGCACCAAGTACGGCGCCCTTGTCTAAGGCCCCGTATCGGATGGCACCAGCCGAACTCGCTGAGTTGAAGGCGCAATTGCAGGAGTTGCTGGATAAGGGTTTCATTCATCCCAGTACATCTCCATGGGGTGCTCCAGTTCTGTTTGTCAGGAAGAAGGATGGTTCCTTGAGATTGTGCATCGATTATAGGCAGCTGAACCAGGTGACAATAAAGAATAAGTACCCGCTTCCTAGGATCGATGATTTGATGGATCAGCTGCAGACCGCGAGGGTGTTTTCCAAGATCGATCTGAGATCTGGATATTATCAGATGAGGATCAGGGATGTGGATGTTAGTAAGACGGCTTTCAGGACTCGGTATGGGCATTATGAGTTTTTGGTTATGCCCTTCGGCTTAACCAATGCTCCGGCAGCCTTTATGGATCTGATGAACCGAGTCTTCAGGACCTACCTGGACCAGTTTGTGGTTGTGTTCGTTGATGATATTATGATCTATTCTTCTTCTGAGGAAGAGCACGCTGCTCATCTTCGGGCAGTGTTGCAGGTTCTGAGAGAGCACCAACTTTACGCCAAGTTCAGCAAATGTGAATTTTGGCTAGAGAGGTGCACTTCCTCGGGCACGTTATTTCTGGTGAAGGTATCGCAGTGGATCCAGCCAAGATCGAGGCAGTGATGGACTGGAGCAGATCGACTTCAGTGACTGAGATCAGGAGCTTTCTGGGGCTTGCCGGTTATTACAAGCGGTTTGTTCAGGAATTTTCTTCGATAGCTGCCCCCTTGTCGAGGCTGACTCGAAAGGGAGTTCGATTTGTGTGGACTGAGGATTGTGAGCAGAGTTTTATTGAGCTAAAAACTCGCCTCACGTCAGCCCCGGTGCTGGTGCTTCCCTCTGGGTCAGGTGGATTTGTGGTTTACTCAGATGCGTCCCGTCGAGGGTTGGGAGTAGTCCTTATGCAGCATGGCAGGGTAGTTGCTTATGCTTCTCGGCAGCTGAAGAGGCATGAAGAGAACTATCCTACTCATGATTTGGAACTTGCAGCTGTGGTCTTTGCACTGAAGATCTGGAGGCATTACTTATATGGAGAGAAATTTCAGGTTTTTACCGATCACAAGAGCTTGAAATATGTATTCACTCAGAGAGACCTGAATCTGAGGCAGCGGAGGTGGATGGAGTTTATTAAGGATTATGACTTTGACCTTTCTTATCATCCGGGCAAGGCGAATGTAGTGGCAGACGCTTTGAGTCGGAAGACGGTCATGTCATACCTTATGATTCGGGAATGGAAATTCTTCGAGCAGGTGGTGGAATCTTCCTTTAGGGTTCCGCGTGAAGAGGATAGAGCAGTGTTAGTCAGCTTGACTATGAGACCAGCTGTGTACCATGCTGTGATTGAGGCTCAGAGGGCAGATGCTGAGTTACCACAGATTCTCTAGAGGTCAGAGGTAGAGTTGTGGGATGACGGTACTGTCAGATTCAGAGGCAGGCTCTATGTCCCGACTGAGGAAGACGTGCGCAAATGTGTTCTTGATGAGGCACACCGTTCGAGGTATGCAGTGCATCCTGGAACAACCAAGATGTACCATTGTTTGAGGAGGCACTTCTGGTGGCCCGGTATGAAGAGAGATGTGGCCGAATATGTGGCTAGATGTATGACTTGTCAGCAGGTTAAAGCCGAGCATCAGAGACCTGGAGGGTTGCTGCAGCCCTTGCCGATTCCTGAGTGGAAATGGGAGCATGTGACGATGGACTTTGTGATGGGATTGCCTGCATCCCCTAGCAGGAGAGACGCTATCTGGGTCATCGTTGATCGGCTGACCAAGTCAGCACACTTCCTAGCCATTAGGAAGGACTGGTCGGTCGGCAAGCTGGCTAAGTTGTTTGTGGACCGGATCATCTCTCTGCACGGGGTACCTTTGTCCATTGTATAAGACCGAGATCCGAGGTTTACTTCCAGATTCTGGAAGAGCTTTCAGCAGGCGTTGGGATCTCAGTTGGCTTTCAGCTCGGCCTACCATCCGGAGATTGACGGGCAATCGGAGAGGACTATTCAGACCTTGGAGGATATGCTCAGGGCATGTTGCCTAGACTGGGGAGGTTCGTGGGAACAGCATTTGTCCACTGTGGAGTTCGCCTACAACAACAGTTATCATTCCAGTATCGGCATGGCGCCTTATGAGGCTTTGTATGGGCGGCCGTGTCGATCTCCGGCGTGTTGGTCCGAGATCGGTGAGAGGCAGATAGCAGGACCTGAGTTAGTGCAGCAGTGTGCTGAGATTGTCAGGACAGTTCGGCAGAGGTTGACCGCAGCTCAGAGTAGACAGAAAAGTTATGCTGACGTTGGACGGAGACCACTTGAGTTTGAAGTTGGGGACCACGTGTTTCTCCGAGTCTCACCCTCCAAGGGTTTGATGAGGTTCGAGAAGCGAGGCAAGCTGAGTCCGCGATATATCCGACCTTTCCCCATTCTTGCTCGAATTGGGGAAACCGCGTATCAGCTGGCCTTGCTGCCCAATCTTGCAGGAGTGCACGATGTGTTCCATGTGTCATTGCTGAGAAAATATGTTCAGGATCCGTCCCATGTGTTGGATTTTTCAGAGTTAGAGGTCGCTGAGGACCTGTCATTTCCAGAGTATCCTGTTCGTATTGAGGATCGCAGAGATCAGGTCTTGCGGAACAAGATTGTACCGTTGGTCAAGGTAATTTGGCAGTACCGCTCAGGAGGTGAGGCAACCTGGGAACGAGAGGATGAGATGCGGGAGCAGTTCCCTCACCTCTTTTCGTAAGTTTCCTTGTGAACTTGTAACCCTGTTTTGACCTTGTTAATTCTAGCAGACAATTTCGAGGGCGAAATTTCTTTTAAGGGGGGGAGAATGTAAGGATCAAGACTTTCGGATCCGGTTTTCGGGTCGGACCCTGTAGTTCTAGCTCTTGTGAGGGGCGGAGGTTCTGTGTCGAATCGCGTCAGGACCTCGAGACGCGTTTTAAACGGCGTCCACCTTGGCAGAGGCGTTTCAAGTTCTGCCACGTGGATGCCACGTGGGCTGGCCTTGGGCCGCGAGAGTACGGCCCTGTCCTGTCGTCTGAACGGCGTCCGTGTAGGACGACGCGTTTCAGAATCTTGTCAGAGCGGCCGTCACATCACCTGATAGGCGTCCGTAGATGTCGACGCGTTTTAGCCGGTTTCTAGTTAACCCCACGAGCCCTCCTTCTTTCCCTCATTTTCTCCTACTCTCTTTCTCTCCTCCTCCTCCGGCGACCGGCGGCGATTCCTCCTCCTCCCTCTTTTCCTCCCACCATTTCATCTCTCCCTCCACTCCATCCTCTACCTAGCTCCTACCACCACCACCTCTACCTCCACTGCGGCATTCTACTCTCCGGACGGCGGCCGACGTCACGGAGGAGCAAGGACGACCACGGCGGTACCGGCGGCGGCGTGGGGCGAGACGGGTGGACGGCTTGAAGCTCGGAGGCGTTCAAGTATCCGGTAGGGTGACGGTTCCCATAGCATTGTGTTTAAATCATGTTTTTCCCATCTATGCATGTTGTGGACCTTTGGTTTCGGGGGGTAGAATGAGCATGTTTAGGAGTTCTTTGACGATATGGGGGATTTCTATGAATGTGTTTGCTTATAGATAGTACTGCTCCTCTTTTCCCTCCGTTTTTGGATGATTTTGGGACTGTTTGGGGTTGGAAAGGGAGCCCTCGGGCTCAGGCGACTCTGGTTCCTAGGGGTTGAAAGACGTCGTGTATGGACGATGCCTTTTTGAAGGGCGTCGGGCCATCACGACGCCTTTTAGACAGGAATCGCCTGGCAGAGAGTCTGCCGGTTCGGGGATTCTGGGATTAAAAGACGTCATGGGTGGGCGACGCATTTTTGAAAAGCGTCGGGTGGCCATGACGCCTTTTAAGGCAGAAATCCCCTGAGTAAAGGCCTTGGAATTTCCGGATTTCTGTGATTGAATGGCGTCTGAGGATGTCGACGCCTTTTAAAAGGCGACCACGGGTGTCGACGCCTTTTAAGGCCTAATTCTGAAGACTGTTTTACATGAACCTGTATTTGGAGCTTGAATGGCGTCGACCTTGGTCGATGCGATTCAAGACAGAACCTCACTTACTCATGCCAGTAAAACGTGTTCATACTGCTAGATAGATGGTTAGTGCATGTTTTAGTGTACCCGATAGAGATGGATTCTTCATGATCGGATGGTTCTATATGTGTGTTATGCGATCGCAGACTTTTCACGTGACCGGATCGCACTGTGCTGGGTTTTGAGTTACTGTGGACCTGGAGTGACATTGTAGCGCTTTATCACCCTGTGCTGGTGGGGGCGTGAGCACAGCGCCGGTGGGGGCGTGGGCGGGGTGACGCCTAGTGAGAGAGGGTCACCTGGTGAACCCCGGGGTCAGCTAGTACCGGTGTCGGAGTGGTACATTCGGAGAGTCACTCATGCTGAGGGAAGGAGTAGCCACCTGAGCCAGTTGGGCCGGAGTAGCTAGTGTGCTATCCGAGGGGCTGCTGCTTGGTCTCAGCGGGTCGAGGTTTTCCCACCGTTGTTTGTGCGGTTGGTGAGTTCTATCGAGACGACTGTTGCGGATTCTCTAAACGGCTGGTTTAGAATGTGCATGATTATTATCTTTCGACTGCATGTATTCTCACGTAGAGAATTAGGAATTGTACCTACCACTGCACTTGTTACTTTACCGTTAGCTGTACTTTACACTTGTGTGTGTGTGTGTGGGCAGTGGGGATCGAAGGATCCCTACTGAGTCTTGTCTTGAGACTCACCCCTGCGGTTTTCAGGTGAGGACTCCCAGCAGACTTAGAGCGGCGTGTGCGGCCGTGTATTGAGCGCCTTCAGCAGTTGTCCCGGGGTATGCCCCGATGTAGTTGTTATTTATTTCTGGCCTGTATGTTTAATTATTTCTTTTCAGTTGGAGTATGTAATTATTTGCTGTATCGAGTCGCATTGTAATAACTTTAATTTCCTGCACTTTCATTTCAATTCAATGCGATGTGAATGTTTAGCTTAGTTTATTATTTATTTCCCAGACTTACTAGATCCTAATTTGGTCCCAAATTAATGATTCGGTACCCATTTAGTAATCGGATCCCCGATTATAGGGTGGCGGGTCGTTACACTATGTCCTTTCTCCATGTGGGCTTTCGATATCATTGGACCCCTTGGTAATCCTGATTCCGGCATTAAGAAAAAGTCCTTCATCCTCACGGCAACGGAATACTTCACCAAGTGGACAGAATTTGAAGCGTACACGGAAGTCAAAGCATCAACCGTCTGCAAGTTCATCATGAAGAACATCATCACCAAATTTTGAATTCCTAGCACCATCGTCACTGACAATGGACCGCAGTTCGTGTCACAAGAATTGAAAGACCTCCGCAATAGGTACAAAATTGCATTGCATCATTCGTCTCCTTATTATCCGCACGGCAATGGTCAAGAAGAGGCAACTAACAAGACTTTAATAAAAATCATCAAAAAGACGTGTAAGTCTAATAAATTCACAGATTGGCCAGAAAAATTGATTGAAGCTCTATGGGCCTACCGAACTTCAATCCACACGTCCACTGGGCAGACTCCTTATTCCTTAACATTTGGAATGGAGGCAGTAGTTCCATACGAGATCCTTATACCATCATTAAGAGTACAATTGAATAAGGAATTCTCCATTGATGAACACCGTTCAACACTCCTTGCTCAATTGGAACTTTTAGACGAGAAAAGATGGTCAGCTGCTAATCATGCAAGAGTTTATCAAAATAGATTAGCACGTTTTTATCAAAATAAAGACATCGAACGTAAGTTCAAAGTTGGTGAAATGGTCGTCAAAAGGATTTTTGTAAAACCTGGTGGTCCGCGTTCTAAGCTCCAACCCAATTGGGAAGGATCATATGTTGTATCACATGCTTTTCCTAGTAACGCTTACTGTCTAGTTAATGCAGAAGGAGAAGAGTTAACTCATCCCTGGAACGGTCTATATCTCAAGAAATACTACCCTTAGGTTAAAGAGTCGATCAGCATGGTACAAAGACCAGTGGAATCAGAAAATTTAGAAACTTAAATTCCCTTATCAGTCTGAATAATATAATTTAAACATATTACTACACATAATGACACGTTTGATTCGTGAATAACAAGGGATGCCAAGTCCTAAGGAATACCGAAAGCTTGACTGAAAGTGTAAAGTGCAAATCATTCATTTTTCAAACAAAATTCCATTTTTACACTTGGCCCATGATGTCGGAACGAGACTTAGAATAGACTACCAAGAATACCCGCCATCTTAGTAGGAGGCCGTCATAAAAAAAATGGAGGAGATCCGTCCCAAGAAAAAGAAAAGAGAAGCAAAAGCAAAAGACAAAAGCCAAATGTCAAATCAAAAGGCCATTACACTACAAACGTTACATCAAGGCCATGAAATGAAATAAAAGGGAACGCAAGGTCGATAAATACCCCGAAAAAAAAAAGACCGAATCCCAACAGATATTAGGGTAAGAAAGAAAAATCTTTTTAGGTCTCCGGAACCTTCTCATGGGCTTTCTAAACCAATTCTTCCTTTCTTTATGAAGAGGCGTACTCCAAACTTAAGAAATGGCCTAGATAGACTAAGGACCAAATCATCAAATGGGATCACGAATGGAAACACAAGTTCAAACACAATGGGTATAAGTTAGATTATTGAAGAACAATCTGGGAATTAAGTTAATAAATGAATATGCTTCCTCTTGATCTAAGTACCATGCTGGTCTTTTGGTTTGCACCATATTTCAAAATCTAAAAAAAAGTACATATTTCAAAAATCCAAAAATGCATATTTCGAAAATCCAAAAAAAGTACATATTCCAAAATCCAAAAAAAAACAAAAGCACATATTTCAAAAATCCAAAAAAATATATATGTTCCAAAATCCAAACAAAAATGAATATTTCAAAACAACAAAAATATTTCGATTAGCATCTGCTTATTGCATCTAGTGTGTTTCATTCCTTTTATTTTCAGTGAGAATCTGTCTGCTTGCATGTTGCATTTTGCTTACAGTTTGATTATTCATACTACCTTTGTTAATAAAGGCTATGCCCCTTGACCCTCTTACTAAGAAAAAGATTGATCGATCATTAACTTGACCAGGCAAGGGGCTAAGCCTATATAGATACTTAACTTGTTTGCTAAGTCATGTATAGGGCACATGAATCAAAGACACAAGGCACAAAGCTGAAGTGCAGAAATCTATAAACTCAAAAGTTTCATGTACATGCATAGGAAAAGTTGGAATCCGGGTGGGAATCAGCCCGAACCTGTTTCTGCGACTGAAAAGGCGTCGTTGAACAGCGACGCAGTTTAGGTGACTTATGGGCGTCGGCTCGACACGACGCGTTTTAGGCTTTTCTGCTATTTTACCCAAAATTCAATGTTTATCCATATTCTGATACTTGTTTGAAGTTACTGATGAATTTTTGAGTGCAGGTAATTCAAGAAGACTCAAATGAAGCTGGAAAATATCAAGAAGATCCCACTGTAGGAGTTTATGAGTCCCGACCATGGCTAAAAAGAAGGTTATCTCTATCCCTTGTATTATTTCACGTAATTAATTTGCATCATCATTACTATATGTTAAATATTTATTAGATTATATCAAGGACCTTGTGATCTTGATGAAACTGGAATTTGAGTTCCCCTACAACAAAAATAGTGATAATTCTAGAGGATTCTTAATGCACGGATAGGCCGTTTAATTGTTGAAGACTCGCCTCACTTCGGCTCCAGTGTTGGTGCTTTCATCAGGTTCAAGTAGATTTGTAGTTTATTCAGATGCATCACGTCGAGGTTTGGGTGCAGTTATGATGCAGCACGGTAAGGTCGTGGCCTATGCTTCTAGGCAGCTGAAGAAGCATGAGAAGAACTATCCCACTCATGACTTAGAGTTGACAGCTGTGGTATTTGCATTGAAGATCTGGAGACATTATTTGTATGGAGAGAAATTTCAGGTTTTTACTGATCACAAGAGCCTGAAGTATGTATTCTCACAGAGAGATCTGAACTTGAGGCAGTGCAGGTGGATGGAATTCATCAAGGATTATGACCTCGACGTTTCTTATCATCCGGGCAAGGCGAATGTGGTGGCAGACGCCTTGAGTCAGAAGACGGTCGTGTCATATCTTATGGTTCGAGAATGGAGATTATTTGAGCAGGTTGTGGAATCTTCCTTTTGGGTTCCACGTGAGGATGATAGAGCCGTATTGGCCAGCTTAACGGTGAGGCCAGCAGTGTACCATGCCGTGATCGAGGCTCAGAGGGCAGATGTAGAGTTACCGCAGATTCTCCAGAGACCAGAGGTGGAATTGTGGGATGATGGTACAGTCAGATTTAGAGGCAGACTTTATGTTCCAGCCGAGGAGGACGTGCGCAGGTGTGTCCTGGATGAGGCACACCGTTCTAGATATGCAGTGCATCCAGGAACGACTAAGATGTATCATTGTTTGAGGAGGCATTTTTGGTGGCCTGGTATGAAGAAGGATGTGGTTGAGTATGCGGCTAGGTGCATGACTTGTCAGTAGGTTAAGGCAGAAAATCAGAGACCAGGAGGGTTGTTGCAGCCTTTGCCGATCCCTGAATGGAAATGGGAGCATGTGACTATGGACTTTGTAATGGGATTACCTGTATCCCCTGGCAGAAGAGACGCGATCTGGGTCATTGTTGATCGATTGACCAAGTCAGCACACTTCCTGGCTATTAGGAAGGACTGGTCAGTCAGTAAGTTGGCTAAGTTGTTTGTAGATCGGATCATCTCTCTGCACGGGGTGCCTTTATCCATCGTGTCAGACCGGGATCCGAAGTTTACTTCTAGGTTCTGAAAGATTTTTCAGAAGGCTTTGGGCACGTCGTTAGCCTTTAGCTCGGCCTATCATCCTGAGACTGACGGGCAGTCAGAGAAGACCATTTAGACTCTAGAAGATATGCTCAGGGCATGTTGCCTAGACTGGGGAGGTTCTTGGGAGCAACACTTGTCTACTGTGGAGTTTGCTTACAACAACAGTTATCATTCTAGTATCAGCATGGCACCTTACGAGTCTTTGTACGGGCGACCTTGTCGATCCCCTATGAATTGGTCCGAGATTGGAGAGAGGCAGATAGCAGGACCTGAGCTGGTACAGCAGTGTGCTGAGGTTGCTAGAGTGGTACGACAGAAATTGATTGTAGCTCAGAGCAGACAGAAGAGTTATGCAGACATCCGTAGGAGACCGCTAGAGTTTGAGGTTGGGGACCACGTGTTTCTCCAAGTCTCACCCTCCAAGGGTGTGATGAGATTCGGGAAGCGAGGTAAGCTGAGTCTGCGATATATTGGGCCTTTTCCCATTCTTACTCGAATTGGGGAAGCGGCATATCAACTAGCCTTGCCGCCCAATCTTGCAGGGGTGCACAATGTGTTCCATGTTTCTTTGCTGAGGAGATATGTTCAAGACCCATCTCATGTCTTAGATTTTTCAGAATTGGAAGTCGCAGTGGACTTGTCCTTTCCAGAGTTTTCAGTACGTATTGAGGATCGCAGGGAACAAGTCCTTTGGAACAAGGTTGTACCTCTGGTTAAGGTGATTTGGCAGTATCGCTCCGGGGGCGAGGCAACCTGGGAGCTCGAGGATGAGATGCGGAAGCAGTTTCCCTACCTTTTCTCGTAAGTTCTCTTGTGAACTTGTATCCTTATGTTTCAACCTCGTTAATTGTAGCAGGCAATTTCGAGGATGAAATTCTTTTAAGGGGGGGAGAATGTAAGGATTGAGGTTTTCGGATCCGGATATCGGGTCAGTTTTTGGGGTCGGATCCCGTAGTTCAGGCCCTAATGGGGCTGAGACTCTGTTCTATTTCGCGTCGAGCCTGCTCTATGCGGTTTAAATGGCGTCCAGCAATGTAGACGCATTTTAGGCTGTGCCACATGGGCGCCACGTGGGCTGGCCTTAGGTCGCGAGAGTACGGCCCCGGTCATATCGTCTGAATGGCGTCTTGGATAGACGACGCCATTCAGAGTACGACCCTGGCTTGTCAGTGTACGGCCCGGTCTTGTCATCTGAAAGACGTCGGGCGTGCACGACGTGTTTTACCCAGTTTCTGGTTACCTCGCGAACCCTCCTTCCTTTCCCTCATTTCTTCCTTCCTTCTCTCTCTCTCCTCCCTTCCTCCGGCGACGCCTCTTCCCCCTCCTTCTTTTCCTCCCACCATTTCGTCTCCCCCTCCACTCCATCGACCTCCTAACTCCCACCACTACCACCACCACCTCCTTCACGGCGTTTTCTCTCCGGACGGCGGCCGACATCCCGGTAGAGTAACGACGTCCTTGGCGGTACCGGTGGCGGCGTGGGGCGAGACGGGTGGGCGGCTTGGAGCTTGGAGGAGTTCGAGTAACCGGTAGGGTGACGATTCCCATTGTATTTCATTAAAAAAGCATGTTTTCCCGCTTTGAAGCATGTTTAGGGGTGTTTTTGGAGTGAAAATGTTAAATGCATGAGATGAAAAATTGGGTGTTTTAATGGGTAGTTAGGTTCTCTTCCTTTTCCCCCTAAGTTTCATTGTCTTTTCGTTCGTTTTGGGGGAGAAATCCCAATTTGTGGATTGGGGGAAACGGAGGGAAGAACCTATCTGTCTGGACTAAATGGCGTCGAGGGACAGGAACGCCTTTTAGAAAGGCGGCTCCCATCTACGACGCGATTTAGCCCAATAACAGACCCTGTCCCAGGACTGATAAGCGTCTAGGGACAGCGACGCCTTTTGAAAAGGCGACTTGCGTGAACGATGTATTTTAGTGGAAATCACCCCGTAGCCTGTCCCTGCTTCTGTCGCTGTCAGGCGACGAGAGACAGCGACGCCTTTCAAAACGCGGCTACATGTGACGACGCGTTTTTAAGCCATTTCCGAGGCCAAGTTTTTATGAACCAGTTTAGGAGGCTTAAATGACGTCAGCGTTGGACGATGCGATTCAAGACATAACACACTAATTCATGTTATTAATATGTGTTACATCGTTAGATAATTTGGTTAATTGCATGATTATAATCGTACTCGAGGATGAGGATTCTTATGTGACCGGATCACACCTATTGTGTTTCGTGCGACCGTGGGCCTAGAGTGACAGTTGTAGCGCTTTATCACCCTGTGTTGGTGTGGGTGGAACACAGCGCGTGTGGCGGGGTGATGCCTAGTGAGAGAGGGTCACCTGGTGAACCCCGGGGTTAGCTAGTACCGGTGTGGGTGTGGTACCTGTGAAGTGTCACTTGTGCTGAGAGAAGTAGTAACCACTTAGAGCCTGTTAGGTCGGAGTAGCTAGCGTACTATCCGAGGGGTTACTACTTGGTCTCAGCGGGTTGGTGTTTCCCACCTTCGTTTGTGTGGTTGGCGTGTTTTGTCGAGACGTTGGTTGTGGGCTCCCTGCTAGAATGGTTTTAGAAATCTGCATGTTATATTTCGAACGCATGTGATTCATATCGAGATTTAGGAGTAGTAATTACTGCTTTACTTGCTTACTTTACCTTCAGCTGTGTTTTTGCACTTGTGGGCAGTGGGGATCGAAGGATCCCGACTGAGTCTTTTCGTTGAGACTCACCCTTGCGGTTTTCAGGTGAGGGTTCCAGGCAGGCTTAGCGAGGAGAGTACCGCTTTGAGTTGCGCGCCAGCGGCTGTTGTTCCGGGGTATGCCCCGACATAGTTGTTATTTTATTTCTGGCATGTACGCTTAATTATTTCTTTTCAGTTGGAATATGTAATTATTTGTTGTGTCGAGTCGCATTGTAATAACTTTTAATTCTTGCACTTTCTTTTTAATTCAATGCGATGTGAATGTTTAGCTTAGTTTATTGTTTATTTCCCAGACTTACCTAGATCCTGGTTTGGTTCCAAATTAATGATTCGGTACCCATTTAGTAATCGGATCCCCGATTATAGGGTGGCGGGTCGTTACATCAACCATCCACCCCGACACCATACAACTCTCTAAACCGCTCATACGCACAGCACCTCCACCAAATAATCCGTCACCTTCACCTATTTATCACCACCCACAACCCTCTAAACCACTCATCTGAATCCCTTACGTCCATCAAACGACCCACCAACACCCCCTTACCAAACCATTACACTTCTTAAGCCACTCCTCAACACGGTAGTGCTCAAGATAACGCCTGGAGCTTCTACCATTGAAGAACATGCGCTCGGAAGCGGCCGAACCCCCAGTCCACGGTGCGAGATGGCCCATCACAGTCGATAGAAGAAGTCCAGAATGAAGAAAGCATACCTGGTACCCATTATGAACTGTTGAAATAGCTAGATAGAACACCGGCACGTATTTCCATATTAGAACTGATCAAGAGATCCAAGGTGTAAGGATTGAGGTTTCGGGTTCCGTGTTCGGGTCGGGTTCGGGCCGGATCCCCTGGATTGGACCCTGTGGGGTGTTGAGATTTCTGGCTGAATGGCGTCAGCACTTGTCGACGCCTTTCAAAAGGCGTCAGGGTGAGTGGACGCCATTTAGGTTTGCAGGTTGTTGTGCCACGTGTGCGCCACGTGGGTGGTTTTCGGGCCACGAGAGTACGGCCCCTGTCATTTCGTCTGAACGGCGTCCAGGTGGGTCGACGCAATTCAGACTGCGACATCTGCGATGTCAGGGCACGGCGCCAGAGCGTTGTCAGTACGGCCCCTGTCATTTCGTCTGAACGGCGTCCACGGTGAGCGACGCGTTTCAGAGCGCTGTCAGTACGGCTGTCCTGTCAGACTGATAGGCGTCTGCCTCGATCGACGCGTTTTAGCTAGATTCGGTTTGACCCCGCGAGCCTCCCCTTCTTTCCCTCATTCTCACCTTCACTCTCTCTCTCCTCACCCTCTCCGCCCTCTCCGACGCTCTTCCTTCCTTCCCTTCCTCTTCTTCCTCTTCCATCACTCCATAACCTCCCTACCTCTCACCTCTAACCCCACCACCTCCTTCGCGGCGTTCCCTTCTCCGGACGGCGGCCGACGTCCCGGCGGAGTGGCGGCGTCCTCGAGGGTACCGGCGGCGGCGTGGGGCGAGACGGGTCGGCGGCGAGGAGCTTGGAGGAGTTCAAGAACCGGTAGGGGGACGAACCTTGCATGTGCTGCTCGTATGTTTCTTGGCGTGACGTGACGTGTTTGGGGCTAGATTGAGCATGTTTAGGGGGATTCCTTGTGGGAATGGCGGTGCTTGTGAACGTGGTTTCGTAGCATGCTTGTGATGGTTGGATTTCTCCTCTTCCCCCTTTGGTTTTGGGGCTTTTCGGGGTGCTTGGGATCAAGGGAGAAACCCTCGGGTTGAACCAGGAAACCTGGTTTCTGGCGCTAAATGGCGTCGTGCCTGGTCGACGCCTTTTAGAAAGACGTCAGGGCAGTACGACGCCTTTTAGGGCAGAAACCTCCCTGTTTGAGGTTTCCCGAATTAGAGGCTCTGGCGCTAAATGACGTCATGGATGGACGACGCCTTTCGGAAGGACGTCGGGATATCATGACGCCATTTAGGCAGGAAATGCCCCCGTTTAAGGGTTCTGCAATCTGGATTTCTGGGTTGAATGGCGTCTGGCGACCCTGACGCGTTTTAAACGACGGCTTCACTAGTGGACGCGTTTTAAGGGATAATCTGGCTTTTAATAAACCTGTCTGCGGGTATTGAATGGCGTCGACCTTGGTCGACGCGATTCAAGACAGAAATGCTTAAATCCTGTTATTTCATGTATATTTTACGGGGGGATGGTTCAGATGCATGCTTTGAGTTGTATACTGAGACTGAGGACTTCTGCATGAATGAGATTTCATCATCTATGTGTGTGTGCTTCAACTGTACGCTGAGACGGAGGTTTACTGTACAAATGGAATCATGTTGCATGTGTGTGCTTGTACGAATATGGATTCGGAATGACTGTGGTTTCCGTTTGTCACCATGGGCTGATGGGAGAAGGGCCATGGTGTCTGTGAGGAGGGGTGCTTGTTGTGTTTTACCTTTAGCTGAGGGAAGCAGAACCACCTTGAGCCCGTCGGGCCGGAGTAGCTGGTGCGCTATCCGAGGGGTTGCTGCTTGGCCTCAGCGGGTCGGGTTTCCCTGTTTGTCGTGACAGCTTCCGGCGCGTTTCTTGCTGTGGAGCTGGTACTGGTGGGAGTTGGTTTACCCTTTAGCCACTGGGCCTGATGTGACCTTTGATCAAGGTTACGAGTGGTACCCTTAGCCCTTTGGCCTGACGCAGCCCGGGAGAGTTGGGTTTGTGGGTAGTTCCTGTAGCTTCGGCTTGACGGGGGTTCGCCGGTCCCCAGGGCCCTCCTGGAAGCGCTGAGGCCTAGCGTGGAGGCAATCCGGTGGTAGGACAGTAGTCTAGACTGCTTGTGTGCACACGTAGCTGGCAGTGGCGGTACACTGAGTCCAGCTAGTCCTAGTTTGGCTCACTGCCTCACCCTACAGTGCCCCGGAACACTGTAGGGGTGGACAGGCGTGAGCAGTGGTGGTAGTGTTGGGAGGCGACGTTTGACTTCGGTCGACAGTGTGGTTCAGTCGCTTCGTGGACTTTGACTGTGAGACGTGAGTTTGTGTTGGGTTCTTCGGGTTACTTGGTACTGTTCTTGTTACACTGCTTATCGTACGGTTCCTATCAGGTTGAGTGCTATGTTTACTGCTTTACTTAATTGCCATATATTCCTGTTGTTGCACTTGTGGGTGTGTGAGTGGGAGGCAGGGGATCGGATGATCCCTACTGAGCCCAATTCTGGTGTGGCTCACTCCCTGCGGTTTCAGGTGTGGACCTCGTGGCGAGCGGAAGCGTGGTGTCTTCCTTGTGTGCGGACCAGCAGCTGTCTTAGTTCCGGGGTATGCCCCGACGTTGTTGTACTTTCCTTCTGCCTGTACTCATTTAATTTGTTGGACATGTAATTATTGTTGGACTGTATACAGACATTGTTATTTTACTTTCTGTGCACTCGTTTACCTTTGTAGTCCGTGCGATTGTTATATTTAGCCTTGTTTAGCACTTACTCCTCCAGATGTGTTGTGTGAGATCCGGGTGTGAACCCGCTGTTAATGGGCCGACATCCATTTAGTGACCGGATCTCTGGTCATAGGATGGCGGGTCGTTACAGATGGTATCAGAGCTCAGTCTGGTCGAGTATGTGATAAACTAGGTTAGATATTATAGTCCAACAATAAGTACGAGTCTGTACAGGCGATGGCTGCTGGTATAGATTGATAGGTTTTGACGTGTTTTGGTTCGATTTTCGTGTTTGTGGGGTAGTGATGGCGCCGAACAGGAGAGTTCCGTTGGCTCGTGGTTCGAGAGCAGATGGTGGTGGTTCGGGGGCAGAAGGACATAATGTGGATCGTTTCATGGAAGCTATGATTGGGGCTATGTCTAGATATCAGCAGGGAGATGGAAGTGAGGGGTCCAGCTCCCGAGGTGGCCAATCCACAGTGGTGGAGCGGTTCTTGAAGTTGAAGCCCCCTTCTTTCACGGGTCAACCTGTTCCAGATGCGGCAGCTCAGTGGATTAAGGAAGTGGAGAAGGTGTTTGATGTTCTAGAGTGTGCTGAAAGTGACAAGACCTTGTTGGCGACCTACTTGCTGAAGGGCGATGCTTATGATTGGTGGGTTACCGTCATGGGGTTGATGTTTCCAGATAGGTCTTTGAGAGAAATTCCTTGGGAAGGCTTTGTGAGAGAGTTTAGTGGACAGTACCTTCCGAGGCATGTTCGTAGGGCCAAGGAAAGGGAGTTCATGGAATTGGTGCAGGGTGATACGTCAGTTCTAGAATATCAGATGAAATTTGTGGCTCTGGGTAGGTTTGCTCCACACATTTCTGAGCGTGAGGATCTGAGGACGGAGAAATTCATGGATGGACTTCGGCATGATTTGAGGGAGTTTGTGGCAGCTCATTGTTGTGAGGATCTGGCATCAGCGGTTCGGTGCGCGGCAGCGGTGGAGGTGCAGTTTCAACACACGGCTAAGGAATCGGAACATTCAGCACAGGGGAAGCAGCATAGCAGGGATACATCAGCGGTCTTTTCATCAGGCGGTTCGAGTTCTTTTGAGGTCGAGTTCCAGGAGGTTCCTTGTGACGAGGATGAGGATGGTTCGGTTCAGCAGATGCAGACAGAGGTCAGCTGGCAACAGGAGGCGAGGCAGGACGCTGCAGATCGTTGTCCCCGTTGTAGCAGGTTTCATGGCAACCGGATATGTCCCTTGATCACTGGTAGCTGTTTCGCCTGTGGTCGGAAGGGGCATCTCGCGAGGAACTGTCCCCAGAAGAATAAGGCAGGTCAGGAGCCGAGTGGACAGTAGGTGGTCGAGGCGTGATTGGAGTCGCGTCTCTTTGTGGAGGTCCGAGAGGTTGTGCTGTAACGACCCGCCATCCTATGACCGGAGACCCGGTCACTAAATGGATGTCGACCCATTAACTGTGGGTTCACACCCGGATCTCACACAACACATCTGGAGGAGTAAGTGCTAAACAGAGCTAAATATAACCATCTTACGGACTACAAGGGTAAGCAAGTGCGCAGGAAGGAAAATAACAACGTCCGTATACAGTCCAACAATAATTACATGTCCAACAAGTTAAATAAGTACAGGCAGAAGGAAAGTACAACAACATCGGGGCATACCCCGGAACTAAGACAGCTGCTGGTCCGCTCACCAAGAAGACACCACGCTTCCGCTCGCCACGAGGTCCACACCTGAAACCGCAGGGAGTGAGCCACACCAGAATTGGGCTCAGTAGGGATCATCCGATCCCCTGCCTCCCACTCACACACCCACAAGTGTAACAACAGGAATATATGGCAATTAAGTAAAGCAGTAAACATAGCACTCAACCTGATAGGAACCATACGATAAGCAGTGTAACAAGAACAATACCAAGTAACCCGAAGAACCCGACACGAAGTCACGTCTCACAGTCAAAGTCCACGAAGCGACTGAACCACACTGTCGACCGAAGTCAAACGTCGCCTCCCAACACTACCACCACTGCTCACGCCTGTCCACCCCTACAGTGTTCCGGGGCACTGTAGGGTGAGGTAGTGAGCCAAACTAGGACTAGCTGGACTCAGTGTACCGCCACTGCCAGCTACGTGTGCACACAAGCAGTCTAGACTACTGTCCTACCACCGGATTGCCTCCACGCTAGGCCTCAGCGCTTCCAGGAGGGCCCTGGGGACCGGCGAACCCCCGTCAAGCCGAAGCTACAGGAACTACCCACAAACCCAACTCTCCCGGGCTGCGTCAGGCCTAAGGGCTAAGGGTACCACTCGTAACCTTGATCAAAGGTCACATCAGGCCCAGTGGCTAAAGGGTAAACCAACTCCCACCAGTACCAGCTCCACAGCAAGAAACGCGCCGGAAGCTGTCACGACAAACAGGGAAACCCCGACCCGCTGAGGACAAACAGCGATCCCTCGGATAGCACACCGGCTACTCCGGCCCGTCGGGCTCAAGGCGATCCTGCCTTCCTCAGCCAAAGGTAAAACACACATGTACCCCTTCTCCCACCAGTACAGCTCACAGACACCATGGCCCTTCTCCCATCGGCCCATGGTGACAGCGTAAACCACAGTCATATCGATCCACAGTCGTATAAGCACACACACACGTATAACATGATGTAATTCCATTCATACAGAAGTCCTCAGTCTCAGTGTACAACGCAAAACATGCCATAGAACCGCCAACAGTGGAACACATGCTAAAAACCAGCACTAAGACAGTTTCTGTCTTGAATCGCGTCGACCAAGGTCGACGCCATTCAAGACCCTCAGACAGGTTTATTAAAAGCCAGATTATCCCTTAAAACGCGTCCACCAGTGAAGCCGCCGTTTCAAAAAAGCGTCAGGGTCGCCAGACGCCATTCAACCTAGAAATCCAGATTGCAGAACCGTTAAACGGGGGCATTTCCTGCCTAAATGGCGTCATGATGTCCCGACGTCCTTCTGAAAGGCGTCGTCCATCCATGACGTCATTTAGCGCCAGAACCCCTCACTCAGGAAACCTCGAACAGAGAGGTTTCTGCCCTAAAATGCGTCGTACTGACCCGCGTCTTTCGGAAAGGCGTCGACCAGGCACGACGCCATTTAGCGCCAGAAACCAAGTTTCCTGGTTCAACCCGAGGGTTTCTCCCTTGAACCCCAAGCACCCCGAAAAGCACCAAAACCAAAAAGGGGGAAGATGAGAACGTCAAGCACCACGATCATGCTATGAAACCACATCCACAAACACCGCCATTCCCACAAGGAATCCCCCTAAACATGCTCAATCTAACCCCAAACACGCCACATCACGCCAAGAAGCAAACGAGCAGACATGCAATGTTTCGTCCCCCTACCGGTTCTTGAACTCCGCCAAGCTCCGTGCCGCCGGCCCGCCGCACCGCACACCGCCGCCGGTACCCTCGAGGACGCCGCCACTCCGCCGGGACGTCGGCCGCCGTCCGGAGAGTGGAACACCGCGAAGGAAGTGGTGGAGGTAGAGGTGAGAGGTAAGGTGGTGTTGGAGTGGTGGAAGAGGAAAATGAGGAAGGGAAGGGGAAGAAGAGCGGAGAGGGCGAGGAGAGAGAGAGTGAAGGCGAGAATGAGGGAAAGAAGGGGAGGCTCACGGGGTCAATCCGAATCCAGCTAAAACGCGTCGATCGAGGCAGACGCCATTCAGTCTGACAGGACAGCCGTACTGACAGCGCTCTGAAACGCGTCGCTCACCGTGGACGCCGTTCAGACGATGTGACAGGCCGTACTGACAACGCTCTGGCGCCGTGCCCTGACATCGCAGATGCCACAGTCTGAATCGCGTCGACCAATCTGGACGCCGTTCAGACGAAGTGACAGGGGCCGTACTCTCGCGGCCCGAAAACCGCCCACGTGGCGCATACGTGGCACAACAACCATCAGACCTAAATGGCGTCCACGCACCCTGACGCCTTTTGAAAGGCGTCGAGCAGTGCTGACGCCATTCAGCCAAGAATCTCAAGACCCCTCCAGGGTCCAAACCAGGGGATCCGGCCCGAACCCGACCCGAACACAGGACCCGAAACCTCAGTCCTTACATGTGCTAGGAGAGCACTTTTATCTTGTCTTGTTCAGAGGTGGTTGTGAACTCTTGTGGCACTTGTATGTATTTTGGTTTGGTGGAGAATCAGTTTTGTAATATGTGCCTTGCTAATGTGTGGTTATTGTTGATCTTTCAGCTTTCGTCAGAATTGAGAATCTTGGTTAGCTTGGCATGAATTTGTTTGGCTATTCCTGTGGAGCCCTGTGTGTGTGATTGGTGAGAATGATTGTTGTATTCGGTGTGTGTCGGCTCATGATGGTTAGCCGAGTTGAGCGTTGAGCGGTTGCTAATTTCGAGGACGAAATTCTTTTAAGGGGGGGAGAATGTAAGGACTGAGGTTTCGGGTTCCGTGTTCGGGTCGGGTTTGGGCCGGATCCCCTGGATTGGACCCTGTGGGGTGTTGAGATTTCTGGCTGAATGGCGTCAGCACTTGTCGACGCCTTTCAAAAGGCATCAGGGTGAGTGGACGCCATTTAGGTTTGCAGGTTGTTGTGCCACGTGTGCGCCACGTGGGCGATTTTCGGGCCGCGAGAGTACGGCCCCTGTCATTTCGTCTGAACGGCGTCCAGGTGGGTCGACGCGATTCAGACTGCGACATCTGCGATGTCAGGGCACGGCGCCAGAGCGTTGTCAGTACGACCCCTGTCATTTCGTCTGAACGGCGTCCACGGTGAGCGACGCGTTTCAGAGCGCTGTCAGTACGGCTGTCCTGTCAGACTGATAGGTGCTGCCTCGATCGACGCATTTTAGCTAGATTCGGTTTGACCCCGCGAGCCTCCCCTTCTTTCCCTCATTCTCACCTTCACTCTCTCTCTCCTCACCCTCTCCGCCCTCTCCGACGCTCTTCCTTCCTTCCCTTCCTCTTCTTCCTCTTCCATCACTCCATAACCTCCCTACCTCTCACCTCTAACCCCACCACCTCCTTCCCGGCGTTCCCTTCTCCGGACGGCGGCCAACGTCCCGGCGGAGTGGCGGCGTCCTCGAGGGTACCGGCGGCGGCGTGGGGCGAGACGGGTCGGCGGCGAGGAGCTTGGAGGAGTTCAAGAACCGGTAGGGGGACGAACCTTGCATGTGTTGCTCGTATGTTTCTTGGCGTGACGTGACGTGTTTGGGGCTAGATTGAGCATGTTTAGGGGGATTCTTTGTGGGAATGGCGGTGCTTGTGAACATGGTTTCGTAGCATGCTTGTGATGGTTGGATTTCTCCTCCTCCCCCTTTGGTTTTGGGGCTTTTCGGGGTGCTTGGGATCAAGGGAGAAACCCTCGGGTTGAACCAGGAAACCTGGTTTCTGGCGCTAAATGGCGTGCCTGGTCGACGCCTTTTAGAAAGACGTCAGGGCAGTACGACGCCTTTTAGGGCAGAAACCTCCCTGTTTGAGGTTTCCCGAATTAGAGGCTCTGGCGCTAAATGACGTCATGGATGGACGACGCCTTTCGGAAGGACGTCGGGATATCATGACGCCATTTAGGCAGGAAATGCCCCCGTTTAAGGGTTCTGCAATGTGGATTTCTGGGTTGAATGGCGTCTGGCGACCCTGACGCGTTTTAAACGACGGCTTCACTGGTGGACGCGTTTTAAGGGATAATCTGGCTTTTAATAAACCTGTCTGCGGGTATTGAATGGCGTCGACCTTGGTCGACGCGATTCAAGACAGAAATGCTTAAATCCTGTTATTTCATGTATATTTCACGGGGGGATGGTTCAGATGCATGCTTTGAGTTGTATACTGAGACTGAGGACTTCTGCATGAATGAGATTTCATCATCTATGTGTGTGTGCTTCAACTGTACGCTGAGACGGAGGTTTACTGTACAAATGGAATCATGTTGCATGTGTGTGCTTGTACGAATATGGATTCGGAATGACTGTGGTTTCCGTTTGTCACCATGGGCTGATGGGAGAAGGGCCATGGTGTCTGTGAGGAGGGGTGCTTGTTGTGTTTTACCTTTAGCTGAGGGAAGCAGAACCACCTTGAGCCCATCGGGCTGGAGTAGCTGGTGCGCTATCCGAGGGGTTGCTGCTTGGCCTCAGCGGGTCGGGTTTCCCTGTTTGTCGTGACAGCTTCCGGCGCGTTTCTTGCTGTGGAGCTGGTACTGGTGGGAGTTGGTTTACCCTTTAGCCACTGGGCCTGATGTGACCTTTGATCAAGGTTACGAGTGGTACCCGTAGCCCTTTGGCCTGACGCAGCCCGGGAGAGTTGGGTTTGTGGGTAGTTCCTGTAGCTTCGGCTTGACGGGGGTTCGCCGGTCCCCAGGGCCCTCCTGGAAGCGCTGAGGCCTAGCGTGGAGGCAATCCGGTGGTAGGACAGTAGTCTAGACTGCTTGTGTGCACACGTAGCTGGCATTGGCGGTACACTGAGTCCAGCTAGTCCTAGTTTGGCTCACTGCCTCACCCTACAGTGCCCCGGAACACTGTAGGGGTGGACAGGCGTGAGCAGTGGTGGTAGTGTTGGGAGGCGACGTTTGACTTCGGTCGACAGTGTGGTTCAGTCGCTTCGTGGACTTTGACTGTGAGACATGACTTTGTGTTGGGTTCTTCGGGTTACTTGGTACTGTTCTTGTTACACTGCTTATCGTACGGTTCCTATCAGGTTGAGTGCTATGTTTACTGCTTTACTTAATTGCCATATATTCCTGTTGTTGCACTTGTGGGTGTGTGAGTGGGAGGCAGGGGATCGGATGATCCCTACTGAGCCCAATTTTGGTGTGGCTCACTCCCTGCGGTTTCAGGTGTGGACCTCGTGGCGAGCGGAAGCGTGGTGTCTTCCTTGTGTGCGGACCAGCAGCTGTCTTAGTTCCGGGGTATGCCCCGACGTTGTTGTACTTTCCTTCTGCCTGTACTCATTTAATTTGTTGGACATGTAATTATTGTTGGACTGTATACGGACATTGTTATCTTCCTTTCTGCGCACTCGTTTACCTTTGTAGTCCGTGCGATTGTTATATTTAGCCTTGTTTAGCACTTACTCCTCCAGATGTGTTGTGTGGGATCCGGGTGTGAACCCGCAGTTAATGGGCCGACATCCATTTAGTGACCGGATCTCCGGTCATAGGATGGCGGGTCGTTACACAAGGTCCATCAAGAAGCCCTAGTGGAGTACCTACAACGGGTAATGGTCAGCGAAGATGTGCCAGTGGAAAAGATCGCGGAATTGTTAGTACCCCAGGGGGATCAGCCCTCTATATCCTTCCATACTTCTGAACTGGCACCGCTAGCAGCAAGGAGCATGGCATTAAGCATAACTATCAACATATGTAAAAAGGCTGTGGATACATGCCTAGTAGATACCGGGGCATCTATCAATGTGTTACTGCCAAGAACTTTGGAGCTCTGTGGAGTACCGAAAGAAAACTGGATGCCTTCTCCCATTTCTATCACTGCCTATGATAACTCTACCCCTTCCCCTCTGGGAATGGTCTATTTGAAAGTGGAGTTAGGCCCTGCTTGCCATGCTGAAGTGGAATTTCATATTCTCAAGATTGACCCTTCATTAAAAGGCATACTCGGTCGTCCTAACATCAAGTCCCTTGAGGCGATTCCATCAACAAACCATCAATGCCTCAAGTTCCCTCACAAAGGACGCATCATCAAAGTCACTAGTATGCCTATCATTGCTACAACTCACTCGCTGAATATAAGTCCCAGTCCAGTCCTTCCGACTGCTCAGAGGCCAGTCATCTCCAGATTGCAAGGAAGGATTAAACCAGTGACAGATGAGAGAAGGGTACCTGGCAGCAGCTTGGGCTACCGGCTGGAGAAAGTGAGGCATAATATTGTGGAACAACAAGAAGGTGAAGATGGTCAAAAGACATGGAAAACCATGGTTACCCCCTGCAAGGAAAATTGAGACCCTTTGACTTAGACCTTGTCCACTCATTTTGTTAAAGGGCCCGTGATTCAACATGGCCACGATAATACAGTAGTGATCACCTCTCATTTTGACCTGCATGATGTATGTGGGAGAGACTTGGTTAGACATTGTTTACAACTGCTGACATACCGATCTGTAGAGGCTCTGCGGCTGCTGAAAAGAAGGAAGACTCAAAATCTGGAATGTGAATGGTACCGCTGGTTTGACACATAGGACTTATACATTGCACTGAGCAGACTATTCTTAAATCCATCACAGCCAAAGTGGCCACCGCTGATAGATGAGTTAATTGAAAGGCCCAGGGCCATCTTTGATAAAAGGATTTTGCTAACTGAGGAGACTGATGAAGAGGAGCCAGATGATCCTTATGAAACTGGGTTCACTACCGATCTTTTATGGAGAAGAACCTATCCCTCTCATATTTTCACACTGCACACCCTGTTCTGCACCCTGCTCCTGACCCCGACCTGGTCGCGGGTCATTACTGAAGACATTCCACAGGCTCCGCCCATTACTATTATCCTCCTCTAGACCTGATTCCTCAGATTCCTCTCGATCTCGAGAGGATCCACAATCTGATCTGGGACATACTATTGTATGATCCCCCTAATCCCTGGGCACTTATGCCACTACCTCCAACATTTCATTCTCACCTTATTCACATTCATTCTTGCTTTATGATACACTCAAATAATTCCCCCCCCAAAAAAACACTGATTCATCAATTTATTCCTCCCAAATCATCGTTGAGGAAACCTCATACTTGTCTGATTGTACCCCATCACGTGGGTCATTTGGGCAGGATTCTCTACTAGATCTACTTTGTCCCTCCCCTCAGGGGGATTCACCTGTATTCTCTCCTGTACCCCCTGATTTTTATCCTTATTCGTCCCCATTAGGTCAAGTTAGGAAATCTAGTTCTAGGCAGGTTAATCAAACTAGGAAGTTTAGGAAGTCTAAGGGTAGACGAGTCCCAGATAGATACCTCCAAGAGTTAGCTTTAAGATGCCTTTCTTGCTCTCAGATCCCTCAGCTATTAGAAAATCTCATTCAGATGCCAGAAAAATGCGACGTTGATGAACCAATCAATGATGGATATGGGGTAGATGAGTTGCTATATGAGAAAGACCCCGTCAATGAAGAAGGGGGAGACGACGAGGACGCAGCTGAGGCATATGCCAGTGGAGTGAAGAGATTTGATGAATCCTCAGCTGCTGTAGAAGAACCTACCAAAAAGATCAATTTAGGGACTGTAGATGAATCTAAGGTTGTCCTCATCAGTAAAAATATGTCTGAAGTAGATAAGGAGGCAGTGGTCCTAGTTTTTAAGGAGTGTAAGGACACTTTCGCCTGGAGTTATGAGGATATGCCGGGGTTAGACTCATCATCAGTGGAACATAGATAGTCATTGAAAGACGGAGCTTCCCCAGTTAAGCAGAAGTTGAGGTGATTCCACCCACAAATGGCTTTAAAAATGAAAGAAGAGGTTGATAAGCTGTATAAAGCCAAGTTTATTAGAGTTGTCCTTTATCCACAATGGGTGGCCAATATAGTCCCAGTTATGAAAAAGGATGGGAAGGTCAGGATTTGTATTGACTTCCGAGATTTGAACCGGGCATGTCCCAAAAACGATTTCCCACTGTCTCATATAGATGTACTCATTGACAATACAGCTGGCTGTGAAACTCTGTCATTCATGGATGGATTCTCAAGGTATAACCAAATTAAGTTGGCAGAAGAGGACCAAGAGAAAACATCATTCACCACACCTTGGGGAACCTATTGCTATGTCGTTATGCCATTTGGATTGAAAAATGCTGGAGCCACTTATCAGAGAGCCATGATAGCGATATTCCATGACAAGATGCACATTAACTTAGAGGTATATGTCGATGATCTACTGGTGAAATCTAAGATGAAAGTTGAGCATGCTAAAGTTCTGGCAAAGGTTCTAGAGAGGTCAAGGAAATATCAGTTAAAGATGAACCCCAAGAAATGTGTATTTGGGGTATCCTCAAAGAAATTAGTTGAATTCATTGTCAGTAAGCGGGGCATTGAGATCGATGCCAACAAGGCGAAGGCTATTAGAGAGATGCCACCTCCTAAGAATTTGAAAGAATTAAGAGGATTAATCGGAAGGTTGCAATTTATTCGCTGATTTGTCTCCCAACATTCACAAAGGTGTAAGCCATTTTACGAGCTTACCAAGCCAGGGGTCAAATTCGATTGGGACGATAAGTGTCAGGAGGCATTTGATGGATTGAAGAATTATTTAGCAAGTCCTCCTATTTTGAGACCACCATCTCCAGACAAACCTTTAATTCTATATATTTTGGTCTTGGATTATGCAGTGGGGGTTGTCCTGGCACAAGAGGATGAAGAAGGAAAGGAGAGGGCAGCCTACTATCTCTCTAAACTCCTCAACCCCGCTGAACAAAGATACACAATGATGGAGAAAACATGTGCAACACTTGTATGGGTGGTTCAGAAGTTGAAGCATTATTTTCTGGCCCATGAAGTTCGTCTCATTGCTAAAATGAATCCCATTAAGTTTCTCCTGGAGAAATCCGTCCTCATAGATAGGTTAGTGCGTTGGTAGAGCTTTCTTTCCCAATTTGATACCAATTACATTCAGCAGAAAGCAATCAAAGGCTATACATCGCAGAGCACCTTGCTCATCATCCTCTTCCTCAATTTGATCCAGTCCGATCGGAGTTTCCGGATGAGGAATTGATGTCTATAAACAAAATCAATGATGATATGTGGACTCTGCATTTTGACAAAGCTCTGAACTCTTATGGTAAGGACATCGGCATCGTTCTCTTATCACCTGAAGGTGTCACCATTCCACAAGCCTTTCAGCTTGATTTCTATGTCACCAATAACATAGCTGAATATGAAGCTCTCCTCGCTAGCCTCAAAGCCGCTCATCTCCATGGTGCCATCAAGCTGAGAATTGTGGGTGATAGTTAGCTAATTCTTCACCAAGTGCTTATTAAGTATCGTACCATCGATCCTAAACTTAAGCCCTATCAGGAACTCACTTCAGCTTATGCCAAACTTTTCACCAAGCTAATCTTTTTGTCCATGTTTTCCGGAATCAAAACATTCTAACTGACGCTTAGACTTCTCTCACATCTTCTCTAAATTTTCCGATTAGCAGGCAATCTTAGTCAATCATTGTTCATAGGCATCTTTCTCCTGCCGTGAAAGACCCTTCCTTCCTTAAGGTTAAAGAGAAGTTGTTGAAGAAGGTTAGAGATGGGGATATTGTAGAAAAGAGAGAAATCATGCTGCTAGATTGGCAAGAAGAATTGGCAGATGAGGATAAGCCATAGTACTATGAAATTGCCAAGTACTGTGAAGATCAGTCATACCCCGAAGAAGCCACTACTGAGGAGAAAAGGGCTATCAGGAGAGTTGCTTAGAGATATACCCTAGTTGGAGGAGCACTCTATAAAAGAGGTTTTAATGGAGTTCTTCTAAGATGTTTAGACGAAGATGAGCTTTGGAAGATCATGGAAGGAGCTCATACTGGAGTTTGTGGTGGCCATGTTAATGGACAAATGCTATTAAAGAAGATCCTTAGACCAGGATATTATTGGCCAACCATGGAAGAAGATTATGTAGGGTACGTTTGTAGGTGTGCTAAGTGTCAGCTTCAGGCCGATAAGATCTATTCCCCTGCATCTTCACTCCATCCTATTTCATCCCCATGGCCTTTCTCCATATGAGCATTCGACATCATTGGACTCCTTGGTAATCCTGATTCTGCCACCAAGCAAAAATCTTTCATCCTCACGGCAATGGAATATTTCACCAAATTGGCAGAAGCCGAAGCATACAAGGGGATCAAAGCATCAACAGTATGCAAATTCATCATGAGGAACATCATCACCAGATTCAGAATTACAAGCACCATCGTCACCGATAATGGACCGCAGTTCATATCACAAGAGCTGAAAGACCACTGCAACAGGTATAAAATTGCATTGCATCATTCATCTCCTTACTATCCGCAAGGCAATGGCCAAGCAAAGGCAATCAATAAAACTCTGATAAAAATTATCAAAAAAACGTGCAAGTGTAATAAATTCTCAGACTGGCCAGAAAAACTGATTGAGGCTCTATGCGCATACTGAACTTCAATCCGCACTCCCACTGGGCAAACTCCTTATTCCTTAACGTTCAGAATGGAGGCGGTAGTTCCATATGAAGTCCTCATCTCATCATTAAGAGTACAATTGAGCAAGAAATTTTCCATTGACGAGCATTGCTCTGCGCTCCTTGCTCAGCTGGAACTCCTAAATGAGAAAAGGTGGTCAACTGCCAATCATGCAAGAGCATATTAGAACAGAATAGCACGTTTTTACCAAAAGAAAGTCATTGAACGAAAATTTAAAGCTGGTGAAATGGTGGTAAAAAGAATCTATGTAAAATCTGGTGGTCCGCGTTCTAAGCTCCAACCCAACTGGGAAGGACCGTATGTCATATCGCATGCGTTTCCTGGTAACGCTTATTGCTTAGTCAACGCAGAAGGGAAAGAGTTAACTCACCCTTGGAATGGTATGTATCTCAAGAAGTACTACCTTTAGTGTAAACGATCAACATGGTACAAGGATCAGTGGAGTCGAAAAGTTTGAAAACCCAAATTCCCTCATTAATCTTTGGTAACCTAATTCAAACGTATTATTGCACACAAACACGTTTGAGTCGTGAATAACGAGAGATGTGAAGCCCGAGGAATACCGAAAGCTTAACCAATAGTGGAAAGTGCAACTCCTTCTTTTCAAAACAAAACTTCTGTTTTACTTCCGGCCTGTGATGACGGAACGAGGCTTATAATAGACTACTGAAAATACCCGCCATCCTAGTAGGAGGCCGTCATAAAAAAAAAGGGGGGAGATCCGCACCACAAAGGCAAAAGAAAAGCAAAGGCAAAAGCCAAACCAAATGAAAAGGCCGCTCAATATTACAAATGTTATCACAAAAAGCCACAAAATCAAAAGAAAAGGAAGCGCAAGGTCGTTAAATACCCCGCAAAAGTAAAAAGTGACCGAACCCCAACGGGTAATAGGGTAAATAAGGGACGTCTTTCTAAGTCTCCAGAACCTTCTCGTGGGCTTCCTAAACCAATTCTTCCCTTTATTCTAAAGAGGCGTACTCCAAGCTTGAGGAACGGCCAAGGTTGACTAAGGGTCGGATCATCGAATGGGATCACAATTTCAAACATACTTCAAGCACAATCAGCCTGGATTAGGTCGTTAAAGAATGATGTGGGAATTAAGTTAACAAATGAATATGCTTTTTTGATCCGAGTTCCATGTTGATCCTTAATTTATTCAGTTGTGTCTTATTTCAAAACCCCCAAAAAAAACATAGATATATTTCAAAATCCAAAAAAAGTGTCTTATTTCAAAACCCCAAAAAAATAGATATATTTCAAAATCCAAAAGAAAGTGTCTTATTTCAAAATTCCAAAAAAAGTAGATTTATTTCAAAATCCAAAAAAAGTGTCGTATTTCAAAACCCAAAAAAATTGAATGTTGCAAAACCCAAAATTTTGAAATTGGATATTTCTAACGTGCAATTGTGAAACAAAAAAATAGTATATGTTTGTCGCATCATATGTATGATTGCATCTTTTTATTTTCAACGAGCATTTGCATGCTTGTATGTTGCACTCTGCTTCCTTCTAATTATCCTTATTTACCTTCGTTAAATAAAGACTTCGCCCCTTGACCCTTCTACCAAGGATAGGATCAAATAACCGGTTACTTAACTGGGCAAGGGGCCAAGCCTGAACAGGTAATTTAATTTGTTCGTTTAAGCTATGTGTAGGAATGAAAAGAAAGACAAGGAAAAAGTACCAAGACAACTCAAGCATGAAGAAAAAGTACTTTCATATATCACAAAGCGCTCATACACATATGAAAGTCCATCCACAGGACTTCAAAATAAAGAAGAAAGTACATCATAACAGCCCTCACGGCTGGCTCTCTCCTGCACCCTTGTCCTGCTAGCTCTGCGCCTCGTCCTGGATGTCTGATCCTCGTGCTGGCGGTGGCAGTGGTCCCATAACACTCGGCGCTGCCTGGCCAGAAGATACTGTTACATTGGCGGTGAAGGCACTCGCCTGGCCTCGCTCCAACGCCTGTTGACGCTCACGCTGGTACCGAGCCTCAATGCTCTGGCGCTCGTGCTCCGCCACTAACAGGCAGCCTTGAAGGATCTCCAAACGAGATCGGTCACGATCTCTCTCCTTCGTCAAGACTTCCAGTCAGATCTGGAGTCTTGCCAACTCACGAGGGAGGTCGCCGGCAGAGAGCCTCGCCAACTGTTCCTCCAACTCGGCGACATGAGAAGCTCTAGCCTGAGACTCCTCCAAGTCGGCTTTCGCCTTCTCGAGGGCATGAATGAGCTCCTAGACCTGCAGTAGAAGACATCGTTAGTCAACTAACCAAGCAAGCAAACAAATTAATGCTGAGACAAAAGAAATGAGTCAAAGATTTACCCGGGTAGCAGCGTCATCCTCAGCCTGAGTGGCTCGGCAGATGGCTAGGGTTAGCTGACTACGCAAGTCAGCCATGGCGGCTTCATGGGCAGCTGAAGAAGTGGAAGGACCGGTAGCAGCAGAAGGTGAAGGGGTTGCCGTGTGAGTATAAGCGGCACGCTGCAACAAAAGGGAGACCACCGTCACTGTACAAGTGTCAAAACAATTTAATAACAAAAGAAGTAATAGCCATGTCATTCATGTATATCGCTTACCAATTCATCTAGCTCTTTCTGGACCCGGTCTAACTGGGCCTTGGCGTCTTGAAGGTGGCCGCGGAGCATGATGATAGTGGCATCCCGTGCATCCTGCATTTTTCATAACATGTCATACATCCACAAATATAAACAAGATAATTAATAAAATGAAAGAAGCATTCATAAGCATACATATCATAATACTCACGTCAAGAGGTCGAAGAAGCTGGACGTGGACTGCGTAGTGGGCCCGGTAGCGTTGCAGGTAAGCGTCGCTGCTCACCGCCTGTGACTCGACCGAGACCCTGTATCGGTGCCAATCATCCCGCTGATCCGGAAACTTGGCACCCCAATCCGTGTAGGCCTGCTTCCCCCAGATCGACCTTCCGATCCCCTCGGGGATCTCCTCCTCCACCCACTCCTGATGCAGACCGAACGTCCGCATCGCCAGCCTCAAGCGCAGAAGGGATATCTCGTTCATACAATGGAGCCACATCTGGCGCCCAAACTTGCCTCGCCCGTGCTCCACCCACGGTTGTCCGGCATCATCCATGCCCAGAAATGGACACCAAATAACCTACATTCATATAGGTTAGTCGCATTGCATTAACAAGTCATGTTATAATAAACATTTAAAATAATTAACATCTAAATCATCGGTCAAATATGCAATAATTTAACAACAAAACAATTAATTAAACAGTCTAACATCAGATAAATTATCAAATATGAAATGGAAAAGAATTTTGAAACTTACCAACAACTCTGGGTAGTCCAGAAATTGACGGCGAAGAGCCGTCAACTGGTGATGCTACAACGTTGTGTCCACCACCGGACGCCAGCGCCTTACACACGAAGGCCAGTGATCCTGCACACGTCCTCGAGACTGGGGACCATGTGTCCCCAGGGCATAAAAAATGCCCTGCTCTCAGCGTACCATCGTTCCCCAAGAACCTGGAGCAGCACTAAGTCAATCCAGAAGGGTTCTATCTCTAATATCTCCCTAAACCCCATCTCCGCCAGTCTCGCCTTTTGGAATTCCGGGAGACCTTGGTAGGCAGCCACCACCAAGTCCCAGGAGATCCTGATCCTCATTGTCCCCTGCAATTGTCAAATTCACCGTCAGGGCATTAATAATCATTTTTTAAAATAATTAACAGTATCTTTGAATCGCGTCTGGGCACAGGGACGCGTTTCAAACAGCGTCCCTGTCCCCAGACGCCTTTCGGCCATAGGTTCGAGAACCTGTGGCTGAGTCCCCCTCTTTCACCCAAAATTGAATTCTAACACATAAAAGGAGTGTTTCGAGGCTTACCAAACGAGGGTCTGCCTCCTCGGCCGGTGCCACCGCTTCCTCGCCCGCTTGAGCGGCAGGAGGGGCTTCCTCGGCCTCCATGAAGGCCGCCGCCTCCATGAGCACCAATTCCTCGGTCGGCGGAGCTTCTTCTCACCCACCTCCACGACCTTGACGGTAGTGATGTTAGTCTTACGTGGCCTACAAGCCAATACAACTTTGTTATCTCGTTCATATTTATTAATATAATGGCATAATATTTATTGTGTGTAAATCGTATTAATTATTGTCTCATAATGAAGTCGGTGAATATGTGCAATAGTGATCAGATTATGATGAGATCATACTAGTGAGACTGATCACTTAAACACACATATTCTTAATTGTTCATAGTTGGAGGATATCCGAGAAGAACATCGGATATCCGGTTAGACTAGTACAGATTGCTCCTGCTCATGCGATGAGGGTGACTGATCTCATAGTCACTTGTGTGGAGACACTAAGGCGAATCTGTAGGTGCTCATTGGAGAACGAGTTGACTGAATTGATCCGACTGAATCGCTGGATGGTACTGTACCTCATTGTCAACCAGCTTGATTTTATTGTCGCAGTTGCGTGGATGGTCCTCGGACTTGAGGCACCAAGGACCCCTTGTCGGTGGACTTCTGTGCTTTGAATTTGGTTTATGAATCTCTAACCACGAGATTCTAAACAGCCAAGGATTGGGTACAGCGGAATACCGTCGAAGGGAATTGAGTGCCAATAAAGAATCATTCGCTCTCGGTATGATGAGAGAGAATGCTCTAGGAAGGATGCGCGAAAGTCCCTGGCCAGGGCGGACGATAATATCGGGAAAGGAATTTTCCAATATTCATCAGCGGCATCCAATCCAAGTGAGTCGACCGTCTAGGGTTTGACAGCACGCCATACCCTAAGTTGACTCGAGAGCATTGTACGAATGAAGGATTATATCCACGCGGTAACTATCGGCGGAAAGGTTCCAAGAGTGGGTTACTTAACCCCAATACCTTTCGGGTTCACGCGGTGTTGCTTGGCACCGAACGTGATCGGAGGCCCGGTCGAATTCGATGTGCGACATCAATTCGATTGATTAATTAATTAATAAAGGGTTATTAATTGATTAATAAAGTCAGTGAGGAGTCACTGGGCTTGTTGGGCCATTAACTGGACTGGTACTTGGGCCTAGAGGGTCACACGCAAATGATTCTTAAGGCGATGGATAAATAAGTGGGTTTTATACAAACCGGGGGTTTTTATGAAAAATCGCGTGGTTAGTATAAAACATAGCGAACGGGCTGAGCAGGCCAAGCTGCTGCTAACCCTAGCCGCCCCCTCCTCTGTTTCTCTCTCTTTGGTGTCCCAGACATATCCGGATCCCCGGATCTGCTCCGCTGCTTGTCCGACTCCTGTCCGACAGGAAATCGTCTGTGTAAGGACTGAGGTTTCGGGTTCTATGTTCGGGTCGGGTTCGGGCCGGATCCCCTGGTTTGGACCCTGGAGGGGTCTTGAGATTTCTGGCTGAATGGCGTCAGCACTGCTCGACGCCTTTCAAAAGGCGTCAGGTTGTGTGGACGCCATTTAGGTCTGCTGGGTATTGTGCCACGTGTGCGCCACGTGGGCGGGTTTCGGGCCGCAAGAGCACGGCCCCGGACACATCGTCTGAACGGCGTCCATGTTGGTTGACGCGATTCAGACTGTGACCTCTGCGATGTCAGGATGCGGCGCCAGAGCGTTGTCAGTACGGCCTGTCCTGTCGTCTGAACGGCGTCCGTGGAGGGTGACGCGTTTCAGACTGCTGTCAGTACGGCCGTCCTGTCAGACTGATAGGCGTCTGCCTCGATCGACGCGTTTCAGTTGGTTTCGGATTGACCCCGCGAGCCTCCCCTTCTTTCCCTCATTCTCACCTTCACTCTCTCTCTCCTCGCCCTCTCCGCCCTCTCCGACGCTCTTCTTCCCCTTCCCTTCCTCTTCTTCCTCTTCCAACCACTCCATAGCCTCCTTACCTCTCACCTCTACCTCCACCACCTCCTTCGCAGCGTTCCCTCCTCCGGACGGCGGCCGACGTCCCGGCGGAGTGGCGGCGTCCTCGAGGGTACCGGCGGCGGTCTGCGGTGCGGCGGGTCGGCAGCGAGGAGCTTGGAGGAGTTCAAGAACCGGTAGGGGGACGAACCTTGCATGTGTTGCTCGTGTCTTCCTTGGCGTGACATGACGTGTTTGGGCTAGATTGAGCATCTTTAGGGGGTTTCCTTGTGGGAATGGCTGTGCTTGTGATCGTGGATTCGTAGCATACTTGTGGTGGTTGAATTCCTCTTCCTCCCTTTCTTGTTTTGGGGCTTTTTCGGGGTGTTTGGGGTTAAGGGAGAAACCCTCGGTTCGAACCAGGGAACCAAGTTTCTGGCGCTAAATGGCGTCGTGCCTGGTCGACGCCTTTTAGAAGGACGTCAGGGCAGTACGACGCCTTTTAGGGGCAGAAACCTCCCTGTTCGAGGTTTCACAAATAGGGGTTATGGCGCTAAATGACGTCATGTATGAACGACGCCTTTTCGAAAGGACGTCGGGCCATCATGACGCCATTTAGGCAGGAAATCACCCCGAGTGAGGGTATGTAAATCTGAAATTTCGATGTGAATGGCGTCTGTGGACGTGGACGCGTTTTAAAGGGCGACTCCCTATGACGACGCGTTTCAAGGAATAATCTGGCTTTTAATAAACCTGTCTGAGGGTCTTGAATGGCGTCGACCTTGGTCGACGCGATTCAAGACAGAAATGCTTAAATCCTGTTATTTCATGTATATTTCACGGGGGGATGGTTCAGATGCATGCTTTTAGTTGTATACTGAGACTGAGGACTTCTGCATGAATGAGATTTCATCATCTATGTGTGTGTGCTTGTACGAATATGGATTCGGAATGACTGTGGTTTCCGTTTGTCACCATGGGCTGATGGGAGAAGGGCCATGGTGTCTGTGAGGAGGGGTGCTTGTTGTGTTTTACCTTTGGCTGAGGGAAGCAGAACCACCTTGAGCCCGTCGGGCTGGAGTAGCTGGTGTGCTATCCGAGGGGTTGTTGTTTGGTCTCAGCGGGTCGGGTTTCCCTGTTTGTCGTGGCAGCTTCCGGTGCGTTTGTTGCCGTGGAGCTGGTTGTGGAGTTGTTTTACCCCTGTAGCCACTGGGCCTGATGTGACCTTTGATCAAGGTTACGAGTGGTACCCTTAGCCCTTTGGCCTGACGCAGCCCGGGAGGTTAGGGTTGTGGGTAGTTCCTGTAGCTTCGGTTTGACGGGGGTTCGCCGGTCCCCAGGGCCCTCCTGAAAGCGCTGAGGCCTAGCGTGGAGGCAATCCGGTGGGTAGGACAGTAGTCTAGACTGCTTGTGTAGGGACTGAGGTTTCGGGTTCTGTATTCGGGTCGGGATCGGGGTCGGATCCCCTGGTTTGGACCCCGTGGGGTCTTGTGAATTCTGGCTGAATGGCGTCGGCGCTCGTCGACGCCTTTCAAAAGGCGTCAGGGTGTGTGGACGCCATTTAGGTTGCTGGTTGTTGTGCCACGTGGGCAGTTTTCGGGCCGCGAGAGTACGGCCCCTGTCAGATTTGTCTGAACGGCGTCCAGGTGGGTCGACGCGTTTCAGACTGCGACATCTGCGATGTTAGGGCATGGCGCCAGAGCGTGGTCAGTACGGCCTGTCACATCGTCTGAACGGCGTCCACGGTGGGCGACGCGTTTCAGAGCGGTGTCTGTACGGCTGTCCTGTCAGACTGATAGGCGTCTGCCTCGATCGACGCGTTTTAGCTTGTTTCGGATAGACCCCGCGAGCCTCCCCTTCTTTCCCCTCATTCTCACCCTCACACACTCTCTCTCCTCACCCCCTCCGCCTCTCCGGCAATCTTCCTCCCTTCCCTCCTCTTCTTCCTCTTCCATCACTCCATAGCCTCCCTACCTCTCACCTCTACCTCCACCACCTCCTTCGCGGCGTTCCCTTCTCCGGACGGCGGCCGACGTCCCGGTGGAGTGGCGGCGTCCTCGAGGGTACCGGCGGCGGTCTGCGGTGCGGCGGGTCGGCGGCGAGGAGCTTGGAGGAGTTCAAGAACCGGTAGGGGGACGAACCTTGCATGTGATGTTCGTGTGATTCTCGGCGTGACGTGATGTATTTGGGGCTAGATTGAGCATGTTTAGGGGGTTTCTTGTGGGAATGGCGGTGTTTGTGATCATGTTTTCGTAAGCATGATTGTGTGGTTGAGCTTCTCTCCTTCCCCCTTTGATTTTGGGGTTTTCGGGGTGCTTGGGGTTCAAGGGAGAAACCCTCGGTTCGAACCAGGGAACCTGGTTTCTGGCGCTAAACGGCGTCGTCCCTGGTCGACGCCTTTCAAAGGGCGTCTGGGCAGTACGACGCCTTTTAGAGGCAGAAATCCCCCTGTTCGAGGCTTCTTTGAATTGAGTTCCTGGTGCTAAAAGGCGTCGTGACGTCATGGGTGGACGACGCCTTTTAGAAGGACGTCGGGCCACCATGACGCCATTTAGACAGGGAATCGCTCCGCTTGAGGGCCTGAAATTCTGGGTTTTTATTGTGAATGGCGTCGGTGTATGCGGACGCGTTTCAAATGGCGTCTTTCTGTACAGACGCGTTTCAAGCGATAATATGACGTTTAACTGAACCCGTCTGAGGGACTTGAATGGCGTCGACTTCGGTCGACGCGATTCAAGACAGAAGTGTTATATTGCTGGTTTTAGTATGTGTTTCACTGTGGAAGGTTCTGAGGCAGGTTTTATGTTGTACACTGGGACTGAGGACTTCTGTGTGAGTGGAATTTCAGCATGTTAAATGTGTATGTGTGTCTATACAACTGTGGATCGATGTGACTGTGGTTTACGTTGTCACCATGGACCGATGGGGACAGGGTCATGGTGTCTGTGAGGCTTTGTGCCGTACCGGTGGGAGAAGGGGTACATGTGTGTTTTACCTTTGGCTGAGGGAAGCAGAACCACCTTGAGCCCGTCGGGCCGGAGAAGCTGGTGCGCTATCCGAGGGGTTGCTGCTTGGTCTCAGCGGGTCAGGGTTTCTCTGTTTGTCGTGACAGCTTCCGGCGCGTTTCTTGCTGTGGAGCTGGTACTGGTGGGAGTTGGTTTACCCTTTAGCCACTGGGCCTAATGTGACCTTTGATCAAGGTTACGAGTGGTACCCTTAGCCCTTTGGCCTGACGCAGCCCGGGAGAGTTGGGTTTGTGGGTAGTTCCTGTAGCTTCGGCTTGACGGGGGTTCGCCGGTCCCCAGGGCCCTCCTGGAAGCGCTGAGGCCTAGCGTGGAGGCAATCCGGTGGTAGGACAGTAGTCTAGACTGCTTGTGTGCACACGTAGCTGGCAGTGGCGGTACACTGAGTCCAGCTAGTCCTAGTTTGGCTCACTGCCTCACCCTACAGTGCCCCGGAACGCTGTAGGGGTGGACAGGCGTGAGCAGTGGTGGTAGTGTTGGGAGGCGACGTTTGACTTCGGTCGACTGTGTGGTTTAGTCGCCTTGTGGACTTCGGTCGTGAGACGTGACTCTGTGTGGGGTTCTTCGGGTTACTCAGCGTTGTTCCTGCTACACTGTCTGTCGTACGTTTCGTACCGGGGTTGCCTGTTGTGTTCACTGCTTTACTTGACTGTTCTACATATTACTGTTGCTTTACTTGTGGGTGTGTGAGTGGGAGGCAGGGGATCGGATGATCCCTACTGAGCCCAGTTCTGGTGTGGCTCACTCCCTGCGGTTTCAGGTGTGGACTTCGAGGCGCAGCGGTAGCGTGGTGTCTTCTTGGTGTACGGACCAGCAGCTGTCTCAGTTCCGGGGTATGCCCCGATGTTGTTGTACTTTCCTTCTGCCTGTACTTATTTAATTATCGTTGGACATGTAATTATTGTTGGACTGTATACGGACATTGTTATTTTCTTCCCTGCGTACTTGCTTACCTTTATAGTCCGTGTGATTGTTATATTTAGCCCTGTTTAGCACTTACTCCTCCAGATGTGTTGTGTGAGATTTGGGTGTGAACCCGTAGTTAATGGGCCGACATCCATTTAGTGACCGGGTCCCCGGTCATAGGATGGCGGGTCGTTACAGCTTGTGTGCACACGTAGCTGGGCAGTGGCGGTACACTGGTCCCAGCTAGTCCTAGTTTGGCTCACTGCCTCACCCTACAGTGCCCCGGAACACTGTAGGGGTGGACAGGCGTGAGCAGTGGTGGTAGTGTTGGGAGGCGACGTTTGACTTCGGTCGACAGTGTGGTTCAGTCGCTTCGTGGACTTTGACTGTGAGACGTGACTTTGTGTTGGGTTCTTTGGGTTACTTGGTACTGTTCTTGTTACACTGCTTATCGTACGGTTCCTATCAGGTTGAGTGCTATCTTTACTGCTTTACTTAATTGCCATATATTCCTGTTGTTGCACTGGTGGGTGTGTGAGTGGGAGGCGGGGGATCGGATGATCCCTACTGAGCCCATTTCTGGTGTGGCTCACTCCCTGCGGTTTCAGGTGTGGACCTCGTGGCGAGCGGAAGTGTGGTGTCTTCTTGGTGTGCGGACCAGCAGCTGTCTTAGTTCCGGGGTATGCCCCGATGTTGTTGTACTTTCCTTCTGCCTGTACTTATTTAATTGTTGGACATGTAATTATTGTTGGACTGTATACGGACATTGTTATCTTCCTTTCTGCGCACTCGTTTACCTTCGTAGTCCGTGTGATTGTTATATTTAGCCTTGTTTAGCACTTACTCCTCCAGATGTATTGTGTGAGATCCGGGTGTGAACCCGCAGTTAATGGGCCGACATCCATTTAGTGACCGGGTCTCCGGTCATAGGATGGCGGGTCGTTACAGTCCGCGCGTTGCGGCGATCGTTGCGGCGAATGGCGGAGACTTCGTGGGCTGCGAAGAACGAGGAACGTGAGGATATCTATCGCGAGGAGAATTACGTGGACTCCGCTAGAGACCGGGCGTTTGCGCGGCTTGCGGTGTCGCACGGAAGGAATCGATTGGTTGTGGATTCGAATCCGCACACGGTAAGACTTCAATTATCCGATAATCGAGTTTAGATTTTTCGAAACGGCAACGGATCTCCGTTAATATTTTATTTTCCGCTGCGCGGGAGATTCGGAGGAACTCTAGAACCCAACAAGTGACTCGCCGCCGCTTGCCACCTACGTCGCTAGGCCCTCCTTGTTCCATGGCGAGTATAGAGAGAGAGAGAGCTCGGATAGGTGGGAGAATTGTAGAATGAGAGAGGGAGTAAGAGAGAGAGTTTGTGGGTGTGAGGAAGAGAGAGATAGAGCTCGTGAGGTAGAGAGAGTGAGAGAGCAGAGGTCGTCGGCGTCCGGAAAGCTCACCGGAGAGGAGAAGCTCGCCAGAGATGACCGAAAAGCTCGAAGAGCCTCGTCGTTGCCAGAGAAGAAGAGGGAGAGGAGAGAGAAAGTGAAAGAGAGGATGAGGAAGGGAAGAGGCTCAGGCTCACAGACCCCTGTTAGAATTCTTTAAATCCCGTCTTGGTACAGCGACGCCATTTAGTCGCGCACAAACTGAGGCGGCAAGAGCATATTTTGAAATAAGTGAAAAGCGTCCCAGAAGAGCGACACCTTTTAGATTTTACCGCCTCTTCTGCTCAGGGACGTACCACGGAGAATTTAAAAGGATTGTTATTCGCGTCCCAACAGGACGACGCCATTCAGTGGATTAATTGCTGAAAATCTCCAGAAAATTGGAGAGAGAGAACTTAAAGGCGTCTTGCTGACCTGACGCGATTCAGGGTTCTAGTGAGGATGGATTTTTAAATTTGGAAATTGATTAAGATTGAAAAGCGTCTCTCTGTGTTGATGCGATTTGAATTAACTTAACCCTAACTTTCAGATTTTAAGGAAAAATCGCAGTTTCATTCAAGGGAAAAATCACAGAAAAATTGCAAAGCATTAAAGGAGAATTTCTATTGCATTAAGGAATGATTTCTTTGATGAAAATAAAATCATATTACATCAAATTGGAAGATAAGTGGAAAGCTTTCAAGGTCGAATTTTCTTGAGCACCTTTACATATGATTTCCACAATTCCTTATTGGCTTCATGAGGAGTTTTTACACAACGGATGAATCCGATGTTCCAAAGAGTTGCAATGAGTTCAGTCACCTCGAAGTCTTCATCAGTACCTAATGCCCGCTTCTTGATTGGAAAAAGAGAAGATATTTCTGAAAATTCATAACGAGGCATGCCAAGCTGAAGATGACACCTATGTGGATTATAGAGAACGAACTCGGTAGTGCTGATCAGTCGGAGTTCTGTGCCAGCACCACGGTGCACTCGAACTGCCTTTTCCATGAGAGAAAGTGGCGTGGATTCGAATCCAATTCTGGGCATAGTCTTGAAGTAAGCACGCCAGTCAGCTTGAATCTTGAGGTTGGGCACTCGATTAGTCATGTTATCATTGAAATTCATAATGTTGGCAATATGGAAGATAGGACTGCGCTGATATGCTTGAGATATCCTTGGAACTTTCTCCTCATTATGGTTGAACTTGAAGTAGAATTCCACCCACATAACCAATAGAAGCATGCTGCCATGAGGAGGTTGACCTCTTTTGGATTTTTTCAACTGGAATCTTCTGAGTATAGTATCTATGTACATGGATTTGGACATTCCCAGCATCCTTATTGATTGATCACGATAGATCCTTATGCCCAGCACATAGGATGCTTCTCCCAAATCCTTCATAGAGAATGTCTTAGACAACCAAGACTTTGTTGATGTCAGCATCCTTACATCATTCCAAATGAGTAAGATGTCATCAACATAAAGGACTAAGGTCACTGAGCTCCCCTTGACCTTCTTGTAAACACAGGGTTCGTCTTCATTTCGAATGAAATCAAAAGATTTGATAACCTCATCAAAACTCAAATTTCAACTTCAAGACGCCTGCTTCAATCCATAAATGGATTTCTAAAGCTTGCATACCTTATTGGGATGTTGCTTAGATGTGAATCCATCAAGTTGTACCATGTACACCTCTTCTGACAGGTTTCCATTAAGGAAAGCTATCTTTACATCCATCTGTCAGATCTCATAATCTAAGTATGCTGCAATGACAAGGGGGATTCTAATTGACTTTATCATTGCTACTGGTGAAAAAGTTTCGTCATAGTCAATCTCTTGTCTTTGATGATATCCCTTTGCCACCAGACAAGCCTTATAAGTGTCAATTTGTCCATCTGCTCCGATCTTCCTCTTGAAGATCCATTTGCAGCTGATAGGGACCTTCCCTTCAGGTATGTCAACCAAATTCCAAACTTGATTGGTATACATAGATTGGATTTATGAATCCATAGCTTCAGTCTATTTCTCGGAGTCAGAATTACGAATTGCCTCTTGATAGGATTGAGGATCATCATCCTTATTATCTGTACCTTAGACGAACTGTCAGAAATATGTCCAACATATCTCTCAGGTTCTCTAAGTACCCTATCAAATCTTCGAAATATTTGTGTTTCATTTTGAGCATTTTTCCGTATGTGGTGTCTCATCTAATAAGACTGTGTCCCCAATTTGTGGTTCATGGACCTGGTCCAGTTCTATCTGGCTCCCACTATTTTCTGGAGGAGATATTCCTTCTCCAGGAATACAGCTCTTTTGACCACTAAGACCCTTTGCTCAGAAAGGTGATAGAAATAATATCCAAATGTCTCTTTTAGATATCCCACAAATCTACACTTGTCTGTTCTCGACTCTAGCTTATCTGCGTCATTCCTCTTTACATGGACAGGACACTCCCAAACTTTAATAAGATTAAAGTTCAGTTTCCTTTCCTTCCATATCTCATGTGACATGGTAGGAACTGACTTACTCGAAACCCTGTTTAACAAGTAGGTTGCAGTCTCTAAAGCGTATCCCTATAGGGACAATGGTAAAGGACATCATGGAACGGACCATGTCTAACAAGGTCGTATTCTCCTGGTGGGGGTCCACTAAGAAATTATTCCATTGTCCTTCAGGTAAGAAGTGAATTCGAGACTTAAGTATTCACCTGCTCGATCTGATCGAAGAGTTTTAATACTTTTACCAGTATGCTTCTCTACTTCATTCTTATATTCCTTAAACTTCTCAAAAGCTTGTGATTTATATCTCATTAAATACACACAGCCATATCTAGAGAAGTCATCAATAAAAGAAATGAAATAGAGATATCCTCCTTTAGCTTTTATTGACATAGGTCCACATACATCCGTGTGTATGAGTTCCAGAAGCTCAATAGTCCTTTCACCATGTCTACTAAAAGGAGCTTTGGTCATCTTCCCCATGAGACACAACTCACAGGTATCAAATGATTTGAATTCGAATGAATTCAAATATCCATTTGAACATAAGTGAGAAATCCTCTTCTCTCTTATATGATCAAGTCTGCAATGCCAAAGATATGCAGGATTCACTTCTTCTGTCTTATAACTGGAAACCTTCATTCAGAATTGCCTTGCAATTCCTATTCTAGTGACCAATCTATCCACACCGAAAGCATTTGCTGTCTTTTTCATCCTTCTTGCCCTTGCCTGCCTTGGTGATCTGATTACCTTTAGTCGGTTTCTTTCCCTTCTTGTTATTAGGTGTCTGTGTGGCCTTCCTTTTCTTGTTGGTCCAATCAACAATAATTACAAAATATGGTTTCTCCTTCTGTATGGTCCCTTCAGCACTCTTTAACATGTTTAGGAGTTCTGGTAGAGAAACCACAATCCTATTCATGTTAAAGTTCATGATGAAGGGAGAAAAGGATTCAGGGAATGACTGGAGAATGAGATCAATGCTACATTCAAGATCCAACTTGAATCCTAGCCCATTGAGTCTCTCTATCCACTTCATCATTTTCAGTACATGAGTCTGTGCTGAAGCACCCTCAGACATCCTAGTCCTAAAAAGTTTCTTGGAGAGCTCATACCTCTCTATCCTACCCTGCTCATCAAAGAGCTAGCATAGTTGGAAAAGTATAGCTCTACAATCTGTCTTTTCAAATTGCCTCTATAGCTTGGGAGTCATAGAGGCCAGAATATAACATTGCACATGGGAAGAATCTTCTGACCATTTTCCATAATTTAATTGATCACCCTCCTTGGCATCAGCGGGAGGCTCAGGTTGAATTCTGTCTAACACGTACACAATCTTTTCGGCTATTAAGACTATTCGCAGATTACGTAGCCAGTCTTGAAAATTAGGTCCAGTCAATTTGTTCGCATCCAAGATGGTACGGAGGGGATTCAACAACGACATGATAATCTGAATGAAAAATAAAAGACAATATTTTAACATGCGTTCAAGGTTCTAACTTAGATGTGGTTTTCTATCTTAGTTAGCGCCACTATTTTGCGTCGAACTATAGTACCCTCAATCATATAGAGCGGGAGATCACGACGATCATCCTAGTGGGTCGGAATTCGTGCTCTATGCCTTTAAGCTCCATCCGCAGCATTAATTACAATAATTACACGGCTCGCAGGCCGGAAAAAGAATTACATGCCAAATAATTTCCAGCAGCCTTTAAGGCGAGTACATTCATCGGAGGAAGATAGAATTACATTGGAAATTAAATAGAGAAAGAAGGGAGGCTCGCAGGCCTAAAACGAACTGATCTAAGTCCATGATCACCCACCATTCCAAACATAATCATATCAATTACAGAAGGGTTATTTTGAAAATAATCCTTATATTTTGATTGAAATCATGAGTTGTGCACATGAGAAATTTTGGTCATGTTTAATTTTGAAAAACTCATCGTTACATTCAAAATTAATCTAACATAGACCAAAATAATTAAGGCATCACTATAACATCTATGCACAGAATCATTCCATACGTATAAGAGGATACACACATAAATTTAAAATTTAAAATTCAATCAATCACGACAATTAAGACAATCATGAAATTTAAATTCAAATGAATCATCCAATGATCAAATGCAATTTAATTAAATGATCGTCTTCAATTATCTTTCATTAAAATTGTAATGACCCCCTGTCGGTCGGTTCAGTCATGCCGGCTTACTACGAACCGAAGGGACCCGTTAACAGCGGGAACAACCCGAACATGACTTACAGTTAAGGTTGAGCACTTTGCATGTAAATAAACAAAACATTTTATATAGATGTTGATGTAGCCGAAGCTATCACTAATGGATTCCGAGGGCAGAATACGGATGTGAACTGAAAGACCAGTTGCCGAAGCGGATCCGGATGAAGAAGTTGGCGAAGAATCAAGCCGAGACTCTTACGAGAAGAAGAACCAGTCAGCGAGGGTCCTGGGTTTCAGTCCAGGAGAACCCCCTCCGATGGTTAAGTTAGCCTCTGAGGAAGACTTAATTTATAAGTAAGTAAGGAAGAAGTTTGAGTGCTTAAGGTGTACCTTTTCCGCAATGAATAGCCTTCTTTTTATGGCAGAGGATGGAGGTTCTCTTCTTGTAGCAGCCGATATAGGACTATTTTGGGGTTTGAGAGGAAATTGCCGAAATACCCCGTTAATAGGCCGATGGCTAGATAGTAGTTAACCGGAATGGGCCGGGCCCATTTCGGCCTATTATTTGCTATGACTGGGCCGAATACTGTTGTTAACAGAGCCCACCGCTTGGGCCGAATCTGTACCATTTCAATAAGGCGCCTAGGCAGTTTCTGTTCAGTTGACTTGATGGGCCGAATGTGATTCGGCTCTTTCTCTTACTTTAGGCCGGCTCCCTAGTGCTGGAACTAATCGGATTCTCCCCCATCACAGGGCCCCCTACTCTCGTCGTTCTCAACTTTATGAAACGCCGAGAGTAAAATCCGAAGCCCTTATGGAAAGACATCAAATCCGATAGATGATCTTCGTCTGAAACTGTTATTGTAAGGATCGAGACTTTCGGATCCGGTTTTCGGGGTCGGACCCTGTAGTTCTGGCCCTAGTGGGGTCTGAGGCTCTGTGATGTTTTGCATCGAGCGGGCTCGACGTGGTTTGAACGGCGTCCACCGTTGCGGACGCGTTTTAGGTTGCGCCACGTGGGCTGGCTTTGGGCCGCGAGAGTACGGCCCTGTCGTGTCGTCTGAACAGCGTCCGCATGGGACGACGCCTTTCAGACTGCGACTCTGGGATTGTCAGAGTACGGCCCTGACATGTCTCCTGAACGGCGTCTGTATAGAACGACGCGTTTCAGAGTCCTGTCAGAGCAGCCGTCACGTCACCTGATAGGCGTCCGTCTATGTCGACGCGTTTTAGCCAGTCTCTGGTTAACCCCGCGAGCCCTCCTTCTTTCCCTCATTTTCTTCCTCCTCTCTTTCTCTCCTCCCTTCCGGCGATCCCGGCGGCAGCCCCTTCTCCTCCCTCTTTTCCTCCCACCATTTCATCTTTCCCTCCACTCCATCCCATACCTAGCTCCAACCACTACCACCTCCACTTCCACTGCGGCGTTTTACTCTCCGGACGGCGGCCGACGTCACGGTGGAGTAAGGACGACCACGGCAGTACCGGCGGCGGTGTGGGGCGAGTCGGGTGGACGGCTTGAAGCTTGGAGGAGTTCAAGTAACTGGTAGGGTGACGATCCCCATTGTGTTCTATGTTCAAATCATGATTCTTCCTCCTAAAGCATGTTTTAGATCTATGATTCCGGGGGGTAGAACAAGCATGTTTAGGAGCTCTTCTTGATATAATGGGGGATTTCTATGAATATGGATTCGTGATGGTTGTGTTTGCCTCTCTTTCCCCTCCGTTTTGGGTGATTTTGGGATTTTTGGGGGTGCAAAAGGGGAGCCCTCGGGCTCATAACAGGCCTGGTTCCTGGCGTTGAAAGACGTCGTGCATGGACGACGCCTTTTTGAAGGGCGTCGGGCCGTCATGACGCCTTTTAGGCAGGAATCGTCTTGCTATGGCTCTGTCAGTTCGGGGATTATGGGACTAAAAGACGTCATGGGTGGACGACGCGATTCGAAATAGTGTCGGGTAACCATGACGCCTTTTAAGGCAGAAATCCCCTGGTTAATGGTTTCTGTAAATTCTGGATTTCTGTGTTGAATGGCGTCTGAGGATGTTGACGCCTTTTAAAAAGGCGACCGCTGGTGTCGACGCCTTTTAGGCCATATTCTGAGGCCGCTGTTTTATGAACCAGTACATGGAGCTTGAATGGCGTCGGCCTTGGGCGACGCAATTCAAGACAGAACTACACTAATTCATGCCAGTAAAACGTGTTCATATTGTTAGATAGTTGGTTAATGCATGCTTTAGTGTACTCGATATAGATGGATTCTTCATGACCGGATGGCATTGCGTTGAGTGTCATGCGATCGCGGGCTTTTCACGTGACCAGATCGTACTGTGCCGGGTTTTGTGTTACTGTGGACCTGGAGTGACAGTTGTAGCGCTTTATCACCCTGTGCTGGTGTGGGTGGAGCACAGTGCCGGTGGGGGCGTGGGCGGGGTGACGCCTAGTGAGAGAGGGTCACCTGGTGAACCCCGGGGTCAGCTAGTACCAGTGTGGGAGTGGTACATTCGGAGTGTCGCTCATGCTGAGGGAAGGAGTAACCACCTGAGCCAGTTGGGCCGGAGTAGCTAGAGTGCTATCCGAGGGGTTACTGCTTGGTCTCAGCGGGTCGGTGTTTTCCCACTATTGTTTGTGTGGTTGGCATGTTCTATCGAGACGGCGGTTGTAGGTTCCCGAGTCGCCTGGTTTAGAAAATATGCATGTTTAATACATCTCGACTGCATGTGATTCACATTATGATTTAGGAATAGTGATTACCATTGTGCTTGTTACTTTACCGTCAACTGTAGTTTACACTTGTGGGTGTATGCGTGGGCAGTGGGGATCGAAGGATCCCTACTGAGTCTTGTCTTTGAGACTCACCCCTGCGGTTTTCAGGTGAGGACTCCCAGCAGACCTAGCGAGGAGAGTGTGGCCGTGTGTTGAGCGCCATCAGCGGTTATTCCGGGGTATGCCCCGATGTAGTTGTTATTTTATTTCTGGCCTGTATGTTTAATTATTTCCTTTCTGTTGGAGTATGTAATTATTTGCTGTATCGAGTCGCATTGTAATAACTTTTAATTCCTGCATTTTCATTTCAATTCAATGCGATGTGAATGTTTAGCTTAGTTTATTATTTATTTCCCAGACTTACTTAGATCCTGGTTTGGTTCCAAATTAATGACTCGGTACCCATTTAGTAATCGGATCCCCGATTATAGGGTGACGGGTCGTTACAGTTATCAACATTCCTGTCTAAAAATTGTGAGTCACGGTCTCATCTTAAGTTGAGTTGGTGACAAATAGTCTCGTCTCAGGCCGAGACTTAGTGACAAACAGTCTCGTCCTAGGCCGAGACTTGGTGACAAACGGTCTCGTCTTAGGCCGAGACTTGGTGACAAACAGCTTCGTCCCAAGCTGTGAGAGGGCAGGGTTATCAGAACGTTTTGAGGTGCCAGGTGATGGCGGAAATGACTTTGAATCTCCTGCCATCACGTTCGCATTGCAACAAGCATAGGACACGTGTCGAACATCTGGACGGGGAACTAAAAGGACAGGAGATCTCAACCATTAGCAGTCTTCACTCGGATTACCGGAGTTTCGGCTCTCTGCTCGAGAGCTCAACTGGATCACCGCCACTCTGGCCCCCGATACAGGGATCGGGACACATGGCGAGCATCCGGAGGAGTAGCCGAAGGGTCAGGCCACTTCCGGCCGTTGATCGCCTCTCTTCGATCCCGCAGCCTGCTCGTCATCATGGCAAAGGACGGGACATGTGGCAAACATCCGAGCGAGGGGGAGCCGAAAGGTCGGAGGATCTCGGCCGTCGGTCCGCCACCCGACCCCCTTAGGTTCTCCTATAAATACCGGCTTCGTTCGCCTCAGAATTGTTCCTTCACATTCTCTCTCTTCTTGTTCGCACCAGAGCGTTCCTGCGAGCAGCGCCGCGCACATCTTTTCTTCTCCGGCCGTGAGTGTTCCATCGAGGCCGTTTGAGGATGTCTTGTCAATTGCAGGGGAGTTCCTAATCTGAGGGTAAGCCTCAGCTCCAGCCTTTTCTTCTTCTGATTCATGTCCAGTAGTTCTTTTTCGGCCGAGAGCAGTTTGTCGTGCTCTTCGTCTAGACCTACTCCCCAATCTTCTCTGTCATCTCCCTTTTCCTTGAACTCCTTCCCTTCCGACATGGCGGGCGAGACAGAATCGGTGCCTGCTCCTGCCGAGCCTTCCACAACCGACCGCCGTCAGGCCGAGAAGGTTTCGGATGTAGCATGTGCCCTGAGCATCGAGGAACTAACGGGCATAACCAATTATTTTCTGATTCCATCTTGGATGACACCCATTCGGCCTAGGAGGCATACAAGAGCCAACTCTCCTCAGAAGGGCTCTTTCTCAATTTATGAGCACAGCTTTCGGACAGGCTTTCATCTTCCCCTCCACCCTTTCGTCGTAAAACTCCTGAGCTTCTATGGGCTGGCTCCGTCACAGTTCTTTTCGAATTCCTGGCGGACAGTATATGCCTTTTTGGCTCTTAATTCTATACTTGATCTTGTCCCTTCTGTAAATGTCTTCCGCTATCTTTTCAAGATCAAGCCCCAGGGGAAATCTTCTTGGTTCTGTTTCGTTCCCCGCTTCGGCCGGGGGATCTTCTTCGGGAAGTCCTCGTCCATTCATCACTGGAAAGAGGGTTTCTTTTTCATCTCTTTACCAGAGGGGAATAAGGGTGTTTGGCCCTTCCCTACCGAATGGGGGCCCTTGGCTGAAGGCATCTTCGAGTTCCCCTCCCTCAACCCCGAACAGCTCGCTGATGCCCACCTCTTTGAAGAAGACGCTCTATACAACATTGCCGAACTTCTCGAGGATGAGGATAGGCTCATAGAGATAGGAGCCTGGCCGAACCCGTCGCACCCTCCTGTTAGTCTTAAGTGGCCTACAAGCCAATCTGACTATGTAAATCTCGTTCATTTATTAATATAATGGAATAATATTCATTATCTGTAATTCGCATTAATTATCGTTTCATAATGAAGTCCGTGAATATGTGCTATAGTGATCAGATTATGATGAGATCCTACTAATAAGACTGATCACTTAAACACACATATTCTTAATCGTTCCTAGTCAAAGGATATCCGAGAAGGACATCGGATATCTGGTTAGACTAGTACAGATTACTCCTGCTCATATGATCAAGGTGACTGATCTCATAAGTCACTTGTGTGGAGACACTAAGGCGAATATGTAGGTGCTCATTGGAGAATGAGTTTACTTAACTGATCCGACTGAATCGCTGGATGGTATTGTACCTCACTGTCAACCAGCTTGATTCTATTGTCGCAGTTGCGTGGATGGTCCTCGGAGCTGAGACACCATGGACACCTTGTCGGTGGACTTCTGTGCTTTGACCCTGGTTTACGAATCTCTAGCCACGGGATTTTAAAACGCCAAGGATTGGGTACAGCGGAATACCGTCGAAGGGAATTGTGTGTCAATAAGAAATCATTCGCTCTCGGTACTTAGAGAGAGAATGCTCTAGGAAGGATGCGCAGAAGTCCCTGGCCAGGGCGGACGATAATATCGGGAAAGGAGTTTTCCGATATTCATCAGCGGCATCCAATCAAAGTGAGTCGGCCGGTTAGGGTTTGACAGCACGCCGTACCCTGAGTTGACTCGAGAGCATTGTACGAATGAAGGATTATATCCACACGGTAACTGTTGGCGGAAAGATTCCAAGAGTGGGTTACTTAACCCCGATACCTTCTGGGTTCACGCGGTGTTGCTTGGCACCCAACGTGATCAGAGGCCCGATCGAATTCGATGTGCGACATCAATTCGATTGATTAATTAATTAATAAAGGGTTATTAATTGATTAATAAAGCCAGTAAGGAGTTACTAGGCTTATTGGGCTATTAACCGGACTGGTAATTGGGCCTAGAGGGTCACACGCAAATGATTCTCAAGGCGATGGATAAATAAGTGGGTTTTATACAAACCGGGGGTTTTTATGAAAAACCGCGCGGTTAGTATAAAATATAGCGAACGGGCTGAGCAGGCTAAGCTGCTACTAACCTTAGCCGCCCTCCTCTATTTCTCTCTCTCTCTGGCGTCCCAAACAGATCCATATCTGCTCCGCCGCCGCTTCTCCGACTCCCGTTTGACGGGAAATCGTTCGTGCGTTGTGGCGACCGGCGGAGGTTTCGTGGGATGCAAAGAACGAGGAACGTGAGGATATCCGTCGCGAGGAGGATCGTGTGGACTTCACTAGAGGTCGGGCGCTTGCGCGGCTTTCGGTGTCGCACCGACAGAACCGAACGGTTGCGGACTCGAATCCGCACACGGTAAGAACTGATTATCCGATAATCTGGTTTTTCCGATTTTCGAAATGGGAACGGATCTCCGTTTTTATTTTTATTTCTGCTGCGCGAGAGATCCGGAGAAACCCGAGAACCCAACAGTGGTATCAGAGCCAGGTTCCACTGTTTCTTGTCCCGTTTCGATCTCCGAAATAATTTTTTCATGAGTTATTCCATGCATTTAATCCAATTAAAATGACGGAATTGTGTTCATAAGATGAACACAAATAATTAGATTATTTTTCTGTAATTTTTCGGATTTTATTTGGGGTGTTATGGTGTTCTTTATGAGATGATGAACCGGGGCTTTTCGGCGACTTCATACGAGCTTCCCAAGCATTGGGATGGCCGGCCGAGACTCCGGATCCACAGAGGATAGTCACCACTATCCATCGGGCACCTAGACCACCGTCGGGACAGACAGTTGGAGAAGCTGGGGGTTCTTCTTCTTCGTTCTCGGGTTTAAAGAAACCAGAAAAAAATGAACTTTTGGGGCTTGATTTGCACCCCAACCGGAAGCCACCGGCGTGCATGCCGGCACTAGGGGCACCACCGGCGAGGCCGGGAGGTGCCGGCGGCCCGGCCGCCGGAGCCTTGCAGCTCCTCGTCGCCGCCACCTACAAACTATTAGGGTTTCGGATGTTTGCAGGTTGGGGTCGGGCTGGGAAGGAGGGGCGGGCCGGCTTGGGTGGTTTGGGGGCTGGCTCGGGCCGGTTCGATCGGACCGGACCAGGGCGCTAGGCTGGGCCTAACCATGAGCAGGGTTCGGACCTGGTCCGAACCAGGTCGACCCATGGCTCAGGATATTGGGCTGGGCCCAATTTAATTCTGCCCAAATTATACCCCAATCCCATTTGCCCCATTTAAACCCTAATTATTTATTAAACATCTTGTTCTAATTAAACTCCTTTGACCCAATTCATACATGATTAGATTTTAAATTTTAAATTTCAAAAATGTTTTGAAAATTAAATTTCTTTTATCCAATATTATTGAATTGGGTTGATTAAAGATTTTTAGAATCATTATTTAACAAATGGTTGTTACTTGATTAAAATTAGTTATTAATTTAAGTGTTAAATTAATAATTAATTTTAATAGACTAATTTAAATGTTAAATTAGTACTTATTAGTTAATTGGAATTAATTGTTAGTTTAATTGTTAAATTGATGATTAATTTTAATTAACTAATATAATGGTTTAATTAAGATTTATTAGTTATTGGTTTAAGAGTTAAACTAATAATTGATTTTAATCGAATAATCTAAAAGTTAGATTAATGGTTAATTGTTAATTAGTGTTAATTATTAGTTTATGAGTTAAATTGATAATTAACATTAATTAATTAACTAGTCTAAGAGTTAGATTAGTAAATAATAACAAATTAGGGTTAATTATTAATTTAAGTGTTAAATTAATGACTAATTTTGTTGGATTAGTCTAAGAGTTAGATTAGTCATTAATAGTCTAATTGTTAAATTATTAATGGGGTTTAATCTAAATATTAGATTATTAGAATTGTTATAATTTGTGTGGAATAATCTGGAATTATTAATTTGAAGTGTGTGTACATGTGATGTGTGTTTTGATGCTTTTAAATTAGATTTGATTGCATGATTAGTTAATTAAAAGCGTTTAGAAATTCAAACACTAATTTTGATTGGATCCCAGCTTTTTGAAGGCCTAAGTTATCTATTTTTGAAAACTCTTTTATTTTAGCCATGTGATGCGCTGAATCATGTGTGGGATGTTTAAAACACACCGTGGTCATGGATATGCACTTAATTAATTATTCATGTGATGAATGATGTGTTTGTGTGGATCGTGGATGAATGATGGATGTTTATTAAATTGTTAATAAATAGAGATTTGCGTATCTCTCCCTCTCTCATTCTCCGATGTATTTCTACCTCCCTCTCTCTTGTACTCGCTATAAGACTCTCTTCTAATTACATGTAATTATAGAATTATTGTAATATGATCGAGGCAACTGAGGAAGGAGCGAGGACGATCCACAGATGCAACCAGGAAGGCGATATGATGGAGATCTCTTGCCTATGTGTTTGTAGGTTTATCTAATGTAAATGTTATGTTAGATTGTGTGTGTGTTTGACTGTTGGCTCCAGTCAAACCCACTGTGCTATCCATGACCACACTAGACATGTTTGTGATGCATTGTTTTTCTTTTGATTATGAATCAAAGAAGGTATAGTATTTAGTAAATATATACGATATATTTATATACTATCACCTAGGAGAGACCAAGATAAGGTTATCTAAATACCCTCAGATAAACTCTAAGCCGTAACGCGAGTAGTTAAGAACTTACCGCGTGGTCCACCATCGTTATGATGGATATAGGTGTCCTCTAAGCCAATCATAAGGCACCTATTTCAATCTGGTTCACTAATAAATGACATTCAATTCATTATGTAGATTGACATATTTATAGTTGCGCATAATGAAGTCCATGAATATGTGCAATAGTCATCAGATTATGATGAGCTCATAATAATGAGACTGATGACTTATAAATACATATTCTTAATTGTTCCTAGTCGTAGGATGTTTGAGAAGGACATCAAACATCCGGTTAGACTAGTACAGGTTATTCCAGCTCATTTGATGAGGGTGACTGATCTCGTTAGTTACTAGTGTGGAGACACAATGGTAAACCTGTAGGTGCTCATTGGGGAATGAGTTCACAGAACTGATCCGACATGAATCGCCGAATGGTAATTTACCTGACTGTCAATCGGCTTGATTCATCGTCACAGTGGCGTGGTTGATCTTTGGACTTGAGACACCAAAGACACCTTGTTGGTGGACTTCTGGACTTTGACCTTGACCTACGAATACCTATCCACGGGATCTCTAATAGTCAAGGATCGGGTCCAGCGGAAGACCTTCGAAGGTGATTTTGTGTTCAATAAAGGATCGTTCGCTTTCAGGTAACTGGAGAGAGAATGCTCTAGAGTAGATCCGCAGGAGTCTTTGGCCAGAGCTGAAACAATATCAAAAAAGTGGTTTTCGGATATTGTACAGCGGAGTCTGATTCAAGTGAGTTGACCATCTAGGGTTTGACAGTTGACCATACCCTAGGTTAACTCAAGAGCATTGTGCGAACGAAGGATTATAGCCACGTGGTAACTGTGGACGGACAGGTTCTATGAGTGGGTTGCTGAACCCCATTACCTTCCGGGATCATGCGGTGTTGCTTGGCATCCAACTTGATCAGAAGTCTGACCGAATTTACATGCGATGTTAATTCGGTTAAGTAATTAGTTAATATCTAGATATTAATTAATTACAATAAGTCAATAACTAGTTATTGGACTTAACGGGCTGAAAACCGGACTGGTAAATGGGCCTAGAGGGTCACACGTAATAAGATTCTCAGTTGGTGGTACATAAGTGGGATTTATATTAACTCGGGAACTTTTGTGAAAAGTCGCACCGACTTAATATATATACGCGCTGTTGAGAAACCCTGGGCCAAGCTCCAGGATTTCCCTTGCTGGCCGTCATCCCCCCTTTCTCTCTCCTCCTCTGGGCACCCCGTTCGAGGCACGAGAACAGTTTCCGTCTCCGCCGCGTGTAATTCCCGAAAGTCGGGAATCCCCGTCGGCGGGATTTCAGCAATCGTTGCGGCGACGGATCTTCAGCGAGCGAGCTGATATGGACGAGGGATCGAGGACGAACCACCGCAGAGGATCGCGTGGATACTGCTGGAGGCCGGACACTTGTGCGGCTCGCGGCATCGCCTCGACGGAACCGAAACGGAAGTGGATTTGAATCCGTGCACGGTAATCAGATTCCAACCCGATTTTTCGGTTAGCGTTTTTCGTTCCGAATCGGATTAGCGGGTATCGGGCGGGTTTAATTTTTGTTCTTCGTTTCTGCTGCGTTCTTCGCGTCCCGCCCGGATCCCAACAGTGGTATCAGAGCCAGGTTCCGCGCTGATCCGCTATGGAATGATTAAATTAATATTCTAGAATGAATTCCATGGGTAAATTTATTTTTCTCGCACACGAGTTTGTTCATGGGATGAACGATAAAATTTAGATTAAATTTCTGTGGAGAAAAATATATTTTGGAGTTTCATGGTGTTCTTCATGAAGATGAAGAACCGGCCTTTGTGGGCTTCGTAGAAGGGTACCATGGTGATCGAACACCATCTTTGGGCATGCTGGTATGACCATAAACATTTAGCATGGCCGACGGCTAGCCGAGGACCCTTAATTTCTAACTTTTTCAAGTGTTGAAAGAACATAGAAATAGAAACCGCAATCTGCAAAACTGCGCAAATCTCCATCTTTGGAGGTTCACTGGAGGCGAAGGAGTCGCCGGCCGGCCATCACCGGCGGTGGAAATGAAAGGGGTGACTTTCCCCTGCAACTTCCGGCTACCCTCTCGGCCGGCGGCGGCGGCGGCGGCGCCTGAAACCGGCAACAAACAGGGCCAAAAACCCTAAAACGGGCTGGTCGAGCTGCAGGAAGCAGGGCCTGGACCGGCCGGTCCCGTGCCAGGGGCCTGGCCGGGCGGGAGCCGGCCCGGCCGGCCCAAGCGCCCGACCTGGCTAAGCTAGGTCGCGCTTGGGTCCGGCCCTGGCCCGGCCCGGGCGCGCTTGGGGCTCGACCAGGTGCCCCTGGCCCGAGCCAGGTGCGGCCCTGGCTGCACCAGCCAGAGCCAGCTGGTCCTAGCCCACTTGCTAAGGCCCATTAAGCCTATTTTAGGCCCAATTAACCACAAAAATCCCTTATTTGAATAAAAAACCCCACCCTATTTAACTTGAAATTGAAATTAATAATGTTTAAAATTGTTTTAAACATCAAATTAATTATTTTGAGTTAAAAGAGGGTTATAATTAAGATATGATCTTAATTATGAATTAATCAAAGATTTTGTGGGGTTTATTAAGATATGATCTTAATAGTTAATTGTTTTTAACTAAATAAGATAGGATCTTATTATTATTTGATTTTAATTAATTAATTAAATGAGTTATAATTAAGATATGATCTAAATTATAAATAAATTTTAATTAGTTGATTAAAGGGGTTTATATTTAAGATATGATCTTAAATATAATTAACAAATGTTGTTATTTATTTAAAATGAGATCTTAATTAATTATTAGCAATTGTTGTTATTAATTATTAAGATAATGTTATTAATCTTAATTAACAAGTGTTGTTAATTTATATTTAAGATTTGATCTTAAAATTATATTAACAAGAGTTGTTATTTGATTATTAAGTAGTGACTTAAACTTTAATTATCAAATGTTGTTAATTAATCTTGTTCAAGTGATTAGATTGTTTTAATTTCTTAGCAATTGTTGTTATGAAATTAAGTATTTGATTAAGGGACACTTAATAAAAGTTATTAAGTGTTTTATTAACTTTTAATAATTGTTATTAAAGAGTTAATTGTTTCTTGAGAATTAACCTTAATAAAAGTTATTGAGGATTAATTATTGCTTACTAATAGTTATTAAGCTAATTAATATTCTCAAGGGTCCCTTAATTAAATTATGAAGATCTAATCTACTTAATAATTAATCTTTTTATAAAAGTTATTAAAAGGATTAAGTTAAGTCTAAACTGTTAGACTATATTAATTAGAAATGTTCTAATTATTATTTCTTAATAATTGTTATTGAGAAATATGATTTAATTAAGGGGTTTTAACAAGGAGTTGTTAAAGGGTTAATAATTTGAGTTGGAAATTCTTTTATAAATGTTATTTAGGAATTTTTAATTTTTTCTAAATGTTAGATTGTTTCGCATTAACAATTGTTATTAATGCGATTTAATATTAATCTAAGTGTTAGATTAATTAATTTAGAATTGTTCTAAATTATGCATGGAAGATTTTAGAATTTTAATCTTAGCTTTGTGTGTACATGTTGATGTGTTTAATGCTTCAAATTAGATTTATTACATGTTAGAAAATAAGAATTTCGAAAATTCAAATTATCCAATTTTGATTGGTACCCAGGTTTTAAGAAAGCCAAAATTATCATATTTTCAAAATTTTAGCCTTCATGTGATGCGCTTTATCATGTGTGGATGGTTAAACTTTGTGGTGGTCATAGACATGCACTTAGTTAAATTTCATATCATGTGATGGTGTGTGATTTTGTGGATTGTTATGGGATGTGATGTACATTAATTAAGTATTAATTAATGAGGTCTGCGTGTCTCCCTTTCTTTCTCATTCCATTGTAATTTTATCTCCCTCTGTCATTGTACTCCGCCATAAGGCTTTCTTTTACAATTAATTTGTATTTGAAAAATATTTTAAATTCTATTTTATATTTGTAATTGATCGCGCCGGCCGAGGAGAGGCGAGAATGATCCACAAATGCAACTGGGAAGGCAACAGGAGATGAGATAACCAGTGGCTATGTGTTTGCATGCTTAGATTATATAAATGTTATATAGTTTTAGTGATTAATTGTTTGGCTCCAGTTAATCACCGTGCTGTCCATGACCACATAATGAACATGTATGGATGATGCATGCTTTTAGTTATTGATTATGAATCGATTGCTAATATCTAGGTATAGTTAAATATATTTGATATATTTATAAACTATCACCTAGGATGAGACCAACTTAACATAAACAAAACCTTCAACATAAAGTCTAAGCCGGAGCGCGAGTCATTAAGAATGTACCGCGTGGCTCTCCATCAATATAGTTTTTAGAACTTGATTCAGTGATGACAGTTTCTACGTGTTTACCCGAGATCTGCCACCATCTGATGAAAGGACTATTAACTATGACATTATGATGCCTTGAGATTGGAATAGAGGAACGGTGTACCTATCCTCGCGTTTACCCGGGAGCTGCATTCTTACTCTACTCTGTCACGTATTGATGGTAAAGCTTAGACCAGGTATAATGGTCTATTGTGTTTACCCGGGACCATTAAAGACCTGGGAGCCGAAATAAGATCGGATATTGCAAGGAGTTGCAATTACCATGAGATGGTTGCTCTAAGATAATAGTATGATACTATGTGTTTACCCGAGGTCATACTGTGATTCTTGGAGATTCTGATCCTCACTAGAAGACCGTCGGAGTCTTCCGTTATGTATACCTGAAGGTTATACAGTCCGTCGAAAAATAGTGGGAAATAATTCAAGATAAAAGACCATAATTGAATTATTAGAACTATCTGCTTAAATCACGTTATTTCCTTCGATTCACTAGAATGTCATCTATTCGAGAAGTTGGCATATTGGATGCCAATACTTCTCATACTCAGACTGACTAGAAAACTCTGAAGAATGTCTTCAGGGCCAAGTGAAAGTTACTATCCTAATCAGATATCATAAATCCTCTTACTTGGATAGACCAAGGTGAAGAGGTACTCATGGTATGCCTTATTGAAAGGCAATGATTGTCATCAAATCTCTTATTTGGATAGACCAAAATGAAGAGATATTCATGATATGTCTTTGAGAAAGACTAGTGGTGTAAGGATCGAGACTTTCGGATCTGGTTTTCGGGTCGGACCCCCGTTGTTCTAGCCCTTGTGAGGGGCGGAGGTTCTGAGTCGAATCGCGTCAGGACCTCGAGACGCGTTTTAAACGGCGTCCACCATGGCAGACGCGTTTCAGGTTCTGCCACGTGGGTGCCACGTGGACTGACCTTGGGCCGCGAGAGTACGGCCCTGTCAGGTCGTCTGAACGGCGTCCGTGTGGGTCGACGCCTTTCAGACTGCGACTCTGGGTGTGTCAGAGTACGGCCCTGACAAGTTGTCTGAATGGCGTCTGTGTAGGACGACGCGTTTCAAAATCTTGTCAGAGCGGCCGTCATGTCACCTGATAGGCGTCCGTGCATGTCGACGCGTTTTAGCCAGTTTCTGGTTAACCCCGCGAGTCCTCCTTCTTTCCCTCATTTTCTCCTACTCTCCTTCTCTCCTTCTCCTCCGGCGACCGGCGGCGACCCCCTCCTCCTCCCTCTTTTCCTCACACCATTTCGCCTCTCCCTCCACTCCATCCTCTACCTGGCTCCTACCCCTACCACCCCCACTTCCACTGCGGCGTTCTGCTCTCCGGACGGCGGCCGACGTCACGGTGGGGCTAGGACGACCTCGGCGGTACCGGCGGCGGCGTGGGGAGAGACAGGCGGACGGCTTGAAGCTCGGAGGCCTTCGAGTGTCCGGTAGGGTGACGTTCCCCATAGCATCGTGATTAAAACCATGTTTTTCCTCGTTTATGCATGTGGTAGATCTTTGATTTGGGGGTTAGAATGAGCACGTTTAGGAGTTCATTTGATGATAAGGGGGATTTCCACCAATGTATTGCCTATGGATGGTATTGTTTCTCTTCTTCCCTCCGTTTTGGGTTTGTTTGGGGTTGGAAAGAGAGCCCTCGGGCTTAGGGCGATCCTGGCTCCTGGGCTTGAAAGACGTCGTGCATGGACGACGCCTTTTTGAAGGGCGTCGGGCCATCACGACGCCTTTTAGACAGGAATCGCCTGACAGGCAGTCTGCCAGGTCAGGAATTCAGAGCTTAAAAGACGTCATGGGTGAACGACGCATTTTTGAATGGCGTCAGGCACCCACGACGCCTTTTAAGGCAGAAAATCCCCTGAGTAAAGGTCTTGGAATTTCCGGATTTCCGTGTTGAATGGCGTCTGGGGATGTCGACGCCTTTTAAACGGCGTCCTCTGGTGTCGACGCCTTTTAAAGCTAGATTCTGAAGACTGATTTATATGAACCTATACATGGAGCTTGAATGGCGTCGACATCGGTCGACGCGATTCAAGACAGAATCCCACTAATTCATGCCAGTAAAACGTGTTCATACTGCTAGATAGTTGGTTAGCACACGTTTTAATGCACCCGATAGAGATGGATTCCTCATAATCGGATGGTTCTATGTGTGTTATGCGATCGCGGGCTTTTCACGTGACCGGATCGCACTGTGTTGGGTTTTCAGTTACTGTGGACCTGGAGTGACATTGTAGCACTTTATCACCCTGTGCTGGTGGGGGCGTGAGCACAGCGCCGGTGGGGGCGTGGGCGGGGTGACGCCTAGTGAGAGAGGGTCACCTGGTGAACCCCGAGGTCAGCTAGTACCGGTGTCGGAGTGGTACATTCGGAGAGTCACTCATGCTGAGGGAAGGGGTAGTCACCTGAGCCGGTTGGGCCGGAGTAGCGAGCGTGCTATCCGAGGGGCTACTCCTTGGTCTCAGCGGGTCGAGATTTTTCCCACCGTTGTTTGTACGGTCGGCGAGTTCTATCGAGACGGCAGTTGTGGGTTTTCTAACGGTTGATTTAGAATGTGCATGATTATTATATTTCGACTGCATGTGTTCTCACGTAGAGAATTAGATATTGTACCTGCCACCACACTTGTTACTTTTCTGTTAGCTGTACTTTACACTTGTGGGTGTGTGCGTGGGCAGTGGGGATCGAAGGATCCCTACTGAGTCTTGTCTTGAGACTCACCCCTGCGGTTTTCAGGTGAGGACTCCCAACAGACTTAGAGCGGCGTGTGCGGCCGGGTGTGGTGTGCCTTCAGCGGTTATTCCGGGGTATGCCCCGATGTAGTTGTTATTTATCTTTGTCCTGTATGTTTAATTATTTCCTTCTGTTGGAGAATGTAATTATTTGCTGTATCGAGTCGCATTGTAATAATTTTAATTCCTGCACTTTTATTTCAAGTCAATGCGATGTGAATGTTTAGCTTAGTTTATTATTTATTTCCCAGACTTACTAGATCCTGGTTTGGTCCCAAATTAATGATTCGGTACCCATTTAGTAATCGGATCCCCGATTATAGGGTGGCGGGTCGTTACAGTTGGTATCAGAGCAAACGGTCTGGCAAATAAATAAATAACTAGGTTAAATGTTGTAATTCGGCAAATAAATACATTATCCCGTACAGGCACGGCGATAGCATAGGTTTTAGGACTATAATTAGAACTTTTGATTTTGTAATTATAGGCGAGTAGATGGCTCCCAGGAAGAGGATGCCAGTTATTCGAGAGCGGGGAGATGTCCCTAGTGGGTCCGAGGCAGGGAGGCCGAGTGTTGAGCAGTTTATGGAGGCCATGATGGATACTATGGCTCGATATCAGACTCGAGATCCTAGCGAGGGTTCTAGTACTCGGGGAGGGACCACAGCTACACTTGAGAGGTTCTTGAAGCTGAGGCCACCTCACTTCACCAGTCGTCCCGACCCTGACGAGGCCATTCATTGGCTTAGAGAGATTGAGAAGACTTTTGATACTATGGACTGTGCAGTAGTAGAGAGGACCCCACTGGCTACTTTCATGCTGAAGGATAGCGCCTATGACTGGTGGACCACACTGAAGAGTTTGTCTTATGGGGACAGGAGTCTTAGGAAAATTTCTTGGGAGACCTTTGTCAAGGAGTTCAATGCACAATATTTCCCTAGACATGTCCAGCGAGCTAAGGAGAGGGAGTTTATGGATCTGACGCAGGGGAGTATGACGGTACTTGAGTACGAGGCGAAGTTTGTTTCGCTGGGACGATTCGTGCCTTTTATATCTAGGGACGAGGTGCGTCGCACGGAGAGGTTTGTGGATGGACTTAGGCTCAGTTTGAGGGACTTAGTGGTGTCCCATTGTTGTACAGACCTGGCGTCAGCAGTTAGGCGTGCAGCAGCTGTAGAGGCTCAGCAGAACCAGTCGGCCCGGGTTAGAGGGCAGACTGTTCAGGGGCCAGTGCGAGGCAGGGGTAAGGCTACGGCACCGGCTCCTTCTGTGGGATCGGGATCGTCTTCTCTCGGCTCCCGATTCAGGAGATTCTTCAGGGGTGGTGGCAGCAGTAGTGGCAGCAGCGGCAGCAGCAGGCCCAGGCAGGGTCAGCAGAGTCAGACAGTGTCCAGTGCACAGCAGGAGCCAGCTCAGAGGCTCCCGGCGGTTTGTCAGCAGTGTGGTGGTGCCCATGGCGGGGCTCAGTGTCCCACTCTTCCCAGGAGATGTTTTACTTGCGGCCAACAGGGCCATCTGGCGAGGCAGTGCCCGCAGGGGCATAGTCAGGGGCAGGGTCATGGCGATCAGAAGAAGCCGAGGACTCAGGGGAGAGTGCTGGCTATCACCAGGAGGGAGGCTCGCGCGTCCAACTTGGTGGAAGGTACACTCTCTGTCCTTGGGAACTCTGCGCATGTGTTGATCGATTCAGGTGCTTCGTATTCTTTTATTTCCGAGCAGTTCCTAGACATTCTTTCTGCACCCGTTGTTGAGTTGTCTGATGGTCTGATGGTTGAGGTTCCTTCTGGAGACTTCATGATATCTTATAATTGTTTGAGGGATGTTCCCTTGACCATTGAGGGTCATATGCTACCTGCCCAGTTGGTCGTACTTGCTATTCGTGATTTCGATATCATCCTGGGTATGGATTGGTTGGAAGCCTTTTATGTGGAGGTGGACTGCCACAGGAAGAGGGTGCGCTTCTCTATTCCGGACATCCCGACCTTCTTCTTCCAAGGTATTAAGCTTTCTTCTCGAGGTATTCTCATTTCTGCCTTTAAGGCACGGAGGTTGCTTGCTGGTGGCTGCGAGGCTTTCTTAGCCTCTGTTGTTGTTTCTGATGTTCGTGCTAGTCCCAGTCCTTGGGAGGTGCCGGTTGTTTGTGAGTTCGTAGATGTTTTTCCTGAGGAGCTGCCTGGCCTTCCTCCTCAGCGAGAGGTCGAGTTTACCATCGAGCTTGCACCAGGTACGGCGCCCTTGTCTAAGGCCCCGTATCGGATGGCGCCAGCCGAACTCGCTGAGTTGAAGGCGCAGTTGCAGGAGTTGTTGGATAAGGGTTTCATTCGTCCCAGTACGTCTCCTTGGGGTGCTCCAGTTCTGTTTGTCAGGAAGAAGGATGGTTCCTTGAGATTGTGCATCGATTATAGGCAGCTGAACCAAGTAACAATAAAGAATAAGTACCCGCTTCCTAGGATCGATGACTTGATGGATTAGCTGCAGACCGCGAGGGTGTTCTCCAAGATCGATCTGAGATCTAGGTATTATCAGATGAGAATCAGGGATGTGGATGTTAGTAAGACGGCCTTCAGGACTCGGTATGGGCATTATGAGTTTTTGGTTATGCCCTTCGGCTTAACCAATGCTCCGGCGGCCTTTATGGATCTGATGAACCGAGTCTTCAGGACCTACCTGGACCAGTTTGTGGTTGTGTTTGTTGATGATATTCTGATCTATTCTTCTTCTGAGGAAGAGCACGCTGCTCATCTTCGGGCAGTGTTGCAGGTCCTGAGAGAGCACCAACTTTATGCCAAGTTCAGCAAATGTGAATTTTGGCTGAACGAGGTGCACTTCCTTGGGCACGTTATTTCTGGTGAAGGCATCGCAGTGGATCCAGCTAAGATAGAGGCAGTGATGGACTGGAGCAGGCCGACTTCAGTGACTGAGATCAGGAGCTTTCTGGGGCTTGCCGGTTATTACAGGCGGTTTGTTCAGGGATTTTCTTCGATAGCGGCTCCCTTGTCGAGGTTGACTCGAAAGGGAGTTCGTTTTGTATGGACTGAGGATTGTGAGCAGAGTTTTATTGAGCTAAAAACTCGTCTCACGTCAGCCCCAGTATTGGTGCTTCCATCTGGGTCAAGTGGATTTGTGGTTTACTCAGATGCGTCCCGTCGAGGTTTGGGAGCAGTCCTTATGCAGCATGGCAGGGTAGTTGCTTATGCTTCTCGGCAGCTGAAGAGGCATGAAGAGAACTATCCTACTCATGATTTGGAGCTTGCAGCTGTGGTATTTGCACTGAAGATCTGGAGGCATTATTTATATGGAGAGAAGTTTCAGGTTTTTACAGATCACAAGAGCTTGAAATATGTGTTCACTCAGAGAGACCTGAATCTGAGACAGCGGAGGTGGATGGAGTTTATTAAGGATTATGACTTTGACCTTTCTTATCATCCGGGCAAGGCGAATGTGGTGGCAGACGCTTTGAGTCGGAAAACGGTCATGTCATACCTCATGATTCGGGAGTGGAAATTGTTCGAGCAGGTGGTGGAATCCTCCTTTAGGGTTCCACGTGAAGAGGATAGAGCGGTGCTTGCTAGCCTGACTGTGAGGCCGGCTGTGTACCATGCTGTGATTGAGGCTCAGAGGGCAGATGCTGAGTTACCGCAGATTCTCCAGAGGTCTGAGGTTGAGTTGTGGGATGATGGTACCGTCAGATTCAGAGGCAGACTCTATGTCCCGACTGAGGAAGACGTACGCAGATGTGTTCTTGATGAGGCGCACCGTTCGAGGTATGCTGTGCATCCCGGGACAACAAAGATGTATCACTGTTTGAGGAGGCACTTCTGGTGGCCCGGTATGAAAAGAGAGGTGGCTGAGTATGTGGCTAGATGTATGACATGCCAGCAGGTTAAAGCTGAGCATCAGAGACCAGGAGGGTTGCTGCAGCCCTTGCCGATTCCTGAGTGGAAATGGGAGCATGTGACGATGGACTTTGTGATGGGTTTGCCTGCATCCGCTAGCAGGAGAGACGCTATCTGGGTTATCGTTGATCGGCTGACCAAGTCGGCACACTTCCTAGCCATTAGGAAGGACTGGTCGGTCGGCAAGCTGGCTAAGTTGTTTGTGGACCGGATTATCTCTCTGCACGGGATACCCCTGTCCATTGTATCGGATCGAGATCCGAGGTTTACTTCTAGATTCTGGAAGAGCTTTCAGCAGACGCTGGGCACTCAGTTGGCTTTCAGCTCGGCCTACCATCCAGAGACTGACGGGCAGTCGGAGAGGACTATTCAGACCTTGGAGGATATGCTCAGGGCATGTTGCCTAGACTGGGGAGGTTCGTGGGAACAACACTTGTCCACCGTGGAGTTTGCCTACAACAACAGCTATCATTCTAGCATCGGCATGGCGCCTTATGAGGCCTTGTATGGGCGGCCGTGTCGATCTCCGGTGTGTTGGTCCGAGATCGGTGAGAGGCAGATAGCAGGACCTGAGTTAGTGCAGCAGTGTGCTGAGATTGCCAGGACGGTTCGGCAGAGGTTGACCGCAGCTCAGAACAGACAGAAGAGTTATGCTGACATCCGACGGAGACCACTTGAATTTGAGGTTGGGGACCACGTGTTTCTCCGAGTCTCACCCTCCAAGGGTGTGATGAGATTCGGGAAGCGAGGCAAGCTGAGTCCGCGATATATTGGACCTTTTCCCATTCTTGCTCGAATTGGGGAAACCGCGTATCAGCTGGCCTTGCCGCCCAGTCTTGCAGGAGTGCACGATGTGTTCCATGTGTCCTTGCTGAGGAAGTACGTTCAGGATCCGTCCCATGTGTTGGATTTTTCAGAGTTGGAGGTCGCTGAGGATTTGTCATTCCCAGAGTATCCGGTTCGTATTGAGGATCGCAGAGATCAGGTCTTGCGGAACAAGGTCGTACCGTTGGTCAAGGTGATTTGGCAGTACCGCTCCGGAGGTGAGGCAACCTGGGAGCGAGAGGATGAGATGCGGGAGCAATTTCCTTACCTCTTTTCGTAAGTATTCCCGTGAACTTGTATCCCCGTTGTGACCTTGATATTCCTAGCAATCAATTTCGAGGGCGAAATTTCTTTTAAGGGGGGGAAAATGTAAGGATCGACACTTTCGGATCCGGTTTTCGGGTCGGACCCCCGTTGTTCTAGCCCTTGTGAGGGGCGGAGGTTCTGAGTCGAATCGCGTCAGGACCTCGAGACGCGTTTTAAACGGCGTCCACCGTGGCAGACGCGTTTCAGGTTCTGCCACGTGGGTGCCACGTGGACTGACCTTGGACCGCGAGAGTACGGCCCTGTCAGGTCGTATGAACGGCGTCCGTGTGGGTCGACGCCTTTCAGACTGCGACTCTGGGTGTGTCAGAGTACGGCCCTGACAAGTTGTCTGAATGGCGTCTGTGTAGGACGACGCGTTTCAGAATCTTGTCAGAGCGGCCGTCATGTCACCTGATAGGCGTCCGTGCATGTCGACGCGTTTTAACCAGTTTCTGGTTAACCCCGCGAGCCCTCCTTCTTTCCCTCATTTTCTCCTACTCTCCTTCTCTCCTTCTCCTCCAACGACCGGCGGCGACCCCCTCCTCCTCCCTCTTTTCCTCACACCATTTCGCCTCTCCCTCCACTCCATCCTCTACCTGGCTCCTACCCCTACCACCCCCACTTCCACTGCGGCGTTCTGCTCTCCGGACGGCGGCCGACGTCACGGTGGGGCTAGGACGACCTCGGCGGTACCGGCGGCGGCGTGGGGAGAGACAGGCGGACGGCTTGAAGCTCGGAGGCGTTCGAGTGTCCGGTAGGGTGACGTTCCCCATAGCATCGTGATTCAAACCATGTTTTTCCTCGTTTATGCATGTGGTAGATCTTTGATTTGGGGGTTCGAATGAGCACGTTTAGGAGTTCATTTGATGATAAGGGGGATTTCCACGAATGTATTGCCTATGGATGGTATTGTTTCTCTTCTTCCCTCCGTTTTGGGTTTGTTTGGGGTTGGAAAGGGAGCCCTCGGGCTTAGGGCGATCCTGGCTCCTGGGCTTGAAAGACGTCGTGCATGGACGATGCCTTTTTGAAGGGCGTCGGGCCATCACGACGCCTTTTAGACAAGAATCGCCTGACAGGCAGTCTGCCAGGTCGGGAATTCAGAGCTTAAAAGACGTCATGGGTGAACGACGCATTTTTGAATGGCGTCAGGCACCCACGACGCCTTTTAAGGCAGAAAATCCCCTGAGTAAAGGTCTTGGAATTTCCGGATTTCCGTGTTGAATGGCGTCTGGGGATGTCGACGCCTTTTAAACGGCGTCCTCTGGTGTCGACGCCTTTTAAAGCCAGATTCTGAAGACTGATTTATATGAACCTATACATGGAGCTTGAATGGCGTCGACATCGGTCGACGCGATTCAAGACAGAATCCCACTAATTCATGCCAGTAAAACGTGTTCATACTGCTAGATAGTTGGTTAGCACACGTTTTAATGCACCCGATAGAGATGGATTCCTCATGATCGGATGGTTCTATGTGTGTTATGCGATCGCGGGCTTTTCACGTGACCGGATCGCACTGTGTTGGGTTTTCAGTTACTGTGGACCTGGAGTGACATTGTAGCACTTTATCACCCTGTGCTGGTGGGGGCGTGAGCACAGCGCCGGTGGGGGCGTGGGCGGGGTGACCCCTAGTGAGAGAGGGTCACCTGGTGAACCCCGGGGTCAGCTAGTACCGGTGTCGGAGTGGTACATTCGGAGAGTCACTCATGCTGAGGGAAGGGGTAGTCACCTGAGCCGGTTGGGCCGGAGTAGCGAGCGTGCTATCCGAGGGCCTACTCCTTGGTCTCAGCGGGTCGAGGTTTTTCCCACCGTTGTTTGTATGGTCGGCGAGTTCTATCGAGACGGCAGTTGTGGGTTTTCTAACGGTTGATTTAGAATGTGCATGATTATTATATTTCGACTGCATGTGTTCTCACGTAGAGAATTAGATATTGTACCTGCCACCACACTTGTTACTTTTCTGTTAGCTGTACTTTACACTTGTGGGTGTGTGCGTGGGCAGTGGGGATCGAAGGATCCCTACTGAGTCTTGTCTTGAGACTCACCCCTGCGGTTTTCAGGTGAGGACTCCCAGCAGACTTAGAGCGGCGTGTGCGGCCGGGTGTGGTGTGCCTTCAGCGGTTGTTCCGGGGTATGCCCCGATGTAGTTGTTATTTATCTTTGGCCTGTATGTTTAATTATTTCCTTATGTTGGAGAATGTAATTATTTGCTGTATCGAGTCGCATTGTAATAATTTTAATTCCTGCACTTTTATTTCAAGTGAATGCGATGTGAATGTTTAGCTTAGTTTATTATTTATTTCCCAGACTTACTAGATCCTGGTTTGGTCCCAAATTAATGATTCGGTACCCATTTAGTAATCGGATCCCCGATTATAGGGTGGCGGGTCGTTACAAGTGGTAAGATTTTAAACGGTCGAACCCACACCTGAAAGGATAAAGGAAAGTCAGCTGAGATAGAGAAGTAGTAGTTCTCCCACTGCAACCAATATAAGGATATTGGTAAAGGCAAAAAGAATATGGAACTTGAAAGAAGTTTCATACATTCTTATTATCGTCTTTTGCATGTCTATTAGAGAATTAGCGTTTCCAACATAAGATATTGGAAATGATTCTCTGAGCTGCGATAGTGTGCAGACTTTGACAAGTAAAAGGAAATCGAGAAAATGTAATTGTTGAGTTAGACTCAACTATTGTTCATGATATTCATAGATTACTGTTAGACAGTAAATCTTTGTATATCTATGGGAGTCAAATAAGAAACTAAATAATTGTTATTTAGTTGCATAAGATATCAAGAGTTATAAAAGTGAATAACGTTGATTGAGAATGAACAATAGTTGTTCAAATCAGTCAATGCACTATAGATTCTTGAAGTGACATTTCATGTGATGAATGTTCACAAGTCTCCTATAGAAATGAACTGTGTGAGTCCTGATTATCTATGGTATTGTACACAGGTTTGTACAATAAAATTTTTTTTTGATGCTGATGCATATTGATGTAAACAGCTCAAAGACAAAAAATAATCACTACTATTGACTTACCTTATAATTCACTCTTGGAGTGATTCGACTGCATGTACTTACTGAAGTACAAGACGAATATATCTGAGAGATTAAGGTATAAGATCAATATGAAGTATTAGAATTTTTGATTTGATCAAAGAAACTAATACTTAGGTATATGATTCACATAAATCATTAAGAGGATAATTGTATCCTCGCTCGATTGATCCTCATTGTGCATCATAGCAATATGATAGAATGAGGAATTGCACCTTATTAAGATATGGTGCAATACATAATAAGATTTGTTTAATTTTTATCCTTTTGAACATGAGTGTGAACATTAGATGTCCATACTTTTAAGATGGTTCCAAATAAGTCAGTGTGTGTCCATATAAGATATGGAAACCAAATAATTCATATGAGATGTGAATTATGAACAAACCTAATTTTTAAAGTCAGGTACTATCGTGATGTGAATTTGTGAATATCTAAAGAGTTTGGACATTACAGTTATTGGCCAGACGATAATGAATTAATTGTCGTCCTGAAAGCTGTCTTATGTGAAGAGGAATATGTCCTCAAAGAAGACAGTGGGAGCTGATAAACATAGAAGATGTTCTAGATTCACAAGCTAATATAAGATTATTAGATAATCTTTTATTGTTTGGAACCACTCATGACACACATCAGAGAGCTTCATAGATTTTTGAGATTCTCTCAGTGACTAGAAGGATATGTTTGACGTATCTGATTTAGCAAGGTGAGAGGAGCTCGAAATAGATTATGATTTAAAATCTATGATAATGATGCTCTCTGACATTACAACTTTGAGATTGATAAGTTTATTAGAATTCTACTTATCTATACTGCCAATCATCATATGATGACAGTTGGATGTTAAAAGCGCTATCTCAATGTGATTGAAGTAAAGATGTATATGATACACCTTTAAAGCTTTTAGAATGTCCAAGAAGCAAGTTATGATTTCAAAGATCATTTTGAATCAAACTGAAGCTTCCTAAGTTGTAATAAAAGTTTTGACTTAAATGGTCAAATATTATGTGATCATTAAGAATGATCACGGATTGTGTGTGTATGTTCAGAAAGGACAGTGGGAGTACGGTCGTTTTAGTAATGCTTTATGATAATAACATCAAAGTCATTAAGAATGACTTCAGGATGTTACTATTAGTGAAAGTATTGTTTACCATGTTTTCTTCCATAATAAGTTTAGTTAAAATATCCCACGTATTGGAAATACGAATCTATTAAGATAGATTGGTGGGGATATTATATTGACAGGTATGTCAAGATGTTTGGCATAAATTTCATAACAAGTCTCAACTGTTGAGATATGGAATTTATCCCTTTAAAGAAAAGGTTCCTTAAAGGATACATGAGTGAATTACATCATTAAGCACTTGAGAAGTGTTAAGGATGCATTCACGTATATGGAGAGGATGATTTGAAACTATGAGGTCACACTGACTCAAATTTTAAGTCAAATAATGGATTCAACGTTCTAGTAGAAAGGAATGGATTTGAATGGCTCCAATCCAAAACTCGATATTAAGGTGACGACATAAACAAATGATACTGTTATTAGAACAGTATGGATGAAAAAGGTTCATCCCTGAACTAGATGTAGTTCTAAAAGGTCTCTGATACCATCCTATCGTTGTAGGACAACAGTGGGAGCAATCAATTCTGTGATCGAGCCATGGTCTCTTCAGAAGTTGCAGAACATTCTGAGGCTCTTTCACAGGTTCAGAGACAAAGGATTAAAAGGAAATAACGTAATGAAAAATATTCCATCTATAGATAATTTAGCAGATCCCTGACCAAGTCTAAGTCACAGATCTTTTTGTGAGCATCACCTAGATTTGATGGAGATCAAATGCGAAAGTGATTAACTTGAGTCCAAGTGGGAGATTGATGGATATAGGTGTCCTCTAAGCCAATCATAAGGCACCTATTTCAATCTGGTTCACTAATAAATGACATTAAATTCATTATGTAGATTGACATATTTATAATTGCGCATAATGAAGTCCATGAATATGTGCAATAGTCATCAGATTATGATGAGATCATAATAATGGGACTGATGACTTATAAACACATATTCTTAATTGTTCCTAGTCGTAGGATGTTTGAGAAGGACATCAAACATCCGGTTAGACTAGTACAGGTTATTCCAGCTCATATGATGAGGGTGACTGATCTCGTTAGTTACTAGTGTGGAGACACAATGGTAAACCTGTAGGTGCTCATTGGGGAATGAGTTCACTAAATTGATCCGACATGAAGCGCCGAATGGTAATTTACCTGACTGTCTATCGGCTTGATTCATCGTCACAGTGGCGTGGTTGATCCTTGGACTTGAGACACCAAAGACACCTTGTTGGTGGACTTTTGGACTTTGACCTTGACCTACGAATCCCTATCCACGGGTATCCACGGGATCTCTAATAGTCAAGGATCGGGTCCAACGGAAGACCTTTGAAGGTAATTGTGTGTTCAATAAAGGATCGTTCGCTCTCAGGTAACTGGAGAGAGAATGCTCTAGAGTAGATCTGCAGGAGTCTCTGGCCAGAGCAGAAAAAATATCAGAAAAGTGGTTTTCGGATATTATACAGCGGAGTCTGATTCAAGTGAGTTGACCATCTAGGGTTTGACAGTTGACCATACCCTTGGTTAACTCGAGAGCATTGTGCGAACGAAGGATTATAGCCACGTGGTAACTATGGATGGACAGGTTCTATGAGTGGGTTGCTGAAACCCATTACCTTCCGGGATCATGCGGTGTTGCTTGGCACCCAACTTGATCAGAAGTCTGACCGAATTTACATGCCATGTTAATTCGGTTAAGTAATTAGTTAATATCTAGATATTAATTAATTACAATAAGTCAATAACTAGTTATTGGACTTAACGGGCTGGAAACCGGACTAGTAAATGGGCCTAGAGGGTCACACGCAATAAGATTCTCAGTTGGTGGTACATAAGTGGGATTTATATTAACTCGGGGACTTTTGTGAAAAGTCGCGCCGACTTAATATATATACACGCTGTTGAGAAACCCTGGGCCAAGCTCCAGGATTTCCCTTGCTGGCCGTCATCCCCACTTTCTCTCTCCTCCTCTAGGCGCCCCGTTCGAGGCGCCAGAACAGTTTCCGTTTCCGCCGCGTGTGATTCTCGAAAGTCGGGAATCCCCGTCGGCGAGATTTCAGCAATCGTTGCGGCGACGGATCTTCAGCGAGCGAGCTGATATGGACGAGGGATCGAGGACGAACCACTGCAGAGGATCGCGTGGATACCGCTGGAGGCCGGACGCTTGTGCGGCTCGCCGCATCGCCTCGACGGAACCAAAACGGAAGCGGATTCGAATCTGTGCACGGTAATCAAATTCCAACCCGGTTTTTCGGTTAGCGTTTTTCGTTCCGAATCGGATTAGCGGGCATCGGGCGGGTTTAATTTTTGTTCTTCGTTTCCGCTGCGTTCTTCGCGTCCCGCCCGGATCCCAACACGTTATAGTCATAGGATTCGAATCACTTTAGGCAGGTTTGTTGTGCTATCTACAAGGCCTGTTTAATTGGGAGGAGAAACTATAACTATGGCATTAGATGTCTATATGATCGGGGTAGAGAAACTATGTAGCTTTGTTGTGCTATCCACAAGGGCTGCATGCAAATCTATGCTCGTCGCGTAACGATGGTTAGCTTAGACCAGAATTAGTGGTTTGTTGTTCTATCCACAAGGCCATTAAATCTCTGGGGACGAAGCTATGATCAGATATTCCAAGGAGTTGCAAGTCTCATGAGTTGGGTGCTCTTTGATTGTATTACAATTTGTTGTGCTATCTACAAGGTTGTACTGCAAGTCATTGAGATTCTGATCCCCACTGGGAGACTGTCGGCGTCTCCCGTTCTGTATAATTGAGGGTTATACAGTCCGTCGAAAATTAGTGGGCGTTAAAACTTGAACAAAAGACCATGTCTTGTTTTATTTTTAATAATTGAACATCTGTTAAAATAGATTTTACTTATCTCCTGTAGGGAATTATGTCATTGAATAACCTACTCCCGGCATACTTGATGCCCTTTTGACTTACCTGATTTACTCATATTGGCTTAGACACTTGAAGAATGTCTTCAGATCTGAGCAGATTGCCTACACCCTTGATGCTGATCATCCTACTAAATCAGCATTAGATGCCTCTAAGACAGAGATGATCGCATACGATAAAAGATCGAAGGACAAAGGCAAAAGAGTAGTAAAGGGTGACTGCTTCTACTGTAAGCAGTATGGTCACTAGAAGAGGAACTGCAAGGAGTTCCTTAATGATAAAGCTCATGGAAAGGTGAAGCTATATGAAGCTTCAGATATCTATATGATAGACATCAACTTGTCAGTTAGAGATTCCACATCTTGGGTATTACATATCGATGTGCTTCTCATATCTACCATGATGTGCAGATCCTGACAAGTAAGCGCAAGCTGAGACAAGGCGAGGTGGAATTGAGGCTAGGAAATGGCGCAAAAGTTGCGGTGATTATTGTTGGGACAGCAAACCTCAGGCTTCCATCAGGAGACGCCTTACTATTAGAAGATTGTTATTATGTTCCAAGCATAATAAAGAACATCATATCAATATCTTGTTTGGACAAGATAGGATATAGGTTGACTATTGAGAATAGAAGTTGTTCGATTTATTATGGTAATAAATCAATAGCTTCGGCATCCTTAGTCAACGGTCTATATCTGTTAGATGTTTCTTATTACAATCTTCAAATTGATAATGCTCTTAAGAAGAGCAAGAATTGTGTGAACCAAGCCTACATGTGGCATTGTAGACTTGGACACATTGGCGAAAGCAGGTTGCAAAGGTTGCACAAGTATAGTTACTTAACTGCATTCGATTACAAATCGTTTGCGACATGTGAATCCTGCCTTATGGGAAAGATGGAAAAATCTCTATTTACTGGACATGGAGAACGTGCCAAGGACATTCTGGAACTAATACATTTGGATGTATGTGGTCCAATGTCCACCCAAGCCAAAGGTGGTTTTTCATACTTCATCACATTCACCGATGACTTTTGAAGATTCGGCTATGTGTACTTAATGAAGTACAAGTCGGAAGTATTTGAGAAGTTCAAGGAGTTCAAGAATGAAGTAGAGAAGCAGTTAGGAAAGAGTATTAAAGCTCTTCGATCAGATTGAGGAGGAGAATACTTGAATACTAATTTCACACAATTCTTAAAGGATAATGGTATCCTTTCTCAGCTAACCCTCCATATATACCACAAATGAATGGTGGATCTGAAAGGAGGAATCGCACCTTGTTATACATGGTGCGATCCATGATGAGCTATTTGGGATTACCAGTGTCCCTCTAAGGGTATGCTCTAGAGTCAGCAGCATACCTACTGAACAGAGTACCCAGCAAGTCTATGGCCTCTACTCCATATGCAGGAAATCAGAATTTAAACATGTTAATGTCTGGCGTTGTCCTGCTCATATAAAGAGGCATGATCTAGACAAGCAGGAATCACGAACTGATAAATATAGGTTTGTGGGATATCCAAAGGAAACCTTTGGATACTAATTTTACCATCTTGGTGAACAAAAGGTGTTTGTCGCCCAGAAAGCTGTCTTCCTAGAAGAGGAATACCTTCTCCAAGAAGACAGTGGGAGTAAAATAGTACTGGAAGAGGTTCCAGATCCCCAAATAGCTGCATTATCATCAGATGAGATATCAGTTCCTGAATCTGTTCAGGTACACACATGAGCTTCGTAGATCTGGTAGATTACCTAGACTACCCGAACGATATGTGGGACATATTGCTGAAGGTGAGTTTATGGTAGAATATAATGGGGATGATGATCCTAAAACCTACCAGAAGGCTATAGAAGGCCCAGAAGCCGAGAAATGGCAAGAAGCCATGAACTAAGAAATCCAGTCTATGTACACTAACCTGAGGGTATTGTACCCATCGGTTGCAAGTGGATCTTTATGAGAAAGATCGGTGCTGATGGACGGATCGACACTTATAAGGCAAGGTTGGTGGCAAAGGGATATCGTCAAAGGTAAGGAATTGACTATGACTAGACTTTCTCACCAGTTGCCATGATAAAGCTGATCAGAGTTCTACTCGCCATTGCTGAACATTTTGATTATGAGATCTGGCAGATGGATGTGAAGACTGCCTTCCTCAATGGTAACCTTGAGGAAGAGGTGTATATGATACAACCAGAAGGTTTCACATTCAAAGAATCTCCAGATAAAGTGTGCAAGCTTCAGAGGTCCATTTATGGACTGAAGCAAACTTCTCGGAGCTGGAACATAAGATCTGAGGAGGCTGTCAAGTCTTATAACTTCATTAAGAATGAAGATGAGCTTTGTGTGTACAAGAAGACCAGTGGAAGCGCAGTCACCTTCTTAGTTCTTTACGTAGATGACATACTACTCATTGAGAATGATGTAGCTATGATGTCATCAGTAAAGATTTGGCTGTCAAGAAACTTCTCCAGGAAGGATTTGGGAGAAGCATGCTACGTATTGGGAATACGGATCTATAGAAATAGATCAAAGAGGATGCTTGGAATGACCCAATCCTTGTACATAGATACCATAGCCAAAAGGTTTGGCATGGAAAATTCCAAGAGAGGTCTCATACCGATGAGACATGGAATTAGTCTCTCAAAGGAGCAGTCTCCTAAGACTTCTGATGAGAGGGCACTCATGGATAGAATACCCTATGCCTCTACCATAGGATCTATTACGTATGCCATGCTATGTACATGGCCTGATGTAGCATTTGCTCTTAGTGTTACGAGCAGATTTCAGGCTGATCCAGGAGAAGAGCACTGGAAGGCAGTGAAATATATCCTTAAGTACTTGAGAAGAACTAAGAATATGTTTCTTGTCTATGGAGGAGGTGACTTGAAACTGCGAGGCTTTACTGACTCGAGTTTCCAGTCAAATCCAAATGATAGCAAGTCTACATCTGGATTCATGTTTACTTTGAATGGAAGCGCAGTGTGCTGGAAGAGTTCCAAACAAGTGACCACTACAGATTCGACGACTGAAGCTGAGTACATCGCTACAGCTGAAGCTGCAAGGAAATAGTGTGGAAGTTCATCACCGACCTTGACATAGTTCCCTGCATCTTTGATCATGTTCCGCTGTTGTACGACAACAATAGGACTTTTGCATAAGTGAAACAGCCGCGGTCTCATCAAAAATCGAAAGATATTCTGAGGCACTTTCATCTTATCCAGAGGAGATGTAGTAGTGGAAAGAGTTCCATCCGTGGACAATGTAGTAGATCCACCGACAAAGCCATTGACTCAAATTGTGTTTGAGCGTCACCTAGAGTCTATAGGCTTACTGTAAAGACTGAGGTTTCGGGTTCAGTATTTGGGTCAGGTTCGGGCCGGATCCCCTGGTTTGGACCCTGAGGGGTCTTGAGAATTTTGACTGAATGACGTCTACACTGCACGACACCTTTCAAATGGCGTCTTGCTTGGTGGACGCCATTTAAGTCTGTTGCTATTGTGCCGCGTGGGCGCCACGTGGGCGGGTTTCGGGCCGTAAGAGTACGGCCCCTGTCTTGTCGTCTGAACGGCGTCCATGATAGACGACGCCATTCAGACTGCAAACCTGTGATGTCAGAGTACGGTGCCGGTCTTGTCATCTGAACGGTGTCCCTGGTGGTCGACGCGTTTCAGAGTGCTGTCAGTACGGCCCGTTCTGTCATCTAATAGGCGTCTGTCTCGGTCGACGCGTTTTAGCCAGTTTCAGATTGACCCCGCGAGCCTTATCTTCTTTCCCTCATTCTCACCTTCTCACTCTCTCTCCTCGTCCTCTCCGCCCTCTCTGACTCTCTCTTCCCCTTTCCCTTCCTCTTCTTCCTCTTCCACCACTCCAACACCTCCCTACCTCTCACCTGTAGCACCACCACTTCCTTCGCGGCGTTCCATTCTCCGGACGGCGGCCGACGTCCCGGCGGAGTGGCAACGTCCTCGGGGGTACCGGCGGCGGTCTGCGGTGCGGCGAGTCGACGGCACGGAGCCTGGAGGAGTTCAAGAACCGGTAGAGGGACGAACCTTGCATGGATTGTGGTTATCTTGCCCGTGATTTTCATGGTATAGCATGATGTGTTTGGGGTAGAATGAGCATGTTAAGAGGGTTTTCTTAGTGGAATGGCCGTGTTTATGAATGTGGATTTGTGGGATGCTCGTGGTAGTTCGGTTTCCCTTTCTTCCTCTTCTGTTTCGGGTGTTTTGGGGTGTGTGGGATGGAAGGGGGAAACCCTCGGGTTGAACCATGGAACCAGGTTTCTGGCGCTAAATGACGTTGTGCCTGGACGACGCCATTTAGAATGGCGACGGGCCAGCACGACGCCATTTAGGCAGAAACCTCCCTGTTTGTGGTTCCGTGAGTTTGGGGTTCTGGCGCTAAATGACGTCATGCCTGGACGACGCCATTTAGAATGGCGACGGGCCAGCACGACGCCATCTAGGCAGAAATCACCCCGACTAAGGTTTCTGCAATTTCGGATTTTGGTGTGAATGGCGTCTGAGGACGCTGACGCCTTTTAAAAGGCGGCTTCCCAGGACGACGCGTTTTAAGACATAATCTGAGGCCAGGTTTAAATGAACCAGTTTAAGGGGCTTGAATGGCGTCGGCCAAGGTCGACGCGATTCAAGGCAGAACTCCATTAACCCTTGTCATTAATACATGTTTCACTGTTAGATGGTTCAACAAATGCATGCTTTGAGTTGTACATTGAGGCTAAGGATTTCTGTGAAAATGGAATTACATCATGTGTGTGTGTGCTTATGCGATTGTGGAATCGGAACACTTGTGGTTTACGTTTGTCACCTTGTGCCGAAGTGGGAGGGCCTTGGTGTATGTGAGGCATTGTTGCCGTACCGGTGGGGGAGTGGTACATGTTGTGTTTTTACCTTTGGCTGAAGGAGACAGAACCACCTTGAGCCCGTCGGGCCGGAGTAGCCGGTGCGCTATCCGAGGGGTTGCTGTTTGGTCTCAGCGGGTTGGGTTTCCCTGTTTGTCGTGGCAGCTTCCGGCGCGTTTCTTGTTGTGGAGCTGGTTGTGGTACTATTGGAGTTGTTTTACCCCTTAGCCACTGGGCCTGATGTGACCTGTGATCAAGCTTGCGAGTGGTACCCTTCGCCCTTTGGCCTGACGCAGCCCGGGAGGTTAGGGTTGTGGGTAGTCCCTATAGCTTTGGCTTGATGGGGGTTTCGCCGGTCCCCAGGGCCCTCCTGTAGTGCCGAGGCCTGGCGTGGGGGAAGTCCGGTCAGTAGGACAGTAGTCTAGACTGCTTGTGTGCACACGTAGCTGGGCAGTGGTGGTTCACTGGTCCCAGTTAGTCCTAGCTTGTCTCACTACCTCACCCTACGGTGCCCCGGTACACTGTAGGGGCGGACAGGCGTGAGTGTTGGTGGTGTTGTGAGGCGACGTTTGTCTGCGGTTGACAATGTGGTTTGATCGCTTAGTTGGACCTTTGGTTATGAGTTGTGGCATTGTGTTGGGTTATTCAGATTACTTAGAACTGTGCCTATTGCATTGCTTATGCGTACGTTTCATATCAGGTTTTGGGAGCTATGTTTACTGCTTTATTTAATTGCCATATTTCTGTATTATTGCTCTTGTGGGTGTGTGAGTGGGAGGCGGGGGATCGGATGATCCCTACTGAGCCCAATTCTGGTGTGGCTCACTCCCTGTGGTTTCAGGTGTGGACCTCGTGGCGTGTAGCAGCGTGTGGTGTCTCCTTGGTGTGCGGACCAGCAGCTATCTCAGTTTCGGGGTATGCCCCGATGTTGTTGTACTTTGCTTCTGCCTGTAATTATTTAATTTGTTGGACCATGTAATTATTGTTGGACTGTATACGAACATTGTTAATTTCTTTCCTGCGCACTTGTACTTTCCTTGAAGTCTCTGAGATTGTTATATTTAGCCTTGTTTAACACTTACTCCTCCAGATGTGTTGTGTGAGATCCGGGTGTGAACCCGCAGTTAATGGTCCGACATCCATTTAGTGATCGGGTCTCCGGTCATAGGATGGTGGGTCGTTACACTTACTGTATAAAAGTGATTGGCTTTAGTCCAAGTGGGAGATTGTTAGTCTTAGGTGGCCTACAAGCTAATCTGACTATGTAAATCTCGTTCATTTATTAATATAATGGCATAATATTCATTATCTGTAAATCGCATTAATTATCGTTTCATAATGAAATACGTGAATATGTGCTACAGTGATCAGATTATGATGAGATCATACTATTGAGACTGATCACTTAAACACACATATTTCTAATCGTTCATAGTCGGAGGATATCCGAGAACGACACCGTGTAACGACCCGCCACCCTATAATCGGGGATCCAATTACTAAATGGATATCGAATCATTAATTTGGAGCCAAACCAAGATCTAGATAAGTCTGGGAAAAAAATAATAAACTAAGCTAAACATTCACATCGCACCGAATTGAAAAGGAAGTGCAAGAATTAAAAGTTACTACAATGCGACTCGACACAACAAATAATTACATACCCCAACTGAAAAGAAATAATTAAGCGTACAGGTCAGAAAATAAAATAACAACTACGTTGGGGCATACACCGGAACAACGGCTGCTGGTGTGCAACCAAAAGCAGCACTCTCCTTGCTAACCCTGCCTGGAACCCTCACCTAAAAACCGCAGGGATGAGTCTCAACGAAAAGACTCAGTAGGGATCCTTCGATCCCCACCGCCCACTCACACACCCACAAGTGTAGCAACACAAATTTAGGTAAATTAAGTAAGTAAAGCAGTAACACAATTCCTAAATTTCGCTATAAAACACATGCATTCAAAATGTAACATGCGCAACTCTGAAACCATTCTACCAGGGAGCCTACAACCAGCGTCTCGGCAAAACACGCCAACCACACAGCCGAACGCGGGAAACACTGACCCGCCGAGATCAAACAGTAACCTCTCGGATAGCACGCTAGCTACTCCGGCCCAACTGGCTCTAGGTGGTTTCTGCTTCCCCCAGCACGAGTGACACTCCACAGGTACAACTCCTACACCGGTACTAGCTAACCCCGGGGTACACCAGGTGACCCTCTCTGTAGGCGTCACCCTACCACTCCCACACTGGTGCTGTGTCCCTCCTACACCGACACAGGGTGACAGGCACTACAACTATCACTCTAGGTCTACGGTCGCACGAAACACAACACAGTGCGATCCGATCACGTAAAAATCATTATCCTCGAGTACGATTTTAAGCATGCAATTAACCAAACTATCTAACAGTGTGAAGATATGTTAACAGCATGAATTAATGTGATTTTGTCTTGAATCGCGTCGCCCAAGGCCGACGCCATTCAAGCCTCCTAACTGGTTCATGTGAAATCTAGCCTCGGAAATGGCCTAAAACGCGTCGTCACATGTAGCCGCCTTTTGAAAGGCGTCGCTGTCCCTCGTCGCATGATCGCGGCAGAAGCAGTGACAGGCTACAGGGTGATTCCACTTAAAATGCATCGTCCACGCAAGTCGCCTTTTGAAAGGCGTTGCTGTCCCTAGACGCTCATCAGTCTAGAGACAGAGTCTGTTAATTGAGCTAAATCGCGTCGTAGGTGGGAGCCGCCTTTTTAAAAGGCGTCACTGTCCCTCGATGCCATTTAGTCCCGACAGGCAGGTTCTCCCCTACACTTCCCCCAATCCACAAGGTGGGATTTTTCCCCCAAAACGTACAAAATAGGTCACAAAACATAGAGGGGAAGGAGGAGAACCTAACTACCATTAAATCCCACAATTTTTCCATACATGCAATTAACATTTTCACCCCAGGAGTTCCCAAAACATGCTCGAAAGTAGGAAAACAGATATGATTTTAAGTTGAAACACCACGGGGATCGTCACCCTACCGGTTACTCGAACTCCTCCAAGCTCCAAGCCGCCAACCCGCCTCGCCCCACGTCGTCGCCAGTACCGCCGTGGACACCGTTACTCCACCGGGACGTCGGCCGCCGTCCGGAGAGAAAAACGCTGCGGAGGAGATGGTGGTGGTAGTGGTGGGAGTTAGGAGGTTGATGGAGTGGAGGGAGAGATGGGATGGAGGGAGGAAAGGAAGGAAAGGGGGGAAAGGGTCGCCGGCTCGCCGGAGGAAGAGAGGAGAGAGAAGAGGGAGGAGAGAATGAGAGAAAGGAGGGAGGGTTCGCGAGGTCAACCAGAAGTTGGGTAAAACGCGTCGTGCAAGCCTGACGTCATTCAGATGACAAGACCGGGCCATACTCTGACAAAACAGGGTCGTACTTTAAATGGCGTCGTCCATCCAAGACACCATTCAGACGATATGACCGGGGCCGTACTCTCGCGACCCAAGGCCAGCCCACGGCCCTCGTGGCACAGCCTAAAACACGTCTGCATTGATGGACGCCGTTTAAACCGCGTCGAGCCTGGCTCGACGCAAAACAAGAACCAAGTCTCAGCCCCACCAGGGCTCAAACTACGAGATCCGACCCCGAAGACTGACCCGATAACTGGATCCGAAACCTCAATCCTTGCACATCGGATATCCGGTTAGACTAATACAGATTACTCCAACTCATATGATGAGGGTGACTGATCTCATAAGTCACTTGTGTGGAGACACTAAGGCGAATCTGTAGGTGCTCATTGGAGAATGAGTTCACTAAACTGATCCGACTGAATCGCTGGATGGTATTGTACCTCACTGTCAACCAGCTTGATTCTGCTGTCGCAGTTGCGTGAATGGTCCTCGAACCTGAGACACCAAGGACACCTTGTCGGTGGACTTCTGTGCTTTGACCTTGGTTTACGAATCTCTAGCCACGGGATTCTAAAACGCCGAGGATTGGGTACAGCGGAATACCGTCGAAGGGAATTGTGTGTCAATAAGGAATCATTCGCTCTCGGTACTTAGAGAGAGAATGCTCTATGAAGGATACGCGGAAGTCCCTGGCCAGGGCAGACGATAATATCAGGAAAGGAGTTTTCCGATATTCATCAGCGGCATCCAATCCAAGTGATTCGACCGGTTAGGGTTTGATAGCACGCCATACCCTGAGTTGACTCGAGAGCATTGTACGAATGAAGGATTATATCCACGCGGTAACTGTTGGCAGAAAGGTTCCAAGAGTGGGTTACTTAACCCCGATTCCTTCCGGGTTCACGCGGTGTTGCTTGGCACCCAACGTGATCGGAGGCCCGATCGAATTCGATGTACGACATCAATTCGATTGATTAATTAATTAATAAAGGGTTATTAATTGATGAATAAAGCCAGTAAGAGTTACTAGGCTTATTGGGGTATTAACCAGACTGGTAATTAGGCCTAGAGGGTCACACGCAAATGATTCTCAAGACGATGGATAAATAAGTGGGTTTTATACAAACTAGGGGTTTTTATGAAAAATCGCGCAGTTAGTATAAAATATAGCGAATGAGCTGAGCAGGCCAAGCTGCTGCTAACCCTAGCCGCCCCTCCTCTGTTTCTCTCTCTCTCTGGCATCCCAGACAGATCCAGATCTGCTCCGTCGCTTCTCCGACTCCCGTTCGACGGGAAATCATTCGCGCGTTGCAGCGATCGTTGCGGCGACCGGCGGAGGTTTCGTGGGTTGCGAAGAACGAGAAACGTGAGGATATCCATCGCGAGGAGGATCGCGTAGACTTCGCTAGAGGCCGGGTGCTTGCGCATCTTGCGGTGTCGCACAGACGGAACCGAACGGTTGAGGATTCGAATCCGCACACGGTAAGAACTGATTATCCCATAATCTAGTTTTTTCGATTTTTGGAACGGGAATGGATCTCCGTTTTTATTTTTATTTCCGCTGCGCAGGAGATCCGGAGAAACCCGAGAACCCAACACCTCCTGCCCGAGCTTTTCCTTACCTTCCTCCTGGAGATGCCCCAGGAGAAACCGTAGCGAGGGCTATTGTGACTAGGGCTCCAGCCGAGGTCCATCATCCGTCCGATGAGGGCGCTGAAGCAGTGGCCGAGGGTAAGTCAGCTCTGGGTCATACAATTGCTATTGAACTTCACCTAATTCTTCTTCTGCTCTGTTTTCAGAAATGTCTGGTCTCGGAAACCTTATGGGCCGGATTTCCCGGCAATCCGCGCCATCTCAACCGGCTCAGTCGCGTCCTAACGAAGGGAGGTCGGCTGAAGGGATCTCGGCATCAGATGCCCGCCCAACATGACAAACGACAGCCTCTGCCGAGGGCCGTGCGGCCGCCACTGCTCTCGAGAGGGAGTGACGGCAGGGCAAAGCAGTTGCCGGGGGAAGCGAGCGGTCCGAGAAGCGGAAGCGCCGAGACTATTGCGAGGAGCGGGGGTCCGCTCCGGTGACTAAGAAGTCAGTAACAGGACGGGAGGCTCCGCTAGCTTCATCTCCCCAGTCGCAGAGGGATGACTCCCCTTCGGCCACAGGCGCTACGACGGATACGGTGCTGTTGTATCCTTTCAGGGCGGCCAGGACCCAAATGTCTCGAGAATACGGGCACGAGCCATGGCGTCCGGACACGAGGGTCTTCACGGATGACAGTCTATATGACTCCCAGACGTGTTTGCGCCTTGCTTGGGGCTTGACCATCCCGATGGCCGAAGACGAGATCCAGGAGCTTTCTTCAGAAAGTCTGTCCCGGCAGTGCGTCCGCCATGCCATCCAAGTGAGACTCTCTCCCTTTATCTTCACTTCTTTTTGCTGTTTCCTTTAGTTGTCTTGATTTCTGTTTTTCTTTCTTTCTTCTGTAGGCCACAGTCATGTGTGGGGCTCTCGCTCACCGTCAGGCTCTCATCCAACGGAAACTCCAGGATGTGGACCAGGCCGCGGGCATGGTGGCCTCGGTGCAGCGAGACCTCTAGGCCAACATCGATGCCCTTATTGGGGCAAACGTGCAGTTACGGTCTGACCTGGACGGACAGAAGTGGTTCGAGCAGCCTCCAAGGCCCAGGTGAAGGTCGAAAAACAACTGGATCAGGCCTGAGCGGACATTGAGTCTTTAAAGGCCGAGATCTAGGACAAGGAGAAGGAGCGGGACGAGGAACGCCGCCGTCACGCCGAAGTCGTCTCGGCCTGAAAGCAGACTTAGAGGCCAAAACAAAATAGCCCGATGACGTCGCTCGCACGGCCGTAATGAGTTATAAAGAAGGTCCGGAGTACGCCGATGAGATGCTCGATGCCGGGGCCAAAGCGGCCGCAACCATGTTCGATCTGGGGATGGCCATTGCCCAAAAGGCTTGTCCAGACACAAATCTGACTGGTTTTTGCTTTCCTACAGAAGAAGAAGGCGATCAGCTCTTAGCCTGGTGGCAGCAGCTTAAGGCCAAGAGGATCCCGGCTTCTCCGGAAGACGCGGCAGCAGGATCAGACCACGCTTCTTCTTCTCCGACGTCTCCGGGCTACTCCCCTGATGTAGATGGCGAGGACACCGATAGTTGATCCGGGGGCTTGTCCCGGATGCCTATATTTTTGAGTTGCCGAGGCCGAGTATATGGCCTGCTTTTGTACGTCCAATATATATAAAAGTGATTTGTACTTACCCGCGTCTTAAACAATCTTCCTATACACTTTGTATTTCTCGGACATGTTATCCTTTGACCGGATCAATTGCAGAATGTCCTAAGAAAATAACCGGGTTCGGTTTTTATATGGCCGAGATAATTTCAGTCCATTTATAAACAATGCCGCTCTCAATATGGTTTGCATGGCCGAAGCCACTCCCGATACGGTTTACGCGGACTTAATGCCGCTCCTGATACGGTTTGCATGGCCGAAGCCACTCCCGGTACGGTTTACACGGACTTAGAGTAATGCCGCTCCCGATAGGGTTTGTATGGCCGAAGCCACTCCCGGTACGGTTTACACGGACTTAGAGTAATGCCGCTCCCGATACGGTTTGCATGGCCGAAGCCACTTCCGGTACGGTTTACACGGACTTAGAGTAATGCCGCTCCCGATATGGTTTGCGCCACTCCCGGTACGGTTTACACGAACTTAGAATAATGCCAGACAATATTTCAGAACAAAGTATTCATTTAAGGTGTCCGGTCGAAGCCCGGGAAAATATTTTACATAAAATAGCGCCGAAGGTGCTCTACATTCCAGGTACAAGGGAGAGGTTGGCCCGAGAGAGTCTCCAGCCGACAGGCCTCTCACCGGATTACTTCTTTCACCCGATAAGGGCCTTCCCAGTTTGGAGATAGCTTTCCTGCGGCTTCGGCTGGCTTGGACGCATGGGCGTTCCGCAATATAAGGTCTCCGGCTTCAAAGCTTCGAGGTTTTACTTGAGCGTTGTGATATTTGGCCATGCGTTGTTGGTATGCAGCCAGCCGAATGCGAGCTTGATCCCTGGTTTCATCTATTAGATCAAGATGATCCCTTAGGGCTTCATCATTATTCTCCGGATTATAAGCAAGAACCCTCGGCGAAGGCAAGCTAATTTCAACAGGAATAACTACTTCTACTCTGTAAGCCATTCGGAATGGGGTCCCTCCGGTAGGGGCTCGGCTTGTTGTTCGATAAGCCCACAGTACACTTGGCAACTCTTCTACCCATCGACCTTTGGCTTCGCCGAAACGAGTTTTCAGTCCTCGTAATATGCTTCGGTTACTGACTTCGGCTTGGCCATTTGTCTGAGGGTGAGCTACCGAAGTGAATTTGTGTAGAATGCCGAAGCTTGAACAGTTGTCTTTGAACCGGTTGCTGTCAAACTGTTTGCCATTATCTGATATGATCACCCGAGGGATGCCGTAGAGGCAAATAATAGACTTCCATACGAAGCTCTAGGTGTTTTTATCAGTGATAGATGCAAGGGGCTCGGCTTCAACCCACTTCATGAAATAATCTACCGCTACAATGAGGAACTTTCTTTGGCCGGCGGCAATGGGAAAGGGTCCCAGAATGTCAATCCCTTACTGGGCGAAAGGCCAAGGGTCTAACAGAGCTGTTATGATGGTTTCTGATTGGTGAATGAGAGAACTGAACCTCTGGCATTGGTCACAGCAGCGGACGAGACTAGCTGCGTCCTCTCGGAGTGTTGGCCATCAGTACCCTTGCCTCAAGAGTTTATGGGTCAGGGCTCTTCCTCCCGCGTGTGCTCCGCAGATTACTTCAAGTACTTCCCAAAGGGCATAATTGGCTTCGGTCAGGCCAAGACATCGGAGGAGTGGCCGGCCGAGTGACTTCTTATAGAACACATCTTCTAGAATTAAGAAATGAGAGGAATGTTGCCGGATGCGTCTTGCCTCTTTTGGATCGGACGGGAGCTCCTCTCGGAGGATAAAAGCAATTAATGGAGTCATCCATGTTTCCCCTTCGAAATCATTCACTTGCATGACCTTGGATTCTTAGAGACTTGGCTCAGATAGCTCTTCTACCAAGACCATTCGGCTTCCCCCCCCACCATGCGTTGATGCTAGCCGAGAAAGGGCATCAACTCGAGTGTTCTCGGCCCGAGGGATCCGCACGATCTCAAAAGAAATGAATTCATCAATGATTTTGCGAGTTACCTGGAGATAGGATGCCATCAATGCGTCTCGGGCCTCATACTCCCCGGTGATCTGGCTGCCGATAAGCTACGAGTCGCTGAATGCCCTTATCTTTTGCGCGCCGAGCCTTTTAGCGGCCCGAAGGCCTGATATGAGGGCTTTGTACTCAACGGCATTATTGGTAGCCGGGAAGGCGAAGCGCAAGGCATATTTGGTGACGATTCCTTCCGGAGACGGTAGGATCCACCCGGCGCCACTACCCGTGGAGCAAGCGGATCCGTCAACATATAATTGCCATTCATCAACTGAGGATATCGGAGCCGAAGTGCTTTCTGCTTCTGGATTTGTTCCGATTACCTCTTGTTGAAGGGCCAAAGACGACTCAGGAGTAAGCTCAGTGATGAAGTCGGCTAGAGCTTGATCTTTTATTGCAGTCCGAGGTCCATAAGAGATGTCGAACTCCCCCAGTTCGTTCGCCCATTTTGCTAATCTCCCAGACACTTCTGGCCGAGAGAGAATCTGCCTTAAAGGTTGATCCGTGAGGACCTTTATTGAATGTGCGAGGAAATAGGGCCGGAGCCTTGTCGCGGAGGCGACGAGGGCCAAGTCCAGCTTCTCAAGAGTTGGATACCGAAGCTCCGCTCCGTGGAGCGCTCGGCTTATATAATAAACCGGCCTTTGAACACCATCTTCTTCTTTGACAAGGACGGCACTGATAGCAGCTTCTGAAACGGCGAGATAAATGAACAGTTGTTCTCCTTGGATCGGCTTAGACAGAATAGGTACATTGGAAAGATAAGTCTTCAGCTGATCGAAAGCCAATTGGCATTCGTCTGTCCAAGAGAAATTGTTGGTCTTCTTTAGTAGCTTGAAGAAAGGGAAGCAATGGTCCGCCGCCCTCGACATGAAGCGGCTCAGTGCAGCGATTCGTCTGCTTAACCTTTGAACTTCTCGAATGTTCGCCGGAGGGAGCATTTGAAGGATGGCCGCAATCTTTGCAGGATTCGCCTCCACCCCTCGGCGGGTGACCGTATAGCCGAGGAACTTCCGGGAGGCTACGCCAAAAGCGCACTTGGCAGGGTTCAACTTCATTTTATACCTGCGCAAGGTAGAGAATGTTTCGGCCAAATCGGCCAAATGATCAGTGGCGACGCGACTTTTTACCAGCATGTCGTCGATGTAAACCTCCATGTTTCGGCCGAGTTGTGTGGCGAACATTTTGTTGACGAGGCGTTGATAAGTTGCTCCAGCATTCTTCAAGCCGAAAGGCATCTGGGTGTAGCAATAGAGGCCGAGGTCTGTTGTGAAACTTGTTTTGTCCTCGTCCATAGGATGCATTCAGATCTTGTGGTAGCCCGAATAGGCGTCGAGGAAGCTGAGTAGTTCATGGCCAGAAGTGGCGTCCATCATTTGGTCTATCCGAGGTAGCGGGAAACTGTTCATCGGACAAGCCTTATTGAGGTTAGTGAAATCAACACACATTCGCCACTTACCGTCTTTTTTGGGCACCATCACCACATTGGCGATCCATTCTGGATGATGCACCTCTCGGAGATGTCCTGCATTCTGACCTTTTTGTACTTCGGCTTGGATGGCCATTCTTCTTTCCTGGTTGAACATGCGCTGCTTCTGCTTGACCGGAGGTTGATCCGGATTGACATGCAACCGGTGCTCTGCTACCTCTGGGTCGACTCCGGGCATATCCGAGGGAGACCAGGCGAAGATGTCAAGGTTCTCCTTCAGGAAGCTGGCAAGTCTCTCGGCTTCGGCTTTCTCAAGGCCGGAACCTATCATCAGCGTTCGGCCTTCTCCTCCTGGAACTGGGATAGTTACAAGCTCTTCTCCTGGAAATGCTTCGGCCGAAGATTCGATCGAAAGGGATTCGGCCGCAGCCTTCCCTTTGACCGAGATCATGTAGCACTATCTAGCTGCTTCTTGATTCCCTTTCGCCTCGCCAACTCCATGACTGGTATAGAACTTCAGTTTTTGATGGTAGGACGAAGGCACAGCTCCAATTCCTCCGATCAGCCTTTGACGAAAAATGGCGTTGTAGGCTGAATCAATTTTCACGACGGCAAAATCCGTCTCAATAGTTAGTTGCCTCGGTGTTGTGCCGAGGGTCACAGGTAGCCGGACGATGCCCTCCAACCGATAGGGTGCACCATTAAAACCGAACAGGGGCCCCCGGTGAGGCTTCATATCGACTTCGGTCAAACCCATTTTTAAGAAACAGTCATAAAAAAGCACATTGGGTGCGCTCCCATTATCAACAAAGATACGATGGACATCGTAATTTTTTAATACAACATTTACAACAAGGACATCATCATGAGGGACCTGAACGTCAGTCAGATCCTCCTGGCTGAAAATGATGTCTTCTTGACAAGGTCTCTTCGGCCTAGCATCGATCACTGGTACATCTGACGCAGCCTCAGCACGACGACGTCGTGATCCCTCTTCCGGTCCTCCAGATATCGTCATGATTGACCCGACGCTAGGTCACTAATGCGATGCTTCTGCCGGGGCCAAAGCAGCTTTCGGCTGAGGTGGTGCTTCTTTATCCGGGAGTTGGGGTTGTCTTGGCACTGCGGGGGCGTCTCAGCTCTGCCGCTGCTGAGGTTGCACTTGTCGGTATTGCGGCAGGCGGCCTTCCTAGATGAGGCGATCAATCTCCTCCCGAAGGTGCCAACACTTGTCAGTTGAATGCCCAGTTTCCCGATGGTACTCACAATATTTCCGGGAGTCCCTTCGGTGAGGATCAGTTCTGATGCACTCAGGCTATCGAAGCATACCTTTCACCTCCATGAGCATCCGGGAGGGTGGAGCAAGTAGTGGCAGATACCGCTGCTGCGGATCTCGGCGCTTGTCTCGGCCCCATTCTTCTCTCCGGTATCTCTTGCGAGAGGATTCATGATCTTCAGGGTGAGGACGTGCCGTTGGCGGGGTAATAGCCGATACTGTCTCGGCAACACTTTTGCCCCTGGACATCATCAGGGCCTCCCAGTAGATATATTTATGGGCCCGAGCCACCAGGTCCTAGAAGGTAGGAGGATGATGCTTCCCGATAGAGCTGAGAAGCCCCTCGTCTGTGCATCCGCTAATGATGGCTGAGACCGCAATCGAGCTGCCCAGGTTCAGAATCTGGGTTGTTTCGATCTAGAACCTGGTAAAGTATTCTTGAAGAGTCTCGGTCGGCCCTTGCCGAATGGCAAGTAGGTTGGCCGAGGTTTTGCATTCCCGAGTGGCATCATAGAATTGGTCGATAAACAATTGGCCTAATTGTAGTAGAGAATGAATAGAATTGGGAGCCAATGTTTCAAACCAAGTTGAAGCTGTTTTTTCTAGAGTGAGGGGAAAGAGACAGCAGCAGATTGCCTCATAAACCCCTCGGAAGGAGAGGTAAGAGTTAAACCTCTGTAAATGGCAGACTAGATCTGTCATTCCATCATATAGAGGACATTTTGGTAACTTGAAGTTGGAAGGTACCTCAATGGCCAGAAGCTCCAAGGAGAATGGTGTTGGGATCCGGGCGGGACGCGAAGAACGCAGCGGAAACGAAGAACAAAATTAAACTCGCCCGATGCCCGCTGATCCGATTCGGAACTTAAAACGCAAACCGAAAAATCGAGTTCGAATCTGATTACCGTGCGCGGATTCGAATCCGCTTCCGTCTCGGTTCCGTCGAGGCGATGTCGCGAGCCGCACAAGCATTCGGCCTCCAGCGGTATCCACGCGATCCTCCGTGGTGGTTCGTCCTCGATCCCTCGTCCGTATCAGCTCGCTCGCTGAAGATCAGTCGCCACAACGATTGCATAAATCACGCCGACGGGAATTCTCGACTTTCGGGAATCATACGCAGCGGAGACGAAAACTGTCTCGGCGCCTCGAACGGGACGCCCAGAGGAGGAGAGAGAAAAGGGGGGATGACGGCCAGCAAGGGAAATCCTGGAGCTTGGCCCAGGGTTTCTCAACAGCACGTATATATATTAAGTCGGCGCGACTTTTCATAAAAGTCCCCGAGTTAATATAAATCCCACTTATGTACCACCGACTAAGAATCTTATTGCGTGTGACCCTCTAGGCCTATTTACCAGTCTGGTTTTCAGCCCGTTAAGTCCAATAACTAGTTATTGACTTATTGTAATTAATTAATATCTAGATATGAACTAATGACTTAACCGAATTGACATCGCATGTAAATTCGGTCGGACTTATGATCAAGTTGGGTGCCAAGCAACACCGCATGATCCCGGAAGGTAATGGGGTTCAGCAACCCACTCATGAAACATGTCCGTCCACAGTTACCACGTGGCTATAATCCTTCGTTCGCACAATGCTCTCGAGTTAACCTAGGGTATGGTCAACTGTCAAACCCTAGATTATCAACTCACCTGAATCAGACTCCGCTTTATAATATCCGAAAACCACTTTTCTGATATTGTTTCTGCTCTGGCCAAAGACTCCTGCGGATCTATTCTAGAGCATTCTCTCTCCAGTTACCTGAGAGCGAACGATCCTTTATTGAACACACAATCACCTTCGAAGGTCTTCCGCTGGACCCGATCCTTGACTATTTGAGATCCCGTGGATAGGGATTCGTAGGTCAAGGTCAAAGTCCAAAAGTCTACCGACAAGGTGTCTTTGGTGTCTCATGTCCAAGGATCAACCACACCACTGTGACGATGAATCAAGCCGATTGACAGTCAGGTAAATTACCATTCGGCGATTCATGTCAGATCAGTTCAGTGAACTCATTCCCCAATGAGCACCTACAGGTTTACCATTGTGTTCCCACACTAGTAACTAACGAGATCAGTCACTCTCATCATATGAGCTGGAATAACCTGTACTAGTCTAACCGGATGTTTGATGTCCTTCTCAAACATCCTATGACTAGGAACAATTGAGAATATGTGTTTATAAGTCATCAGTCTCATTATTATGATCTCATCATAATCTGATGACTATTGCACATATTCATGGACTTCATTATGCGCAATTATGAATATGCCAATCTACATAATGAATTTAATGCCATTGATTAGTGAACCAGATTGAAATAGGTGTCTTATGATTGGCTTAGAGGACACCTATATCCATCAATCTCCCACTTGGACTCAAGCCAATCACCTTCGCATTTGATCTCCATCAAATCTAAGTGATGCTCACAAAAAGTCTGTGACTAAGACTTGGTCAGGGATCTGCTAAATTATCTATAGATGGAATATTTTCCATTTCGTTATTTCCTCTGAATCCTTTGTCTCTGAACCTGTGAAAGAGCCTCAGAATGTTCTGTAACTTATGAAGAGACCATGGCTCGATGACACAATTCATTGCTCCTACTGTTGTCCTACGACGATAGGATGGTATCAGAGACCTTTTAGAACTACATCTAGTTCAGGGATGAACCTTTTCATCCATACTGTTCTAATAACAGTATTACTTATTTATGTCGTCACCTTAATATTGAGTTCTGGATTGGAACCATTCCAATCCATTCCTTTCTACTAGAAGGTTGAATCCATTATTTGACTTGAAATTTGAGTCAGTGTGACCTCATAGTTTCAAATCATTCTCTCCATATACGTGAATGCACCCTTAGCACTTCTCAGGTGCTTAATGATGCATTTCACTTATGTATCTTTTAAGGAACCTTTTCTTTAAAGGAATAAATTTCATATCTCAACAATTGAGACTTGTTATGAAATTTATGCCAAACATCTTGACATACAGGTCAATATAATATCCCCACCAATCTATCTTAATAGATTCGTATTTCCAATACGTGGGATATTATAACTAAACTTATTATAGAGGAAAATATGGTTAATAATGTTTTTCACTAATAATAACATCTTGAAGTCATTCTTAATGACTTTGATGTTATTATCATAAAGCATTACTAAAGCGACCGTGCTCTCACTGTCCTTTCTGAACACACACAATCTGTGATCATTCTTAACGATCATATAATATTTGACCATTAAGTCAAAACTTTTATTACAACTTAGGAAGCTTCAGTTTGATTCAAAATAATTTTGAAATCATAACTTGCTTCCTGAACATTTTGAAAGCTTTAAAGGTGTATCATATACATCTTTACCTCAATCACATTGAGAGAGCGCTTTTAATATCCAACTATCATCATCTTATGATTGGCAGTATAGATAAGTAGAATTCTAATAAACTTATCAATCTCAAAGTTGTAATGACAAAGAGCATCATTATCATAGATTTTAGATCATAATCTATTTTTAGGTCCTCTCACCTTGCTAAATCAGATATGTCAAACATATCCTTCTAGTCACTGAGAGAATCTCAAAAATCTATGAAGCTCTCTAATGTGTCATGACCGGTTCCAAACAACTAAAGATTATCTAATAATCTTATGTTAACTTGTGAATCTAGAATATCTTCTAATTTTATCAGCTCCCACTATCTTCTTTGAGGACATATTTCTCTTCACAGAAGACAGCTTTCAGGACGACAATTATTCCAATATCGTCTGGCCAATAACTGTAATGTCCAAACTCTTTAGACATTTACAAATTCACATCGCGATAATACCTGACTTTTAAATCAGGTTTGTTCATAATTCACATCTTATATGAATTATTTGGTTTCCATATCTTATATGGACACACACTGACTTACTTGGAACCATCTTTAAAATATGGACATCTAATGTTCATATTCATGTTCAAAAGGATAAGAATTAGGCAAATCTTATTATGTATTACACCATATCTTAATAAGGTGCAATTCCTCATTCCATCATATTTCTATGATGCACAATGAGGACCAATCGAACGAGGATACAATTATCCTCTTAATGATTTATGTAAATCATATACTAAAGTATCAATTTTCTTGATCAAATCAAAAATTCTAATACTTCATATTGATCTTATATCTTAATCTCTCAGATGCATTCGACTTGTACTTCAGTAAGTACATACAGTCGAATCATTCCAAGAGTAAACTATAAGGTATGTCAATAGTAGTGATTATCTTTTTGGCCTTTGAGCTGTTTACATCAATATGTATCAGCATCAATAATTTCTTATTGCACAACCCTATGTACAATACCATAGATAATCAAGATTCACACAGTTCATTTCTATAGGAGACTTGTGAACATTCATCGCATGAATGTCACTTCAAGAATCTATAGTGCATTGACTGATTCGAACAATTATTATTCTTTTCAATCAATGTTATTCTTGATTTCTCATGCAACTAAATAACAATTATTTAGTTTCATATTAGACTCATATAGATATACAAAGATTTACTGTCTAACAGTAATCTATGAATATCATGAACAATAGTTGAGTCTAACTCAACACTTACATTTTCTCAATTTCTTTTTGCTTGTCTAAGTCTGCACACTATCGCAGCTATGGGAATCATTTCCAATATCTCATATTGGACACACTAATTCTCCATTAGACATGCAAAAGACGATAATAAGAATATATGAAACTCCTTTCAAGTTCCATATTCGTTTTGCCTTTACCAGTATCCTTATATTGGTTGCAGTGGGAGAACTGCTACTTCTCTATCTCAGCTGACTTTTCTTTGTCCTTTCAGGTGTAGGTTCGACCGTTTAAAATCTTACCACTTGCCTTTCTCAAAGGCATATCATAAATATCTCTTCATCTTAGTATATCTAAATAAGAGATTTCATGACACTAATTGCCTTTCAAATAGGCATATCATGAGTACCTCTTCACCTTGATCTATCCAAGTAAGAGGATTCATGATATCTGAATAGGATAGTGACTTTCACTCGGTCCTGAAGACATTCTTCAGAGTTTTTTAGTCAGCCTGAGTATGAGAAGTATTGGCATCCTATATGCCAACTTCTCGAATAGATGACATTCTAGTGAATCGAAGGAAATAACGTGATTTAAACAGATAGTTCTTATAATTCAATTATGGTCTTTTATCTTCAATTATTTCCCACTATTTTTCGACGGACTGTATAACTTTCAGGTATATAGAACGAAAGACTTCGACGGTCTTCTAGTGAGGATCAGAGTCTCCAAGAATTACAGTATGACCTCGGGTAAACACATAGTATCATACCATTATCTTAGAGAAACCATCTCATGGTAATTGCAACTCCTTACAATATCCGATCTTATTTCGGCTCCCAAGTCTTTAATGGTCCCGGATAAACACAGTAGACCATTATATCTGGTCTAAGCTTTACCATCAATACGTGACAGAGTAGAGTAAGAATGCAACTCCTAGGTAAACACAAGGAACACCGTTCCTCTATTCTAATCTCAAGGCATCATAATGCCATAGTTAATAGTCCTTTCATCAGATGGTGGCAGATCTCGGGTAAACACATAGAAACTGTCATCACTTAATCAAGTTCTAAGAACTATATTGATGGAGAGCCACGCGGTACATTCTCAATGACTCGCGCTCTGGCTTAGACTTTATGTTGAAGGTTTTGTTTATATTAAGTTGGTCTCATCTTAGGTGATAGTTTATAAATATATCGAATATATTTAATTATACCTTGATATTAGCAATCGATTCATAATCAGTAACTAAAAGCATGTATCATCCATACATGTTCATTATGTGGTCATGGACAGCACGGTGATTAACTGGAGCCAAACAATTAATCACCAAAACTATATAACACTTATATAATCTAAACATGCAAACACATAGCCACTGGTGATCTCATCTCCTGTCGCCTTCCTGGTTGCATTTGTGGATAATCCTCGCCTCTGCTCGGTCGGCGCGATCAAATACAAATAATATTTATTTTGAAATAATTTCAAATACAAATAAATTGTAAAAGAAAGCCTTATGGCCGAGTACAATATCAGAGGGAGATAGAATTACAATGGAATGGAGAGAGGGAGGCACGCAAGCCTCATTAATTAACATTTAATTAATGAACATCACACTCCACAACAATCTACAAAATCAGACACCATCACATGATATGAAATTTAACTAAGTGCATGTCCATAACCACCATAAATTTTAACCATCCACACATGATAGAGCATATCACATGAAGGCTAAAATTTTTGAAAATATAATAATTTTGGCTTTCTTAAAACCTAGGTACCAATCAAAATTAGATAATTTGAATTTTCGAAAATCTCATTTTCTAACATGCAATAAATCTAATTTAAAGCATTAAACACATCAACATGCGCATACAAAGCTAAAATTAAAATTTTAAAATATTCCATGCAAAATTTAGAACATTTCTAAATTAATCAATCTAACACATAGATTAATATTAATTCACATTAATAACAATTATTAATGTAAAACAATCTAACATTTAGATAGAATTAAAAATTCCTAAATAATACTTATAAAAGAATTTTCAATTCATATTATTAACCCCTTAACAACTCCTTGTTAAAACCCCTTAATTAAATCATATTTCTCAATAACATTTATTAAGAAATAATAATTAGAATATTTCTAATTAACGTAGTCTAACATCTTACACTTAATTGAATCCTTTAATAACATTTATAAAAGATTAAATTCCAAGTATATTAGATAATTAAAACCAATAATTAAGAGATACTTGAGTAAACTAATTAATAATCTTAATAACTATTATTAAGACTTAATTAATCCTTAATAACTTTTATTAAGGTTTATTACTCAAGAAACAATTAACTTAATTATAACAATTATAAAAAGTTAATTAATCACTTAATAACTATTATTAAGTGTCCCTCAATCATTAAAACAATTTCCTAACAACAATTGCTAAGAAACTATTAATATTAATCTAATCACTTAAGTAATTAACATCATTCGTTGATTAATTTTAAAGTCATAACTTAATCAGATTAACAACGATTGTTAATTATAATTTAAGATCAAAATTTTAAATATTAACTCCTTTACTTACATTAATTAAAGGTAAATCAACATATCATGTTAATTATGTTTAAGATCACATCTTAAAATTAAACTCCTTTATTATTTAATAAAAAGATATTAACAACGATTGTTAATAACTAAATTAAGATCTCATCTTAATTAACCCCCTTTTAATCATTCAGATCAAATATATTAAATTAACAACAATTGTTAATTAAATTAAGATCATATCTTAAATAACCTTCTAATAATTTTATTAAAAGGATTTAACAACACTTGTTAAATCTAATTAAGATCATATCTTAATAATAACCCTTAATTAACTGGAAATTATTTATTAAAGTCTAAAACATATTTTAAACTTTATTTAAAGCAATTCTCAATTAATTAGAAGTGGGTTAAAACATTAATAAAAAAAATTTAGAAGGTTAAATGGGGTTTAGGGGTTTAAATAAGGGGTTAAAGGGTTGATTGGGGTTTTATTGGGCTAGGGTTAAAGGGTTAAATGGGCCTAGCACATAAAAACCAGAAAAAGGCTCGGTCTGGTCCGGCCTGGCTCGAGCCAGGCGGGGCCCTGGCTCGGGCGACCTGGTTGAGCCAGGTCGTGCGCCTGGCATGCCCGGGCTAGGCCCAGGCCGCCCGGCCGAATCGGCTCGGGGCCGGCCGGTCCAGGCGCCCAGCGCCTGGTTCGGCCGGTACCCCTTCGTTTAGGGTTTTTGCCCCCTGTTTGAAGCTGGTTTTGGGCACCGCCGCCGGCAGCGATGGTGGCCGGAATCCGCAGGGGAAAGTCACCCCTTCCATTTCCCCCGTCAGTGGTGGCCGGCCGGCCGGCGACTCCTTCGCCGCCAGTGAACCTCCAAAGATGGAGATTTGTGCAGTTTCGCAGATTTCAAGTTTTCCACAATCCTTTTCAACTCTTGAAAATTATGGGAAGAAAAGCTCTACCGGCCGCCATAGAAATTTTCCGGGGATGGTGAGGGGTAGCTGGTCATACCAGCAAACCCACAGAGATGGTCCAACCATCGTTAATCCCTTTTTTAAAGCCCACAAATCCGGTTCTTCATCTCTATGAAGAACGCGATGAAACCTTCAAAATTTTCGTTTTTCGCACAGAAAAATTAAATTCGATATTCTAAGTTTATCCCATGAACAATATCTATGAGGAAAAACGAATTTATGCATGAAATAATTTAGAATAATAATTTTATCGTTCCGGAGCGGATCAGAGCGGAACCTGACTCTGATACCACTGTTGGGATCCGGGTGGGACGCGAAAAACGCAGCGGAAACGAAGAACAAAATTAAACCCGCCCGATGCCCGCTGATCAGATTCAGAACTTAAAACGCAAACCGAAAAATCGGGTTCGAATCTGATTACCGTGCGCGGATTCGAATCCGCTTCCGTCTCGGTTCTGTCGAGGCGATGCCGCGAGCCGCAAAAGCGTTCGGCCTCCAGCGATATCCACGCAATCCTCCGCGGTGGTTCGTCCTCGATCCCTCGTCCGTATCAGCTCGCTCGCTACAGATCCGTCGCCGCAACGATTGCAGAAATCCCGCTGACGGGAATTCCCGACTTTCGGGAATCACACACGGCGGAGACAGAAACTGTCTCGGCGCCTCGAACGGGACGCCCAGAGGAGGAGAGAGAAAAGGGGGGATGACGGCCAGCAAGGGAAATCCTGGAGCTTGGCCCAGGGTTTCTCAACAGCGCGTATATATATTAAGTCGGCGCGACTTTTCAGAAAAGTTCCCGAGTTAATATAAATCCCACTTATGTACCACCGACTGAGAATCTTATTGCGTGTGACCCTCTAGGCCCATTTACCAGTCCGATTTTCAGCCCGTTTAGTCCAATAACTAGTTATTGACTTATTGTAATTAATTAATATCTAGATATTAACTAATTACTTAACCGAATTGACATCGCATATAAATTCGGTCGGACTTCTGATCAAGTTGGGTGCCAAGCAACACCGCATGATCCCGGAAGGTAATGGGGTTCAGCAACCCACTCATGGAACCTGTCCGTCCATAGTTACCACGTGGCTATAATCCTTCGTTCGCACAATGCTCTCGAGTTAACCTGGGGTATGGTCAACTGTCAAACCGTAGATTGTCAACTCACCTGAATCATACTCCGCTTTACAATATCCGAAAACTACTTTTCTGATATTGTTTCTGCTCTGGCCAGAGACTCCTGCGGATCTATTCTAGAGCATTCTCTCTCCGGTTACCTGAGAGCGAACGATCCTTTATTGAACACACAATCACCTTCGAAGGTCTTCCGCTGGACCCGATCCTTGACTATTTGAGATCCCGTGGATAGGGATTCGTAGGTCAAGGTCAAAGTCCAGAAGTCCACCGACAAGGTGTCTTTGGTGTCTCAAGTCCAAGGATCAACCACGCCACTGTGACGATGAATCAAGCCGATTGACAGTCAGGTAAATTACCGTTCGGCGATTCATGTCGGATCAGTTCAGTGAACTCATTCCCCAATGAGCACCTATAGGTTTACCATTGTGTCTCCACACTAGTAACTAACGAGATCAGTCACTCTCATCATATGAGCTAGAATAACCTGTATTAGTCTAACCGGATGTTTGATGTCCTTCTCAAACATCCTACGACTAGGAACAATTGAGAATATGTGTTTATAAGTCATCAGTCTCATTATTATGATCTCATCATAATATGATGACTATTGCATATATTCATGGACTTCATTATGCACAATTATGAATATGCCAATCTACATAATGAATTTAATGTCATTGATTAGTGAACCAGATTGAAATAGGTGCCTTATGATTGGCTTAGAGGACACCTATATCCATCAAAAGGAGTCTGCTCCAAGATGGTGCTGGAGAGACGTGCTCCATATGGCCGGGAGACCATCTGCTACATTTCCTTCCTCATCTTTGTTAATCTCCGGTCTAGCTCCAGAGTTGTTGAAGTAGCGGCTGAATGCCCTTCGGCCTCGGTCGGATGAAATCCGGACGAAGCATTGTCCTGCTCCGTCATAATATGACTGGCGCGAGGAATTCGGCCTTGCGGCCCGAATGGTTCGCTACGCGCCGATGCTGCTTCGTTGTGAAACGCCCGCGAGGGCGTTGGCTGTCCCTTCGCAGGTTGAGTAGCAGGGCAGTATTGAGGAAGAGGCGGTACCTGCTGTGCGGGCTGATTCAGCAACCCCATGTGCTGGGCAATAGCAAAAACCATATCTCGCAACGGTGCCAACGAAATAACTGTAGCGGCCAGTGTGGCCACTTGCTGTTGGAGTTCCTCCACTCGGTTGTCCTTGGGAGCGAGGGGCTTTGGTATTGCTGGGAGGATGGAACCTTGTGGGAGGATGGACGGAGCACCTTCAGCGTGGAGTGACTGCGCTGGAGTCGCTCGCGTCTCCGCCTCATCTTGGCCGGATCGTCTGGTCACTGGTCGATGAGACATGGCTGTAACGCTTCTTTCCCACAGACGGCGCCAAGTGATGTAGCCGAAGCTATTACTAATGGATTCCGAGGGCAGAATCTAGATGTGAACCGAAAGACTAGTTGCCGAAGCGGACCGCGAAGAATCAAGTCGAGACTCCTGCGAGAAGAAGAACCAGTTAGCGAGGGTCCTGGGTTTCGGCCCAGGAGAACCCCCTCCGATGGTTAAGTCAGCCTCTGAGGAAGACTTAATTTATAAGTAAAGAAGGAAGAAGCGTGAGTGCTCAAGGTGTACCTTTTCCGTAATGAATACCCTTCTTTTTATAGCAGAGGATGGAGGTTCTCTTCTTGTAGCAGCCGATATAGGACTATTTTGGGGTTTGAGAGGAAATTGCCGAAATACCCCGTTAATAGGCCGATGGCTAGATAGCAGTTAACCGGAATGGGCCGGGCCCATTTCGGCCTATTATTTGCTATGAATGGGCCGAATACTGTTGTTAACAGAGCCCACCGCTTGGGCCGAATCTGTACCATTTCGATAAGGCGCCTGGGCCGTTTCTGTTCGGTTGACTTGACGGGCCGAATGTGATTCGACTCTTTCTCTTACTTTAGGTCGGCCCCCTAGTGCTGGGCCTAATCGGATTCTCCTCCATCAGATGTTATACACAGTGCATTACAATACATCAAGTCCAGGGATACAACATGTAAGTTACATAGGGACTAGACTTACAAAAACAACCTCTGTTCAACTACACTAAGCTCGTATAGACTTCTCGGTTGCCCCAGGAAGGTCCTCTCCTGAAAGGGGGCTAAATAGTGTAACGACCCGCCACCCTATGACCGGAGACCCGATCACTAAATGGATGTCGGCCCATTAACTGCGGGATAACACTGGGATCCCACACAACACGTCTGGAGGAGTAAGCGTTAAACAAGGCTACATATATCAATCTAACGGACTACAAAGATATAACAAGTGCGTAGGAAGGAAGATAACAATGTCCGTATACAGTCCAACAATAATTACATGGTCCAACAAATTAAATAAGTACAGGCAGAAGTAAAGTACAACAACATCGGGGCATACCCCGGAACTGAGACAGCTGCTGGTCCGCACACCAAGAAGACACCACACGCCGCCACACGCCACGAGGTCCACACCTGAAACCGCAGGGAGTGAGCCACACCAGAATTGGGCTCAGTAGGGATCATCCGATCCCCGCCTCCCACTCACACACCTACAAGTGCAACAATACGGATATATGGCAGTTAAAGAAAGCAGTAAGCATAGCATCCAAATCTGATATGAAACATACGCATAAGCAGTGTAGCAGGAACAATTCTAAGCAACCCAAAGAACCCAACACAAAGTCACGTCTCACAGTCAAAGTCCACAAAGCGACTGAACCACACTGTCGACCGAAGTCAAACGTCGCCTCACAACACTACCACCACTACTCACGCCTGTCCGCTCCTACAGTGTTCCGGGGCACTGTAGGGTGAGGCAGTGAGTCAAACTAGGACTAGCTGGGACCAATGTACCACCACGGCCCAGCTACGTGTGCACACAAGCAGTCTAGACTACTGTCCTACCGACCGGATTGCCTCCACGCCAGGCCTCGGCGCTTCAGGAGGGCCCTGGGGACCGGCGAACCCCCGTCAAGACGAAGCTAGAGGAACTACCCACAACCCTAACCTCCCGGGCTGCGTCAGGCCAAAGGGCGAAAAGTACCACTCGTAACCTTGATCAAAGGTCACATCAGGCCCAGTGGCTACAGGGGTAAAACAACTCCAATAGTACCACAACCAGCTCCACAGCAAGAAACGCGCCGGAAGCTGCCACGACAAACAGGGAAAACCCCGACCCGCTGAGACCAAACAACAACCCCTCGGATAGCACACCGGCTACTCCAGCCCGACGGGCTCAAGGTGGTCCTGCTTCCCTCAGCCAAAGGTAAAACACAACATTTACCCCTCCTCCCACCGGTACGGCACAATGCCTCACAGACACCATGGCCCTTCCCCATCGGCCCAAGGTGACATACGTAAACCACAGTTATTCCGATTCCATATTCGCATAAGCACACACACACATATAACATGATTCCATTCGCATATTAAACCTTCGTCTCAGCGTACAACTTAAAGCATGCATTTGAACCTTCCAACCGTGAAACATGTGTAAAATAACAGGAGTTAGGCAGTTCTGTCTTGAATCGCGTCGACCGAGGTCGACGCCATTCAAGCCCCTCAAACAGGTTCATTTAAAACAACTCATGCCTTAAAACACGTCCACCTGGGAAGCCGCCCTTTTAAAATGCGTCAGAACCCACAGACGGCATTCACCCCAGAATTTCAGATTTGCAGAAGCCTCAGTCGGGGTGATTTCCTGCCTAAAAGGCGTCATGATGGTTCGACGTCCTTCTAAAAGGCGTCGTCCATACATGACGTCTTTTAGCGCCAGAACCCCGTACTCACGAAACCTCGAACAGGGAGGTTTCTGCCCTAAAAGGCGTCGTACTGCCCTGACGTCCTTCTAAAAGGCGTCGACCAGGCACGACGCCGTTTAGCGCCAGAGACCTGGTTCCCTGGTTCGATCCGAGGGTCTCTCCCTTAACCCCAAACACCCCGAAAATGCCCAAAACAGAAGGGGGAGAAACGGGAAATCAAACTACCACAAGCATGCTACAATTCCACAATCCCAAACACAGCCATTCCCACAAGAAAACCCCCTAAACATGCTCATTCTAACCCAAAACACATCATGCCACGCCAAGGAAACCATAAACAAGATAATCACGATTCATGCAAGGTTCGTCCCCCTACCGGTTCTTGAATTCCTCCAAGCTCCGTTCCTCCGACCCGCCGCACCGCAAACCGCCGCCGGTACCCTCGAGGACGCCCTCACTCCGCCGGGACGTCGGCCGCCGTCCGGAGAATGGAACGCCGCGAAGGAAGTGGTGGTGGTAGAGGTGAGAGGTAGGGAGGTGTTGGAGTGGTGGAAGAGGAAGAAGAGGAAGGGAAGGGGAAAAGAGGGCGGAGAGGGCGAAGAGAGAGAAGGTGGAGGCGAAGAATGAGGGAAAGAAGGGGAGGCTCGCGGGGTCAATCTGAATCTGGCTAAAACGTGTCGATTGAGACAGACGCCAATCAGTCTGACAGGACGGGCCGTACTGACAGCGCTCTGAAACGCGTCGCTCACCACAGATGCCGTTCAGACGACAGGACAGGCCGTACTGACAATGCTCTGGCGCCGCACACTGACACCACAGGGGTCGCAGTCTGAATCGCGTCGTCCATCGTGGACGCCGTTCAGACGACGAGACAGGGGCCGTACTCTTGCGGCCCGAAACCCGCCCACGTGGCGCCCACGTGGCACAACAGCAAGCAGACTTAAATGGCGTCTACACAGACAGACGCCTTTTGAAAGGCGTCGATCAGTGCCGACGTCATTCATTCAGAAATCTCAAGACCCCTCAGGGTCAAAACCAGGGGATCCGGCCCGAACCCGACCCGAATACTGAACCCGAAACCTCAGTCCTTACATTCTCCCCCTGTAAGGACTGAGGTTTCGGGTTCAGTATTGGGGTCGGGTTCGGGCTGGATCCCCTGGTTTGGACCCTGAGGGGGGGGTCTTGAGAGTTCAGACTGAATGACGTCTGCACTGCTCGACGCCTTTCAAAAGGCGTCAGGGTGTGTGGACGCCATCTAGGTCTGCTTGTTGTTGTGCCACGTGTGCGCCACGTGGGCGGGTTTCGGGCCGCGAGAGTACGGCCCCTGTCATATCGTCTGAACGGCGTCCAGGTAGGTCGACGCGATTCAGACTGCGACCCTGCAGTGTCAGTGTGCGGCGCCAGAGCGTTGTCAGTACGGCCTGTCCTGTTGTCTGAACGGCGTCCGCGGAGAGTGATGCGTTTCAGACCGCTGTCAGTACGGCCCGTCCTGTCAGACTGATTGGCGTCTGCCTCGATCGACGCGTTTTACCTAGATTTTGATTGACCCCGCGAGCCTCCCCTTCATTCCCTCATTTTCGCCTTCTCACTCTCTCTCTTTGCCCTCTCCGCTCTCTCCGCCCTCCTTCCTCCCTTCCCTTCCTCTCCTTCCTCTTCCATCACTCCATAGCCCCCTTACCTCTCACCTCTACCTCCACCACCTCCTTCGCGGCGTTCCATTCTCCGGACGGCGGCCGACGTCCCGGCGGAGTGGCGGCGTCCTCGAGGGTACCGGCGGCGGTCTGCGGTGCGGCGGGTCGGCGGCGAGGAGCTTGGAGGAGTTCAAGAACCGGTAGGGGGACGAACCTTGCATGCGTTGCTCGTGTTTTCCTTGGCGTGACATGATGTGTTTGGGCTAGATTGAGCATGTTTAGGGGATTTCCTTGTGGGAATGGCTGTATTTGTGAACGTGGATTCGTAGCATGCTTGTGGCGGTTGAATTCCTCTTCCTCCCCTTCTTGTTTTGGGGCTTTTTCGAAGTGTTTGGGGTTAAGGGAGAAACCCTCGGTTCGAACCAGGGAACCAGGTTTCTGGCGCTAAACGGCGTCGTGCCTGGTCAACGCCTTTTAGAAGGACGTCAGGGCAGTACGACGCCTTTTAGGGGCAGAAACCTCCCTGTTCGAGGTTTCACAAATAGGGGTTCTGGCGCTAAATGACGTCATGAATGGACGACGCCTTTTCGAAAGGACGTCGGGCCATCATGACGCCATTTAGGCAGGAAATCACCCCGAGTGAGGGTATGTAAATCTGGAATTTCGATGTGAATGGCGTCTGTGGACGTGGACGCGTTTTAAAGGGCGACTCCCTATGACGACGCGTTTCAAGGAATAATCTGGCTATTAAATGAACCTGTCTGAGGGGCTTGAATGGCGTCGACCTCGGTCGACGCAATTCAAGACAGAACTGTCTAAGTGCTGGTTTTAACATGTGTTTCAATGTTGGGCGGTTCAAATGCATGTTTTACGTTGTACACAGAGATTGAGGACTTATGCGTGAGTGGAATTACATCATGTTATATGTGTGTATGTGCTTATACAACTGTGGAACGGAATGACTGTGGTTTACGTTTGTCACCATGGACCGATGGGGACAAGGTCATGGTGTCTGTGAGGCATTGTGCCGTACCGGTGGGAGAAGGGGTACATGTTGTGGTTTACCTTTGGCTGAGGGAAGCAGAACTACCTTGAGCCCGTCGGGCCGGAGTAGCTGGTGCGCTATCCGAGGGGTTGCTGCTTGACCTCAGCGGGTCGGGTTTCCCTGTTTGTCGTGGCAGCTTCCGGCGCGTTTCTTCCTGTGGAGCTGGTTGTGGAGTTGTTTTACCCCTGTAGCCACTGGGCCTGATGTGACCTTTGATCAAGGTTACGAGTGGTACCCTTAGCCCTTTGGCCTGACGCAGCCCAGGAGGTTAGGGTTGTGGGTAGTTCCCGTAGCTTCGGCTTGACGGGGGTTTGCCGGTCCCCATGGCCCTCCTGAAAGCGCTGAGGCCTAGCGTGGAGGCAATCCGGTGGGTAGGACAGTAGTCTAGACTACTTGTGTGCACACGTAGCTGGGCAGTGGCAGTACACTGGTCCCAGCTAGTCCTAGTTTGGCTCACTGCCTCACCCTACAGTGCCCCGGAACACTGTAGGGGTGGACAGGCGTGAGCAGTGGTGGTAGTGGTGGGAGGCGACGTTTGACTTCGATCGACAGTGTGGTTCAGTCGCTTTGTGGACTTTGGCTGTGAGACGTGACTCTGTGTTGGGTTCTTCGGGTTGCTTAGAACTGTTCTTGCTACACTGCTCATCGTACGTTTCTTATCAGATTTAGGTGCTGTGTTTACTGCTTTACTTAATTGCCATATATCTGTGTTGTTACACTTGTGGGTGTGTGAGTGGGAGGCAGGGGATCGGATGATCCCTACGGAGCACAATTCTGGTGTGGCTCACTCCCTGCGGTTTCAGGTGTGGACCTCGCGACGTGTGGTGGCGTGTGGTGCCTTCTTGGTGTGCGGACCAGCAGCTGTCTCAGTTTCGGGGTATGCCCGATGTTGTTGTACTTTCCTTCTGCCTGTACATATTTAATTTGTTGGACTATGTAATTATTGTTGGACTGTATACGGACATTGTTATCTTCTTTCCTGCGCACTTGTTATACCTTTGTGGTCCGTGTGATTGTTATATTTAGCCTTGTTTAGCACTTACTCCTCCAGATGTGTTGTGTGGGATCCGGGTGTGAACCCGTAGTTAATGGGCCGACATCCATTTAGTGATCGGGTCTCCGGTCATAGGATGGCGGGTCGTTACAGATGGTATCAGAGCTCAATCTGGTCGAGTAGGTGGTAAACTGGGTTAGATATTATAGTCCAACAATAAGTACGAGTCTGTACAGGCGATGGCTGCTGGTGTAGATTCGTAGGTTTTGACGTGTTGTTGTTCGATTTGCGTGTTGTGGGGTAGTGATGGCGCCGAAGAGGAGAGTTCCGTTGGCTCGTGGTTCGAGAGCAGATGATAGTGGTTCGAGGGCAGAAGGACATAATGTGGATCGATTCATGGAAGCTAGGATTGGGGCTATGTCTAGATACCAGCAGGGAGGTGGAAGTGAGGGGTCCAATTCCCGAGGTGGCCAATCCATGGTGATGGAGCGGTTCTTGAAGCTGAAGCCCCCTTCTTTCACGGGTCAACCTGTTCCAGATGCGGCAGCTCATTGGATTAAGGAAGTGGAGAAGGCGTTTGATGTTCTAGAATGTGCTGAGAGTGACAAGACCTTGTTGGCAACCTACTTGCTGAAGGACGATGCTTATGATTGGTGGGTCACCATCAAGGGGTTGATGTTTCCAGATAAGTCCTTGAGAGAGATTCCTTGGGAAGGCTTTGTAAGAGAGTTTGGCGGGCAGTACTTTTCGAGGCACGTTCGTAGGGCCAAGGAAAGGGAGTTTATGGAATTGGTGCAGGATGGTATGTCAGTTCTAGAATATCAGATGAAATTTGTAGCTCTGGGAAGATTTGCTCCACACATATCTGAGCGTGAGGATCTTAGGACGGAGAAATTTGTGGATGGACTTCGGCATGATCTGAGGGAATTTGTGGCAGCTCATTGTTGTAAGGATCTGGCGTCAGCAATTCGGTGCACGGCAGCAGTGGAGATGCAGTTCCAACACACGGCGAAGGAGTCGGAGCATTCAGCACAAGGGAAGCAGCAAAGCAGGGATAGATCAGCGGTCTTTTCGTCAGGTGGTTCGAGTTCCTTTGAGGTCGAATTCCAGGAAGTACCTTGTGATGAAGATGAAGATGGTTCGGTTCAGTAGATGCAGACGGAGGTCAGCTGGCAACAGGAAGCGAGGCGGGACGCTGCGGACCGTTGTCCCCGTTGTGGCAGGTTTCATGGAAATCGGATATGTCCTTTGATCACTGGTAGCTGTTTTGGCTGTGATAGGAAGGGACATCTTGCGAGGAACTATCCCCAGAAGAATAAGGCAAGTCAGGAGCCGAGTGGTCCGTAGGTGTTCGAGACGTGAGTGGAGTTGCGTCTCTTTGTGGTAGTCCGAGAGGCTGTGCTAGAAGAGCACTTTTATCTTGTCTTGTTCATAGGTGGTTGCGAACTCTTGTGGCTCTTTTATGTACTGGGGTTTGATGGAGAATCAGTTTTGTAATATGTGCCTTGCCAGCGTATGGTTATTATGATCTTTCAGCTTTTGATAGAATCGAGAATCTTGGTTAGCTTGATGAGAATTTGATTGGCTAATTATGTGGAGCCTTGTGTGTGTGATTGGTGAGGATGATTGTTGTGATCGGTGTGCCGGCATGTGATGGTTAGTCAGGTTATCGTTGAGCGGTTGCAAATTTCGAGGACGAAATTCTTTTAAGGGGGGGAGAATGTAAGGACTGAGGTTTCGGGTTCAGTATTCGGGTCGGGTTCGGGCCGGATCCCCTGGTTTGGACCCTGAGGGGGGGGTCTTGAGAGTTCAGACTGAATGACATCTGCACTGCTCGACGCCTTTCAAAAGGCGTCAGGGTGTGTGGACGCCATTCAGGTCTGCTTGTTGTTGTGCCACGTGTGCGCCACGTGGGCGGGTTTCGGGCCACGAGAGTACGGCCCCTGTCATATCGTCTGAACGGCGTCCAGGTAGGTCGACGCGATTCAGACTGCGACCCTGCGGTGTCAGTGTGCGGCGCCAGAGCGTTATCAGTACGGCCTGTCCTGTCGTCTGAACGGCGTCCGCGGAGAGTGACGCGTTTCAGACCGCTGTCAGTACGGCCCGTCCTGTCAGACTGATTGGCGTCTGCCTCGATCGACGCGTTTTACCTAGATTCTGATTGACCCCGCGAGCCTCCCCTTCATTCCCTCATTTTCGCCTTCTCACTCTCACTCTTCGCCCTCTCCGCTCTCTCCGCCCTCCTTCCTCCCTTCCCTTCCTCTCCTTCCTCTTCCATCACTCCATAGCCCCCTTACCTCTCACCTCTACCTCCACCACCTCCTTCGCGGCGTTCCATTCTCCGGACGGCGGCCGACGTCCCGGCGGAGTGGCGGCGTCCTCGAGGGTACCGGCAACGGTCTGCGGTGCGGCGGGTCGGCGGTGAGGAGCTTGGAGGAGTTCAATAACTGGTAGGGGGACGAACCTTGCATGCGTTGCTCGTGTTTTCCTTGGCGTGACATGATGTGTTTGGGCTAGATTGAGCATGTTTAGGGGGTTTCCTTGTGGGAATGGCTGTATTTGTGAACGTGGATTCGTAGCATGCTTGTGGCGGTTGAATTCCTCTTCCTCCCCTTCTTGTTTTGGGGCTTTTTCGGAGTGTTTGGGGTTAAGGGAGAAACCCTCGGTTCGAACCAGGGAACCAGGTTTCTGGCGCTAAACGGCGTCGTGCCTGGTCGACGCCTTTTAGAAGGACGTCAGGGCAGTACAACGCCTTTTAGGGGCAGAAACCTCCCTGTTCGAGGTTTCACAAATAGGGGTTCTGGCGCTAAATGACGTCATGAATGGACGACGCCTTTTCGAAAGGACGTCGGGCCATCATGACGCCATTTAGGCAGGAAATCACCCCGAGTGAGGGTATGTAAATCTGGAATTTCGATGTGAATGGCGACTATGGACGTGGACGCGTTTTAAAGGGCGACTCCCTATGACGACGCGTTTCAAGGAATAATCTGGCTATTAAATGAACCTGTCTGAGGGGCTTGAATGGCGTCGACCTTGGTCGACGCGATTCAAGACAGAACTGTCTAAGTGCTAGTTTTAACATGTGTTTCACTGTTGGGCGGTTCAAATGCATGTTTTACGTTGTACACTGAGATTGAGGACTTCTGCGTGAGTGGAATTACATCATGTTATATGTGTGTATGTGCTTATACAACTGTGGAACGGAATGACTGTGGTTTACGTTTGTAACCATGGACCGATGGGGACAGGGTCATGGTGTCTGTGAGGCATTGTGCCGTACCGGTGGGAGAAGGGGTACATGTTGTGGTTTACCTATGGCTGAGGGAAGCAGAACCACCTTGAGCCCATCGGGCCGGAGTAGCTGGTGCGCTATCCGAGGGGTTGCTGCTTGACCTCAGCGGGTCGGGTTTCCCTGTTTGTCGTGGCAGCTTCCGGCGCGTTTCTTGCTGTGGAGCTGGTTGTGGAGTTGTTTTACCCCTGTAGCCACTGGGCCTGATGTGACCTTTGATCAAGGTTACGAGTGGTACCCTTAGCCCTTTGGCCTGACGCAGCCCGGGAGGTTAGGGTTGTGGGTAGTTCCTGTAGCTTCGGCTTGACGGGGGTTTGCCGGTCCTCATGGCCCTCCTGAAAGCGCTGAGGCCTAGCGTGGAGGCAATCCGGTGGGTAGGACAGTAGTCTAGACTGCTTGTGTGCATACGTAGATGGGCAGTGGCAGTACACTGGTCCCAGCTAGTCCTAGTTTGGCTCACTGCCTCACCCTACAGTGCCCCGGAACACTGTAGGGGTGGACAGGCGTGAGCAGTGGTGGTAGTGTTGCGAGGCGACGTTTGACTTCGGTCGACAGTGTGGTTCAGTCGCTTTGTGGACTTTGGCTGTGAGATGTGACTCTGTGCTGGGTTCTTCGGGTTGCTTAGAACTGTTCTTGCTACACTGCTTATCGTACGTTTCTTATCAGATTTAGGTGCTGTGTTTACTGCTTTACTTAATTGCCATATATCTGTGTTGTTACACTTGTGGGTGTGTGAGTGGGAGGCAGGGGATCGGATGATCCCTATTGAGCCCAATTCTGGTGTGGCTCACTCCCTGCGGTTTCAGGTGTAGACCTCGCGACGTGTGGTGGCGTGTGGTGCCTTCTTGGTGTGCGGACCAGCAGCTGTCTCAGTTCCGGGGTATGCCCCGATGTTGTTGTACTTTCCTTCTGCCTGTACATATTTAATTTGTTGGACCATGTAATTATTGTTGGACTGTATACGGACATTGTTATCTTCCTTCCTGCGCACTTGTTATACCTTTGTGGTCCGTGTGATTGTTATATTTAGCCTTGTTTAGCACTTACTCCTCCAGATGTGTTGTGTGAGATCTGGGTGTGAACCCGTAGTTAATGGGCCGACATCCATTTAGTGATCGGATCTCCGGTCATAGGATGGCGGGTCGTTACACCCCCCCTTAAAAGAATTTCGTCCTCGAAATTGCAACCGCTCACATGATACAAATGGCCAACCATCACACGCCAACAACACTGATTACAACAATCATTCTCACCAATCACACACACAGGGCTCCACATAACTAGCCAATCAAATTCACACCAAGCTAACCGAGATTCTCAATTCTGACAAAAACTAAACGATCAAAATAACCACATATTAGCAAGGCACACATTGCAAAACTGATTCTCCACCAAACCTAAGTACATAAAAGTGCCACAAGAGTTCTCAACCACCTCTGAATAAGACAAGATAAAAGTGCTTATCTAGCACAGCCTCTCGGACCTCCACAAAGAGACGCAACTCCACTCACGCCTTGAACAGCTACTGACCACTCGGCTCCTGACCTGCCCTATTCTTCTGGGGACAGTTCCTCGCGAGATGTCCCTTCCTACCACAGCCAAAACAACTACCAGTGATCAAAGGACATATCCGATTACCATGAAACCTGCCACAACGGGGACAACGATCCGCAACGTCCCGCCTCGCTTCCTGTTTCCAACTAACCTCCGTCTGCATCTGCTGAACCGAACCGTCTTCATCCTCGTCACAAGGTACCTCTTGGAACTCGAGCTCAAAGGAACTTGAACCGCCTGACGAAAAGACCGCTGATCTATCCCTGCTTTGCTGCTTCCCTTGTGCTGAATGCTCTGACTCCTTTGCCATGTGTTGGAACTGCATCTCCACCGCTGCCGCGCACCGAACTGCTGACGCCAGATCCTTACAACAATGGCCTGCCACGAACTCCCTCAGATCATGCCGAAGTCCATCCACAAATTTCTCTGTCCTAAGATCCTCATGCTCAGATATGTGTGGAGCAAATCTTCCCAGAGCTACAAATTTCATCTGATATTCTAGAACTGTCATACCATCCTGCACCAATTCCATAAACTTCCTTTCCTTGGCCCTACGAACGTGCCTCGGAAAGTACTGTCCACCAAACTCACTCACAAAGTCTTCCCAAGGAATCTCTCTCAAGGACCTATCTGGAAACATCAACCCCTTGATGGTAACCCACCAATCATAAGCATCGTCCTTCAGCAAGTAGGTTGCCAACAAGGTCTTGTCACTCTCAGCACATTCTAGACCATCAAACGCCTTCTCCACTTCCTTAATCCAATTAGCTGCCGCATCTGGAACAGGTTGACCCGTGAAATAAGGGGGCTTCAACTTCAAGAACCGCTCCATCACCATGGATTGGCCACCTCGGGAATTGGACCCCTCACCTCCATCTCCCTGCTGATATCTAGACATAGCCCCAATCATAGCTTCCATGAAACGATCCACATTATGCCCTTCTGCTCTCGAACCACCATCATCTGCTCTCGAACCACGAGCCAACGGAACTCTCCTCTTCGGTGCCATCACTACCCCACAGACACGCAAATCGAACCAAAATACGTCAAAACCTATCAATCTATACCAGCAGCCATCACCTATACAGACTCGTACTTATTGTTGGACTATAATATCTAACCTAGTTTACCACATACTCGACCAGACTGAGCTCTGATACCATCTGTAACGACCGGCCATCCTATGACCGGAGACCCGATCACTAAATGGATGTCGGCCCATTAACTGCGGGTTCACACCCGGATCCCACACAACACGTCTGGAGGAGTAAGCGTTAAACAAGGCTACATATATCAATCTCACGGACAACAAAGATATAACAAGTGCGCAGGAAGGAAGATAACAATGTCCATATACAGTCCAACAATAATTACATGGTCCAACAAATTAAATAAGTACAGGCAGAAGTAAAGTACAACAACATCGGGGCATACCCTGGAACTGAGACAGCTGCTGGTCCGCACACCAAGAAGACACCAGACGCCGCCACACGCCACGAGGTCCACACCTGAAACCGCAGGGAGTGAGCCACACCAAAATTGGGCTCAGTAGGGATCATCCGATCCCCGCCTCCCACTCACACACCCACAAGTGCCACAATACGGATATATGGCAGTTAAGTAAAGCAGTAAGCATAGCATCCAAATCTGATATGAAACATACGCATAAGCAGTGTAGCAGGAACAGTTCTAAGCAACCCGAAGAACCCAACACAAAGTCACGTCTCACAGTCAAAGTCCACAAAGCGACTGAACCACACTGTCGACCGAAGTCAAACGTCGCCTCACAACACTACCACCACTACTCACGCCTGTCCGCCCCTACAGTGTTCCGGGGCACTGTAGGGTGAGGCGGTGAGTCAAACTAGGACTAGCTGGGACCAGTGTACCACCACGGCCCAGCTACGTGTGCACACAAGCAGTCTAGACTATTGTCCTACCGACCGGATTGCCTCCACGCCAGGCCTCGGCGCTTCAGGAGGGCCCTGGGGACCGGCGAACTCCCGTCAAGCCGAAGCTACAGGAACTACCCACAACCCTAACCTCTCGGGCTGTGTCAGGCCAAAGGGCGAAGGGTACCACTCGTAACCTTGATCAAAGGTCACATCAGGCCCAGTGGCTACAGGGGTATAACAACTCCAACAGTACCACAACCAGCTCCACAGCAAGAAACGCGCCGGAAGTTGCCACGACAAACAGGGAAAACTCCGACCCGCTGAGACCAAACAGCAACCCCTCGGATAGCACACCGGCTACTCCGGCCCGACGGGCTCAAGGTAGTCCAGCTTCCCTCAGCCAAAGGTAAAACACAACATGTACCCCTCCTCCCACCGGTACGGCACAATGCCTCACAGACACCATGGCCCTTCCCCATCGGCCCAAGGTGACATACGTAAACCACAGTTATTCCGATTCCATATTCGCATAAGCACATACACACATATAACATGATTCCATTCGCATATTAAACCTTCGTCTCAGCGTACAACTTAAAGCATGCATTTGAACCTTCCAACCGTGAAACATGTGTAAAATAACAGGAGTTAGGCAATTCTGTCTTGAACCGCGTCGACCGAGGTCGACGCCATTCAAGCCCCTCAAACAGGTTCATTTAAAACAGTTCATGCCTTAAAATGCGTCCACCTGGGAAGCCGCCCTTTTAAAACGCATCAGAACCCACAAACGCCATTCACCCCAGAATTTCAGATTTGCAGAAGCCTCAGTCGGGGTGATTTCCTGCCTAAAAGGCGTCATGATGGTTCGACGTCCTTCTAAAAGGCGTCGTCCATACATGACGTCTTTTAGCGCCAGAACCCCGTACTCACGAAACCTCGAACAGGGAGGTTTCTGTCCTAAAAGGCGTCGTACTGCCCTGACGTCCTTCTAAAAGGCGTCGACCAGGCACGACGCCGTTTAGCGCCAGAGACCTGGTTCCCTGGTTCGATCCGAGGGTCTCTCCCTTAACCCCAAACACCCCGAAAATGCCCAAAACAGAAGGGGGAGAAACGGGAAATCAAACTACCACAAGCATGCTACAATTCCACAATCCCGAACACAGCCATTCCCACAAGAAAACCCCCTAAACATGCTCATTCTAACCCAAAACACATCATGCCACGCCAAGGAAACCATAAACAAGATAATCACGATTCATGCAAGGTTCGTCCCCCTACCGGTTCTTGAACTCCTCTAAGCTCCGTGCCGCCGACCCGCCGCACCGCAGACCGCCGCCGGTACCCTCGAGGACGCCGCCACTCCGCCGGGACGTCGGCCGCCGTCCGGAGAATGGAACGCCGCGAAGGAAGTGGTGGTGGTAGAGGTGAGAGGTAGGGAGGTGTTGGAGTGGTGGAAGAGGAAGAAGAGGAAGGGAAGGGGAAAAGAGGGCGGAGAGGGCGAAGAGAGAGAAGGTGGAGGCGAAGAATGAGGGAAAGAAGGGGAGGCTCGCGGGGTCAATCTGAATCTGGCTAAAACGCGTCGATCGAGACAGACGCCAATCAGTCTGACAGGACGGGCCGTACTGACAGCGCTCTGAAACGCTTCGCTCACCACGGACGCCGTTCAGACGACAGGACAGGCCGTACTGACAACGCTCTGGCGCTGCACACTGACACCGCAGGGGTCGCAGTCTGAATCGCGTCGTCCATCGTGGACGCCGTTCAGATGACGAGACAGGGGCCGTACTCTCGCGGCCCGAAACCCGCCCACGTGGCACAACAGCAAGCAGACTTAAATGGCGTCTACACAGACAGACGCCTTTTGAAAGGCGTCGATCAGTGCCGACGTCATTCAGTCAGAAATCTCAAGACTCCTCAGGGTCGAAACCAGGGGATCCGGCCCGAACCCTACCCAAATACTGAACCCGAAACCTCAGTCCTTACAAATAGTGTGGATGAGTTTACCGACTCAGCAAGCACATGATACCACTATATGGCTTATCATATATATAAACGTAAAAGACAACATGATATTACTACATAATCATGGTATGATAGAATATAATATAACAAACTTCAACTAATATAGGGATCATGGCAAATCATGGCATGGTCAAGAGAGTATGGCGTAATATGGTATGTATAAGCATAAAGATTCATGGTATGGCATCATGGCGTGACTTGACTTAAACATGGCATGGCATGGCATGAGTATAAGCATAATAGAGGCATGACATAGCATCATGGCATGATGTTTATGGAATAGCATGAAGTCATAAACATATATAACAAACGGATAGCATGAATATTTTCACTTATTTAACAGACATTCATTCAAACCACAACATGAGGAGGTTAGCATGACGTGCAGCCAGTGGTAAGGCAAATGCCCACTGGAGCTTCCACTGCGCAGTAGGGGGACCCACCCGTCCCACCTGGACCGGGAGAACCGTACCCAGGATTTACCCGTTTGCCTCGGGTTACGTCTTTTAATTGTGTCCCCCTCATACGGATGCTTGTATGATTCGGATGCATGGATTCCTAAGGTGGCATTGTCCGTAGCATGTTCAATTTTAACATGAGAGACTTATAGAAATGGGGATTTAGGTATGGGTTGGGTGTTCATTTTGGCAACATAACGGCTTAGTAGCATCTTGGTTGGGGGTTCACTTTGGCAGCGTAACGGCTTAGTAGCATCTTGGTTGGGGGTTCATTTCGGCAGCATAATGGCTTAGTAGCATCTTGGTTGGGGGCATAATGGCTTAGTAGCATTTTGGTTGGGGGTCCATTTCGGCAGCAGAACGGCTTAGTAGCATCTTCTTAAATTTGTAGGACAATACATGTTTGAAAAAACAGGCCATTCGAAATAGAAAAATAACTATGCAAAAAGAATCATGTACTTGCCTTTAAACCAGGAGCTCTCTTGGACACAATAGTAATCCCTTCCTACACGTATGAAGAATCCTGCGAACAGTCCCCACTCATGCTCTAAAATCTCTCTCTCTCTTTCTTTCTCTCTCTTACTCTCTTGGATATGGGCAAGGAGGAAGGAGGGGAAGGTGGGAAGGAAGGGAATGGGATGGGGAGAAATGGGAGGACCACCCTCCTATTTATAGAAGGAAAGGGGTGGGTTAAAGGGGGGTTACTTGAGGGTTAGGTTAACTAGGGTTGGATTACTTAAGGGTTAGGTTACTTGGTGGTCAAGAAACTTAGTTAGATTAACTAGGGTTAAGTCACTTGATGGTCAAGAAACTTTACCAGTATCCTTTATCTTTTAGTGGTATCCTTTAGTACTTTTACACTTTAGTCCTTATATTTTTTATAATTGTATTTATAAAAAAATTGAATTTTAACGATAATCCTATCAAAATTTGAATTTAACAATTATCTAATAATTAAGAATTTGAAAGTTTGAATTTATACGTAATCTTCAATTAAACTCAAAATTTACATGATAATTATCAGATTAATCAACAATAAATTTAATTAATCCTATCCGATAATTATCATAATTTTTTAGATAAAATTTTAATTTTCTGAGTCAGTGCAGTGCTGCAATACGGGTTGGAACAGTGCACTAATAGTGGAAAAATCGGATAATAAATTAATTTTAAACAACTTAATAAAACTAATTAAATAAGTAGTTTAAACGGCCAAGTGGTTGGCCGTCCACACCATGTGGACGGCCACCAACATGGCCGTCCACATGTGGACGCCCACCTTCATGGCCGTCCACCATAGTGGACGGCCACCACCTAGGCCGTTTAGTTTCTCTAAAATTCTTTAGACTGCCACTCCAAATGCCGTAAAATTTTCGGACGGCCACCTCTAGTGCCGTTTAATTTCAAATTGCCGACGGCCACCCCAAGTGCCGTTTAATTTTCAGACGGCCACTCCAAGTGCCGTTTACATGGCCATGGACAGCGGCCCAGCCTGTCGTCCACAACTTGACGGCGGTCCAACCCAGCTGTCCCGACTCCCATTGTCTCCGAAAAAATAAATATTTATGGCCCAAAAAATTAAAATAATATTGAAGAAGTCGAACATGATGTTACAACGGAGATCGTTCTTCCCAGTTGCATCAACAGGCGCCTAAACTTGGCTCTGATACTACTGTTGGGTTCGGTCCTAAGCCCCGGGAAATCACAGAAGCGGAACAACATAAAACAAAAATGATTTCCCAAACTGGTTCGGGCTCTGATTGATGCAACAAAAACGATCTAAATAAATTACACGAGATTTATCACCTTGCACATAATATGTTATCCTGTGAAAATCGATGCTGAACTCCACGTAGCTTTGAGCCGCACAAACGTCCGGCCTCTAGAGCTTAATCCACACCAATCCTTCGCAGCAACGGAGTTCACCTTCTCCAAAACCCGTACAAACCCTCTTGCTGCAGTTAAAGCGGCAGCTTTAACCGCCTCGTTTAACCAAACCCATCTTTAACTGCCACAGTTAAAATAAACCCCATGGTATATTATATATCAATATATTATTATTAGCTTATTTATCAAACAAGCCTAATAATACATATATTATATATATGCCCTTTATATTATTGCATATATACCTTTAAGCAATTTATAAATTCTTTTCCGAAAAGAATTTAATACTTTTAGTATATTTTTCCATACAATAATATTCCATTCTGCAAGAGTTATTTGTGTGTGATCCTCTTGGCCCATTATCACTCTGGTTTAAAGATCCATTAACTTCTAATCTAATTAGAAGTAAATTAAACTAGTTATTCTCAATAACCGTTTAATTTGTTCCGGACCTTTTTGATCACGTTGGGTCAAGCAAATCCGCGTGATCCCAGAGGATGCTGGGTTCATCTTCTCCCTGTCTAGCACCTATAAGTCTTCAGTTACCGTATCGCTATAATCTCTTGCTCATTCTATGAGTCTGATTCGATCGTGTGGTATGGTTTCGTCAAACCACTGGTGATCGTGTCGTTTGACCATGACCTCCATAACAATTTCATGTTCGTTCCAAACGAACCGATACCACCCTGGCCAGGGAATTAGTGGAGCGTCCATATCATGACTCATTAACTGTCTGTGATATACCTGACAATGAACGATCCCCTCTTGACCATTAACGGTCTTCGCATGTATCCCGATGTGGCTAATAATTCAGTGTTTCATGATTTATAGTTAAAGTCACTTAACCAAACATTAAACCACACCAGCCCTCATGCATGACCTCATTAATGTCTCAGGTCAAAAGATCAACGATGCTACTGAGACATATGGATCTTTAGTTGACATTAGGTATAATTAACCATCTGAAGATCCATCAGCAAATCAGTTCAGTGAACATCTTCCCTGGATGAACACCCACACATATGTGTCGGTGCCCCACACCTATGACCATAAGATTGGTCATCTACACATCATGCATGCTGATTTACGAGTAATCAATGTCACAGAGTGATTACTCTCCAATCAGGAACAGTTTAAGGTATGTGTCCATATACAGTCAAACTCACATTCGAGATCCCATCTCGAAATTGACTTTATAACCACATATCCCAGAGACAACGCAAAGCAATCCACAGATTACAAGTTTACGCTCTAATTACTACTTAATTATATTGAATAAGATTGTATAACACATTGGGCCTACACGACTCATAATTGGTCTATAGGATACCCAAAACTAACACTTCAGAGTCCATTTTGCAAGCTTCGCAAGATTAATTCTTTTTGAATAAGAACACTCTGGATTCGAACTATCCATGATCTTTTCTAAGAATTGATGACAAGTGACCTTTTCCCTCATTAATAGCATATATGTCACGTCAGGTTCATTACTATTAGCCTTGAGTTTAGGAAGTCCCAAAAGGAGTTCAGCTTCTTCCAGCAGGATGGTAGTTTCAAAGGAAGTGAAGAGGAAAGTATGGGTTTGAGGATGCCACAATTCAGTCAATACACCCATTGCAGCCCAATCCATAAGCGCGCTCTTGTAATATTTTGCATGGATAATCATTGGATATGCCACTTGGAGATATATGATTGCATGTAGAGGTTAATTTTCCCCACTAACTTGGAAATCTATGGGAGAAAAGAAAACCTTCTTGGACCAGGGAAGAAAGGATATCCCTTAAAAAAAAAAAAGAGAATTGGTTTAGTTCTATCATATTGAAAAGAATTTGGAGCATAGAGAATTTATGTAGAAGAATAAAGAAAAGAAAATTGAATGGGGAAAGAGAGAATAACTTACTTGTAGATTAGGATCTTGCTCACTGAGATGGCCTCCTCCGCTAGAAAGCTTCTCGATCATCTTCTTCGCCCTCTTGTTTGATATGGAATCCTTAGCAGAACTTGCCATCTTCCTTGATTGCTTAATCTCCTTCTTGTTCTTCCCCTCTTTTACTTTCTTTCCCTTGAGGTTTGAAGAGAATTCCTTAGCTTTCCTTCTTAATTGCTTGATGTGTTGGTTTGATTTAAGAAGAGGAGGTTATACAGAGGAGATTTGTGTGTTGGGAATGCCCTTTCTGATTTGGAAGAGGGAATTTAAGGGAGGTAAGTAGAATCCGGATTAGAGTCAGAACATTCCTTTTTCAGTAAGTTAAATGGCGTCTAGACGGGGCGACGTCATTTAAATGACGTCGACTCAGAGAGACGCCTTATAAGAGTTTTCTAACATTTTTCTGAAACTGCATTTTACCTGCTATTTGAGGATGATTATCCCTTTGCATGAAGTTACTGATGAAATTTGAGTGCTAGAAAATTCAAGGAAAGAAAAATGGAGCTGAATTTCAAAAGGGTCCCACTGTGGGAGTTTCACTGAGTCCGTAGCGTGACTAAAACGACGGTTATCTCTATCGTTGCATTCTCTTATGTAATTGGTTTGCATTTTCATTATTATATGATAAATATTTATTAGAGTATATCAAGGATCCTGTGGTTTTGTTGAAACTAGAATTTGAGTTCCCCTCTATCAAAAATAGTGATAATTCTAGAGAATTCTTAATCGTACGGATAAGCAGTTAGACTGTTAATTGGTAGGGATGATGATTTCGCTTTTGTGAAACAGTGCGTTGACAAACGAGCTCCGGCCTAACACTAGATTGCAGGACTGGTGTCTTAACTCATCAATGACAGTTTAACAATATTATCCTTGATTAATTTATATTTTATTTCATTTTAATTTTTCTTTTAGCCTAGCATGCATCATATAGGAATTTAAAATCATTGTGGTAAAAATTAGTTATTTATTAAATTTTAGACCATTGATCAAAATAAATCCCAACGTGATATGAAATATTCCACTCCAAATTGAGTATCTTGATTATCTTTGAGATTTTTTGAAGATATCTTTAGAATGCTATTCTTGTTTGGATTCTTTATCTCATATTTCTTGTTTCCTTTTAAGATCCATCGTGGTTGTAGCACGGTTCCAAAAAAAAAAGATCTATTTATAATAGTGATCTGATCTTAATTAAGATTACCCTTACTCTTATATTCCATGGCCTTAGAAATTAGTATGTGTAATCCATTAACATTAAGATAGACAGTTAGACTCTATCAAATTTCGTCCTAGACTAATTAACATCAGAGTTCATTAGTGAGTTTAAGTAATTTGATTTAATCCAATAACCCAATTATAAAAGCCCATTAACCCAATTATACTATTAAGAATAGCCCACTAATCTAGTTGAAATTTTGGGTTTCGGTGCACTGGATAATACCTTAATTAAATAATGATAACTTTTTATAGAGAATTCGGATTGAGGCATGGTTGATATCGTTGGAAAGAGCATGAAAAGATCTATAAATTTAGAAGACTAATTTTTCCACTTCATATGTTTTAAAGTTCAAATAAATTGATGATTAGCTTTATAAAGGACTACCAATGGAAAATAAGTCCTAAATAGAACTAGGATTCAAATTAGGAAAAAAAAAATGTATAATTAAAGTTATCTACAACTTAAAAAGTTATGTAAGACATATTTGAGTTATATTAGAAGTAGAGGAAAATAATTTTGAGTATAATTAGGATTTTAATTCATAGGTAGAAAAGTTGTACATGGAATCCTACTCGAACTAAGATTCTACACACAGATTTATTGAACACAATTATAGTCTTTTAAGTGTAACTTCGTGTACAAAATTCTAAATTAGTTACGAAGTCTTTCATTAGAAAAATAACTCAAAGTTATAAAATTTTTATGAAGATAATATTTTTAAAATAGGTCTATTACTAATCATAATCATGACATCTTTGAACGAGAACAAAATTTGTAAGATTTCTTAGTTCGGAGTACTCTAAACACTTGGTCAGTAAAATTGAGATAACGTTTTGCACAAAAGTCCAAAAATAATGAAGTTGATGAATTTGGAAAGATATTAAAAAATTCTAAAATTTTGTAGAAGAAGTTTTTTCTAATTCAAATGTTTAAGAGGCCAAATTTAGAGGTTTTTAGAAAAACAAAACTATGTTACATGAATAAAGTCGGATCTGCACTAGGGTTACCACTTTAACTTGAAGAGAAAGGTTTGTGGGGTAAAGATCCACCGCCAAGGAGGAAGAGAGAGTTAATATTAAATATGAAAAGGAGACATAGCTATAAATAAATCCTTGGATTCGTGTTGAAGCCATTAAGGGGTACAACTCTTCTTGCAGAGTAAGTTTATAGTGCTGTTCTTGAGGGAAAAGAGAGAAGAGAAGTTAAACTCTATGAGAGTTAGTTCTAATACTTGAGGATGGTTCCAAGAGACTTAAAGAATGTGAAAAAGAGTTAGAGAATGTAGAAAAGAGCTTAAAAGAGAAATAAACCATAGATAAATAGTAAGGAAGCCATAAGTAGGTGGATAATCCTATGCATGGCCAATTTTATATTAAAGTTATATTATTTTTAAACATTTTCAAGAGATAATTAATTGATAAGAAGCTTGATCTATATCTCAACTTCATGATCATCAAATTTCATATTTTTGTGATCTTGTTTACTATTTATTCTATAATTATTCTCTAAATATATTCATAAGTTGATATTTTTCAACATTAAAAATGGCAAATGCATGCATTATATCATGATTTTATATGTAAAATGGTATGAAATGATAGATAATTTTGTACTGATCCCAACGATACTAATTTTATTCAATTGCCAGTTAAAAATATCGTCATTTCATGTGAAGAACCGAGTGTAATGCATTTGCGGTTTTTCGACAAAGCCGAGTAAATAATAATTTTATTTTGACATAAATGTAATATTTTTCACGAGAACATCTTAATTCACATTTATTTTGTGTGAACATGACATGAAGAGGATGTGGCACACTTGGTTAAGCTTTTAGAGGCTTGTGGGAAGGATGAGAGTTTAATAACCTTTATTTGTTTTGCAAAGAAGAATAAAACAGGAGCAAACTGAGCATACAAAATTAAATATGGTTGCCATAACTCTCTACCCAAGGAGGGCCCTTAGAGCCAGCCGCCGACTATCCTTTCACCTTTCTTTATTTTAAAAACTCTTTTTCCGCTTTAAAATAAGCTCTCTTTCCTTCCTCTCTCCTCTCCTTGCTTTTTCTCTCTCTCCCCCTAGGTTTTCTCTTTATTTTCTCTCACACGCATCTCTCTCTCCCTTTTATTTGTTCTACTGCAACTCTCCCTCTCTCTCTCTGCTTTTCCTCTCTCTTTTTGCTCCCTCTCTCTCTATCTCCATTGCTCTCTCTTTCTCTTGAGCTCTCTCTCTCTCTCTCTTCCCTCCTCTCTCCCTCTCTACTTTTCCCTTCTCTCTCCATACAGGCTAGCGTCAATGCTTGCCTGCATCAGGACGCATGGCACGACGCATGTGTTCACGCCCACCAGGCCTCATCACCCATGCCATAGGCGAACTCGCCCAGCCAGCCATGCGGACCACGTGCCTATCGTCGTACGTCGTACGCCTGCCCACCATACGTCGTACGCCCGTTGTGCGCCCTATTCTTCTGCTCTGTGAATCAGCGCAGTGCACCGGAACCCCTCCACCACTTCTCCAGCAGCCACGAGCGGTCTTTTGCGCCGGCCTCCTCAAGCCTGCGCCTCCTACTTGCACTTGTTGTTCTCTTTTTAGCTTACTTTGCAATAGATTTTTTTTTAGTTCAAGTTGCAGTATTTTATTTCTGCTAATTACTTTGTAGTTTCAAATTTTAATTGTATTATTTTCAGTTTAAGAATAACAGTGACATTAGTTAATTAATTAGTGTGATTTCTTGTCTTTCTGTTAATTTCATCCTCTCCTTTCTAATAGTAGTTATTAAGATTTCTTTCATGGGGATTAATCCATTTGATCAGACTTCATAGTTTTAATAGATTGTGTTGATTAGTTTTAGAGGTAGTTCAAATATTAACTAGACGTTAGAATACACATCATTTAATTGCATGCTTTATAATTCAATCTAGTCACTTTCAAAATCCATCTGTTTTAAGATTTCTAATTTAAAAAAAAAATCTCAAGGTTTTCAAATTTAAAGGTCTATTTCTCTGTGGATCGACTCGGTTCTCACTACGTACTATTTTCAAATCAATTGTGAGTCTCGGTAATATTCGAAGTTGATTGCCATGAGCGTTTAACGACACGCATCGTACACATCAATTTTTGGCGCCGTTGCTGGGGAATTAGATTTCTAGTTTTGTTAATTTTGGATTTAGTGTAACTATTTTCTAGCTAACATTTAGTGTAACTGGGGGAAAGTGAAATTATTGGTGAGTGTGTTCCAACTTTTCCTTTTCCATCTTTCTTTTTTAGTTAGTTTCCTTTTTTATGTAGTTCTTAATTTAGATAGGTTTTGACTATTTTTTTTTTAAAAAAGAGAAGAAAGTCCAGATATAAAAATCTCCTTAAGAAGATTAGAAACTTTCCATGCTAGGCATTCATTATTTTAGGAAAGCATAAATTAATTAATTTTCTTTTCTTAGTCTATTTCCTTGTTTTGTTAAAGATTGCGGGGAAGGTACATGTTTCATTTATAGCGAGTCATTTATGATTGCATAAAAATCCCTTGCTTGATTTGACTGTTGCATTGCATTCAAAAACATTTTAAGGACAATACCTCTAATAACATAAGGTAGGGATTTCATCACCCTTCTTTAGCCCACAAACAACCTTCCTTGCATAGTCATTGCATAAATCCAATAAAAGTAAGTCAAAAAGAGACTCTAGGGTTCGCATTGTGAGTGATTTAAATTTTGGATTGCCTCCACTTTTGGCAACAGTGTCTATGCTAAAGATTAAAAGGCAAACGCCTAAGCAGAACAGTGGTTCCTTAATTAGGTTCCTATGAAAATAGGGGGAGCCTCCCACTACCCCACCTCTTACTTGGCCGTTGATTGATTGTGATTGTGACTTGAAGTGAACCTCATTCACCTTGTGAGAAAATTCACATAAAAGTCTAGATCCAATTTAGGTCATTAGGTTAATTTGCTTGCTAAATTGTTTGCATAGATATCTATATATAAAGGGGAAAGTGAAAATAAAAAAAGAAAAAAAGAAAAAATTGAATACAAGTCCTTCTTCTCTCTCTTCGTCCTAGTGTATATAAGGTAGGAGATCTCAAAGCCCAAACCTTCTAGGACCAATTGCTGAAATCGAGAGAGTTCTTCATCAAAGAAAACCATCTCAAGATCAAATGGCCGAGAATCATGATCCCTCGAAGCAAATGAAGGATTATTTCATTCCAAATCAATATCAACCTTCATCTTGCATTCATTTTTCTCAGAACCCAGCTAATCAATATGAAATTAAATCGAGTACCATTTAGATGCTCTCATCTTTTTATGGGAATACAAATGAAGATCCTTATAAGGATTTAGATGAATTTTTAGAGATCTTTTTCAATGTGAAGATTCATAATTTCACCGATGATGCCCTCAAATTGACTCTTTTTCCCTTTTCGTTGAAGGATAAGACAAATATTGGCTGGGGATTATAGGTAGGCCTATTAGGACATGGGAGGAAATGCAAAAAGAATTTCTCAAGAAGTTCTATCCTATAGGGCGAACCAACACCATGAAAAGGGCCATCACGTGTTTTACCCAAACTCTTAGGGAATTGATTAATGAGTCATGGGAGAGATTGAAAGTATTGCTTAGGAAATGCCCTCATCATGGGCTACTAAAATGGCGAATTGTCCAAGCATTCTAGGAATGGTTGTCTGAACAATTTAGATAGATGGTGGATGCCTCATGTGGAGGGGCCTTTATGATGAAGAGCGAAGATGAGGCCTATGATTTATTTCAAATGCCTAGTGACAACTCCATCAGTCATGCCTTTCTCTCATCTTTTGAGAGGGCAGTTGGGCCATCTAAATGGGTCGGGATGTAAGAACTTAAGACTCGAGGATAGCCTAAATCTAAAATGGACATCAATTTGATCAATCAGAAATTAGATAAGGTAGACATGTTGGCCCATAAGTTGGACCAACTCTTAGCCTTAAATAAAGAAGAACCTACCTACCCACCACCATTTAGTTCATATGAGGGTCCATCTTCTATCCCTCATGACATTTGTGCTTTGTGCGCCAGTCCGGCCCATTAGGTGACCGAATACCCAACTGCGGCCCAACTACCACCATTCATTCAAGAACAAGTCCAGGCCACCCAGGGGTTCTCTAGGCCCGGTAGCGATCATTCTCTAACACTTATAACCCCGGCTGGAGGACTTATCCTAATTTTTCATGGAAGAATCAACAGGTTCCTTTACAAATGTCTAATCCTCCCATACATCAAGCCCAAAAGCCACCCATATCGAACTCCTTTCAACACCAGTCTAACTTTTATGGGAATGCTTATGCAGACCACAGGCCCAATTCCTTTAACCGGCCCATTTCCAAGCCTTCCAACCTGAACAACCAACCCAATATCTTCCTCCACCCACTTACCAACAACCCCCCAAGCCCAACTTTGATGACAAGTTCACACAACTCCAATGATAAGTCATTACTTTTATCATTAAAAGGGGCAAATGGATGCATCAGACTCATAGTTTTATGTGTAAAATAGTATGAAATGATAGATAATTTCGTACCGATCCCAACGGTACCAATTACGTTAAATTATGAGTTAAAAACATCATCATTATATGTGAATAACGGAGTATAACGCGTTTGCGGTTTTTCATCAAAACCGAGATGATAAATAAATTTATATCAGCATAAATATAATGTTATTCACGATAAAAATCTAATTTACATTTATTTTTGTGTAAACAAGACATAAAGTTGTAGTGCAATGGTTAAGGCTCTGGAGACTTGTGAGAGGTCCAATGTTCGAATCTCAGCAGAAATAGCCATCATTTTGGTAAAAAGAATAAAGTGGGGGTAAAACCGTCATTTGTTTCCCTAAAATGGTTTCCCTAATCCTTACCAAGAAGAGGGCAAGAAAAGTCAGCCGCCACCCCCCCTTTCTTTATTTTGAAAAACCCTCTCATTTTAAAAAAATGGATCTCCTCTTCTTTCCCCCTCTCAGATTTTTCCTCCCTCTTTTTCTCCCACGCAGAACCCTCCCTCTCTCTCTCAGATCCTCTCTCTCTCTCTCTCTCTTACTTTTCCCTCTTCTCTCCCACTTTCTCTCTCTTGTCAGGCTCTCTCTCTCCCATGTCTATCTCCCTATTTGCTCCCTCTCTCTGCCTCCAGCGCTCTCTCTCTCCACCTTTTTCTCTCTCTCACTCCATGTGTCTCTCTTCTTGCCCTTTGCCGCGTGCCTGCCTCATCAATCGTACACCGCCAGCGCCATGTGACGCACTTTGTTGCTCCCAGCCACCGTACCGGGGCCCCGCCAGTGCAATGCGGTGCCCTCAGGTGCTCGCCAGCCACCGCGTCAGGCCCCGCCAGGGCTACGCATCAGCACCGTGCCCCGCCAGCCGCCACCCCGGGTCCCATGAGGTCCACATAGCACCCCACGCGTGGGCGAGCATCGTCGCCCATGTCGGGCCTTCCCGCCTCGCGTTGCCGCCCCGTCAGCCCCTCGCTTGCCGCGCCTGCCTTGTGCCCGAGCCAAAGCTACCGAGCACCCTGGTCCACTTCACCTGGCCATCACAGCACACCCCACAGGCTCTGCTTTGTTTGCTGTTGGGCGTATTATGCCTACCCTCCCACTGTTCCACTTTTTAGTTGTTTTATTTTCTGTATATTTTCTTTCTTCCCTCATATTTAATCTTAATGTGTAAGGTTACATAATTCCGTTTTAATTATTGCCAATAGTGTGACTTTGTAATAATTAGTCCCCTTTCAATCTATCTCTCTCCTTCTTTTCTAAGCATGATTATATTTGTTTGGTTTCTAGGATAAGATTTAGTTAGATTTATTTGCCTCTATGAGTTTTAATCAATTAATTTTGTTCAATAGCATTTAAGTTGTGCAAATTAATGTCTTTCAAATAGTTAATCAATTCTCTAATTTTTAGTATGAGATTTACATTAATTAGTTGCTAAATTTATAGGTTAACTTAGGCTTTAGTTTTAAACTCTCACATCATTTAAACTTGTTCAATCAAAGTTCAAAGTTTTCGAAATTAAGAATCTAATTCCTTGTGGATTTGACCCATGCTCACCACTTAATTCATTATATGTGCTTAAAATATGTGAGTTTGGCTTAGATTGAAGTTTGTACAAGTGTTTAACGACACACATGTTTGAACGATCATCCAACAACTCATTTTGACCCAACAACAGTCTATTTCCAAGTTGGAGAGTCAAATGGGGCAGTTAGCTGAGACAACCATAAGGAAGAAAATGGGCCAACTTCCTAGTCAACCCATCATAGCCAATCCGAGGAATCAGCCTCCGGATTTTCTACCTCAATCGGGCCTTTTATCTCAACCCGACCCATTATCACAACCTAAAGGGCCGCAATTCGAAAATGCTAAAGCTATTTCGGCCCTAAGGAATGAAAAGACCTTGGATGACCCATATAAGGCTAGGGAGGTAATAGAAAGTTCAACTAATGGGTCCCATGAGGTCGAAAGTGAGTGTGAGGCAGAGCCCAGTATGGAGAAGTTGGGGGGAGATCCTAAAGGAAAAGAAAAAGTGGATGAAGGCCCAAGCTCATACCAACCAAGGGTGCTTTTCCCAAATGCCTTAGCAGCCAAGCCCAATACAAGGAAGAAACTATCCCAAAATGAGGAGTTTATGGAATTGTTCAAGCAAGTTCAGATCAATATTCCACTCATTTATATCATTAAGCATGTGCCAGCTTATGTTAAATTTCTTAAGGAACTGCGCACACCGAGAAGGGAGTCTAGATTGGCCCCGAAAACTGTTAGGCTTTCGGAGGATGTGAATGCCATTATAATGAACCATCTACCCAAAAAGTTAAAGGACCCCGGGGCACCTTTGATTTCATGTGATGTAGGTGGTGTCACATTTATGTGCTAGTGTGAATCTTTTGCCAACAGCTATCTATGAAAAATTTCATATTAGGGAACTTAAGTCCACATCCATCATCTTACAGTTGGCTGATAAGTCTATGAAAACTCTACGAGGACTTATTGAGGATTTTACTGTAAAAGTCCATGATTGCTATTTTTCTGTGGATTTTCTTATTCTTGATATGGCCTCTTCTGAGGAGCTTATTCATACCCCAATCATCCTAGGACGTCCATTCTTAGCCACCGCCAAAGCTAACATTAATTGTGAAGCTGATATGATGGACCTATCCTTTGGGGGTCAAAAGGTCAAGATCAATGTTTTCAAAGCATTCTAATATCTGGCCTACGAAGAAGAGTGCCACACCATTGATATCTTAGACAATTTGATTGAAGAGGATCCGGTGCTCACACATGACCTTTTGGAAGAAGCTAATGTTCTAAAGGATTCTCTTAACCTCTTAACATCTTGCCACAAGGTGGAACCTTTGCTAGCCCTACAGTCTGAGCCCACTCTACCATCTCTAGAGGATCCTCTTGCACTCGAACTCAAGCCATTACCCGAGTCTCTCAAGTATGTCTTTTTGGGCTCCGACCAAATCCTTCTAGTCATCATCGCGGCGAATCTCACCTCGCCGCAAGAAGCCCAACTAATCAAGGTCCTTAAAGCCCATAAGCGTGCCATTGGGTGGTCGGTGGCAGATTTGAAGGGACTTAGTCCATCCATTTGCATGCATTATATTTGCATGGAAGATAATTCCAAGCTGAGTCACGAAATGCAAAGACGGCTCAATCCAAATATGAAAGAAGTGGTAAAGAAAGAGGTTGCGAAGTGGCTTGATGCGGATATCATTTACCCCATATAGGACAACAACTGGGTCAGCCCAACTCAAGTGGTACCCAAGAAGTCCAGATTTATGGTTATTAAGAATGATCATGGGGAAGAAGTACCCACTAGGCTCACCACGGGATAGAGAGTGTGTATTGATTACAGGAAGCTTAATGTCATGACTAAGAAGGACCACTTTTCACTCTCGTTCATGGATCAGATTCTGGAAAAGTTAGCAGGCCAGAAATTCTTCGGCCTCTTAGATGGATATTCTGGGTATAATCAAGTTGCTATTTATCTGGAAGATCAAGAAAAGACCACCTTTACGTACCCCTACCACACATTTGCTTTCAGGAGAATCCCATTCGGATTATGCAACGCACCTGCTACTTTTCAACGGTGCATGATGGCTATCTTCTCCGACATGGTGGGAGAGTTCCTCGAAGTTTTTATAGATGATTTTTCGATCTTTGGGGGCTCTTTTGAAAATTGCCTAGAAAATCTGAAACAACTGTTGGCTCGATGTATAGAGACCAATCTGATATTTAGTTGGGAGAAGAGCCATTTCATGATTTGCGAGGGCATTGTTGTAGGCTGTCTCTAAAAGGGAGATAGAGGTAGACAAATCTAAGATCGATCTCATATCTAATCTTCCTCCTCCCACCTTAGTCAAACAAATCCATTCATTCCTTGGCCATGCCGGTTTCTATCGCTGGTTCATACAAAATTTCTCCCAAATTGCCTGACCTTTAACTATCCTCCTAGCCAAGGATGTCTCATTCCACCTAGATGAACTATGCATAAAGGCATTCAATTCTTTGAAAGAAGTTTTGACCAAAGCTCCGATTTTTCAATCTCCTGATTGGTCTCTGCCTTTCGAGATCATGTGCGACGCCTCTGATTATGCTATCGGTACGGTATTGGGACAACGGATCAACAAGTGTCCCGTGGTGATCTACTATGCAAGTCACACTACGGAAAATGAGTTATTTGGTTGTGGTTATTGTCCTAGAAAAATTTTGATCTTATCTTTTAGGGGCAAAAGTCATAATTTATTCTGATCACTCGGCTCTGAAATATCTGTTGACCAAGAAGGATGTCAAACCTAGACTCATCAGATGGATCTTACTAATCTAAGAATTTGATTTAGAGATTCAAGATAAAAAGGATTCTAAGAATATGGTAGCCGACCATCTCCCGAATTCTCATTTCTGAAAGTGAACCGATGAAAGATTCATTTCCTGATGAACATCTCTTGGCCATGTCTCATACTATATAGCTCCATGGTTTGCTCATATTGTCAACTACAAGGTGGCCAACCAACTTCCCGAAGGGTGGACCAAAAGTGAGAATGATAGATTCTTCTCCCAGGAGAAGTATTACTTCTGGGAAGATCCCGAACTTTTCAGATTTTGTCCCGTTAAATCATCCGACGATGTATCCTTTAGGAAGAACAACAGAGTGTGTTGAACTTCTACCACAATCTTGCTTGTGGGGGATACTTCACAGGGAAGAAAACTACAACCAAGGTCCTGCAAAGTGGATTTTTTTGTCCCACACTATTTAAAGATGCCCATGAATTCAGCAGAACTTGCATCAATGTCAAGCTGTAAGGAATATGGCAAGAAGGGACATGATGCCACTCAACTCAATTCTAGTGGTTGAAGTCTTTGATGTCTGGGGAATAGACTTTATGGGACCTTTTCCACCTTCTTTTGGACATGAATATATCTTAGTGGCGGTGGGTTATGTCTCCAAGTAGATTGAAGCAGTAGCCACCTGAACCAATGATCATAAAGGGGTCATGAATTCATCTAGAAAAATATATTTTCAAGGTTCAGGTGGCCAAAAGGTATCATAAGTGATGAGGGCACGCATTTCACGAATTTTCAATTTTGATCTTTGTTTAAGAAATATATGATTAATCACAAGCTGGCTACCCCTTATCATCCCCAAACTAGTGGCTAAGTAGAAGTATCCAATGGAGAGATCAAGAGTATTTTGCATCCGTTAGGCCTGATAGGAAAGACTAGTCTGAAAGATTAGACGATGCTTTATGGGCCTATCGGACTGCCTATAAAACTCCTATTGGTATGTCTCCTTATCCTTTGGTTTTTGGAAAAGCCTACCACCTTCTAGTGGAATTGGAACATAGGACGTATTGGGCCATCAAACAAGTCAATCTTGACCTAGCCTAAGCTGGTTCCCATAGAACCTTACAGCTGAGTGAGCTAGAGGAGTTGCGGAATGAAGACTATGAAAACTGTAAGATTTATAAAGCCAAAACTAAAACCTTCCATGACAAACACATTGTGAGGAAATCCTTTCATCCAAATCAAAAAATTTGGCTATTTAACTATAGGCTTCGCTTATTTTCAAGGAAACTGAAATCAAGGTGGGATGGGCCATTCCTGGTCATCAAAGCCTTTGACCATGGTGCTGTTAAATTTTGGATCCAAAAACTGGACAAACATTCACTGTTAATGGTCAACGGTTAAAACCGTTTGTTGAAAATCTTTGAATTGTTCATTGGAGTCCATGGAGCTGAGTGATCCACATTGAATGTACTTTCGTCTGACTGAATACGTTAAACTTAGTGCTTGTTGGGAGATAACCTGACATTTTAAGATCATCTTTTGCTTTTCTTCATTCTCTTTTTAGATCTTCATGCAGCAGTCGGGTCTGGTAAAGTCACCTCCTCATTGCCACAGGTTGTTTCTCTCCTTCCCAATTTTCTTCTGGTTATCATTATTTCATATCTTTTATGCCATTGAGGACAATGCCACCTAAGTTGGGGGATGCAATCATTATGTATTTTTGTATAATCTTTTAAAGAAAACTAATATTTTTCACTGAAAAAAATGGTCAAATTTTTTCAAAAACTTCTTTTTCAGATCCTCAAGCTAGTATGAAATCATTGATAGATACAGGTGGCCTCCAAGCCAATCACGAGGCACCTATTTCAATCTGGTTCAATAATAAATGGCATATATATAATTCATTATGTAGATTGGTGTGTTTATTATTATTGCGCATAATGAAGTCCATGAATGTGTGCAACGGCCATCGGATTATGATGAGATCATAATAATGAGATCGATGACCTATAAACACATATTTTGAATTGTTCCTAGTCGTAAGATGTTTGAAGAGGATATCAAACATCCGGTAAGACTAATACAAGTTATTCCAGCTCATATAATGAAGGTGACTGATCTCGTTAGTTACATGTGTGGAGACACAATGGTGAACCTGTAGGTGCTCATTGGCAAATGAGTTCACTGAACTGATCCGATATGAATCACCGAATGGTAATTTACCTGACTGTCAACTGGCTTGATTCATCGTCACATTGGCGTGGTTGGTCCTTGGACTTGAGACACTAAAGACACCTTGTCGGTGGACTTCTGGGTTTGACCATGGCTTACGAATCCCTATCCACGGGATTTTTAATAGCCAAGGATCGGGTCCAGCGGAAGACCTTAGAAGGTGATTGTGTGTTCAATAGAGGATCGTTCCCTCTTAGGTAACTGGAGAGAGAATGCTCTAGAATAGATCCACAGGAGTCTCTGGCCAGAGTAGACACAATATCAGGAAAGGTGTTTTCGAATATTGTACAACGGAGTCTGATTCAAGTGAGTTGACCATCCAAGGTTTGACAGTTGACCATACCCAAGGTTAACTCGAGAACATTGTGCGAACGAAGGATTATAGCCATTCGGTAACTGTGGACGGACAGGTTCCATGAGTGGGTTGTTGAACCCCATTACCTTCCAAGATCATGCAGTGTTGCTTGGCACCCAACTTGATCGGAAGTCCGACCGAATTTTACATGAGATGTTAGTTCGGTTAAGTAATTAATTAATATCTAGAAATTAATTAATCACAATAAGTCAATAAATAGTTATTGGACTTAACGGGGTGAAAATCGGACTAGTTAATGGGCCTAGAGGGTCACACGCAAACACATTCTCAGTCGGTGGTACTTAAGTGGGATTTATTTTAACTCGGGGACTTTTATGAAAAGTCATGCCCACTTAATATATATATGTGCTGTTGAGAAACTCTGGGCCAAGCTCTAGGAGCTCTCAAGGTTGGCCGTCCCCCTCTCTCTCTCCTCCTCCTCTAGGCACCTTGTTCAAGGTGCTGGGAGACTTTTCGTCTCCGCTGCGCACATTTTCGAGAGTCGGGAATTCCCGTCCGGATGATCTGAACATGGTTGCGATGATTCTTCAACGAGCGAGCTGATCTGGACACGGGATCGAGGATGAACCACCATGGAGGATCACGTGGATACCGCTGGAGGCCGAACGCTTGTGCGGCTAGCGGCATCGCCTTGACAGAACCGAAACGGTCGTGGATTCAAATCCGTGCAAGGTGATGCGATCACAACCTCAATTTTCGATTTTAGTTTTTGTTCCGAACTGGATCAACGAGCATCGGGCGGGTATTTTATTGTTGCTTCCGCTGTGTTCGTCGCGCCCCGCTCGGATCCAGACAATCATTCTTCATTAAGTGAATCTTAAACAAATCAGTTTTGTCTTAGCCAGTTAGATGAAGCCTTCAAAGTTTAGAGTATCCCACTTCACAAGAAGTCACGACAAGAATGATTTTCACACACATACGGCAACTTAAAATGAGTGAAAGACTTTGTGTAAGGATTGAGATTTTCGGATCCGGTTTTTGGGGTCAGACCCTGTAGTTCTGACCCTAGCGGGGCTGGAACCCTGTTCAGTTTCGCGTCGAGCCAGGCTCGACGCGGTTTAAACGGCGTCCGGCGTGGCAGACGCGTTTTAGATTGTGCCACGTGTGTGCCACGTGGGCTGACTTTGGGCCACGAGAGTACGGCCCTATCGTGTCGTCTGAACGGCGTCCGCATGGGACAACGCCTTTCAGACTGCGACTCTGGGATTGTCAGAGTACGGCCCTAACATGTCTCCTGAACGGCGTCTTGATGGAACGACGCGTTTCAGAGTCCTGTCAGAGCAGCCGTCACGTCACCTGATAGGCGTCCGTCCATATCAACGCGTTTTAGCCAGTCTCTGGTTAACCCCGCGAGCCCTCCTTCTTTCCCCCATTTTCTTCCTTCTCTCTTTCTCTCCTCCCTTCCGGCGATTCCGGCGGCAGCCCCTTCTCCTCCCTCTTTTCCTCCCACCACTTCATCCTTCCCTCCACTCCATCACCCACCTAGCTCACACCACTACCACCTCCACTTCCACTGCGGCGTTTTACTCTCCGGACGGCGGCCGACGTCACGGTGGAGTAAGGACGACCACGGCGGTACCGGCGGCGGCGTGGGGCGAGTCGGGTGGACGGCTTGAAGCTTGGAGGAGTTCAAGTAACCGGTAGGGTGACGATTCCCATAGTGTTTTATGTTCGAACCATGATTCTCCCTCTTAAAGCATGTTTTAGATCTACGGTTCTGGGGGGGGGGGGGGGTAGAACAAGCATGCTTAGGAGCTCTTCTTGATGAAATGGGGGATTTCTATGAATTTGGATTCGTGATGTTTGAGTTTGCCTCTCTTTCTCCTCCGTTTTGAGTGATTTTGGGGTTCTTGGAGATGAAAAGGGGAGCCCTCGGGCTCATGACAGATCTGGTTTCTGTGGTTGAAAGACGTCGTGCACGGACGACGCCTTTTTGAAGGGCGTCGGGCCGTCATGACGCCTTTTAAACAGGAACTGCTTTATTGAGGCTCTGTCGGTTCGGGGATTCTGGGACTAAAAGACGTCATGGGTGGACGACGCGATTCGTAATAGCGTCGGATAACCATGACGCCTTTTAAGGCAGAAATCCCCTGATTAATGTTTTCTGCAAATCCTGGATTTCTGTGCTAAATGGCATCTGAGGATGTTGACGCCTCTCAAAAGGCGACCGCTGGTGTCGACGCCTTTTAGGCCAGATTCTGAGGCCGATGTTTTATGAACCAGTAAATGGAGCTTGAATGGCGTCGGCCTTGGGCGACGCGATTCAAGACAGAACTACACTAATTCATGCCAGTAAAATGTGTTCATACTGCTAGATAGATGGTTAATGCATGCTTTAGTGCACTCGATAATGATGGATTCTTCATGACCGGATGGCATTGCGTTGTGTGTCGTGCGATCGCGGGCTTTTCACGTGACCGGATCGTATTGTGCCGGGTTTTGTGTTACTGTGGACCTGGAGTGACAGTTGTAGCGCTTTATCACCCTGTGCTAGTGTGGGTGGAGCACAGCGCCGGTGGGGGCGTGGGCGGGGTGACGCCTAGTGAGAGAGGGTCACCTGGTGAACCCTGGGGTCAGCTAGTACCGGTGTGAGTGTGGTACTTTCAGAGTGTCACTCATGCTGAGGGAAGGAGTAACCACCTGAGCCAGTTGGGCCGGAGTAGCTAGAGTGCTATCCGAGGGGTTTCTGCTTGGTCTCAGCGGGTCGATGTTTTCCCCACTGTTGTTTGTGTGGTTGGCGTGTTCTATCGAGACGGCGGTTGTGGGTTCCCTAGTCGTCTGGTTTAGAAATATGCATGTTTAATACATTTCGACTGCATGTGATTCGCATTGAGATCTAGGAATAGTAATTACCACTGTGCTTGTTACTTTACCGTCAGTTGTATTTTCTTCACTTGTGGGTGTGTGCGTGGGCAGTGGGGATCGAAGGATCCCTACTTAGTCTTGCCTTTGAGACTCACCCCCCTGCGGTTTTCAGATGAGGACTCCCGGCAGACCTAGCGAGGAGAGTGCGGCTGTGTGTTGAGCGCCGTCAGCTGTTATTCCGGGGTATGCCCCGACGTAGTTGTTATTTCATTTCTGGCCTGTATGATTAATTATTCCTTTTATGTTGGAGTATGTAATTATTTGCTGTATCGAGTCGCATTGTAATAACTTTTAATTCCTGCATTTTCATCTCAAATTCAATGCGATGTGAATGTTTAGCTTAGCTTATTATTTATTTCCCAGACTTACTTAGATCCTGGTTTGGATCCAAATTAATGATTCGGTACCCATTTAGTAATCGGATCCCCGATTATAGGGTGGCGGGTCGTTACAGTTGGTATCAGAGCATTCGGTCTGACAAATAAATGAATAACTAGGTTAAATGTCGTGAGTCCGGCAAATAATTACATTATCCCGTACAGGCACGGCAGTAGTATAGGTTTTAGGATTCTAATTAGAACTTTTCGATTTTGTGATTGTAGGTGAGTAGATGGCTCCTAGGAAGAGGATGCCGGTTATTCGAGAGCGGGGAGATGTCCCTAGTGGATCTGAGGCCGGGAGGCCGAGTGTAGAGCAGTTTATGGAGGCTATGATGGACACTATGGCTAGATACCAGACCCGATACCCTAGTGAGATTCCTGAAGCTGAGGCCACCTCACTTCACCGGTCGTGTAAGGATCGAGACTTTCGGATCCGGTTTTCGGGTCGGACCCTGTAGTGCTAGCCCTTGTGAGGGGCGGGGGTTCTAAGTCGAATCGCGTCAGGACCCCGAGACGCGTTTTAAACGGCGTCCACCGTGGCAGACGCGTTTCAGGTTCTGCCACGTGGGTGCCACGTGGACTGACTTTGGGCCGCGAGAGTACGGCCCTGTCAGGTCGTCTGAACGGCGTCCGTGTGAGTCGACGCCTTTCAGACTGCGACTCTGGGTGTTTTAGTACGGCCCTGACAAGTTGTCTAAATGGCGTCTATGTAGGATGACGCGTTTCAGAATCTTGTCAGAGCGGCCGTCATGTCACCTGATAGGCGTCCGTGCATGTCGACGCGTTTTAGCCAGTTTCTGGTTAACCCCGCGAGCCCTCCTTCTTTCCCTCATTTTCTCCTACTCTCCTTCTCTCCTTCTCCTCCGGCGACCGGCGGCGGCCCCCTCCTCCTCCCTCTCTTCCTCACACCATTTCGCCTCTCCCTCCACTCCATCCTCTACCTGGCTCCTAACCCTACCACCCCCACTTCCACTGCGGCGTTCTGCTCTCCGGACGGCGGCCGACGTCACGGTGGGGCTAGGACGACCTCGGCGGTACCGGCGGCGGCGTGGGGAGAGACAGGCGGACGGCTTGGAGCTCGGAGGCGTTCGAGTGTCCGGTAGGGTGACGTTCCCCATAATATCGTGCTTAAAATCATGTTTTTCCTCGTTTATGCATGTGGTAGATCTTTGATTTGGGGGTTAGAATGAGCATGTTTAGGAGTTCGTTTGATGACAAGGGGGATTTCCACGAATGTATTGCTTATGGATAGTATTGTTTCTCTTCTTCCCTCCGTTTTGGGTTTGTTTGGGGTTGGAAAGGGAGCCCTCGGGCTTAGGGCGATCCTGGTTCCTGGGCTTGAAAGACGTCGTGCATGGACGACGCCTTTTTGAAGGGCGTCGGGCTATCACGACACCTTTTAAACAGGAATCGCCTGACAGGCAGTCTGCCAGGTCGGGAATTCAGAGCTTAAAAGACGTCATGGGTGAACGACGCATTTTTGAATGGCGTCAGGCACCCACGACGCCTTTTAAGGCAGAAAATCCCCTGAGTAAAGGTCTTGGAATTCCGGGTTTCTGTGTTGAATGACGTCTAGGGATGTCGACGCCTTTTAAAAGGCGACTACGGGTGTCGACGCCTTTTAAGGCCAGATTCTGGAAACTGATTTATATGAACCTGTACATGGAGCTTGAATGGCGTCGACCTCGGTCGACGCGATTCAAGACAGAATCTCACTAATTCATGTCAGTAAAACGTGTTCATACTGCTAGATAGTTGGTTAGCACATGTTTTAGTGCACCCGATAGAGATGGATTCCTCATGATCGGATGGTTCTATGTGTGTTATGCGATCGCAGGTTTTTTACGTGACCGGATCGCACTGTGTTGGGTTTTCAGTTACTGTGGACCTGGAGTGACATTGTAGCACTTTATCACCCTGTGCTGGTGGGGGCGTGAGCACAGTGCCGGTGGGGGCGTGGGCGGGGTGACGCCTAGCGAGAGAGGGTCACCTGGTGAACCCCGGGGTCAGCTAGTACCGGTGTCGGAGTGGTACATTCGGAGAGTCACTCATGCTGAGGGAAGGGGTAGTCACCTGAGCCGGTTGGGCCGGAGTAGCGAGCGTGCTATCCGAGGGGCTACTCCTTGGTCTCAGCGGGTCAAGGTTTTTCCCACCGTTGTTTGTACGGTCGGCGAGTTCTATCGAGACGGCAGTTGTGGGTTTTCTAACGGTTGATTTAGAATGTGCATGATTATTATATTTCGACTGCATGTGTTCTCACGTAGAGAATTAGATATCATACCTGCCACTACACTTGTTACTCTACTGTTAGCTGTACTTTACACTTGTGGGTGTGTGCGTGGGCGGTGGGGATCGAAGGATCCCTACTGAGTCTTGTCCTGAGACTCACCCCTGCGGTTTTCAGGTGAGGACTCGCAGCAGACTTAGAGCGGCGTGTGCGGCCGGGTGTGGTGTGCCTTCAGCGGTTGTTTCGGGGTATGCCCCGATGTAGTTGTTATTTATCTTTGGCCTGTATGTTTAATTATTTCCTTGTGTTGGAGAATGTAATTATTTGCTGTATCGAGTCGCATTGTAACAATTTTAATTCCTGCACTTTTATTTCAAGTCAATGCGATGTGAATGTTTAGCCTAGTTTATTATTTATTTTCCAGACTTACTAGATCCTGGTTTGGTCCCAAATTAATGATTCGGTACCCATTTAGTAATCGGATCCCCGATTATAGGGTGGCGGGTCGTTACAGTTGGTATCAGAGCATACGGTCTGGCAAATAAATAAATAACTAGGTTAAATGTTGTAATTCGGCAAATAAATACATTATCCCGTACAGGCACGGCGATAGCATAGGTTTTAGGACTAATTAGAACTTTTGATTTTGTAATTGTAGGCGAGTAGATGGCTCCCAGGATGAGGATGCCAGTTATTCGAGAGCGGGGAGATGCCCCTAGTGGGTCTGAGGCAGGGAGGCCGAGTGTTGAGTAGTTTATGGAGGCCATGATGGATACTATGGCTCGATATCAGACTCGAGATCCTAGCGAGGGTTCTAGTACTCGGGGAGGGACCACAGCTACACTTGAGAGGTTCTTGAAGCTGAGGCCACCTCACTTCACCGGTCGTCCCGACCCTGACGAGGCCATTCATTGGCTTAGAGAGATTGAGAAGACTTTTGATACTATGGACTGTGCAGCAGTAGAGAGGACCCCATTGGCTACCTTCATGCTGAAGGATAGCGCCTATGACTGGTGGACCACACTGAAGAGTTTGTCTTATGGGGACAGGAGTCTTAGGGAAATTTCTTGGGAGACCTTTGTCAAGGAATTCAATGCACAATATTTCCCTAGACATGTCCAGCGAGCCAAGGAGAGGGAGTTTATGGATCTGACGCAGGGGAGTATGACGGTACTTGAGTACGAGGCGAAGTTTGTTTCGCTGGGACGGTTCGTGCCTTTCATATCTGGGGATGAGATGCGTCGCACGGAGAGGTTTGTGGATGGGCTTAGGCTCAGTTTGAGGAACTTCGTGGCGTCCCATTGTTGTAAAGACTTGGGGTCAGCTGTTAGGCGAGCAGCAGCTGTGGAGGCTCAACAGATCCAGTCGGCCCGAGAGAGAGGGCAGACTGTTCAGGGGCCAGCGCGAGGCAGGAGTAAGGCAGCGGCACCGGCTCCTTCTGTCGGATCGGGATCGTCTTCTCTCGGCTCCCGATTCAGGAGATTCTTCAGGGGTGGTGGCAGCAGTAGTGGCAGCAGCGGCAGCAGCAGGCCCAGGCAGGGTCAGCAGAGTCAGACAGTGTCCAGTGCACAGCAGGAGCCAGCTCAGAGGCTTCCGGCAGTTTGTCAGCAGTGTGGTGGTGCCCATGGCGGGACTCAGTGTCCCACTCTTCCCAGGAGGTGTTTTACTTGCGGCCAACAGGGCCATCTGGCGAGGCAGTGCCCGCAGGGGCATAGTCAGGGGCAGGGTCATGGCGATCAGAAGAAGCCGAGGACTCAGGGGAGAGTGCTGGCTATCACCAGGAGGGAGGCTCGCGCGTCCAACTTGGTGGAAGGTACACTCTCTGTCCTTGGGAACTCTGCGCATGTGTTGATCGATTCAGGTGCTTCGCATTCTTTTATTTCCGAGCAGTTCCTAGACATTCTTTCTGCACCCGTTGTTGAGTTGTCTGATGGTCTGATGGTTGAGGTTCCTTCTGGAGACTTCATGATATCTTATAATTGTTTGAGGAATGTTCCCTTGACCATTGAGGGTCATGTGCTACCTGCCCAGTTGGTCGTACTTGCTATTCGTGATTTCGATATCATCCTGGGTATGGATTGGTTGGAAGCCTTTTATGCGGAGGTGGACTGCCACAGGAAGAGGGTGCGCTTCTCTATTCCGGACATCCCGACCTTCTTCTTCCAAGGTATTAGGCTTTCTTCTTGAGGTATTCTCATTTCTGCCTTTAAGGCACGGAGGTTGCTTGCTGGTGGCTGCGAGGCTTTCTTAGCCTCTGTTGTTGTTTCTGATGTTCGTGCTAGTCCCAGTCCTTGGGAGGTGCCGGTTGTTTGTGAGTTCGTAGATGTTTTTCTTGAGGAGCTGCCTGGCCTTCCTCCTCAGCGAGAGGTCGAGTTTACCATCGAGCTTGCACCAGGTACGACGCCCTTGTCCAAGGCCCCGTATTGGATGGCGCCAGCCGAACTCGCTGAGTTGAAGGCGCAGTTGCAGGAGTTGCTGGATAAGGGTTTCATTCGTCCCAGTACATCTCCGTGGGGTGCTCCAGTTCTATTTGTCAGGAAGAAGGATGGTTCTTTGAGATTGTGCATCGATTATAGGCAGCTGAACCAAGTGACAATAAAGAATAAGTACCAGCTTCCTAGGATCGATGACTTGATGGATCAGCTGCAGACCGCGAGGGTGTTCTCCAAGATCGATCTGAGATCTGGGTATTATCAGATGAGAATCAGGGATGTGGATGTTAGTAAGACGGCCTTCAGAACTCGATATGGGCATTACGAGTTTTTGGTTATGCCCTTCGGCTTAACCAATGCTCCGGCAGCCTTTATGGATCTGATGAACCGAGTCTTCAGGACCTACCTGGACCAGTTTGTGGTTGTGTTTGTTGATGATATTCTGATCTATTCTTCTTCTGAGGAAGAGCACGCTGCTCATCTTCGGGCAGTGTTGCAGGTCCTGAGAGAGCACCAACTTTATGCCAAGTTCAGCAAATGTGAATTTTGGCTGAACGAGGTGCACTTCCTTGGGCACGTTATTTCTGGTGAAGGCATCGCAGTGGATCCAGCTAAGATAGAGGCAGTGATGGACTGGAGCAGGCCGACTTCAGTGGCTGAGATCAGGAGCTTTCTGGGGCTTGTCGGATATTACAGGCGGTTTGTTCAAAGATTTTCTTCGATAGCGGCCCCCTTGTCGAGGTTGACTCGAAAGGGAGTTCGTTTTGTGTGGACTGAGGATTGTGAGCAGAGTTTTATTGAGCTAAAAACTCGTCTCACGTCAGCCCCAGTATTGGTGCTTCCATCTGGGTCAGGTGGATTTGTGGTTTACTCAGATGCGTCCCGTCGAGGTTTGGGAGCAGTCCTTATGCAGCATGGCAGGGTAGTGGCTTATGCTTCTCGGCAGCTGAAGAGGCATGAAGAGAACTATCCTACTCATGATTTGGAGCTTACAGCTGTGGTGTTTGCACTGAAGATCTGGAGGCATTATTTATACGGAGAAAAATTCCAAGTTTTTACAGATCACAAGAGCTTGAAATATGTGTTCACTCAGAGAGACCTGAATCTGAGGCAACGGAGGTGGATGGAGTTTATTAAGGATTATGACTTCGACCTTTCTTATCATCCGGGCAAGGCGAATGTGGTGGCAGACGCTTTGAGTCGGAAGACGGTCATGTCATACCTCATGATTCGGGAGTGGAAATTATTTGAGCAGGTGGTGGAATCCTCCTTTAGGGTTCCACATGAAGAGGATAGAGCAGTACTTGTCAGCTTGACTGTGAGACCGGCTGTGTACCATGCTGTGATTGAGGCTCAGAGGGCAGATGCTGAGTTACCACAGATTCTCCAGAGGTCTGAGGTTGAGTTGTGGGATGATGGTACCGTCAGATTCAGAGGCAGACTCTATGTCTCGACTGAGGAAGACGTGCGCAGATGTGTTCTTGATGAGGCGCACCGTTCGAGGTATGCAGTGCATCCCGGGACAACAAAGATGTATCACTGTTTGAGGAGGCACTTCTGGTGGCCCGGTATGAAAAGAGATGTGGCTGAGTATGTGGCTAGTTGTATGACATGCCAACAGGTTAAAGCCGAGCATCAGAGACCAGGAGGGTTGCTGCAACCCTTGCCGATTCCTGAGTGGAAATGGGAGCATGTGACGATGGACTTTGTGATGGGATTGCCTGCATCCCCTAGCAGGAGAGACGCTATCTGGGTTATCGTTGATCGGCTGACCAAGTCGGCACACTTCCTAGCCATTAGGAAGGACTGGTCGGTCGGCAAGCTGGCTAAGTTGTTTGTGGACCGGATTATCTCTCTGCACGGGGTACCCTTGTCCATTGTATCGGATCGAGATCCGAGGTTTACTTCCAGATTCTGGAAGAGCTTTCAGCAGGCGCTGGGCACTCAGTTGGCTTTCAGCTCGGCCTACCATCCAGAGACTGACGGGCAGTCGGAGAGGACTATTCAGACCTTGGAGGATATGCTCAGGGCGTGTTGCCTAGACTGGGGAGGTTCGTGGGAACAACACTTGTCCACCGTGGAGTTTGCCTACAACAACAGCTATCATTCTAGGATCGGCATGGCACCTTATGAGGCTTTGTATGGGCGGCCGTGTCGATCTCCGGTGTGTTGGTCCGAGATCGGCGAGAGGCAGATAGCAGGACCTGAGTTAGTGCAGCAGTGTGCTGAGATTGCCAGGACGGTTCGGCAGAGGTTGACCGCAGCTCAGAACAGACAGAAGAGTTATGCTGACATCCGACGGAGACCACTTGAATTTGAGGTTGGGGACCACGTGTTTCTCCGAGTCTCACCTCCAAGGGTGTGATGAGATTCGGGAAGCGAGGCAAGCTGAGTCCGCGATATATTGGACCTTTTCCCATTCTTGCTCGAATTGGGGAAACCGCGTATCAGCTGGCCTTGCCGCCCAGTCTTGAAGGAGTGCACGATGTGTTCCATGTGTCCCTGCTGAGGAAGTATGTTCATGATCCCTCCCATGTGTTGGATTTTTCAGAGTTGGAGGTCGCTGAGGATTTGTCTTTCCCAGAGTATCCGGTTCGTATTGAGGATCGCAGAGATCAGGTCTTGCGGAACAAGGTCGTGCCGTTGGTCAAGGTGATTTGGCAGTACCGCTCCGGAGGTGAGGCAACCTGGGAGCGAGAGGATGAGATGCGGGAGCAATTTCCTTACCTCTTTTCGTAAGTATTCCCGTGAACTTGTATCCCCGTTGTGACCTTGATATTCCTAGCAATCAATTTCGAGGGCGAAATTTCTTTTAAGGGGGGGAGAATGTAAGGATCGAGACTTTCGGATCCGGTTTTCGGGTCGGACCCTGTAGTTCTAGCCCTTGTGAGGGGCGGGGGTTCTAAGTCGAATCGCGTCAGGACCCCGAGACGCGTTTTAAACGGCGTCCACCGTGGCAGACGCGTTTCAGGTTCTGCCACGTGGGTGCCACGTGGACTGACTTTGGGCCGCGAGAGTACGGCCCTGTCAGGTCGTCTGAACGGCGTCCGTGTGGGCGACGCCTTTCAGGCTGCGACTCTGGGTGTTTTAGTACGGCCCTGACAAGTTGTCTGAATGGCGTCTGTGTAGGACGACGCGTTTCAGAATCTTGTCAGAGCGGCCGTCATGTCACCTGATAGGCGTCCGTGCATGTCGACGCGTTTTAGCCAGTTTCTGGTTAACCCCGCGAGCCCTCCTTCTTTCCCTCATTTTCTCCTACTCTCCTTCTCTCCTTCTCCTCCGGCGACCGGCGGCAGCCCCCTCCTCCTCCCTCTCTTCCTCACACCATTTCGCCTCTCCCTCCACTCCATCCTCTACCTGGCTCCTAACCCTACCACCCCCACTTCCACTGCGGCGTTCTGCTCTCCGGACGGCGGCCGACGTCACGGTGGGGCTAGGACGACCTCGGCGGTACCGGCGGCGGCGTGGGGAGAGACAGGCGGACGGCTTGGAGCTCGGAGGCGTTCGAGTGTCCGGTAGGGTGACGTTCCCCATAATATCGTGCTTAAAATCATGTTTTTCCTCGTTTATGCATGTGGTAGATCTTTGATTTGGGGGTTAGAATGAGCATGTTTAGGAGTTCGTTTGATGACAAGGGGGATTTCCACGAATGTATTGCTTATGGAGAGTATTGTTTCTCTTCTTCCCTCCGTTTTGGGTTTGTTTGGGGTTGGAAAGGGAGCCCTCGGGCTTAGGGCGATCCTGGTTCCTGGGCTTGAAAGACGTCGTGCATGGACGACGCCTTTTTGAAGGGCGTCGGGCCATCACGACGCCTTTTAAACAGGAATCGCCTGACAGGCAGTCTGCCAGGTCGGGAATTCATAGCTTAAAAGACGTCATGGGTGAACGACGCATTTTTGAATGGCGTCAGGCACCCACGACGCCTTTTAAGGCAGAAAATCCCCTGAGTAAAGGTCTTGGAATTCCGGGTTTCTGTGTTGAATGACGTCTAGGGATGTCGACGCCTTTTAAAAGGCGACTACGGGTGTCGACGCCTTTTAAGGCCAGATTCTGGAAACTGATTTATATGAACCTGTACATGGAGCTTGAATGGCGTCGACCTCGGTCGACGCGATTCAAGACAGAATCTCACTAATTCATGTCAGTAAAACGTGTTCATACTGCTAGATAGTTGGTTAGCACATGTTTTAGTGCACCCAATAGAGATGGATTCCTCATGATCGGATGGTTCTATGTGTGTTATGCGATCGCGGGTTTTTCACGTGACCGGATCGCACTGTGTTGGGTTTTCAGTTACTGTGGACCTGGAGTGACATTGTAGCACTTTATCACCCTGTGCTGGTGGGGGCGTGAGCACAGCGCCGGTGGGGGCGTGGGCGGGGTGACGCCTAGCGAGAGAGGGTCACCTGGTGAACCCCGGGGTCAGCTAGTACCGGTGTCGGAGTGGTACATTCGGAGAGTCACTCATGCTGAGGGAAGGGGTAGTCACCTGAGCCGGTTGGGCCGGAGTAGCGAGCGTGCTATCCGAGGGGCTACTCCTTGGTCTCAGCGGGTCGAGGTTTTTCCCACCGTTGTTTGTACGGTCGGCGAGTTCTATCGAGACGGCAGTTGTGGGTTTTCTAACGGTTGATTTAGAATGTGCATGATTATTATATTTCGACTGCATGTGTTCTCACGTAGAGAATTAGATATCATACCTGCCACTACACTTGTTACTCTACTGTTAGCTGTACTTTACACTTGTGGGTGTGTGCGTGGGCGGTGGGGATCGAAGGATCCCTACTGAGTCTTGTCCTGAGACTCACCCCTGCGGTTTTCAGGTGAGGACTCGCAGCAGACTTAGAGCGGCGTGTGCGGCCGGGTGTGGTGTGCCTTCAGCGGTTGTTCCGGGGTATGCCCCGATGTAGTTGTTATTTATCTTTGGCCTGTATGTTTAATTATTTCCTTGTGTTGGAGAATGTAATTATTTGCTGTATCGAGTCACATTGTAATAATTTTAATTCCTGCACTTTTATTTCAAGTCAATGCGATGTGAATGTTTAGCTTACTTTATTATTTATTTCCCAGACTTACTAGATCCTGGTTTGGTCCCAAATTAATGATTCGGTACCCATTTAGTAATCGGATCCCCGATTATAGGGTGGCGGGTCGTTACAGGTCGTCCCGACCCTGATGAGGCCGTTCACTGGCTTAGGGTGATAGAGAAGACTTTCGATACTATGGATTGTGCAGCAGTGGAGAGGACTCCGTTGGCTACCTTCATGCTGAAGGATAGCGCCTATGATTGGTGGACCACCTTGAAGAGTTTGTCATATGAGGATAGGAGTCTTAGGGAAATTTCATGGGAGACTTTTATTAAGGATTTCAATGCGCAATATTTCCCTAGGCATGTCCAGAGGGCCAAGGAGAGGGAGTTTATGGATCTGACGCAGGGGAGTATGACAGTACTCGAGTATCAGGCGAAGTTTGTTTCGCTTGGAAGGTTTGTGCCTTTCATATCTGGGGACGAGGAGCGTCGTACTGAGAGGTTTGTGGACGGACTGAGGCTCAGTTTGAGGAACTTCGTGGCGTCCCACTGTTGTGCAGATTTGGCATCAGCGGTTAGGTGTGCAACAGCAGTGGAGGCTCAACAAAACCAGTCAGCCCGGGAGAGAGGACTGACTGCTTAGGAACCAGCTCGTGGCAGGGGTAAGGCAGCGGCAGCATCCCCTTCGTCTGGATCGGGATCGTCGTCACTCGGCTCCCGATTCAGGAGATTCTATCGAGGCGGTGGCAGCAGTAGTGGCAGCAGCGGTAGCAGCAGGCCCAGGCAGGGTCAGCAAAGCCAGTCTCAGTCGGTGTCCAGTGCTCAGTAGGATTCAGCTCAGAGGCTTCCAGCAGTTTGTCAGAACTATGGTGGTACCCATGGTGGGACTCAGTGTCCTACTCTTCCTAGGAGGTGTTTCACTTGCGGCCAGCAGGGCCATTTGGCGAGGCAGTGCCCGCAGGGGCATGGTCAGGGGCAGGGTGCAGGTGATCAAAAGAAGCCGAGGACCCAGGGGAGAGTTCTAGCTATCACCAGGAGGGAGGCTCGCGCGTCCAACTTGGTAAAAGGTACACTTTCTGTCCTTGGGAACTCTGCACATGTGTTGATCAATTCGGGTGCTTCGCATTCTTTCATTTCTGAGCAGTTCATAGATATTCTTTCTGCACCCATTGATGAGTTATCTGATGGATTGATGGTAGAGGTTCCTTCTGGAGATTTCATGTTATCTTATAATTGTTTGAGGGATGTTCCATTGACCATTGAGGGTCATGAGCTACCTGCCCAGTTGGTTGTACTTGCCATTCGTGACTTTGATATCATTCTGGGCATGGATTGGTTGGAAGCTTTTTATGCTGAGGTGGACTGCCATAGGAAGAGGGTGCGTTTCTCTATTCTGGACATCCCGACCTTCTATTTCCAAGGTATTAGGCTCTCTTCTCGAGATATTCTCATTTCTGCCTTTAAGGCTCGAAGGTTGCTTGCCGGTGGTTGTAAGGCCTTCCTTGCCTCTGTTGTTGTTTCTGATGTCCGTGATAGTCCCAGTCCTTGGGAGGTGCCTGTAGTGTGTGACTTCGTAGATGTGTTTCCTGAGGAGCTGCCTGGCCTTCCTCCTCAGCGAGAGGTCGAGTTTACCATCGAGCTTGCACTGCGTACGGCGCCCTTGTCTAAGGCCCCGTATCGGATGGCGCCAGCCGAACTCGCTGAGTTAAAGGCGCAGTTGCAGGGGTTGCTGGATAAGGGTTTCATTCGTCCCAGTACTTCTCCGTGGGGTGCTCCAGTCCTATTTGTCAGGAAGAAGGATGGTTCTCTGAGATTGTGCATTGATTATAGGCAGCTGAACCAGGTGACGATAAAGAATAAGTACCCACTTCCAAGGATCGATGATTTGATGGATCAGCTGCAGTCTGCGAAGGTGTTTTCCAAGATTGACCTGAGATCTGGATATTATCAGATGAGGATCCAGGATGTTGATGTTAGTAAGACGGCTTTTAGGACTCGGTATGGACATTATGAGTTTTTGGTTATGCCTTTCGGCTTGACCAATGCTCCGGCGGCCTTTATGGATCTGATGAACCGAGTCTTCAGGACCTACCTGGACCAGTTTGTGGTAGTATTTGTTGATGATATTTTAATATATTCTTCTTCTGAGGAAGAGCACGCCACTCATCTTCGGGTGGTGTTGCAGGTCCTGAGAGAGCACCAACTTTACGCCAAGTTTAGCAAGTGTGAATTCTAGCTAGACGAGGTGCACTTCCTTGGGCATGTCATTTCTGGCGAGGGTATCACAGTGGATCCAGCCAAGATCGAGGCAGTGATGGATTGGAGTAGGCCGACTTCAGTGACTGAGATCAGGAGCTTCTTGGGGCTTGCCGGTTATTACAGGCGGTTTGTTCAGGGGTTTTCTTCGATAGCGGCCCCCTTGTCGAGGTTGACTCGAAAGGGAGTTCGTTTTGTGTGGACCGAGGATTGTGAGCGGAGTTTCATTGAGTTAAAAACTCGCCACACGTCAGCCCCAGTGTTGGTGCTTCCATCTGGGTCAGGTGGGTTTGTGGTTTACTCAGACGTGTCCCGTCGAGGTTTGGGCGCAGTTCTAATGCAGCATGGCAGGGTAGTGGCTTACGCTTCTCGGCAGCTGAAGAAGCATGAGGAGAACTATCCTACCCATGATTTGGAACTGGCAGCTGTGGTATTTGCACTTAAGATTTGGAGACACTACTTATACGGAGAGAAATTTCAGGTTTTTACTGATCACAAGAGCCTGAAGTATGTGTTCACTCAGAGAGACCTGAATTTGAGACAGCGAAGGTGGATGGAGTTCATTAAGTATTATGACTTTGACCTTTCTTATCATCCGGGTAAGGCGAATGTAGTGGCAGACGCCTTGAGTCGGAAGACGGTCATGTCATACCTTATGATTCAAGAATGGAAATTATTTGAGCAGGTTGTGGAATCTTCCTTTAGGGTTCCACGTGAAGATGATAGAGCCGTGTTGGTCAGCTTGACTGTGAGACCAGCAGTGTATCATGCTGTGATTGAGGCTCAGAGGGCAGATGTTGAGTTACCACAGATTCTCCAGAGGTCCGAGGTGGAGTTGTGGGATGACGGTACTGTCAGGTTCAGAGGTAGACTTTATGTTCCGACCGAGGAGGACGTGCGCAGGTGTATACTTGATGAGGCGCACCGTTCGAGATATGTAGTGCATCCCGGGACAACCAAGATGTATCATTGTTTGAGGAGGCACTTTTGGTGGCCGGGCATGAAGAAAGATGTGGCTGAGTATGTGGCTAGATGCATGACTTGTCAGCAGGTTAAAGCCGAGCATCAGAGACCTGGAGGGTTGCTGCAGCCCTTGCCGATTCCAGAATGGAAATGGGAGCACGTGACTATGGACTTTGTGATGGGACTACCTGCTTCCCCTAGCAGGAGAGACGCTATCTGGGTCATTGTTGATCGGCTGACCAAGTCGGCACACTTCCTAGCTATTAGGAAGGACTGGTCAGTCGGTAAGTTGGCCAAGTTATTTGTAGATCGGATCATCTCTCTGCACGGGGTACCTTTGTCTATCGTATCAGATCGGGATCCGAGGTTTACTTCCAGGTTCTGGAAGAGTTTTCAGAAGGCCTTGGGTACGCAGTTGGCTTTCAGTTCGGCCTACCATCCCGAGACTGATGGGCAGTCGGAGAGGACCATTCAGACTCTGGAGGATATGCTCATAGCATGTTGCTTAGACTGGGGAGGTTCTTGGGAGCAACATTTGTCTACGGTGGAGTTTGCCTACAACAACAGTTATCATTCCAATATTGGCATGGCGCCTTACGAGGCTTTGTACTGGCGACCGTGTCGATCTCCTGTGTGTTGGTCCGAGATTGGTGAAAGATAGATAGCGGGACCAGAGTTAGTACAGTAGTGTGCTGAGATTGCCAGGACAGTTCGGCAGAGGTTGACCGCAGCTCAGAGTAGGCAGAAGAGTTATGCTGACGTCCGACGGAGACCGCTTGAGTTTGAGGTTGGGGACCACGTGTTTCTCCGAGTCTCACCCTCCAAGGGTGTGATGAGATTCGGGAAGCGAGGCAAGCTGAGTCCGCGATATATTGGACCTTTTCCCATTCTTGCTCGAATTGGGGAAACCGCGTATCAGCTGGCCTTGCCGCCTAGTCTTGCAGGGGTGCACGATGTGTTCCATGTTTCATTGCTGAGAAAGTATGTTCAGGATCCGTCCCATGTTTTAGATTCTTCAGAGTTGGAGGTCGCTGAGGACCTGTCCTTTCCAGAGTTTCCTGTTCGTATTGAGGATCGCAGAGAACAGGTCCTTCGGAACAAGGTTGTGCCTTTGGTCAAGGTGATTTGGCAGTACCGCTCCGGGGGCGAGGCAACCTGGGAGCGTGAGGAGGAGATACGGGAGCAGTTTCCTTACCTCTTTTCGTAAGTCTCCTTGTGAACTGGTATCTCTACTTTTTGACCTTGTTAATTCTAGCAGACAATTTCGGGGGCGAAATTCTTTTAAGGGGGGGAGAATGTAAGGATTGAGATTTTCGGATCCGATTTTCGGGGTCAGACCCTGTAGTTCTGACCCTAGCGGGGCTGGAACCCTGTTCTGTTTCACGTCGAGCCAGGCTCGACGCGGTTTAAACGGCGTCCGGCGTGGCAGACGCGTTTTAGATTGTGCCACGTGGGCTGGATTTGGGCCGCGAGTGTACGGCCCTGTCGTGTCATCTGAACGGTGTCCGTATGGGACGACGCCTTTCAGACTGCGACTCTGGGATTGTCAGAGTACGGCCCTAACATGTCTCCTGAACGGCGTCTTGATGGAACGACGCGTTTCAGAGTCCTGTCAGAGCGGCCGTCACGTCACCTGTTAGGCGTCCGTCCATGTCGACGCGTTTTAGCCAGTCTCTGGTTAACCCCGCGAGCCCTCCTTCTTTCCCCCATTTTCTTCCTTCTCTCTTTCTCTCCTCCCTTCCGGCGATTCCGGCGGCAGCCCCTTCTCCTCCCTCTTTTCCTCCCACCACTTCATCCTTCCCTCCACTCCATCACCCACCTAGCTCACACCACTACCACCTCCACTTCCACTGCGGCGTTTTACTCTCCGGACGGCGGCCGACGTCACGGTGGAGTAACGACGACCACGGCGGTACCGGCGGCGGCGTGGGGCGAGTCGGGTGGACGGCTTGAAGCTTGGAGGAGTTCAAGTAACCGGTAGGGTGACGATTCCCATAGTGTTTTATGTTCGAACCATGATTCTCCCTCTTAAAGCATGTTTTAGATCTACGGTTCTGGGGGGGGAGGGGGTAGAACAAGCATGCTTAGGAGCTCTTCTTGATGAAATGGGGGATTCCTATGAATTTGGATTCGTGATGTTTGAGTTTGCCTCTCTTTCTCCTCCGTTTTGAGTGATTTTGGGGTTTTTGGAGATGAAAAGGGGAGCCCTCGGGCTCATGACAGATCTGGTTTCTGTGGTTGAAAGACGTCGTGCACGGACGACGCCTTTTTGAAGGGCGTCGGGCCGTCATGACGCCTTTTAAATAGGAACTGCTTTACTGAGGCTCTGTCGGTTCGGGGATTCTGGGACTAAAAGACGTCATGGGTGGGCGACGCGATTCGTAATAGCGTCGGATAACCATGACGCCTTTTAAGGCAGAAATCCCCTGATTAATGTTTTCTGCAAATCCTGGATTTCTGTGCTAAATGGCGTCTGAGGATGTTGACGCCTCTCAAAAGGCGACCGCTGGTGTCGACGCCTTTTAGGCCAGATTCTGAGGCCGATGTTTTATGAACCAGTAAATGGAGCTTGAATGGCGTCGGCCTTGGGCGACGCGATTCAAGACAGAACTACACTAATTCATGCCAGTAAAATGTGTTCATACTGCTAGATAGATGGTTAATGCATGCTTTAGTGCACTCAATAATGATGGATTCTTCATGACCGGATGGAACTGCGTTGTGTGTCGTGCGATCGCGGGCTTTTCACGTGACCGGATCGTACTGTGCCGGATTTTGTGTTACTGTGGACCTGGAGTGACAGTTGTAGCGCTTTATCACCCTGTGCTGGTGTGGGTGGAGCACAGCGCCGGTGGGGGCGTGGGCGGGGTGACGCCTAGTGAGAGAGGGTCACCTGGTGAACCCTGGGGTCAGCTAGTACCGGTGTGAGTGTGGTACTTTCGGAGTGTCACTCATGCTGAGGGAAGGAGTAACCACCTGAGCCAGTTGGGCCGGAGTAGCTAGAGTGCTATCCGAGGGGTTACTGCTTGGTCTCAGCGGGTCGATGTTTTCCCCACTGTTGTTTGTGTGGTTGGCGTGTTCTATCGAGACGGCGGTTGTGGGTTCCCTAGTCGTCTGGTTTAGAAATATGCATGTTTAATACATTTCGACTGCATGTTATTTGCTGTATCGAGTCGCATTGTAATAACTTTTAATTCCTGCATTTTCATTTCAAATTCAATACGATGTGAATGTTTAGCTTAGCTTATTATGTATTTCCCAGACTTACTTAGATCCTGGTTTGGTTCCAAATTAATGATTCGGTACCCATTTAGTAATCGGATCCCCGATTATAGGGTGGCGGGTCGTTACACTTTGAAAGTATAAAATTGTTGGAATTAACCTTAAAGGTAGGACTACCTATTCTGATTTTTTTGTTTGGGTTAAATGAAAGGAACGTTAGGATTCGTAATAGGGGACCGACCCACTCAGCACTCTAAGGAAACGGTAAAAAAAAAAGAGACAATTGTAAACACTAAAAATGACATATAAGGTGTTAACAAGAGCTAAAGGAAGGCAGTTGCAAAAAGTATGCACGTCTCCTCAGGCAAATTAAAGAGAGTAGCAAAAAGTACGCACTCTCAAAGGAAAAAGTGCAACTTAATAAAAAGTCTCTCGTACTAGAAATACGACCAAATCATGAAAAGTGCTGAGTTGGGGCAGGAGCTGAAAAACGACCCTTATGGATTGATCACGATATCCTTTTCTCTTATCTTCCTCGGGTAGTTTTATATAAATGGTTAGTAAAGGCGAGGATATAACAGAAAGGACAGAAATAAGTTCTAAGCATGCTAATTTTCATGCACGATCACCTGTCGCGACCCAAACTATAGTGGGAAATGAAAACTTTTAACTTAATCAACCAGCTACCATTTAATTGTTTGCAACAGATAACTTCAAATGAAGCGTGATAATTCATTATTGCCCCAATTTTTTTTTATTATTTGCATTGCTAAGGGACTAGCAATTTGTAAGTTGTGGGGTGTAATAAGTTGATATTTTTGATCATTAAAAAGGGCAAATGCATGCATTATACTCATGATTTTTTGTGTAAAATGCATGAAATGATAGATAATTTTATACTTATTCCATCGATACCAATTTTGTTGAATTGTGAGTTAAAAACATCATCATTTCATGTGAAAAATTGAGTGTAATACATTTGTAGTTTTTCGACAAGGCCGAGTAAATAAATAATTTTATTTTGACATAAATGTAATATTTTTCACGATAAAATCCTAATTTACAATTATTTTGTGTGAACAGGACATGAAGAGGATGTGGCACAACTGGTTAAGTTTCTGGAGGTTTGTCGAAAGGATGAGAATTCGAATCTCAGCAGAATAACCTTCATTTGTTTTGCAAAAAAGAATAAAGTAGGGGCAAACTGGGCATACAAAATTAAATATGGTTGCCCTAACTCTCTGCCCAAGGAGGGCCCTTGGAGCCAGCCGCCGCCTCTCCTCTCACCTTTCTTTATTTTAAAAACTCTCTCTCCCCTTTAAAAGAAGCTCTCTTTCCTTCCTCTCTATTTTGTTGTCCGCCCTATTTTGCTGGTGTGCGAACCGGCGCAGTGCACAGGAACCCCTCCACCACTTCTCCAACACCTACGAGTAGTCTTCTGCGCCGGCCTCCTTAAGCCTGCGCCTCCTGCATGCACCTGTTGCTCTCTTTTTAGCTTATTTTGCAATAGAATTTTTTTTAAGCTCAAGTTACAATATTTTATTTCTGTTAATTACTTTGTAGTTTCAAATTTTAGTTGGACAATTTTCAGTTTAAACAACATAAAATCATATCTTAAATCCATGCAAGGGCATTGAGTGGATGAAGGATTATAGCAGTGTAATAATTAGTAATGGAAAGATTTCTGAGAGGGTTACTTAAGCTCGATTCCTTCTGGGATCATAAGGCATTGCTTAGTACCTACCAAGATCAGAAGTCCAAATGATTTAATCATAATATGATAAATCGATGGATTAAGTATTAATCAAGCTGGTAAGGTGTTACTAGCCTTAGTGGGCTTAGAACAAGGCTTGCATCTCGGCCTAGAGAGTCACACACACAAGTTTCTCAGTCGAGGGCATAAAGTTAGAATTTATATAACCTTAGGAGTTTTTATGAAAAAAGCTGGAAGTAGTATAAATATAAACTAAAAGAGAAATGCTAGCCCAACCTCTAAGGTTTCTCTCTTTCCACTTTTGGTTGTCCCCTACAGAAGGGGTGCCCTATTCCTTACTCTCTTATGTGTTTGTTGATGCTCCATCAATTTGCAAAGAAGAAGAGAATTGGGCATCAAACAGATTCATCTAGAGAAGTAAAGAATAATCTCTTAACGGAGAATCGTGTGGATACCATTAGAAGCTAGGCACCTGTGCGACTAGAAACACAACTTCACTAGAACCATACCATGAATGCGGATCCGATTCCGCGCAAGGTGAAGAACTATTATCCCTAAGTTTGATTTATTATAAATGAATTAGAGGAACCACATAGGAGTCCGCTCCATCCATGACTTAAATTTATATTATTGTCTCCTATTCTATCCTTTATATATATATTATGTACCACCCTAACCTTCTAAATTCGAGTTATTAGTTATTGCTTGGGCGCTACGTTGGTATAAACTCATTTGTGGCCAGAGAGAGGAAAACGATAGAATTTTAGATCAAAAATGATGTTTTATGTCCATATATTTTAAATCATATCATAAACCTCGATGTGCTAATTCTATAATGTGCTCATAGTGATGACTCTGATATCCATTTGCAATCTTATGGTTGCTTTACTATGGAATGAGCTCAAAGAATGGTTGTGTCATAGGAGGGTGATGCATATTAAGATAAGAGTCATCTATGTTTGACATATGATGATGGGTGATTGGGATCAGGCCCAACTAGCCGAAGGCCCAAGGTCCCGTGACCCACAGGTACGTGTGAGGGTTCCACTTAAGTTCTCTCGGTACCCCACTAGGCCCTAAATCCCAGGATAGCCAAGCCTAAGAAGACCAACATCTCAGTCGGTAAGTCCCAAGATCATTGGTGTCTCGGTCGAAGCTCCCGAGTGGTGAGAGGAGACCACCCTCTCGGTAATCCAAAGCCTCTGCTTCAATTGGGGGAGGCCAAGTGCCTGGACTTAAAGGCCATTGCCTCCCAACTTCTTGGGAGAATGGAGGCCCCTAGGGTCAACCCATAACTCCACCCCGCCATCAGGTGGATCTCATGGTCTAGTAGAGTAACCGTCCATTGAAACTAGGTCCCCATGATCTACTCCCTCCATCAATAGAGGAGATTTATCCTTCTAGCCTATCCCATGATCCCCTCTATCAAGGGGTGTGAATCGTAGGCCAATTAACTCCCCGAGGACAACGGCCCCCATGACGCCACACGAAGATGGGATTATATATATCCCAACCTCTCTCCTGAAGAAGGTATGTCCAAGACTATAAACTCTAAAGAGTTCTCCTTCTTCTTAAGAACCTGACTTAGGCATCGGAGGGTCTTGCTCCGGAAGAGAAAGGGGGGCCCTCTGACATCTCTTATCCCTCTTGTAGGCTCTATCTTGGGCGTTTCTAGTTCTATAAATTCTATTGAATAGCCAGAAGATCTTATCAGATAGTGATCGACGCCTGACCAGTTTATGACTGCTACACGATTGGCACCATCTGTGGGAAATGCACAAGAAGCCATGGCAAAAGGCAACAGAAACAGCTGCCGCGTCGGAGTAGCTTCGCAAGTCAACGATGTTGGCATCGACGACGGTAGTAACTGGTCCTAAAATGCATCTTCGGGACCCTTGCAGAATGGCGGCGATCCCATGGGAATAGTCATCCAACAGCTTGGGGCCCTGCTCAGCTTGATGCAGGAGTGTCTTCCTACACCCCAAGTTGGTGCTCAACCTCGTACTGGTGCTGCACCCTAGGAAGGTCCTAAAAGGGAGGTCCGACAACCGCCAGTGGTTGTCAATCAGTGGTAAGGTGTACAGAGCGCCGGCGGCTATTTCCTCATCCGCGATGGGGAAATCCGCTGCAACAACTTACAGCCCACCACCTTACAAGTCGCCGGCTCAAACCGCTCCTTCCCCAGTAGGAAAAGTGGTCATAAGAGCCCGAGCCATTGCCCTCGTGCATCAAGATCTCACTCTCCACAAGAAAGTCCATCCATACACCGGCGTATCGACGAGTTGGAGAGGAGACTCGGTGAATGAAAGTGCTTGCTAGAGAGCTAAGAGAGGCGTCTCGAGGACCTTCTTCGAAGGAGGCGTTCGCCATCTTTCTCCGATGAAGAAGGGGACCTCTCCCCTTTCTCTACCGAGATCCCGGATATCCTGGTCTCTAGAAAGTGGCCCATCAACAACCTCAACACCTATGACAGGCACAGGGACCCGGAGACAGACTTCAACAATTTTTAGTCTCACATGAGACTACATAGGGCCCTGGATGCCATCTACTGTCGTGCTTTTACCACCACCCTTGTGAGAACGGCGCAAGTTTGGTTCTCCTCCTTAGCTCCGTGATCCATACGCTCTTTTGGGCAACTCGGAAAGTTGTTTCGAGACCAGTTCATAGGCGCCTACTAGAGGAGGTCACCGGCCAGCCTAGTGGCTATCAAGTAGAAGTGAGGAGAATCCCTTAGGGATTACATCTCGTGCTTCCATGATGAGGCCCTCTGAGTTCCAAGGTGTCTGGGACACCATGACAACCCTCACCCAGGGTACCGGAGACGATGCCCTCCGAAGGGCTATCGTCCTCCAAGTGCCCAAAACCTTGAACGCCCTCATTAACCTCATGCACCAGAATGCCGACTACGAGGAAGGGGTAAATGCTTACCACTATCGTGGAGAGGAGGGTGATCTCAAGCACTCAAATGAGAGACCTCTTTCGAGATGAAGAAGTCTCAGCACTTTGAGGGAGAAACCAAAGTCCCATAGCATCCAGACCTTACATGCCATTGACTACTCCCATGTTTGAGATCCTATAGTATATTAAAAATAAGGAGTATGTCAATTGACCCCAGAAGATGAGGACCAATCCCAAGCGCCGAGACAGGAGGATGTACTACCACTTCCACAATGATCATGGTCATACCACGGAGGAGTGCCAGCAGCTATGGGATGAGATAGAATCCTTGATCTGACAAGGCTATCTCGGGAAGTACGTAGTGATGCCTAGCAAGGAATGAGAAGCCCCTCGGATCGATAACCGCTCCAATGAAATGGAGTTCCACATGATCTCAGGAGGCCCAGCATCAGGAGGAGACAACCGCCAAGTGAAGAAGCAGTATGCATGCCAAGTGAACCTTGTAACTCCTAATCCCAAGTGCCTCGAACCCGAGAAAAGCATTGTAAGGGACCGAATGAAGGATCCCATCATTTTCTCGAAAAAGGACTTGGAAGGAGTGACTGTTCCTCACGACGACTCATTGTGACTGTAACAGTCAACAAATGTAAAGTTCAATGCATCTTAGTGCATGGAAGTAGCGGCCCCAACATTATTAGATACGACTATTTCCTCTAAACGGGTGCTGATGTCCCCCCCCCCCCCCCCCCTACAAGACAGATGTGCACACCACTGTTTGGCTTTTCAGACAATGCGGGGTTGGAGTAGTAGCACTGCTCATGACTCACGGGGTTGTTCCCTGAGAGGTCACCTTCGTCGTTGACTTTGTCATCTGAGAGATGAGCACCTATAATGCCATTATTGGAAGAGGGATCATCGGGGGAGTGGCAGGAGTCCCCTCCTTATATCATCAAAAGCTGAAATTCTCGACTCCCTTTGGTGTCAGGGAGGCTAAAGGGAACTAAGAGGAAGCCCGTTGCCGCTATCTTATTGCCTCTAAAGGATAAGACAAATAAGCAGCAGAGCTCCCTCAAAAGCCGAGAAAGGAGCCAAAGGTTGCCTCCCCCGCCAAATATCTCATGAACATCTAACTAGGTAAATATTCTGACCGAATAGTCTGCGTTGGCTCAACTCTCTTTGCTCTGCAAATAGAGGAGTATCAGTCCTTTCGATCCCAGTGCCAAGACGTCTTTGCCTAGTCTAAAGAGGATCTCCTGGGCATACCTTCCAAGTTGGTGGCTCATCACCTTAACCTACTTTCGGACAGAAAGCTGATCCAACAACAAAGAAGGACATGCGCCCGAGCTACAGGAAGTAGTCTGGGAACAAGTCACCAAAGGGCTAAAAATTGGTCTACTCAGACCCGTCCAATACCCCCAGTGGCTTGCCAATGTGGCCCTAGTCCAAAAGGCTACCACGAAGTGGCGCATGTACGTGGACTTCATCAATGTAAACAAGGCCACTCTAAAGGATTGCTACCCGCTGTCGAATATCAATCAGTTGATCGATTCAATGTCAGTAAATGAGATGTTGAGTTTCCTAGATGCATACTCAGGGTATCATCGAATTAGGTTGAACTCATCTGATGAGGAGAAGACGACATTCATCACCAATTTAAGCATCTATTGATGCACTAGGATGCCTTCTAGTGTCAAGAATGCTGAAGCAACGTACCAGTGCTTGGTGAATTCTATGTTTGACTCACAACTAGGAAGAAATATGGAGGTTTACATCGACGACATGCTTGTGAAAAGCTCAAAGGCCACAGACCACCTCTCCAATTTGGCAGAAACCCTCTACACTCTAAGGAGTTACAGTATGAAACTAAACCCTTCCAAATGCACGTTTGTTGTTAAGTCGGAAAAGTTCCTGGGATTCCTGGTAACCTATAGAGGGATCGAGGACAATCCAGAAAAGCTCCAGGCCATTCAAGACGTGCAATGTCCTAATAGGATATGGAACATCTAATGCATAACCGGGAGAGTAATAGCTCTCAGTCATTTGGAATATCAAGAGCAACGGAAAGATGCCTACCCTTCTTCAAAATTTTGCAGGGCATCCAGAAGCAATTGAGAAACAATGGAAAGATCGAGTGGACACAAGAGTGTGAGGATGTGTTCCAAGAGTTAAAATGCTACATGGCCTGACCACCAAACAATCCGAGCTAGTTGTTGGGAAACACTATTTCTGTACATGTCAATCACTCCCCTCTCATTGAACTCTTTGCTAGTGAGAGATGACACAGTACAGAGGTCATTTTACTACAATAACAAGGTCATGCAAGGTCCCAAGTTGCGATATCCCATTACAGAAAAAGTTCGCCTTATCCTTGATACACGCAACCAGGCGGCTGCACCCCTACTTTTAGGCTCACATTGTTGTTGTCTTTACAAGCCAACTCTTGGGGAGGATCCTGCAAAATCTTGAAGTTTCAGGATGCCTGGTCAAGTGGGCAATTGAGTTGGGTGAATTGGACATCACCTACAAGTTGAGAACTGCTATAAAGGCACAGGCTCTCATCGACTTCGTAGCCGAGTGCACCATCCCAGTACAAGAGGCAGGCGATGCAAGTGTCGATCCGATTTGAGAGCTCTACATAAATGGATCCTCTTGTGCAGTTGGCAGTGGCGCGGGGCTAGTCTTGATGTCCACTGAGGCAATTGAACTATACTATGCCTTGGCGCTTCAAGTTCTCGGCATCAAACAACGTAGTAGAATACGAAGCCCTCCTATTGGGTATACGTATTGCCAAGAGTGTTGGGATCGGGGTGAGACACAATGAACGCAGTGGAATTGGATATCAAAAACATCCCACCCGATGCCTGTATATCCGTTTCGAAACAAAAACGGTAAACCCGAAAAGTTGGGAGTGATCAAGTCTGTGCGGATTCGAATCCGCATCTGTGTCAATTCCGTCGAGGCGATGCCGCTAGTCGCACAAGCATCCGGACTCCAGCGGTATCTATGCGATCCTCTGTGGCGGTTTGTGCTCGCTCCCTCGTCTAGATCAGCACGCTCGCTGATGATCCTTCTCCGTAACAGAGTCCGGAACACGTGGACGGGAATTCCAGATGATCGGGAATGGCACGCGGCAGAGACGGGAGGCACCCGGCGCCCCTAAAGGGGGCGCCTAGAGGAGGAGGAGAGAGATAGGAGGGCGGCCAATATGGAGAGCACATGGAGCCTGGTGCGGGGTTTCTACACGACCGGTCTATATATTAAGTCGGCGTGACTTTTCACAAAAGTCTCCGAATTAATATAAAACCCACTAAAATACCACCGACTGAGAATCTATTGTTGGGTTTTCTCGGGTTTTTCCGGATCGCTCACACAGCGGAAAATAAAATATTAAACAGCGATCCGTTCCCGTTTCGAAAAACTACGATTATCGGATAATCGAAGTTCTCACCGTGTGCGGATTCGAATCCGCAGCTGTTCGGTTCTGTCGGTGCGACACCGCAAGCCGCGCAAGCGCCCGGCCTCTAGCGAAGTCCACGCGATCCTCCTCGCGATGGATATCCTCACGTTCCTCGTTCTTCGCAGCCCACGAAACCTCCGCCGGTCGCCGTAACGATCGCCGCAACACGCGGACGATTTCCCGTCAAACGGGATTCGGAGAAGCGGCGAAGCAGATATGGATCTTTCTGGACGCCAGAGAGAGAGAGAAACAGAGGAGGGGCGGCTAGGGTTAGCAATAGCTTGGCCTGCTCAGCCCGTTCGCTATGTTTTATACTAACCGCGCGGTTTTTAATAAAAACCCCCGGTTTGTATAAAACCCACTTATTTATCCATCGCCTTGAGAATCATTTGTGTGTGACCCTCTAGGCCCAAGTACCAGTCCAGTTAATGGCCCAACAAGCCCAGTGACTCCTCACTGGCTTTATTAATCAATTAATAACCCTTTATTAATTAATTAATCAATCGAATTGATGTCGCACATCGAATTCGACCGGGCCTCCGATCACGTTGGGTGCCAAGCAACACCGCGTGAACCCGGAAGGTATTGGGGTTAAGTAACCCACTCTTGGAACCTTTCTGTCGACAGTTACCGCGTGGATATAATCTTTCATTCGTACAATGCTCTCGAGTCAACTCAGGGTATGGCGTGCTGTCAAACCCTAACCGGTCGACCCACTTGGATTGGATGCCGCTGATGAATATCGGAAAACTCCTTTCCTGATATTATCGTCCGCCCTGGCCAGGGACTTCCGCGCATCCTTCCTAGAGCATTCTCTCTCTAAGTACCGAGAGCGAATGATTCCTTATTGACACACAATTCCCTTCGACGGTATTCTGCTGTACCTAATCCTTGGCATATTAGAATCCCGTGGCTAGAGATTCGTAAAGCAAGGTCAAAGCACAGAAGTCCACCGACAAGGTGTCCTTGGTGTCTCAGGTCCGAGGACCATCCACGCAACTGCGACAATAGAATCAAGCTGGTTGACAGTGAGGTACAATACCATCTAGCGATTCAGTCGGATCAGTTCAGTGAACTCATTCTCCAATGAGCACCTACAGATTCACCTTAGTGTCTCCACACAAGTGACTTATGAGATCCGTCACCCTCATCATATGAGCAGGAGTACTCTGTACTAGTCTAACCAGATATCCGATGTCCTTCTCGGATATCCTCCGACTAGGAACGATTATGAATATGTGTGTTTAAGTGATCAGTTTCATTAGTATGATCTCATCATAATCTGACCACTATAGCACATATTCACGGGCTTCATTATGAAACGATAATTAATGCGATTTACACATAATGAATATTATGTCATTATATTAATAAATGAACGAGATTTACATAGTCAGATTGACTTGTAGGCCACCTAAAACTAACAATCTCCCACTTGGACTAAAGCCAATCACCTTTATACAATAAGCCCATAGACTCTAGGTGACGCTCAAACACAATTTGAGCCAACGGCTTTGTCAGTGGATCTGCTACATTGTCGACGGATGGAACTCTTTCCACTATTACATCTCCTCTGGATAAGATGAAAGCGCGTCAGAACACCTTTCGATTTCTGACGAGACCACGGCTCTTTCACTTGTGCAATAGTCCCATTGTTGTCGCACATCATCAGAACATGATCAAGGATACCGGGAACTATGTCAAGGTCGGTGATAAATTTCTTCAACCACACTATTTCCTTGAAAGCTTCAGCTGCAGCGATGTGCTCAGCTTCAGTCGTCGAATCTACAATGGTTACTTGCTTGGAACTCTTCCAGCACACTTCACCTCCCTTTAATGTAAACACAAATCCAGATTTAGACTTGCTATCATCTGGATCTGACTGGAAACTCAAGTCAGTAAAGCCTCGCAGTTTCAAGTCAACTCCTCCATAGACAAGAAACATATCCTTAGTTCTTCTCAAGTACTTAAGGATACATTTCACTGCCTTCCAATGCTCTTCGCCTGGATCAGCCTGAAATCTACTCGTAACACTTAGAGCAAATGCAACATCAGGCCGTGTACATAGCATGGCATACATGATAGATCCTATGGCAGAGGCATAGGGTATTCTATCCATGAATGCCCTCTCATTAGGAGTCTTAGGAGACTGCTCCTTTGAGAGACTAATTTCATGTCTCATTGGTATGAGACCTCTCTTGGAATTTTCCATGCCAAACCTTTTGACTATGGTATCTATGTACAAGCATTGGGTCATTCCAAGCATCCTCTTTGATCTATCTCTATAGATCAGTATTCCCAATACGTAGGATGCTTCTCCCAAATCCTTCATGGAGAAGTTTTTCGACAGTCAGATCTTTACTAATGACATCATTCCTACATCATTCCCAATGAGTAGTATATCATCTACGTAAAGAACTAGAAAAGTGACTGCTCTCCCACTGGCCTTCTTGTATAAACAAGGCTCATCTTCATTCTTAATGAAGTCATAAAACTTGACAGCCTCATCAAATCTTATGTTCCAGCTCCGGGAAGCCTGCTTCAATCTATAAATAGACCTCTGAAGCTTGCACACTTTATCTGGAGATTCTTTGGATGTGAAACCTTCTGGTTGTATCATATACACCTCTTCCTCAAGGTTACCATTGAGGAAGGCAGTCTTTACATCCATCTGCCAGATTTCATAATCAAAATGTGCAGTAATTGCGAGCAGAACTCTGATCGACTTTATCATGGCAACTGGTGAGAAAGTCTCGTCATAGTCAATTCCTTGCCTTTAACGATATCCCTTTGCCACTAACCTTGCCTTGTAAGTGTCGATCCGTCCATCAGCACCGATCTTTCTCTTAAAGATCCACTTGCAACCGATGGGTACAATACCCTCGGGCAAGTCCTCCAAGTTCCAAACTTGGTTGGTGTACATTGACTGGATTTCTAAGTTCATGGCTTCTCACCATTTCCCGACTTCTGGGCCTTCTATGGCCTCCTGGTAGGTTTTAGGATCATCATCCTCATTGTATTGTACCTTAGACTCACCTTCAGTAATATGTCCCACATATCATTCGGGTAGTCTAGGTACTCTACTAGATCTGCGAGGCTCATCTGTGTGTACCTGAACAGATTCAGGAACTGATATCTCATCTGATGATAATGTAGCTGTTTGGGGATCTGGAACCTCTTCCAGTACTATTTTACTCCTACTGTCCTCCTGGAGAAGGTATTCCTCTTCCAGGAAGACAACTTTCCCGGCGACAAACACCTTTTGTTCACCAGGATGGAAAAAATAGTATCCAAAGGTTTCCTTTGGATATCCCACAAACCTGCATTTATCAGTTCGTGATTCCAGCTTGTCTGGATCATGCCTCTTTACATGAACAGGACAACCCCTGACTTTAACATGTTTAAATTCTGGTTTCCTGCCTTTCCATATCTCATATGGAGTAGAAGCCATAGACTTGCTGGGTACTCTGTTCAGTAGGTATGCTGCTGACTCTAGAGCATACCCCTAGAGGGACACTGGTAATCCCGAAAAGCTCATCATGGATCACACCATGTCCAACAAGGTGCGATTCCTCCTTTCTGATACACCATTCATCTGTGGTGTATATAGAGGGGTCAGCTGAGAAAGGATACCATTATCCTTGAAGAATTGTGTGAAATCAGTACTTAAGTATTCTCCTCCTCGATCTGATCGAAGAGCTTTAATACTCTTTCCTAACTGCTTCTCTACTTCATTCTTGAACTCCTTGAACTTCTCAAATGCTTCTGACTTGTACTTCATTAAGTACACATAGCCGAATCTTGAGAAGTCATCGATGAACGTGATGAAGTAAGAAAAGCCACCTTTGGCTTGGGTGGACATTGGACCACATACATCTGAATGTATTAGTTCCAAAATGTCCTTGGCACGTTCTCCATGTCTAGTAAATAGAGATTTTGCCATCTTTCCCATAAGGTAGGATTCACATGTTGCAAACGATTCGTAATCGAATGCAGTTAAGTAACCATGCTTGTGCAACTTTTGCAACCTGCTTTCGCCAATGTGCCCAAGTCTACAATGCCACATGTAGGCCTGGTTCACACAATTCTTGCTCTTCTTAAGAGCATTATCAATTTGAAAATTGTAATAAGAAACATCTAAGAGATATAGACCGTTGACTAAAGATGCCGAAGCTATTAATTTATTACCATAATAAATCGAACAACTTCTATTCTCAATAGTCAACCTATATCCTATCTTGTCCAAACAAGATATTGATATGATGTTCTTTATTATACTAGGAACATAATAATAATCTTCTAATAGTAAGGCGTCTCCCGATGGAAGCTTGAGGTTTGCTGTCCCAACAGCAATCGCCGCAACTTTTGCGCCGTTTCCTAGCCTCAATTCCACCTCGCCTTGTCTCAGCTTGCGCTTACTTGTCAGCATCTGTACATCATGACAGATATAAGAAGCACATCCGGTACCCAATACCCAAGATGTGGAATCTCTAACCGACAAGTTGATATCTATCATATAGATATCTGAAGCTTCAGACAGCTTCACTCTTCCATGAGCTTTATCATGAAGGAACTCCTTGCAGTTCCTTTTCCAGTGACCATACTGCTTATAGTAGAAGCAGTCACCCTTCACTACTCTTTTGCCTTTGTCCTTCGATCTTTTATCGTTAGCTATCATCTCTGCTTCAGGGGCATCTAATGCCGATTCAGCAAGAGGATCAGCTCCAGAGACAAAGTCAATGTGCTCAGATCTGAAGACATTCTTCAGGTTTCTGAACTAATCCGAGTAGATCAGGTAAGTCAAAAGGGCATCAAGTATGCCACGGAGTGGGTTATTCGACGACATAATTTCCTAGAGGAGATAAGCAAAATCTATTTAGCAGATGTTCAATTATTAAAATTTAAAATAAGACATGGTCTTTTGTTCAAGTTTAACTCCCACTAATTTTCGACGGACTGTATAACCCTCAATTATACAGAATGGGAGACGCCGACAATCTCCTAGTGGGGATCAGAATCTCAATGACTTGCACTATAGCCTTGTGGATAGCACAACAAACTGTAATACAATCAAAGAGCACCCAACTCATGGGACTTGCAACTCCTTGCAATATCTAATCATAGCTTCGGTCCCCAGAGATTTAATGGCCTTGTGGATAGCACAACGAACTATTAATTCTGGTCTAAGCTAACCATTGTTACGCGACGAGCATAGATTTGCATGTAGCCCTTGTGGATAGTACAACAAAGTTACATAGTTCCTCTACCCCGATCATATAGGCATCTAATGCCATAGCCACAGTTTCTCCTCCTAATTAAGCAGGGCTTGTGGATAGCACAACAAACCTACCTAAAGTGATTCGAATCCTATGACTATAACGATGGTGGACCACGCGGTAACTTTTATCTGAGGGTATTTAGATAACTTTTATCTTGGTCTCTCCTATATGATAGTATATGGATACATCGTATATATTTAGTAAATACTATACCTGCTTTGATTCATAATCAAAAGAAAACAATGCATCTCATACATGTCATTAGTGTGGTCATGGATAGCACAGTAGGTTTGACTGGAGCCAACAGTCAAACGCACACTCAATCTAACACAACAATTATATACCTGCAAACACATAGGCAAGAGATCTCCATCTTTTCGCCTTCCTGGTTGCAACTGTGGATCATCCTCGCTCCTTCCTCGGTTGCCTCGATCATATTACAATTAATTCTAGAATTTACTGGTAAATTGAAGAAGGCCTTATGGCGAGTACAAGAGTGAGGGAGGTAGAAATTCATCCGAGAATGAGAGAGGGAGAGATACGCAGATCTCTATTTATTAACAATTAATAAACATCCATCATTCATCCACAATCCACACAAACACATCATTCATCACATGAACAATTAAATAAGTACATATCCATGACCACGGTGTGTTTTAAACATTCCACACATGATTCAGCGCATCACATGGCTAAAATAAAAGAGTTTTCAAAATATATAATTTCGGCTTTCAAAAAATTGGGATCCTATCAAAATTGGTATTTGAATTTCGAAAACACTTTTAATTAACTTAACATGCTATCAAATCAAAATTTAAAAGCAATAAAATCACACATCACATGCGCACACACTCCAAATTAATAATTTCAGATTATTCCATGCAAATTAGAACAATTCTAATAATCTAACACTTAGATTAAATCCCATTAATAATCTAACAATTAGACTATTAATAGCTAATCTAACTCTTAGACTAGTCCAACAAAATTAATCATTAATTTATCACATAAATTAATAATTAAATCTAATTCTTTATTAATTATCAATATAACAATTAGACTAGATAATTAATAAGTGTTAATCACTAATTTAACTATTAAACTAATAATTAACACAAATGAACAGTTAACCACTAATCTAACTCTTAGATTAGTAGAAAAAATATTAATTATTAATTTAACTTTTAAATCAATAATTAATAACATCTAATCAAACCATTTAATTAGTTAATTAAAGTTAATTATCAATTTAACATTTAAATTAACAATTAACAACAATTAACTAATATATATATATACTAATTTAACATTTAAATTGTCAATTAAAAATTAATTATTAATTTAACTTTTAAATTAATAACTAACTCTAATTGATGAATAATTAGATGATTAAATAGTTAAAAGTCTAACATTTAGATTATAACTATTAACCATTAATTATAATTCCTTAAATTAGTCATGTAAAGGTTAATAATTAATTTAACAATTAAATTAACGTTAACCTGAATTAATTAACAACAAATTGCTAATTAATAATCCCTTAGTTGACTTAATGATTCAAAATCATTAATAAAAGCCCAATCTAAAATTCAAAACACTTTTGAGCCTTTTAAAATTAAAATCAAATTTAAATTCAATTATAAGTAGGCAATAGGGGATTAAACTAATTAAAATTGAAGAAAAAAAAATTGCAATTAGGCTCAGCCCAACAGGACCCTGGCTCGGGCCGGGTTCAGTCCCATGGCTCAGCCAGTTGCCTGAGCCAGGGCTCGGGCCAGGCCCGAGCCACCCAGCAGTGGGCTCGGACCCTGGCGCCACTAAGGCTGGGGCCCGGTTCACCCAGAACCCTGCCCGACCGACCGGTCCAACCGGTCGGTTCATCCCTTTCTTCAACCCCAGGCCCGAGCCCCATCTGTTGTAGGAACCCTAGGCGTAGGCGGCGGGGTTGATGGAGGGAGGTCGCCGGCGGCCGGCCCGATGTCGCTCGGCCCCGCCGGCGACGTCCCCGGCGCCGGCAGGCCCACCAGCGCCGGCGAGGGCCCTCACAAGGGCTGTGCAAAACCCTAAAGCACTCCCTAAACATCTGATTTTCAGGTTTCTTTAATCCCATGGGATAAAGAAGAAGGGCTCTCCTCCGGCCATCTCCAGCAGTCTATCTGGCGTCGGTGAGGAGCCCCTTGATGCCCGGTGACAACCCCAGATCATACGGGGTCCCGCTCTACCATCCCAACACTTGGGAGGCCCAAACAAAACTGCAACGGCCGCCGTTCTTCGTCCCACGAAGAACACAAAAACCACAAAAAAAAAAATGAAAAATTGCGGAATAATAATAATCTTATTATATTATGTTCATCACATGAATACTGATCCAACAATTAATCGAACCAGTGCATGGAATAAATCCAAGGAAAAATTAATTCGGAGATCGAAACGGGACGAGAAACAGTGGAACCTGGCTCTGATACCACTATTGGGTTTTCTCGGATTTTTCCGGATCGCTCACGCAGCGGAAAATAAAATATTAAATAGCGATTCGTTCCCGTTTCGAAAAACTAAAAACTACGATTATCGGATAATCGAAGTTCTCACCGTGTGCGGATTTGAATCCGCAGCCGTTCGGTTCCGTCGGTGCGACACCTCACGCGATCCTCCTCGCGACGGATATCCTCACGTTCCTCGTTCTTTGCAGCCCACGAAACCTCCGCCGGTCGCCGTAACAATCGCCGCAACACGCGGAAGATTTCCCGTCAAACGGGATTCGGAGAAGCCGCGAAGCAGATCTGGATCTTTCTGGACGCCAGAGAGAGAGAGAAACAGAGGAGGGGCGGCTAGGGTTAGCAGTAGCTTGGCCTGCTCGGCCCGTTCGCTATGTTTTATACTAACCGCGTGGTTTTTCATAAAAACCCCCGGTTTGTATAAAACCCACTTATTTATCCATCGCCTTGAGAATCATTTGCGTGTGACCCTCTAGGCCCAAGTACCAGTCCAGTTAACGGCCCAACAAGCCCAGTGACTCCTCACTGGCTTTATTAATCAATTAATAACCCTTTATTAATTAATTAATCAATCGAATTGATGTCGCACATCGAATTCGACCGGGCCTCCGATCACGTTGGGTGCCAAGCAACACTGCGTGAACCCGGAAGGTATTGGGGTTAAGTAACCCACTCTTGGAACCTTTCCGCCGACAGTTACCGCGTTGATATAATCTTTCATTCGTACAATGCTCTCGAGTCAACTCAGGGTATGGCGTGCTGTCAAACCCTAACCGGTCGACCCACTTGGATTGGATGCCGCTGATGAATATCGGAAAACTCATTTCCCGATATTATCGTCCGCCCTGGCTAGGGACTTCCGCGCATCCTTCCTAGAGCAATCTCTCTCTAAGTACCGAGAGCGAATGATTCCTTATTGACACACAATTCCCTTCGACGGTATTCCGCTGTACCCAATCCTTGGCGTATTAGAATCCTGTGGCTAGAGATTCGTAAACCAAGGTCAAAGCACAGAAGTCCACCGACAAGGTGTCCTTGGTGTCTCAGGTCCGAGGACCATCCACGCAACTGCGACAATAGAATCAAGCTGGTTGACAGTGAGGTATAATACCATCCAGCGATTCAGTCGGATCAGTTCAGTGAACTCATTCTCTAATGAGCACCTACAGATTCACCATAGTGTCTCCACACAAGTGACTTATGAGATCCGTCACCCTCATCATATGAGCAGGAGTAATCTGTACTTGTAACGACCCGCCATCCTATGACCGGGGACCCGGTCACTAAATGGATGCCGGCCCATTAACTACGGGTTCACACCCGGATCTCACACAACACATCTGGAGGAGTAAGTGCTAAACATGGCTAAATATAACAATCACACGGACTACAAAGGTAAACGAGTGCGCAGAAAGGGAAATATCAATGTCCGTATACAGTCCAACAATAACTACATGTCCAACAATTAAATAAGTACAGGCAGAAGGAAAGTACAACAACATCGGGGCATACCCCGGGAACTAAGACAGCTGCTGGTCCGCACACCAAGAAGACACCACGCTTCCGCTGCGCCTCGAAGTCCACACCTGAAACCGCAGGGAGTGAGCCACACCAGAACTGGGCTCAGTAGGGATCATCCGATCCCCTGCCTCCCACTCACACACCCACAAGTGTAACAACACAGATATGAAGCAATATAAGTAAGGCAGTAAACATATCACCCAACTCAGATATGAAACGCACGATAAGCAGTGTAGCAAGAACAGTTCTAAGCAACTCGAAGAACCCAACACAGAGTCAAGTCTCACAACCGAAGTCCACAAGGCGACTAAACCACACAGTCGACCGAAGTCAAACGTCGCCTCCCAACACTACCACCACTGCTCACGCCTGTCCACCCCTACAGTGTTCCGGGGCACTGTAGGGTGAGGCAGTGAGCCAAACTAGGACTAGCTGGACTCAGTGTACCGCCACTGCCAGCTACGTGTGCACACAAGCAGTCTAGACTACTGTCCTACCACCGGATTGCCTCCACGCTAGGCCTCAGCGCTTCCAGGAGGGCCCTGGGGACCGGCGAACCCCCGTCAAGCCGAAGCTATAGGAACTACTCGCAAACCCAACTCTCCCGGGCTGCATCAGGCCAAGGGCTAAGGGTAACACTCGTAACCTTGATCAAAGGTCACATCAGGCCCAATGGCTAAAGGGTAAACCAACTCCCACCAGTAACACCACCAGCTCCACAGCAAGAAACACGCCGGAAGCTGTCACGACAAACAAGGGAAACCCGACCCGCTGAGGCCAAGCAGCAACCCCTCGGATAGCGCACCAGCTACTCCGGCCTGACGGGCTCAAGGTGGTTCTGCTTTTCTCAGCTAAAGGTAAACCACAACATGTACCCCTCCTCACAGACACCATGACCCTGTCCCCACCGGTCCATGGTGACATCGGAAACCACAGCCATATCGATCCACAGTCGTATAAGCACACACACACATATATAACATGCTGTCGTTCCAATCGCACAGTAAACCCCAGTCTCAACGTACGGTTAAAGCACACACCCATAGATGATGAAATCTCATTCATGCAGAAGTCCCCAGTCTCAGTATACAACTCAAAGCATGCATCTGAACCATCCCACCGTGAAACATGTATCAAATAATCAGAGTTAAGCATTCCTGTCTTGAATCGCGTCGACCGAGGTCGACGCCATTCAAGCTCCACAGACGGGTTCATTAAAAGCCAGATTATCCCTTAAAACGCGTCCACCAATGAAGTCGCCGTTTAAAACGCGTCAGGGTCGCCCGACGCCATTCAACCCAGAAATCCAGATTGCAGAATCCTCAAACGGGGGCATTTCCTGCCTAAATGGCGTCATGATGGCCCGACGTCCTTCTGAAAGGCATCGTCCATCCATGACGTCATTTAGCGCCAGAACCCCTAACTCAGGAAACCTCGAACAGGGAGGTTTCTGCCCTAAAACGCGTCGTACTGACCCGACGTCTTTCGGAAAGGCGTCGACCAGGCACGACGCCATTTAGCGCCAGAAACCAGGTTTCCTGGTTCAACCCGAGGGTTTCTCCCTTGAACCCCAAGCACCCCGAAAACCCCAAAATCAAAGGGGGAAGGAGAGAAGCTCAACCATACGATCATGCTTACGAAAACACGATCACAAACACCGCCATTCCCACATGGAATCCCCCTAAGCATGCTCAATCTAACCCCACACATCATGTCATGCCAAGAAACATACGGGTACACAAGCAAGGTTCGTCCCCCTACCGGTTCTTGAACTCCGCCAAGCTCCGTGCCGCCGTCCCGCTTCACCGCACACCGCCGCCGGTACCCTCGAGGACGCCGCCACTCCGCCGGGACGTCGGCCGCCGTCCGGAGAGTGGAACACCGCGAAGGAGGTGGTGGAGGTAGAGGTGAGAGGTAAGGAGGCTATGGAGTGGTTGGAAGAGGAAGAAGAGGAAGGGAGGGGGAGGAAGAGCGTCGGAGAGGGCGGAGAGGGTGAGGAGAGAGAGAGTGAAGGTGAGAATGAGGGAAAGAAGGGGAGGCTCGCGGGGTCAATCCGAAACCAACTAAAACGCGTCGATCGAGGCAGACGCCTATCAGTCTGACAGGACAGCCGTACCGACAGCGCTCTGAAACGCGTCGCCCACCGTGGACGCCGTTCAGGCGATGTGACAGGCCGTACTGACAACGTTCTGGCGCCATGCCCTGACATCGCAGATGTCACAGTCTGAATCGCGTCGACCCATCTGGACGCCGTTCAGACGAAATGACAGGGGCCGTACTCTCGCGGCCCGAAAACCGCCCACGTGGCGCACACGTGGCACAACATCCTGCGAACCTAAATGGCGTCCACACACCCTGACGCCTTTTGAAAGGCGTCGACGAGCGCTGACGCCATTCAGCCAGAAATCACAAGACCCCACGGGGTCCAAACCAGGGGATCCGGCCCGATCCCGACCCGAATACAGAACCCGAAACCTCAGTCCTTACAGTACTAGTCTAACCGGATATCCGATGTCCTTCTCGGATATCCTCCGACTAGGAACGATTAAGAATATGTGTGTTTAAGTGATCAGTTTCATTAGTATGATCTCATCATAATCTGACAACTATAGCACATATTCACGGACTTCATTATGAAACGATAATTAATGCGATTTACACATAATGAATATTATGCCATTATATTAATAAATGGACGAGATTTACATAGTCAAATTGGCTTGTAGGCCACCTAAAACTAACATCTATTTGCATGTAACCCTCTAGGCCTATTTACCAGTCCGATTTTCAGCATATTAAGTCTAATAACAATTTATTGACTTATGGAAATTAATTGATATCTCATATTTATTTTAATTACTTAATTGAATTAACATCTCATGCAAATTTGGCTGGACTTCCGATCAAGTTGGGTGCCAAGCAGCACCGTATGATCCCGGAAGGTAATGGGCTTTAGCAACCCATTTATGGAACCTGTCCATTCATGATTACCGCGTGGCTATAATCCTTCATTCGCATAATCCTCTCGAGTTGACCTAAGTCATGGTCAAACTGTCATACCCTAGATGGTCAATTTACTTGGATTAGACTCTGCTGAACAATATCAGAAATCACCTTTGGCCAGAGACTCCTGTAGATCTATCCTAAAGCATTCTCTATCCAATTACTTGAGAGCGAATAATCCTATATTGAACATAGAATCACCTTCGAAGGTCTTCCACTGGACCCAATCTTTGGCTATTAGAGAACTCGTTAATAGGGATTCGTAAGCCAAGGTAAAAATCCAGAAGTCCATTGAAAAAATGTCTTTGTTGTCTCAAGTCCAAGAATCAACCATGCCATTGTGACAATGAATCATGCCGGTTAACAGTTAGGTAAAATTACCATCCGATGATTCATGTCGGATCAGTTCAGTGAATTCATTCCCCAATGAGCACCTACAAGTTCACCATAGTATCTCCACACAAGTGACTAACAAGATCGGTCACCCTCATTATATGAGTTGGAATAACCTGTAGTAGTCTTACCGGATGTTTGATGTCCTTCTTAAACATCCTACGACTAGGAACAATTAAGAACATGTGTTTATAAGTCATTAGTCTCACTATTATGATCTCATCATAATCCGATGACTATTGCACACATTCAAAGACTTCATTATGCGCTATAATAAATACACCAATCTTCATAATGAAATTAGTGCCATTTATCAGTGAACCAGATTGTAATAGGTGCCTTATGATTGTCTTTGAGGATAGTTATATCCAACAAGAAGCATGGGGGCAACCAGGATCATAATCTTCACCGACTCCCTGCTAGTAGCTAGTCAGATTTGTGGAGACTTAGAGGTTTGAGATCCAAGCATGAGTACCTGCAGTAAGTTAGAAGCCAAATAGAAGGGATCGAATATTTCTAGGTAGTTTAGATACCAAGAAAGGAGAATAGCAAGGTTGTTTCCCTGTCCCGACTAGCCTCATCTATCGGGTTAGTGCCCTATTGGTCAGTACTTATCAAAGAGCTCGAATGACCAAGCATCTAAAAAGAAGCCGTACAAGCTATTGGGTGGACTGTGTCATGAATAAAGCCAGTAGTAGAGTCCCTTGCTCACGGCAAACTGCCAGATGACCGACTAGAGGCAAGAAGTGTCAAGAATAGGGCCCGAAGATTCACCATGATACATAATACCCTATATCGAAGGTCTTTATCCCAATCCCTGTTCAAGTGCCTCCATCTGAAGGAGGCACTAAGGGCTATAAAGGAAGTCTATGAAGGTATGTATGGAAGCCACCTAGGGGCTGTTCATTGGCCCGCATCCTGCTCCAACAAGGCTATTGGTGGCCCACCTACAGAAAGACACATTGGAGTATGTCAAGAAATGTGACAGATGCCAACACTTCGCGACAACTCCTCACCAACCAGCTGTCCCCATGACAAACCTCCTCGAGCCATGTCCTTTTGCAAGATAGGGAATCCTAGGCCCTCTGCCCCAAAGCACCGGGACAAAGAAAGTTTGTCATCGTGCAATCAATTACTTCTCCAAATGGATCGAGGCACAGCCACTGACCAAGATAACCGACAGAGCAGTCTAGAGCTTTGTGTGGAAATAAATTATTTGCAGATTCAGCATCCCGAGAGCCATAGTCTCAGACCATGGGACGCAGTTTGTTAGCACCTATTTAGCAGTTCGAACAGCTGAAGATCAAGAATTGCTACACGTCGATAGCTCATCCCCAGGCAAATGGTTTAGTAGAAAATGCAAATCGAACCTTAGTCCACGGGGTTAAGACTCGATTAGAGGGGGCCATAGGATCTTGGGTGGAAAAGCTATCTAGCATTCTATGGTCACATAGAACAACCGACAAGCAGCAATAGGAGAAACTCTCTTCCACTTAGTGTATGGAGCAGAAGCCCTGATTCCCTTGGAAATAGGAATCCCCTTACTACGGTTTGAAGCCACTGAAGTAGAAAACCACCAGTTGTTCAGAGAAAACCTCGACATGCTCACGAAAGTCTGAGAAAATTCTAGGGTGAGAATGGTGGAGTACCAGTGAAGGATGGCCAAATATTACAACCTCCGAGTTAGAGAACGACAGTTCTTCCGGAGAGATCTAGTCCTGAGAAAAATCGAAGCCTCAACGCCACAACTTGCTGTAGGAAAGTTGGCCCCCAACTGGGAAGGCCCTTATCGCGTATTTGAAGCTCTCAGGAAAGGCTCGTAGTGACTCTCCACACTCGTTGACAAGGAGGCACCCCGCACCTAGAACTCTGATAACTTAAGAGCCCATTATTGTTAAGACCTTCTTGTTTACTAGTTTAGTAGAATCTCCTTTCCTGTGCAAAAAGAACTTTGAACTTTGTACTAAAGTTGAGAAACAAAAGATAGTCTTTCATCTCCCAATATGACGGTGTCAAATCTTTTTTCCGAGTGCTCACACCCAAGAAGGGCCTTTAAGCCTATCTTTTCCCCAAGTGCTCACACTCGGGAAGAGGTCTTAAGCCTATCTTTTCCCCGAGTGCTCATACTCAGGAAGGGATCTCAAGCCTATCTTTTCCCTGAGTGCTCACACTCGGGAAAGGCTCTTAAGCCTATGTTTTCCCCATGTGCTCACACTCGTGAATTTGGCCCTTGTTGGATCAGAATTTCATATGCTCTAGATCAGCCGGTTAGGGCTCCTTAGATCACGGAAGCTCCACGCGCTGCTACAAAATGGACACATGGTCAGAGGAGACCCCAGTTGCGATCCGGGGGAATCCCCTATAATGCATAAGTCAGAGGGTGTAGGGACAAAGAGAAGGTAGAGAATCTAGTATAGGACGTATCTTTCTGAGGGTACTAGGGGGTCCCTTTTATAGGGGCAGATCTGAGGCAATAACCGAGTTCGATCAGGGAGCATGTTGCGAGAAATTAGGTCCAATCTCTAGGCCGGACGGGACTCTAGTTTCCCTTAGCTACTCTGGAGTTGATCCATAGGAGAGTTTCTTCAGTAGAAAGTTTTATGGCATCCCCAAGACATCGAGTTCCAATCTCAGAATGGGGTGTTCCCTATTGGAGCCTAGGTTCATTAACCTGCCAGTTCAAAGGCCCATCAAACTTTGGTAACGAGCAAGGGAATGCCTTAGTTGGGCCAACCCACCTAGCAAACAGGCCAATGGAATTGCACCCTCTTAGTAGCCCCCTTGCTCCAAAGGGCGAGGGCACGGCCTTCGGAGCAGTCGAACCATGAGTGGGCTGGTGCATCGATGTCAATGAGAAATGCCTGCACTCTCGCCTTAGGTCCGGAAGTTATGATTCGAAAGGTACACGTGTCGCGTCCGAACGTGGGCACCCGTTCGGTGGTCGCCGCTACCCGAGGCTGTTAGTTTTTGGTGGCCTACAAGCCAATCTGACTATGTAAATCTCGTTCATTTATTAATATACTGACATAATATTCATTATGTGTAAATCGCATTAATTATCATTTCATAATGAAATCCGTGAATCTGTGCTATAGTGATCAGATTATGATGAGATCATACTAATGAGACTGATCACTTAAACACACATATTCTTAATCGTTCCTAATCGGAGGATATCCAAGAAGGACATCGGATATCTGGTTAGACTAGTACAGATTACTCCTGCTCATATGATGAGGGTGACTGATCTCATAAGTCACTTGTGCGGAGACACTAAGGCGAATCTGTAGGTGCTCATTGGAGAATGAGTTCACTGAACTGATCCGACTGAATCGCTATAGTACCTCACTGTCAACTAGCTTGATTCTATTGTCGCAGTTCCATGGATGGTCCTCGGACCTGAGACACCAAGGACACCTTGTCAGTAGACTTCTGTGCTTTGACCTTGGTTTACGAATCTCTAGCCACGGGATTCTAAAACGCCAAGGATTGGGTACAGCGGAATACCGTCGAAGGGAATTGTGTGTCAATAAGGAATCATTCGCTCTCGATACTTAGAGAGATAATGATCTAGGAAGGATGCGCGGAAGTCCCTGGCCAGGGCGGACGATAATATCGGGAAAGGAGTTTTTCGATATTTATTAGCGGCATCCAATCCAAGTGAGTCGACCGTTTAGGGTTTGACAGCACGCCATACCATGAGTTGACTTGAGAGCATTGTACGAATGAAGGATTATATCTACGCGGTAACTATCGGCGGAAAGATTCGAAGAGTGGTTACTTAACCTCGATACCTTCCGGGTTCACGCGGAGTTGCTTGGCACCCAACTTGATCGGACGCCCAGTCGAATTCAATGTGCGACATCAATTCGATTGATTAATTAGTTAATAAAGAGTTATTAATTGATTAATAAAGCTAGTGAGGAGTCACTAGGCTATTAACCAGACTGGTAATTGGGCCTAGAGGGTCACACGCAAATGATTCTCAAGGCAATGGATAAATAAGTTGGTTTTATATAAACCGGGGGTTTTTATGAAAAACCGTGCGGTTAGTATAAAACATAGTGAACGGGCTGAGCAGGCCAAGCTGTTGCTAACCCTAGCCGCCCCTCCTCTGTTTCTCTCTCTCTCTCTGGCGTCCTAGACAGATCCGGATCTGCTCCGCCGCTTCTCCGACTCCCGTTCGACGGGAAATCGTCCGTGCGTTGCGGCGATCGTTGCGGCGACCGACGGAGGTTTCGTGGGCTGCGAAGAACGAGGAACGCGAGGATATCTGTCGCGAGGAGGATCGCGTGGACTCCGCTAGAGGCCGGGCGCTTGCGCGGCTTGCGGTGTCGCACCGACGGAACTGAACGGTTGTAGATTCGAATCCGCCCGCGGAGAACACCCCAAAAGCCCAGAAAGTTAACAAACAGGAGGTCAGAATATTAACAATTTACCAAAACAGGCAGCAACAAATCATTCATGAACAGCAACAGGACAAAACACCGACGGCCAGGGGATGGCTGTTCAAGGGGTCTGACGGCCGTGTGGTAGCCGTTCAACAGGGAAGCGACGGCCAGGGTCTGGCCGTCCAGAGGGTCGGACGGCCAGGTGTCAGCCGCCCAATATAAAGTCGACGGCCAGGGTCTGGCCGTCCAAGGGGTTGGACAGCCAGGTTCTGGCCGTTCAATGATGCTGTAGACGGCCAAGTAGTGGCCGTCCAGCCGATCCGGCGGCCAGGTGTTGGCCGTCCAAGGGTCTCGACGGCCAGGGTCTGGCCGTCCAGAGATTTTCAGGATCCTTACCTTTTTTCCTTTGATCGCGACGCGTGCAGCGGGCTACACAAGTCCCATCGTGATCACCAGAGGGCTGTAGGCGCCCGGAACGTCCCCCCGTCGCCGCGGCTGCGAGGCTTTGGAATCGAGAGTCCCTCCGTTCGTCTTAGCACTGTGGCAATTCAAAGGGGGGTTAGAAATTGAAGTGTGATCGCCAGGAGCATTACCTTTCGGTCTTTGTGCTCCGTAGGAGTGTAGAAGGTGATCGCGCGTTCTGTGGAAGTGGGAGATGCTGGTTCCTCCTTCTCTTCTTCCGGCCGGCCAGAGGAGGAGAGCCCAGTACTCTGCACACGTGAATGTGGTAAGGATTCCTGAAAATAAAAGACAAAAGAAAGAATAACCCGATTAGGACTACAAGGTGCAGAATCTATCCATGAAGATGTAAAGACTAGCTAAAATCAGAGGGGAACGCACCGGATGGGTAGTGGGGAGGGAAGGTGACCATATGTTATGGCCATCCACCTCCCGTTTTTTTTTTAAAACCTCTGGGGGGGTAAGAATCACTAGGTCATCTTACGTGCATGCATGCAAATGAGAGGGGTTGTGTGTGTGAAAAGTGAAGTGGTATTGATGACGCAATGGAATGAATAGGAAAGAGTAAAAAAGAGAAAAGTTAGAAAGACAAACCCGTTTCGGAATGCAGCCTGAGCCTTCCCTTTTGGAGACTCCTTGTCGACCTCCTTGAGCCTCTCACCAGAAAGTCCTTCTTCAACGAAAAATCCTTAACTCTCCAAAGAACCTCCTCCTCCTTCCCCTTCTTCTTTCTTAACCCCTCAGAAAATTCTTAACCCCTTGCTCGATAGGATGTGGGGGGTTTAAATAGGTGAGGGAAAAAAGGAGAAAATAGGGGTCTAAATCCCCGTAAATGAACCTTCAACCAATAGGGAGTGGTCAAGGGTCGGAGGTAGTGCGCGCGGCAGTAGCCGGAGTGGGGAGTGGTCGGAGTAGTGGGGGACGAGGGTGGCGAGTAGAAGAGATCGTGGGGAAGACGGAGTCAAGGGGGTGGTTTAAGGAGTGGACGGCCAGGCAATATGCCTTCCATTCTTGTGGTGGAAGGCGGCCCGGTTGGCCTTCGAAGGGAGTGGAAGGCAAGGGGTGGCCTTCGAAGGAAGTGGAAGGCAAGGGGGTGGCCTTCCACGAAAAGATGGTGAAAAGTGAGAAAGGTGGTCAAAAGGTGGAAGGCAAGGTAGCTGGCCTTCCAAGGGGGTAGAAGGCAAGGGGTGGCCTTCGAAGCGGGTGGAAGGCGGACTGGCTGGCCTTCCACGAAAAGGTGGTGAAAAGTGCAAAAGGTGGCAAAAGGGTGGAAGGCAAGGTGGCCGGCCTTCCAAAGGTGTAGAAGGCAGGGGGTGGCCTTCGAAGGAGGTGGAAGGCGAGGGGTGGCCTTCGGAATCTGCTCCCTAAGTTGAGAATTCTCAAATTCAACTGTGGAAAGCTGGTTCTCTAATCGACGGACCGCCTGGTCCACCGGCATCTGCATGCATAAATGCTGAATCACGATCTCAAAGGAGGGAACCTGAAGTTAATAGTCAAACTACTCACCACACGAGAATCCAGCTTGAGGCGGTGAGCGTAACGGTGGGAGAAGTCATCCAAATACACATAACTGTCTTGAAGGCCGCAAACACGACGAAGTCGAACTCCGCCCCTCCTCCAAGCCTGAATTGTCTCCTCGTGAGTGCGTACCCAATCTTGATTCCGGCTCCTGGACTTCCTATGAGAGCGACCTGCAGATCCCATTGAGGGAATCTCCACCCGATCCTGATGCCAGCCTAAGGTCCTCATCACTAGCTGTAGATGAAGAGGCTCCACCACATTGATGTAATGCAACCAAATCATTCGATTGAATAGAGGTCTCCCCTCGGCTACCCACGGTTGATCATCATCAACCTCATCTGTGTATGGAGTCCACTGGACCTGCACGACATCATTAAGAAAGGATAAGATAGAAATGAGGATTGAGATTGAGTCCAAAAGGAAATACTTGATGATGCAGGAAGTTATCAAGGAAGCTTCGAAACTCTTCCACTCGGCCAATCAGAGGGCGTCATCTATTAGTGGGTATGTCCCATCGACACAGCAGAGGCACAGAACTGTAGCGGTCCCATGAAAGCTGAGGACAGATCGGAGACATGTGATGATAACCCCAAATCTACAAAGATGAAAAATGTCAGGAATTAATAACACAAGAAATAAGGGGATGAGTCTGAGAAAACAAACCTGAAGAAAAGAAGTAAAACCACCCATGCTGGTAGAGTGATCTGTATAGCGAGGAAGATGGGCAAAGAGATGGGCCAACATAGCTGCACCCCATGCAAAAGTCCCTACTGCGTCTAAATCAGTCAAGAGCAGCAAAAATTTGCAATCATATGTCCCTATGGCATGATAAAGGCTCGGCAATCTTCATCCCATCGCTCTCGTAACGCCTTAATATAACTCGCATCTACCCGGAATGGGTGAACGGAGAGTAAGGCATCAAATCCCATCGCATCAATTCGTTGTTGTTGGCGCACTGGCAGAACATTGTACCATGTCTAGACAAGGACCCACGAAACTCGGCTTCGAATTCGGCCTGGACCCTGCAAAGTTATCAAAAAAGAAATCCACTTGTCAGACACCATAAAGCAGAGACCAGGTGCCGGAGATGGAAACCAGAGGGCCACTGATCTGGCCGTCTAGACCCAGACGGCCATTGATCAGGCCGTCTGGTCTAGACGGCCAGCTTGATGGCCGTCTAGACCAAACGACCATTTATATGGCCGTCTGGCACAAACAGCCATTTTAGTAGCCGTCTAGTCCAGACGGCCAGCTAGAATGGTCGTCTGGTCCAGACGGCCACCTCTATGGCCGTCTGGCACAGACGGCCATTTCAGTAGCCGTCCAGACCAGACGACCATTTATATGGCCGTCTGGCACAAACTGCCATTTCAGTAGCCGTCTAGTCCAGACGGCCAGCTAGATGGCCGTCTGGTCCAGACGGCCACCTCTATGGCCGTCTGGCACAGAAGGCCATTTCAGTAGTCGTCTAGTCCAGACGGCCAGCTCTACGGCCGTCTGGTACTCAGACGTCCACTTCAGTAGCCGTCTGAACCATTTATAACAAAAAGTGGTACCTATCGTGAATCCGAAGTCGATTTCGTCTCCCCAGTGACCTCCGTGTCACCTTCATCTTCCCCGGCATCATCATTGTCGCTATTGTCGGCGGCATCTTCCTCGTTGCCCGCATGTTCATCATCTCCGCCAATTTCTTCATTCTTTGGGACCTCGTCACTCGGGCCGTGGGAGCTCCTCTTGTGTTCCCCCATTGCGTAATCATCCTCCAAATAGGGATTTGGAGGTTGGATAACATCCTCCTCTAGCTTGTAACGGGTAGATGTTCGTTGGAGGCGTCGAACACACTGTTTGAATCGCGTATTCATCTTGAGAAAAGCTAGATGACTGAGAAGAGAGTTGTGGCAAGAAGATTTTGAAAATGAAAGGGATTGAGGAAAGGGGGGTTTTTATACCCACTGCTTCTTCAGACGGCCAGGAAGATGGCCGTCTGAAGGTTCAGACGGCCATGAAGCTGGCCGTTTGAATAGGTTAGAAGGCCAGCTAAGTGGCTGTTTGGATTTCAGAAGGCCAGCTAGCTGGCCGTCTAGACTAGAGGCCAATCTGGTGGCCTTCTGTTTTCAGACGGCCATATCCTTGGTCGTCTGATTTCTTCTCTCACCACTCAACTTTACCCAATCACAGGATAACTCAAAATAATTGCTCTTATTCATCTTAAATCATGCGGCAGGCCCATACATTTATTCTTAAAAAAAAAAAAAAAAAAAAGAAAAGAGAGAGACATCAATTTAATTCAGTTGGACGCCTCCGGGCGAAATAAGAGGGGATTACTGGACGTATTGTCTTGAGATACACTATGTAACCTAGAATGTTAACATAATCCTCTTGCACGTCTATAGTACCTTTGCATCCAATTGAATATTTGTGCCAATTCTTTCGTGAATTTCTTAAGAGTTCGGCATCTTCTTCAGAACCCAAGATCCGAGGGAGGATCATGTCAGTAGTCAAGGCTGAATAAGGAGTTTGACGAGGAAGTCCATACTGGAGATGGCAATGGTAAGCCTGATATAACACTATTTATGTTGCACCAACAAGCCAGAGTTCATGTTTCTTGCGTGCACGTACTTGAAAGATTGTGTTGCGGGATATCATGGGAACAAAAATAAAGTCTTCGACATTCATGAAATTCAGATGATCTCGCCAATCGTCCGGAGTTTTCAGATGAGTTGTCAAATTCTTTACCATATCTTCAGGACCAAACAACGACCTCGCAGGAAACATAGCACTGCGACGGAAAATGCGAGATTCATTCTGTGATTCCAATGAAAAATCAAACTTCAAATGCATCTCCATCGACAGTTGCAACAGAAAGAGGCTCCCTTGAGGTTTCCTGCCCATGCACATACTGCTCAATCTGCTGTACATATGAGCCACGAGAGCGCGGGCTATAGAATAGCCCCACCAAAGCAAAGTAATCACTCCAACATTGTAACGACCCGCCATCCTATGACCGGAGACCCGGTCACTAAATGGATGTCGGCCCATTAACTACGGGTTCACACCCGGATCTCACACAACACATCTGGAGGAGTAAGTGCTAAACAAGGCTAAATATGACAATCACACGGACTACAAAGGTATAACAAATGCGCAGCAAGGAAAGTAATAATGTCCGTATACAGTCCAACAATAATTAAATGTCCAACAAGTTAAATAAGTACAGGCAGAAGGAAAGTACAACAACATCGGGGCATACCCCGGAACTAAGACAGCTGCTGGTCCGCACACCAAGAAGACACCACGCTTCCGCTCGCCACAAGGTCCACACTTGAAACCGCAGGGAGTGAGCCACACCAGAAATGGGCTCAGTAGGGATCATCCGATCCCCCGCCTCCCACTCACACACCCACAAGTGCAACAACAGGAATATATGGCAATTAAGTAAAGCAGTAAACATAGCACTCAACCTGATAGGAACCGTACGATAAGCAGTGTAACAAGAACAGTACCAAGTAACCCGAAGAACCCAACACAAAGTCACGCCTTACAGTCAAAGTCCACGAAGCGACTGAACCACACTGTCGACCGAAGTCAAACGTCGCTTCCCAACACTACCACCACTGCTCACGCCTGTCCACCCCTACAGTGTTCCGGGGCACTGTAGGGTGAGGCAGTGAGCCAAACTAGGACTAGCTGGACTCAGTGTACCGCCACTGCCAGCTACGTGTGCACACAAGCAGTCTAGACTACTGTCCTACCGTCCGGATTGCCTCCACGCTAGGCCTCAGCGCTTCAGGAGGGCCCTGGGGACCGGCGAACCCCCGTCAAGCCGAAGCTACAGGAACTACCCACAAACCCAACACTCCCGGGCTGCGTCAGGCCAAAGGGCTAGAGGTACCACTCGTAACCTTGATCAAAGGTCACATCAGGCCCGATGGGTAAAGGGTAAACCAACTCCCACCAGTAACACCACCAGCTCCACAGCAAGAAACACGCCAGAAGCTGTCACGACAACCAAAGGAAACCCCGACTCGCTGAGACCAAACAGCAACCCCTCGGATAGCACACCAGCTACTCCGGCCCGACGGGCTCAAGGTGGTTCTGCTTCCCTCAGCCAAAGGTAAAACACAACAAGCACCCCTCCTCACAGACACCATGGCCCTTCTCCCATCAGCCCATGGTGACAAACGGAAACCACAGTCATTCCGAATCCATATTCGTACAAGCACACACACACAACATGATTCCATTTGTACAGTAAACCTCCGTCTCAGCGTACAGTTGAAGCACACACACATAGATGATGAAATCTCATTCATGCAGAAGTCCTCAGTCTCAGTATACAACTCAAAGCATGCATCTGAACCATCCCCCCGTGAAATATATATGAAATAACAGGATTTAAGCATTTCTATCTTGAATCGCGTCGACCAAGGTCGACGCCATTCAAGACCCTCAGACAGGTTTATTAAAAGCCAGATTATCCCGTAAAACGCGTCCACCAGTGAAGTCGCCGTTTAAAACGCTTCAGGGTCGCCAGACGCCATTCAACCTAGAAATCCAGATTGCAGAACCCTCAAACGGGGGCATTTCCTGCCTAAATGGCGTCATGATGTCCCGACGTCCTTCTGAAAGGCGTCGTCCATCCATGACGTCATTTAGCGCCAGAACCCCTAACTCAGGAAACCTCGAACAGGGAGGTTTCTGCCCTAAAACACGTCGTACTGACCCGACGTCTTTCGGAAAGGCGTCGACCAGGCACGACGCCATTTAGCGCCAGAAACCAGGTTTCCTGGTTCGACCCGAGGGTCTCACCCTTAACCCCAAACGCCCCGAAAAAGCCCCAAAACAGAAGGGGGAAGGAAGAGGAAGTCAACCACCACAAGCATGCTACAAAACCACGTTCACGAGCACGGCCATACCCACAAGAACACCCCCTAAACATGCTCATTCTAACCCAAATCATAACATGCCATGCCAAGGAAAACACGAGCACACATTCACAGTCCATGCAAGGTTCGTCCCCCTACCGGTTCTTGAACTCCGCCAAGCTCCGTGCCACTGTCCCGCCGCACCGCACACCGCCGCCGGTACCCTCGAGGACGCCGCCACTCCGCCGGGACGTCGGCCGCCGTCCGGAGAGTGGAACACCGCGAAGGAAGTGGTGGAGGTAGAGGTGAGAGGTAAGGTGGTGTTGGAGTGGTGGAAGAGGAAGAAGAGGAAGGGAAGGGGAAGAAGAGCGTCGGAGAGGGCGGAGAGGGCGAGGAGAGAGAGAGTGAAGGCGAGAATGAGGGAAAGAAGGGGAGGCTCGCGGGGTCAATCCGAAACCAACTGAAACGCGTCGATCGAGGCAGACGCCTATCAGTCTGACAGGACGGCCGTACTGACAGCAGTCTGAAACGCGTCATCCTCCACGGATGCCGTTCAGACGACAGGACAGGCCGTACTGGCAACGCTCTGGCGCCGCATCCTGACATCGCAGAGGTCACAGTCTGAATCGCGTCGACCAACATGGATGCCGTTCAGACGATGTGACCGGGGCCGTACTCTCGCAGCCCGAAACCCGCCCACGTGGCGCACACGTGGCACAACACCCAGCAGACCTAAATGGCGTCCACACAACCTGACGCCTTTTGAAAGGCGTCGAGCAGTGCTGACGCCATTCAGCCAGAAATCTCAAGACCCCTCCAGGGTGCAAACCAGGGGATCCGGCCCGAACCCGACCCGAATACATAACCCGAAACTTTAGTCCTTACATTCTCCCCCCGTTAAAAGAATTTCGTCCTCGAAATTAGAAACCGTTCAAAGCTCAACTCGGCTAACCATCACACGCCGACACACACCTATAACAACAATCATCCTCACCAATCACACACACAGGACTCCACATAAAAGGCCAAACAAATTCACGCCAAGCTAACCAAGATTCTCAATTCCGACGAAAGCTGAAAGATCAACATTAACCACACACTAGCAAGGCACAAATTACAAAACCGATTCTCCACCAAACCCAAATACATAAAAAGTGCCACAAGAGTTTACAACTTCCTCCAAATAAGATAAGACAAAACGCTCCTCATGTCCGATATCTCGAATCCCCACTAAGAGATACAACACCACTCAACGTCTCAAATACCTACTGACCACTTGGCTCCTGACCTGCCTTATTCTTCTGGGGACAATTTGTCAGAAAGTGCCCCTTCTTACCACAGCCAAAACAGCTGCTAGAGACCAATGGGCACGTCCGACTGCTATGATGACCACCACAATGGGAACAATGACCTACCGCATCCTGCCTCGCTCCCTGCCGCTTGCTAGCCCCAGATTACTTCTGATGAATCGGACCGTCGCTGCCCTCACCACGAGGCATCTCTTGGGACCTGAACCTGAAGGAACTCGGACCGCCTGACGAAAAGATCGTTGATCTGCTCCTGCCTTGCTGCTCCCCTCGTGTCGAACGCTCCAATTCTCTCGCCATCTGCTGGAATTGAGTCTCCACCACTGCCGCGCATCGTGCTGCTGACGCTAGATCTCTACAATACTGAGGTGCCACCATTGACCTTAGATCATATCGAAGTCCGCCCACGAATCTCTCTGTTCTAATTTCCTCGTGCTCAGAAATATGTGGAACGAATCTTCCAAGAGCCACAAACTTCGCTTGGTATTCTAAAACCGACATATCATTCTGTACCAATTCCATAAACTCCATTTCCTCTGTCTTCCGAACGTGCCTCGGAAAGTACTGTCCACTAAACTCTTTCACAAATATCTCCCAAGGGATCTCTCTCAAGGACCTGTCTGTAAACATCATCCCTCTGGTAGCGACCCACCACTCATACGCATTGTCCTTCAACAAGTAGGTTGCCAACAAAGTTTTGTCATTCTCAGCACATTCTAGAACATCAAATGCCTTCTCCAATTCCTTAATCCAAAGGGCTGCCTCGTCGAAGACTGGCCGTCCTGTGAAAGAAGGGGTCTTCAACTTCAAAAATCGCTCCAGTATCGTAGACTGACTGTCTCGGGAATTGGATCCCTCACATCCAACTCCTTGCCGGTATCTAGACGTTGCCCCAATCTTAGCTTCCCTGAAACCATCCACATTATGACCCTCTGCCCCTGAACCTCCATCATCTGCTCTCGAACCACGAGCCAACGAAACTCTCCTCTTCGGTGCCATCACTACCCCACAAACACGAAAATTGAACCAAAACACGTCAAAACCTATCAATCTATACCAGCAGCCATCGCCTGTACAGACTCGTACTTATTGTTGGACTATAATATCTAACCTAGTTTATCACATACTCGACCAGACTGAGCTCTGATACCATCTGTCACGACCCGCCACCCTATGACCGGAGACCCGGTCACTAAATGGATGTCGGCCCATTAACTGCGGGTTCACACCCGGATCTCACACAACACATCTGGAGGAGTAAGTGCTAAACAAGGCTAAATATGACAATCACACGGACTACAAAGGTATAACAAATGCGCAGCAAGGAAAGTAATAATGTCCGTATACAGTCCAACAATAATTACATGTCCAACAAGTGAAATAAGTACAGGCAGAAGGAAAGTACAACAACATCGGGGCATACCCCGGAACTAAGACAGCTGCTGGTCCGCACACCAAGAAGACACCACGCTTCCGCTCGCCACGAGGTCCACACCTGAAACCGCAGGGAGTGAGCCACACCAGAAATGGGCTCAGTAGGGATCATCCGATCCCCCGCCTCCCACTCACACACCCACAAGTGCAACAACAGGAATATATGGCAATTAAGTAAAGCAGTAAACATAGCACTCAACCTGATAGGAACCGTACGATAAGCAGTGTAACAAGAACAGTACCAAGTAACCCGAAGAACCCAACACAAAGTCACGTCTCACAGTCAAAGTCCACGAAGCGACTGAACCACACTGTCGACCAAAGTCAAACGTCGCGTCCCAACACTACCACCACTGCTCACGCCTGTCCACCCCTACAGTGTTCCGGGGCACTGTAGGGTGAGGCAGTGAGCCAAACTAGGACTAGCTGGACTCAGTGTACCGCCACTGCCAGCTACGTGTGCACACAAGCAGTCTAGACTACTGTCCTACCGTCCGGATTGCCTCCATGCTAGGCCTCAGCGCTTCAGGAGGGCCCTGGGGACCGGCGAACCCCCGTCAAGCCGAAGCTACAGGAACTACCCACAAACCCAACTCTCCCGGGCTGCGTCAGGCCAAAGGGCTAAAGGTACCACTCGTAACCTTGATCAAAGGTCACATCAGGCCCGATGGCTAAAGGGTAAACCAACTCCCACCAGTAACACCACCAGCTCCACAGCAAGAAACACGCCAGAAGCTGTCACGACAACCAAAGGAAACCCCGACTCGCTGAGACCAAACAGCAACCCCTCGGATAGCACACCAGCTACTCCGGCCCGACGGGCTCAAGGTGGTTCTGCTTCCCTCAGCCAAAGGTAAAACACAACAAGCACCCCTCCTCAGAGACACCATGGCCCTTCTCCCATCAGCCCATGGTGACAAACGGAAACCACAGTCATTCCGAATCCATATTCGTACAAGCACACACACACAACATGATTCCATTTGTACAGTAAACCTCCGTCTCAGCGTACAGTTGAAGCACACACACATAGATGATGAAATCTCATTCATGCAGAAGTCCTCAGTCTCAGTATACAACTCAAAGCATGCATCTGAACCATCCCCCCGTGAAATATATATGAAATAACAGGATTTAAGCATTTCTATCTTGAATCGCGTCGACCAAGGTCGACGCCATTCAAGACCCTCAGACAGGTTTATTAAAAGCCAGATTATCCCTTAAAACGCGTCCACCAGTGAAGTCACCGTTTAAAACGCGTCAGGGTCGCCAGACGCCATTCAACCCAGAAATCCAGATTGCAGAACCCTCAAACGGGGGCATTTCCTGCCTAAATGGCGTCATGATGTCCCGACGTCCTTCTGAAAGGCGTCGTCCATCCATGACGTCATTTAGCGCCAGAACCCCTAACTCAGGAAACCTCGAACAGGGAGGTTTCTGCCCTAAAACACGTCGTACTGACCCGACGTCTTTCGGAAAGGCGTCGACCAGGCACGACGCCATTTAGCGCCAGAAACCAGGTTTCCTGGTTCGACCCGAGGGTCTCACCCTTAACCCCAAACGCCCCGAGAAAGCCCCAAAACAGAAGGGGGAAGGAAGAGGAAGTCAACCACCACAAGCATGCTACAAAACCACGTTCATGAGCACGGCCATACCCACAAGAACATCCCCTAAACATGCTCATTCTAACCCAAATCATAACATGCCATGCCAAGGAAAACACGAGCACACATTCACAGTCCATGCAAGGTTCGTCCCCCTACCGGTTCTTGAACTCCGCCAAGCTCCGTGCCACCGTCCCGCCGCACCGCACACCGCCGCCGGTACCCTCGAGGACGCCGCCACTCCGCCGGGACGTCGGCCGCCGTCCGGAGAGTGGAACACCGCGAAGGAAGTGGTGGTGGTAGAGGTGAGAGGTAAGGTGGTGTTGGAGTGGTGGAAGAGGAAGAAGAGGAAGGGAAGGGGAAGAAGAGCGTCGGAGAGGGCGGAGAGGGCGAGGAGAGAGAGAGTGAAGGCGAGAATGAGGGAAAGAAGGGGAGGCTCGCGGGGTCAATCCGAAACCAACTGAAACGCGTCGATCGAGGCAGACGCCTATCAGTCTGACAGGATGGCCGTACTGACAGCAGTCTGAAACGCGTCATCCTCCACGGACGCCGTTCAGACGACAGGACAGGCCGTACTGACAACGCTCTGGCGCCGCATCCTGACATCGCAGAGGTCACAGTCTGAATCGTGTCGACCAACATGGACGCCGTTCAGACGATGTGACCGGGGCCGTACTCTCGCGGCCCGAAACCCGCCCACGTGGCGCACACGTGGCACAACACCCAGCAGACCTAAATGGCGTCCACACAACCTGACGCCTTTTGAAAGGCGTCGAGCAGTGCTGACGCCATTCAGCCAGAAATCTCAAGACCCCTCCAGGGTCCAAACCAGGGGATCCGGCCCGAACCCGACCCGAATACAGAACCCGAAACTTCAGTCCTTACAAACATGATCATAAGAGAGGACATCACCAGAAGAAGGAAAAGGTAAGGTCCCACCAAGGCAGAAACTCAGGCCTTGCATCAATCGCTCAACATTTACTTTCCGAGACCTCACTTTATCAATAATCCACTTGGCCAATCGATTGAGTTGAATTCCCCATTGGCTAGACATCGATCAGGCCACAGCTTCATCTTGGACTATGTCACTCATAATCTCATCCCAAGATGGTAGCTGGCGCATGTCACCTTCTTCCAAGTCCTCCCATCCGAACAATAACTTCACCCCTTCCACCAACATTGTTGCCTCAAATTCTGAAAAAATGAAAGTATGTGTGTGCGGATGCCATAATTCCAGAAGAGCTCCTAATGCATCCCAACTCCACCACACATCTTCTCGAGGTGTTTGGCAAAAACTACCAAGCGGATGAGGTGTCATGGAAGCATGAAAGTCCGCTTGTCAATGGTAATGCAATGCATCAAAGTGACCAACCAAGTGTAATGGATTTCATGGCGTAGGCCAGGCAACTGCGGCACTGCTTAAAAAAGGAAAATACTTCAAGAGGGGAAGAAGGAAGAATAAAGGAAGTGATCTTATGTGTGCATACCTGCCCACGAGCCACGCGGTTGCTAAGATGACCCTCGATCCCGGTCAAAACATCAGGCGTGCGAAGCATGAAGTCCAAACGTAGCTTTTTTGAGGAAAAAGAGGACGCCATGAGAGGTTGGAAGGGTTCCATCCAAGCTTTCTCGCACTTATCTTATATCAAGATGCAGATAGAGATGCACTCCCATGCACCGGAGTCCTACAATAAAAGAAAAAAACAAAAAAAAAAGCATAAAACCGTCAGACGGCCAGGAGTCTGGCCTTCTAATGCTTCAAAAGGCAACCAGTCTGGCCTTCTAATAGAACCTTAAGATGGCCAGATAGATGGCCTTCTGATGCTTCAGATGGCCACTAATCTGGCCTTCTGATGGAACCTTCAGACGGCCAGATAGATGGCCTTCTGATGCTTCAGAAAGCCACTAGTTTGGCCTTCTGACAAAATATTTCAGAAAAATTGTAAAAAAAAAAAAATCTAAATTTTTTTTTGAAAAAAATAGAAAAAATTAGAAAAATGTGTGCTTCTTACTTTATTGCTGATATAATGATTCTAACATCTGACTTTGCAGGAAGAAGAAGATTGAAGAGTCTGCATTAGTTTAGAAAAAAAAAAATGGAGGCTAATAACTTAAGACACATAAATCTGGAGTTCCCCTTTAACAAAAATGATGATGGATTTATGAGGTTTAAGTTATTTGAACAGCCTAGAATAAATCCTCCAGTGTCTTGCATTACATAGGTTTTTTATTTTAAACCCAGCATGCATCATCCATTCTTTCAGCATACCATTGCAGAGGAGAGTAGGACCCTATCGCTTGTGCTTTGATCATCCAGTGTTTGAATCTTTTATCGTCTGCGCAGTGTTTTGATTAAGTCTTGGAATGTACCTTCCGCGCCTTTGGTTGTCATTCCTTAAACGCCTTCGACCGGACAGGCGTCCCATAGTGTGTCGGAGACTCGCGACAATTGCCATAGGGCCTCCTGGGTTGTTGTGTATGGGTACACAACTCTTTTTCATCATCATTCTTAGCTTGTATCACCATTGTTCTCAGACTTTAGCAGGTTTCACCTCAAGTGGAGTGGTCCAGAAAGAGGTGTAGTGTCCGTATCATCCACTTATCAGTCTGTCGTGCTCCCTTGCAAAGAGGATGCCACGGAGGGGCAGCTGTAGACACCCATTTTTGGCCAATTCTATAGACTGATTTGAGCTTTATTGTGTTAACGGGCCTTCGTGTTGATCTTTTGTCATTTGGACTCCTTGAAATTTAATTTCTTTTTGTTATGAAAGTGTTGTCACAAAACGTTCATTTTTCAAAAAAAAAAAAAGAAGGGTGTATGATTTCAAAACTTTTTTCTTTTTTTGCATTTGATTTTCAAAAATATTCATTTTTAAGAAAAAGGTTTTGTCAAGTCCATCAGGTGGCCAGAGTGCTGGCCGGCTGATCCTTCAGACGACGAAACTAGTGGCCATCTGAAGTTCAGACGACCAGATAGCCGGCCGTCTGAACATTCAGACGGCCAGAAAGATGGCCGTCTGAACATCCTTCAGACGGCCACCTTCTTGCCCTTCTGAGTTCAGACGGCCACCTTCTTGGCCTTCTGAGATTAGACTGCCAGGTTACTGGCCTTCTGAGTTCAGACGACCAGTTTGCTGGCCTTCTAAGTTCAGACGGCCAGTTTGCTGGCCTTCTGAGTTCAGACGGCCAGTTTGCTGGCCTTCTGAGTTCAGACGGCCAGTTTGCTGGCCTTCTGAGTTCAGACGGCCAGTTTGCTGGCCTTCTGAGTTCAGACGGCCACCTTCCTAACCTTCTGGGTTCAGACGGCCAGGTTCCTGGCCGTCTGATCCTTCAGACGGCCACTTCTTTGGCCGTCTGATGGGTTGGTTTTCCGTGATTATCTTAACCTTTTTTTACACCTTTCTCTCGGGTTTTCTTACCATATCTTCCGTATTTTTTTCCACTCTTAATGGATTAAGATGAAGGTGATTTAGGGCTTAGGTGTCAATTTTTTATTAGTTTTGGTTTAGATTTTATTGAAGAGATCTCTATCCAACCTTCTTTATCCTCATCCATTGGCCCACGAAATGAGGCATTTCTAGGGTTTTAACTCGATCTCCTTTGCCTATTTAAGCTCTCCTTCACCTTAGGAACGCAGCCAAGGAGGTTCACTAGGGTGAGGGTACCATTTTACATCAAAAGAGAGAGAAAAAAGTGATTTCAAAGTCTAACATTAGACCTCTTCTCTGGGGCTCGTGAGAAGGAAACAACTATGGAGTCTTTGAGCCTCTAAGAAGGAAGAATGTGCTGTCAATTTTATGCCCATGCGACACTCTCTTCAACGTCGACAAGGGAACCCTACTCTCCTCTCTCATTTATCATTTTTATCGTTCTCTTTATAGTACCATACATGCATGCACAAGTTTAGGATTTTGTCTATGTTTAGATCCCCTTTGCACACACATGCACTCATGATTAGGTACCTTAGATCCTTGCTAAGGGGTTTGTTTTGATCTAAAACACCAAAAAAACGGGAAGGTGGGTGGCCATAACACTTGGTCACTCATCCTTCTCACCCACATATTCGGTAAGCTCACCTCTAATTGATATATCTCTTTTCCTTAATGAACGGATGCTATGCTAATTAAGAGTCTAATGGGTGTTTTAATTCATGATTAATTTGCAGGAAATCAAAGCATGAGGCCCCGTCTTCTTGGCCGGCCAAGGAGAAGGGAGTATGGACTACAAATTCTGCTGCGTATGGAGGTCTTGGAGTGTCATTCGCGATCAAGGTAGTCCCTCTGGGTCGAGGTAAAACACCCTGGCGATCACCATTTTAGTTCTTGGTGTTTTAGTTCATCAAGTCATTTATTCTTTATTCTAGGTTCGAGCCACGGAGGTCGGTCTCCGCTCACCAGTTGAGCACGGGGTCATTTCCGGTGCCTATAATAGCGAACCATAACAGAGCCAGAGAATGCTTCGTCAGCACTCACCCCACTAATGCCGAAGAATGCTTGGCCGCCACTACTGCTACAACTCTGGAGCTGGATCGGAGTCTGACCGAGATGAGGAAAGAGATGCAACAAATGGTGTCCCGGCCATATGGAGCACCGCTCGCTAGCACAATTTTGAAGCAAACCCCTTTCTCCCCTAAAATTCTAGCCACTAAGGTACCTTCCAACTTCAAGCTGCCAAAAGGCCCTCCATATGATAGTATGACAGACCCAGTCAACCATTTTCAAAGGTTTAATTCCTACCTATCTATCCGAGGGGTCCCTGAGGCAGTCCGCTGCCATTTTTTTCCCCTCACCCTTGAGAAAATAGCCTCCACCTAGTTTGAAACCTTGACACCTAATTCTATCAACTCATTGGTACAATTGGGCCAATTGTTCATTGACCAGTTCTATGATGCCACTCGGCAATGTAAAACTTCAGCCAGTCTGCTTGCCATTCAGCAAGGATCAGCCAAGACACTTCAGGAGTATTTCACTAGGTTTCGGACCGAAGCAGCCCAGATTCCAAATCTAGATAGCTCAATCGTAGTCTCGGCCGTGATTAGTGGCTGTACGGACGAAGGACTTCTCAGCTCCATCGGGAAGCGGCATCCTCCCACCTTTTAAGATCTGGTGGCCCGGGCTCACAAATACATCAATTGGGAAGCCCTGATTATGTCTAAGGGCAAGAGTACCGTCAAAGCTGTGTTGGCTATTACCCTACCAGCGACACATCCTCACACCGAAGATCAAGAGTCCTCCCGCAAGAGGTACAGGAGAGAAGAAGATTGGGACCGAGATAAGCGTCGGGCTCCACAGCAACAGTACCTGCTGCTACTAGCTCCTCCCTCCTGGATGCTCATAGAGCTAAAAGGCATGCTCCGTCAACCTGAGCGCATCAGAACCGATCCCCGTCGAAGGGACTCCTGAAAATACTGTGAATACCATCGGGAGACTGGACATTGAACGGACGAATGCCGACACCTTTGGGAAGAGATTGATCGCCTCATCCGAGAAGGCCGCCTGCCACAATACAAGCGAGTGCAATCTCAGCAGCAGCAAGGCCAAAACCCCCTGGCAACACCAAGGCAGACCCAGCTTCCAGTGAAGGGAGCACCATCTCAGCAGAAAGTTACCTCAACTATGGCGGAGGCATCGCACCAACGGCCTAGTGCCGGATCCATCATGGTCATATCTGAAGGTCCGGGAGAAGGCTCGCGACGTCGCCGCCACGCCGAGGCTTTGTCGGACATGGCAACAATTAACGCATAGCCGAAGCGCTGTCGTCAGGAGGACATCGTCTTCGGCCAAGAAGATCTCAATGACATCCAAGTCCCTCACGATGATGCCCTCGTCGTAAATGTTGTACTAAAAAATTACGATGTTCATCGCATCTTTGTTGATAATGGGAGTGCACCTAATGTGCTTTTTTACAACTGTTTCTTGAAACTTGGCCTAACCGAGACCAATATGAAGGCTCATTGGGGACCCTTGTTTGGCTTCAATGGAGCCCCATGCCGAGTGGAAGGCATTGTCCGGCTACCCGTAACCCTCGGCACGGCGCCGAAACAACTAAACATTGAAACCGATTTTGTAGTTGTAAAAATTGACTTGGCTTACAACGCCATCTTTGGCCGAAGGTTGATCGGAGGAATCGGAGTTGTACCTTCGTCCTACCACCAGAAGCTGAAGTTCCATACTAGCCATGGAGTCGGTGAGGCGAAAGGGAATTAAGAAGATGCCCGGCAATGTTACATGATCTCAGTTAAAGGGAAAATTGCAACCGAGTCCCTTTCAATTGAATCTTTAGCCGAAGCCTCCCAAGGAGAAGAACTTGTAACTGTTCCAGTCCCGGGAGGAGAAGGCTGAACATTACTGATAGGTTCCGGCCTTGAAAAAGGCGAAGCCGATAGATTAATCAGCTTCTTGAAGGAGAATCTTGACATCTTCACATGGTCCCCTTCAGACATGCCCAGGGTCGACCCAGAGGTGGCAGAGCATCGTCTACATATTGATCCGAAATAGCCCCTGATCAAATAGAAGCGGCGCACCTTCAATCAGGAAAGAAGAATGGCAAATGTGTATTGATTTCACTAACCTTAATAAGGCTTGTCCAATGGACAGTTTTTCACAGCCTCGGATAGACCAAATGGTGGACGCCACTACCGGACATGAACTACTCAACTTCCTCGATGCCTACTCGAGGTACCACCAAATCCGAATGCATCCAAAAGACGAAGATAAGACAAGCTTCACAATAGACCTTGGCTTGTACTGTTACACCTGGATGCCCTACGGCTTAAAGAACGGGGGAGCGACTTATCAACGTCTCATCAAAAAAATGTTCGCTTACCAACTTGGCCGAAACATGGAAGTCTACATCGAGGATATGCTGGTAAAAGGCCCAGTCGCCGCTAACCAAGTGGCCGATTTGGCCATAACCTTCTCTATCTTGCGCAGGTACAAATTGAAGCTGAATCCCGCTAAGTGTGCCTTCGGCGTAGCTTCTGGGAAGTTCCTCGACTATATGGTCACTCACCGAGGGGTGGAGGTGAATCCCGCAAAGGTCTCGGCCATCTTTCAAATGTGTCCGTCGGCGAATGTCCGGGAAGTTCAAAAGTTAAGTGGACGAATCGCGGCACTAAGCCGTTTTATGTCAAGAGCGGCGGACCGTTGTTTCCCTTTCTTCAAGCTGCTAAAGAAGACCAGCGACTTCTCATGGACGGACAAATGCCAATTGCCCTTCAAGCAGTTGAAGGCCTATCTCTGTGAGGTTCCTGTCCTGTCAAAGCCTGTCGAAGGAGAATGACTGTTCATATATCTTGCCACATCTAAGGCTGATGTAAGTGTTGTTCTTATCTGAAGGAAGATGGTCCCCAAAAACTAGTCTACTATGCCAGCCGAGCACTCCACGGAGCAGAGCTTTGGTATCTAGCCTTAGAGAAGCTGGCCCTAGCCTTGGTCGCATCTAATGGGGCAGAATTCAATTCGGCCCATTAAGCAGCCCAATACCAACAGCCCAACGGCAGTAGTTCAACAATAGTGGCCCACTGGCAGCCTTCGGCCCATCAGTGGCCCAGCATCATTCGGCCCACCAGCGACCTACAGCCTAGTTGGCTTAGGCCCACTAAGCGGCATTCGGCCCAACAGCGGCCCCCAACCTTCGGCCCAGTAGCTGTATCCGGCCGACTCCGGTGGGAGGGTTAGGCACTATGGCGATTTACCAGTAAACCAAGACATAGTCCTATATCGGCTGCCACGGTTGAGTAATCTCTATCCTCCGTTATAAATACAAGGCTATTTATTATCAAAGGTATGTCTTCTTGACGAAGGACAACAGTCCAAAAGCATTAAAGCTACCTCTTCTTCCTTCCCTTCTAAATCGAATCTTCTTCAGAAGCTAACTTAGCCGTCGGAGGGGGTTCTCTTGGGCGAAAGCCCGGGACCCCTACTGACTGGTTCTTCTTCTTCTTCTTACAGGGGCCTCGGTTTGAATCTTTGCCGACCTCTCCGAGTCAGCCTCGGCCACCGACTTTGGTCTTCTTCCTCCGGCCTCGGCGTCGCCCTTCAACGGTCGGGATCCCTTCGACCCGCAGAGTCCGCTTCGCCCTCGGCCCCGCTCTTCATTGCATGAATCCTCCTCGGCCGAAGAAGTCTCAGCTTAGCTCCCAGCACATCTTCGCCCGGGTGCATCTCGGCCATGAAGCCTCGGCCCTGCGCTTCGCCCTCGCCTCGGTCCGGATCCCTGTCGGTCTTCTTCTTCGATCTTCTGTCTCGGATTCTAGTCCCGGAATCCGATCGTGATAGCTTCGGCTACATCACGTGGCGCCGTTTGTGGGAAACCAACGAGAAGTCATGTCTCATCGTCCGGTGACTAGACGATCTGGACAAGACAAGGCGGAGACGCGGGCGACTCCTGTGCAGGCACTCCATTCTAAAGGTGCTCCGTCCGTTCTTCCACAAGGTTCTGCCCTCCCTGTTATACCCGAGTCCGCCACTCCTAGAGACGACCGGGTGGAAGAGCTTCAGCAACAAGTGGCGACGCTGGCCGCCGCTGTCACCTCCTTGGCGCCCTTGCGAGATATGCTATCTGCCATTGCCCAGCATATAGGATTACTGGGTTAGCCCCCGTAGCGGGTACCACCTCCTCCATTCTATCCTGTTCAAGCTGAGAGGCTACAGCCGACACCCTCGCGGGCCTTCCCCGACGAGGTCGTTTCGGCACGCAGCGAGCCATTTGCGCCGCCTGGCCGAGTCCCTCGCGCCAGTCATATCATGACGGAGCCGGACTATGCTTCGTCCGGATTTCATCCGACCAAGGCCGAAGGACGTTCGGTCACTACTTCGACCGCCTCGGATCTGGACCGGCGGCTGACGGCGATGAGGAAGGAAATGCAGTAGATGGTATCTCGGCCGTACAAAGCACCTCTCGCCAGCACTATTCTGGAACAGACTCCATTCTCTCCAAAGCTTCTGGCCATCAAGGTGCCTCCCAACTTTAAACTGCCTAAAGGCCCTCTGCATGATGGAATGACAGATCCGGTTTGCCACTTCCAGAAATTCAATTCCTACCTCTCTATTTGAGGGGTTTCCGAGACAGTCCGCTGCTGTCTCTTCCCCCTCACTCTTGAAAAAACAACCCTAACTTGGTTCGAGACGTTGGCCCCCAATTCCATCCACTCTCTAGTGCAGCTAGGCCAACTGTTCGTCGATCAATTCTACGATGCCACTCGACAATGTAAAACCTTGGCCAATCTACTAGCCATTCGGCAAGGACCTACCAAGACCCTTCAAGAGTATTTCGCTAAGTTTCGGGCCGAAGCCGCCCAAATTCCGAACCTGGATAGTTTGATCGCGGTCTCGGCCGTGATCAGTGGGTGTACGGACGAAGGGCTTCTCAGCTCTATTGGGAAGTGTCATCCCATAAATACAATAACCGGGAAGCCCTGATGATGTCCAAGGGCAAAAGTACCGCCGAGGCACCATCAGCGGCTACCCCTCCGGTTTGTCCTCGCCCAGAAGATCAGGAACCGTCTCGCAAGCGATACCGGAGGGAAGAATGGGACCGAGAAAAGCACCGGGATCCGTAGCAGCGGTATCTGCCGCTACCTGCTCCACCCTCCCGGATGCTTATGGAGGTGAAAGGTATGCTTCGACAGCCTGAGCGCATCAAGACTGATCCCCGCTGAAGGGACTCCCGCAAGTACTATGAGTACCATCGGGAAACCGGCCATTCAACTGACGAATGCCGGCACCTTCGGGAGGAGATTCATCGCCTCATTCGGGAAGGCCGTTTACCGCAGTATCGGCGAGAGCAACCTCAACAGCGACAGAATCGGGACGTCCCTGAAGCAACTAGGCAACGACAACTCCCGGATAAAGAAGCCCTACCGCAGCCGAAGGTCACTTCGGCCCCGGCAGAAGCATCACACCAACGACCCAGTGCCGGGTCGATTATGATGATATCCGGAGGACCGGGAGAAGGGGCAAAGCGTCATCGAGCCGATGTTGCTGCCAAAATAGCAGCAATCGATACCGAGCCGAAGCAATTCCGTCAAGAAGACATCATCTTCGGCCAGGAGGATCTGACCGACATTCAGGTTCCTCACGACGACGCCTTAGTTATAAATGTTGTAATGAAAAGTTATGATGTTCATCGTATCTTTGTTGATAATAGAAGTGCCCCAAATATACTTTTTTATGATTGTTTTGTAAAAATGGGTTTGAATGAAGCTGATATGAAGCCTCACCGGGGGCCTCTATTCGGCTTTAATGGTTCGCCTTGCCGAGTAGAAGGCATCATCCGGCTCCCTGTAACCCTAGGTACGGCCCCTAGGCAATTAACTGTCGAAACGGATTTTTCCGTCGTCAAGGTCGACTCAGCCTACAACGCCATCTTTGGACGAAGGCTGATCGGCGGAATTGGAGCTGTACCTTCGTCTTTCCATCAGAAGCTGAAGTTCCGTACCGGCCATGGAATCGGCGAAGCCAAGGGAAATCAGGAAGCAGCTCGGTAGTGTTACATGATTTCGGTCAAAGGGAAGGCCACGGCCGAATCCCTTTCGATCGAATCTTCGGCCGAAGCATCCCAGGAGAGGAATTTACAACCGTTTCGATTTCGAGAGGAGAAGGTCGGACACTAATGATAGGCTCCGGCCTAGTGAAGACTGAAGCCGAAAGACTTGCTGAGTTCCTGAAAGAAAACCTCGACGTCTTCGCCTGGTCTCCTTCGGACATGCCCGGGGTCGACCCGGAGGTAGCGGAGCATCGGCTGCACGTCGACCCCAACTAGCCTTCAGTCAAGCAGAAGCGGCGTACCTTCAACCAAGAAAGAAGGACGGCCATCCAAGCTGAAGTACAGAAGGGGTTGAACATGGGACACCTTTGAGAGGTACACCATCCCGACTGGATCGCCAATGTAGTAATGGTGCCCAAAAAGGATGGCAAGTGGCGGATGTGTGTGGACTTCACCAACCTCAACAAGGCTTGTCCAATGGATAGCTTTCCACTGCCTTGGATAGACCAGGTGGTGGACGCAACCTCCGGCCACGAGCTATTTAGCTTCCTCGGCGCCTATTCAAGCTATCATCAGATCCGAATGCATCCGGAGGACGAGGACAAGACTAGCTTCACAACGGCCTCGGCTTATAATGCAACACCCGGATGCCATTCGGCCTGAAGAATGCAGCAGCAACTTATCAGCGTCTCATCAACAGGATATTCGCTCCACAGCTCGGCCGCAATATGGAGGTCTACAACGACAACATATTGGTGAAAAGCCACATCGCTGTAGACCATCTAACCGATTTCGCCGAGACATTCTCCACCTTGCGCAAGTACAAAATAAAGCTGAATCCAGCCAAGTGCACCTTCGGCAAGGCCTCCGGGAAATTTCTCGGCTACATGGTCACCCGCCGACGGGTGGAAGCTAATCCCGCAAAAGTTTCGTCTATTATCCAAATGCGCCCTCCGACCAATGTCCGAGAGGTCCAGAAGCTGAATGGAAGAATTGTCGCGTTAAGCCGCTTCATGTCAAGGGCGGCGGATTACTGTTTTTCCTTCTTCAAACTGCTGAAGAAGACTAATAGTTTCTCCTGGACAGACGAGTGTCAGTCGGCCTTCGATCAGCTATTAGCGTCGTCCTCATCCGAGAAGAAGACGGCGTTCAGAGGCCAGTTTACTATATAAGCCGAGCCCTCCAAGGAGCGGAGCTCCGGTATCCTGCTCTTGAAAAACTGGCCCTAGCACTCGTCTCGTCCGCGAGGAGGCTCCGGCCCAACTTCCTCGCGCATTCAATAAAGGTCTTCACGGATCAACCTTTGAGGCAAGTCCTCTCTCGGCCAGAAGTGTCCGGGAGGCTAGCAAAATGGGCGATCGAGCTAGGAGAGTTCGAGGTCTCTTATGGGCCACGGACAGCGATAAAAGCTCAAGCTCTAGCCGACTTCATTGCCGAGCTCACTCCCGAAGCATCTTCGGCCCCTCAGCCGGAAGTCATAACTACTCCTAAAGCCGAATCCTTCCCGGCTCCTTTGTCCTCGGTGGATGAATGGTAGCTATATGTTGATGGGTCCGCATGCTCTTCAAGTAGTGGCGCCGGATGGATCCTGGTATCTCCCGAAAGGGTCGTCACGGAGTATGCAATACGCTTCTCTTTCCCGGCTACCAATAATGCCGCAGAGTACGAAGCCCTTATCTCAGGCCTTCAGGCCGCTAGAAAGCTCGGTGCACAAAACATAAGGGCGTTCAATGACTCTCAGCTTATCACCAATCAAATCACTGGGGAGTACAAGGCTCGAGATGCATTGATGTTGTCCTATCTCCAGGTAACCCGCAGAATCCTAGCTGAATTTACTTCATATGAGATTGTGTGAATCTCTCGAGCTGAAAATGCTCGAGCTGACACTCTTTCCCAGCTAGCATCAACTCAGGACGGGGGAGGAGGCTGAATGGTCTTGGTAGAAGAACTGTCTGAGTCAAGTCTCGACGAAACCGAGGTCATGCAAGTGAATGTATCCGAAGCAGAGACCTGGATGACTCCCCTAGTCGCTTTTCTCCTCCGAGAGGAGGTCCCGTCCGATGCGAACGAAGCAAGGTGCGTCCGGCAGCGCTCTTCCCACTTCCTTATTCTAGAGGGTGTACTATATAAGAAGTCCTTCGGCCGGCCACTCCTTCGATGTCTCAACCCGGCCGAAGCTGATTATGCCCTTCGGGAAGTACATGAAGGGATCTGCGGAGCATACGCAGGAGGGAGAGCCTTGACCCACAAACTCTTGAGGCAAGGATACTGGTGGGCAACGCTCCGAGAGGAAGCAGCTGTTCTCGTCCGATGTTGTGATCAATGCCAGAGGTTTAGCTCCCTCATTCATCAGTCGGCGACTCTTCTGATGCCTCTATCAAACCCTTGGACTTTCGCCCAATGGGGGATCGACCTTCTCGGACCTTTTCCCATGGCCACCGGCCAAAGGAAGTTCCTTATTGTGGCAGTGGACTACTTTACCAAGTGGGTCGAAGCCGAACCCCTCGCGTCCATAACCGATAGCAATGCATGGAACTTCGTATGGAAGTCCATCATTTGCCGCTATGGCGTCCCCCGGGCGATCATCTCAGACAATGGTAGGCAGTTTGATAGCCGTTGGTTTTAAGACAACTACACTAGCTTCGGCATTCTCCATAAGTTCGCCTCGGTAGCGCACTTTCGGACGAATGGCCAAGTCGAGGTCACTAACCGAAGTATATTGCGAGGACTAAAGACTCGCCTCGACAAGGCCAAGGGCCGGTGGGTCGAAGAGCTGCCAAGCGTTATATGGGCTTACCGGACGACAAGCCGAACCCCCACCGGTGAAACCCCATTTCGAATGGCCTACGGGGTAGAGGCCGTTATTCCTATTGAAGTCGGCTTGCCATCTCTGAGGGTTCTTACTTATAATCCGGAGGCTAATGATGAAGCCCTGAAAGATCACCTTGATCTTATAGAAGAAACAAGGGATCAAGCTCGCATTCGGGTAGCGGCTTATCAGCAACGTATGGCAAGATACCACAACACTCGAGTGAAGCCCCGAAGCTTTGAAGCCGGGAACCTCGTGTTGCGGAATGCTCACGCATCCAGGCCAGCCGAAGCGGCAGGAAAGCTTTCTCCGAACTGGGAAGGCCCTTATCGCATAAGGGAAGTGATTCGACGAGGGACCTATTGGCTGGAGACCCTTTCGGGCCAGCCTCTCCCTCGTACCTGGAATGTGGAGCGCCTTCGGCGCTACTTCATGTAAGTCATTTCCCCCGGAGTTTAGCCGAAAGTCATGAATATATTATTCTTTGTCCGAAGTATTGTGTCCGGCAATATTCTCTAAGTCCATGTAAACCGTATCAGGAGTGGCTTCGGCCACGCAAACCGTATCGGGAGCGGCAATATTCTCTAAGTCCGTGTAAACTGTACCGGGAGTGGCTTCGGCCATGCAAACCGTATCGGGAGCGGCAATATTCTCTAAGTCCGTGTAAACCGTACCGGGAGTGGCTTCGGCCATGCAAACCGTATCGGGAGCGGCAATATTCTCTAAGTCCGTGTAAACCGTACCGGGAGTGGCTTCGGCCATGCAAACCGTATCGGGAGCGGCAATATTCTCTAAGTCCATGTAAACCGTACCGGGAGTGGCTTCGGCCATGCAAACCGTATCGGGAGCGGCACTACATTCTAAGTCCATGCAAACCGTATCGGGAGCAGCATGGCTTCGGCCACGTACAGAATTGAACTTGGCTATCTACTCAAAGACATACCATGAATAAACAAAATGCCTTCTATATAAACACAGGTACAAAAGTAGGCCGTATGCCTGGCCTCGGCATCTTGAAAAAACAAAAATGACCGGGACAAGCCCCCGGACTAACTCTCGGCGTCCTCGCCATCCACATCGACAGGGGTTTGGCTGGGAGACGCTGGAGGGGAAGCCTGGACCGGTTCGGCCGCAGCACCTTCCGGAGAAGCCAGAGTTCTTTCGGCCTTGAGCTCTCGCCACTAGGCCAAGATCTCCTCGCCCTCTTCATCCATTGGGTAGCCGATGCCGGTCAGATCTATGTCCGGGCACGCCTTTTGAGCGATGGTGCAAGCCGCCTTAGCCCCGGCCTCCATCATCTCCTCGGCATACTCAGGGCCTTCCTTGTAGCTCGCCACGGCTGTGCGAGCAACATCATCGGCTTCCTTGGCCCTGGCCTCCAGGTCAGCCTTCACAGCCGAAACCTCTTCGGCGTGAAGGCGGCGCTCCTCTTCCCGCTCCTTGGCCTTGTCCTGGATCTCGGCCTTCAAGGACGCGATCTCGGCCCGGGCCCGCTCCAGCTCCTTCTCGGCCTTCTTCTTGGCCTCTGAGGTGGTGCGAATCACCTCCTTCTGCTCATCCCAATCGGACCGCAGCTGCGCATTCGCCCCGATAAGGACGTCGATGCTGGCCTCAAGATCGCGCCGCACCGAGGCCACTTTGCCCGAAGCTAGCTGATCCGAGGCTTGGTCGATGTCCAGGAGCTTCTGCTGGATGGCGGCCTGGCGGCGAGCAAGGGACCCGCACATGACCGCGGCCTACAGCCGAAAGCAAGAAAGAAAAAATAAGCTTAAAGCAGCTAAGGGAAACAATGAGCAAGGACGAAGACGAAGGAGATCTCACCTGAACGGCATGCCGGACGCATTGCAAGGATAAGCCTTCCGAAGAAAGCTCCTTAACCTCGTCCCTGGCCATCGGGAGGGTCCAGTCATCAACCAGATGAAGACACGTCCGGGAGTCTTCCAGACTCTCGTCCGCAAACACCCCCGTGTCCGGGTGCCAGGGCTCATGCCCGTACTCCCAAGACATGTGCTCCCGGCCACCCCGAAGGGGTAGGAGAGTGTCTCCCCGCCGGCCCCGGTGGCCGAAGGAGAATCGCCCCCCTCCGGTTGAGGAGGCGATGAAAGCGGGGCGCCCCGTGCAGCCACCGGCCTCTTGAACGCCGGGGCAGATTCCCTCTCGGCAGGATCATCTGCCCGGCTCCTCTTCTTCGGCCGACCGCTCCCTCCGGCGCCCACCTTCCCTTTCTGCCACTCCCTCTCGAGAGCAGCAACGGCAGCACGGCCTTCGGCGGAAGCCGCGGTTTGCCTTGTAGTCCGGGCGCCGAGGGCCAGAACCCCTCCAGTCGTCCTACCTTCCACGGCGGATCGCGGCTGGGACGGTCAAGATTGACCGGACTGCTTCGAGATCCGGCTTATCAATCCCCGAAGACCAGACATCTCTGCAAGCAGAAAAAAGAGTTAGCTACAGTTCAAAAGGCAACTTTTTGAATCAAGACCGACTTACCCCCGGCCGCAGATTCGGCGCCCTCTTCGGACGGACGGGCTTCGGCCGGAGACCCGGTCGCGGCAGTTCTCTCCTCAACCTCTCCCGCGGTATCTTCAAGAGGAAGATAAGGGGAGACCTGAGGAGGAGAGAACGTTGGGTCCGGCCAGGCTCCCATGTCTATAAGCCTGCCCTCATCCTCAAAGAGCTCCGCAATCTTGTACGGAGCCTCGTCCTTAACGAAATGTGCGTCGGCGAGCTGCTCGGGGCTGAGAGAGGGTGGGTAGGAAAGGCCCTCGGCCAAAGGTGCCCATTCAGTGGGGAAGGGCTACACATGTTAGAATTGGGTGGCCTCAAAGCCAATCATTGTACATTCTAGTTCATATTATTAATAAAGGCAATTATTTCTTCATTTATAGTTCTCGCAAATTAACCATCGTAATGAAGGTCCATAGACAAATGTATGGGATATTGAATCATGATGAGATCATGATAGTGAGATCAATATCCTCAGTCACTTGTCTTAAACAGTTCTCGATCGTAGGATATTTGAGATGGACATTAAATATCCGATAAGATCGACACAAGTTATGTCTGCTCATGTGATGAGGGTGAATGATCTCACATTCACTCGTGTGGTGACACTAAGACAAACAAGTGGGTGCTCATTAGATAATGAGTTCACTGAACAGACCCAAATAAGAATTCATGGATGGTAATTATACCTATTAGTCAACCAGGGAATTCAATCATTGCAGTAGCACAGTTGGTCCTTTGACCTGAGTCATCAATGATACCTTGTTTGTGGACCATTGTATCTTGATTCTCTGACTCGTGGACTTTAACCATTAAGTCCACCATAATCGGTCTTTCAGATACAGTGGAAAGCTTGCGAAGGTAATTGAGTGAACAACAAGAGATCACTCACTCTTGGTATAAGACTGGAGAGAGAATGTCCCATGGATGTGTACACAAAAATCCTTGGCCAAGGTCAAATGAAAGAGATGTCTTTCTAGATATTAACTGTGTACTGGAATCCATCTGGATAATGCGATAGAGGATTTGACTATAAAACCATACCCTTGCGTTATTGGGACATTGCATGAGTGAAGGATTATATCTGTGCGGTATCGGCAGACGGAAAGGTTCAATTAAAGGGAACAATATCCCTTATATCTTCTGGGATCATGAGGTAGTGTTTGGTGCTGTTCATGATCAGAAGGCCAAGTGAATTAATCATCAGATGATAATCCACTTGTTTATTAAATTAATCATTTAACATGTGATGTTTAAATGTTAATTAATAAATATTAAACTCAAGAAACAGTTTTAAGTTTAATGGGCCTGCAACCGGACAGATATATGGGCCTAGAGGGTCACACACATAAGAGTTCTCGTCAGACGGTGAGAGACGTTAAATTTCATACTTATCTGGGTTTTTATGAAAAGCCGCAGGATAAACATGAAGATTTAATGGATAATTATCCAAGGCCAAACTCTTGGATAATCATGAGGATTAATCCTTGTGCTTATCCTTATTTCTATATAAGGAGGGCCAAGGGGAAGGGGTAAATAGTTGGTTGGACGAATTTTACACCCCAGATTCTCTTTCTCCTCTCTCTCTCTCCTTCTCTCTCTCTTGGAGTGGATCTGTCTCTCTCCGCGCATGGTGGATTTGAGATCTGGTCGGAGCACTCAAGTCGAGGAGGAAATCGCGTCTACTGTGGGAACTCGTGTGGATACCTCTAGAGATCGTGTGCGTGCGCGATTACCGAGTCGGCATCATCCACAAGAGATTCGAAACCCCGCAAAGGTGAAGAACCGTTCTTCCCGCATTTATTTTAATGTCCGTTTTACGATCCCAGTGACCGATACAATGGAATCGATTTTATTTTCCACCGCATTCCCGGTCGATTCCTTACAACACACTCTTCTCCTTCTCCGGGAGAGAGATGAAAAAGAATCCCTCCTTCCAATGGTGAATGGAGGAGGGCTTCCCGGAGAAGATCCCCCGGCCGAAGCGGGGGACGAAGCTATACCAAGAAGACTTTCCCTGAGGTTTAATCTTGAAAATATAGCGGAAAAGATTTACCGAAGGGTTGAAGTCGAGATAGGAGTTCAAGGCCAGAAAGGCGTAGACTGTCCGCCAGGAGTTCGGAAAAAATTGGGACGGGGCCAGTCCGTAAAAACTCAGAAGATTTATGACAAAGGAATGAAGAGGAAGGCGAAAGCCCGTTCGGAAGCTGTGCTCATAAATCGAAAAGCTATCCGGCCGAACGGTGTTAGCTCTTGTATGCTTCCCGGGCCGAATGGGAACCATCCAAGATGGAATCTAATAGTAGTTAGTGATTAACTTGATAGTATCGACATCAAGGACACTAGCTACATCCGAAACCGTCTCGGCCGAGTGACAGCCGGAAGTGGAAGGCTCGGCAGCAGCCGGATTCGGTTCTGCCTCGTCTGCCATATCGGAAAGAAAAGAGTTTGAAGAGAAGGGAGATGACAGAGAAGACTGGGGAGGTCTAGACGAGGAGTAAGAAGAACCACCTTCGGCCGAAGAGTTACTCTCGGCCGAAGAGGAGCAACTGGACATGAATCACAAAGGAGAGAAGGCGGAAGCTGAGGCTTACCCTCAGGATAGAACCTCTCCGGTGGATAAGAGTCTCCTCGGCGATAAAAAGCCTCCCCGGCGACAAAAGACTTCCCGCAGACGACTCCCAGCGACAAAGAGCTCCCCAGCGATGGACAAGGCGCCCTCAAACACCCACAATGGCACGCTCACTGCCGGTGAAGCAAAGGCGCTCGGGGAAGCTGCTCGCAGAGATGCACAGGCGTAGAGGAAGAAGAAAGTAGAATAGTAGCCAGGGAAAGGGGGTTGATATTTATAGGGGGATTTGAGGGGGTCCGGTACTGAACCAACGGCCAAGATCTTCCCCCTCCTCGGCTTCGCTCTACTTGGATGCGCGAAACATGTCCCGTCCTTCGCCATAATGACGAGCGAGCTGCCGAATCGAGAGAAGGCAATAAATGGCCGGATACAGCCTGACCCTTCAGCAGTTGATCCGGATGCTCGCCACGTGTCCCGATCCTCGTGCCGAAGGCTGGAGAGGCGGCGATCCAGGTGAAATCTGAGGCAGAGAGCTGAAGTGACATGCGATCCGGGTGATCACTGTTAAACGGCTGAGATCTTTTTGTGCTTTCGGCGGATCGGCCGGACGCGCAACACGTGTCCTGTGTTTGTTGAGACGCGACCGTGAAGGCGGGAATCCCGACATCTTTCCCGCCCTTGCCTGGTGTCCTGATATACTATGAGAACTCGCCCTTTCGCGACTGGGGACGAAGGCACTCGTCACCAAATCTCGGCCTGAGACGAAGGTGTCTACAACAACGTCCCGGCCTCAGATGAGGCTGTTTGTCACCAGCCCTCGGCCGACCTAACGCGAAGACCTCCCAGTTACTGAAACATGTGGTAACAGTTTCGAACGAAGTGCAAATCATGTTTTTCCCTTAAGGGCTTCGGATTTTACTCTCGGCGTTTCATGGAATTGAGAACGACAAGAGTAGGGGGCCATGTGATGGGGCAGAATCCGATTCGGCCCATTAAGCAGCCCAATACCAACAGCCCAACGGCAGCAGTTCAACAATAGCGGCCCACTGGCAGCCTTCGGCCCATCAGCGGCCCAACATCATTCGGCCCACCAGCGGCCCTCAACCCAATTGGCTTCGGCCCAGCTAGCAACGTATAGCCCAATTGGCTTCGGCCTACTAAGCGGCATTTGGCCCAACAGCGGCCCCCAACCTTCGGCCCAATAGCCGTATCCAGCCCACTCCGGTGGCAGGGTTAGGCACTATGGCAGTTTACCAGTAAACCAAAACATAGTCCTATATCGGCTGCCACAGTTGAGTAACCTCTATCCTCCGTTATAAATACAAGGCTATTTATTACCAAAGGTATGTCTTCTTGACCAAGGACAATAGTCCAAAAGCATTAAAGCTACCTCTTCTTCCTTCCCTTCTGAATCGAATCTTCTTCAGATTCTAACTTAGCCGTCGGAGGGGGTTCTCTTGGGCCGAAGCCCGGGACCCTAACTAACTAGTTCTTCTTCTTCTTCTTCTTACAGGGGCCTCGGTTTGAATCTTCGCCGACCTCTCCGAGTCGGCCTTGGCCACTGACTTCGGTCTTCTTCCTCCGGCCTTGGCGTCGCCCTTCGACGGTCGAGATCCCTTCGACCCCGCGGAGTCCGCTTCGCCCTCGGTCCCGCTCTTCACTGCGTGAATCCTCCTCGGCCGAAGGAGTCTCGGCTTAGCTCCCGGCACGTCTTCGCCCGGGTGCATCTCGGCCACGAAGCCTCGGCCCCGCGCTTCGCCCTCGCCTCTGTCTGGATCCCTGCCGGTCTTCTTCTTCGATCTTCTGTCTCGGATTCTAGTCCCGGAATCCGATCGTAATAGCTTCGGCTACATCAGCATCCGCCAAAAGGCTTCGACCTTACTTCCTCACGCATCCCATTAAGGTATTCACGGATAAACCTCCGTGACAGATCCTCTCTCGGCCAGAGGTATCTGGAAGGTTATCTAAATGGGCAATCGAGCTGGGGGAATTCGACATTTCTTATGGGCCGCGGACTGCAATCAAGGCGCAGGCGCTGGCCGATTTTATCGCTGAGCTGACATCCGAAGAACCCCCGACTCTTGTAATAAAAGCGGACGAAGCCTCTGCCCCCACGCCCTCAAGTGCGGGGGCCGAAGGCCCTACGACTCCAGGATCTGACGACAGATGGCAGTTGTACGTGGATGGGTCTAGCTGCTCTTCGGGTAGTGGCGCCGAATGGATCCTAACATCTCCAGACAGGACGGTCGCCGAGTATGATCATCGCTTCACCTTCCCAGCCACTAATAATGCTGCCGAGTACGAAGCTCTTATATCAGACCTCCATGTTGCAAGAAAACTCGGTGTACAAAAAATAAAGGCATTCAGCGATTCCCAGTTGATTGTCAGTCAGATTACCGGAGAATATAAGGCCCGAGACGCCTTGATGGCATCCTATCTGTAGATAACTAAAAGAACCATTGATGAATTTAGTTCTTTTAATGTCATACGTATCCCTCGGTCTGAGAACACTCAGGCTGACGCCCTCTCTCGGCTGGCCTCTACCCACAATGGGGAAGGAAGCCGAATGGTTCTCATTGAGGAACTATTGGAACTCAGCATCCATGATTCCAAAGTAATGCAAGCCAATGCATTGGAAGACGAGACATGGATGACTCCGATAGTGGCATTTATTCTGCGAGGGGAACTCTCGTCTAAGGCAAGAGAAGAGAGGCGTGTCCAACTGCGCTCCTCTCTATTCATCATCTTATAAGGAATATTGTACAAAAGGTCTTTCGGCCGAACACTCCTCCGGTGTCTCAAACCAGCTGAAGCTAATTATGTCCTTCGGGAGGTTCATGAAGAGATATGTGGAGCACACGCAGGGGGCCAAGCCCTAGCACATAAACTCATAAGACAAGGTTACTGGTGGCCAACCCTCCGCGAAGACACAGCCAGTCTCGTCCGCCGCTGCGACCAGTGCTAGAGGTACAGTTCTCTTATCCATCAATCGCAACCACAGTAACGCCTCTCTCATATCCTTGGCCTTTCGCTCAATAGGGGATCGATATTCTCAGCCTGTTTCCCATGGCCACCAGACAAAGGAAATTTCTTATTGTAGCAGTTGATTATTTTGCCAAGTGGGTCAAGGCCGATCCCTTTGCATCTATAACTGATAACAATGCCTGAAATTTCGTGTGGAAATCCATTATCTGCCATTTTGGTATCCCTCGGGTCCTCATATTAGACAATGGCAAACAATTTGATAGTTGCCAATTCAAGGATAACTGCACGAGCTTTGGTATTCTACATAAGTTTATTTCTGTGGCTCATCTACAGACGAATGGTCAAGCCGAAGTCACCAACCGAACCATCTTACAAGGGTTGAAAACCCATCTCGGAGAAGCCAAAGGCCAATGGGTGGAAGAATTGCCAAGTGTGTTGTGGGCTTATCGAACGACAAGCCGAGCCCCTACCGGAGAGACTCCATTTCGAATGGCTTACGAAGTAGAAGCGGTCATCCCGGTCGAAATGGGCCTACCTTCGCCAAGGGTCCTCGCATACAATCCAGAGAGCAATGACGAAGCCATGAGAGATCACCTTGATCTCGCGGAAGAGACTAGAGATCTGGCTCACATCCAGCTGGCTGCATACCAACAATGTATGGCCAAATATCATAATGCTCGAGTAAAGCCTCGAAACTTTGAAGCCAGGGACCTTGTGCTGCGGAATGCTCATGTCTCGAAGCCTGCCGAGGCTGCAGGAAAGTTATCTCCCAACTGGGAAGGCCCTTACCGAGTAAAGGAGGTCATTCGAAGAGGAGCCTATCAGCTAGAAACCCTCTCGGGTCAGCCTCTCCCTCGTGCCTAGAATGTGGAACGCCTTTGGTGCTATTTTATGTAATGCTTCCCCCCGGCTTAAGGCCGAATATATGTTATACAAAGGCATCAATTGAGTACATAATTTTGAAGTAATGTCTAATTCTAAGTAAACCGTACCGGGAGTGACCTTGGCCATGTAAGCCGTATCAGGAGCGGCCCTATTCTAAGTCCGCGTAAACCGTACCGGGAGTGGCCTCGGCCATGCAAATCGTATCGGGAGCGGCAATACTCTAAGTCCATAAAAACTGTACTGGGAGTGGCCTCGGCCATGCAAACCGTATCGGGAGCAGCACTACTCTAAGTCCGTGTAAACCGTACCGGGAGTGGCCTCGGCCATGCAAACCTTATCTGAAGCAGCGCTACTCTCTAAGTCCGTATAAAACCGTACCGGGATCAGCCATATAAAGCCTAATACGGTATCGGCCTCCATCATACGAGGCGATATCCGGAATTTCTATGAGAGAGATATTGCCCGGCACACCTTCGTCCTCATCCTTAACAGAATTCTGAAGTTAGTTTTACTAATGAATGAAGTCAAATGTATTATATCCGAAGGCAAGTACATCTGAAGGCAGATAGCAAGAGTAAAATATTTCGATATCTTGAACGAGACTTATGCGGATTCATTCACAATCACACATGAACATAAAACGGGATATGGAGTCCCAAAATACAAAAAGACTTCGGCTTAGCTCAAAATAGCCGAAGGAATCATCGATTACAGAAGATATAAGGAATCACTGATCTACAAGCTCCCCATCCGAACTGAGGATAGTATTGCTCGAAGTCGGAGGAGTTCGCAGCATACCGGCACGATCTGGACTGGACACAACTACCACTGGAGCATCCGAGGACTTCGCGGCCTTCAGCTCTTTCCACCACTCCATTATTTCAGTGCATAGTGGTTCCTCCAGGAGCTCAAGGCCAGTAAGATCTGGCCTTCTGTGCAACCGCTAGCCCAAGGTCGAAAATCGACTTAGAGGCTTCGGCCTGGGCTTCCAGAAGCATGTTGGCGAACTCAGGGCTGGACTTGAACACTTCTATAGCCAGATTAACCCTATCATCGGCCGTCTTCTCCAGCTCCTCAGTCTTTGCCTCGGTGGTAGCAATAGCTTCGGCATGTTGCTTCTTTTCCTCCTCATACTCTTGTTGCAGCCGAGACATGGCTTCGGTCTTCTGACCGAGAGCGGATCTACGCTCCTCGGACTCCTTGCCGAGCTCTTCAGACTCCTTACGAAGCCTTTCCGACTCCACTTCGGCCTTTTCTCGGGCCTCGGCGGCAAGACGGGTTGCCGCCTTCTGCCTGGTTTGTAAGGATTGAGGTTTTAGATCCGGTTATCGGGTCAGTTTCAGGGTCGGATCCTTTAGTTCGGGCCCCGGTGGGGCTGAGACTTAGTTTCCTTTTCGCGTCGAGATTGCGAGACGCGGTTCAAACGGTGTCCAGCAATGTGGACGCGTTTTAGGCTGTGCCACGTGGGTGCCACGTGGGGCGCGAGAGTACGGCCACGGTCTTATCGTCTGAATGGCGTCTTGTATGGACGACACCATTTAGAGTACGACCCTGGTTTGTCAGTGTACGGCCCGGTCTTGTCATCTGAATGACGTCGGGCTTGCACAACGCGTTCTCCCCAGTTTCTGTTTGACCCCACGAACTCTCTCTCCTTTCTCTCATCCTCTCCTTTCTCTTCTCTCTCCTCTCTTCCCTCCGATCTCCGGTGAACCCTTCCCCCTCTCCTCCCTTTCCTCTCCCCATTCCTCCTCTCCCTCCACTCCATTAACCTCCCAACTTCCTCCACTACCACCACCATTTCCTCTGCGGCGCATTTCTCTCCGGACGGCGGCCGACGTCTCGGTGGAGTAACGACGTCCATGGTGGTACCAGCGGCGGCGTGTGGCGAGGCGGGTTGGCGGCTTGGAGCTAGGAGGAGTTCGAGTAACCGGTAGGGTGACGATCTTCGTTGTATTTCGTCCAAAAATCATGTTTTTCCCGCTTTGGAGCATGTTTAGGGGTTTTCTTGGGGTGAAAACACTAATTGCATGCAATGAGAATTTGGGTGTTTTAATGGGTATTTAGGTCATTATCCCCCTTCTCCACCTTTTTAGTGTTTTTACACGATTTGGGGGAGAAAATCCCACCCCGTGGATTGGAAGATGGAAGAGGAAGAACTTGTCTGTGAGGGTTAAATGTCGTCGGGGGACAGCGAAGCCTTTTAGAAAAGCGGCTTCCACCCACGACGTGATTTAGCCCAAATAACAGACTCTGTCTCTAGAGTGATGAGCGTCCAGAGACAGCAGCGCCTTTTGAACGGCGACTTGCATGCACGACGCGTTTCACATGAAATCACCCTGACGCCTGTCTCTGTTTATGTCGTTATCAGGCAACTAGGGACAGCGACGCCTTTCAAAAGGCGGCTACTAATGGCGACACGTTTTAGGTCATTTCTAAGGCCCATTTTTATATGAACCAGTTTAGGAGGCTCGAATGACGTCGGCCACGGGCAACACGATTCAAGACAGAATCACATTAATTCATATTATTAACACATGTGTACATTGTTAGATAGTTTAGTTAAATGCATACTTGAAACCGTACTCGAGGACGAGGATTTTTACGTAATCGGATCGCACTGTGTTGTGTTTCATGTGACGGTGGACCTAGAGTGACAGTTGTAACGCTTAGGCACCCTGTGTTGGTGTGGGAGGGACACAGCGCCGGTGTGGGAGTGGTGGGGTGACGCCTAGAGAGAGGGTCACCTAGTGTACCCCGGGGTTAGCTAGTACCGGTGTGGGAGTGGTACCTTTGGAGTGTCACTCGTGCTGAGGGAAGCAGAAACCACCTAGAGCCAGTTGGGCCGGAGTAGCTAGCGTGCTATCCAAGGGGTTATTGTTTGGTCTCAGCGGGTCGGTGTTTCCCGCATTCAGCCTTGTGGTTGGCGTGTTTTGCCGAGACGCTGGTTGTGGGTTCCGTGGTAAAATGGTTTCAGAATTGTGCATGTTATATTTCGATTGCATGTGTTTTATATCGAAATTTAGGAATTGTGTCTATTGCTTTACTTGCTTAAATTATCTATACTTGTGTTACTGCACTTGTGGGTGCGTGAGTGGGCGGTGGGGATCGAAGGATCCCTACTGAGTCTTTTCGATGAGACTCACCCCTGCGGTTTTCAGGTGAAGGTTCTAGGCAGGCGTAGCGAGGAGAGTGTTGTCTTGGGTTGCGCGCCAGCAGCCACTGTTCTGGGATATGCCCCGATGTAGTTGTTATTTTATTTTCTTGCATGTATGCTTAATTATTTCTTTTCAGTTGGAGTATGTAATTATTTGCTGAGTCGAGTCATATTGTAATAATTTTTAATTCTTGTACTTCCTTTTCAATTCAATGTGATGTGAATGTTTAGCTTAGTTTATTATTTATTTCCCAAACTTATCTAGATCCTGGTTTGGCTCCAAATTAATGATTGGGTACCCATTTAGTAATCGGATCTCCGATTATAGGGTGGCGGGTCGTTACAGTTGGTATCAGAGCATTCAGTCTGGCAAATAAATGAATAACTAGGTTAAATATTGTAATTTCGGCAAACAATTACATTATCCCGTACAGGCATGGCGGTAGTGTAGGTTTTAGGATTCTAATTAGAACCTTTTTATTTTTGTGATTGTAGGCGATTAGATGGCTCCTAGGAGGAGGATGCCAGTTATTAGAGAGCGGGGAGATGTCCCTAGTAGATCTGAGGCCGGTAGGCCGAGTATGAAACATTTCATGGAGGCTATGATGGACACAATGGCTAGATACTAGACCCGAGACCCTAGTGAGAGTTCTAGTGCTCGGGGAGGGCCTTCAGCTGCTCTGGAGACCTGAAGCTGAAGCCGCCTCATTTTACTGGTCGTCCCGACCCTGATGAAACTGTTCACTGGTTGAGGGAGATGGAGAAGACTTTTGATACCATTGATTGTGCGGTAGTTGAGAGGACTCCGTTGGCTACCTTCATGTTGAAGGATGATGCCTACGATTGGTGGACCACTTTGAAGAGTTTGTCATATGCAGATAGGAATCTCAGAGAGATTCCATGGGAGACATTTGTGAAGGAATTCAATGCGCAGTACTTCCCTAGGCATGTTCAGAGGGCCAAAGAAGTTTGTTTCGCTTGGGAGGTTCGTGCATTTTATCTCAGGAGACGAGCAGCGTCGGACTGAGAGGTTTGTGGATAGACTGAGGTCCAATTTGAGGAGTTTTGTGGCTTCCCACTGTTGTACAGATTTGGCATCGGCGGTTAGGTGTGCCGCGGCAGTAGAGGCACAGCATGATCAGTCAGCTCGGGAGAGGGGACTGACTACTCAGGGGCCAGCTCATGGCAAGGGAAAGACAGTAGCAGTAGCAGCTCCTTCATCCGGATCAGGATCGTCTTCACTCGGCTCTTGATTCAGGAGGCTCTTTCGAGAAGGTGGCAGTAGCAGTGGCAGCAGCGGTAGTAGCAGACCCATGCAGAGCCAGCAGAGTCAGTCGGTGTCTGATAAAGTGTTAAATTGATCATTTAAGGGCAATCATATGCATCATACTCATGTTTTTATCTGCAAAATAGCATGAAATGATAGATAATTGTGTAACAAGTCCAACGGTACCAATTTCATCAAATTATGACTTAAAAACATCATCATTTCATGTGATTAAAGGAGCATAGCGCATTTGCAGTTTTTCGACAAAACCGAGACGAAATGAATAAATATGATGATATTTTTATAATAATGCGCTAATTTATATTTATTTTATGGGAACAGGACATGCCGATGATGCAGTGCAGCTGGTGGAGTTTTCAAAAATTTAGGGGAGGTCTAGTGTTCGGATTTCAACTAAAGCAGGGGTAAAAATGCAATTTGATTCCTTCCTTCTCTGGAGTTTCCCAAAACCCACTATTTCTTTCCTTCTCTCTAATTTCCCAAACCGCAGTCCTACTTTTTCTCCAGTTTCCTTCCCACGCCTCTCTTCCTCTCTATATTAATTTCCTTCCCGCAACCTCTCTCCCACGTTTTTTTTCAGAATTCCTAGTCCTTCTCCCTCTCTCCCCTTTATTCCTATTCCCTCACTCTCTCGGATTTTCGAGTTTTTTCCCAGCAGCCGCACTCTCCTTCTTCCTCCCCTCTTTCCCAGCCTCCCTCTCTCTTCCTCTCTCCCACGTCTCTTTCTCTCGGTTTCTCTTTCTCACCCTCTGTTCTCTCTCTCTCTTCGGTTTTCTCCGCCTCTTCTCAGCGTCTCCCTCGTCGTCTCTCTCTCTTCTCGGTTTCCCTTCCCACAGCCGGTTCCTCCTCTCCTTACCACCGTTTCCCGGCAACCCTCTCTCTCTCGTTCTCTCTTTTCTCTTTCTCTCGGTCTCTCTTTCTCTCCCTCCAGCAGCTCCACGTTCCACCAATCGGGCCTCTTCACCAACGCACAAACGTAGCCGGCAAGCACCTCCTGCACGTAGCCGGCAAGCACCTCCTGCTACCCAGCGCATGCACACTTGCATGCCAGCAAACAGAAGCTCCACATCAAGCACCTGCAAGCCCTCCAGCAGCAACCTCCTGCACGCGCTGCAGTGAAGCCCATGCAGCACACGCGCCCAGCTATTGTTCCAAGTGTAGCCGGCTGCATCTCTACCAACCGCTGAACCAGCCAGCAGCTTCACAGCATGCGTTGCCCAGCACCGCCTTACCTGAAGCTCCTTCCTCCAGCGCATAGCAGCAGCAGCTCCACGCGAACCAGCAGCCGGCAGCTTCCACCTTCCTCCGGCACCTGTCCCGCCAACCTGCAGCAGCCTTCAACCTCTTCCACTTCCAAGTTGAAGCAGCAAGCAGCTCCACCGCCCACACCAGCAGCTTCTTCCTACTCGCCCACGTGCATGATTGGTGAAGCTTGTTAGAATTGGGTGGCCTCAAAGCCAATCATTGTACATTCTAGTTCAAATTATTAATAAAGGCAATCATTTCTTCATTTATAGTTCTCGCAAATTAACTATCGTAATGAAGGTCCATAGATAAATGTATGGGATATTGAATCATGATGAGATCATGATAGTGAGATCAATATCCTCAGTCAATTGTCTTAAACAGTTCTCGATCATAGGATATTTGAGATGGACATTAAATATCCGATAAGATCGACACAAGTTATGTCTGCTCATGTGATAAGGGTGAATGATCTCATATTCACTCATGTGGTGACACTAAGACAAACATGTGGGTGCTCATTAGATAATGAGTTCACTGAACAGACCCAAATAAGAATTCCTGGATGGTAATTATACCTATTAGTCAACCAGAGAATTCAATCGTTGCAGTAGCACAGTTGGTCCTTTGACCTAAGTCACCAATGATACCTTGTTTATGGACCATTGTATCTTGATTCTCTGACTTGTGGACTTTAACCATTAAGTCCACCATAATCGGTCTTTCAGATACAGTGGAAAGCTTGCGAAGGTAATTGAGTGAACAACAAGGGATCACTCACTCTTGGTATAAGACTGGAGAGAGAATGTCCTATGGATGTGTACACAGAAATCCCTGGCCAGGGTCAAATGAAAGAGATGTCTTTCTAGATATTAACTGGGTACTGGAATCCATCTGGATAATGCGAAAGACGGTTTGACTATAAAACCATACCCTTGCGTTATTGGGACATTGTATGAGTAAAGGATTATATCTGTACGGTATCTGCAGACGGAAAGGTTCAATTGAAGGGAACAGTATCCCTTATATCTTCTGGGATCATGAGGTAGTGTTTGGTGCTGTTCATGATCAGAAGGCCAAGTGATTTGATCATCAGATGATAATTCACTTGTTTATTAAATTAATCATTTAACATATGATGATGTTTAAATGTTAATTAATAAATATTAAACTCTAGAATTAGTTCTAAGTTTAATGGGCCTGCAACCGGACTGATATATGGGCCTAGAGGGTCACACACATAAGAGTTCTCGTCAGACGGTGAGAGAGGTTAAATTTCATGCTTATCTGGATTTTTATGAAAAGCCGCAAGATAAACATGAAGATTTAGTGGAGAATTATCCAAGGCCAAACTCTTGGATAATCATGAGGATTAATCCTTATGCTTATCCTTATTTCTATATAAGGAGGGCCAAGGGGAAGGGGTAAAAAGTTGGTTGGATGAATTACTCACCCTAGATTCTCTCTCTCCTCTCTCTCTCCTTCTCTCTCTCTTGGAGTAGATCTGTCTCTCTCCGCGCATAGTGGATTTAAGATCTGGTCTGAGCACTCAAGTCGAGGAGGAAATCGCATCTGCTGCAGGAACTCGTATGGATACCTCTAGAGATCGTGCGCGTGCGCGATTACCGAGTCGGCATCATCCACGGGAGATTCGAAACCCCGCAAAGGTGAAGAACCGTTCTTCCCGCATTTATTTTAATGTCCGTTTTACGATCCCAGCAACTTATACAATAAGAATCGTTTTATTCTCCACTGCGTTCTCGGCGATTCCTTACAGTGGTATCAGAGCCAGGTTGCTGGTTCGGTCGTAAAACGGCATCGTTTTGCGTGTTTTTCTCGTCATGCGTGAAGAACCGGTATTGTACGTGTTCTTGTGTTTAATCTGATTAAAATGACAGAATCGTGTTCATATGATGAACACAAATAATTTGATTATTTTTCTGTAATTTTTCGGATTTTATTTGGGTTTTTCGGAGTTCTTCGTGGGACGACGAACGGGGTACTTTAGCGGCTTCGTACGCGATTCCCAAGTGTTGGGATGGCGGCCCGAATGTCCAGATCTCTTGGTGATTGTCACCTCTACGGATTGGGCATGATGATCGGCGCCGGAGTGCCCTTGGAGGTGCTGAAAATCGAGCCAAAACTCGGGCTTTTAAAACCTGGAAAATCAGATTTTAATGGGAAGTTTAGGGCTCGATCCAAGGGCCATTTGGCCACCGCCGGCTGCCCCACCGGTGCCGGGCGGGTCGCCGGCGGTGGGGGCGTTGCCGGCGGTGCCTGGCGGCGCCGGCACCGGCCCCTGCCGGCACTGCCATGGCCTCCACCGCCGCCGGCCTGCAGCAGCTAGGGTTTGCCGATATTTGGCAGGGGCCCGGTCGAATGGAGGAAGAAGGGGCCGGACCGCCCGGTCCCGACCCGGTCGGACCGGGCGGGGGCCGGGCCGGCGCCCTGGCCGAGCCAGGGTTTGACCCTGGCTGAGCCAAGGTTCGACCCTGGCCGAGCCAGGGCTCGGGTCTGGCTGGGCCAGACCCCCTGGCTGAGCCAGGGCTCGACCCTGGCCGAGCCAGGGCCCTGGATCAGGGCCAATGGGCCCTAATGGGTTGGGCCCATTTTAATGTTTATTAAAATTGTTTTAATAACAGTTTAAACCCCATTAAACCCATTATTAGCCCATTTTAGCCCTTTTTTAGCCTGTTTTAAAATTGTTTTAAAAAATAATAATTATAGGAATAATTAATAAATGTTATTAATTATTTTTATGATTATTAACAGCTTATTAAAGTGTTTAATAACTGTTATTCAATTAAAGGGCTTTATTGTTAATAGGGTGTTAGTTAATTATTTAAAATTATTTTAGATAATTAATTTTCATGTTAAATAAATTAGTTTAAAATTGTTTTAAACTGATTTCATGCAGAACTTGATTACATTTTACTGTTCAAATTGTTTGAATTAGTATTTAGATTAATTGAATGGTTTAGTTATTTAATTTGTCAATAATGCTTTGAATATTATTGATAATGCTGAAATAAATGTTATTTCGAAAACTAATTGGTATTATAATTTTATATTTATAAAATTTAATACCAAATTGCAATTATGTGATGATTGTGATGCATGTGATGTGTTTTATGGTGGGATGATCATGGACTTATTATTTTCATGTGATGAATGATGTGAATGAATGTGATGCATATTTCATTTGGTATTTTAAATAGGACCTGCATGTCCTCCTCTCTCTTAATCCAGATGTACTCTCTACCTTCCTATAAGATTGTACTCCCCTTGATAAGATCAAGGTTTCTTAGTGTTTAAATGTACATTTGTGGACCTGCGAGTCCTGAATTTCATATTTAAATGTATCGGATTAAGTTTAGAGGACGGGATCTTCTGAAGACATCTCTGGAGGAAGGACTCGCATCAAATGGAACCAGTGTTGCTGTTTTCACATTAGGATCCAATTATGGATCATCGTTTGGCTCCGATGATTCCATAGTAGCTTTAGCAGTCCATGATCATCCCCATTTAATTTTTCTGTATATATGTAATATTTGTGGACTATGCTATTATATATATATTTCTATTAAGTATAATGATACTTCAAATTGAAATACTATTAATAGCACGATTTTTATAAATCAAATCAAAAACCCTCTTTTAAAATTTAAGTTGTAAACGTGAGATATTCAGAATAATCCACGTAAGCCACCATCATTATAGATCTTAGGATAATTCTTATCTCAAATGGATTTGTTGTGCTACCACAAAGTCTATTTGATTTAGAAATTAACCTAGGTCTACGACATGTGATGTCATTAAGATGAATGGACAAATAGTGTAGTTTTGTTGTGCTACCACAAGGATTGCACTATGAATTCATGTCATTTAAGTAATGATGGATAAACTTAACTGAATCAAATTGATTTGTTGTGCTACCACAAGGTCATTCTGATTCAGGGGTTAAATCGATCGGATATTGCAAATGTTGCAACTGTCAAGAGTTGACTGCCTAAGGGACTTGATGTGATTTGTTGTGCTACCACAAGGTCACATGCATGTTGCCCGAATGATTCTGATCCCCACTAGGAGATTACCGGAATCTCCCGTTCTGTATATTAGAGGGTCATACAGATCGCCGAAAAATAGTGGGAGCCTAAATCTATATTAAAAGTCCTAAATCAGATTTTAAGAACTATCTGCTCATTTTTATATATTTCCATGTAGGTCGCTATGTCGTCACCTAACCCCCTTCGTTGCATACTTGATGCAAACAAACTCACGGGACCAAATTACATTGACTGGTTACGCAACCTGAAGATTGTCCTCATGTGTGAAAAACTAGCCTATGTCCTGGATCAACCAGATCCAGTGCAACCCGGTGATAATGCTAACGAAGATGAATTAATGATGTTTGAAAATTGGAAGGAGGACTCTGTCAAGGTCCAGTGTTACATGCTTGGTTCAATGAACAATGAACTGCAACGACAGCATGATAACATGGAACCTAAGTCCATTCTGAATCACCTACAAGAGTTGTTTGGTGAACAATCCAGAACAGAAAGATATGAGATATCTAAGAAATTATTCAAGACCAAAATGAGCGAGGGCACATCTGTGCAAACTCATGTGCTCAAGATGATAGAATGGATTGAGAGGCTTGCTGTGCTTGGCTTTGTTATGAACAATGACCTAAGCATCGACTTAACCCTACAGTCCCTTCCAGATTCATTTTCACAATTCATTATCAACTTCAATATGAACAAAATTGAAGTTTCACTGGCTGAGCTGCTCAACATGTTGAAGACAGCAGAAGGCACTATCTAGAAAGATAAGCCACAAGTAATACTTGTTGGTAAGACCAACAAGAAAAGGAAAGCTGGACAGACCTTTAAGAAAGGTAAGCCTAAGAAGCTAGTGAAAAGCAAACCGGCGGTTCAAAAGGATAAAGCTAAAGTCAATGATAAAGGTCAGTGTTTCCACTGCCATAAAGAAGGTCATTGGAAGAGAAACTGCAAGATTTATCTTGCAGAAAAAACAAAGGAGAAGCTTGGTGAAGCTTCAGGTATTCTCATGATCGATCTTAACTTGTCTTATAGAGAAACAACATCTTAGGTATTAGATACTGGATGTGTTTCTCATATCTGTAATAACTTGTAGGTGTTAACAAGTAAAAGAAGATTGAACCACGGAGACGTGGATCTGAGGCTCAGGAATGGAGCAAAAGTTGCTGCGTTAGCTGTGGGGACAGCAAGACTTCAGATGCCGTCAGGAGACTCATTGGAACTAATAGATTGTTATTATGTTCCGACCATTATTAGGAATATCATATCTATTTCATGTTTAGATAGACAAGGATATTCTATGAAACTAGAGAATAAAGGTTGTTCAATTTATCAAGGAGACAAATTGTTTGCTTCCGGATATTTATTGAATGGATTATATTTACTTGATATTTCATATGATGTTTGTCGGGTAAATAAATCTCTTGAACGCTTAGATAAGGATGTGAATAATTCGTACCTATGGCATTGTAGGCTAGGTCATATAAATGAGAACATGATCATAAGGTTGCAAAAGAATGCATTTCTTGATCCATTTGATTATGAATCATTTGCAACCTGTGAAGCTTGTCTCATGGGAAAGATGACCAAAGCTCCATTCTCAGGACATGGAGAAAGAGTTAAGGACTTATTGGAACTAATACATAGTGATGTATGTGGTCTAATGTCCACTCATGCTATGGGTGGTTACTCATACTTTGTTTCATTTACAAATGATTTCTCAAGATATGGCTACATATATTTAATAAAATATAAGTCAGAAGTCTTTGAGAAATTTAAAGAGTTTAAAAACGAAGTTGAGAACCAGACTGGAAAGAGTATCAAAACTCTTCGATCAGATCGAGAGGGTGAATACTTAAGTACATAATTCACAGAATATCTAAAGAATAATGCTATTTTGTCTCAGTGGACTCCTCCCTATACACCACAATTAAATGATGTATCGGAAAGGAGAAATCGTACTCTATTAGATATGGTACGATCAATGATGAGTTATGCCAAACTTCCAATCTCTTTATGGGGATATGCACTATTGACTGCTGCATATCTGTTGAACAAAGTTCTGAGTAAGTCAGTACCTTCCACTCCATATGAGATATGGAAAGGAAAGAAACCAGACTTTAAGCATGTTAGAGTCTGGGGTTGTCCTGCACGTGTCAAAAGACATGATCCAGACAAATTGGATTCCAGGACAGAAAAATGTAGAATTGTGGGATATCCAAAAGAGACTTTTGGATATTACTTCTATCAGCCCAGCAATCAAAGGGTGTTTGTCACAAAAAGAGCTGTCTTCTTAGAGAAAGAATATCTTTCAAAAGAAGACAGTGGGAGCAAGATAGAACTGGAAGAAATTCTAGACTCACAAATCAACACTAGTTCATCTACTGAACCATTGACTCAAGAACTTGTTCAAGATGATACACAAAAGGTTTACAGATCAGGTAGAGTGCCTAAGCAGCCTGAAAGATATGTTGGACATATCGATGATGGCAAACCAAAAATGCACTTAAATGAGGATGATGATCCTCAAACCTACCTAGAAGCCATAAATAGTCAAGAATCAGAAAAATGGCAAGAGGCAATGAATACTGAAATTCAGTCCATGTATGCCAACCAAGTTTGGAACTTGGTTGATCTGCTAGAAGGTATAGTACCTATTGGCAGTAAATGGATCTTTAAAAGAAAGATCGGGGTAGATGGACAGATTGACACATACAAGGCAAGGCTGGTAGCGAAAGGATATCGTCAAACGCAAGGCATTGACTATGATGAAACATTTTCTCCAGTTGCCATGATTAAGTCAATCAGAATACTTCTTGCTATCGCTGCATTCTATGATTATGAAATATGGCAAATGGATGTGAAAACAGCATTCCTTAACGGGAACCTTCAAGAAGAGGTGTATATGATACAACCTGAAGGATTCACTTCCAAAGAGCATTCAAGCAAGGTATGCAAGGTGCAAAGATCCATCTATGGATTAAAGCAAGCATCCCGAACTTGGAACTTAAGATTTGATGAAACAATCAAATCTTATGACTTCATTAAGAATGAAGATGAACCTTGTGTATACAAAAAGGCTAGTGGGAGCGCAGTTACCTTTTTGGTACTTTACGTTGATGATATTCTACTCATTGGGAATGATGTAGGAATGTTGTCATCAGTAAAGGCTTGGTTATCCAAAAACTTCTCCATGAAAGATTTGAGAGAAGCATCCTATATTTTGGGAATAAGGATCTATAGAGATAGGTCCAAAAGGATGCTTGGCTTGTCCCAATCTATGTACATAGATACCATAGTCAAAAAGTTTGGCATGAAAAATTCCAAGAGAGGCTTCGTTCCAATGAGGCATGGAATTTATCTCTCTAAAGAAATGTCTCCCAAGACACCTGAAGAGATAGCGTACATGGATAGAGTTCCTTATGCCTCGGCAATAGGATCTATCATGTATGCAATGCTATGTACTAGGCTTGATGTGGCACACCCACTAAGTGTCACTAGTAGATATCAGGCTGATCCAGGTGAGGAACACTGGAAAGCGGTGAAATGTATCCTTAGATACTTGAGAAGGACTAAGGATCTAGTTCTCGTCTATGGAGGAAACGACTTGGAACTTCGAGGATTTACTGACTCGAGTTTCCAGTCGGATTTGGATGACAGCAAATCCATGTCTGGATTTGTGTTCATGTTAAATGGAGGTGCAGTAAGTTGGAAGAGTTCCAAACAAGAAATAACTGCATATTCGACGACCGAAGCAGAATACATTGCTGCAGCTGAAGCAGCCAAGGAGGCGGTATGGATGAAGAAGTTCATCTCGGCACTTGGAGTAGTTCCAAGCATTTCAGATCCTGTTCCATTATTGTGTGACAACAATGGGGCAATAGCTCAAGCGAAGGAGCCAAGATCACATCAGAAGTCAAAGCACATTCTGAGACGATTTCATCTAATTTGTGAGATCATCGCCCGAGGAGATATAGTAGTTGAGAAAGTCTCATCTGAAGATAATGTAGCAGATCCCTTGACTAAGCCATTGTCTCAAAACTATTTAGAACGTCACCTTAAGTCTATGGGACTTAGACACATGGTGATTGGCTATAGTCCAAGTAGGAGAATGTTAGAATTGGGTGGCCTCAAAGCCAATCATTGTACATTCTAGTTCAAATTATTAATAAAGGCAATCATTTCTTCATTTATAGTTCTCGCAAATTAACTATCGTAATGAAGGTCCATAGACAAATGTATGGGATATTGAATCATGATGAGATCATGATAGTGAGATCAATATCCTCAGTCAATTGTCTTAAACTGTTCTCGATCATAGGATATTTGAGATGGACATTAAATATCCGATAAGATCGACACAAGTTATGTCTGCTCATGTGATAAGGGTGAATGATCTCACATTCACTCATGTGGTGACACTAAGACAAACATGTGGGTGCTCATTAGATAATGAGTTCACTGAACAGACCCAAATAAGAATTCCTGGATGGTAATTATACCTATTAGTCAACCAGGAAATTCAATCGTTGCAGTAGTACAGTTGGTCCTTTGACCTGAGTCACCAATGATACCTTGTTTGTGGACCATTGTATCTTGATCCTCTGACTTGTGGACTTTAACCATTAAGTCCACCATAATCGGTCTTTCAGATACAGTGGAAAGCTTGCGAAGGTAATTGAGTGAACAACAAGGGATCACTCACTCTTGGTATAAGACTGGAGAGAGAATGTCCCATGGATGTGTACACAAAAATCCCTGGCCAGGGTCAAATGAAAGAGATGTCTTTCTAGATATTAACTGGGTACTGGAATCCATCTGGATAATGCGAAAGACGGTTTGACTATAAAACCATACCCTTGCGTTATTGGGACATTGTATGAGTGAAGGATTATATCTGTGCGGTATCTGCAGACGGAAAGGTTCAATTGAAGGGAACAGTATCCCTTATATCTTCTGGGATCATGAGGTAGTGTTTGGTGCTGTTCATGATCAGAAGGCCAAGTGATTTGATCATCAGATGATAATTCACTTGTTTATTAAATTAATCATTTAACATATGATGTTTAAATGTTAATTAATAAATATTAAACTCTAGAATTAGTTCTAAGTTTAATGGGCCTGCAACCGGACTGATATATGGGCCTAGAGGGTCACACACATAAGAGTTCTCGTCAGACGGTGAGAGATGTTAAATTTCATGCTTATCTGGATTTTTATGAAAAACCGCAGGATAAACGTGAAGATTTAATGGAGAATTATCCAAGGCCAAACTCTTGGATAATCATGAGGATTAATCCTTGTGCTTATCCTTATTTCTATATAAGGAGGGCCAAGGGGAAGGGGTAAAAAGTTGGTTGGATGAATTACTCACTCCAGATTCTCTCTCTCCTCTCTCTCTCTCCTTCTCTCTCTCTTGGAGTAGATCTGTCTCTCTCCGCGCATAGTGGATTTGAGATCTGGTCTGAGCACTCAAGTCGAGGAGGAAATTGTGTCTGCTGCGGGAACTCGTGTGGATACCTCTAACGATCGTGCGCGTGCGTGATTACCGAGTCGGCATCATCCACGGGAGATTCGAAACCTCGCAAAGGTGAAGAACCGTTCTTCCCGCATTTATTTTAATGTCCGTTTTACGATCCCAGCAACCGATACAATAGGAATCGTTTTATTCTCCGCTGCGTTCTCGGCGATTCCTTACAAAGCTTTCCTCCAACATCCCAACACCTGCCAGCAGCAAGTTCCAGCACCTCTTCCACCGTCCACGCATGCAACCCAGCAGCAAGCTGTCCCGGCGCACCAGCAGAAGCCCTAGTGCATGAAGCAGCTTCTTGCCAACCTCCACGCAGCTGCTTCCTCCAGTGCATGCAGCAGCAAGCTCCACGTTTCTCTTCACAGCAACCTGGAGCAGCCACGTCCCAAGCAATACCTCCATGCAGCAGCAGCTCCCTCCTAATCTCTATTCACTGCAAGCAAGCAGCCGGCAACCCACTCCAATTTTGTGTTGTTCTTGGTTATTTAATTAGGGGTAGTGTTGGTATTATTTAATTAGTTTTTGGTTATTTAATTAGGATTAATTCTTGATTGGTTGTTGTTTAATTGGTTATTAGATGTTTAATTACGTTATTTGATTCATGATGATTAATAGTTTACACAATTAAACAATAGGTTGTTTTTGTTGTTATAATTTTTAGTCGTGCTTATTTTTATATGTGCTTGTGTTTAATTTCTGAAAAAGAAAAGAAAAAAAAAGATTTGTTTAATTTAGATAATTATAATTTTAGGTAACATAAGTTAACTTAATTCTAGTTTAAATAAGTAATTAGTTTACTTAAAATCCCACTTATTTTTAGATTAATTAAATTCCAAAATTTTCAAAGTTAAAATCTGAACTCCCTGTGGATCGACTCGGACTCACCACTATTTTCAAAATTTGATTTGAGTGAGCCAGATAAATTTAGATTGAACGTTTTCATGAGTGTTTAACGACGCACAATTTGGAACGATCAGTGTCTATTGCTCAGTAGGAGGCAGCTCAGAGGCTTCCAGCAGCTTGTCGACATTGCGTTGGTACTCATGGTGGGACTCAATGTCCTGCATTTTCTGGGAGGTGTTACACTTGTGGCCAGCAGGGCCATTTGGCGAGGTATTGCCCGCAGGGGCATAGTCAGGGGAAGGGGCCAGGTGATCAGAAGAAACCGAGGACCCAGGGGAGAGTTCTACCTATCACTAGGAAGGAGGCTCGTGCGTCCAACTTGGTAGAAGGTACACTTTCTGTCCTTAGGAACTCTGCGCATATGTTGGTGCATCGCATTCTTTTATTTCTGAGCAGTTCGTAGATATTCTTTCTACACCCGTTGATGAGATATTTGATGGTCTGATGGTAGAGGTTCCTTCTAGGAATTTCATGTTGTCTTATAATTGTTTGAGTGAGGTTCCCTTAACCATTGAGGGCCATGAGTTACCTGCCCAGTTAGTTGTGCTTGCCATTCGTGACTTTGATGTCATCTTGGGCATGGACTGGTTGGAGGCTTATTATGCCGAGGTGGACTGCCACAGGAAGAGGGTGCGTTTCTCTATTCCGGACATCCCGACCTTCTACTTCCAAGGTATTAGGCTCTCTTCTCGTGGTATTCTTAATTCTGTCTTTAAGGCCCAAAGATTGCTTGTTGGTGGCTGTGAGGCTTTTCTTGCCTATGTTGTTTTAGCTGATGTTAGTAGTAGTTCCAGTCCTTGGGAGGTGCCTGTAATTTGTGATTTTGTTGATGTGTTTCCTAAGGAGTTGCTTGGTCTTCCTCCTCAGCAAGTGGTTGAGTTTACCATTGAGCTTGCACTGGGTACGGCGCCCTTGTCTAAAGCCCCATATCAGACGGCTCAGGCTGAACTCGCTGAGTTGAAGGCTCAGTTGCAGGAATTACTGAATAAGGGTTTTATTCGTCCCAGTACTTCTCCGTGGGGTGCTCAAGTTCTATTTGTCAGGAAGAAGGATGGTTCTCTGAAGTTGTGCATTGATTATAGATAGCTGAACCAGGTAACGATAAAGAACAAGTACCCACTTCCGAGGATCGATGATCTGATGGATCAGTTGTAGTCTACGAAGGTGTTTTCAAAGATTAACTTGAGATCGGGGTATTATCAGATGACAATCCATGAGGTTGATGTTAGTAAGACGGCCTTTAGAACTCGGTATGGACATTATGAGTTTTTGGTTATGCCTTTTGGCTTGACCAACGCTCCGGCGGCTTTTATGGATTTGATGAACCGGGTCTTCAGGGCCTACCTGGATCAATTTGTTCTGGTATTTGTAGATGATATTTTAGTATACTCTTCTTCTGAGGAAGAGCATACCACACATCTTCAAGTGGTATTGCAGGTTCTGAGAGAGTATCAACTCAATGTCAAGTTTAGCAAGTGTGAATTCTTGCTAGATAAGGGGCACTTCCTGGGACATGTCATTTCAGGAGATGGCATTGCAGTGGATCCAGCCAAGATTGAGGCAGTAATGGATTGGAGCAGACCAACAAGAGTAACTGAGATCAGGAGCTTCTTAGGGCTAGCAGGATATTATAGACGGTGTGTCCAGGGTTTTTCTTCGATAGCGACCCCCTAGTCGAGGTTGACTCGTAAGGGAGTTCGTTTCGTGTGGACCGAGGAGTGTGAGCGGAGTTTCATTGAGTTGAAGACTCGCCTCACTTCGGCTCCAGTGCTGGTACTTCCATCAGTTTCAAGTGGATTTGTGGTTTACTCGGATGCATCTCGGCGAGGTTTGGGTGCGGTTCTGATGCAGCATGGTAAGGTTGTGGCCTATGCTTCTAGGCAGCTGAAGAAGCATGAGGAGAACTATCCCACTCATGACTTAGAGTTGGCAGCTGTGGTATTTGCACTGAAGATCTGGCGGCACTATTTGTATGGAGAGAAATTTCAGGTTTTTACCGATCACAAGAGCCTGACGTATGTATTCACGCAGAAGGATCTGAACTTGAGGCAGCGCAGGTGGATGGAGTTCATCAAGGATTATGATCTCGACCTTTCTTATCATCCGGGAAGGCAAATGTGGTGGCAGACGCCTTGAGTCGGAAGACGGTCGTGTCATATCTCATGGTTCAAGAATGGAGGTTGTTTGAGCAGGTGGTGGAATCTTCCTTTAGGATTCCGCGAGAGGCTGACAGAGCCGTGTTGGCCAGCTTAATTGTGAGGCCAACAGTGTACCATGCCGTGATCGAGGCTCAGAGGGCAGATGCAGAGTTACCGCAGGTTCTCCAGACACCAGAGGGGGAGTTGTGGGATGATGGTACAGTCAGATTTAGAGGCAGACTTTATGTCCCAGCCGAGGAAGACGTGCGTAGGAGTGTCCTGGATGAGGCGCACCGTTCTAGATATGCAGTGCATCCCGGAACAACTAAGATGTATCATTGTTTGAGGAGGCACTTTTGGTGGCAAGGATGTGGCTGGTTATGTGGCAAGGTGCCTGACTTGTCAGCAGGTTAAGGCAGAACACTAGAGACCCAGAGGATTGTTGCAGCCTTTGCCGATCCCGGAATGGAAATGGGAACACGTGACTAGGGACTTTGTGATGGGATTACCTGTGTCCCCTAGCAGAAGAGACGTGATCTGGGTCATTGTTGATCGATTAACCAAGTCGACACACTTTCTGGCTATTAGGAAGGACTGGTCAGTCGGTAAGTTGGCTAGGTTGTTTGTGGACCGGATCATCTCTCCGCACGGGGTGCCTTTATCCATCGTGTCAGACCGGGATACGAGATTTACTTCTAGATTCTGGAAGAGTTTTCAGAAGGCCTTGGGCACGCAGTTAGCCTTCAGCTCGGCTTATCATCCCGAGACTGATGGGCAATCAGAGAGGACCATTCAGAGACTGGTGGATATGCTCAGGGCATGTTTCCTAGACTGGGGAGGTTCTTGGGAGCAGCACTTGTCTACAGTGGAGTTTGCCTACAACAACAGTTATCATTCTAGTATCGGCATGGCGCCTTATGAGGCATTGTACGGGCGCCTTATGAGGCATTGTACTCAGCTTCAGTCGTCGAATCTGCAGTGGTTACTTGCTTGGAACTCTTCCAGCACACTGCGCCTCAGTTCAATGTAAATACGAATCAAGATGTAGACTTGCTATCATCTGGATCTGACTGGAAACTCGAGTCAGTAAAGCCTCGTAGTTTCAAGTCACCTCCTCCGTATAAAAGAAACGTATCCTTAGTTCTTCTCAAGTACTTAAGGATACATTTCACTGCCTTCCAGTACTCTTCGCCTGGATCAGCCTGAAATCTGCTTGTAACACTTAGAGCAAATGCAACATCAGGCCATGTACATAGCATGGCATACATGATAGATCCTGTGGCATAGGCATAGGGTACTCTATCCATGAATGCCCTCTCATCAGCAGTCTTAAGAGATTGCTTCTTTGAGAGACTAATTCCATGTCTCATCGGTATGAGACCTCTCTTGGAATTTTCTATGCCAAACCTTTTGACTATGGTATCTATGTACAAGGATTGGGTCATTCCAAGCATCCTCTTTGATCTATCTCTATAGATACGTATTCCCAATACGTTGTAGACACGCTAATTTTGACATCATTTCGAGTAAATTTCATATCATACAATAATGCCTCGAAATGGTCTGATAATTAATCATTAATTAATTTTTATTAATCTTTTTAAGTGTCGGGTTTAACAGATGTGTTTAAGTTAATCAATTGAATTGGTTTTAGCTCAAATTTGAGTTAAAATATGAAGAATTCTAAAAGACGTCGACCCAAGTGGACGCCATTTAGACTTTATTCTTATTTTAGCGATTAAATTTGAATTTTAATTAATTAATTAATTAACTAAAAGGCGTCTGGTAATGTCGACGCGTTTTAAGTTTCCTAAGTGATTTTAACTTTCCCTCCGGATGTTTATCCTTATCTTAATTAGTCTAAAAGACGTCTATAAAAGTGGACGCGTTTTACCTAATAAAGATAAAGATAAGTTTTCTCGGATATTTATCCTTATCTTAATTAATCTGAAAGGCGTCAGCTATGGTGGACGCGTTTTAGATAATTACAGATAAAGATGAATTAATTAGTATTTATCTATCAATTAAGATGGATAAATTCGAAGTTTTGCTATGTTAATCGCAAACGCAAGAAATGCCTATAAATACCTTGCATGTTGAAGAGTTAAAAAAAAAAAAAAAAAAAGAGTTGAAATCCATTAGGAGAGAGCATTATTATAGCGAGTTGAAGATCGAAGCAACAACGTCGGAACGTCGGAGCGCTGCCATTTCCAGAACTCGGCGTCCTTTCAAGATCTTCATCCTTTCAAAGCTTCAACCGATTGGGCATAAGTGTTTCATTTCTGCATTTTCATTTTCATCTTCATTAATTTCATTCTTCATTCACTTCATGCAAACACACACCACAGCATAATTTTTCAAAACCTACTTGATTTAAGGGGTTTCAAAGCCACTCAACAAGTAAGTTTGATGTTCAATCATATGTCCAAAATCATGATTAGTTCAGATACTGCTTCTACTTAAATTATCATCATCATTGTTTCTTCGTTTTCTGTTTCTGTCTCTGCTGCACTCAACAACAATGAGAGATTCAAAAGGGGAAATCAAGCACAAAGTCAGAAAGACTTCTGGACGATCCTCAACCTCAAATTCAACAGCAAGAACAAAAAGCAAAGAAGGGGCTCTCTTTCTTCAGCCGGCTGAGGAAGGGGAACCAATGACTCAATCTTCCGCGTTTGAACAGGTAAGCGATCATATCTCTTTTGAAACTTTTTAGTTAAAAGTTTCTGGCGATCACTGCACTTAGTTGCTATTTTTAATAGGTTAGTTTACACTAAACAACATAGATTTTTCATGTTAATCACACGGTCATTCTAAGCACCTACAGCTTTTTTGGCGATCACGGTGGGACTTGGTCTTGCCATCTTTTAAGTTTTTTTTGTTCCTGCTGTCATCAACCGGGCACCCACGGTGCACCACTTGTGTCTTTCGACACGTCCTCACCAATTGGTGAGTGTTTTAGTTTAATTAATTTCCCTCGTGCACCACGTGCACACCCCAGTGGCAAGATCTTGCCCTCCCCTTGATTAATTCAAAAAGCTATTTTTGTGATAAAAATGATGTGTGATTGATTGTTTTTCTAGTTGTTTAGTTAGTAAATCATCATGTTTAAAATCTGGAACTAAAAATTTTTGCATGAGTCGATTGTTTACTGCTTTTTATCTTGTTTGAGGAGGATTCAACCCAGAAAATCCTCCTAGAAAACTGTTTCTGCGAACTGAAAAGCGTCCAGGAGCACTGACGCGTTTCAAAACCGCGTCAATACCCCTAGACGCCTTTCAGTCTTCACAGTTTCTCTGCTGTCTGCATCTGCTTCTACGAAAAATTAAGTTCTATTTTGAATAGCGTCGACTACCATCGACGCGATTCAGACAGTTTCTTAATTTTTTTCAGTTTCCAGATTTCTGTGATTTGATGTGCTAGCTACTCATTATTATTAAGCATTAGGGGCCATCCAGGCCGTAGGACATACGCATTGAGGCGAATACCCTCCTTTTCTTAGGAACACATTACTTGACGTCAGCAACTCTCTCTGATTGGGTTGGTCCCTTGATCAGACTAGAGAAGTTGACGTTGAGACCTCCATAAGTCCCCAAAATCAAGGTATTCCTCCTTGATCATCGGGCAATTAAAGTCCTGGTTAGATTCTGAAAGCGTTGTGAGAGAAAGCCCTAGAGAATAACGGTGGAAATTGAACTGAAACTAGGATCCTTTCCTTGAGAGAATTTGAGGTTTAATTGAATCCAAATAACTCAAAAAAAGGAATCTTAAAATCACGTTAAGCATCCACTTGTTTGATTAATCTCTGTGCAACTTGTTTGTCAAATCTTTGAAGAAAAAGAATCTAACATCATGTTGCTACGATCAGGTAGGGACTTGAGTGTGGCTCCAGACGCCATGGTTAATTACGAGGGAGATGCTAATGCCCCTCGGGATTCTGAATACAACTATGAGAGTGGGAGAGATGCTGATGCCTCCCGTAGTTCTATCCCCGTTCCATATCGTCTAGATGGGAATGTTCGGACACCTCTTTTGCATCCACGTGATCAATATCCTGATCCTCCTCCGCATGAGTATGCGATCCCTAATCCTGATCTTGAGGGGGACATGAATCAGAATGATCCCTCATCCTCTGATCCTACGGATCTCATCAATGCTCTGGGAGTTCTTGCCTCCCGTCTGGACCCTCAGCAGTTTGAGGCGATCCAGTCTATTTTGAAGGGGAAGGCACCCATGTAGCCTGCCGAGCCAAACCCTGTGGCTCCCCCTGCTGTTCCTCAGCAACCTTCTTTTCCTCCTCCTTATATCCATCAGGCCGTGGAGGGCCTTCATATTACTTCTCGGCTAGCTGGGCCGCAGCTTTCATCATCTAGGCAACCGGCTAGACCGCAAACGCCTGCTTATCAAAATGCCCTCGGGCATGGCGGAAGCTCTGCCGGACCTCCCCTCTATTGTCCACCCTGCCCAACATACTCTAGGCAGCAGGCCTACCAAGTACCTCCTCCTCCTCCTCCTCCCCAGGCAGATCTGACCACACAAACGCTGCTGGCCAAAATGGAGCGTATAGATGAGCAGTTTAATAACCTCCAGAAAATGATGGGGGTCAAAGCTGTGCCAGAGATCAGTCTACCAAGCCTGCCAGTATTCCATCTGCCACCCTCTGAAATGCCGGTGTACCGAAAGTACAACGGTACTGGTAACCCCTTCACACATCTGAAGGAGTTTATGTATGAATCCTCTTTCTGGCAGAACGACAAGAGGTCGTTGGCCTTCTTGTTCAGGAGATCTCTAGAGGGACCAGCCCTCGAGTGGTTCTTTTCTCTGGAACCCTCAGAACTAGAGGATTACGGTATCGTTTCACGCAAATTTATTCAACGATACCAGGACAGAGTTGCACCCTCCTTGTCTATCACGGACCTCATTGCAGAAAAGATGAAACCTGATGAGGAGTTTGTCAGTTTTGCTGACAGGTGGCGGGGTCTAGCTGAAAAGGTGAAGGATCACTTGTCCGAGTCCGAACAAGTGAAGATGTTAATTTCCAATGCCACGCCCCAGTTCAAGCTCGTCCTCTCCTTGAACAATTTGACCAACATGGCAGAGCTCTATGAAAGAGCACGGTACTGCCAGAATGCTTTCAAGGACGCTACATTCTCTAGCGTCTTTGATCCTCATAGACCTAGCAGGCCTCCGCCTCGGAAGCCTGCAGTGCCGAACTCTTCCAGCACAGGTCCGACTACTGAGGGCACGCTCTCTCATGAGCAAGTGAGTACCATGAACAATAACTCGCCCCAGTTCGTGAGGAGTCAGCAGCAGTACCAGAGGCCACAGCAGCAAGGGTACAGACAGCAGCAGAACCCCCAGTACCAACAACAGTATCAACGGCCCCAGCAGCCGAATCAGAATCAGAGCTAGCATCAGCCACAACAGCCGCCACCCAGGCAATTGCAGTACCAGCAGCCCCCGCAGCAGCAGTATTGTTAGAATTGGGTGGACTCAAAGCCAATCATTGTACATTCTAGTTCAGATTATTAATAAAGGCAATTATTTCTTCATTTAATAGTTCTCGCAAATGACTATCGTAATGAAGGTCCATAGACAAATGTATGGGATATTGAATCATAATGAGATCATGATAGTGAGATCAATATCCTAAGGCAATTGTCTTAAATAGTTCTCGACCATAGGATATTTGAGATGGACATTAAATATCCGATAAGATCGACACAAGTTATGTCTGCTCATATGATGAGGGTGAATGATCTCACATTCACTCGTGTGGTGACACTAAGACAAACAAGTGGGTGCTCATTAGAGAATGAGTTCACTGAATAGACCCAAATAAGAATTCCTGGATGGTAATTATACCTATTAGTCAACCAGGTAATTCTATCGTTGCAGTAGCACAGTTGGTCATTTGACCTGAGTCACCAATGATACCTTGTTTGTGGACCATTGTATCTTGATTCTCTGACTCGTGGACTTTAACCATTAAGTCCACCATAATCGGTCTTTTAGATATAGTGGAAAGCTTGCGAAGGTAATTGAGTGAACAACAAGGGATCACTCACTCTTGGTATAAGACTGGAGAGAGAATGTCCTATGGATGTGTACACAGAAATCCCTGGCCAGGGTCAAATGAAAGAGATGTCTTTCTAGATATTAACTGTGTACTGGAATCCATCTGGATAATGCGATAGAGGGTTTGACTATAAAACCATACCCTTGCGTTATCGGGACATTGCATGAGTGAAGGATTATATCTGTGCGGTATCGGCAGACGGAAAGGTTCAATTGAAGGGAACAGTATCCCTTATATCTTCTGGGATCATGAGGTAGTGTTTGGTGCTGTTCATGATCAGAAGGCCAAGTGAATTAATCATCGGATGATAATTTACTTGTTTATTAAATTAATCATTTAACATGTGATGTTTAAATGTTAATTAATAAATATTAAACTCAAGAAACAGTTCTAAGTTTAATGGGCCTGCAACCGGACTGATATATGGGCCTAGAGGGTCACACACATAAGAGTTCTCGTCACACGGTGAGAGATGTTAAATTTCATGCTTATCTGGGTTTTTGTGAAAAGCTGCAGGATAAACATGAAGATTTAATGGAGAATTATCCAAGGCCAAACTCTTGGATAATCATGAGGATTAACTCTTGTGCTTATCCTTATTTCTATATAAGGAGGGCCAAGGGGGAGTGGTAAAAAGTTAGTTGGACGAATTTTACTCCCCAGATTCTCTCTCTCCTCTCTCTCTCTTCTTCTCGGAGTGGATCTGTCTCTCTCCGCGCATGGTGGATCTGAGATCTGGTCGGAGCACTCAAGTCGAGGAGGAAATCGCGTCTGCTGCGGGAACTCGTGTGGATACCTCTAGAGATCGTGCGCGTGCGCGATTACCGAGTCGGCATCATCCACGGGAGATTCGAAACCCCGCAAAGGTGAAGAACTGTTCTTCCCACTTAGATTTAATGTCTGTTTTACAACCCCAGCAACCGATACAATGGAATCTTTTTATTTCCGCTGCGTTCATGGCGATTCCTTACAGTGGTATCAGAGCCAGGTTTGCTGGTTCGGTTGTAAAACGGCACCGTTTTGTGTGTTTTCTCGTTATGCGTGAAGAACCCGTATTGTACGTGTTCTTGAGTATAATCCGATTAAAAATGACAGATTAGTGTTCATATGATGATCACGATCGATTTGATTATTTTTCTGTATTTTTCGGATTTTTATTTGGGTTTTTCGGAGTTCGTCATGTGATGATGAAACGGGGTACTTCGGCGGCTTCGTACGTGCATCCCAAGCGTTGGGATGGCCGGCCGAATCTCTAGATCTCTTGGTGATAGTCACCACTTCTCATTAGGCATGAAGATCGGCACCGGAGTGCCCTTGGAGATGCTTTAAATCGAGCCCGAACTCGGGTTTTTAAACCTGGAAAATCAGATTTTCAAGGGGAGTTTTGGGCTCGATTCGAGGAGCATTTGGCCACCGCCGGCTGCCCCACCGGTGCTGGGCTGACCGCCGGCGGTGGGGGCGTCGCCGGCGGTGCCTGGCGGCGCCGTCGCCGGCGCCTGGCGGCGCTGCCGTCGCCCTTTCCGCCGCCGGCCTGCACGTATTAGGGTTGCAGGTTATAGAAGAAGGGGGCGGTCGAATGGCGCTGGACGGGCCGGACCGCCCGGTCCCGACCCGGTCGGACCGGGCCGGGGGCCGGGTGGCGCCCTGGCCGAGCCAGGTGCACCCTGGCCGAGCCAGGGTGCGGCCCTGGCCGAGCCAGGGTGCGCCCTGGCCTAGCCAGGGCTCGACCCTGGCTAAGCCAGGGTTAGACCCTGGCCGAGCCAGGGGGCCTGGGTCCGGGCCATTGGGCCCCAAATGGGCTGGGCCCATTTTCAATTTTTTAAAAATGGTTTTTAAATACCTGTTTAACCCCCTTTAAACCCAATTTTAGCCCATTTATGCATGTTTTAAAATTGTTTTACAACAGAAAATTATAAAAATAATTAATAAGTGTTATTAATTAATTTTTATGATTATTAACGGGTTATTAAAGTGTTTAATAACTGTTAGTCAATTAAAGGGCTTTATAATTAATGGGTGTTAGTTAATTGTTTAAAATTGTTTTAAATAATTAATTCCCTGTTAATTTAATTAGTTTAAAATTGTTTTAAACTAAATTCATGCATAACTTGATTACACTTTACTGTTCAAATTGTTTGAATCATTATTTAGATTAACTGAATAGTTTAGTTAGTTTAATTGTCAATAATGTTTTGAATATTATTGATTATGCTGAAATAAATGTTATTTCGAAAACTAATTGGTATTATAATTTTATATTTATAAAATTTAATACCAAACAGCAATTATGTGATGATTGTGATGCATGTGATGTGTTTTATGGTGGGATGATCATGGACTTAGAATTTTCATGTGATGAATGATGTGAATGGATGCGATGCTTAATTCATTTGGTATTTTAAATAGGACCTGCGTGTCCTCCTATAAGATTGTATTCCCCTTGATAAGATCAAGGTTTCTAATTGTTTAAATGTACATTTGTGGACCTGCGAGTCCTGAATTTTGTATTTAAATGTATCGGATTAAGTTTAGAGGACGGGATCTTCTGAAGACACCTCTGGAGGGAGGACTCGCATCAAATGGAACCAGTGTTGCTGATTTCACATTAGGATCCTATTATGGATCATCGTTTGGCTCCGATGATTCCATAGTAGTTTAAGCAGTCCATGATCATCCCCATTTATCTTTTCTGCACATATGTGATATTTGTGGATTATGCTATCTTAATATATATTTCTATTTAGTATATTGATACTTCAAATTGAAATACTATTGATAGCACGATTTTTTACAAATCAAAATCAAAACCCTCTTTTAAAACTTAAGTTGTAAACGTGAGATATTAAGAATAATCCACGTAACCCACCATCATTATAGATCTTAGGATAATTCTTATCTCAAACGGATTTGTTGTACTACCACAAGGTCTGTTTGATTTAGAAATTAAACTAGGTCTACGACATGTGATGTGATTAAGATGAGTGGACAAATAGTGTAGTTTTGTTGTGCTACCACAAGGATTGCATTATGAATTCATGTCATCTAAGTAATGATGGATAAACTTAACTGAATCAAATTGATTTGTTGTGCTACCACAAGGTCATTCTGATTCATGGGTTAAATCGATCAGATATTGCAATCGTTGCAACTGTCAAGAGTTGACTGCCTAAGGGACTTGATGTGATTTGTTGTGCTACCACAAGGTCACATGCATGTTGCCCGAAGGATTCTGATCCCCACTAGGAGATCACCGGAATCTCCCGTTCTGTATCTTAGAGGGTAATACAGATCGCCGAAAAATAGTGGGAGCATAAATCTAGATTAAAAGTCCTAAATCTGATTTTAAGAACTATCTGCTCATTTTATATATTTCCATGTAGGTCGCTATGTCGTCACCTAACCCCCTCCGTTGCATACTTGATGCAAATAAACTCACGGGACCAAATTACATTGACTGGTTACGCAACCTAAAGATTGTCCTCAGGTGCGAAAAGCTAGCCTATGTCCTGGATCAACCAGATCCAGTACAACCCGGTGATAATGCTAACGAAGATGAATTAATGATGTATGAAAATTGGAAGGAGGACTCTGTCAAGGTCCAGTGTTATATGCTCGGTTCAATGAACAATGAACTGCAGCGATAGCATGATAACATGGAACCTAAGACCATTCTGAATCACCTACAAGAGTTGTTTGGTGAACAATCCAGAACAGAAAGATATGAGATATCTAAGAAATTGTTCAGGACCAGAATGAGCGAGGGCACATCTGTGCAAACTCATGTGCTCAAGATGATAGAGTGGATTGAGAGGCTTGCTGTGCTGGGCTTTGTTATGAACAATGACCTGAGCATTGACTTAATCCTACAGTCCCTTCCAGATTCATTTTCACAATTCATTATCAACTTCAATATGAACAAAATTGAAGTTTCACTAGCTGAGCTGCTCAACATGTTGAAGACAGCTGAAGGCACTATCCAGAAAGATAAGCCAAATGTAATGCTTGTTGGTAAGACCAACAAGAAAAGAAAAGCTGGACAGACCTTTAAGAAAGGTAAGCCTAAGAAGCAAGTGAAAAGCAAACCGGCGGCACAAAAGGACAAAGCTAAAGTCAATGATAAAGGTCAGTGTTTCCACTGCCATAAAGAAGGTCATTGGAAGAGAAACTGCAAGATTTATCTTGCAGAAAAAGCAAAGGAGAAGCTTGGTGAAGCTTCATGTATTCTCATGATCGATCTTAACTTGTCTTATAGAGAATCAACATCCTGGGTATTAGATACTGGATGTGTTTCTCATATCTGCAATAACTTGCAGGTGTTAACAAGTAAAAGAAGATTGAACCGCGGAGACGTGGATCTGAGGCTCGGGAATGGAGCAAAAGTTGCTGCGTTAGCTGTGGGGACAGCAAGACTTCAGATGCCGTCAGGAGACTTTTTGGAACTGATAGATTGTTATTATGTTCCAACCATTATTAGGAATATCATATCTATTTCATGTTTAGATAGACAAGGATATTCTATGAAACTAGAGAATAAAGGTTGTTCAATTTATCAAGGAGACAAATTGTTTGCTTCCGGATATTTATTGAATAGATTATATTTACTTGATATTTCATATGATATTTGTCTGGTAAATAATTCTCTTGAACGCTTAGATAAGGATGTGAATAAATCGTACCTATGGCATTGTAGGCTAGGTCATATAAATGAGAACAGGATCATAAGGTTGCAAAAGAATGGATATCTTGATCCATTTGATTATGAATCATTTGCAACCTGTGAAGCTTGTCTTATGGGAAAGATGACCAAAGCTCCATTCTCAGGACATGGAGAAAGAGCTAAGGACTTATTGGAACTAATACATAGTGATGTATGTGGTCCAATGTCCACTCATGCTATAGGTGGTTACTCATACTTTGTTTCATTTACAGATGATTTCTCAAGATATGGCTACATATATTTAATGAAATATAAGTCAGAAGTCTTTGAGAAATTTAAAGAGTTTAAAAACGAAGTTGAGAACCAGACTGGAAAGAGTATTAAAACTCTTCGATCAGATCGAGGGGGTGAATACTTAAGTACAGAATTCACAGAATATCTTAAGGATAATGGTATTTTGTCTCAGTGGACTCCTCCCTATACACCTCAGTTAAATGGTGTATCGGAAAGGAGAAATCGTACTCTATTAGATATGGTACGATCCATGATGAGTTATGCCAAACTTCCAATCTCTTTATGGGGATATGCACTGTTGACTGCTGCATATCTGTTGAACAAAGTTCCTAGTAAGTCAGTACCTTCCACTCCATATGAGATATGGAAAGGAAAGAAACCAGACTTTAAGCATGTTAGAGTCTGGGGTTGTCCTGCACATGTCAAAAGACATGATCCAGACAAACTGGATTCCAGGACAGAGAAATGTAGATTTGTGGGATATCCAAAAGAAAGTTTTGGATATTACTTCTATCAGCCCAACGATCAAAGGGTGTTTGTCGCAAAAAGAGCTGTCTTCTTAGAGAAAGAATATCTCTCAAAAGAAGACAGTGGGAGCAAGATAGAACTGAAAGAAATTCTAGACTCACAAATCAACACTGGTTCATCTACTGAACCATCGACTCAAGAACTTGTTCAAGATGATACACAAAAGGTTCGCAGATCAGGTAGAGTGCCTAAGCAGCCTGAAAGATATGTTGGACATATCGATGAAGGCAAACCAAAAGTGCACTTAAATGAGGATGATGATCCTCAAACCTACCTTGAAGCCATAAATAGTCATGAATCAGAAAAATGGCAAGAGGCAATGGATTCTGAAATTCAGTCCATGTATGCCAACCAAGTTTGGAACTTGGTTGATCTGCCAGAAGGTATAGTACCTATTGGCAGTAAATGGATCTTTAAAAGAAAGATCGGGGCAGATGGACAGATTGACACATACAAGGCCGGGCTTGTAGCAAAAGGATATCGTCAAAGGCAAGGCATTGACTATGACGAAACCTTTTCTCCAGTTGCCATGATTAAGTCAATCAGAATACTTCTTGCTATCGCTGCATTCTACGATTATGAAATATGGCAAATGGATGTGAAAACAGAATTCCTTAACGGGAACCTTCAAGAAGAGGTGTATATGATACAACCTGAAGGATTCACTTCCAAAGAGCATTCAAGCAAGGTATGCAAGCTGCAAAGATCCATCTATGGATTAAAGCAGGCATCCCGAACTTGGAACTTAAGATTTGATGAAGCAATCAAATCTTATGACTTCATTAAGAATGAAGATGAACCTTGTGTATACAAAAAGGTTAGTGGGAGCGCAGTTACCTTTTTGGTACTTTATGTTGATGACATTCTACTCATTGGGAATGATGTAGGAATGTTGTCATCGGTAAAGGCCTAGTTATCCAAAAACTTCTCCATGAAAGATTTGGGAGAAGCATCCTATATTCTGGGAATAAGGATCTATAGGGATAGGTCCAAAAGGATGCTTGGATTATCCCAATCTATGTACATAGATACCATAGTCAAAAGGTTTGGCATGGAAAATTCCAAGAGAGGCCTCGTTCCTATGAGGCATGGAATTTATCTCTCTAAAGAAATGTCTCCCAAGACACCTGATGAGAGAGCATACATGGATAGAGTTCCTTATGCCTCGGCAATAGGATCTATCATGTATGCAATGCTATGTACTAGGCTTGATGTGGCACACCCACTGAGTGTCACCAGTAGATATCAAGCTGATCCAGGTGAGGAACACTGGAAGGCGGTGAAATGTATCCTTAGATACTTGAGAAGGACTAAGGATCTGTTTCTCGTTTATAGAGGAAACGACTTGGAACTTCGAGGATTTACTGACTCGAGTTTCCAGTCGGATATGGATGACAGCAAATCCATGTCTGGATTTGTGTTCATGTTAAATGGAGGTGCAGTAAGTTGGAAGAGTTCCAAACAGGAAACTACTGCAGATTCGACGACCGAAGCAGAATACATTGCTGCAGCTGAAGCGGCCAAGGAGGCGGTTTGGATGAAGAAGTTCATCTCGGCGCTTGGAGTCGTTCCAAGTATTTCAGATCCTGTTCCATTATTGTGTGACAACAATGGGGCAATTGCTCAAGCGAAGGAGCCAAGATCACATCAGAAGTCAAAGCACATTCTGAGACGATTTCATCTGATTCGTGAGATCATCGCCCGAGGAGATATAGTAGTTGAGAAAGTCTCATCTGAAGATAATGTAGCAGATCCCTTGACTAAGCCATTGTCTCAAAATAATTTAGAACGTCACCTTAAGTCTATGGGACTTAGACACATGGGTGATTGGCTATAGTCCAAGTGGGAGAATGTTAGAATTGGGTGGACTCAAAGCCAATCATTGTACATTCTAGTTCAGATTATTAATAAAGGCAATTATTTCTTCATTTAATAGTTCTCGCAAACGACTATCGTAATGAAGGTCCATAGACAAATGTATGGGATATTGAATCATAATGAGATCATGATAGTGAGATCAATATCCTAAGGCAATTGTCTTAAATAGTTCTCGATTATAGGATATTTGAGATGGACATTAAATATCCGATAAGATCGACACAAGTTATGTCTGCTCATATGATGAGGGTGAATGATCTCACATTCACTCGTGTGGTGACACTAAGACAAACAAGTGGGTGCTCATTAGAGAATGAGTTCACTGAACAGACCCAAATAAGAATTCCTGGATGGTAATTATACCTATTAGTCAACCAGGGAATTCTATCGTTGCAGTAGCACAGTTGGTCCTCTGACCTAAGTCACCAATGATACCTTGTTTGTGGACCATTGTATCTTGATTCTCTGACTCGTGGACTTTAACCATTAAGTCCACCATAATCGGTCTTTCAGATACAGTGGAAAGCTTGCGAAGGTAATTGAGTGAACAACAAGGGATCACTCACTCTTGGTATAAGACTGGAGAGAGAATGTCCTATGGATGTGTACACAGAAATCCCTGGCCAGGGTCAAATGAAAGAGATGTCTTTCTAGATATTAACTGTGTACTGGAATCCATCTGGATAATGCGATAGAGGGTTTGACTATAAAACCATACCCTTGCGTTATCGGGACATTGCATGAGTGAAGGATTATATCTGTGCGGTATCGGCAGACGGAAAGGTTCAATTGAAGGGAACAGTATCCCTTATATCTTCTGGGATCATGAGGTAGTGTTTGGTGCTATTCATGATCAGAAGGCCAAGTGAATTAATCATCGGATGATAATTTACTTGTTTATTAAATTAATCATTTAACATGTGATGTTTAAATGTTAATTAATAAATATTAAACTCAAGAAACAGTTCTAAGTTTAATGGGCCTGCAACCGGACTGATATATGGGCCTAGAGGGTCACACACATAAGAGTTCTCGTCAGACGGTGAGAGATGTTAAATTTCATGCTTATCTGGGTTTTTGTGAAAAGCTGCAGGATAAACATGAAGATTTAATGGAGAATTATCCAAGGCCAAACTCTTGGATAATCACGAGGATTAACTCTTGTGCTTATCCTTATTTCTATATAAGGAGGGCCAAGGGGGAGTGGTAAAAAGTTAGTTGGACGAATTTTACTCCCCAGATTCTCTCTCTCCTCTCTCTCTCTTCTTCTCGGAGTGGATCTGTCTCTCTCCGCACATGGTGGATCTGAGATCTGGTCGGAGCACTCAAGTCGAGGAGGAAATCGCGTCTGCTGCGGGAACTCGTGTGGATACCTCTAGAGATCGTGCGCGTGCGCGATTACCGAGTCGGCATCATCCACGGGAGATTCGAAACCCCGCAAAGGTGAAGAACTGTTCTTCCCACTTAGATTTAATGTCTGTTTTACAACCCCAGCAACCGATACAATGGAATCTTTTTATTTCCGCTGCGTTCATGGCGATTCCTTACAAGTATCCCCAGCAGCAGCAGTATCAGCCGCGCGCACCGCCGGCATACCACAATGTCCCTCCTCCTTGTGATTATAACCAGCCGAGAAGACCCCCAGGCCCGAAAAGGGCAGAATACCCGGCACTCCCAGAATCCCTGGCCGATATCTTCAGTGCTCTAATGGCAGCTAATGCCTTAGTTTTGCCAAGGGAAAAGGCCGTCTGGCCTCAAAATGCCGATACGTCCAGGTATTGCTACTTCCATAGGCAACCTGGGCACACCATCGACACCTGCTTCCAGTTCAGAGATTATATTCATGATCTCAATGAGCAGGGCGGCATAGACTGGGAGGAAATGAAGAAATATATATCAGCCCTGAAGGCGAGAAGACCGCAACAGCAGCAACAGCAACAGTAAGTAAGACCACCAGCACAGGCAGCACCACCACCCAATATGGGCATAGTGCAGAATCCGCTCCCGGAGCACCAGAACCAGAACCAAGTTGCTCCCATTCTAACGAACAGCCAGTCTGAGGCTAGTCGTGGGCAACAATGGAGGATAGAGGACTCTTCCTCTCTCTATTCAACGGGTCACATTCAGAATACCGCAGAACAACCACCACGCCGCACCATCCGCATACCTAGGCCACAACCCGTTACCATCACCCCTTTACCGACACCCACATATCACTCGCCCGCGCCCAATAACCCACTACCCTCTTTCCTTAAGCCTATTACGCCCCGCACCACTACGCCCCCACCATATAACCCACCACAAGCCAACTACGCACCCCTTTTACCATCTAGGCCATTACTCCGCGTACCATTTCCTACTTCACCCGCTACCACTACCTATCCAGACACCATCCAACCATCCAGACCGCTATTACGCGTCCCATTCCCCACTTCACCGACCGCGTACTCGTCTACCATTCAACCCTCTACGCCTTTAATCCGCACCATGCCACCACCACCTAACCCTACGCCATCACCACCTAACCCAACGCCACCATCTACGTATCAACCCTCCGCACCGCTTACGCCACCCGATTCTGCGGTACTCAAGGTGTCACCCGGATCCTCCACGGTCGAGGAACATGCGCTCCGGAGTGGAAGGATTTTCAACAAGGTCTTTCCTCAGTCCACAGTCAGAGACGGCCCATCACAGCCGACTGAGGAAGCCCATAATGAAGAGAGTGCACCGGGCACTCAATATGACTTGTTGAAACATCTGGACAGAACACCGGCACGGATCACTGTACTTGAATTGATTAAAAGGTCCAAGATTCACCAAGAAGCCTTAATGGAATACCTACAGAAGGTGATGGTCAACGAAGACGTGCCGGTAGAGAAAATTGCAGCACTACTAGTTCCTCAGGGGGATCAGCCCTCAATTACATTCCACACATCGGAACTAGCACCGCCAGCCGCCAGAAGCATGGCTCTGAGCATCACGGTTAATATCTGCAAAAAGGCCGTGGATGCATGCCTGGTTGATACAGGGGCCTCAATTAATGTTTTACCTCCGAAGACCCTGGAACTGTGCGGTGTGCCCAAGGAGAAATGGCTGCCTAGCCCCATCTCAGTTACGGCATATGACAATTCTACCCGTTCCCCTCTAGGAATGGTTTATTTAAAGGTGGAGCTGGGCCCAGTAAGTCATGCAGAGGTCGAATTTCATATTCTAGAAATCGACCCTTCCATAAATGCCATTCTGGGACGTCCTTATATTAAAACTCTTGAGGCGATTCCTTCTACGAATCACCAACGCCTCAAATTCCCTTACAAAGGACGAATTATTAAAGTGACGAGCATGCCGATCCTTGCTGCTGGTCATACCTTAAATATTAAATCTGCTGTTTTACCTGGCCGACAACCTTTTCTGTCGGTATTACAGGTCTACTGTCCAGTGGCTGATCCTTTGAAAGCCGCTACCATTTCTCCATACCCATTAAATGCTATCAAAAGGGGGAAGTGTATGAGTACCCCAGGATGGATAATCATGATGAAAAATGGCTATCAGCCTGGGAAAGGTCTCAGCACACAGTTGCAAGGCAGGACCACTCCTGTTAAAGATCATCGGGCAGTACCCGGAAGCGGTCTGGGCTATAGGCCGAGGAAACTGAAGCAAGACAGGGTTCAGCAAGAAGATGGTCAAGAAATCTTGGAAACAATGTCCACACCACTTAAAGACGGCCGAGATCCCTTAACATGGACCCTATATACACACTTTGTGAAAGGGCCCATACTTAGTCACGACAACACTACTTCATGTTTTGACTTCCATGACATATATGGGAGGGACTTGGCCAGACATTGTTCCGAACTACTTACGTACCAATCCTTGGAGGCTTTGCGGCCTATGAAAAGGAGAAAATTCCATGACCCCGAATGCGAATGGTACAGATGGTTCGACCTGAGGGACCTATACATAGCACTAAACAGATTATTCCTGGATCCTGCAGAACCCAAGTGGCCACCGCAGATTGATGAGCTAATTGAAAGCCCTTGTGCCATATTTGACAAGCGGATACTGCTATCTGAAGAAACCGATGAAGGGGAGCCAGATGACCCCTATGAAGCTGGTTATACAACAGATCTGCTCTGGAGGGGGACATATCCTTCACATGTCCTAATGCTCCATACTCTATTTCGCACACTGCTCTTGACCCCGACTTGGTCGCGGGTCATTACTGAAGACATTCCACGGGCCCCGCCCGTTATGATTACTCTGTCCCCTCGGGACCTTATTCCACAACCTCCTCTCGACCTAGAGAGGATGTATGATCTGATCTGGGACATATTGCTATATGATCCCCCTAATCCTCTGGCCTTGGTGCCGCTTCCTCCGTCTGATTCCCCTTCCATTTATATTCACTCATGCTTCATGTATAATTCCTCCGATATCCAAAAAAAAACGTCAATTTTACAACAAATTCTTCCCAAATCATTATCGAGGAAACATCTTACTTGTCCGATTACACCCCATCGCGCGGGTCCGTCGGTCAAGATTCTCTCTTAAACATACTCTGCCCCTCCCCACGGGAGGATTCCCCTGTATTTCCACTTGTATCCCAGGATTTTCATCCTGCTTCATCTCCATTAGGTTATGATAGGCAGTTTAGTGAAGTTAGGAAGTCTAGTTTTAGGCAGGTTAGTCAGGTTAGGAAGTCTAGGAAGCCTAAGGGTAGACAAATTCCAGAAAGATACCTCCAGGATTTGGCTGATAAATATTCTTTTTGCTCTTTAATCCCTCAGCTTTTAGAAGATCCAATTCAGATGCCAGAAGATTGTACAGATGATGAGTCAGTCAATGATGGGTACGGGGTATATGAGTTAGTGCATGGAAAAGACCCCATTGTTGAAGATGAGGAAGATGATGAGGACGCAGCTGAGGCGTATGCCAGTGGAGTGAAGAGATTTGATGAACCCTCAGCTGCCGTAGAAGAGCCCACCAAAGAAATAAACTTAGAGACTGAAGGCGAACCAAAGGTTGTCCTCGTCAGTAAAAATCTTTCTACAGAGGATGAGAAGGCAATGGTACAAGTGCTTAAGGATTATAAGGACACTTTCGCCTGGAGTTACGAGGATATGCCGGGGTTAGACTCATCTTTAGTTGAACACAGGTTAACATTAAAAGATGGAGCTAGTCCGGTCAAGCAGAAATTAAGGCGATTCCACCCACAAATGGCTCTAAAGATGAAGGAAGAGGTCGACAAATTACACAAAGCCAAATTCATTAGAGTTGTCCTTTATCCACAATGGGTGGCCAACATAGTCCCGGTTATGAAAAAGGATGGGAAGGTCAGAATTTGCATTGACTTCCGCGATCTGAACCGGGCGTGTCCTAAAGATGATTTTCCATTGCCTCATATTGATGTACTCATCGATAACACTGCTGGCTATGAGACATTATCGTTTATGGATGGATTTTCAAGATACAACCAGATTAAGCTGGCAGAAGAGGATCAAGAGAAGACTTCATTCACTACACCTTGGGGAACATATTGTTATGTCGTCATGCCATTTGGATTGAAGAACGCTGGAGCCACTTATCAAAGGGCTATGATGGCAATATTTCATGACATGATGCATATAGATCTGGAAGTGTATGTGGATGACTTATTGGTTAAGTCTAAAACGAAGGCTGAGCACGCCAAAGTTTTGGCAAGGGTATTAGAGAGATCGAGAGAGTATCAGTTGAAGATGAACCCCAAGAAATGTGTATTCGGAGTATCTTCAGGGAAATTGCTTGGATTTATTGTCAGCAAACGGGGAATTGAGATCGATCCCAATAAGGCGAAGGCTATCAGAGAAATGCCACCTCCCAAAAACTTGAAAGAGTTAAGAGGATTAATCGGGAAGTTACAATTTATTCGCCGTTTTGTCTCCCAGCACTCACAAAGGTGTAAGCCGTTTTACGAGCTTACCAAGCCAGGAGTCAAATTCGATTGGGACGATAAGTGTCAGGAGGCATTCGATGGATTAAAGGACTATTTGGCAAGTCCTCCTGTTTTGAGACCACCATCTCCGGGCAAACCATTGATACTTTACATTTCTGTCCTGGATGATGCAGTGGGGGCTGTCCTAGCACAAGAGGATGAAGAAGGAAAAGAGAGGGCAGCCTACTATCTCTCTAAACTTCTCAACCCCGCTGAACAGAGATACACGGCGATGGAGAAAACATGTGCAGCATTAGTTTGGGTTGTACAGAAATTGAAACATTATTTTCTGGCCCATGAAGTCCATCTCATCGCTAGGATGAATCCGATCAAATTCCTTCTGGAGAAATCTGTTCTTACTGATAGGTTAGCGCGATGGCAAAGCTTTCTATCTCAATTCGATATCATTTACATTCAACAGAAAGCAATCAAAGGCTATGCCATAGCAGAACATCTTGCTCATCATCCCCTTCCTCGATTTGATCCAGTGCGATCAGAGTTTCCGGATGAGGAACTGATGTCCATAAATCAAATCAGAGATGATATGTGGACTCTGCATTTTGACGGAGCTCTGAATTCTCATGGAAAGGGGATCGGAATCGTTCTGTTATCACCTGAAGGTGTCATCATTCCACAAGCCTTTCAGCTTGACTTTCCAGTCACCAACAACATAGCTGAATACGAGGCACTTCTTGCTGGCCTCGAGGCTGCTCATTTCCATGGTGCCACCAAACTCAGGATTGTGGGTGATAGCCAATTAATTCTTCGCCAAGTGCTGACCAAATATCGAACTCTTGATCCCAAGCTCAAGCCATATCAAGAACTTACTTCTGCTTATTCAAAGCTTTTCACAAAATTGATCTTTGTCCATGTCCCTAGAAATCAAAACATACTAGCTGACGCTCTAGCTTCACTTGCATCTTCCCTTGATTTTCCAATCAACAAGCAATCTGAATCATTCATAGTTCATAGGCGTCTTTCACCCGCCGTGAAAGATCCTTCATTTCTTAGAACTAAGGAGAAGTTGCTGAAGAAATTCAAAGATGGAAGTATTGTGGAGAAAAGAGAAATCATGTTGATGGAGTTGTTAGAAGAGATGGATGATGAACAGAAACCATGGTATTATGAAATTGCAAAATATTGTGAAGATCAATCGTATCCTAAAGAAGCTACAACTGAGGAAAAGAGAGCTATCAGGAGAGTTGCTCAACGATACACCCTAGTTGGGGGAGCATTATATAAGAGAGGTTTTGATGGAGTTCTTCTGAGATGTTTAGACGAGGATGAGCTTTGGAAGGTTATGGAAGGAGCTCATAGTGGAGTTTGTGGTGGCCATGTCAATGGACAGATGCTAGCAAAGAAGATCCTTAGACAAGGATTTTATTGGCCAACCATGGAAGAAGATTGTGTAGGATATGTCCGTAGGTGTGCTAAGTGTCAACTTCACGCCGACAAAATTCATTCTCCTGCATCTTCACTCCATCCTGTTTCCTCCTCATGGCCTTTCTCCATGTGGGCTTTCGACATTATTGGACCTCTTGGTAACCCAGATTCCAGCATCAAGCAAAAATCTTTCATTCTCACGGCAACGGAATACTTCACCAAGTAGGCAGAAGCTGAAGCATACGTGGAGATCAAAGCGTCAACCGTCTGCAAATTCATCATGAAGAACATCATCACAAGATTCGGAATTCCAAGTACCATCGTCACCGACAACGGACCGCAGTTCGTGTCACAAGAATTGAAGGACCTCTGCAACAGGTATAAAATTGCATTGCATCATTCATCTCCTTATTATCCGCAAGGCAATGGCCAAGCAGAGGCAACTAATAAGACTTTGATAAAAATTATCAAAAAGACGTGTAAATCTAACAAATTCGCAGATTGGCCAGAAAAATTGGTTGAGGCTCTATGGGCCTACCGAACTTCAATCCGCACGCCTACCGGGCAAACTCCTTATTCCTTAACATTTGGAATGGAGGCGGTAGTTCCATATGAGATCCTTATACCGTCATTAAGAGTACAATTGAATAAGGAATTTTCCATTGATGAACATCGTTCAGCACTCCTTGCTCAATTGGAACTTTTAGACGAGAAAAGATGGTCAGCTGCTAATCATGCAAAAGTTTATCAAAATAGATTAGCACGTTTTTATCAAAAGAAAGTCATTGAACGAAAGTTCAAAGTCGGTGAAATGGTCGTTAAAAGAATTTTTGTAAAACCTGGTGGTCCGCGTTCTAAGCTCCAACTGTAACGACCCGCCATCCAATGACCGGAGACCCGATCACTAAATGGATGTCGGCCCATTAACTACGGGTTCACACCCGGATCTCACACAACACATCTGGAGGAGTAAGTGCTAAACAAGGCTAAATATTCCAATCTCACGGACTACAAGGGTAAGCAAGTGCACAGGAAGGAAAATAACAACGTCCGTATACAGTCCAACAATAATTACATGTCCAACAAGTTAAATAAGTACAGGCAGAAGGAAAGTACAACAACATCGGGGCATACCCCGGAACAGAGACAGCTGCTGGTCCGCACACCAGGAAGACACCACGCTTCCGCTCGCCACGAAGTCCACACCTGAAACCGCAGGGAGTGAGCCACACCAGAAATGGGCTCAGTAGGGATCATCCGATCCCCCGCCTCCCACTCACACACCCACAAGTGCGACAACAGGAATATATGGCAATTAAGTAAAGCAGTAAACATAGCACTCAACCTGATAGGAACCGTACGATAAGCAGTGTAACAAGAACAGTACCAAGTAACCCGAAGAACCGAACACAAAGTCACGTCTCACAATCAAAGCCCACGAAGCGACTGAACCACACTATCGACCGAAGTCCAACGTCGCCTCCCAACACTACCACCACTGCTCACGCCTGTCCACCCCTACAGTGTTCCGGAGCACTGTAGGGTGAGGCAGTGAGCCAAACTAGGACTAGCTGGACTCAGTGTACCGCCACTGCCAGCTACGTGTGCACACAAGCAGTCTAGACTACTGTCCTACCACCGGATTGCCTCCACGCTAGGCCTCAGCGCTTCAGGAGGGCCCTGGGGACCGGCGAACCCCCGTCAAGCCGAAGCTACAGGAACTACCCACAAACCCAACTCTCCCGGGCTGCGTCAGGCCAAAGGGCTAAGGGTACCACTCGTAACCTTGATCAAAGGTCACATCAGGCCCAGTGGCTAAAGGGTAAACCAACTCCCACCAGCTCCACAGCAAGAAACACGCCGGAAGCTGTCACGACAAACGAGGGAAACCCCGACCCGCTGAGGACAAACAGCGATCCCTCGGATAGCACACCGGCTACTCCGGCCCGTCGGGCTCAAGGCGATCCTGCCTTCCTCAGCCAAAGGTAAAACACACATGTACCCCTTCTCCCACCAGTACAGCTTACAGACACCATGGCCCTTCTCCCATCGGCCCATGGTGACAGCGTAAACCATAGTCATATCGATCCACAGTCGTATAAGCACACACACACGTATAACATGATGTAATTCCATTCACACAGAAGTCCTCAGTCTCAGTGTACAACGCAAAACATGCCATAGAACCGCCAACAGTGGAACACATGCTAAAAACCAGCACTAAGACAGTTTCTGTCTTGAATCGCGTCGACCGAGGTCGACGCCATTCAAGCTCCTCAGACAGGTTTATTAAAAGCCAGATTATCGCTTAAAACGCGTCCACCTGTGAAGCCGCCGTTTAACACGCGTCAGGGTCTCAAGACGCCATTCAACCCAGAAATCCAGATTGCAGAACCCTTAAACGGGGGCATTTCCTGCCTAAATGGCGTCATGATGGCCCGACGTCCTTCTGAAAGGCGTCGTCCATCCATGACGTCATTTAACGCCAGAACCCCTAACTCAGGAAACCTCGAACATGGAGGTTTCTGCCCTAAAACGCGTCATACTGACCCGACGTCTTTCGGAAAGGCATCGACCATGCACGATGCCATTTAGCGCCAGAAACCAGGTTTCCTGGTTCAACCCGAGGGTCTCTCCCTTGAACCCCAAGCACCCGAAAAGCCCCAAAACCAAAAGGGGGAAGATGAGAACGTCGAGCACCACGATCATGCTATGAAACCACGTCCACAAACACCGCCATTCCCACAAGGAATCCCCCTAAACATGCTCAATCTAACCCCAAACACGCCACATCACGCCAAGAAGCAAACGAGCACACATGCAAGGTTTCGTCCCCCTACCGGTTCTTGAACTCCTCCAAGCTCCTCGCCGCCGACCCGTCTCGCCCCACGCCGCCGCCGGTACCCTCGGGGACGCCGCCACTCCACCGGGACGTCGGTCGCCGTCCGGAGAAGGGAACGCCGCGAAGGAGGTGCTGGAGGTAGAGGTGAGAGGTAAGGTAGTTATGGAGTGATGGAAGAGGAAGAAGAGGAAGGGAAGGAAGGAAGAGCGTCGGAGAGGGCGGAGAGGGTGAGGAGAGAGAGAGTGAAGGTGAGAATGAGGGAAAGAAGGGGAGGCTCGCGGGGTCAATCCGAATCAAGCTAAAACGCGTCGATCGAGGCAGACGCCATTCAGTCTGACAGGACAGCCGTACTGACAGTGCTCTGAAACGCGTCGCTCACCGTGGACGCCGTTCAGACGATGTGACCGGCCGTACTGACAACGCTCTGGCGCCGAACCCTGACATCGCAGATGTCGCAGTCTGAATCGCGTCGACCAAGCTGGACGCCATTCAGACGAAATGACAGGGGCCGTACTCTCGCGGCCCGAAACCCGCCCACGTGGCGCACACGTGGCATAACAACCAACAGACCTAAATGGCGTCCACACAACCTAACGCCTTTTGAAAGGCGTCGAGCAGTGCTGACGCCATTCAGCCAGAAATCTCAAGACCCCTCCAGGGTCCAAACAAGGGGATCTGGCCCGAACTCGACCCGAATACAGAACCCGAAACCTCAGTCCTTACACCAACCCAACTGGGAAGGACCTTATGTTGTATCACACGCTTTTCCTGGTAATGCTTATCGTCTTGTTAATGTAGAAGGAGAAGAGCTAAATCATCCCTAGAATGGTTTACATCTTAAGAAATACTACCCTTAAGTTAAAGAGTCGATCAGTATGGTACAAAGACCAGAGGAATCAGAAAATTTAAAAACTCAAATTTCTTTGTTAGTCTGAATAATTTAACTTCAAACCCATTACTGCACACACTGACACGTTTGATTCGTGAGTAACAAGAGATGCCAAGTCCTAAAGAATATCAAAAGCTTGACTAAGAGTGTAAAGTACAAATCATTCCTTTTAAAGTAAAATTCTATTTTACACTCGGCCCATGATGTCGGAACGAGGCTTAGAATAGACTACCAAGAATACCCGCCATCTTAGTAGGAGGCCGTCATAAAAAAATGGGGGAGATCCGTTCCAAAGCAAAGCAAAGAAAGAAAAGAATAGAAAAAAAACAAAAGGAAAAGGCAAAATTCAAATGTCAAATCAAAAAGGCCAATACACTACAAACGTTACATCAAGGCCATGAAATGAAACAAAAGGGAACGCAAGGTCGATAAATACCCCGGAAAGAAAATGACCGAACCCCAACGGATACTAGGGTAGGAAAGGAACATCTTTTTTAGGTCTCCGGAACCTTCTCATGGGATTTCTAAACTTATTCTTCTTTCTTCCTAGAGAGATGTACTCTAAACTTAAGGAATGACTTAGATTGACTGAAGGTCAAATCATCAAATGGGATCACGAATGGAAACACAAGTTCAAACACGATGGGTTTAAGTTAAGTTGTTAAAGAACAATTTGGGAATTAAGTTAATAAATGAATATGATCTTTTGATCTAAGTACCATGCTGATCTTTTAGTAAAAAAAAAACCAAAAAAAATACATATGTCAAAAATTCAAAAAAAAATACATATGTCAAAAATTCAAAAAAAATACATATGTCAAAATTACAAAAAAAATACATATGTCAAAATTCAAAAGAAATACATATGTCAAAATCAAAAAAAATATATACAAAATTCAAAAAAAAACATATATTTCAAAACCCAAACAAAAATGAATATTTCAAAACAACAAAAATATTTCAATTAGCATTTGCTTGTTGCACTCAGTATGTTTCATTCCTTTTATTTTCAGTAAGCATCTGTTTGCTTGCATGTTGCATTTTTGCTTCAGTTTGCTTAAGTCTGATTATTCTTATTACCTTTGTTAATAAAGGCTATGCCCCTTGACCATTTATTGAAGGAAAAATTAATTGACCATTTATTTGGTCAAGCAAGGGGTTAAGCCTAAACAGATACTTAACTTGTTTGTTCAAGTCATATACAGGATACAAGGCATTGGTAAAGTTGGAATTTGAGTAGAGAACAGTCAAGAACCTGTTTCTGTGAGTAAAAGGAGTCGAGGAGCACTGACGCATTTCAAGATTGAATGGCGTCTTCGCGACACGACGCGTTTCAGCTTTTCTATGATTTACCCGAAATTCTGTGGTTTTTGATGTTTAAATTAAATATTTGTTTGGAATTATTAATAATTTTGATTGCAGGAAAATCAGAAAATTCAAGTAAAGCTGGAAAATATCAAGAAGATCTTACTGTGGGAGTCAAGAAGTCCCAACTGTGGCTAAAAAGACGGTTATTTCTACCCTTGTACTCTTCCATGTAATTCATTGTGCATCAGCATTACTATATATTAAATATTTATTAGAGCATATCAAGGACCTTGTGGTTTTGATGAAACTGGAATTTAAGTTCCCCTTCAACAAAAACGGTGATAATTCCAGAGGATTCTTAATCGCACGGATAGGCCGTTGGATTGTTGATTAGTGAGGACGATGGTTCCACTTTTGTGAAACTGTGCGTGGATAAACGAGCTTCGGCTTAGCACTGGATTACAAGAATTGGTATCTTGACTCATTAATGACAATTTAACAATATTATCCTTGATTAATTTATATTTTATTTGACTTTATATTTTTCTTTTAGCCCAGCATGCATCATGTAGGACTTTGAAATCATTGTGATAAGGATTAATTACTGATTAAGTTTCAGACCATTAATCAAATAACTGCAACATGATATGAAATATTCCATTCTGAATTGAGTATCTTGATTATCTTTGAGGTTCGCTTAAAGATATCATTGGAATTCTATCATTGATTGGATTCTTTATCCAATATTCTAGTTTTCTTTTAAGATCCATCATGGCTGTAGCACGTCCACATTGGCTGGCAAACGCTCCCCATGATGAAACCTACAGTGTCTACGACCTGGGGTACTTCCCACTCCGAGGAGGTTGATCGACCTTATTTTATTTCCTTGTCTTCCTCATCCAGACAGGATTAATTCCATTGATCTCTTTGAGCTATCTTCATTGATAATTTTGAGAAAAATTCCAGTCATGTGATGTTAAGAGTGTGTCTCATCACACCTTGGCATCACCTTTTCAGTACATTCCATTCCATTTCACTCCCTTGCAAAGACAATGCCAAGGTGAGGCAGCTGCAGACACGCTAATTTTGACATCATTTCGAGTAAATTTCATATCATACAATAATGCCTCGAAATGGTCTGATAATTAATCATTAATTAATTTTTATTAATCTTTTTAAGTGTCGGGTTTAACAGATGTGTTTAAGTTAATCAATTGAATTGGTTTTAGCTCAAATTTGAGTTAAAATATGAAGAATTCTAAAAGACGTCGACCCAAGTGGACGCCATTTAGACTTTATTCTTATTTTAGCGATTAAATTTGAATTTTAATTAATTAATTAATTAACTAAAAGGTGTCTGGTAATGTCGACGCGTTTTAAGATTCCTAAGTGATTTTAACTTTCCCTCCGGATGTTTATCCTTATCTTAATTAGTCTAAAAGACGTCTATAAAAGTGGACGCGTTTTACCTAATAAAGATAAAGATAAGTTTTCCCGGATATTTATCCTTATCTTAATTAATCTGAAAGGCGTCAGCCATGGTGGACGCGTTTTAGATAATTACAGATAAAGATGAATTAATTAGTATTTATCTGTCAATTAAGATGGATAAATTCGAAGTTTTGCTATGTTAATCGCGAACGCAAGAAATGCCTATAAATACCTTGCTTGTTGAAGAGTTAAAAAAAAAAAAAAAAAAAAAAGAGTTGAAATCCATTAGGAGAGAGCATTATTATAGCGAGTTGAAGATCGAAGCAACAACGTCGGAACGCCGGAGCGCTGCCATTTCCAGAACTCGGCGTCCTTTCAAGGTCTTCATCCTTTCAAAGCTTCAACCGATTGGGCATAAGTGTTTCATTTCTGCATTTTCATTTTCATCTTCATTAATTTCATTCTTCATTCACTTCATGCAAACACACACCACAGCATAATTTTTCAAAACCTACTTGATTTAAGGGGTTTCAAAGCCACTCAACAAGTAAGTTTGATGTTCAATCATATGTCCAAAATCATGATTAGTTCAGATACTGCTTCTACTTAAATTCTCATCATCATTGTTTCTTCGTTTTCTGTTTCTGTCTCTGCTGCACTCAACAACAATGAGAGATTCAAAAGGGGAAATCAAGCACAAAGTCAGAAAGACTTCTGGACGATCCTCAACCTCAAATTCAACAGCAAGAACAAAAAGAAAAGAAGGGGCTCTCTTTCTTCAGCCGGCTGAGGAAGGGGAACCAAGGACTCAATCTTCCGCGTTTGAACAGGTAAGCGATCATATCTCTTTTGAAACTTTTTAGTTAAAAGTTTCTGGCGATCACTGCACTTAGTTGCTATTTTTAATAGGTTAGTTTACACTAAACAACATAGATTTTTCATGTTAATCACACGGTCATTCTAAGCACCTACATACGTAGGATGCTTCTCCCAAATCCTTCATAGAGAAGTTTTTCGACAGCCAGATCTTTACTGATGACATCATAGCTACATCATTTACATGCCAAACCTTTTCACTATGGTATCTATGTACAAGGATTGGGTCATTCCAAGCATCCTCTTTGATTTATCTCTATAGATCCGTATTCCCAATACGTAGGATGCTTCTCCCAAATCCTTCATGGAGAAGTTTTTCGACAGCCAGATCTTTACTGATGACATCATAGCTACATCATTTCCAATGAGTAGTATGTCATCTACGTAAAGAACTAAGAAGCTGACTGCACTCCCACTGGTCTTCTTGTACACACAAGGCTCATCTTCATTCTTAATGAAGTCATAAGACTTGACAGTCTCGTCAAATCTTATGTTCCAGCTCCGGGAAGCCTGCTTCAGTCCATAAATGGACCTCTGAAGCTTGCACACTTTATCTGGAGATTCTTTGGATGTGAAACCTTCTGGTTGTATCATATACACCTCTTCCTCAAAGTTACCATTGAGGAAGGCAGTCTTTACATCCATCTGCCAGATTTCATAATCAAAATGTGCAGTAATTGCGAGCAGAACTCTGATCGACTTTATCATGGCAACTGGTGAGAAAGTCTCGTCATAGTCAATTCCTTGCCTTTGACGATATCTCTTTGCCACCAACCTTGCCTTATAAGTGTCGATCCGTCCATCAGCACTGATCTTTCTCTTAAAGATCCACTTGCAACCGATAGGTACAATACCCTCGGGCAAGTCCTCCAAGTTCCAAACTTGGTTGGTGTACATGGACTAGATTTCTGAGTTCATGGCTTCTCGCATTTCCCAGATTCTGGGCCTTCTATGGCCTCCTGGTAGGTTTTAGGATCATCATCCTCATTATATTGTACCTTAGACTCACCTTCAGCAATATGTCCCACATATCGTTCGAGTACTCTTGGTACTCTACCAGATCTACGAGGCTCATATGTGTGTACTTGAACAAATTCAAGAACTGATATCTCATCTGATGATAATGCAACTGTTTGGGGATCTGGAACCTCTTCCAGTACTATTTTACTCCCACTGTCCTCCTGGAGAAGGTATTCCTCTTCCAGGAAGACAGCTTTCCTGGCGACAAACACCTTTTGTTCATCAGGATGGAAAAAATAGTATCCAAAGGTTTCCTTTGGATATCCCACAAACCTGCATTTATCAGTTCGTGATTCCAGCTTGTCTGGATCATGCCTTTTTATATGAGCAGGACAACCCCAGACTTTAACATGTTTAAATTCTGGTTTCCTGCCTTTCCATATCTCATATGGAGTAGAGGCCACAGACTTGCTGGGTACTCTGTTCAATAGGTATGCTACTGACTCTAGAGCATAACCCCAGAGGGACACTGGTAACCCCGAAAAGCTCATCATGGATCGCACCATGTCCAACAAGGTGTGATTCCTCCTTTCTGATACACCATTCATCTGTGGTGTATATGGAGGGGTTAGCTGAGAAGGGATACCATTATCCTTTAAGAATTGTATGAAATTAGTACTCAAATATTCTCCTCCTCGATCTGATCGAAGAGCTTTAATACTCTTTCCTAACTGCTTTTCTACCTCATTCTTGAACTCTTGGAACTTCTCAAATGCTTCCGACTTGTACTTCATTAAGTACACATAGCCGAATCTTGAGAAGTCATTGGTGAATGTGATGAAGTATGAATAGCCACCTTTAGCTTGGGTGGATATGGGACCACATACATCTGAATGTATTAGTTCCAGAATGTCCTTGGCACATTTTCCATGTCCAGTAAATGGAGATTTTGCCATCTTTCCCATAAAGCAGGATTCACATGTTGCAAAAGATTCGTAATCGAATGCAGTTAAGTAACCATGCTTGTGCAATTTTTGCAACCTGCTTTCGCCAATGTGCCCAAGTCTACAATGCCACATGTAGGCCTGGTTCACACAATTCTTATTCTTCTTAAGAGCATTATCAATTTGAAGATTGTAATAAGAAACATCTAAGAGATATAGACCGTTGACCAAAGTTGCCGAAACTATTGATTTATTACCATAATAAATCGAACAACTTCTATTTTCAATAGTCAACCTATATCCTATCTTGTCCAAACCAGACACTGATATGATGTTCTTTATTATGCTAGGAACATAATAACAATCTTCTAAAAGTAAGGCGTCTCCTGATGGAAGCTTGAGGTTTGCTGTCCCAACAGCAATCGTCACAACTTTTGCGCCGTTTCCTAGCCTCAATTCCACCTCACCTTGTCTCAACTTGCGCTTACTTGTCAGCATCTGCGCATCATGGCAGATAAGAGAAGCACATTCGGTATCTAATACCCAAGATGTGGAATCTCTAACTGACAAGTTGATATCTATCATATAGATATCTGAAGCTTCATATAGCTTCACCTTTCTATGAGCCTTATCGTTAAGGAACTCCTTGCAGTTCCTCTTCCAGTGACCATACTGCTTACTGTAAGGAATCGCCATGAACGCAGCGGAAATAAAAATGATACCATTGTATCGGTTGCTGGGGTCGTAAAACGGACATTAAAATCTAAGCAGGAAGAACAATTCTTCACCTTTGCGGGGTTTCGAATCTCCCGTGGATGATGTCGACTCGGTAATCGCGCACGCGCACGATCTCTAGAGGTATCCACACGAGTTCCCGCAGCAAACGCGATTTCCTCCTCAACTTGAGTGGTCCGACCAGATCTCAAATCCACCATGCGCGGTGAGAGACAGATCCACTCTAAGAGAGAGAGAAGGAGAGAGAGAGAGGAGAGAGAGAATCTGGGGAGTAAAATTCGTCCAACTAACTTTTTACCACTCCCCCTTGGCCCTCCTTATATAGAATAAGGATAAGCACAAGAGTTAATCCTCATCATTATCCAAGAGTTTGGCCTCGGATAATTCTCCATTAAATCTTCATGTTTATCCTGCAGCTTTTCACAAAAACCCAGATAAGCATGAAATTTAACATCTCTCACCGTCTGACGAGAACTCTTATGTGTGTGACCCTCTAGGCCCATATATCAGTCCGGTTGCAGGCCCATTAAACTTAGAACTGTTTCTTGAGTTTAATATTTATTAATTAACATTTAAACATCGTATGTTAAATGATTAATTTAATAAACAAGTAAATTATCATCCGATGATTAACTCACTTGGCCATCTGATCATGAACAGCACCAAACACTACCTCATGATCCCAGAAGATATAAGGGATATTGTTCCCTTCAATTGAACCTTTCCGTCTGCCGATACTGCACAGATATAATCCTTCACTCATGCAATGTCCCAATAACGCAAGGGTATGGTTTTATAGTCAAACCCTCTATCGCATTATCCAGATGGATTCCAGTACACAGTTAATATCTAGAAAGACATCTCTTTCATTTGACCCTGGCCAGGGATTTCTGTGTACACATCCATAGGACATTCTCTCTCCAGTCTTATACCAAGAGTGAGTGATCCCTTGTTGTTCACTCAATTACCTTCGCAAGCTTTCCAATGTATCTGAAAGACCGATTATGGTGGACTTAATGGTTAAAGTCCACGAGTCAGAGAATCAAGATACAATGGTCCACAAACAAGGTATCATTGGTGACTCAGGTCAAAGGACCAACTGTGCTACTGCAACGATTGAATTCCCTGGTTGACTAATAGGTATAATTACCATCCAGGAATTCTTATTTGGGTCTGTTCAGTGAACTCATTCTCTAATGAGCACCCACTTGTTTGTCTTAGTGTCACCACACGAGTGAATGTGAGATCATTCACCCTCATCATATGAGCAGATATAACTTGTGTCGATCTTATCGGATATTTAATGTCCATCTCAAATATCCTATGATCGAGAACTATTTAAGACAATTGTCTTAGGATATTGATCTCACTATCATGATCTCATCATGATTCAATATCCCATACATTTGTCTATGGACCTTCATTACGATCGTTGTTTGCGAGAACTATTAAATGAAGAAATGATTGCCTTTATTAATAATCTGAACTAGAATGTACAATGATTGACTATGAGGCCACCTAATTCTAACACTTACAGTAGAAGCAGCCACCCTTTACTACTCTTTTGCCTTTGTTCTTCGATCTTTTATCGTTAGCTATCATCTCTGCTTCAGGGGCATCCAATGCCGATTCAGCAGGAGGATCAGCTTCAAGGACAAAGTCAATGTGCTCACATCTGAAGACATTCTTCAGGTTTCTGAACCAATCCGAGTAGATCAGGTAAGTCAAAAGGGCATCAAGTATGCCACGGAGTGGGTTATTCGACGACATAATTTCCTACCGGAGATAAGTAAAATCTATTTAGCAGATGTTCAATTATTAAAATTTAAAACAAGACATGGTCTTTATTCAAGTTTAACTCCCACTAATTTTCGACGGACTGTATAACCCTCAGTTATACAGAATGGGAGACGCCGACAGTCTCCAGTGGGGATCAAAATCTCAATGACTTGCACTACAGCCTTGTGGATAGCACAACAAACTGTAATACAATCAGAGAGCACCCAACTCATGGGACTTGCAACTCCTTGCAATATCTGATCATAGCTTCGGTCCCCAGAGATTTAATGGCCTTGTGGATAGCACAACAAACCACTAATTCTGGTATAAGCTAATCATCATTACGCGACGAGCATAGATTTGCATGCAGCCCTTGTGGATGCACAACAAAGCTACATAGTTCCTCTACCCCGATCTATAAACATCTAATGCCATAGCCATAGTTTCTCCTCCCAATTAAACAGGCCTTGTGGATAGCACAACAAACCTGTCTAAAGTGATTCGAATCCTATGACTATAACGATGGTGGACCACGCGGTAAGTTCTTAACTACTCGCGTTACGGCTTAGAGTTTATCTGAGGGTATTTAGATAACTTTTATCTTGGTCTTTCCTAAGTGATAGTATAAAATATATCGTATATATTTACTAAATACTATACCTGCTTTGATTCATAATCAAAAGAAAACATTGCAGTACATACATGTCTAGTGTAGTCATGGATAGCACAGTGGGTTTGACTAGAGCCAACAGTCAAAACGCATACACAATCTAACACAACAATTATATTAGATAACCTGCAAACACATAGTCAAGAGATCTCTATCTTTTCGCCTTCCTGGTTGTAGCTGTGGATCGTCCTCGCTCCTTCCTCGGTTGCCTCGATCAGATTACACTAATTCTAGAATTACATGTAATTAGAAGAGAGCCTTATGGCGAGTACAAGAGAGAGGGAGGTAGAAATACATCGGAGAATGAGAGGGGGAGAGATTCGCCGATCTCTATTTATTAACAATTTAATAAACATCCATGTTTCATCCACGATCCACACAAACACATCATTCATCACATGAATAATTAAATAAATGCATATCCATGACCACGATGTGTTTTAAACATCCCACACAAGATATAGCGTATCACATGGCTAAAATAAAAGAGTTTTCAAAATAAATAAGTTTTGGCTTTCAAAAAATTGGGATCCAATCAAAATTGGTGTTTAAATTTCAAAAATACTTTTAATTAACTTAACATGCAATCCAATCTAATTTAAAAGCATTAAAACACACATCACATGTGCACACACTCCGAATTAATAAATCCAGATTATTCCATGCAAATTAGAACACTTCTAATAATCTAACACTTAGACTAAACCCCATTAATAATCTAACAATTAGACTATTAAAGACTAATCTAACTCTTAGATTTATCCATCAAAGTTAATCATTAATTTATCACTTAAATTAATAATTAACTCTAATTCTTTATTGATTATCAATCTAACAATTAGACTAGATAATTAATACGTGTTAATCACTAATTTAACTATTAAACTAATAATTAACACAAAAGGATAGTTAACTACTAATCTAACTCTTAGATTAGTGGATTAATATTAATTATTAATTTAACTCTTAAATCAATAATTAATAACATCTAATTAAAACATTATATTAGTTAATTAAAATTAATTATTAATTTAACAATTAATTACAATTAACTAATAAATACTAATTTAACATTTAAATTAGTCTATTAAAATTAATTATTAATTTAACACTTAAATTAATAATTAATTTTAATCAATTAACAACTTACTTGTTAATATAAAGATTCCAAAATCATAAATGCCTAAATAAATTAAAATTGAATAGTAAATTTAATATTAAAACAATTTTAAATTAAACTTAAAATCTAATTTAATACATGATTTAAATGGGCAATAGATTTAATTAGAACAATGGGGTTTATGGGGGTTTTATAAAGGAGAAATAAAAACAAATTGGCTCAGCCAAAATGGCACCTGGCTCGAGCCAGGTGCGAGCCCTGGCTCGGCCAGAGGCCCGGACCCGGGGTGCCCTGGGCTCAACCAGGGTCGCCAGCTAGTATGGCTGGCTCGGGCCCAGTTCAATTGGGCCGGCCCGGTCCAACCGGGCTCGGGCGGACCGGCCTCCCCCCCCCCACCCGACAGCCTCCCTTTCTCTGCAGAAACCCTAACCTGCGTTTGCAGGTTAGGCGGCGGCGGATGGGGCGCCGCCGGCGGCCGGCCCGACCCCGCCCGGCCTCGCCGGCGACGTCCTCGGCACCGGCAGGCCCACCAGCACCGACGAGGGCCCTCTCTAGATGGTGTGATAGCCCCTTTAATGCCCCTAGAAATCTGATTTTCAGGGTTTCAAAACCCGAATTTGGGGCTTGAATTTGCAGTCCTCCAAGGACACTCCAGCGTCGAAAAATATACCGGATGTGCTGTGGTGACTATCACCTAGAGATCCGAGCATCCGGGCCGCCATCCCAACGCTTGGGAATCGCTTACGAAGCCGCCGAAAACTCCCCGCTCATCGTCCCACGAAGAACACAAAACCCCCAAATAAAATCCAAAAATTGCAGAATAATAATCCAATTATTTGTGTTCATCTTATGAACACAGGTTCAGCAAAATTCGAGTTTTAAAGCATGGAATAAATTCAAGGAAAAATTAATTCGGAGATCGAAACGGGACGAGAAACAGTGGAACCTAGCTCTGATACCACTGTTGGGTTTCTCGGGTTTCTCCGGATCTCACGCGCAGCAGAAAATAAAATAAAATTGGAGATCCGTTCCCATTTCGAAAAACTAAAAACTACGATTATCGGATAATCGATTCTCACCGTGTGCGGATTCGAATCCGCAACCGTTCGGTTCCGTCGGTGCGACACCGCAAGCCGCGCAAGCGCCCGGCCTCTAGCGAAGTCCACGCGATCGTCCTTGCGACGGATATCCTCACGATTCTCGTTCTTCGCAGCCCACGAAACCTCCGCCGGTCACCGCAACGATCGCCGCAATGCGCGAACGATTTCCCATCGAACGAGATTCGGAGAAGCGGCGGAGCAGATCTAGATCTGTCTGGACGCCAAAGAGAGAGAGAAAGGAGAGGCGGCTAAGGTTGGCAGCAGCTTGGGCTGCTCAGCCTGTTCGTTATGTTTTATACTAACCGCGCAGTTTTTCATAAAAACCCCCGGTTTATATAAAACCCACTTATTTATCCATCGCCTTGAGAATCATTTGCGTGTGACCCTCTAGGCCCAATTACCAGTCCAGTTAATGGTCCAACAAGCCCAGTGACTCTTCTCTGGCTTTATTAATCAATTAATAACACTTTATTAATTAATTAATCAATCGAATTGTTGTCGCACATCGAATTCGACCGGACCTCCGATCACGTTGGGTGCCAAGCAACACCACGTGAACCCGAAAGGTATCGGGGTTAAGTAACCCACTCTTGGAACCTTTCCGCCGACAGTTACCACGTGGATATAATCCTTCATTCATACAATGCTCTCGAGTCAACTCAGGATATGGCGTGCTGTCAAACCCTAACTGGTCGACTCACTTGGATTGGATGCCGCTGATAAATATCGGAAAACTCCTTTCCCGATATTATCGTCCGCCCTGGCTAGGGACTTCCACGCATCCTTCTTAGAGCATTCTCTCTCTAAGTACCGAGAGCGAATGATTCCTTATTGACACACAATTCCCTTCGACGGTATTCCGCTGTACCCAATCCTTGGCGTTTTAGAATCCCGTGGCTAGAGATTCGTAGACCAAGGTCAAAGCACAGAAGTCCACCGACAAGGTGTCCTTGGTGTCTCAGGTCAGAGGACCATCCACGTAACTGCGACAATAGAATCAAGCTGGTTGACAATGAGGTACAATACCATCCAGCGATTCAGTCGGATCAGTTCAGTGAACTCATTCTCCAATGAGCACCTACAGATTCGCCTTAGTGTCTCCACACAAGTGACTTATGAGATCAGTCACCGTCATCATATGAGCAGGAGTAATCTGTACTAGTCTAACCGGATATCCGATGTCCTTCTCGAATATCCTCCGACTATGAATGATTAAGAATATGTGTGTTTAAGTGACCAGTCTCATTAGTATGATCTCATCATAATTTGATCACTATAGCACATATTCACGGACTTCATTATGAAACGATCATTAATGCGATTTACACATAATAAATATTAGGCCATTATATTAATAAATGAACGAGATTTACATAGTCAGATTGGCTTGTAGGCCACCTAAAACTAACAATTAATTCATGCTATTAACACATGTGTACATTGTTAGATAGTTTAGTTAAACACATGCTTGAAACCGTACTCGAGGACGAGGATTTTTACGTAATCGGATCACACTGTGTTGTGTTTCGTGCGACGGTGGACCTAGAGTGACAGTTGTAGTGCTTAGGTACCCTGTGTCAGTGTGGGAGGGACACAGCGCCGGTGTGGGAGTAGTGGGGTGACGCCTAGAGAGAGGGTCACCTGGTGTACCCCGGGGTTAGCTAGTACCAGTGTGGGAGTGGTATCTTTGGAGTGTCACTCATGCTGGGAGAAACAGAAACCACCTAGAGCCAGTTGGGCCGGAGTAGCTAGCGTCCTATCCGAGGGGTTACTGTTTGGTCTCAGCGGGTCATTCTTTCCCACGTTCGGCCTTGTGGTTGGTGTATTTTGCCGAGACGCTGGTGTAGACACTGATTTTGGACCACCCTTTTGGTCATGAACCCCATCCATCATTAGCACATCATCACCAAAATCCCTCATCTTAGCCATCTCAGCCCACTAATAACTAGGCCCATTAACCAAATCCCGACTCTAGCCACCTTTTCGTGGAAGGCCAGCCAGCCCGCCTACCACCACCCTTCGAAGGCCAGCCAGTCCACCTTCCACCTCCCTTCGAAGGCCAGCTGGCCCGCCTTCCACCATCCTTCGAAGGCCAACCGGCCCGCCTTCCACCACCTTTCGAAGGCCAGCCAGTCCGCCTTCCACCACCCTTCGAAGGCCAGCCGGCCCGCCTTCCACCACCCTTCGAAGGCCACCCCTTGCCTTCCACCACCCTTCGAAGGCCACCCCTTGCCTTCCACCCCCTTCGAAGGCCAACCGGGCCGCCTTCCACCTCTCCGTGGAAGGCCAGCTACCTGGCCTTCCACGGGATTGGAAGGCATGTTGGCTGGCCGTCCACTCCCCTAACTACCACCTTGACCTCGTCTTCCCTACGATCTCCTCTACTCGCGGCCCTCACCTCCACTACTCCGATCACACCCCACTCCGGCGGCTGCTGCGTGCACCACCTCCGATCCTTGACCACTTCCCATTGGCTCCAGGATGATTTACGGGGATTTAGACCCCTATTTTCTCCTTTTTTCCTTTCACCTATTTAAACCCCCCATATCCTCTCGAACAAGGGGGTTAAGGGGTGGATTTTGGAAGGAAGGCTAGGAGGAGGAAGGCTCAGACAAAGCTGGCAAGTGAATCTGCTTTGAAGAGTCGAGCGGGCACAGAGTCAGAAAGCTTCAGGAGGAGCTTCAAGACGAATCATCCGCACTCCAAAATGGGCTTGTCTTCTTAACCCTATTTGTTTTTTTCCTATTCACCTCATTGCATTCTCACTTTCCATCTCCTCCGTAACATTTCTCTCTCTTACTCTTCTATCCACTTTTAACACATCACCTCACTTTTCACAGACGAGCACCTATCTGCATGCATGCATCTTAGAATGACCTAGCAATTCTTATTTACCCCCAGAGGTTTCTAACAAAAAACGGGAGGTAGGTGGCCATAACATATGGTCACCTTCCCTCCCCACCACTCATCCGCTGCGTCTCCCTCCGATTTTAATTAGTTTATTGTATCTTCATAGATAGATTCTGCATATTATAGTTCTAATCGGGTCGTTTTCTGTCTTGTCTTTTCTTTTCAGGGATCCTTACCACATTTCCGCGTGTAGACTGCCGGACTCTCCTGCTCTGGCCGGCAGGAGGAAGAGAAGGAGAAACCAGTATTTCCCGCTCTCTCAGAACGCGATCACCTCTTACACTCCTGCGGAGCAAAGGGACCGAAAGGTAATACTCCTGGCAATCACACCTTAACTTCTAACCCCCTTTAAATCTCCACAGTGCTGAGACGAACGGAGAACCCCTCGCTCGAAGCCCGCAGCCGCGGCGGGGGACGTTCCGGGCGCCTACAGCCCTCTGGCGATCACGGTGGGACCACTATAGCCCGCTGCACGCGCGATCAAAGGGAAGAAGGTAAGGACCTGAGATATCCCACTTTGATTAAAAGAAAAAAGCTGCCAAACGGCCAGGCGACTGGCCGTCCAACACCTTGGACGGCCACTCACCTTGCCGTCGCCTGCCCCTTGGACGGCCAGTCCCTGGCCGTCCTTTCTTTTGGACGGCTAACACCCTAGCCGTCCTCCCTATTGGACGGCCAGCACACAGGCCGCCCACCTGTACTGGACGGCGAGCCCCCAGGCCGTCCACTTGTACCTGACGGCCAACCCTTGGTCGTCCTCTGACTTCGACGGCCAAGACCCTGGCCGTCCACTACTTTGACGGCGGAGCCTCTGGCCGTCCTTCCTGCTTGCTGTTGCTGTTCATGTATGCTGTTCTGCGGCTTGTTTTGTTGATTTGTTATATGTTCTGACCTGTTGGTTGTTAAAATTCTGGGTTTTTTGGGGTATTCTCCGCGGGGATTTTAAGGAAGAGCCTGCATCACATCTCTAGTCACCTCTCCCGCAGGATCTGACTCTCCACCTGAGGATTCCCACTCGGGTGTGACTAGTCTTATTCTGTTGGGAACCTCCATCAGTCTCCGCGAGCCAGGGATTCCCACTTGGCCGCCGAGCAGGTTGTACCTGAAACCACCCCATAGGAACCTCGGGTTTGTGTAAGAGATTAATTAAACCTTTCCATTCACAATTATCCACCTATAGGTGTCACTGAGAGAATTATTTCAAAATTTAAAGACACCTAATTAAACCTTGGTGGAACAAGTTTTGAAAAGTGAAGGGTCGTTAAGGGTTTGAACTTGATTTGTTAGAAACCAACTCTCATAATACATTGTTAACATTTCAAGTGAAATATAAAATCATTTAGGGTTTGTGTTTCATAATGAACCGAGTGTATGTTAACGCTGTGTATGATGACATGGACGAGTTTGGTAACAATGTTATACACAACCCTCTGTTCAAAATTGAAGAGGATCCACAACAGACCTTCATAGGAATGGTCCAAGCATCCAGAGAAGGGCTTCAGAGGAAGGATTTTTATGAATCTTCTACCTCACAGGGAGAAGATGAGCCAGTAATTTCTAGTAGGACATTCCAAAACCCTGGAGAAGATCCGGAACTCATTGTTGTGCTATCACGCTATACTCCGGATCAACTCATCCAGTTGGTTTCCCGTGGCAAAATTCAGGATGCCACTCCTCGGAAAACCCAATTCCAAGGATCTTCTAGCAGACCCCAGACAAGTCAAGCTATGCCCACTCACACAATCCCATTTAATCCCATCAACCAGGCCACACCTCCCAAGCAGGAGGAGTTCATCTACAAGAATGAGGTTGAGACTTGTGTGCGGCAACTCATGGCCGAAAATCTCAACCTTAGGCAGCCTCATTCTCTCTTAAGCTACTGTAAGCTCCCCCCAGCCTACTTTCCACCAGGGTTTATAGTACCTAAGTACAGGAAGTACGATGGTACTACTGACCCACATCATCATTTGTTAGGGTTTCTCATGGATTCCCACCAGTGGCTCTTCGATAGGGTCCTCCTTGTCCACCTTTTTCATAAGTCTCTCGAGGGAGAAGCCTTGAGATGGTTCTCTTCTCTACCAGCCACTGACCTTATTAACTTTGATATGGTCTCTAAGAGATTTATTACCCACTTCAACCATATGGCAGCCTTGCCCCCTACGTTGTTTGATCTTGTAATGGAAAAAATGAAGTCTGATGAAGACTTCACTCACTTTGCTAATAGGTGGAGAGCTATGGCTTCTAGAGCAGAGGTTGTTATCCCTGAAGCACAAGCAGTCACTATGCTTGTTAACAACACTACCCCCCAGCTTCGAGCAATCCTCATGCTTAGCGAACTTCAGACATTCGCTCAGCTGTACAACCGAGCTAGGGTAGTTCAGTCCCAAATCCGAGACTCCACTTGTAACGACCCGCCATCCTATGATCGGGGACCCGGTCACTAAATGGATGTCGGCCCATTAACTACGGGCTCACACCCGGATCTCACACAACACATCTGGAGGAGTAAGTGCTAAACAGTGCTAAATATAACAATCTCACGGACTACAAAGGTAAACAAGTGCGCAGGGAAAGTAACAATGTCCGTATACAGTCCAACAATAATTACATGTCCAACAATTAAATGAGTACAGGCAGAAAGAAAGTACAACAACATCGGGGCATACCCCGGAACTAAGACAGCTGCTGGTCCGCACACCAAGAAGACACCACGCTACCGCTGCGCCTCGAAGTCCACACCTGAAACCGCAGGGAGTGAGCCACACCAGAACTGGGCTCAGTAGGGATCATCCGATCCCCTGCCTCCCACTCACACACCCACAAGTGAAGCAACAGTAATATATAGAACAGTCGAGTAAAGCAGTAAACACAACAGGCAACCCCGGTACGAAACGTACGACAGACAGTGTAGCAGGAACAACGCTGAGTAACCCGAAGAACCCAACACAGAGTCACGTCTCACGACCGAAGTCCACAAGGCGACTAAACCACACAGTCGACCGAAGTCAGACGTCGCCTCCCAACACTACCACCAGTGCTCACGCCTGTCCACCCCTACAGCGTTCCGGAGCACTGTAGGGTGAGGCAGTGAGCTGAACTAGGACTAGCTGGACTCAGTGTACCGCCACTGCCAGCTACGTGTGCACACAAGCAGTCTAGACTACTGTCCTACCACCGGATTGCCTCCACGCTAGGCCTCAGCGCTTTCCTGGAGGGTCCTGGGGACCGGGAACCCCCGTCAAGCCGCAGCTATAGGAACTACCCACAGACCCAACTCTCCCGGGCTGCATCAGGCCAAGGGCTAAAGGTACCACTCGTAACCTTGATCAAAGGTCACATCAGGCCCATTGGCTAAAGGGTAAACCAACTCCCACCAGTAAAACCACCAGCTCCACAGCAAGAGACACGCCGGAAGCCGTCACAACAAGCAAGGGAAACCCCGACCCGCTGAGACCAAACAGCAACCCCTCGGATAGCACACTAGCTACTCCGGCCCGCCGGCTCAAGGTGGTTCTGCTTCCCTCAGCTAAGGTAAAACACCACGAGCACCCCTCCTCACAGACACCATGACCCTGTCCCCACCGGTCCATGGTGACATCGGAAACCATTGTCACATCGATCCACAGTCGTATGATCACACACACACACATATAACATGCTGTCAATCCATTCGCACAGTAAACCCCAGTCTCAACGTACAGTTAAAGCACATACACACCCACAGATGATGAAATCCCAGTCATGCAGAAGTTCTCAGTCTCAGTATATAACTCAAAGCATGCATTAGAACCATCCCACCGTGAAACATACATCAAATACCCCAAGTTAACCATTCCTGGCTTGAATCGCGTCGACCGAGGTCGACGCCATTCAAGCCCCACAGACGGGTTTATTAGAAGACCAGAATAACCTTTAAAACGCGTCCACCGATGAAGTCGCCTATTAAAACGCATCTGGATGGCCCGACGCCATTCAACCCCGAAATCCAGAATACAGAACCATTAAGCGGGGGCAAATCCTGCCTAAATGGCGTCATGGTGACTCGACGTCCTTCAGAAAGGCGTCGATCACCCATGACGTCATTTAGCCCAGCACCCCTAACCTCTGAAACTCGAGCAGGGAGATTCCTGCCCTGAAACGCGTCGTACTTAACCGACGTCCTTCTAAAAGACGTCGACCAGGGACGACGCCTTTCAGCGCCAAGAACCAGGTTCCCTGATTCGAACCGAGGGTTCCTCCCTTGAACCCCAAGCACCCCGAAAACCCCAAAACAAGAGGGAGAGGAAGGAGAACTCAACTACCACATGCATACGCCGAATCCTACGATCACAAGTACGTCAATTCCCACAAGAAAACCCCCTAAACATGCTCATTCTGGCCCCAATTACATCACGTCACGCCGAGAATCACACGAACATCACAAGCAAGGTTCGTCCCCCTACCGATTCTTGAACTCCACCAAGCTCCTCGCCGCCGACCCGTCTCGCCCCACGCCGCCGCCGGTACCTTCGGGGACGCCGCCACTCCGCCGGGACGTCGGCCGCCGTCCGGAGAGTGGAACACCGCGAAGGAAGTGGTGGAGGTAGAGGTGAGAGGTGAGGTGGTGTTGGAGTGGTGGAAGAGGAAGAAGAGGAAGGGAGGGGGAGGAAGAGCGTCGGAGAGGGCGAAGAGGGCGAGGAGAGAGAGTGTGAAGGTGAGAATGAGGGAAAGAAGGGGAGGCTCGCGGGGTCAATCCGAAACCAGCTAAAACGCGTCGATCGAGGCAGACGCCTATCAGTCTGACAGGACAGCCGTACAGACACCGCTCTGAAACGCGTCGCCCACCGTGGACGCCGTTCAGACGATGTGACAGGCCGTACTGACCACGCTCTGGCGCCATGCCCTGACATCGCAGATGTCGCAGTCTGAAACGCGTCGACCCACCTGGACGCCGTTCAGACAAATCTGACAGGGCCGTACTCTCGCGGCCCGAAAACCCGCCCACGTGGCGCAACAACCAGGAACCTAAATGGCGTCCACGCACCCTGACGCCTTTTGAAAGGCGTCGACGAGGGCTGACGCCATTCAGCCAGAAATCACAAGACCCCACAGGGTCCAAACCAGGGGATCCGGCCCGATCCCGACCCGAACACAGAACCCGAAATCTCGGTCATTACACCACTTTGCCTTCATTCTTTGAGAACAAAAACAGGAACAAGAAAATCACACCAGCTCCTACCACAGAAGGAGTCACCATCAATGAACAGGTCAGCATGCTGGCACAGCCAACCAGGGTTCCTAATCCTCATCCTAAGTCTGACACTCAGCCCAACCAGAAGCAATATGCAGTTGTTCCTCCCCCGACTAATTACAGTCGTCCTATGGCTAAGCGAGCTTCATATCCACCTCTGCCGGAATCATTGGCAGACATCTTTTATACCTTGCTAGCCTGTAATGCCATTCAACTCCCACCTCAAAGAGAAGGTGTCCCGCACAATACGGACACATCCAGGTATTGCCCCTACCATAGGATCACGGGACACACAATCTACAATTGCTTCACCTTCAGGGATTGGGTGTATGACTTGAATGATGAAGGGCGGATAAACTGGGAGGACATGAGAAAAACCATTGAGGCTTTGAAGGCTAAGAAGGAACTGGGAATTGTGAAGGACCCGTTACCTTCTCATCAAGTAGGTCAAGATTCCTCCAGCTCTCAAGGAAAGGTCAACACTTTGATCAAAAACTTGGAGCCCGTAACAGTTCGCAGGGAACAATACTGGGAGTACGAAGGGTCTAGGATAAGACATCAAGATCCCACTTGGTCGCGTGAAACTAAAGGAGTTACTCCGGAAGTCTCCACGCTTTCCCCTAATGAGCCTTTGGTCCTAATCCGGCCCAAAGAATAATCGGCAACCCTCAAGCCGGTCACTCTCATTCAGATCCCTCCAATCACAGCCAAGGGGCCTACCCTATCTATCTTCTGTCCAACCAGGAACCAGGGTTCGATGACTGGCTTCAATCCCATTAGGTCACCATTGGAAGCAGATCCAATCTCGGTAGGGGTAACGCTCAGGAATCGCATCATTCCTCCGAGCCAGCCCTTGGACTCTCAAGGTAACTCAATCCCTACCATGGGGAATGTCTGTTAGGAATCGTCGAGAACGCAGCGGAATTAAAATCGATTCCATTGTATCGGTTGCTGGGATCATAAAACGGATATTAAAATAAATGCGGGAAGAACGGTTCTTCACCTTTGCGGGGTTTCAAATCTCCCGTGGATGATACCGACTCGGTAATCGCGCACGCGCACGATCTCTAGAGGTATCCACACGAGTTCCCGCAGCAGACGCGATTTCCTCCTCGACTTGAGTGCTCCGACTAGATCTCAAATCCACCATGCACGGAGAGAGATAGATCCACTCCAAGAGAGAGAGAAGGAGAGAGAGAATCTGGGGTGAGTAATTCGTCCAACCAACTTTTTACCCCTCCCCCTTGGCCCTCCTTATATAGAAATAAGGATAAGCACAAGGGTTAATCCTCATGATTATCCAAGAGTTTGGCCTTGGATAATTCTCCATTAAATCTTTATGTTTATCTTGCAGCTTTTCATAAAAACCCAGATAAGCATGAAATTTAACATCTCTTACCGTCTGACAAGAACTCTTATGTGTGTGACCCTCTAGGCCCATATATCAGTCCGGCTGCAGGCCCATTAAACTTAGAACTGTTTCTCGAGTTTAATATTTATTAATTAACATTTAAACATCATATGTTAAATGATTAATTTAATAAACAAGTGAATTATCATCCGATGATTAATTCACTTGGCCTTCTGATCATGAACAGCACCAAACACTACCTCACGATCCCAGAAGATATAAGGGATACTGTTCCCTTTAATTGAACATTTCCGTCTGCCGATACCGCACAGATATAATCCTTCACTCATGTAATGTCCCAATAACGCAAGGGTATGGTTTTATAGTCAAACCCTCTATCGCATTACCCAGATGGATTCCAGTACTCAGTTAATATCTAGAAAGACATCTCTTTCATTTGACCCTGGCCAGGGATTTCTGTGTACACATCCATAGGACATTCTCTCTCCAGTCTTATACCAAGAGTGAGTGATCCCTTGTTGTTCACTCAATTACCTTCGCAAGCTTTCCACTGTATCTGAAAGACCGATTATGGTGGACTTAATGGTTAAAGTCCACGAGTCAGAGAATCAAGATACAATGGTCCACAAACAAGGTATCATTGGTGACTCAGGTCAAAGGACCAACTGTGCTACTGCAACGATAGAATTCCCTGGTTGACTAATAGGTATAATTACCATCCAGGAATTCTTATTTGGGTATGTTCAGTGAACTCATTCTCTAATGAGCACCCACTTGTTTGTCTTAGTGTCACCACATGAGTGAATGTAAGATCATTCACCATCATCACATGAGCAGACATAACTTGTGTCGATCTTATCGGATATTTAATGTCCATCTCAAATATCCTATGATCGAGAACTGTTTAAGACAATTGACTGAGGATATTGATCTCACTATCATGATCTTATCATGATTCAATATCCCATACATTTGTCTATGGACCTTCGTTACGATAGTTAATTTGCGAGAACTATGAATGAAGAAATAATTGCCTTTATTAATTATTTGAACTAGAATGTACAATGATTGGCTTTGAGGCCACCCAATTCTAACATTCTCCCACTTGGACTATAGCCAATCACTCATGTGTCTAAGTCCCATAGACTTAAGGTGACGTTCTAAATTGTTTTGAGACAATGGCTTAGTCAAGGGATCTGCTACATTATCTTCAGCTGAGACTTTCTCAACTACTATATCTCCTCGGGCGATGATCTCACGAATCAGATGAAATCGTCTCAGAATGTGCTTTGACTTCTGATGTGATCTTGGCTCCTTCGCTTGAGCTATTGCCCCATTATTGTCACACAATAATGGAACAGGATCTGAAATGCTTGGAACTACTCCAAGTGCCGAGATGAACTTCTTCATCCAAACCGCCTCCTTGGCCGCTTCAGCTGCAGCAATGTATTCTGCTTCGGTCGTCGAATCTGCAGTTGTTTCTTGTTTGGAACTTTTCCAACTTACTGCACCTCCATTTAACATGAACACAAATCCAGACATGGATTTGCTATCATCCATATCCGACTGTAAACTCGAGTCAGTAAACCTTCGAAGTTCCAAGTCGTTTCCTCCATAGACGAGAAATAGATCCTTTGTCCTTCTCAAGTATCTAAGGATACATTTCACCGCCTTCTAGTGTTCCTCACCTGGATCAGCCTGATATCTACTGGTGACACTTAATGGGTGTGCCACATCAAGCCTAGTACATAGCATTGCATACATGATAGATCCTATTGCCGAGGCATAAGGAACTCTATCCATGTACGCTCTTTCTTCAGGTGTCTTGGGAGATATTTCTTTAGAGAGATAAATTCCATGTCTCATAGGAACGAGGCCTCTCTTGGAATTTTCCATGCCAAACCTTTTGACTATGGTATCTATGTACATAAATTGGGATAAGCCAAGCATCCTTTTGGACCTATCTCTATGGAAACTTATTCCCAGAATATAGGATGCTTCTCCCAAATCTTTCATGGAGAAGTTTTTGGATAACCAAGCCTTTACTGATGACAACATTCCTACATCATTCCCAATGAGTAGAATGTCATCAACGTAAAGTACCAAAAAAGTAACTGCGCTCCTACTAGCCTTTTTGTATACACAAGGTTCATCTTCATTCTTAATGAAGTCATAAGATTTGATTGCTTCATCAAATCTTAAGTTCCAAGTTTGGGATGCCTGCTTTAATCCATAGATGGATCTTTGCAGCTTGCATACCTTGCTTGAATGCTCTTTGGAAGTGAATCCTTCATATTGTATCATATACACCTCTTCTTAAAGGTTCCCGTTAAGGAATGCTGTTTTCACATCCATTTGCCATATTTCATAATCATAGAATGCGGCGATAACAAGAAGTATTCTGATTGACTTAATCATGGCAACTGGAGAAAAGGTTTCGTCATACTCAATGCCTTGCCTTTGACGATATCCTTTTGCTACCAGCCTTGCCTTGTATGTGTCAATCTGTCCATCTGCCCCGATCTTTCTTTTAAAGATCCATTTACTGCCAATAGGTACTATACCTTCTGGCAGATCAACCAAGTTCCAAACTTGGTTGGCATACATGGACTGAATTTCAGAATTCATTGCCTCTTGCCATTTTTCTGATTCTTGACTATTTATGGCTTTTAGGTAGGTTTGAGGATCATCATCCTCATTTAAGTGCATTTTTGGTTTACCATCATCGATATGTCCAACATATCTTTCAGGCTGCTTAGACACTCTACCTGATCTGCGAACCTTTTGTGTATCATCTTGAACAAGTTCTTGAGTCAATAGTTCAGTAGATGAACTAGTGTTGATTTGTGAGTCTAAAATTTCTTCCAGTTCAATCTTGATCCCACTGTCTTCTTTTGAAAGATATTCTTTCTCTAAGAAGACAGCTCTTTTTGCGCCAAACACCCTTTAATCGTTGGACTGATAGAAGTAATATCCAAAAGTCTCTTTTGGATATCCCACAAATCTACATTTCTCTGTCCTGGAATCTAGTTTGTCTGGATCATGTCTTTTGACATGTGCAGGACAACCCCAGACTCTAACATGCTTAAAGTCTGGTTTCTTTCCTTTCCATATCTCATATGGAGTGGAAGGTACTGACTTACTCAGAACTTTGTTCAATAGATATGCAGCAGTCAATAGTGCATATCCCCATAAAGAGATTGGAAGTTTGGCATAACTCATCATTGATCGTACCATATCTAATAGAGTACGATTTCTCCTTTCTGATACACCATTTAATTGTGGTGTATAGGGAGGAGTCCACTGAGACAAAATACCATTATTCTTTAGATATTCTGTGAATTCTGTACTTAAGTATTCACCCCCTCGATCTGATCGAAGAGTTTTGATACTCTTTCCAGTCTGGTTCTCAACTTCATTTTTAAACTCTTTAAATTTCTCAAAGACTTCTGACTTATATTTCATTAAATATATGTAGCCATATCTTGAGAAATCATCTATAAATGAAACAAAGTATGAGTAACCACCCATAGCATGAGTGGACATTGGACCACATACATCACTATGTATTAGTTCCAACAAGTCCTTAGCTCTTTCTCCATGTCCTGAGAATGGAGCTTTGGTCATCTTTCCCATGAGACAATCTTCACAGGTTACAAATGATTCATAATCAAATGGATCAAGATATCCATTCTTTTGCAACCTTATGATCCTGTTCTCATTTATATGACCTAGCCTACAATGCCATAGGTACGAATTATTCACATCCTTATCTAAGCGTTCAAGAGATTTATTTACCAGACAAACATCATATGAAATATCAAGTAAATATAATCCATTCAATAAATATCCGGAAGCAAACAATTTGTCTCCTTGATAAATTGAAGAACCTTTATTCTCTAGTTTCATAGAATATCCTTGTCTATCTAAACATGAAATAGATATGATATTCCTAATAATGGTCGGAACATAATAACAATCTATCAGTTCCAATGAGTCTCCTGACGGCATCCGAAGTCTTGCTGTCCCCACAGCTAACGCAGCAACTTTTGCTCCATTCCCGAGCCTCAGATCTACGTCTCCGCGGTTCAATCATCTTTTACTTGTTAGCACCTGCAAATTATTGCAGATATGAGAAACACATCCAGTATCTAATACCCAAGATGTTGTTTCTCTATAAGACAAGTTAAGATCGATCATGATAATACCTAAAGCTTCACCAAGCTTCTCCTTTGTTTTTTTTTTTTTTTGCAAGATAAATCTTGCAGTTTCTCTTCCAATGACCTTCTTTATGGCAGTGAAAATACTGACCTTTATCATTGACTTTAGCTTTGTCCTTTTGAACCGTCGGTTTGCTTTTCACTAGCTTCTTAGGACTACCTTTCTTAAAGGTCTGTCCAGATTTTCTTTTCTTGTTGGTCTTACCAACAAGCATTACATTTGGCTTGTCTTTCTGGATAGTGCCTTCTGCTGTCTTCAACATGTTGAGCAGCTCAGCCAGTGAAACTTCAATTTTGTTCATATTGAAGTTGATAATAAATTGTGAAAATGAATCTGGAAGAGACTGTAGGATTAAGTCGATGCTCAGGTCATTGTTCATCACAAAGCCGAGCACTGCAAGCCTCTCAATCCATTCTATTATCTTGAGCACATGAGTTTGCACAGATGTGCCCTCGCTCATTCTGGTCCTGAACAATTTCCTAGATATCTCATATCTCTCTGTTCTGGATTGTTCACCAAACAACTCTTGTAGGTGATTCAGAATGGACTTAGGTTCCATGTTATCATGCTGTCGTTGCAGTTCATTGTTCATTGAACCAAGCATATAACACTGGACCTTGACAGAGTCCTCCTTCTAATTTTCAAACATCATTAATTCATCTTCGTTAGCATTATCACCGGGTTGCACTGGATCTGGTTGATCCAGGACATAGGCTAGCTTTTCACACCTGAGGACAATCTTCAGGTTGCGTAACCAGTCAATGTAATTTGGTCTCGTGAGTTTGTTTGCATCAAGTATGCAACGGAGGGGGTTAGGTAATGACATAGCGACCTACATGGAAATATATATAAAATGAGCAGATAGTTCTTAAAATATGATTTATGACTTTTAATCTAGATTTAGGCTCCCACTATTTTTCGGCGATCTGTATGACCCTCTAATATACAGAACGGGAGATTCCGGTGATCTCCTAGTGGGGATCAGAATCATTCGGGCAACATGCATGTGACCTTGTGGTAGCACAACAAATCACATCAAGTCCCTTAGGCAGTCAACTCTTGACAGTTGCAACATTGTGGTAGCACAACAAATCAAATGACCTTGTGGTAGCACAACAAATCAAATGATTCAGTTAAGTTTATCCATCATTACTTAGATGACATGAATTCATAGTGCAATCCTTGTGGTAGCACAACAAAACTACACTATTTGTCCATTCATCTTAATGACATCACATGTCGTAGACCTAAGTTAATTTCTAAATCAAATAGACCTTGTGGTAGTACAATAAATCCATTTGAGATAAGAATTATCCTAAGATCTATAATGATGGTGAGTTACGTGGATTATTCTGAATATCTCACGTTTACAACTTAAATTTTAAAAGAGGGTTTTTTATTTGATTTGTAAAAATCGTGCTATCAATAGTATTTCAATTTGAAGTATCATTATACTTAATAGAAATATATATATGATAGCACAGTCCACAAATATCACATATATGTAGAAAAATTAAATGGGGATGATCATGGACTGCAAAAGCTACTATGGAATCATCGGAGCCAAACGATGATCTATAATAGGATCCTAATGTGAAAACAGTAACACTGGTTCCATTTGATCCGAGTCCTTCCTCCAGAAGTGTCTTCAGAAGATCCCGTCCTCTTAGCTTAATCCGAAACATTTAAATATGAAATTCAGGACTCGCAGGTCTACAAATATACATTTAAGCGCTAAGAAATCTTGATCTTATTAAGGGGAGTACAATCTTATAGAAAGGTAGAAAGTACACTTGGATTAAGAGAGAGGAGGACACGCAGGTCCTATTTAAAATACCAAATGAAATAAGCATCGCATTCATCCACATCATTCATCACATGAAAATACTAAGTCCATGATCATCCCACTATAAAACACATCACATGCATCACAATCATCACATAATTGCAATTTGGTATTGAATTTTATAAATATAAAATTATAATACCAATAAGTTTTCGAAATAACATTTATTTCAACATAATCAATAATATTCAAAACATTATTGACAAATTAACTAACTAAACCATTCAGTTAATCTAAATCTTAATTCAAACAATTTGAACAGTTAAATGTAATCAAGTTATGCATGAAATCAGTTTAAAACAATTTTAAACTAATTAATTTAACAGGGAAATTAATTATCTAAAACAATTTTAAATAATTAACTAACACCCTATTAATAATAAAGCCCTTTAATTGAATAACAGTTATTAAACACTTTAATAAGCTGTTAATAATCATAAAAATAATTAATAACATTTATTAATTATTCCTATAATTATTATGTTTTAAAACAATTTTAAAACGGGCTTAAATGGGCTTAAATGGGCTAATAATGGGTTTAACGGGGTTTAAACAGATATTAAAACAATTTTTAATAAATATTAGAAATGGGCCCAGCCCATTAGGGCCCATTGGCCCGGACCCAGGGCCCTGGCTTGGCCAGGGGGTCTGGCCCAGCCAGACCCGAGCCCTGGCTCGACCAGGGTCCGGCCCGGCCCCCGCCCGGTCCGACCGGGTCGGGACCGGGCGGTCCATGCGTTTCTTCCCCATTCGACCGACCCCCCTAAACCTGCAAACCCTAACTTTGTGCAGGCCGGCGGCGGATGAGGCCATGGCAGCGCCGCAAGGCACCGGCGCCGGCGACGCCCCCACCTCCGGCGATCCGCCCGGCACCGGTGGGGCAGCCGGCGGTGGCCAAATGGCCCTTGGATCGAGCCCTAAACTTCCCCTTAAAATTTGATTTTGCAGGTTTTAAAAAACCGAGTTTGGGCTCGATTTTCAGCACCTCCAAGGGCACTCCGGCGCCGATCATCATGCCCAATCCGTAGAGGTGACTATCACCAAGAGATCTGGACATCCGAGCCGCCATCCCAACACTTGGGAATAGCATACGAAGCCGCTAAAGTACCCCGTTCGTCGTCCCACGAAGAACTCTGAAAAACCCAAATAAAATCTGAAAAATTACAGAAAAATAATCAAATTGTTTTTGTTCATCATATGAACACTAATCCGTCATTTTTAATCGGATTAAACACAAGAACACGTACAATACGGGTTCTTCACGCATAACGAGAATAACACGCAAAACGATGCCGTTTTACAACCGAACCAGCAACCTAGCTCTGATACCACTGTTAGGAATCGTCGAGAACGCAGTGGAATTAAAATCGATTCCATTGTATCGGTTGCTGGGATCGTAAAACGGACATTAAATTAAATGCGGGAAAAACGGTTCTTCACCTTTGCGGGGTTTCAAATCTCCTGTGGATGATGCCGACTCGGTAATCGCGCACGCCCACGATCTCTAGGGGTATCCACACGGGTTCCCGCAGCAGACGCGATTTCCTCCTCGACTTTAGTGCTCCGACCAGATCTCAAATCCACCATGCGCGGAGAGAGATAGATCCACTCCAAGAGAGAGAGAAGGAGAGAGAGAGAGGAGAGAGAGAGAGGAGAGAGAGAATATGGGGTGAGTAATTCGTCCAACCAACTTTTTACCCCTCCCCCTTGGCCCTCCTTATATAGAAATAAGGATAAGCACAAGGGTTAATCCTCATGATTATCCAAGAGTTTGGCCTTGGATAATTCTCCATTAAATCTTCATGTTTATCTTGCAGCTTTTCATAAAAACCCAGATAAGCATGAAATTTAACATCTCTCACCGTCTGACGAGAACTCTTATGTGTGTGACCCTCTAGGCCCATATATCAGTCCGGTTGCAGGCCCATTAAACTTAGAACTGTTTCTCGAGTTTAATATTTATTAATTAACATTTAAACATCATATGTTAAATGATTAATTGAATAAACAAGTGAATTATCATCCGATGATTAATTCACTTGGCCTTCTGATCATGAACAGCACCAAACACTACCTCATGATCCCAGAAGATATAAGGGATACTGTTCCCTTTAATTGAACCTTTCCGTCTGCCGATACCGCACAGATATAATCCTTCACTCATGCAATGTCCCAATAACGCAAGGGTATGGTTTTATAGTCAAACCATCTATCGCATTACCCAGATGGATTCCAGTACTCAGTTAATATCTAGAAAGACATCTTTTTCATTTGACCATGGCCAGGGATTTCCGTGTACACATCCATAGGACATTCTCTCTCCAGTCTTATACCAAGAGTGAGTGATCCCTTGTTGTTCACTCAATTACCTTCGCAAGCTTTCCACTGTATCTGAAAGACCGATTATGGTGGACTTAATGGTTAAAGTCCACGAGTCAGAGAATCAAGATACAATGGTCCACAAACAAGGTATCATTGGTGACTCAGGTCAAAGGACCAACTGTGCTACTGCAACGATAGAATTCCCTGGTTGACTAATAGGTATAATTACCATCCAGGAATTCTTGTTTGGGTCTGTTCAGTGAACTCATTCTCTAATGAGCACCCACTTGTTTGTCTTAGTGTCACCACACGAGTGAATGTGAGATCATTCACCCTCATTACATGAGCAGACATAACTTGTGTCGATCTTATCGGATATTTAATGTCCATCTCAAATATGCTATGATCGAGAACTGTTTAAGACAATTGACTGGGGATATTGATCTCACTATCATGATCTCATCATGATTCAATATCCCATACATTTGTCTATGGACCTTCATTACGATAGTTAATTTGCGAGAACTATGAATGAAGAAATGATTGCCTTTATTAATTATTTGAACTAGAATGTACCATGATTGGCTTTGAGGCCACCCAATTCTAACAATGCCCAGTCTGAGTATGACATCCTCCAGCATTTAGAGAAGACCCCCGCTAAGATCTCTATCCTCGAGCTTATCCGGAAGTCTCCCACACACAGGGAGACGTTGTTTAATTTCCTACAACAAATCACGGTCAATGAGGATCTTCCTAGTGGTGGGGTCACTAATGCTATCCTTTCAGTTACTCAGACCCCTATGATCTCCTTCCCGAAAAAGGATCTAGCTCCCCCTGAGTGTCGATCCCTTCCTCTGTGCCTAACCGCCATTCTCAATGGTCATTCAGTAGACTCCATTCTACTGGATACCGGTGCCTCGATCAATGTCTGTCCCCTTAAGACCCCCAAAAGGATAGGGATAGACCCAGAGAAGGTTGAGTCCACCTCTATGATGGTCTAAGCTTATGACAATTCCTAGAGACCAGCAGATGGGAAGATCTTCCTACAACTAGAAATCGGCCCGGTATCCATGATTTCGGAATTCTACATCCTGGATGTTAAGCCAATCTACAATGCTATTCTAGGGAGACCATGGATGGACCAAACCTTGGGAGTCCCATCCACCAACCACCTGTGCTATAAGTTCCCGTATAACGGGAAGATCGTGAAGGTCAAAAGCACTCCCTACATTGAGTCATTGGACTCAGTGACAGTAGAGCAAATTCCGTCCATGATAACTTCCAGGAAAGGCAAAGAGTTTGTTCTTTCATCAGTGAATTCTCACCTAAGGCCTAGGTCTGGCATAGGTTGGCAGCTCATGAGTAAGATGGGGTATAGCTCAGGCTCCGGGTTAGGGAAAGAAGAACAAGGCATTCGTGACCCCATCTCAGAGAACCCTGTCAGTGGGGGATGTGGCCTGGGTTATAAGTTTACTGAACCATCAAAAGGAACAAATAAGTGGTCCCTCATGAACCACTTTGTGAGAAAGAAGTAGGAATTCCCCAGGATAGAGGAGGAAGTGCAAGAATATCATGAGGGTAGTCAAGAGGAAGACTTTGGCATATCATCCTTGTTTTGTGAATCAAGCAGCCCGTCGATAGGGCTTTTCTTGGCCAGGAATGAACCAGCTCCGGCTACGTTTATTCCTTTCTTGTTCCACCCACCTTCCGTCCCGATGCTCTCAGCTTCGATCGACGCCATTTCTTCAGAATGTTTCATGTTACAGGCGTCCGGTCACGAAAAAAAAAGTCCAATTCCCATCCAGAGGAAGGGGAAGTCACTTTCGAGGAGCTTGCGTGGTGGGGCAACCCCGCCATCATTGAATCTTTGTCCCAACGGTCTACCCTTTGTAGACACCGATTTTGGACCACCCTTTTGGTCATGAACCCAACCCATCATTAGCCCTTCATCACCAAAATCCCCTCATTTCAGCCATCTCAGCCCACTACCAGCTAGGCCCATTAACCAAATCCCGACTCTAGCCACTCTTTTCGTGGAAGGCCAGCTGGCCCGCCTTCCAACCCCTTCGAAGGCCACCCCCCGCCTTCCACCACCTTCGAAGGCCAGCCCCTTGCCTTCCACCTTTTAGCCAACTTTTTCACTTTTTACCACCTTTCCGTGGAAGGCCAACCCCTTGCCTTCCACCTCCTTCGAAGGCCACCCCTTGCCTTCTACCCCCTTCGAAGGCCACCCCCCGCCTTCCACCACCTTCGAAGGCCAGCTACCTCGCCTTCCACCGTCTTAGCCGCCTTTTTCACTTTTCACCATCTTTTCGTGGAAGGCCAGCTCCCTTGCCTTCCACCACCTTCGAAGGCCACCCCTTTACCTTCCACCACCTTCGAAGGCCACCCCTCGCCTTCCACCCCCTTCGAAGGCCAGCCGGGCCGCCTTCCACCACAAGAATGGAAGGCATGTCACCTGGCCGTCCACTCCTTAACCACCCCCTTGACTCCGTCTTCCCCATGATCTCCTCTACTCGCCGTCCTCGTCCCCCACTACTCCGACCACTCCCCACTCCGGCGACTGTCGCGTCCACTACCTCCAACCCTTGACCACTCCCTATTGGTTGAAGGGTGATTTACGGGGATTTAGACCCCTGTTTTCTCCCCTTTTTTCCTTCGCCTATTTAAACCCCCCACATCCTCTCGAGCGGGGGGGTGAAAAAAGGATTTTCTGGGGTTAAGAGGTGGCTTCTTGGAGGGAAGGCTCAGAGAAGGCTGGCAAGCGGGCAAAGAGTCAGAAGGCTGTTTCAGGAGGAACGTCACTCCAAATGGGCTTGTCTTCCTAACCCTCTTTTACTTTTCACCTTTTTCACTTCATTGCATTTCCAATTTCCATCAATGCCGTAACATCCTCTCTCTTTCACTCTCTTTTACCTTCAACACATCATTTCACTCTTCAGACACGAGCACTTATCTGCATGCATACATCCTAGGATGACTTAGCACCTTTTACCTGTAAGGAATCGCCATGAACGCAGCGGAAATAAAAATGATTCCATTGTATCGGTTGCTGGGGTTGTAAAACGGACATTAAAACTAACGCGGGATGAACAGTTCTTCACCTTTGCGGGGTTTCGAATCTCCCGTGGATGATGCCGACTCGGTAATCGCGCACGCGCACGATCTCTAGAGGTATCCACACGAGTTCCCGCAACATACGCGATTTCCTCCTCAGCGTGAGTGCTCCGACCAGATCTCAGATCCACCATGCGCGGAGAGAGACAGATCCACTCCGAGAAGGAGAGAGAGAGAGGAGAGAGAATGTTGGGAGTAAAAATTCGTCCAACTAACTTTTTACCCCTCCCCTTTGGCCCTCCTTATATAGAAATAAGGATAAGCATAACAGTTAATCCTCATGATTATCCAAGAGTTTGGCCTTGGATAATTCTCCATTAAATCTTCATGTTTATCCTACAGCTTTTCACAAAAACCCAGATAAGCATAAAATTTAACATCTCTCACCGTCTGACGAGAACTCTTATGTGTGTGACTATCCAGGCCCATATATCAGTCCGGTTGCAGGCCCATTAAACTTAGAACTGTTTCTTGAGTTTAATATTTATAAATTAACATTTAAACATCGCATGTTAAATGATTAATTTAATAAACAAGTAAATTATCATCCGATGATTAATTCACTTGGCCTTCTGATCATGAACAGCACCAAACACTACCTCATGATCCCAGAAGATATAAGGGATACTGTTCCCTTCAATTGAACATTTCCGTCTGCAGATACCGCACAGATAAAATCCTTCACTCATGCAATGTCCCGATAACGCAAGGGTATAGTTTTATAGTCAAACCCTCTATCGCATTATCCAGATGGATTCCAGTACACAGTTAATATCTAGAAAGACATCTCTTTCATTAGACCCTGGCCAGGGATTTCTGTGTACACATCCATGGGACATTCTCTCTCCAGTCTTATACCAAGAGTGAGTGATCCCTTGTTGTTCACTCAATTACCTTCGCAAGCTTTCCACTGTATCTGAAAGACCGATTATGGTGGGCTTAATGGTTAAAGTCCACGAGTCAGAGAATCAAGATACAATGGTCCACAAACAAGGTATCATTGGTGACTCAGGTCAAAGGACCAACTGTGCTACTGCAACAAATGAATTCCCTGGTTCACTAATAGGTATAATTACCATCCAGGAATTCTTATTTGGGTCTGTTCAGTGAACTCATTCTCTAATGAGCACCCACTTGTTCGTCTTAGTGTCACCACACGAGTGAATGTGAGATCATTCACCCTCATCATATGAGCAGACATAACTTGTGTCGATCTTATCGGATATTTAATGTCCATCTCAAATATCCTATGATCGAGAACTATTTAAGACAATTGCCTTAGGATATTGATCTTACTATCATGATCTCATTATGATTCAATATCCCATACATTTGTCTATGGACCTTCATTACGATAGTCGTTTGCGAGAACTATTAAATGAAGAAATAATTGCCTTTATTAATAATCTGAACTAGAATGTACAATGATTGGCTTTGAGGCCACCAAATTCTAACATTCTCCCACTTGGACTATAGCCAATCACCCATGTGTCTAAGTCCCATAGACTTAAGGTGACGTTCTAAATTGTTTTGAGACAATGGCTTAGTCAAGGGATCTGCTACATTATCTTCAGATGAGACTTTCTCAACTACTATATCTCCTCGGGCGATAATCTCACGAATCAGATGAAATCGTCTCAGAATGTGCTTTGACTTCTGATGTGATCTTGGCTCCTTCGCTTGAGCAATTGCCCCATTGTTGTCACACAATAATGGAACAGGATCTGAAATGCTTGGAACGACTCCAAGCGCCGAGATGAACTTCTTCATCCAAACCGCCTCCTTGGCCGCTTCAGCTGCAGCAATGTATTCTGCTTCGGTCGTCGAATCTGCAGTAGTTTCCTGTTTGGAACTCTTCCAACTTACTGCACCTCCATTTAACATGAACACAAATCCAGACATGGATTTGCTGTCATCCATATCCGACTGGAAACTCGAGTCAGTAAATCCTCGAAGTTCCAAGTCGTTTCCTCCATAAACGAGAAATAGATCCTTAGTCCTTCTCAAGTATCTAAGGATACATTTCACCGCCTTCCAGTGTTCCTCACCTGGATCAGCTTGATATTTACTAGTGACACTTAATGGATGTGCCACATCAAGCCTAGTACATAGCATTGCATACATGATAGATCCTATTGCCGAGGCATAAGGAACTCTATCCATGTATGCTCTCTCTTCAGGTGTCTTGGGAGACATTTCTTTAGAGAGATAAATTCCATGCCTCATAGGAACGAGGCCTCTCTTGGAATTTTCCATGCCAAACCTTTTGACTATGGTATCTATGTACATAGATTGGGACAAGCCAAGCATCCTTTTGGACCTATCTCTATAGATCCTTATTCCCAGAATATAGGATGCTTCTCCCAAATCTTTCATGGAGAAGTTTTTGGATAACCAAGCCTTTACTGATGATAACATTCCTACATCATTCCCAATGAGTAGAATGTCATCAACGTAAAGTACCAAAAAGGTAACCGCGCTCCCACTAGCCTTTTTGTATACACAAGGTTCATCTTCATTCTTAATGAAGTCATAAGATTTGATTGCTTCATCAAATCTTAAGTTCCAAGTTCGGGATGCCTGCTTTAATTCATAGATGGATCTTTGCAGCTTGCATACCTTGCTTGAATGCTCTTTGGAAGTGAATCCTTCAGGTTGTATCATATACACCTCTTCTTGAAGGCTCCCGTTAAGGAATGCTGTTTTCACATCCATTTGCCATATTTCATAATCGTAGAATGCAACAATAGCAAGAAGTATTCTGATTGACTTAATCATGGCAACTGGAGAAAAGGTTTTGTCATAGTCAATGCCTTGCCTTTGACGATATCCTTTCGCTACAAGCCTTGCCTTGTATGTGTCAATCTGTCCATCTGCCCCGATCTTTCTTTTAAAGATCAATTTACTGCCAATAGGTACCATACCTTCTGGCAGATCAACCAAGTTCCTAACTTGGTTGGCATACATGGACTGAATTTCAGAATCCATTGCCTCTTGCCATTTTTCTGATTCATGACTATTTATGGCTTCTAGGTAGGTTTGAGGATCATCATCCTCATTTAAGTGCACTTTTGATTTGCCTTCATTGATATGTCCAACATATCTTTCAGGCTGCTTAGGCACTCTACCTGATCTGCGAACCTTTTGTGTATCATCTTGAACAAGTTTTTGAGTCAATGGTTCAGTAGATGAACCAGTGTTGATTTGTGAGTCCAGAATTTCTTCCAATTCTATCTTGCTCCCACTGTCTTCTTTTGAAAGATATTCTTTCTCTAAGAAGACAACTCTTTTTGCGACAAACACCCTTTGATCGCTGGGCTGATAGAAGTAATATCCAAACGTCTCTTTTGGATATCCCACAAATCTACATTTCTCTGTCCTGGAATCCAGTTTGTCTGGATCATGTCTTTTGACATGTGCAGGACAACCCCAGACTCTAACATGCTTAAAGTCTGGTTTCCTTCCTTTCCATATCTCATATGGAGTGGAAGGTACTGATTTACTCGGAACTTTGTTCAACAGATATGCAGCAGTCAATAGTGCATATCCCCAAAAAGAGGTTGGAAGTTTGGCATAACTCATCATGGATCGTACCATATCTAATAGAGTACGATTTCTCCTTTCCGATACACCATTTAACTGAGGTGTATAGGGAGGAGTCCACTGAGACAAAATACCATTATCCTTAAGATATTCTGTGAATTCTGTACTTAAGTATTCACCCCCTCGATCTGATCGAAGAGTTTTAATACTTTTTCCAGTCTGGTTCTCAACTTCGTTTTTAAACTCTTTAAATTTCTCAAAGACTTCTGACTTATATTTCATTAAATATATGTAGCCATATCTTGAGAAATCATCTGTAAATGAAACAAAGTATGAGTAACCACCCATAGCATGAGTGGACATTGGACCATATACATCACTATGTATTAGTTCCAATAAGTCCTTAGCTCTTTCTCCATGTCCTGAGAATGGAGCTTTGGTCATTTTTCCCATGAGACAAGCTTCACAGGTTGCAAATGAAAATGGATCAAGATATCTATTCTTTTGCAACCTTATGATCCTGTTCTCGTTTATATGACCTAGCCTACAATGCCATAGGTACGATTTATTCACATCATTATCTAAGCGTTCAAGAGAATTATTTACCAGACAAACATCATATGGAATATCAAGTAAATATAATCCATTCAATAAATACCCGGAAGCAAACAATTTGTCTCCTTGATAAATTGAACAACCTTTATTCTCTAGCTTCATAGAATATCCTTGTCTATCTAAATATGAAATAGATATGATATTCCTAATAATGGTTGGAACATAATAACAATCTATCAGTTCCAAGGAGTCTCCTGACGGCATCTGAAGTCTTGCTGTCCCCACAGCTAACGCAGCAACTTTTGCTCCATTCCCGAGCCTCAGATCCACGTCTCCGCGGTTCAATCTTCTCTTACTTGTTAACACCTGCAAGTTATTGCAGATATGAGAAACACATCCAGTATCTAATACCCAGGATGTTGATTCTCTATAAGACAAGTTAAGATCGATCATGAGAATACCTGAAGCTTCACCAAGCTTCTCCTTTGCTTTTTCTGCAAGATAAATCTTGCAGTTTCTCTTCCAATGACCTTCTTTATGGCAGTGGAAACACTGACCTTTATCATTGACTTTAGCTTTGTCCTTTTGTGCCGCCGGTTTGCTTTTCACTTGCTTCTTAGGCTTACCTTTCTTGAAGGTCTGTCCAGCTTTCCTTTTCTTGTTGGTCTTACCAACAAGCATTACACTTAGCTTATCTTTCTGGATAGTACCTTCAGCTGTCTTCAACATATTGAGCAGCTCAGCTAGTGAAACTTCAATTTTGTTCATATTGAAGTTGATAATGAATTGTGAAAATGAATCTGGAAGGGACTGTAGGATTAAGTCAATGCTCAGGTCATTGTTCATAACAAAGCCCAGCACAGCAAGCCTCTCAATCCATTCTATCATCTTGAGCACATGAGTTTGCACAGATGTGCCCTCGCTCATTCTGGTCCTGAACAATTTCTTAGATATCTCATATCTTTCTGTTCTGGATTGTTCACCAAACAACTCTTGTAGATGATTCAGAATGGTCTTAGGTTCCATGTTATCATGCTGTCGCTGCAGTTCATTATTCATTGAACCGAGCATATAACACTGGACCTTGACAGAGTCCTCCTTCCAATTTTCATACATCATTAATTCATCTTCGTTAGCATTATCACCGGGTTGCACTGGATCTGGTTGATCCAGGACATAAGCTAGCTTTTCGCACCTGAGGACAATCTTCAGGTTGCGTAACCAGTCAATATAATTTGGTCCCGTGAGTTTATTTGCATCAAGTATGCAACGGAGGGGGTTAGGTGACGACATAGCGACCTACATGGAAATATATAAAATGAGCAGATAGTTCTTAAAATCAGATTTAGGACTTTTAATCTAGATTTATGCTCCCACTATTTTTCGGCGATCTGTATGACCCTCTAAGATACAGAACGGGAGATTCCGGTGATCTCCTAGTGACGATCAGAATCCTTCGGGCAACATGCATGTGACCTTGTGGTAGCACAACAAATCACATCAAGTCCCTTAGGCAGTCAACTCTTGACAGTTGCAACATTTGCAATATCCGATCGATTTAACCCCTGAATCAGAATGACCTTGTGGTAGCACAACAAATCAATTTGATTCAGTTAAGTTTATCCATTATTACTTAGATGACATGAATTCATAGTGCAATCCTTGTGGTAGCACAACAAAACTACACTATTTGTCCATTCATCTTAATGACATCACATGTCGTAGACCTAGTTTAATTTCTAAATCAAACAGACCTTGTGGTAGCACAACAAATCCGTTTGAGATAAGAATTATCCTTAAATCTATAATGATGGTGGGTTACGTGGATTATTTTGAATATCTCACGTTTACAACTTAAGTTTTAAAAGAGGGTTTTTTTATTTTGATTTGTAAAAAATCGTGCTATCAGTAGTATTTCAATTTGAAGTATCAATATACTAAATAGAAATATATATATGATAGCATAGTCCACAAATATCACATATGTGCAGAATAATTAAATGGGGATGATCATGGACTGCTAAAGCTACTATGGAATCATCAGAGCCAAACGATGATCCATAATAGGATCCTTATGTGAAAACAGCAACACTGGTTCCATTTGATGCGAGTCCTCCCTCCAGAGGTGTCTTCAGAAGATCCCGTCCTCCAAACTTAATCCGATACATTTAAATACAAAATTCAGGACTCGCAGGTCCACAAATGTACATTTAAACAATTAGAAACCTTGATCTTATCAAGGGGAGTACAATCTTATAGGAAAGTAGAAAGTACACTTGGATTAAGAGAGAGGAGGACACGCAGGTCCTATTTTAAAATACCAAAGGAAAAAGCATCGCATCCATTCACAGCATTCATCACATGAAAATTCTAAGTCCATGATCATCCCACCATAAAACACATCACATGCATCACAATCATCACATAATTGCGGTTTGGTATTAAATTTTATAAATATAAAATTATAATACCAATTTGTTTTCGAAATAACATTTATTTCAGCATAATCAATAATATTCAAAACATTATTGACAAATTTGACTAACTAAACTATTCAGTTAATCTAAATAATAATTCAAACAATTTGAACATAAAGAGTAATCAAGTTATGCATGAAATCAGTTTAAAACAATTTTAAACTAATCAAATTAACAGGGAAATTAATTATCTAAAACAATTTTAAATAATTAACTAACACCCATTAATTATAAAGCTCTTTAATAGACTAACAGTTATTAAACACTTTAATAAACTGTTAATAATCATAAAAATTAATTAATAACACTTATTAATTATTCTTATAATTATTCTGTTTTAAAACAATTTTAAAACAGGCTTAAATGGGCTAAAATTGGGTTTAAAGGGGTTTAATCTGGCATTAAAATCAAATCTTTAATTAACCAAAATTGGGCCCAGCCCATTAGGACCCAAGCTGTCCGGGCCCAGGACCCTGGCTCGGCCAGGGTCGCACCCTGGCTCGGCCAGGGCGCCGGCCGGCCCCGCCCGGTCCGACCGGGTCGAGACCGGGCGGTTCAGCCAGTTTGAACTGATTCGACCAGCCCCTTTCCTTCATTCAAAACCAGAAACCCTAGATAGCAGGCCGGCGGCGTTGGGGGTTTGTGGGCTGCGCCGGCAGCCACCCCCGGCGGCGGCGGCCCCGGCCGGCGGTGCCCCCGGCGCCGGCGACGTGCCCGGCGCCGGCAGGGCCCCCGGCGACCTACAGTGAGGTGACAAATTAAGCCCAAAACCCCTCCAAAATCTGATTTTGCAGGGTTTTAAATCCGACTTTGGGCTCGATTTTGAGGACCTCCAAGGGCACTCCGGTGCCGATCTCCATGCCTAATGAGAAGTGGTGACTATCACCAAGAGACCTAGGGACTCTTCCGGCCATCCCAACGCTTGGGATGCACATACGAAGCCGCCGAAGTACCACGTTTCATCATCACATGACGAACTCCGAAAAACCCAAATAAAAATCCGAAAAATACAGAAAAATAATCAAATCGATCGTGATCATCATATGAACACTAATCTGTCATTTTTAATCGGATTATACTCAAGAACACGTACAATACGGGTTCTTCACGCATAACCAGAAAACACACAAAACGGTGCCGTTTTACAACCGAACCAGCGAACCTGGCTCTGATACCACTGTAAGGAATCGCCATGAACGCAGCGGAAATAAAAATGATTCCATTGTATCGGTTGCTGGGGTTGTAAAACGGACATTAAAACTAACGCGGGAAGAACAGTTCTTCACCTTTGCGGGGTTTCGAATCTCCCGTGGATGATGCCGACTCGGTAATCGCGCACGCGCACGATCTCTAGAGGTATCCACACGAGTTCCCGCAACAGATGCGATTTCCTCCTCAGCTTGAGTGCTCCGACCAGATCTCAGATCCACCATGCGCGGAGAGAGACAGATCCACTCCGAGAAGGAGAGAGAGAGAGGAGAGAGAATGTTGGGAGTAAAAATTCGTCCAACTAACTTTTTACCCCTCCCCTTTGGCCCTCCTTATATAGAAATAAGGATAAGCATAATAGTTAATCCGCATGATTATCCAAGAGTTTGGCCTTGGATAATTCTCCATTAAATCTTCATGTTTATCCTGCAGCTTTTCACAAAAACCCAGATAAGCATAAAATTTAACATCTCTCACCGTCTGACGAGAACTCTTATGTGTGTGACCCTCCAGGCCCATATATCAGTCCGGTTGCAGGCCCATTAAACTTAGAACTGTTTCTTGAGTTTAATATTTATTAATTAACATTTAAACATCGCATGTTAAATGATTAATTTAATAAACAAGTAAATTATCATCCGATGATTAATTCACTTGGCCTTCTGATCATGAACAACACCAAACACTACCTCATGATCCCAGAAGATATAAGGGATACTGTTCCCTTCAATTGAACCTTTCCGTCTGCAGATACCGCATAGATATAATCCTTCACTCATGCAATGTCCCGATAACGCAAGGGTATGGTTTTATAGTCAAACCCTCTATCGCATTATCCAGATGGATTCCAGTACAGAGTTAATATCTAGAAAGACATCTCTTTCATTAGACCCTGGCCAGGGATTTCTGTGTACACATCCATGAGACATTCTCTCTCCAGTCTTATACCAAGAGTGAGTGATCCCTTATTGTTCACTCAATTACCTTCGCAAGCTTTCCACTGTATCTGAAAGACCGATTATGGTGGGCTTAATGGTTAAAGTCCACGAGTCAGAGAATCAAGATACAATGGTCCACAAACAAGGTATCATTGGTGACTCAGGTCAAAGGACCAACTGTGCTACTGCAACAAATGAATTCCCTGGTTGACTAATAGGTATAATTACCATCCAGGAATTCTTATTTGGGTCTGTTCAGCGAACTCATTCTCTAATGAGCACCCACTTGTTTGTCTTAGTGTCACCACACGAGTGAATGTGAGATCATTCACCCTCATCATATGAGCAAACATAACTTGTGTCGATCTTATCGGATATTTAATGTCCATCTCAAATATCCTATGATCGAAAACTATTTAAGACAATTGCCTTAGGATATTGATCTCACTATCATGATCTCATTATGATTCAATATCCCATACATTTGTCTATGGACCTTCATTACGATAGTCGTTTGCGAGAACTATTAAATGAAGAAATAATTGCCTTTATTAATAATCTGAACTAGAATGTACAATGATTGGCTTTGAGGCCACCAAATTCTAACATTACCCCCAGAGGTTCCAAACAAAAATCGGGAGGTGGTTGGCCATAACATATGGTCACCTTCCCTCCCAAACACCCATACGGTGCGTCTCCCTCTAATTTTAGTTAATTTTTATGTTTGCATGAACGGATCCTACATGTCACAGTTCTAATTGGGTTATTGTCTTTTCTTTGTCTGTCTTTTCTTTTCAGGGGCTCTTACCAGATCCTGCGCGCAGACTACCGAGCTCTCCTCTTCTGGCCGGCCGGAGGAAGAGAAGGAGGAACCAGCATCTCCCGCTCCCACAAAACGCGATCACATCCCCACCATCCTGCGGAGCGTAGGGACCGTAAGGTAATGCTCCTGGCGATCACATCCTTTATTTCTAACCCCCTTTAAATCGCCACAGTGCTAAGACGAACGGAGAGGAACCCTCGATTCCAAAGCCTCGCCGCCGCGGCGGGGGACGTTCCGGGCGCCTACAGCCCTTTGGCGATCACGGTGGGACACTCTCTTGCTCGCCGCGCAGGTAAGACAACTTAAAATACAAGAGTTCCTGTGGACGGCCAAGCACTTGGCCGCCCAGTGTCCTGAACGGCCAAGCGCTTGGCCGCCCAGACCGGACGGCCAAGTACCTGGCCGTCCAGTGGACCGGACGGCCAAGTGCCTGGCCGTCCAGCCCAGCCCGGACGGCCAAGCACCTGGCCGTCCAGAGCCCAGGACGGCCAAGCGTCTGGCCGTCCAGGCAGGACGGCCAACTGCCTGGCCGTCCAGTGGACCGGACGGCCAAGTGTCTGGCCGTCCAGCCCAGGCAGGACGGCCAACGGTCTGGCCGTCCAGGCTCTAGGACGGCCAGGTAGCCTGCCGTCCAGGTTCCGACTTTTCTGGCTTTCTGATTTTTAAGTGTCCTTTTTTAATTTGTTGCGGATTCTAGTCTGTTTCTTTACTGTTCTCTTGTTTTTTCTTTCCTTTTCTGTCTGCTGGACTGTGGGTTAATTTCAGGGTATTCTGCGCGGGGGTTTTAAGGAAGAGCCGGCATCACACTTCTAGTTACCTCTCCCGCAGGATTTGACTCTCTACTTGAGGATTCCCACTCGGGTGTGACTAGTCTTATTCTGTTGGGAACCTCCGTCAGTCTCCGCGAGCCAGGGATTCCCACTTGGCCGCCGAGCAGGTTGTATCCGAAACCACCCTGTAGGAACCTTGGGTTTATGTGAGGAATTAGTGAACTGTTTCAAATTTAAAGACACTTAATTGAATCTCGGTGGAACAAGCTCTGAAAAAGTGAAGGGTCGTTAAGGGTTAAAATTGATTTGTTAGAAACCAACTTTCATAAAACATTGGCAAACATTTCAAGTGGAACATAAAATCATTTAGGGTCTGTGCTTCATAATGAACCGAATGTATGTCAATGCTGTGTATGATGACATGGACCAATTCAGCAACAACGTTACACATAACCCTCTGTTTGAGATTGAAGAGGATCCACAACCAACATTTGTGGGCATGTTTCAAACACCTGGAGAGGAATTTAGGAGAAGTTGCTTGGATGAATCTTCTTGTTCAAAAAGTGACCTTATAATGTCCAACAGAACCCTCCGAAACCCGAGAGAGGATCCGGAACTTACTGCCGTGTTATCACGGTACAGCCCTGATCAACTCATCCAGTGGGCCTCCTGTGGCAAAACTCAAGATGCCACTCCTCGGAGAACTCACCTCCAAGGATCTTCCAACAGAGCTCAGACCCGCATCAACAAGCCAACTCCTACTCCAGTTGCTCCACCTGTCATGCCGATTCCAGTCTCTCAAACTACACCTCCTCCCGAGCAGAAAGAATTCATTTATAAAAGTGAGATTGAAACCTGTGTGCGTAAGTTCATGGCCGAGAAACTTACCCTGAAACAACCGCACTCTCTCTCGAGCTATTCTAAGCTCCCTCCGGCCTACTTTCCGCCAGGATTCAAAGCCCCCAAATACAGGAAATATGATGGCACCTCTGACCCTCATGATCACCTGTCAAGTTTCCTCATGGATTCCCATCAATGGCTCTACGACAGAGTCCTCCTTGTTCATCTGTTCCAGAAATCCTTAGAAGGTGAGGCCTTAAGATGGTTTTCTTCCTTGCCCGCCACAGACCTAATCAATTTTGATATGGTCTCCGAAAAATTCATCACTCAGTTTAGTTATATGACAACCATGCCTCCCACCTTGTTTGATCTTTCGATGGAAAAGATGAAGCCTGAAGAGGAGTTCACGTATTTTGCCAACAGGTGGAGGGCAATGGCCTCTAGGGCAGAAGTGGAAATCCCTGAATCTCAAGCTATCACCATGCTAGTCAATAACGCTACCCCGAAGCTTCGGTCTATTCTCATGCTGAGCGAATTTCACGCATTCACACAACTTTATAATCGAGCTCGGGTAGTTCAATCTCAGATCCGGAGTTCCACTTTGCCATCCTTTTTTGAAAATCAGAACAGAAGTAAGATGATTCCACCAATAGAGGGAGTGGCAATCAATGAACAGGTGAGTGCCTTGGGGCAGCCTTTTAGGTCACCCAGTCCTATGTCTAGATCAGACAACCAATCCAATCAGAAACCATATTCAACAGTTCCCCCTTTCTCCAGTGCCAAGATCAATTGGGGGCACATGAAAGAGGCTGCTGAAACCTTGGAAGCCAAGGGCCCTCCGCCCTCTTATCAGGTGGCCCAAGATCCATCTAGCTCTCTAGAAAGGGTGAGCACCCTTGTCAAAAATTTGGAACCAAATGTCGATCATAGAGGACAATACTGGGAGTATGAAGAGGTTGGGATATGGCGTGAGTGCCCTACTAGGACGACCAAACCTAGAGAGCCGTTGCAAGGAGTCTCCACTATCATCCAAGACAAACCTTTGGTCTTGATACGACCTAGGGAACAACCAACAGCCATCAACCCAGTCACTCTGGTCCAAGTTCCTTCAATTTCAATCAGAGAACCTCCTCCATCCATCTTGTGTCCAACACCAAAGCCAGGTCCGGTAACCCAATTATGCCTAATAAATCCACCACCAGTCCAACCACTAAAGTCAAATCAGGCAATGGACCCCAGTCCGATTGGTGTTACATTGGGAAATCGCATCATTCCCCCAACAAGTCAACCCTTGGACTCTCAAGAGGATTCAGATCTGTCTAAGTATGACATCCTACAGCATCTAGGGAAAACTCCCACCAAGATGCCAGTCCTAGAGTTGATTAGGAGATCTCCTACACAAAGGGAGATATTGTTCAAGTTCCTCCAACGCATTACATTCAAAGAAGATCTTCCTATCAGGGGGCTCACAAATGTCATTCTCTCAGTCACTCGGACACCTACAATATCCTTCACAGATAAGAATCTAACTCCCCTTGAACGCCAATCCCTTCCCTCATGCTTGACCCCAACACTCAAGGGTCACTCATTGGACTCCATCCTGTTAGATACTGGGGCATCAATCAATGTCTGTCCACTCAAGACCCCCAAGAAAGTAGGGATTGATCCAGAAAAGATTGGGTCTACTTCCATGATGGTCTCAACCTGTGATAATTCTGAAAGACCAGCTAATGGGAAACTGGAAATTGGCCCAGTGGCCATGATCTTTAAATTCTACATCCTTGATGGCAAGCGCATAGACAACGCCTTTCTGGGAAGGCCTTGGATGGACCAGACCCTGGGAGTGCCCTCCACTAATCATCAGTGCTATAAATTCCCATACACTGGAAAGATTGTCAAGGGTACTCCCTGTCTTGAGTCTTTGGGACCACTCTCGACTGAACAAATTCCATCCATGATCACTCCTGGAAAAGGGGCAGAGCCCATCCTTTCATTGGTTGACTCTCAGGCCAAGTCCCAGCCTAGCATAGGTTGGCAGCTTATGGACAAAATGGGGTATAGTTCGGGATCTGGATTAGACAAAGAAGAGCAGGGAATTCAAGAACCTATCTTTGAAAATCCGACCAGTGGAGGATTCAAATTGGGTTACATACTAACCAAATCAACTGAAGGATCAAGAAAATGGAGTCTCTTGGATCACCTTGTGAAGGAAAGTCAAGAGGTACTCAAGATACACTATCTTGAGGATGAGTTGAAGGAAGCAATCAATGAAATTCAGAGGGAAGATGCAGAAGATTTCGCAACACAGCTGTTGTTCTATGAACCAACCACTCGACGAGAAGGAGCCTCCTTAGTGAGGGATGAACAGGTACCCACCGCTCTCATTCCCTTACTATTTCACACACCTGCCCCTCTCAGGCTTTTATCACCGGTCGTAGCACACTCCTGGGGCAATTTTGCCATCATTGGGTCTGTGTCTCAAAGACCCACCTTTGCAACATGTCTGACTCACCCTCTGAGTCTTGTGCATAATCGCTTGGGGATTGGATAGCTTCCTCTTTATCCACAAGTTGTAGAGGTAGGTAAGTTCTTTCATTTTTAGTTAGCAAACAAGTGTAAATATTTGAAAATTGTTGAAAAGCTTTCCTTTGGATAGGAGTCTATTTGAAAAAGTTTTATCCTCAAAATACAAAAAAATCAAAAATTTCAAAATCTCCAAAAAAAAAAAAAAATCGAATATCCAAAAAGCATCAAAATATTTGTAAATATGTACATACTTTAATGGAAATGACAAAAAAATCAGAAAAGACACAAAATCCAATTGTCTGGGGACTGCCACGTAACCCCCTGTCTAGGTCTAGTTGCATGATAGGTTGGGATGACATTCCGGTTTGGCTAAGATTTTGGTCCACCAGAACCTTGGACATGTCTACTTTACTTTCATACGGATCCCTATGCTCATCATGAGATGCACACACCTGCACGTTTTTCAAAGAGAACCTGTTTAAAATGAGTTCCAAGTCTTTAGTGCACTGTCAAATGCAACCTTTGCTCTTCGTCTCTCGACCGATCAGGACAGTTGACGCCCTTAAACGGTCGAGCTCAGCAAACTACAGTTCCTCAAAAAACCCGATAGATGTAACCCCTCAACAAAAAAGGGCCCAGAAATGAAATGTAAAGGACCAGAGCACGAGAAGAGGGCAGTGTCCCCGCAGGCGGAATATCAAATAACCCCAATAAATGTCAAGAGCGGAAAAGAAATACAAAAAAAGAAAAAGGGGTTCAAGCAATCATGAAAAAAGCCTGGTCGTGACCGTGCCTGGCCATGAAATTTACCAAAGGCCTGAAAAGTCAAAATAGGGGCATCTAAGAGGTCAAAAGGGGTCCGTTTTGTCACAGCTCCCCCTTTTAACGGTTTTGTCGATCCTCGTGTGAAGTTTGTCTCCACAATTTCTTCACTTTTTCTCCCCCAAGGTTCAGCACGAGATAGCTATCTAAAGACTGAACATCATTTTAAAATGGTTCGTTTTCAAAAATCGTCACATGCTCACATGATCAAAGGAGTCTAAAATGGGTGAGGAGTAACGTCGATGTTTCTGGTGAACTAATTTCTTAACCATAATCTCGATGTGTACTCTCGAAAACTTCGGGCTTAGGTCAATGCATGCGCGTCACCAATCGGTGCGACGGCGTCTGATTCCGGGTCAGCGTCGCGCGGTTGACCGTTAGGGTTCCAAGGTGTTCCATCATATACCTTCTAGATTGTGAGGAAAGAGACCCGGGTCGGGCAAATCATTTACCTCGAAAACTTTTTGGGCAAACTTGGTGGTCGGAAGCAGCTGGGAGCCTAAGCATGGCATGACGGTAATGTCATCAGTATGAGTCTTAACCGGTCAAGGTTAGTTTGAGGAGTCTAGAGGCCCAAATCAATCTAGATGTGAGCTTAGGATACCTGGGAAGTTGAGTGTGCATTTCCCTTTTATCATTCAACCAGCCTAAGTCTAGGCAGTCACCAAGTAGACGGAATCAACAAAAAAATGTTTTTCATCACACACTCCACTTGTTAATATCCGCTATCATTTGCATATTTTCTTGTCACGTCAATTTCAATGCTTTCCTTTTGTCTTGTTAGTAACACGGCCCCTTGACCCTATGCGAAGGCTAAGGAAAAGGTAGTTGCTCTTTTGGGCAAGGGGCCGAAAACAGATACTACTAACTGTTTCCCCTTCATTTTGTGCATACAGGAAAAGGATTATGTCCAAAAGGTGGATGCTTTTGCTGTCGAGTCGAAGCCAAAAGCAGTCGGATTGGCATTCTACTTTGAGAATGGCCATATCTTCCGCGCTGGCTTCGACTCGACAGGGACGTTTGTTCCTCGTTTCCTTGCAGCTCAACATTAAGATATTGTGGATCATTGATTATTTACATTTACTGATGTGCGTTCTTACAGCTGCAGGGAATCCGAAGCAAGTAGGATTGAAGACACAGGAGGCTAATAACTTCGAGCGTATAGACTCTGAGTTCCTCTTTAAACAAAACAATGAGGAGTCTATATTCCCCAAGTTATTCGATTGGCCAATAAATTCCTCCTGTTTGCATTAGGAATTTATTCTAATTTTTAAACCAGCATGCATTGCATAAGCATCATCCACCATTCCCGCCCTAGGGGAAATGACCATAATTTCATCACTCTGCTTAACCCATTGTTGATCTGTGAGTTTGGCGATTGTTCGTCTGGTAACTCTTCGAATTGCAAGACCTTATCCTTTTTTCAAATACGTGTGCTTGAGATCCTCTCACTTGGCGATCCCATGATGCGCCAGGCCACCGCGCGCCCGTTGTGTTGAGAGTTCTTCAAGTCACACTCCTACACCTTTCATGCTCAAGATCCCCTTGGGCCAGATCGCTATATTCTGGTATGCCAAGGCCTCGCGGTTCCAGCACCCGGGGGTCCCACGGACTGTGATTCTCTAGTACTGAACTTTGTCCCTTTTCTTAAACCACTCTTGCAACTCAAATAGCCAGCTTTCATGCATTTGCCGCATTCGCATATCATCCTTGGATATAGCTCATTTATTTCCGAGCGGTCCAAAATCAGTTTCGATTTTCGGAACACCTATTTATCATTCCGTTCCACTCCACTGCAAAATAGGTGTCCCGGAGGGGCATTTGTAGACACCGATTTTGGACCACCCTTTTGGTCATGAACCCAACCCATCATTAGCCCTTCATTACCAAAATCCCCTCATTTCAGCCATCTCAGCCCACTACCAGCTAGGCCCATTAACCAAATCCCGACTCTAGCCACTCTTTTCGTGGAAGGCCAGCCGGCCCGCCTTCCAACCCCTTCGAAGGCCACCCCCCGCCTTCCACCACCTTCGAAGGCCAGCCCCTTGTCTTCCACCTTTTAGCCAACTTTTTCACTTTTTACCACATTTCCGTGGAAGGCCAACCCCTTGCCTTCCACCTCCTTCGAAGGCCAGCCCTTGCCTTCTACCCCCTTCGAAGGCCACCCCCCGCCTTCCACCACCTTCGAAGGCCAGCTACCTCGCCTTCTACCGTTTTAGCCGCCTTTTTCACTTTTCACCATCTTTTCGTGGAAGGCCAGCTCCCTTGCCTTCCACCACCTTCGAAGGCCACCCCTTACCTTCCACCACCTTCGAAGGCCACCCCTCGCCTTCCACCCCCTTCGAAGGCCAGCCGGGCCGCCTTCCACCACAAGAATGGAAGGCATGTCACCTGGCCGTCCACTCCTTAACCACCCCCTTGACTCCGTCTTCCCCATGATCTCCTCTACTCGCCGTCCTCGTCCCCCACTACTCCGACCACTCCCCACTCCGGCGACTGCCGCGTCCACTACCTCCAACCCTTGACCACTCCCTATTGGTTGAAGGGTGATTTACGGGGATTTAGACCCCTGTTTTCTCCCCTTTTTTCCTTTGCCTATTTAAACCCCCCACATCCTCTCGAGCGGGGGGGTGAAAAAAGGATTTTCTGGGGTTAAGAGGTGGCTTCTTGGAGGGAAGGCTCAGAGAAGGCTGGCAAGCGGGCAAAGAGTCAGAAGGCTGTTTCAAGAGGAACGTCACTCCAAATGGGCTTGTCTTCCTAACCCTCTTTTACTTTTCACCTTTTTTACTTCATTGCATTTCCAATTTCCATCAATGCCGTAACATCCTCTCTCTTTCACTCTCTTTTACCTTCAACACATCATTTCACTCTTCACACACGAGCACTTATCTGCATGCATACATCCTAGGATGACTTAGCACCTTTTACCCCCAGAGGTTCCAAACAAAAATCGGGAGGTGGGTGGCCATAACATATGGTCACCTTCCCTCCCAAACACCCATCCGGTGCGTCTCCCTCTAATTTTAGTTAATTTTTATGTTTGCATGAACGGATCCTACATGTCACAGTTCTAATTGGGTTATTGTCTTTTCTTTGTCTGTCTTTTCTTTTCAGGGGCTCTTACCAGATCCTGCGCGCAGACTACCGAGCTCTCCTCCTCTGGCCGGCCGGAGGAAGAGAAGGAGGAACCAGCATCTTCCGCTCCCAGAAAACGCGATCACATCCCCACCATCCTGCGGAGCACAGGGACCGTAAGGTAATGCTCCTGGCGATCACATCCTTTATTTCTAACCCCCTTTAAATCGCCACAGTGCTAAGACGAACGGAGAGGAACCCTCGATTCCAAAGCCTCGCCGCCGCGGCGGGGGACGTTCCGGGCGCCTACACCCTTGTCCCATCCAGGACAAAACTGACCCATTCTCCAAGCCATGTACATAGCAGTTTAGGAATTAGGATAGCTTCCTCCATGTCTAGAAATTGTAGGGCCAAGCAAGTTCCTTCATTCTTAGTTCAGGAATTAGCAAATAGGTGCAAAGCTTTGAAAAAGTTGGATAAGTTTCTTCAGATAGGGGTCATCTCCGAACTATTGGAGTTAGTGAAAAACGAGTCTTGCAGTGATGGTCTGGGAGTATTTGAGCTTAGTGAAGAGGAAGAGGAGGATGACATGGCCGAGCCACTTGTCAATGGGACGAGACGGTTTGATGAACCTTCATCAGCCATCGACGAACCCACTAAAGAAGTCAACATTGGAACAAAAGAGGATCCGAAGATAGTGCTAATTAGTGCCCGTTTGAGTCCAGAAGAAGAAGGGTCCATAATAGCCGTGCTCCAAGAATACCGTGATGGGTTCGCTTGGTCATACGAAGATATGCCCGGATTAAACACAGAATTAGTGGAACATCGGCTAATCCTCAAGCCTGATGCTAAACCCATGAAACAAAAGTTGAGACGGCTACAACCGGAACTAGCACTTAAAGTAAAATAAGAGGTTGACAAATTACACAAGGCCAAGTTCATCCGGGTAGTTCTCTATCCTAAGTGGGTGGCTAATATCGTCCCTGTGGCAAAAAAGGATGGAAAGGTTAGAGTTTGCATAGACTTTCGCAACCTCAATCAAGCCTGCCCAAAGGATGATTTCCCACTACCTCATATAGACTTGCTAGTTGATAACACGGCTGGATTTGAGATGTTGTCCTTCATGGACGGTTTTTTGGGATATAATCAAATCCGACTAGCTGAAGAAGACCAGGAGAAAACATCTTTCATAACCCCATGGGGAACTTATTGCTACATGGTCATGCCATTTGGGCTTAAGAATGCTGGAGCCACCTACCAGAGGGCTATGATGGCAATCTTTCATGACATGATTCACATCGACATGGAGGTTTATGTGGATGATATCTTGGTGAAGTCCAAAACCAGGAAGGAACATGCTCAAATCCTTAGGGCTGTAATTCAGAGGTCAAGGGACCACCAACTGAAAATGAACCCAAAAAAGTGCGTATTTGGTGTTTCTTCTGGTAAATTGCTAGGGTTCATGGTGAGCAGAAGGGGGATTGAAGTTGATCCAGACAAAGTGAAGGTGATAGTGGAAATGCCCCCACCTAAGAATGTCAGGGATATAAAGGGTCTCATAGGCCGTTTGCAATTCATCAGACGGTTCATATCTCAACATTCTGTGAGATGTAAATCCTTTTATGATCTATTGAAAGGAGGGGCAAAGTTTATTTGGAGCGATAAGTGTCAAAAGGCCTTCGACGAATTGAAGAGCTATCTCCTCAATCCACCAGTCCTTATGACTCCTATCCCGGGGCGGCCTCTATTGCTATATGTCTCCACCACTGAAGAATCAGCTGGAGCAATATTGGCCCAACTTGACGACGAGAAGAAAGAAAGAGTAGTGTACTATCTTTCCAAGCTCTTCAACGATGCCGAAAAGCGATACACTGCCATGGAAAGGACATGTGCGGCCGTCGTCTGGGTAGTGCAGAAATTGAAGCACTACTTCCTCGCCCACGAGGTCAAACTCCTAGCAAGAATGGACCCGATCAAATATTTGCTAGAGCGGCCAGTTGTAACAGATAGGCTGGTGAGATAGCAGACCTTCTTGAACCAATTTGACATCACCTATGTAAATCAGAAGGCTGTGAAGGGGCAAGCAATTGCCGAACACCTAGCTCATCACCCACTGCCCACATTTTCACCCGTCAACGAGGAATTCCCGGATGAGGAGTTGGGTCTAATAGTGGATGATACTCCATCCTGGGTCCTTCATTTCGATGGGGCGCTTAATTCTCAAGGCAGTGGGATAGGAGTGGTCCTCGTATCTCCAGAAGGGGTAAGTATTCCGCACGCTTGCCAACTCTCCTTCTCAGTGACCAACAATGTCGCTGAATATGAGGCTCTATTGGCGTTGGTTCTTAACGTCTTGGAGTTGAGGATAATTGGAGACTCTCAACTAATCCTCTGCCAAACCGTGGGCAAGTACCAAACCCGGGATTCAAAATTGAAGCCATATCAGGAGTTAGTGAAGTCGCTAGCCAGGCATTTCAGAAGGATCACCTATGTACATGTGCCTAGGTCTCAGAATATCCTAGCAGATGCCCTGGCCTCCCTATCTTCAGCATTAGAGATTCCTGTCACCAAAGGTTCAGCCACCATCACTCTGCATAAGCAAGACTCGCCCTCCTTCCGGGACCCCTGGTTCCAACAATTCCTTCGCCCATCTGAGCACATCTCTACTATCACGGATGAACTCACCCCCGATTGATGGGAATCCGTGGTATTTTGATATCGTGAACTATCTCCGTGATGGGTCATTCCCATCTTATGCCACATCTTCTGACCGTAAGGCTATCCGCCATGCATCTCAACGATACCTTATCTTAGGCGGTCGCCTTTTCAAAAGATCCTTTAGCGGAGTGCTTCTTCGGTGTCTAGATGATGCCGAAATCCACCATGTCATAGAGGCAGCTCACGCTAGTGATTGTGGCGGTCATATTTTTGGTCGTGCCTTAGCTCAGAAGCTCCTCATGTCCAATTATTGGCCTTCAATGGAGGCTGATTGTTCCATATTTGTTCAGAGGTACTTGAAATGCCAGTTACATGCTAACAAGGTTCATGCACCTTCATCATCTCTCAAATCCGTCATTTCCCCGTGACCCTTCGCCATGTGGGCATTCGACGTTATAGGACCTTTGGAGGATCGATCAGGCGAAATAAAAAGGAAATCATTTATCTTAACTGCCACTGAATATTTCACTAAATGGGCTGAAGCGGAAGCATTTTCAGAAGTCAAAGCATCCACGGTGGTGAAGTTCATCAAGCGCAACATTCTCGTCAGGTTCGGGACACCGCGCGATCTCATCACCGACAATGGATCACAATTCATCTCCCAAGAGCTCCAAGACATGTGCAGTAAGTATGGCATTAATTTCCACCATTCTTCAGCTTACTACCCACAAGGAAATGGTCAGGCTGAAGCCACCAATAAAACTCTCATTCGAATCATCAAAAGAACTTGCAGATCACACAATTATTCAAACTGGCCGGATCGCCTAGTAGAAGCTCTTTGGGCGTACCGTACTTCTGTCCGAACCCCTACCAGACAAACACCTTATTCACTAACATTCAGAACAGATGTGGTACTTCCATATGAGATTCTCTTTCCTTCTCTAAGAGTGCAGTTGGACAATGGAATTAACGACGCTGAGCGTCGTAAGACCATGTTAATCCAACTGGAACTATTAGACGAAAAAAGAATGATGGCGGCAAACCATGCTCAAGTTTACATAAATAGGATCGCAAGATTCTACGCAAAGAAGGTTCTTGAAAGAAAGTTTGAAATTGGGGAAATGGTACTCAAAAGAAAAATGATCAAAATTCCTGGTCCCAGGAGCAAATTGCAAGAAAATTAGGAAGGTCCATTTGTAATCAAGGAGGCGTACTCAGGTAATGCATACCGCTTAATCAATGAAAAAGGAGAGGAGTTACCCCACCCATGGAATGGGGTGTATCTGAAGAAGTTTTATCCGTGAAAACACAAAAAATCAAAAATCAAAAATCTCAAAAAAATCGAATATCCAAAAAGCATCAAAAATATTTGTAGATATGTGCATACTTCAATGAAAATGACAAAAAAATCAAAAAAAGACACAAAATCCAACTATCTGGTGACTGCCATGTAACCCCCTGTTTAGGTCTAGTTGCATGATAGATTGGGTTAACATTAAGGTTTGGCTAAGACTTTGGTCCACCAGAACCTTGGACGTGTCTACTTTACTTTCATACGGATCCCTATGATCATCCTGAGATGCACACACTTACACGTTTTTTCAAAATAGAACCTTTTTAAAATGAGTTCAAAGTCTTTAGTATACTGTCAAAATGCAACCTTTGCTCTTCGTCTCTCGACCGATCAGGACAGTTGACACCCTTAAACGGTCGACCTCAGCAAATTGCGGTTCCTCCACAACCCGATAGATGTAACCTCTCAAAAGGGCCCAAAAATGAAATGTAAAGGACCAGAGCACGTGAAGAGGGCAGTGTCCCGGCAGGCGGAATATCAAATAACCTCGAAAAATGTCAAGAGCGGAAAAGAAATACAAAAAGAAAAGGGGGTTCAAGCAATCAGAAAAAAGCATGGTCGTGACCGTGCCTGGCCATGAAATGTACCAAAGGCCTGAAAAGTCAAAATAGGGGCATATAGGAGGTTAAAAGGGGTCCGTTTTGTCACAGCTCGTCTTTTTAACGGTTTTGTCAATCCTCCTGTGAGGTTTGTCTCAAAATTTCTTCACTTTTTCCCCCTCAAGGTTTTAGCACGAGATAGCTATCTAAAGACCGAACACCATTTTAAAATAGTTTGTTTTTCAAAAATCGTCACATGCTCACATGATCACAGGAGTCCAAAATGGGTGAAGAGTAATGTCAATGTTTCTGGTGAACTAATTTCTTAACCATAATCTCAATGAGTACTCTCGAAGACTTCGGGCTTAGGTCAATGCATGCGCGTCACCAATCGGTGCGACGGCGTCTGATTCCGGGTCAGCGTCGCGCGGTTGACCATTAGGGTTCCAAGGTGTTCCATCATATACCTTCTAGATTGTGAGGAAAGAGACCCGGGTCGGGCAAATCATTTACCTCGAAAACTTTTTGGGCAAGGTTGGTGGTCGGAAGCAGCTGGGAGCCTAAGCATGGCATGACGGTATTGTCATCAGTATGAGTCTTAACCGGTCAAGGTTAGTTTGAGGAGTCCAGAGGCCCAAATCAATCTAGATGCGTGCTTAGGATACCTGGGAAGTTGAGTGTGCATTTCCCTTTCATCATTCGACCAGGCTAAGTTTGGGCAGTCACCAGGTAGGTAGAATAAAAAAAAAAAAAACGTATTTTCATTCATCACACACCTCATTTGTTAATTTACTTGTCGCATTAGTTTCAATATTCTTCCATTTGTCTGGCCCCTTGACCCTATGCGAAGGATAGGGAAAAGGTAGTTGCTCTTTTTGGGCAAGGGGCCGAAAACAGATACTACTAACAGTTTCTCCAATGTTGTGCATGCAGGAATAACAGGTATGAACAGAAAGCAAAACAAGAAGTGCCTAGATATGAATAGTGAAATATGAAAGCATAACATAATAATCATACATCACGACACAGGGGCATACCCCTGCATCATCTCTCAATCCCTCTCCCTCTCAATCTCTCTTCCTTCCTTCCACGTCATCATCTCTCCTATCTCGAGAAGGGTGCCTCATCTAACTCTCAGCGTCATCCTCCCGAGCATGGCGTTGCCCCGACGCCAGTCGCATAGACCCCAATGAGCCAGCGGGTCGCAATGCTCTTCACGCATCCTCAGCTAGAAGGGAGTCAAGGTCTCTAAAGACAAAGCTCCCAGCAGGTGCCTGGCCAGCCGATGGGGCAGGAATGGGGGGACGAGCTCCTGGGCTCTGTGTGCCGGATCTCGTAGCTCGCTCTCGCCCCTTCTTCGGTCCCATAGGGTTCGGTACTTGAAATCAAGCTCCCGCACCTCTGTCTGCGACCTCGTCAGCTCCTCTCGTAAGCCAGCTATCTTACCCTCCCAGTACACATCTGGGTGGGATCCTTCTCTCGCCCTGGCCCGAGCTGTCCGCTCCTCTAAGACCTGGTCTCTCAATTGCTGATTGAGGCTCTCCAATTCTTGCGCCCTGGCTAAGGTGGTCTCCACCTCCTGGCGCTGCAAAGGAACTCAAGGTCAAACAAGCTCAATCATTATAACACAGGAGTAGAACAAGTCTCACCTGCTGTGCCAAATCCGCCTCTCAGGCCTCCGCACGACAGAGGGCGTCTTGCAGTCTCGCCTCCCAATCAGCAGGGGCAGTTGGCCCCTGGGATGATGAGCCCGCACCAGGATCCCCTCGCAGCCCGTGACGGGCTACCATCTCTCTCTGCATCACAAGGGTTTTTTTCACAAAGATAAGATGGACAATTCCACACCCGAATTTAGAAATCAGACTTCTCACCAATTCCCTAATCTGGTGAAGCAGGTCACTCGTCTGCAGAACCAGAATCTCATTCTGATTCTTTAGGACCTGCACGGCTTCAGTTTCAGGCATATGTTGTAGGAATATCACTAAGGTTAGTCCATGGAAAATTTAAGTGGAATAGACTGAAGGGTTTAAGTGACGTACCCGCCGCGCATCCAGAAACATTCGGTCTGAGTACCGCTGGGCATAATCCCCCATGTATCTGAAGCTGTTTCGCAGGGATTTATCCTCCTGCAGGGCATCCCCGGTGCGGTGCCACACTTCAATCTCAGCCCGCCTCACCACTCGCCAATCCTGACCAATAGCAGAAGATCGACGACGACCGCGGTTCATATCAGGATAGGTCGGATAGGCGAGTAGAGGCTGATGCCATCCCCATGTGCGGTAGGCCATCCGGACAAAGAGGCCGTCACAAATGTTCACGCACAGCAAGGGCACTTCCCGACGGAACTGAGAGAGGCTCTGGGACACCCATGGATGATCGGCCAGGTCCTCCTCTGCATATGGCATCCACACCACCTAAATGAAACAAAGGGTCAGACCTAATCATTTGTTCAGATGCACATATATTTCAAATCACTCACCATATGAGGAGGAAATGTGTCGAGCTGGGCGCGGATGTCCTCCACGCGATACATCACGGGGCGATAATCCCGAATCATTTCCCACCGCTCCATGAGTGGAGTCCATCCCTCACGGTCCGCAGAAACGGTCCCTCGGCCGATGGGGAAGCGGGTGTAACCCCAGATCTGCAAAGGACAACACAGTCAGTGCCAATCAACATAAGTGAGGACGGAGATCCACAACCAAGAGGATTACTTGAAGAAAAGGTGTGAATCCACCCAAGTTTCCAGAGCCTTGGCGGTAGCTCACCAGATGGGAGAAAAGGTGACCCAACATCGCAGCTCCCTACGCCATCTTCTTCGCCGCTTGAAGGTCCTCCAACAGCGGCAGGTACTTCAGGTTGACTCTGTCCGAGGCTGTAGCAAATAGCAGCCTACCGAAGAGGAACAAGAGAAAGATCCGTAGATGCTCGTCATCTAAGCGGCCATCCAAGTCCAAGAGCGCCTCCACTCTCTCGGCAAAAGCCTCCAGAGTCTCGCTCGGCATCCGCCGTACCCGGCTCAACCCCACAGACCGGGCGAAATGTCCGAGGGGTATGTGAGATAGCGTTCCTTGGACCCGGTAATACCCCTCGCCCAGGAGTCGATCTGATAGCTACCTGTAATCCTTGAGCTCGGGACCCACTACCATATCACCAATAACCGGCAAGCCGGTCAAGAAGGAGACGTCCTCCAGTGTGGGCAGCATGTGTCCCCACGGCATGATGAAGGCCCTGCATCTGTCATCCCAGCGCTCCCGCAGAGCCACTAAGAAGGGCGCGTCCACCATGAACGGTCGGATCCGGAACAGCGGCCCGAACCCAAATGCGTCCACTTGGAAAAGGAGCCGATCGGGCAGCGGGTGGTACCAGGCCCAGACCAACTCCCACGAAACTCGGCCTCGAACTCTCTGTGGACCTTGAAAATCCCAACATGATTAAAAGTCAGGGGCATGTTCATAAAAAAATAATTTTGAGGCAGTTGTCCCCACCCTGACGGACGGCAGGGCCCTGCGCCGCCCACACGGACGGACGGCAGGGCCCTCCGCCGTCCGCCTGGGCGGACGTCGGGGCAGGCCGCCGTCCGCCCGGACGGGCGGCGGCCCGCCCTCTGCTCGGACGGGCGGCGGGGCAGCCCGCCGTCCGCCCGGACGGGCGGCCCCGCCGTTCATACGGGCGGACGGCGGCGCCGCCCGCCGTCCGCACGGACAGGCGGCGGCACCACCTGCTGTCCACTACACCGGTCACCTGCGGTTCCAAAAAAGAAAGAACAGACCAGGACTCACCTTCTTCTTCTTCGGGGGCACCTCTCCGTTGCCACCACCTTCCCCATTACCCTCTCCTTCCCCTTCTTCTTCCTCTCCATCAGCTCTGTCTTCTTCCTCTTCATCTTCCTCCGTTGCCGCCGTCCTCCCTTCTTCTTCTTCTTCCTCTCCGGCGTAAAGCGGCTCCTCGCCGCCGCCGCCGCCAACATCCTCCTCGCCGCCGCCGACGCCGACGTCCACCTCGTCGCCGCTGCCGCCGACGCCTACCTCACCGCCGCCGTCCGCCTCGCCGCCCCCGCCACTAGAGCTTGCTCCATCGCCGCCGCCGGTCCTCCTCCTCCTAAGGGAGCGGGGAAGCCAAACTCGTGTCATGGAAAGAGTGGGGGGAAAAATTGGAATCGGAGAAGGAAGAGGAAGAAAGGGATTAGGGTGGAGAACAAGAGGGCCCAGGACTCCTTAAAGCCTTCCGGCTAGCCGGATGGCCAGCGGCCTGGCCGTCCTCCCGCGTGGACGGCTAGAGGTCTGGCCGTCCTCCCGCGTGGACGGCCAGACGTGTGGCCGTCCGACGCATCCGCCAACATGGAAACATCTTTGGAGGGGAATTTTCAGGAAAATAAAATTTGCACTATTTACTAAAATTTCAATGGATACATTATTCCAGTGCTCTACGGCCCATGAAAAAGGCACAAATAGCAGGACGTACATGGGTTAAATAGTTCACATATCTTTTGACTTCCTCTGAAGTCTCTGGTACATCAAGACGAGCTTTTGTGAATATGGAGTGACGACGCCATGCACGTCGGAATCGCTCTATCGCTTGTGCTTCTCTCGCATACCCTGTATGTCTCGGCACGATCAGTGTGTCATGCAAAGCAGGGAGCGGTACCTGTCTAGGAACTCCGATCTGGAGATGGCAACGATGTCCTTGGTACACAGTTAACTCGTCAGGGCCAATTAGCCACAACTCACGCTCACGAGAAGCCCTTGTGGTGAACTCCATATCTCGAAGGATCATCAGGACAAAGATAAAATTTTCCACGGGCAGAAAGTTCAGGTAATCAGGCCAATTGTCCCTCGTCTTGAGATGAGCCGTGAGACACCTGACTTGATCTTCGGGACCAAGAAGCGAGCGTGCAGGATACCATGCGCTATGTTGAAAAATCCAGGAGGCGGAAGTTACTTTTTCATCAAAATCAAAGGATAAATGCATCTCCATCCACAATTGTAAGGTGAACAAGCTTCCCCTCACAGATCGTCCCATGCTCATGTGGCTAAGCCCTCCATACATATGTGACAAGATCACCGGGGCAAGAGAATGGCCTCTCCACAACAAGCTCAGCACGCTCACATACTCCCTCTCTAGCATAGAGCCTGTAGTGGGAAACCATAAGACTCCCCCAAGAACTAGGCATAAGCCTTGCATCAGCCTCTCAGATTCGACCGTCTTGCGCTTAATCTCTCGGATCAACCAGTACGCAAGGCGATCGACGAGGATTCCTCGACTGTTAGTCATGCGGCATACCTCCCATTTGTCCTGCACAATATCAACAAAGATCTCCTCCCATGCAGGAAAACCAGAGGGATCACCGGTGGCTAGGCCCTCCCAACCATAGAAGGTTTCTACCTCCTCCAGCAAAAATGTTGCCTCGAACTCTCGGAACACGAACGTGTGCGTCTCCGGATGCCACAGTTCGAGCAGTGCACCCAGCCCCTCCCAGTGCCAGTGGATGAAAGCGAACCACTTTGCAAACACAATGGAACGGGTCAAATTCCACCGATGCATATATACCCTCATGCCTAGGGTAATCACGTCCAGCAGGGCCGCAAGCTATGCATACTTGCGAGTATGCCTAGCGTCAGGGAATTTGGGAAGAGGCTGGAGGACAACCAAAAGTCAAGAAAGAGAGGAGAGAGCCAAGGTGGACAACATAAAGGTTTGAGCATACCTGTCCATGGGCCACTAAGTTGCTGAGGTGGCCTTCCACATCGGATAGAACCTGAGGTTCCCTAGCAGTAGCGCGAGCAGAAGGTTAAGCCATCTTTCCATAGAAAGCTTGAGTTTTGGAAGAAAGCCCCGCGACAACCCTCCCCTTTTAAGGCCACGAGATAACTACAAACTTCCCCACTTTCCCACGTCCCATAAGAGACGGAAGGGCATGCATATCCTTTTCCTTTCTTATGGACGGCATACCCCATGGCCTTCCACCACTCCATGGACGGCACATCCTTTGGCCTTCCACCTTTTCCTAGAAGGCATGCTAGTTGGCCTTCCACCTTTTCGTAGAAGGCATGCTAGTTGGCTTTATACCACTTTAGAAAAAGCTCATCTACGAGAGAAGGCATATGGCCCTTCTCCCCTCCCTACTTTGAGGAGGTAACTTCACCCCAGGGTCAAGAGAACACTTTGCTCAATATCAACAAATTAATGGTTCTTCCTGGAATTCGAGTCGAAGCCATATCGGATTGGCATTCTACCATTAGAATAGCCATATCTTCCATATCGGCTTCAACTCGAAACTAACCATTTGCTTCTCATCCTCCCGCAGTTTAATGCTTAAAGTTGTGATCATTGAATATGTGAACGTTGCTAATGTGTGTTTTTGCAGCTGCAAAAAATCTGAGGCAAGTAGGATTGAAGATACAGGAGGATAATAACTTTGGGCGTATAGACTCTAAGTTCCTCTTTAAACAAAACAATGAGGAGCCTATACTCTCCAAGTTATTCGATTGGCCAACAAATCCCTCCTGTTTGCATTAGGAATTTGTTTCCTAAATTTTAAACCAGCATACATTGCATAAGCATCATCCACCATTCCCGCCCTGGGGGCAATGACCATAGTATATCACTCTGCTTAATCCATTGGTGATCTGTGGGTCTGATAATTGTTCGTCTGTTAACTCTTCGAATTGCAAGACCTTATCCTTTTTCCAATACGTGTGCTTGAGATTCTCTCACTTGGCGATCACATGATGCGCCAGACCACCGCGCGCCAGTTGTGTCGAGAGTTCTTCAAGTCACACTCCTACACCCTTCATGCTTGAGATCCCCTTGGGCCAGATCGTTGCATCCTGGTGCGCCAAGGCCTCGCGGTTCCAGCACCCGAGGGTCCCACGGATTGTGATTCTCTAGTCTGAATTTGGTTCCTCTTCTCAGTCACCTTTGCAATTCGAATAGTTGGCTTTCATGCATTTGTCGCGCTCTCATACCACCTTTGGATTCAGCTCATCCCTTCTTGGGCCATCCAAAATCAGTTTTGATTTCCGGAGCACCTATTTGTCATTCCATTCCACTCCACTGCAAAACAGGTGTCCCGGAGGGGCATTTGTAGACACCGATTTTGGACCACCCTTTTGGTCATGAACTCCATCCATCATTAGCTCATCATCACCAAAATCCCTCATCTTAGCCATCTCAGCCCACTAATAACTAGACCCATTAACCAAATCCCGACTCTAGCCACCTTTTTGTGGAAGGCCAGCCAGCCCGCCTTCCACCACCCTTCGAAGGCCAACCAATCCGCCTTCCACCTCCCATCGAAGGCCAGCCGGCCCGCCTTTCACCATCCTTCGAAGGCCAGCCGGCCCGCCTTCCACCACCCTTCGAAGGCCAGCCAGTCCGCCTTCCACCACCCTTCGAAGGCCAGCCGGCCCGCCTTCCACCACCCTTCGAAGGCCACCCCTTGCCTTCCACCACCCTTCGAAGTCCACCCCTTGCCTTCCACCCCCTTCGAAGGCCAACCGGGCCGCCTTCCACCTCTCCGTGGAAGGCCAGCTACCTGGCCTTCTACGGGATTGGAAGGCATGTTGGCTGGCCGTCCACTCCCCTAACTACCACCTTGACCTCGTCTTCCCCACGATCTCCTCTACTCGCGGCCCTCACCTCCACTACTATGATCACTCCCCACTCTGGCGACTGCCGCGCGCACCACCTCCGATCCTTGACCACTTCCCATTGGCTCTAGGAAGATTTACGGGGATTTAGACCCATGTTTTCTCCTATTTTCCCTTCACCTATTTAAACCCCCCATATCCTCTCGAGCAAGGGGGTTAAGGGGGTGGATTTTGGAGGGAAGGCTAGGAGGAGGAAGGCTCAGACAAGGCTGGCAAGTGAGTCTGCTTTGAAGAGTCGAGCGGACACAGAGTCAGAAAGCTTCAGGAGGAGCTTCAAGACGAATCCTCTGCACTCCAAAATGGGCTTGTCTTCTTAACCCTCTTTATTTTTTTCCTATTCACCTCATTGCATTCTCACTTTCCATCTCCTCCGTAACAATTCTCTCTCTCACTCTTCTGTCCACTTTTAACACATCACCTCACTTTTCACACACGAGCACCTATCTACATGCATGCATCTTAGAATGACCTAGCAATTCTTATTTACCCTCAGAGCTTTCTAACAAAAAACGGGAGGTGGGTGGCCATAACATATGGTCACCTTCCCTCCTCACCACTCATCCGGTGCGTCTCCCTCCGATTTTAATTAGTTTCTTGTATCTTCATGGATAGATTCTGCATATTATAGTTCTAATCGGGTCGTTTTCTGTCTTGTCTTTTCTTTTCAGGGATCCTTACCACATTTCCGCGTGCAGACTGCCGGGCTCTCCTCCTCTGGCCGGCCGGAGGAAGAGAAGGAGAAACCAGCATTTCCCGCTCCCTCAGAACGCAATCACCTCTTACACTCCTGCGGAGCACAGGGACCGAAAGGTAATGCTCCTGGCGATCACACCTTAACTTCTAACCCCCTTTAAATCGCCACAGTGCTAAGACGAATGGAGAACCCCTCGGTCGAAGCCCGTAGCAGCGGCGGGGGACGTTCCGAGCGCCTACAGCTGGTTGTGGGTTCCGTGGTAAAATGATTTCAGAATTGTGCATGTTATATTTCGATTGCATGTTTTTTATATCGAAATTTAGGAATTGTGTTTACTGCTTTACTTGCTTAAATAATCTATACTTGTGTTGCTGCACTTGTGGGTGCGTGAGTGGGCGGTGGGGATCGAAGGATCCCTATGGAGTCTTTTCGATGAGACTCATCCCTGTGGTTTTCAGGTGACCAAGCAGGCATAGCGAGGAGAGTGTTGTCTTGGGTTGCACGCCAGTAGCCACTGTTCCGGGGTATGCCCCGATGTAGTTGTTATTTTATTTTCTGGCCTGTATGCTTAATTATTTCTTTTCAGTTGGAGTATGTAATTATTTGCCGAGTCGAGTTGCATTGTAATAATTTTTAATTCTTGCACTTCCTTTTCAATTCAATGCGATGTGAATGTTTAACTTAGTTTATTATTTATTTTTCAGACTTATCTAGATCCGGGTTTGGCTCCAAATTAATGATTCGGTACCCATTTAGTAATCGGATCCCCGATTATAGGGTGGCGGGTCGTTACATGGTTAGCTTAGCACCCAGCCGAGCATTCACATCCAGGAGGGCGTCGATGTTTCCCTCAAAGTCCCTCTTGACCAAGGCAACTTTGCCTGTGGCCAGGTGGTCGGCGACTTCATCCACATTCCGCAACCTCTCTTGGACGCGAGCGTATCGGCGAAGAAGAGCCCCGGAGATGGCTGCGGTCTGACAAAAAAGAGCAGAACAAATTAAGAAAATAGAAGGAAACCAAGCTAAAAGAAGCTGAGCCAGAAATTCCTACATGGACCGCATAGCGCACGCACTGCGCCGTAAGACCCTCGGTGGAGAGGGTTATGTTGGGATTTCTCGGTTTCTCCGGATCGCTCATGCAGCGGAAAACAAAAATATTAACAGCGATCCGTTCCTGTTTCGAAATCTAAAATACAAGATAATCAGATTATCTTTTCTCACCGTGTGCGGATTCGAATCCGCAGCCGTTCGGTTCCGTCGGTGCGACACCGCAAGCCGCGCAAGCGCCTGGCCTCTAGCGAAGTCCACGCGATCCTCCCCGCGACGGATATCCTCGAGTTCCTCGTTCTTCGCAGCCCACGAAGCCTCCGTTGTTCGCCGCAATGATCGCCGAAACGCGCGGACGATTTCCCGTCGAACGGGATTCGGAGAAGCGGCGGAGCAGATCTGGATCTGCCTGGACGCCAGAGAAAGACAGAAACTGAGGAGGGGCGGCTAGGGTTAGCAGCAGCTTGGCCTGCTCAGCCCGTTCGCTATGTTTTATACTAACCGCGCGGTTTTTCATAAAAAACCACGGTTTGTATAAAACCCACTTATTTATCCATCGCCTTGAGAATCATTTGCGTGTGACCCACTAGGCCCAAGTACCAGTCCAGTTAATGGCCCAACAAGCCCAGTGACTCCTCACTGGCTTTATTAATTAATTAATAACCCTTTATTAATCAATTAATCAATCGAATTGATGTCACACATCGAATTCGATCGGGCCTCCGATCACGTTGGGTGCCAAGCAACACCGCGTGAACCCGGAAGGTATTTGGGGTTAAGTAACCCACTCTTGGAACCTTTCCGCCGACAGTTACCGCGTGGATATAATCATTCATTCGTACAATGCTCTCGAGTCAACTCAGGGTATGGCGAGCTGTCAAACCCTAACCGGTCAACTCACTTGGATTGGATTCCGCTGATGAATATCGGAAAACTCCTTTCCCGATATTATCATCTGCCCTGGCCAGGGACTTTCGCGCATCCTTCCTAGAGCATTCTCTCTCTAAGTACCGAGAGCGAATAATTCCTTATTGATACACAATTCCCTTCGACGGTATTCCACTGTATCCAATCCTTGGCATATTAGAATCCCATGACTAGAGATTTGTAAACCAAGGTCAAAGCACAGAAGTTCACCGACAAGGTGTCCTTGGTGTCTCATGTCCGAGGACCATCCACGCAACTGCGACAATAGAATCAAGCTGGTTGACAGTGAGGTACAATACCATCCAGCGATTCAGTCGGATCAGTTCAGTGAACTCATTCTCCAATGAGCACCTACAGATTCGCCTTAGTGTCTCCACACAAATGACTTATGAGATCAGTCACCCTCATCATATGAGCAGGAGTAATCTGTACTAGTCTAACCGGATATCTGATGTCCTTCTCGGATATCCTCCGACTAGGAACAATTAAGAATATGTGTGTTTAAGTGATCAGTCTCATTAGTATGATCTCATCATAATCTGATCACCACGGCACATATTCACGGACTTCATTATGAAACGATAATTAATGCGATTTACACATAATGAATATTATGCCATTTTATTAATAAATTGAACGAGATTTACATAGTCAGATTGGCTTGTAGGCCACCTAAACTAACAATCTCCCACTTGGACTAAAGCCAATCACCTTTATACAATAAGCCCATAGACTCTAGGTGACGCTCAAACACAATTTGAGCCAACGGCTTTGTCAGTGGATCTGCTACATTGTCGACAGATGGAACTCTTTCCACTACTACATCTCCTCTGGATATGATCTCTCTGATAAGGTGAAAGCGCCTTCGAATATGCTTCGATTTATGATGAGACCGCGGCTCTTTCGCTTGCGCAATGGCTCCATTGTTGTTGCACAGCAGTGGAACAGGCTCAGAGATGCTGGGAACTACGCCGAGGTCGGTGATGAATTTCTTCAACCACACTGCTTCCTTGGCGGCTTCAGCTGCAGCGATGTACTCAGCTTCAATCGTCGAATCTGCAGTGGTTACTTGCTTGGAACTCTTCCAGCACACTGCCCCACCGTTCAAAGTAAACACGAATCCAGATGTTGACTTGCTATCATCTGGATCTGACTGGAAACTCGAGTCAGTAAAGCCTCACTGTTTCAAGTCACCTCCTCCATAGACAAGAAACATATCCTTAGTTCTTCTCAATTACTTAAGGATGTATTTCACTGCCTTCCAGTGCTCTTCGCCTGGATCAGCCTGAAATCTGCTCGTAACACTTAGAGCAAATGCAACATCAGGCCCTGTACATAGCATAGCATACATGATAGATCCTATGGCAGAGGCATAGGGTATTCTATCTATGAATGCCCTCTCATCAGGAGTCTTAGGAGACTGCTTCTTTGAGAGATTAATTCCATGTCTCATCGGTATGAAACCTCTTTTGGAATTTTCCATGCCAAACCTTTTGACTATGGTATCTATGTACAAGGATTGGGTCATTCCAAGCATCCTCTTTGATCTATCTCTATAGATCCATATTCCTAATACGTAGGATGGTTCTCCCAAATCCTTCATGGAGAAGTTTTTCGACAGCCAGATCTTTACTGATGACATCATAGCTACATCATTCCCAATGAGTAGTATGTCATCTACGTAAAGAACTAGAAAAGTGACTGCACTCCCACTGGTCTTCTTGTACACACAAGGCTCATCTTCATTCTTAATGAAGTCATAAGACTTGACTGCCTCGTCAAATCTTATGTTCCAGCTCCGGGAAGCCTGCTTCAGTCCATAAATAGACCTCTGAAGCTTGCACACTTTATCTGAAGATTCTTTGGATGTGAAACCTTCAGGTTGTATCATATACACCTCTTCCTCAAGGTTACCATTGAGGAAGGAAGTCTTCACATTCATCTGCCAAATTTCATAATCAAAATGTGCAGCAATGGCGAGCAGAACTCTGATCGACTTTATCATGGCAACTGGTGAGAAAGTCTCGTCATAGTCAATTCCTTGCCTTTGACGATATCCCTTTGCCACCAACCTTGCCTTATAAGTGTCGATCCGTCCATCAGCACCGATCTTTCTCTTAAAGATCCACTTGCAACCGATGGGTACAATACCCTCGGGCAAGTCCTCCAAGTTCCAAACTTGGTTGGTGTACATGGACTGGATTTCTGAGTTCATGGCTTCTCGTCATTTCCCGGCTTCTGGGCCTTCTATGGCCTCCTGGTAGGTTTTAGGATCATCATCCTCATTATATTGTACCTTAGACTCACCTTCAGCGATATGTCCCACATATCGTTCGGGTAGTCTAGGTACTCTACCAGATCTACGAGCCTCATCTGTGTGTACCTGAACTGATTCAGGAACTGATATCTCATCTGATGATAATGTAGTTGTTTGGGGTTCTGGAACCTCTTCTAGTACTATTTTACTCCCACTGTTCTCCTGGATAAGGTATTCTTCTTCCAAGAAGACACCTTTCCTGGCGACAAACACCTTTTGTTCACCAGGATGGTAAAAATAGTATCCAAAGGTTTCCTTTGGATATCCCACAAACCTACATTTATCAGTTCGTGATTCCAGCTTGTCTGGATCATGCCTCTTTACATGAGCAGGACAACCCCAGACTTTAACATGTTTAAATTCTGGTTTCCCGCCTTTCCATATCTCATATCGAGTAGAGGCTACAGACTTGCTGGGTACTCTGTTCAGTAGGTATGCTGCTGACTCTAGAGCATACCCCCAGAGGGACACTGGTAATCCTGAAAAGCTCATCATGGATCTCACCATGTCCAACAAGGTGCGATTCCTCCTTTCTGATATACCATTCATCTGTGGTGTATATGGAGGGGTCAGCTGAGAAAGGATACCATTATCCTTTAAGAATTGTGTGAAGTTAGTACTCAAGTATTCTCCTCCTCGATCTGATCGAAGAGTTTTAATACTCTTTCCTAACTGCTTCTCCACCTCATTCTTGAACTCCTTGAACTTCTCAAATGCTTCCGACTTGTACTTCATTAAGTACACATAGCCGAATCTTGAGAAATCATCGGTGAACGTGATGAAGTAAGAAAAGCCACCTTTGGTTTAGGTGGACATTGGACCACATACATCTGAATGTATTATTTCCAGAATATCCTTGGCACGTTCTCCATGTCCAACAAATGGAGATTTTGCCATCTTTCCCATAAGGCAGGATTCGCATGTTACAAACGATTCATAATCGAATGCAGTTAAGTAACCATGCTTGTGCAACTTTTGCAACCTGCTTTCGCCAATGTGCCCAAGTCTACAATGCCACATGTAGGCTTGGTTCACACAATTCTTGCTCTTCTTAAGAGCATTATCAATTTGAAGATTGTAATAAGAAACATCTAATAGATATAGATCGTTAACTAAAGATGCAGAAGCTATTGATTTATTACTATAATAAATCGAACAACTTCTATTCTCAATAGTCAACCTATATTCTATCTTGTCCAAACAAGATATTGATATGATGTTCTTTATTATGCTAGGAACATAATAACAATCTTCCAATAGTAAGGTGTCTCCCAATGGAAGCCTGAGGTTTGCTGTCCCAACAGCAATCGCCGCAACTTTTGCGCTATTTCCTAGCCTCAATTCCACCTCACCTTGCCTCAGCTTGCGCTTACTTGTCAGCATCTGCACATCATGGCAGATATGAGAAGCACATCCAGTATCCAATACCCAAGATGTGGAATCTCTAACTGATAAGTTGATATCTATCATATAGATATCTGAAGCTTCAGACAGCTTCACTCTTCTATGAGCTTTATCATTAAGGAACTCCTTGCAGTTCCTCTTCCAGTGACCATACTGCTTATAGTAGAAGCAGTCACCCTTCACTACTCTTTTGCCTTTGTCCTTCGATCTTTTATCGTTAGCTATCATCTCTGCTTCAGGGGCATCCAATGCCGATTCAGTAGGAGGATCAACTCCAGGGACAAAGTCAATATGCTCAGATCTGAAGACATTCTTCAGGTTTCTGAACCAATCCGAGTAGATCAGGTAAGTCAAAAGGGCATCAAGTATGCCACGGAGTGGGTTATTCGACGACATAATTCCCTACAGGAGATAAGTAAAATCTACTTAGTAGATGTTCAATTATTGAAATTTAAAACAAGACATGGTTTTTTGTTCAAGTTTAACTCCCACTAATTTTCGACGGACTGTATAACCCTCAGTTATACAGAACGGGAGACGCCGACAGTCTCCTAGTGGGGATCAGAATCTCAATGACTTGTACTACAGCCTTGTGGATAGCAGAACAAACTGTAATACAATCAGAGAGCACCCAACTCATGGGACTTGCAACTCCTTGCAATATCTGATCATAGCTTCGGTCCCCAGAGATTTAATGGCCTTGTGGATAGCACAACAAACCACTAATTCTGGTCTAAGCTAACCATCATTACGCGACAAGCATAGATTTGCATGCAGCCCTTGTGGATAGCACAACAAAGCTACATGGTTCCTCTACCCCGATCTATAGGCATCTAATGCCATAGCCATAGTCTCTCCTCCCAATTAAGCAGGCCTTGTGGATAGCACAACAAACCTGCCTAAAGTGATTCGAATCCTATGACTATAACAATGGTGGACCACGCGGTAAGTTCTTAACTACTCACGTTACGGCTTAGAGTTTATCTGAGGGTATTTAGATAACATTTATCTTGGTCTCTCCTAGGTGATAGTATAAATATATCGTATATATTTACTAAATACTATAACCTACTTTGATTCATAATCAAAAAGAAATCAATGCATCTCATACATGTCATTAGTGTGGTCATGGATAGCACAGTGGGTTTGACTGGAGCTAACAGTACAAAGCACACACAATCTAATCATAACATTTACATTAGACATCCTGCAATCACATAGGCAAGAGATCTCCATCTTTTCGCCTTCCTGGTTGCAGCTGTGGATCGTCCTCGCTCCTTCCTCGGTTGCCTCGATCATATTACATTAATTCTAGAATTACAAGTAAATTGAAGAAGGCCTTATGGCGAGTACAAGAGAGAGAGGGAGGTAGAAATACATCGGAGTATGAGAGAGAGAGGTGCGCAGACCTCTATTTATTAACAATTAATAAAATCATACATCCACGATCCACACAATCCATTCATCACATGAATAAAAAATTAAGTGCATATCTATGACCACGGTGTGTTTTAAACATTCCACATAAGATTCAGCACATTACATGGCTAAAACAAATGAGTTTTCAAAATAAATAAGTTTTGGCTTTCAGAAAGCTGGGATCCAATCAAAATTAGTGTTTGAATTTCGAAAAACTCATTTTATTAAGTTAACATGCAATTAAATCTAAATTTAAAAGCATTAAACACACATCACATACGCACACACTCCGAATTAATAATTCCATATTATTCCATGCAAATTAGAACATTTCTAATAATCTAACACTTAGATTAAACCCCATTAACAATCTAACAATTAGATTATTTAAAGACTAATCTAACTCTTAGATTAATCCAACTAAGTTAATTAATAATTTAACACTTAAATTATTAATTAACTCTAATTATTAATTAACTACTAATCTAACTCTTAGATTAGTTAATTTAAAATTAATTATTAACTTAACACTTAAATTAATAATCAACTTTAATTAATTAATAATTACTAATCTAACAATTAGATTATAAGATTAATGTTAATTATTAATTTAACCCTTAAATTAATAACTAACAATTAATCATTAAAGACTACTAATTTAACATTTAAATTAGTCATTTAAGTTAATTATTAATTTAACTATTAAATTAATAACTTAAATATTTAATTAACAATTAGTGGAATTAATAATCTAACATTTAGATTAATAATCATTAACCTCTAATTTAAACTCTTAAATTAGTTAGTTATGGTTAAATCATTAAATTAACACTTAAGTTAATAATTAACCATAATTAGTTAAGAACTAATAGTTAATTAAACTGATTCAAAATCATTAATTAAAAAGCCCAATTTAAATTTCAAAACAATTTTGAAATCAATTAAAATTAAAAACAAAATTTAATTCAATTTTAAATGGGCATATGGGGTTTGAAATGGGGTTTAAGGCATTTATAGAATGGGCCCAGCCCATTCATGAACTGGCTCGAGCCACAGGGGAGCCTGGGTTTGGCCAGCCTGAGCCAGGGTCCCTGGGCTTGAGCCAGGGCTCGGCCCCTTGGGCCCAGGGGCCCTGGCTCGCCCAGCCGGCCGGTCCGGCTGCCTTGGACCGGCTCGGGCCGGATCCCCCCCCCACCTGCAACCCGACGCACCTCCAGATCTGCAGAACCCTAGCCGGCGGCAGCGGGGCTCGTGCAGCGGCGGCGCCGCCCAGCGGCAGGGCCCCCGGCGTCGGCCAGTGACACCTCCGTCGCCGGAGGGATCTCCGGCGCCGGCATGCCCTCCGGTGGGCTTCTCAAAGAGCTGCAGATCAAGTCCTTTAAACACCAAAAATTGGTTTTTCACATCTTGAGGAAGGGGGAAAAATTCCGGCTGCCTCCATTGGCCTCTCTGTTGCTTGCCAAGAACCAAGGGAAGACCGGAGACATTCCCCGATAGATCTAGATCTGGGTTTGTCCATCCCAATGTTTGGGATGCCGGAATGAAGCCACTGCAAGCCCCAATCTTCATCGCATGAAGAACCCCGAAAAAACACCCCAATCAAATATCGAAAATTGCAGAAACATAATCTGATTATGAGTGTTCATCTCATGAACACAGATCCTGCAAAAATCGACTTTTAAGCATGGAATTAAATCATGAAAATTTAATTTCGGAGACCGAAACGGGACGAGAAACAGTGGAACCTGGCTCTGATACCACTGTTGGGATTTCTCGGTTTCTCCGGATCGCTCACGCAGCGAAAAACAAAAATATTAACAGCGATCCGTTCCTGTTTCGAAATCTAAAATACAAGATAATCGGATTATCTTTTCTCACCGTGTGCGGATTCGAATCCGCAGCCGTTCGGTTCCGTCGGTGCGACACCGCAAGCCGCGCAAGCGCCCGGCCTCTAGCGAAGTCCACGCGATCCTCCCCGCGACGGATATCCTCGAGTTCCTCGTTCTTTGCAGCCCACGAAGCCTCCGTTGTTCGCTGCAATGATCGCCGCAACCCGCGGATGATTTCCCGTCGAACAGGATTCAGAGAAGCGGCGGAGCAGATCTGGATCTGCCTGGACGCCAGAGAAAGACAAAAACTGAGGAGGGGCGGCTAGGGTTAGCAGCAGCTTGGCCTGCTCAGCCCGCTCGCTATGTTTTATACTAACCGCGCGGTTTTTCATAAAAACCCCGGTTTGTATAAAACCCACTTATTTATCCATCGCCTTGAGAATCATTTGCGTGTGACCCTCTAAGCCCAAGTACCAGTCCAGTTAATGGCCCAACAAGCCCAGTAACTCCTCACTGGCTTTATTAATTAATTAATAACCCTTTATTAATCAATTAATCAATCGAATTGATGTTGCACATCGAATTCGACCGGGCCTCCGATCACGTTGGGTGCCAAGCAACACCGCGTGAACCCGGAAGGTATTTGAGGTTAAGTAACCCACTCTTGGAACCTTTCAGCCGACAGTTACCGCGTGGATATAATCCTTCATTCGTACAATGCTCTCAAGTCAACTCAGGGTATGGCGAGCTGTCAAACCCTAACCGGTCAACTCACTTGGATTGGATTCCGCTGATGAATATCGGAAAACTCCTTTCCCGATATTATCGTCCGCCCTGGCCAGGGACTTTCGCGCATCCTTCCTAGAGCATTCTCTCTCTAAGTACCGAGAGCGAATGATTCCTTATTGACACACAATTCCCTTCGACGGTATTCCACTGTACCCAATCCTTGGCGTATTAGAATCCCATGACTAGAGATTCGTAAACCAAGGTCAAAGCACAGAAGTCCACCGACAAGGTGTCCTTGGTGCCTCAGGTCCGAAGACCATCCACGCAACTGCGACAATAGAATCAAGCTGGTTGACAGTGAGGTACAATACCATCTGTAAGGATCGAGACTTTCGGATCCGGTTTTCGGGTCGGACCCTGCAGTTCTGGCCCTAGTGGGGTCTGGGGCTCTGTGATGTTTCGCGTCGAGCCCGCTCGACGCCGTTTGAACGGCGTCCACCATTGCAGACGCATTTTAGGTTCTGCCACGTAGGTGCCACGTGGGCTGGCTTCGGGCCGCGAGAGTACGGCCCTGTCACGTCGTCTGAACGGCGTCTGCGTGGGACGACGCCTTTCGGACTGCGACTCTGGGTGTGTCAGAGTACGGCCTTGACAAGTTGTCTGAACGGCGTCTGTGTAGGACGACGCGTTTCAAACTTTTGTCAGAGCGGCCGTCACGTCACCTGATAGGCGTCCGTGGATGTCGACGCGTTTTAGCCAGTCTCTGGTTAACCCCGCGAGCCCTCCTTCTTTCCCTCATTTTCACCTTCTCTCTTTCTCTCCTTCCCCTCCGGCGATCCCGACGGCAATTCCTTCTCTTCCCTCTTTTCCTCCCCCCATTTCATCTCTCCCTCCACTCCATCCTCTACCTAGCTCCTACCACTACCACCTCCACTTCCACTGCGGCGTTCTACTCTCCGGACGGCGGCCGACGTCACGGTGGAGCAAGGACGACCACGGCGGTACCGGCGGCGGCGTGGGGCGAGAAGGGTGGACGGCTTGAAGCTTGGAGGAGTTCGAGTGTCCGGTAGGGTGACGGTTCCCACAGCATCGTGTTTAAGCTATGTTTTCCCCCGTCTATGCATGTTGTAGATCTTTGGTTTTGGGGGGTAGAATGAGCATGTTTAGGAGTTCTTTTGATGATATGGGGGATTTTCTATAAATGTGATTTCCTATGGATTGTATTGCCCCTCTTTCTCCTCCGTTTTTGGGTAATTTTGGGGTTGTTTGGGTTGAAAAAGGGAGCCCTCGGGCTCATGGCAACTCTGGTTCCTGGGGTTGAAAGACGTCGTGCATGGACGACACCTTTTTGAAGGGCGTCGGGCCATCACGACGCCTTTTAGACAGGAATCACCTGACAGAGAGTCTGCCAGTTCGGGGATTCTGGGACTAAAAGACGTCATGGGTAGACGACGCGTTTTGAATAGCGTCGGGTAGCCATGACGCCTTTTAAGGCAGAAATCCCCTGAGTAAGGGCTTTGGAATTTTCGGATTTCTGTGTTGAATGGCGTCTGAGGATGTCAACGCCTTTTAAAAGGCGACCACTGGTGTCGACGCCTTTTAAGGCCTGATTCTGAAGACTGTTTTACATGAACTTGTACATGGAGCTTGAATGGCGTCGGCCTTGGGTGACGCGATTCAAGACAGAACCTCACTAATTCATGCCAGTAAAATGCGTTTACACTGCTAGATAGTTGGTTAATGCATGCTGTTAATGTACTCGATGCGATGAACTCTTCGTGACAGGATGGCACTACGTTGGGTGTCGTGCGACCGTGGACTTCTTCTGTGACCAGATCGCACCGTGCCGTGTTTCTGTTTCGATGGACCTAGAGTGACAGTTGTAGCGTTCTACACCCTGTGTCGGTGCGGAGGGACACAGCGCTGACGGGAGCAGTGGCAGGGTGACGCCTAGTGGAGAGGGTCACCTGGTGAACCCCGGGGTTAGCTAGCTTGTACCGGTGTCGGAGTGGTACCTTTGGAGTGTCACTCGTGCTGGGGGAAGGAGTAACCACCTGAGCCAGTTGGGCCGGAGTAGCCAGCGTGCTATCCGAGGGGTTACTGTTTGGTCTCAGCGGGTCAGTGTTTGCTGGGGGAAGGAGTAGCCGCCGAGGTAGCCAGCGTGCTATCCGAGGGGTTACTGTTTGGTCTCAGCGGGTCGAAGTTTTTCCCACCATTTGTTTATGTGGTTGACGTGTTCTATCGAGGCGACAGTCGTGGGTTCCCTTGTCGGTTAGTTTAGAAATATGCATGTTTAATACACTTCGACTGCATGTGATTTCACGTTGAGAATTAGGAATTGTACCTACTACTGTGCTTGTTACCTTACCGTTAGCTATATTTTACACTTGTGGGTGTGTGCGTGGGCAGTGGGGATCGAAGGATCCCTACTGAGTCTTGTCTTGAGACTCACCCCTGCGGTTTTCAGGTGAGGACTCCCAGCAGACCTAGAGCGGCGTGTGCGGCTGTGGGTTGAGCGTCTTCAGCGGTTGTTCCGGGGTATGCCCCGTTGTAGTTGTTATTTATTTCTGGCCTGTATATTTAATTATTTCTTTTCAGTTAGGGTATGTAATTATTTGCTGTATCGAGTCACATTGTAATAATTTTAAATTCCTGCACCTTCATTTCAATTCAATGCGATGTGGATGTTTAGCTTAGTTTATTATTTATTTCCCAGACTTACTTAGATCCTGGTTTGGTTCCAAATTAATGATTCGGTACCCCTTTAGTAATCGGATCCCCGAGTATAAGGTGGCGGGTCATTACACCGTCCAGCGATTCAGTCGGTTCAGTTCAGTGAACTCATTCTCCAATGAGCACCTACAGATTCGCCTTAGTGTCTCCACACAAATGACTTATGAGATCAGTCACCCTCATCATATGAGCAGGAGTAATCTGTACTAGTCTAATCGGATATCTGATGTCTTTCTCGGATATCCTCCGACTAGGAACAATTAAGAATATGTGTGTTTAAGTGATCAGTCTCATTAGTATGATCTCATCATAATCTGATCACCATAGCACATATTCACGGACTTCATTATGAAACGATAATTAATGCAATTTACACATAATGAATATTGTGCCATTTTATTAATAAATTGAACGAGATTTACATAGTCATATTGGCTTGTAGGCCACCTAAACTAACAGGTTCCAAGTCCATCTCGGATCAAGGGAAGAGTGTAGCGCTGGGCCAACCTCATACAAACCCTAGAATCATCCAAGGTATCGTCCGCGTAGAGACCGAGGTCTGGGCACTAGGGCTCGTGTGCATACTCCATCGACATATGCATCCCCGTAGCTCCGTAGGGGAAAGATAGGTCCGTGCCTCCACAGACACCGAGTCCAGGCAAGAGGGCTCAAGAGGCACTGCCGCCGAGAGGGGGGCATCCCTCTCGGCCGCAGGCCTCTGCTCAGCATAAACCTCCTCTCGGTCATTTTTTCTCTTTCGCTTCTAGGCGTGGCTGCCCTCGCGAGAGACCTTCATCCCCTTCTCCGCCCTGGTTCGTTCCGTGGCCGCAGTAGCGACACGATCTTTGGCCGAGGGTGCAGTTATTTCAGCCAGAGGAGGAATGATTTCAGACACCGGCAGGACAACGCTCTGCGCCACAGATTTCTTGCTCAGTCGGATCTTTGATACGAGTGATCCGAGTCTGAACGACATTTCTACAAGAAGAATAGATAGATAACCCGAGAGAGTATCAGTAATTACCATTAGACTCGAAAATCTGACACTAACTCACCCTCGGCACCGGCAGTGGTATCCTCTTTGCTAGACAGCTTATAGCCAGCGGGCTCAGAGAATTCCTCGGCTACGACTGCCGCATTGCGAACCGAGGCAGTCCCGGAGGCGCGCTGACTGGCACGTCCTCCCCGCTCTTGTCCGAGAGGCAAGTAGGGAGCTTCCTGGTTCGACATCTTATCCGGATCTGGCCATTTTCCTATGCTAATCAGCCTCTCTTCATCTGCCAGAATTTCATTTACATCTACAGGCGAGTAGTTAATAATCTTCCGGAGGCCTCGGCCAATTGAATGGTAGTGAGTTTCGGGGCCTCAGAGACCTTCTTCGGAAGTGGCCCCCATTTGATAGGGAAGGGCCAAACACTCTTATCCTCTTTCGAAATGGTAATGAAAAAGAATCCCTCCTTCCAATGATGAATGGACGAAGGCTTCCCGGAGAAGATGCATCGGCCAGATTTGGTGGTGAAGCAAAACCAGGAGGAATTTCCTTAGGGCATGATTTTGAAGAGGTATCGGAAAACGGGTACCGAAGGGGTAAGATCCAAGATAGAACATACCAGGTGTAATGACCCGCCACCCTATAATCGGAGATCCGATTACTAAATGGGTACCGAATCATTAAATTTGGAGCCAAACCAGGATCTCGATAAGTCTGGGAAATAAATGATAAACTAAATTAAACATCCACATCATATCGAATTTTAAAAGAAGTGCATAAATTAAAAGTTATTACAATTCGACTCGACTCAGCAAATAATTACATACTGCAATTGAAAAAGAAATAATTAAGCGTACAGGCCATAAAAGGAAATAACAACTACATCGGGACATACTCCGGAATAGCGGCTGCTGGCGCGCAACCCAAGGCAGCACTCTCCTCGCTACACCTGCTTGGAACCCTCACCTGAAAACCGCAAGGGGTGAGTCTCATTGAAAAAGACTCAGTAGGGATCATTTGATCCCCACCACCCACTCACACACCCACAAGTGCAGTACACAAATATAGGCAATTTAACTAAATAAAGCAGTAACATGTATGATTCTGAAACTACCACGGAGTCCACAACTAGCGTCTCAGCTAAGCACACAAGTCACACGGCCAAACGCGGAAAACACCGACCCGCTGAGACCAAATAGCAACCCCTCGGATAGCACACTGGCTACTCCGGCCTGACACGGCTCAAGGTGGTCCTGCTTCCCCCAGCACGAGTGACACTCCGAATGTACCACTCCCACACCGGTACTAGCTATACCCCGAGGTACACTATGTGACCCTCTCTCTAGGCGTCACCCCACCACTCCCACACCGGTGCCGTGTCACTCCCACACTGACACAGGTTGCCTAAGTGCTAATAACTGTCACTCTAGGTCCACGATCGCACAAAACGCAACACGGTGCGATCCGATCACGTAGAAATCATCGTCCTCAAGCATGATTTCAAGCATGCAATTAACCAAACTATCTATCAATGTAAACTAATATTAATTGTATGAATTAATGAGATTCTGTCTTGAATTGCCTCGCCTAAGGCCGACGTCACTCAATCCTCCTAAACTAGTTCATGTGAAAGTGGGCCTCGGAATATGGCCTAAATCGCGTCTTTTAAAAAGGTCCGTTTAAAAGACGTCGTTGTCCCTAGTCGCCTGATAACGACAGAGACAGAGACAGGCCTCGAGGTGATCTGACTTAAAACACGTCATGCACGGGAGTCGCCGTTCAAAAGGCGTCGCTGTCTCTGGACGCTAATTAGTCCAGAGACAGGGTTTGTTATCTGGGCTAAATCGCGTCGCGCGGGTGGAAGCCGCCTTTTGAAAAGACGTTGCTGTCCCCCGACGCCGTTTAACCCTCACCGACAGGTTCTCCTTCCGCCATCCCCTAAGTCATAAGGCGGGATTTCTCCCCCAAATCATACAAAAAAACACCCTAAAGTAGAGGGGGAGGAGGAGAACCTAAATACCCATTTAAAAAACCCCAATTTCTCATTACATGCAATTAGTGTTTTGACCCCAAAAACCCCCTAAACATGCTCCAAAGTGGAAAAAACATGGTTTTAAACAAAATACAACGGGGATCGTCACCCTACCGGTTACTCGAACTCCTCCTAACTCCAAGCCGCCAACCCGCCTCGCCACACGCCACTGTCGGTACTGCCGTGGACGTTGTTACTCCACCGGGACGTCGGCCGCCGGCCGGAGAAAAATGCGCCGCGGAGGAAGTGGTGGTGGTAGTGGAGGAAGTTGGGAGGTTAATGGAGTAGAAGGAGAGAAGGAATGGGGAGAGGAAAGGAAGGAGAGGGGGAAAGGAGCGCTGGAGAGTCGGAGGGAAGAGAGGAGAGAGAAGAGAAAGGAGAGAATGAGGGAAAGGAGGGAGGGTTCGCGGGGCCAAACAGAAACTGGGGAAAACAAGTCGTCCAAGTCCGACGTCATTCAGACGACAAGACCGGGCCGTACTCTAACAAACCAGGGTCGTACTCTAAATGGCGTCGTCCATACAAGACGCCATTCAGACGATAAGACTAGGGCCATACTCTCGCGCCCCAAGGCCAGCCCACGTGGCACAACCTAAAACACGTCCACATTGCTAGACACCGTTTGAACCGTGTCGAGCAAGCTCGACGCGAAAAGGAAACTAAGTCTCAGCCCCACCAGGGCCCAAACTAAGGGATCCGACCCCGAAACTGACCCGATAACCGGATCCGAAACCTCAATCCTTACATCAGGAAGTACCCATAGACTGTCCGCTATGAATTCGGAAAGAATTGAGACGGAGCAAGACCATAAGTAAGAAGGAGGTCAATGATAAAAGGGTGAAGGGGAAGCCGGAACCCTGCTCGGAAGCTGTGATCATAAATAGAAAAACATCTCGGCTGATAAGTATTGGCCAGCATGGCTTCCCAAGCCCTGATCAGACGAATCCAGTCGGGAATATCATATCTACCCCACATCTCCCTAACCGCCTACCGGCAGAGGAAGGAAGCCACATCCAAGACTTGCTCGACTGGTTTACAGCCATAAACCCCCTGTTCCGGATTGGTCTCAGGAGGCTGAGAAGCGGGAGGAACCGACACGGCTTAGTCCGCCATGTCAGAAGCAAAGGAATTAATTGAAAAGATTGACGTAAGGGAGAGTTCTGGAAGAGGAAGTTTAGGAAGAGAGCAAGATGAGCTGCTCAAGAAGAGGGAAGAGTTAAGGGACATCAAACAAAGAAGGCCGAAGGGAAGAATCTTACCCTTAGAGTAGCCGAGAATCTCCGATGATAAGACACGCTCGTCCCAGCACCCCCGCTCGACTAGACGCTCTCGAGACGGCTTCGAAAATGCTCTGCTGTCGAGACCTCGAAGGGAGAAAGCAAGAAATAGAGCCTCATTGAGGAGCGTGGGGGGAGGGGGGGGGGGTATTTATAGGAATCCCAGGAGGGCCTGGTAAACGATCAACGGCCGAGATCTACTGACCCTTCGGTACCATCCCTCTCAGATGCCCACCACGTGTCCCGTCCTTCCGAATGATGACTTGAGCAGCAACAAATTCGAAGCAGTGCGACTTACGGTCGAGATTTTTTGACCTTTCAGCTGTCATCTCTGACGCGTGCCACCTGTCCTTGATCTTCGTGCGGCAAGCCGAGTGGCGAAGTTCGGATCAGAGCGATCAATGGTCGAGATCTTCGGACCTTTCGGCTACTACCTCAGATGCTTGCCACGTGGCTCAGACTCCTCGCACGATGAGCTGCTCGGCAGGAAATTCAAGTCCGTTGCCGCCTTTCCTTGACGCCATTGGTTTCAATTCGCTCGACCTCTCAGTTTCAGACGAGAGCCATCTCCGGTCCACGAAGATTGGTCACAATCTCTCGGTTTCGGATGAGAGTCATCTACGGTCCGTGAGGATTGGTCACAATCTCTCGGTTTTGGATGAGAGTCATCTACGGCATAGTGTACTCTCGGCATCTTATCTTACTAAAACATGCCGAGAGTAAGGGGCCATGTGATGGGAAAAAATCCCACTAGGCCCAGCAATTGAGCCCAATCCCTATTTCCGATTGGGTCGAGTGAACATCGCCCGTTCTCGGCAGCCCATGTTCGTTGTGGGCCGAAACGAACCTGGCTCAACCTTCCGAATTGAACTCATTAAACCCAGGCGACCGTTGGGCCGATTGGGCCGGAATGGGTTTGGCTGGTTTAGCGAACTGAGTGTGAATTATTCTGCGGGGGCTCTGGCGCCTACTGGGCCGAAGTGGGTTCGGCCCACCTACCCATCCGGATGAAATGCCAGCGGCCCACTAACATAGGGTGTTTCCGACATTTCATCACGAAACTAGGAATAGTCTTACATCGTTTGCCACAAGAAAGGAATCCTCATCCTTACTATAAAAGAAGCGTTATTCATTGTGAAAAAGGTACACAACAAGCGATCAAGTTGCTCTTTCTTCTTCTAAGATTAAGTCTTTCATCAGTGACTGACTTAATTGTCGGAGGGTTCTCCCGGGCTACTGCGACCCGAGATCCTACTGACGTCTTCTTCTGTAGGAGCCGACAGCCTTTCGTCTCCGACTTCTTCTCGGCTTCGGATCCTCTCGGCCTTTCGATCATCGGCTGGCATTTAGATTCTGCATCCGGAATCCGATAGTGATAGCCTCGGCTGCATCAAAACATGTTCTTAGCATTCTACTTCTAACCACTATTAACTAAGAGGTACGGATGAGAAAACATATATTTTGGGATGATGCAAGAGCAATTCACATTTCAATAAAAATTATTACATAAATATATTTCCAAGCACAGAATTGATATAAAAACTACTAAGAAAAAGGATAAGTAAAATACATAGGAGGTCCTGTATGAACGACCTGCCTCAAATTTTATTTCTGCAAAAGTGTTTCCAAGTGATAATATCATGAATGCCCTCCATAGATCAAGAAATAGTCATTTATCTCCATTGTGTGTGTCCGTTCTTTAGCTCCAATTAAGGCATGCCAAACAAAGTTAACTATTAACACAGGTTGCACAAATGATGACTGTGTCCACGTAGAAGCAGGCCAATCAGATTGACCGTTTCAAACAAAATGGATAACAAGAATCTTTGCCAAGTTATTCTTTGCACACACTATCTCATTCAAGCGTATTCTTTCACCTTGTCCAGTACCAAAAAAGAAAAAAAAGAAGAAAAAAAAGAATCTCCTTGAGAAAAAGATTAAAGAAAAACTATTTTATACGTTTAATGAAGATACTCATGATACTATTGCCAAATACTTTTATATGAATGCCTATAAAATTTTATTTAAGAAATTATCAATTAAAATTATAGTGATGAATTTGGAGACGAATTCCTCACACGTAATGGCACAATTTACCTCTGTACGTACTCCTTGGATGACAACCAAAGAAATGTGCAATATTTTTTTTAAAGGATATATATATATAAACTACCATATTTGTACATATATTCTTTGACTTTCGCATATTGTTATAAACTCCCTTAAAATCATCAAAAAGCTTGCGGTTATATGTACCCTTCCATCGAAATGGCGTGAACCTCTAACTAAATATGGCAAAAGGATTTTGCATATATATTCCTGAACTTACTAAAATTTTTTATATATACCCTTAAATGAAATAATTTTTTTGCATATATACCTCTGACTTTATTAAATTTACAAAGGGATGTTTTCACATACAAAATTATATTAGAAATATTTTTATAAAAGCTATTATTATGTTAGAAGACATTTTGCATAAATTATCAAGACTTTAACATTAATTTAAAAAATTCAAACAGATATTATCAATAGTAAAGTACATATGTAAAGGATTTAAGCATACTAAAATAAATTGTAATAGTACAGTGAGCTAGCCCGTGTGACTCCCTTTCACTTTTTAGGGTTGCCCTTTTCCCTTCAATTGCTGGAACTGCGGGGTGTAAAGAGAAACCTTCCCCACATCACCCAACCCTCTCCCGAGTGACTCTCCTGCCAAACCTCTTTTTACAAATGTTATATTAGCTTAATGCATAGGGATTACTTAGTGAGAAGGGGAGTGCAGTGAGAATGTGGTGGTTATTATGGGGTGAGGGGGACTGGCTAGAAACCACGCAAATCATCATTGCAGCTGGTCTGGGGTGGGTCCCTTTGGTTGGAGACCAGCCGCGATAGGCGACTGCTATGGCGACCATGACCGTGGGGCTCTTTTTCTGCCTGGCACGCCCTCGTGCACTTTGACAATTCCGCTCAATAATGGACACCCTCTCTTTCCACTTGGCCCTCGTGCACTTTGACTCGGCTGCTCTGCGGTCCTACCAAATAAAAACTCTCTCTCTCTCTCTCTCTTCCCGTATATATATCAATACATTGCCCGAGCACACAAATTTGTTTTGACATTCTTGTAATCATAGTTAGACCAGAAAGACTGGACTAGACTTGACCGATGCATGGGAAAGATTGGAACCGAATGCCCCTTTCGCCTTTGGGAAACTTAATTTTCTATCTTATTTTCATAATTCAAACGTTAAAAAACGTTTAAAATCTCTTTAGCTCAACGTTCAATCTAATTTTATTTGTCTTTGAACACGAACATCAACGATAGTTATATAGCGTTAGCCGATGGTAAATATTTAGCTAGATTTTATGAATTATAATGTTCATGTGTTAGTAGAATGTACCTTTCAAGAAATTCAACATAAGTCTGAACGTACATATACCCAAAAATACTACAATTAAGACCTTGAGAATCCCAAGATCTCTCTTCTCCCTTCCTACCTCTATTACACTCTTCCTTTCCCCTTTGATTGCCTCTTTATGCGTTCCTTCTATATCAATGTATAACATTCTTATTTTAAATTTAAAAATATCAGTGTATAAATAATGTTATCTGATGTAACCGAAGCTATCACGACTGGATTCCGAGGCTGGAATCCGAAGTTGGAATCCGAAGCGGGATCGGATCGGAGAAGTGGCCCGAAGATCCGAAATCGAGGGATGTCCGGTCGGATGTGGGCCAGCCTTCGTTTGGCGTGACCGAGGCACCTTCGGACGAGGAAGACCAGCCGGCGAATGGCGTCGAGACCGGAGGGAGAAGTCCCGAGGTCGGTGGCCGAGACCGACTCGGAGAGGTCGGCGAAGATTCAAACCGAAGCCCCTGCAGAAGGAGGAAAAGAAGAAGAAAAACCAGTCAGTAGGAGTCCTGGGTTTCGACCCTAAGGAACCCCCTCCGACGATTAAGTTAGCTTCTGAAGATGATTCGATTCAGAAGGCGAAGAGGTGGAAGAAGTAACTTTAATGCTTTTTGGACTGTAGTCCTTGGGGTATCGAAGACATACCTTTGGTAATAAATAGCCGTATATTTATAGCGGAAGATAGAGGATGTTTAACAGTGGCAGCCGATATAGGACTATATTTTGGGTTTACTGGTAAACCGTCATAGTGCCTAAGCCTCCCACCGGAGTGGGCCGGATATGGCTACTGGGCCGAAGGGGGTTGGGCCGCCGATGGGCCAAATGCCGCTTAGTGGGCCGGAGCCTGCTGAGCCGAGGGCTGCTGAGCCGCTTATGGGCCGAAGGCTATCAGGCCGCTGATGAGCCGAAGGTTGTAGGGCCACCGATGGGCCGAAGACCACTAGAATGCTTACTGGGCCGAAGGCTATCGGGCCGTTGATGGGCCGAAGGTTGCCAGTAGGCCTTTTAGTGACACTGCTGGGCTGATCTTCGTTGGGCTTGCTTAAATGGGCCGAATCGGATTCTATCTCATCACATAGCCTCCCACTCTTGTCTTCCTCAGTTTCATGAGATGGCGAGAGTATAGTCCGAATCCCCCTCGGAGGGATAATGCGGCATGTACTGGCTGAAACTCACTGCTTTGTCGTAAAGGAACTTCCTTCGGTCGGCCGAGGGCTAGTAACAATTAGCGTCGTCTTAGATTGGGACTTAGCGACGAATACTCTCGTCCTCGGTTGCAAAGGGACGAGTCTTCTGACCGTATCAGGATTCCTGAAAAATAGACAGGAAAGATGTCGAGTCTCCCGTCAGAACGGTCGCGTCGTGAGAAAACACAGGATACGTGTCGCGTATCTGGCCGTCCCGTTAAAAGCACAAAAAGATCCTGATCACGCCTGGTGATCACGCGGATCGCAGGTCACTTCAACTCCCTGCCCAAGACTTCACTTGGATCGCCGCCTCTTCCGCCCCCGGCACACGGATCGGAACACGTGACGAGCATCCGAGTTATCAGCCGAAGGATCAGACCGTTTTCGGCCGTTGATTATCTTCTCTCGATCCCGCAGCCAGACCGTTATCATTGCCGAATGACGGCGCACGTAGCTTGCATCTGAGAGAAGCGGCGCTGAAGAGGGGGGAGATCTCAGCCGTTGATTTTGGCGGGGAATACTTTCAATCTTCTCTTATAAATAGGAGCCCCTCCCCATGGCACTGTTCCACTCTCTTCTTCCTGCGCCTGTGTTTTTCTGCGATCATTCGAGCTTTCTTACTTCTTCGGCGAAGAACCATTGAAGGTGATTGAGAGCGTTCTGTCTGTTTCCGGAAAGTTCTATGTTGCCTGGAGTTGGTGGTGGGCAGTCGAGAAGATCTTGTTTGAGGGTAAGCCTCAATTTTCTTTCTCTGCTCCGTGATTCATGTTCAGTAGCCCCCCTTTGGTTGAGAGTGGCTCTTCGGCTGAAGGTTATTCGTCTTCGTCCCGGCCTCCTGAATCTTCCTTGTCACCTCCCTTTTCTTCGAACTCCCTCGCTTCTCTCATGGCGGATGAGGCCGTGAGGCCGAAGTGTCTGGCGCTGAAGAAACCGAGGTGGTTCTGATTGCAGCCCAGGCTTCTACCTCCGGCCGACGCAGGGCCGAGACAGTCCTTGATGCAATTTGCACTCTTACCGATGATGGTGTTAAGACCATCGCTTTTTATTACCAGCTCCCTTCTTGGACGATTCCCTATCGGCCCGGAAAAAACACCAGGGCCAACTCCGTCCGACCGGGCAGCTTTTCTATTATGAAGAGAGCTTCCGGGCTGGCTTTCGTCTTCCTCTCCCTTCTTTTGTCATCAATCTCCTGAATTTCTACGGGTTGGCCCCGTCTCAATTTTTCCCGAACTCTTGGCGGATAGTTTACGCTTTCTTGGCTGTGCACGCCTCCATTGATGTCACCCCTTCGGTAAACATCTTCCGCTCTCTTTTCAAGATTCAGTGGCAGGGAAAATCCGATTGGTTCTGCTTCATCCCCCGCTTCGGCCGGAGTATTTTTTCTGGGAAGCCTTCGTCCATCCATTATTGGAAGAGGAGCTTCATCTTCATCTCTCTTCTGGAGAAGGAGAGGAGTGTGTGGCCCTTCCCCACTGAGTGGGCGCCACTGGCCGAAGGCCTCTCCGATCCTTCTCCTCTCAATTCCGATCAGCTTCATATCATGAGCCTTATAGAAGCCGAGGCTCCGTATGATATAGCGGAGCTCTTCGATGACGAGGAGCGGCTCGTGCAGACGGGAGCTTGGCCGGATCCGATGAAGGATCCTCCTCGGGTCTCTCCTTACCTTCCTCCCGAGGATGTTCCGGGGGAGGCCGAGGGAGCTGCCGAGGTTGAATCTCCGGCCGAAGCTCCTCCGACCGAAGAGGGTGCTGAGGCTTCGGCCGAGGGTAAGTTGGTCTTGAGTTGAAGAAAGTCTTGCACTATAAGCTGCTAACCCTTTTTTCTGTCCGCAGAGATGACTGGGATTCGGGGACTCCTCGGTCGGCTCGCCCAGCAGTCCGGCCAATCTCAACCGTCTCAGACGGCGGCTTCGGTCGAGGGCCGTGCTGCAGCTGTTGCTCTCGAAAGAGAGAGAAAAGGAAAGTCAGTCGCGCGAGGGGGCGGCCGACCAGCGAAGCGGAGCCGGGCGGATAAGCCTGGCGAGACAGAATCTGCCCAGGCGGCCAAGAGGCCGGTGGCCGCCCGAGGGGCCCCTCTTTCGACGCCTCCCGAAGCATCGAGGGGCGACTCTCCTTCGGCGGCGGCGGCCGGAACAGAGGACCTCGGGGGTTCCGGGACGCACATGTCCCGCGAATACGGGCATGAGCTCTGGGTCCCGAATCTGGGGATCTACACGGACGAGAGTTTGGAGGACTCTCGGACATGCCTGCGCCTGCTCTGCGGCTTAACCCTCCCGATGGCCGAGGACGAAATAAAAGCGTTGTCCTCGGATGGCTTGACGATGCAGTGCACCCGACTGTCGGTCCAGGTAAAAAAGCTTCTTTATTGGCCTTGGTTTAATATTTCCCTTGGCTTGTTTGCGGTTGTTGATTTTTTTTTTTTTGCCTTTGGCTGTAGACCGCAGTCATGTGCGGGGGCCTCATTCGCCGTCAGGTGGCCATTCAGCATAGGCTCCGGGACATCGACCTGGCTTCGGATCAGCCAGCTTTTGGCAAAGTCACCTCGGTACGGCGTAGTCTCGAGGCCAGCGTCGATTTGCTCCTGAAAGCAAATGCCCGGATGCGGGCTGAGCTGGGGGAGCAAAAGGAGGTGATCCGTGCCACCTCCGAGGCCAAGACGAAAGCTGAGCAGGAGAGGGAGAAAGCCGAGAAGGAACTGGAGGCGGTCCGGGCTGTAAACGAAATTCTTAAGGCCGAGATCCAGGACAAGGTCGATCAGCGGGCCGTGGAGCGTAGTCGCCATGCCGAGGAGGTCTCGGCTCTGAAGGCAGATCTGGAGGCTAAGGCCGAAGAGGCTGCTCGTACAGCCGTAGCCAGCTATAAGGCCGGCCCGGATTATGCCGAGGAGATAATGCAGGCTCAACTCGAGGCGGCGTCGTCCGTGTTCAGCATAGGGCTGGCTATCGCCCAAAAGGCGTGCCCGGCCGTAGACCTGACCGGCATCGCCCTTCCGACGGATGAGGAAGGCGATGAGCTTCTAGCCCGGTGGAAGAAGCTTAAGGCCGAAAGAGCTTCGACCCCGGCGGAAGGCATCGCGGCCGTTCCTGAAGAAGTTGCTCCTGTCGAGGCTATTCAGGTCGAGGATTCTCCTTCTCCATCTCCCGGTCAGACCCCTCTCGATGTAGACGGTGATGATGCTGAAAGCTAGTACGGGGGCTTGTCCCGGTTTTTGTTTGCTTTTTGAAAAGGTTGCGGCCAGGTGCACGGCCAATTTTGTACTCTGTTCACATATATATGAAAAGTATTTTTCTTCCACTTGTGTTCTGAATGAATGACCGAGTCTGGCTCTTCCTGTGGCCGAGACCATATTTTTGTTTAGATGCAGCCCGTACGGGCGAAGTCCATCCAGATTCGGATATGGATTTAGAAAATAATGCCGCTTCCGATACAGTTTGCATGGCCGAACCCACTCCCGGTACGGTTTACACGGACTTAGAAAAATAATGCCGCTCCCGATACGGTTTGCATGGCCGAAGCCACTCTCGGTACAGTTTGCACGGACTTAGAGAAAACCATGCCGCTCCCGATACAGTTTACATGGCCGAAGCCACTCCCGGTACGGTTTACACGGACTTAGAGAAAACCATGCCGCTCCCGATACGGTTTGCATGGCCGAAGCCACTCCCGGTACGGTTTACACGGACTTAGAGAAAACCATGCCGCTCTCGATACGGTTTGCATGGCCGAAGCCACTCCCGGTACGGTTTACACAGACTTAGAGAAAACCATGCCGCTCCCGATACGGTTTGCATGGCCGAAGCCACTCCTGGTACGGTTTACACGGACTTAGAGAAAACCATGCCACTCCCGATACGGTTTGCATGGCTGAAGCTACTCCCGGTACGGTTTACACGGACTTGGAGAAAACCATGCCGCTCCCGATACGGTTTGCATGGCCGAAGCCACTCCCGGTACGGTTTACACGGACTTAGAGAAAATCATGCCGCTCCCGATACAGTTTGCATGGCCGAAGCCACTCCCGGTACGCTTTACATGGACTTTAGAGAAAACCATGCCTGATATGATATCTCAAAAGAAGAAATTTATTCATGCCTTCCGGCTAAATTCCGGGGGAAGTAACTTACATGAAATAACGCCGAAGGCGTTCCACATTCCAGGTACGAGGGAGAGGTTGGCCCGAAAGGGTTTCCAACCGATAAGCCCCTCGTCGAATTACTTCCCTTACACGATATGGTCCTTCCCAGTTGGGAGAAAGCTTCCCTGCGGCTTCGGCTGGTTTAGACGCATGAGAATTCCTTAACACGAGGCTCCCGGTTTCAAAGCTTCGGGGCTTCACTCGAGTGTTGTGGTATCTGGCCATGTGCTGCTGATAAGCTGCTAGCCGAATGCGAGCTTTATCTCTGGTTTCTTCTATAAGATCAAGGTGATCTTTCAAGGCCTCCTCATTGGCTTCCGGATTATGAATAAGGACTCTTGGTGAGGGAAGGCCAATTTCGACAGGAATAACAGCTTCTACCCCATAAGCCATGCGGAATGGGGTTTCGCCGGTTGGGGTTCGGCTTGTAGTCCGATAAGCCCACAGAACGCTTGGCAGCTCTTCCACCCATCGGCCTTTGGCTTCGCCGAGGCGAGTCTTCAGTCCTAGTAATAGACTTCGGTTAGTAACCTCGACCTGGCCATTTGCCCGTGGGTGTGCTACTGATGTAAATTTGTGGAGAATGCCGAAGCTGGCGCAGTTGTCCTTGAACCGATGGCTATCAAATTGTTTGCCGTTGTCTGAGATGATGGCCCGAGGGATGCCGTACCGGCAAATGATGGACTTCCACACGAAGTTCCAGGCGTTGCTATTGGTTATGGACGCGAGGGGTTCAGTTTCTACCCATTTAGTAAAATAGTCCACCGCCACAATAAGGAACTTCCTCTGGCCGGTGGCAACGGGAAAGGGCCCCAGGAGGTCGATTCCCCATTGGGCGAAAGGTCAGGGGTCTGATAAAGGAGTTAGAAGGGTTGCTGACTGGTGGATGAGGGAGCTGAACCTCTGGCATTGATCGCAGCGACGGACGAGGGTAGTTGCGTCCTCTCGGAGTGTCGGCCACCAGTACCCTTGCCTTAGAAGCTTATGAGCCAGGGCCCTTCCTCCTGCGTGTGCTCCGCATACCCCTTCATGTACTTCTCGCAGCGCATAGTCAGCTTCGGCCAGGCCGAGGCATCGCAAGAGTGGTCGGCCGAAGGACTTTTTGTATAACAGCCCGTCCAAGAGAAGGAAGTGAGAAGAGCGCTGCCGAATATGTCTTGCTTCCTTTGGATCGGCCGGGACTTCCCCTCGGAGGAGGAAAGTGACTAGGGGAGTCATCCAGGTCTCGGTTTCAGATTCGGTCACTTGCATGACTTCTGACTCCTCGAGACTTGGCTCGGCGAGTTCTTCCACAAGAATCATTCGGCCTCCTCCCCCGTCCTGAGTCGATGCTAGCCGGGAGAGAGCATCGACTCGAACATTCTCGGCTCTCGAGATCCGCACAATTTCATAGGAACTGAATTGAGTGAGGATCTTTCGAGTCACCTGGAGATAAGATGCCATTATCGCATCCCGTGCCTCGTATTCGCCAGAAATATGACTGGCGATTAGCTGAGAATCGCTAAATGCCTTTATGTTCCGTACGCCAAGCTTTCTGGCAGCCTGAAGGCCGGAGATTAGGGCTTCATACTCGGCGGCATTATTAGTAGCCGGGAAGGAGAAGCGTAGTGCATACTCCATGACGACCCCTTCGGGAGACGCCAAGATCCACCCGGCGCCGCTACCCATGGAGCACGCGAAGCCATCTACATAGAGCCGCCACTCATCCGCTGGAGTTGTAATAGCCGAAGTACCCTCGGCCTTGGATATATTGACTTCCGGTTGAGGGGCCGAGGAAGCTTCGGGAGTGAGCTCGGCAATGAAATCGGCTAGGGCTTGAGCTTTTATTGCTACCCGAGGCGCGTAGGAAACGTCGAACTCTCCCAGTTCGATTGCCCATTTTGCTAATCTGCCGGATACTTCTGGCCGGGAGAGGACTTGCTTCAGAGGCTGATCAGTGAGGACCCTTATTGAGTGGACGAGGAAGTAGGGTCGGAGCCTCCTTACAGATGAGACGAGGGCTAAGGCCAGCTTCTCAAGAGCAAGATACCGAAGCTCTGCTCCTTGGAGGGCTCGGCTTATATAGTAGACAGGCTTCTGAATGCCGTCTTGCTCCCGGACGAGGACAACGCTGATAGCTGTCTCAGATACCGCGAGGTAGAGAAACAGCGGCTCTCCATGGACTGGCCTGGACAGGATGGGAACCTTGGAAAGATAGACCTTCAGCTGTTCGAAGGCCGATTGGCACTCGTCGGTCCAGGAGAAGCTATTGGCCTTCTTCAGTAGCTTGAAGAAGGGAAAGCAATAATCTGCCGCTTTAGACAAGAAGCGGCTTAAGGCGGCGATCCTTCCGTTTAGCTTCTGGACTTCTCGGATGTTAGCTGGAGGGCGCATTTGAATGATGGCCGAAACCTTCGCGGGGTTAGCTTCCACCCCTCAGTGAGTGACCATATAGCCGAGAAACTTTCCGGAGGCCACCCCGAAGGCGCACTTAGCTGGATTTAGCTTCATTTTGTATTGGCGCAGGGCGGAGAATGTTTCAGCTAAGTCAGCCAGGTGGTCTGCAGCGACGCGGCTTTTCACCAGCATGTCGTCGATGTAAACTTTCATATTGCGGCCGAGCTGCGGAGCAAATATTTTGTTGACGAGGCGCTGATACGTTGCTCCGGCATTCTTCAGGCCGAAGGGCATCCGGGTATAGCAGTATAGACCAAGATCAGTCGTAAAGCTGGTCTTGCTCTCATCTTCCGGATGCATTCGGATCTGATGGTAGCCTGAATAGGCGCCGAGAAAGCTTAGTAGCTCGTGGCCGAAGGTTGCATCCACCACCTGATCTATCGGAGGTAGCGGGAAGCTATCCATCGGACAGGGTTTGTTGAGGTTGGTGAAGTCCACGCACATTCGCCACTTGCCATCTTTCTTAGGCACCATCACCACATTGGCGATCCAGTCTGGGTGGTGTACCTCTCGGAGATGCCCGGCGTCCAGTCCTTTTTGAACTTCGGCTTAGGTGGCGGTCCTCCTTTCCTGATTGAAGGTACGCCGCCTCTGCTTGACCGGGGGCTGGTTGGGATCGACATGCAGTTGATGCTCCGCTATCTCCGGGTCGACCCCGGGCATGTCTGCAGGAGACCAGGCGAAGACGTCGAGGTTCTCTTTCAGGAACTCGGCAAGTCTCTCAGCTTCAGCTTCTTCTAGGCCGGAGCCTATCATGAGGGTCCGTCCCTCGCCTCCCGGAACCAGGATGGCGATGAGTTTCTCTCCCGGGGACGCTTCGACTGAAGATTCGATTGACAGGGATTCAGCCGCAGCCTTTCCCTTGACCGAAATCATATAACATTGCCGAGCTGCTTCTTGATTCCCCTTTGCTTCGCCTATTCCATAGCTGGTATGGAATTTAAGCTTCTGGTGATAGGACTAGGGTACAGCTCCGATCCCGCCGATTAGCCTTCGGCCAAAAATGGCGTTGTAAGTTGAATCAATTTTAACAACGGCAAAATCCGTCTCTGCGGTTAATTGCCGGGGAGACGAACCTATGGTTACAGGGAGCCGGATAATGCCCTCTACTCGGTAGGGCGAGCCGTTAAAACCGAGTAGAGGCCTCCGGTGAGGCTTCATATTAGCCTCATTCAATCCTATCTTTACAAAGCAATCGTAAAATAATATATTTTGAGCGCTTCCATTATCAACAAAAATACGATGAACATCGTAACTGTTTATTACACCGTTTACAACGAGGGCGTCGTCGTGAGGAACCTGAATATCAGTCAGATCCTCTTGGCAGAAGGTAATGTCTTCTTGATGAGACCGCTTCGGCTCGACATCAACTGCTGCTATTGTTGTAGAGCTGAGCTGACGACGCCTCGATCCTTCTCCTGGTCCACCGGATATCATCATGATAGACCCGGCACTGGGTCGTTGGTGCGATGTTTCTACCGGGGCCGAGGTGTCCTTTGGCGGAGGAGCGGTTTCTTTCTCCGGGGGTTGATGTGGCTTGGCCGTTTCAGGGTCGTCCCGGTTCCACTACTGCTGAGGCTGCTCTCGCCGGTATTGTGGCAGTTTGCCCTATCTCATGAGACGATCGATTTCCTCCCGAAGATGCCGGCATTCATCAGTCGAGTGGCCGACCTCCCGATGGTATTCACAATATTTGCTGGGATCTCTTCGGAGAGGATTAGTTTTGATGCGCTCCGGCCGCCGGAGCATGCCCTTCACCTCCATAAGCATTCGGGAAAGGGGAGCGGACAACGGCAGGTACCGCAGTTGCGGATCCCGTCGCTTGTCTCGGTCCCATTCCTCCCTCCGATATCGCTTACGAGAGGGTTCTTGATCTTCGGGTCGAGGACGGACCGCCAGAGGGGTAGGCGCCGGTACTACTTCGGCGGTACTCTTGCCCTTGGACATCATCAGGGCCTCCCGGTTAATGTATTTATGGGCCCGGGCTACGAGGTCCTGGAAGGTGGAGGGATGGCGTTTCCCGATAGAGCCGAGGAGCCCCTCGTCCCGGCACCCACTGATTACGGCCGAGACCGCAATCGAACTGTCCAGGTTCGGGATTTGGGCGGCTTCGGCCCGGAATTTGGTGAAATATTCCTGGAGGGTCTCGGTCGGGCCTTACTGAATGGCTAATAGGCTGGCCGAAGTTTTGCACTGCCAGGTGGCATCATAGAACTGGTCGATGAATAATTGGCCCAACTGGACTAAAGAGTGGATCGAGTTGGGGGCCAATGTCTCGAACCAAGTTAGGGCAGTCTTTTCAAGAGTGAGGGGGAAGAGACGGCAGCGGACTGCCTCAGTGACCCCTCAGACAGAGAGGTAGGAGTTGAACCTCTGGAAGTGGCAAACCGGATCTGTCATTCCGTCGTAGAGGGGGCCTTTCGGCAGTTTGAAGTTAGGAGGTACCTCGGTAGCCAGGAGTTCTGGCGAGAATGGAGCTTGCTCCAGGATGGTGCTGGCAAGTGGCGCTCCATACGGCCGAGACACCATCTGCTGCATCTCTTTCCGCATTGCAGTCAACTGCCGGTCCAGGTCCGGGGCGGTTGAAGTAGTGACCGAACGTCCTCCGGTTCTGGCTGGGCGAAATTCGGACGAAGCATAGCCTTGCTCCGTCATAATGCGGTCGACGCGAGGGACTCGGGCAGGTGGTGCCGAGGGCTCACTACGCGCCGTGGTGGCCTCGTCAGGGAAGACCTGCGAGGGCGCCGACCGGAACCTTGTATCTTGGACGGGATAGAGTGGAGGAGGCGGCACTTGTTGGAGGAGCTGGCCCAGTAACCCCATGCGCTGGGCGATGGTGGATACCATATCTTGCAGGGGCGTAAGAGAGGTAACGGCGGCGGCTAGTGTCGCCACTTGCTGTTGAAGTTCCTCCATCCGGTTGTCTCCAGGGGCGAGGGACTCTGATATGACAGGCAGAGCCGCGCTTTGCGGTAGAGCAAACGGGGCGCCTTCGGAATGAAGTAGTTGTGCTGAAGTTACCCGCATCTCTGCCTTGTCTTGTCCGGATCGTCGGGTCACAGGACAATGAGACATGACTCTTTGCTTGTTTCCCACAGACGGCGCCACGTGATGTAACCGAAGCTATCACGACCGGATTCCGAGGCTGGAATCCGAAGTTGGGATCCGAAGCGGGATCGAATCGGAGAAGAGGCCCGAAGATCCGAAACCGAGGGATGCCCGGTCGGATGTGGGCCAGCCTTCGTAAGGCGTGACCGAGGCACCTTCGGACGAGGAAGAACAGCCGGCGAATGGCGTCGAGACCGGAGGGAGAAGTCCCGAGGTCGGTGGCCGAGACCGACTCGGAGAGGTCGGCGAAGATTCAAACCGAAGCCCCTGTAGAAGGAGGAAAAGAAGAAGAAAAATCAGTCAGTAGGAGTCCCGGATTTCGACCTTAAGGAACCCCCTCCAACGGTTAAGTTAGCTTCTGAAGATGATTCGATTCAAAAGGCGAAGAGGTGGAAGAAGTTACTTTAATGTTTTTTGGACTGTAGTCCTTGGGGTCTCGAAGACATACCTTTGGTAATAAATAGCCGTGTATTTATAGCGGAGGATAGAAGATGTTTAACGGTGGCAGCCGATATAGGACTATATTTTGGGTTTACTAGTAAACCGCCATAGTGCCTAAGCCTCCCACCGGAGTGAGCCGGATATGGCTACTGGGCCGAAGGGGGTTGGGCCGCCGATAGGCCAGATGCCGCATAGTGGGCCGGAGCCTGCTGGGCCGAGGGCTGCTGAGCCGCTTATGGGCCGAAGGCTATCGGGCCTCTGATGGGCCGAAGGTTGTAGGGCCATTGATGGGCCGAAGACCACTGGACTGCTTACTGGGCCGAGGGCTATCGGGCCGCTGATGGGCCGAAGGTTGCCAGTAAGCCTTTTAGTGACGCCGCTGGGCTGATCTTCGTTGGACTTGCTTAAATGGGCCGAATCGGATTCTACCTCATCATTATCTATGAAGATTTAGATTAGTACTTAAATGGAACGAGAAATAAAAAAAAAACAAATTGATATCCAACAAGTCATTAAATGCTAAAGATGAGTTTCCTATTAACTGGTTTTGATAGATCTCCAACAAATACTCAGGGTGTGTTATCAACCGACTCTAAATCGTTTCTTCATCTGTTTTTAGTTTTCTTTTTTTGGGGAGGTTAAGATTTCTACTCCCCTTAAAAGCATGCATCCCCCGTATAAGGATATGACCCACAATTTTTTCCCTTTTAATATGAAGATTTCTTCTTCCGATGATGAAGTTGACCGAGAATAGTTGCCTAATTAAGTTCCCCTTTAGGTGACAGACACTATAAGCATTTGCTGCCACCTCCACCTATCCAAAGAAAAAAATATCCTCTATGTAAGTTTCCTATTAACTCGTTATGACGAACAGCGGACGCGCTCGTCCCACCCATACTTTAAGCCGACAGAGAGGGCTTAAAACCAACTCATATGGGAATTAGTGAAATTTATAGGGATCTAAATAGGAAGATTTCTAAATGTTATAACTGAGGGCGCATTTGAGGACGTGTTTAGGGGAGAAGAAACTCCTGACAGGTTGACGATAGGTTTTGAGCGTTCTCAAACGTGCCAGTCCTATTTCAGCTTTTGGCACATTAGGCAAGGGAGGATTATGAAGGGAAAGAGAAAGACTAACTGAAACAAGGGGATTTTTTTTTTTTTTTCCAAAAAAGTTGGCTATCTCCCGCTTTTAGACGGATTATAAACTTTTAACATGTTTCAACCCCAATTTCAAATCACCCTAATAAGACCTAATTATAATATTAAGGCTGAGTTTCTTATTAATAAGGTGTGATATGTCACCAATAAATTCACAAGGTGAGTTACCAAGAAGCCTGGTTCAGTCGGTATAGATAGACCCTTGTAAGATCCAAACATCTTTCATTTAGAAGGTACTGCAAGTAGAGTTGGCAATGAGCCGAGCTGTTCGGACTCGGCTCGATTTTAGTTCGACTCGAAATTTTAAACGAGCTAAGCTCAAATTTCAATTAAAGCTCGAATAGTTTAATGAGTTAAGCTCAAATTTACTGTGGCTCGGCTCGTGAGTTCGTGAGCCGATTCGATATATTTAATATATATTTTTAATTTCTCTAAATTAGGTCAAGTGGACATATTTACTAAAAGATAATCATTTCAACTGTGCACCCAATGACTAAAACTAAATAAAATCTATGTAAATTTGTGTTATTCGATTTCGAGTCAAGCTCGAGTCTGGCAAGAACGGGGCGAGCCGAGCTCGAGCTCATATTTAAAACTCGAACCGAGCTCCAGCCCGAACATGAGCTAAGCTTCTTTGACCCGAGCCGAGTCTGAGTCATCCAAAGTTCTGCTGGACTCGACTCATTGCTAGTCCTAACTGCAAGTACGAGTCACCGATTAAAAAGGAGAAGAGAAAAAAAAGGAAAATCCTCAAGGTGAGTTGGGCCCGGCTTTAGGCCGACGGAGACAGCATTTAAAACCTAGTGTGAACAGCTTAATTCCAGTGAGCCCCGCAAAGGAGCTTACTTCTTCTCCTTCTTCTTCTTGCCTCTTCCTCCTATCTTTCTTTTCTATTCTTTCTCTCCTCGTTTAAAACCTACCTGCAGAGGAGCCTTCCGGGGAATTCCATCGTCCTTTGCCGTGCCAAAAACAAAACAAAACAAAACAAGGTGGGGGCGGGGGGCGGAGAGAAGCCATCAACTTGGCGCGGACGACACATCAAAAAACCAACCTCTTAAGTCCCCCGTGCTGTGCAGCCTCGTTTGTATCTACATCCTTGGCGAAGCCAACCAGAATTTTCCTTGGAAACCGCCGTGCTACTACTTCCCTCCCGCAACTCTTTTTAACTCCTGAAACACGTTCATGGCGCCCCACAGCCCCACCATAACCAGTTTACAAAATTTTAGAGAGAGAGAGTGAGAAGGACCAAACTCTTTATATTTGTATTAAGATGGACCAAGCCATAGGAGGATAGAATCCCCACCTCCGCCCACATGGACTGAGGATTGATCCCTGATGTGCAAGGTCGTTGGTTCCCCTCTGACCAGTCGATAAGAGATCGTAAGTAAATTAGATAATATCATGAGCAATAATAGAGTACTCTAATCGTCTTAGTAAAACTTTACTTGTGTAAGAGTATTGTGTAAAATCATATTTTCGGGAACACACTCTTTAAAATGGGAAAATATCATGGTTATGTTATCCCGAGATTATTTATTTACTTAAATCAAAACAAAATCCGCCAACTAGCATGTAAAATCTGCCAACTAGCAAGTATACATCTATTCCTTTTCTTTTATAAGTGGAAATAAGAAAAGCAAAAGCAAAATTTTAAAGTGGGTTTTTCAGGACAATCAAGGGAAGGCCCAATCCATCCTTACCATTGTTTATACAACTGAGTGGATTCAGACAAAGATCAAGCTTACAAGCTCTTGACCTCTTCCGGTGTATTTATAAAATTAAATACACATGATGACCAGAAAAGATACAACTACAAAACATTACAATTCTCCCTCCCTCTATTTTTTTTGTCTTGGGAGTAACAAACCAAATGAATCATATGCATGACGTAGACAAGAAAATTTTGAACAAATTAACAAGGAACCAATAGCAAAAGAAGATGGATCATCATCATCATCGTCATCATCAAGAGCGGGTGCGGGAGAAGGAGGAGAAGCCCCTGGCCAGGCCGTTAATGGCGGGGTTGAAGCCCAGGCACCCGAACAGCCCCTGCCTGTACGGCAGCATCGTCTTCTTCCTCATCTCCTCCGCCGCCGCCCGGCTGGCCTCCGCGTACCGCCGCCCGTGCAGCGAACCCGCGCCACCGCCTCCCCTTGACCCCCTCGAGCTGCCCCCCACCGACCCGCTGTCCGTCGACCGGAAGCTCGCGTTCCGACAGTCCTCCCCGCCGCCAGAAGCGGAGGAGATTGAGGCCGCGCTGCCCTTCCTCGACAGCATCGCCGCCGAGGACTGCGACAGCGCGGTGTACTTCCTCAGAGGGTCCTTCCCCCCGCCGCCAGTTGCCCGCCCCTCCGACGCGCTACGGAACAATAGAAGATCTCGCAGCCGCCACTTCTTGCTACCTCCCCCCTTGATCCACCGTGCCGCCGCCGCCGCGTCGCTGGCCGACGACGCCGGTGCGCCGGTGCTGCCAGCGGGGGCGGCGGGTGGCGCGGCCGCGGACTTGTTGCCGTGGCCGAAGTCGAAGACGCCGCGCAGGGGGGAGAGCGAGCGCGCCGCCCGGTGTGGCACCGGAGTGTTGGCGCGGTCGCGGCCGCGGGTGGTCTCCTCGATGGCCCTCGCGAAGGGGTCGAAGTCGTCCGGCTGCTTCCGCCAAGGGCGGAAGAACGACCTAGGAGACTTGGGTGACTTGGGAGACTTGGGGGACCTGGGCGACCTCGGCGACAGGGCTGAGCCCCTGTCCCAGCCGGGAGCAACCCCACCAGGCGGCGGGTACTGCAGCCGTGGTGGTGGCTTCAGTGGGCGGATCATGCCTTGCTCGAAGAGCTCGTCGGCGGTGAGCGGCGAGCCGCTGCCCATCTCCAGCTGCCCGCTGAACTCGAAGGCGAAGTCGTCAACATCGTCGGCGGGGGCGGAGGCGGCGGCGGACGCAGCATCATCGTCGTCCTCGAAGGGGAGGACGGAGGAGCGGTGGGGGGAGGAGGGGCGGGGGCTGGGGAGGCCAGCGGCCATGGCGGCGCTGAAGTCGCGGAAGATGGCGGCGGTGCGGGAGGGGCTGGTGGGCGCGCTGGTGTAGTAGTGGCGGGCGGAGGGCCAGTCGGCGCCCCCCATCGGGCGGGGGCTGGACGGCGCGCTCACGTAGGGTGTGCTGGAGGCGCTGTCGAAGATGAAGTCGGCCGCCGTGGCAGGCACCACCACCTCCATCCCTCCAGGGCTCCTCGTCTTCTCCGCCAGACCCGGCTACCTACCCGGCTTTCTCTCTCTCTCTTCTTGCCTCTTTCCTTCTCTCTGTTTCTACTTATTACTGGGTTTATAAGGAGGGAGAATGGGGAAGGGTGGATATGGCGGACGGGGAGGAAGGGAGCGGGGGAGGGGTTTTATACGGGGAAGAGAGAGTGGGGGTTGTTGTACTTTGTTGTTGTAAATTGCGAGTAGAGGAGGTGGGAAGGGAGGGAGGAAGGAGGGTGGCAGGGAGATGACGACAGCAAAAACAAAAGGAGAGGAGAGGGGGCCAACGCAAAGCTAAGAAAGATGGTATTGGTATTGGTATTTGTTTGACTGACCTGGGAAGGCGTCGCGGGTAGGGGCGAGCATTGCCGATGCCTCGCCGGGACTGGCGTCCTCATCCTTAGCGGCCGAAGCCGAAACCGCCGCCTTTTCATACTTTTCCGCGTGCAATCGTTTTTGTTTGGGTTAATTTCACGTTAATCTTCTTTATATATAAAATATTAGATGTATTTTTCTTATCTATGTAATATCAAATATACTCTCGTAACGATAACATTCTATCAAAAAAACCGTCGGTGGATATCCTATCATTTTAACGAAAAAACATATGATATTATGAAATATCATATATATCTTTGTTATGATAATATTCTATCAAAAGTGCCACGGTTGGATATTATAGCATTTTATTGAGGGTATATATGATATTACGTAAATAAGAGAAATATTTTTGATATTTTATATGTAAAGAGATTTTATATGAAATTAACTTTTTATGTTTTTGCATCATATAAATGTAGGATCCACAATCCCCACACTAAATGTATGATGCCATTTTGCTGGTACTATTGGGTTTGAGAAATGGGTGATGCTCTTGCTTGGGTGGTGGATGCCACTAACGCTTACAATGGGTTGAGTCACTTGTGAGTAGTTTATGCTTAGCTCAGTTTAAGTTCAGCTCGGTTCCACTCGAGTCAACCAATGACTTAAGTTAGAGTATGAAGTAGGGCTCGACTCATTAAACGAGTCAACATTGGTTCCAATATAACTCGGCTCGATTGGCTCACGAGTTAGCTTGTATTAAAATTATTACATAATTTATTAAATATTATCTACTTTAAAATTATTAAGTCAACTCATGTTCGTTCATAGGTGTGCGGGTGAGTGGGGCAGCCTCGCGTAGCCTCCTCAGCATGCAAGGGACTTTTAGTGCCATATCAGTAATCTCCTTTTTTTTCTCCCATCTCCTCTATTTTATAAAATGAACTGCAGCCTCTCTTCTTCGACAGTCTAGGCTACACAAAGCAAGTGGGCTTAACTCAAGGAGCTAAGCTCAAGTTTGGCTTGAGCACAGTTCTCCTTCCACAAACTAGAACTCATGCTTGACTCTAAGCTTTGAATGGAAGTTCGGGCTCAATTCAAGCTCGAAATTTCTTTGCCAATCCGAACTCAAGCTTGTAAAAGCTTGGCTCAGCTTGTTGTCACTCCTAAATGTCACACTTTGTGGCCCAGGGTTGGTTGGACATCACTTAAATGAGATGAGAAGGTTGAGGTTATACTTAATTTATAATTTTGTGGACGTTTTGTTAGTCTTAGGTGGCCTACTAGCCAATTTGACATTGTATAATCTTGTTCAGTTATTAATAAAATGACTATAATATTCATTATGTGTATATTGTTTATTTTTCGAAACGTCTGGGAACAGATTATTATTTTGTTATTTCTTCCTGCTGCATTGACTGTTTCTGTGTGGTGAGATTCTTGTAGTGGTATTAGAGCAAGGTTTCAATGTTTCTCTTGTCCATTTTGATCTCTAAATTGATCGTTCTAGTAGTTAATCCATGCTAAGATTTAATTTTTATGTCATATCAGTGTTCACGGGATGAAACGAGTGATTAGATTGTTTATTTCTGCATAAAAATTAGTTTTTTCGTTGGGGTTCTTTGTGTTCTTTATGAGATGAAGAACGGTGTTGTCATGCCCATTTTTCGTCATGCCCATGAGTTGGGAGGGTGGACCAGCGACCCTAGCTAGCTCGGGCGGCGCCCTTGGCCATTGTCGGCTTCACTGCCAGTGCTGGGAAGGGCAGCTAGGTGATGGTCGGTTGGCACCCTTCTCCTCCTTCTTCCTCCACGGGATAGAGCAGGGGGGATGAACGGTGGCCCCATAGGGCATCGCTGGCAGACGGACGGTACCGATATGGGCACCAGACTACTGCGCCCACTGGGCAGTGTCCGTTTGGGCCAGACTCCTCCTTGGAGGAGGAGTGCCCTAGCCATCAGACTCTCTGCTTGGAAGGGAGTCAGAGGCGGGGAGGCCTCTGTGGATGGCTCGGGTTTCCCTAGCCTCACCGCATGGGTCAGGCCAGGGCAATGGGCCCAAGTGTAAGGATTGAGGTTTCAGATTCGGTTATTGGGTCAGTTTCGAAGTTGGACCCCTTGGTTTCGGTCCTTGTGCGATTCAAACGACGTCCACTTAGGAGAACGCGTTTTAGAATGTGCCACGTGGGTGCCACGTGGGCGAGTGTTGGGGCGTGAGAGTACGGCTCCGATCTTATCGTCTGAATAGCGTCTTGCTTGGTCGACGCCATTCAGAGATCTGACAATGTACGACCCCCGTCTTGTCATCTGAAAGGCGGCTACCTTGGACAACGCATTTTAGCAAGTTTCGGTTTGACCCTACGAGCCCTCCCTCCTTTCCCTCATTCTCTCCACTTCTTTCTCTCTCCTCCCCCCTTCCTCTCCGAACCTCCAGTGCCCCCTTCCCCTTTTCCATCTCTTCCTCTCTCCATTCCTCCTCCCCCTCCACTCCATTAACCCCCCTAACTTTCACCACTACCACCACTATCTCCTCCGCGGCACTTTGCTCTCCGGATGGCAGTCGACGTCCCGGTAGAGTGACGGCTGTTGGGATCGCTGTGTCGGGATCCGATCCTAAAACGCAGCGGAATAAAGAAGTTCGGGATCGGATCTGTCCCGTTTCGGACGTTAAAACTAAAACTGATGTAGATCGATTTACCTTGCGCGGATTCGAATCCGCGTCCGTTTTCCGGTTCCGTCGGAGCGATGCCGCAAGTCGCGCAGATGCCCGACCTCTAGCGGTATCCACGCGGTTCTCCTCGCGATGGATCGTCCTCGCTTCCTCGCTCGCTGCGGCGCTCGAAGATCCCGTCTGACTGCGCGTAATCCGCCGCGACATGCGGATTCAGAATCCCCGTCGAACAGGAGGTGGAGCAGTTGGGAACGGCACGCCCAGAGGAGAGAGAAAGTGGGGAAGAACGAATGACGGCTAGGTCAGGGTTGCTGGCCCCGGACGTAGAATCCGTTCTTTTATAAGAAGTCAGTTTGCGGTTTTTCATAAAAACCCAGACTTATCCGAAATCCTGTCGGAGTATCCATCGACTTGAAAACCATTTGCGTGTGACCCTCTAGGCCCAAATACCAGTCCAGTTAATAGCCCATTAAGTCCAGTAACCCTTTACTGACCCACTGAATTAATTAATATCCTTATATTCAATTAATCAGCCGAATTTAATGTCCCACAATAAATTCGGACGGACTGCCGATCACGTTGGATGCCAAGCAACATCGCGTGATCCTGGATGGCACTGGGGTTATCGCAACCCTCTATTGGAACCTTTCTGTCATCGGTTAGCGCGCGGATATAATCCTTCATCTGTACAATGTTCCCGAATCGACCTAGGACATGGTTTACTGTTAAACCCTATTTGGTCGATTCACTTGAATCAGATGCCACTAATCTAAATCCGATAACTCCTTATCGATTACAGAGTCCGCCCTGGCCAGGGACTTTAAGCGCATCATTCCCGGAACATTCTCTCTCAAACAACCGAGAGCGGATGATCCCGTATTGAATACACAATTACCTTCGAGGGCATTTCCCTGAACCCGATTGTTTGACTTATTGATATCCCATGGTTAGGGATTCGTTCGTCAAGGTCAAAGCTCAGAAACCTACCAACAAGGTATCTTTAGAGTCTCAGGTCCAAGGATCATCCACGCAACCGTGACAATTGAATCGAGCTGGTTAACAGTGAGGTGATTACCATCCAGCGATTCATAGTCGGATCAGTTCAGTGAACTCATTCACCAATGAGCACCTATAAGTTCAGCATAGTGTCTCCACACAAGTGACTTATGGGATCAGTCACCCTCATCATATGAGCTGAAGTAACCTATACTAGTCTATCCGGATGTTCGATGTCCTATCTCAAACATCCTATGACTAGGAACAATTAAGAACATGTGTTTATAAGTCTTCGGTCCCGTAATTATGATCTCATCATAATCCAAAGACTATTGCACATGTTCATGGACTTCATCGTGATACGATAAACACAGATCGAATTAATTACACACAATGAATTATTGCCATTTATTAATAATCTGAATATGTACACAGTATCGGATTGGCTTTGAGACCATCTAATACTAACAACGGCGTCTACGGCGGTACCGGTGGCGGCTTGCGGCGTGGCGGTTCGGTGGCTAGGAACTAGGAGGAGTTCAAGTAACCAGTAGGGTGACGATCCCCGTTGTGTTTTGATTAAAATTATGTTTTTCTCGCTTTGGAGTATGTTTAGGAGATTTTTGAGGTGAAAATGTTAACCTTGTAAATGAGGAATGATGGGCTTATAATAGGTATTTGGATTCTCCTCCTCCTTCTCTATTTTCATTGCGTTTTTGATGCATTTTGGGGGAGAAATCCCAAATTGTAACTCGGAAGAGGCCGAAAGAGAACCTGTCTGTGGGCGTTAAATGGCGTCTTGAGACAGAGACGCCATTTAAAATGGCAGCTTCCACTTAAGATGCGATTTAACCTAGATAACGGGTTCTGTCTCTGGCTCAAATAATGTCCAGGGACAGCGGCGCCTTTTAAAAAGGCGGCTTCCGAAGGCGACGCGATTTAGGCCATATTTCGAAGCCAGTTTTATGTAAACCAGTTTATGGGTCTTGAATGACGTCGACTTAGAACGACGCGATTCAAGACAGAACTCCATTAATTCATGCTATTAACATGTGTTTACAATGTTAGATAGTCTACTTGAAAACGTACTTCGAGGACGAGGATTCTACGTAATCGGATTGCATTGTGTTGTGTTTTGTGCGACCGTGGACCTAGAGTGACAGTTGTTAGCGCTTAGGCATCCTGTGTCGGTGTGGGAGTGACATGGGGCCAGTGTGGAAGTGGTAGGGTGATGCTTAGAGAGAGGGTCACCTGGTGTACCCCGGGGTATAGCTAGTACCGGTGTGGAAGTGGTACATTTGGAGTGTCACTCGTGCTAGGGGAAGCAGAACCACCTAGAACCGGTTAAGTAGGAATAGCCAGCGCGCTATCCGAGGGGTTGCTGTTTGGTCTCAGCGGGTCGGTGTTTTCCGCATTCGGCCACGTGGTTTGTGTGTTTAGCCGAGACGCTGGTTGTGGACTCCGTGGTGGAGTGGTTTTAGAGTTGTACATGTTAAATTTACAAATGCATGCATTTTTATATCAGAATTTAGGAATCTTTGGGAGATGTGTTTACTGCTTTAATTATTTAAATTGCCTAGATTTGTGTTGTTACACTTATGGGTGCGTAAGTGGGTGGTGGGGATTGAAGGATCCCTACTGAGTCCATTTCGATGAGACTCACCCCTGCGGTTTTTATGTGAGGGTTCCAGGTGGGCGTATCGTGGAGGGTTTCTGTAAGGACTGAAGTTTCGGGTTCTGTATTCGGGTCGGGTTCGGGCCGGATCCCCTGGTTTGGACCCTGAGGAGGGTCTTGAGATTTCTGGCTGAATGGCGTCAGCGCTGCTCGACGCCTTTCAAAAGGCGTCAGGTTGTGTGGATGCCATTTAGGTCTGCTGGGTGTTGTGCCACGTGTGCGCCACGTGGGCGGGTTTCGGGCCGCGAGAGCACGGCCCCGGTCACTTCGTCTGAACGGCGTCCAGATTGGTCGACGCGATTCAGACTGCGACATCTGCGATGTCAGGGCACGGCGCCAGAGCGTTGTCAGTACGGCCTGTCACATCGTCTGAACGGCGTCCACGGTGAGCGACGCGTTTCAGAGCGCTGTCAGTACGACTGTCCTGTCAGACTGAATGGCGTCTGCCTCGATCGACGCGTTTTAGCTGGATTCGGATTGACCCCGCGAGCCTCCCCTTCTTTCCCTCACTTTCGCCTCCACACTTTCTCTCCTCGCCTCTCCGCTCCCTCTCCGCTCTTCTTCCCCTTCCCTTCCTCTTCTTCCTCTTCCACCACTCCAACACCACCTTACCACTCACCTCTACCTCCACCACTTCCTTCGCGGTGTTCCACTCTCCGGACGGCGGCCGACGTCCCGGCGGAGTGGCGGCGTCCTCGAGGGTACCGGCGGCGGTGTGCGGTGCGGCGGGACGGCGGCACGGAGCTTGGCGGAGTTCAAGAACCGGTAGGGGGACGAAACCTTGCATGTGTGCTCGTTTACTTCTTGGCCTGATGTAGCGTGTTTGGGGTTAGATTGAGTATGTTTAGGGGGATTCCTTGTGGGAATGGCGGTGTTTGTGGACGTGGTTTCATAGCATGATCGTGGTGCTTGACGTTCTCATCTTCCCCCTTTACGTTTTGGGGCTTTTCGGGGTGCTTGGGGTTCAAGGGAGAGACCCTCGGGTCGAACCAGGAAACCTGGTTTCTGGCGCTAAATAGCGTCGTGCCTGGTCGACGCCTTTCCGAAAGACGTCGGGTCAGTACGACGCGTTTTAGGGCAGAAACCTCCCTGTTCGAGGTTTCCTGAATTAGGGGTTCTGGCGCTAAATGACGTCATGGATGGACGACGCCTTTCAGAAGGACGTCGGGCCATCATGACGCCATTTAGGCAGGAAATGCCCCCGTTTAAGGGTTCTGCAATCTGGATTTCTGGGATGAATGGCTTCTGGCGACCCTGACGCATTTTAAACGGCGGCTTCACTGGTGGACGCGTTTTATGGGATAATCTGGCTTTTAACTGAACCCGTCTAAGGGACTTGAATGGCGTCGACCTCGGTCGACGCGATTCAAGACAGAACTGTCTTAACCCTGGTTTTTAAACATATGTTTCACTGTTGGCGGTTCTAAGGCATGTTTTACGTTGTACATTGAGACTGAGGACTTCTGTGTGTGTGGAATGGCATCATGTTATGTGTGTGTGTGCTTACACGACTGTGGATCGATATGACTGTGGTTTATGTTTGTCACCATGGACCGATGGGGACAGGGTCATGGTGTCTGTGAGGCATTGTGCCGTACCGGTGGGAGAAGGGGTACATGTTGTGGTTTACCTTTAGCTGAGGGAAGCAGAACCACCTTGAGCCCGTCGGGCCGGAGTAGCTGGTGCGCTATCCGAGGGGTTGCTGCTTGGCCTCAGCGGGTCGGGTTTCCCTGTTTGTCGTGACAGCTTCCGGCGCGTTTCTTGCTGTGGAGCTGGTACTGGTGGGAGTTGGTTTACCCTTTAGCCACTGGGCCTGATGTGACCTTTGATCAAGGTTACGAGTGGTACCCTTAGCCCTTTGGCCTGACGCAGCCCGGGAGAGTTGGGTTTGTGGGTAGTTCCTGTAGCTTCGGCTTGACGGGGGTTCGCCGGTCCCCAGGGCCCTCCTGGAAGCGCTGAGGCCTAGCGTGGAGGCAATCCGGTGGTAGGACAGTAGTCTAGACTGCTTGTGTGCACACGTAGCTGGCAGTGGCGGTACACTGGTTCCAGCTAGTCCTAGTTTGGCTCACTGCCTCACCCTACAGTGCCCCGGAACACTGTAGGGGTGGACAGGCGTGAGCAGTGGTGGTAGTGTTGGGAGGCGACGTTTGACTTTGGTCGACTGTGTGGTTTAGTCGCCTTGTGGACTTCGGTTGTGAGACGTAACTCTGTGTTGGGTTCTTCGAGTTGCTTAGAACTGTTCTCGCTACACTGCTTATTGTGCGTTTCATATCTGAGTTGGGTGCTATGTTTACTGCTTTACTTAAATTGCTTCATATCTGTGTTGTTACACTTGTGGGTGTGTGAGTGGGAGACAGGGGATCGGATGATCCCTACTGAGCCCAATTCTGGTGTGGCTCACTCCCTGCGGTTTCAGGTGTGGACCTCGTGGCGAGCGGAAGCGTGGTGTCTTCTTGGTGTGCGGACCAGCAGCTGTCTTAGTTCCCGGGGTATGCCCCGATGTTGTTGTACTTTTCTTCTGCCTGTACTTATTTAACTTGTTGGACATGTAATTATTGTTGGACTGTATACGGACATTGTTATTTACCCTTCTGTGCACTCGTTTACCTTTGTAGTCCGTACGATTGTTATATTTAGCCTTGTTTAGCACTTACTCCTCAAGATGTGTTGTGTGAGATCCGGGTGTGAACCCGTAGTTAATGGGCCGACATCCATTTAGTGACCGGGTCTCCGGTCATAGGATGGCGGGTCGTTACAGTTTCGCCTAGGATTATGCTCCAGCAGCCACTGTTCTGGGGTATACCCCGATGTAGTTGTTACTTTTCCTTTCAGGCCTGTACGCTTAATTATTTCTTTTCAGTTGGAATATGTAATTATTTACTGAGTCAAGTAGAATTGTAATAATTTTTAATTCCTGCACTTTCCTTGCAATTCGATGTGATGTGAATGTTTAGATTAGTTTATCATTTATTTCCAAGACTTATCGAGATCCTGGTTTGGTTACAAATTTTAATGATTCGATACCCATTTAGTAATCGGATCACCAATTATAGGGTGGCGGGTCGTTACAGTTGGTATCGGAGCATTCGGTCTAGCAAATAAGTGAATAACTAGGTTAAATATTGTAATTTCAGCAAATAAATGCATTATCCCGTACAGGCACGACGGTAGTGTAAGTTTTGAGTTCTAATTAGAAATTTTTGATTCTTGTGACTGTAGTCGATTAGATAACTCCTAATAAGAGAGTGCCAGTTATTAGAGAGCAGGGAGATGTTCCTAGTAGGTCTGAGGCCGGTAGGCCGAATATGGAGCGTTTCATGGAGGCTATTGTAAGGACTGAGGTTTCGGGTTCTGTGTTCGGGTCGGGTTCGGGCCGGATCCCCTGGTTTTGACTCTGGAGGGGTCTTGAGATTCTTGGCTGAATGGCGTCAGCACTGCTCGATGCCTTTCAAAAGGCGTCAGGGTGCGTGGACGCCATTTAGGTCTGATGGTTGTTGTGCCACGTGTGCGCCACGTGTGCGCCACGTGGGCGGGTTTCGGGCCGCGAGAGTACGGCCCCTGACATTTCGTCTGAACGGCGTCTAGCTTGGTCGACGCGATTCAGACTGCGACATCTGCGATGTCAGGGCACGGCGCCAGAGCGTTGACAGTACGGCCTGTCCTGTCGTCTGAACGGCGTCCGTGGAGGGTGACGCGTTTCAGACCGCTGTCAGTACAGCTGTCCTGTCAGACTGATTGGCGTCTGCCTCGATCGACGCGTTTTAGCTGGATTCGGATTGACCCCGCGAGCCTCCCCTTCTTTCCCTCATTCTCACCTTCACTCTCTCTCTCCTCGCCCTCTTCGCCCTCTCCGACGCTCTTCTTCCCCTTCCCTTCCTCTTCTTCCTCTTCCACCACTCCAACACCACCTTACCTCTCACCTCTACCTCCACCACTTCCTTCGCGGTGTTCCACTCTCCGGACGGCGGCCGACGTCCCGGCGGAGTGGCGGCGTCCTCGAGGGTACCGGCGGCGGTGTGCGGTGCGGCGGGACGGCGGCACGGAGCTTGGCGGAGTTCAAGAACCGGTAGGGGGACGAAACCTTGCATGTGTGCTCGTTTGCTTCTTGGCGTGTTTGGGGTTAGATTGAGCATGTTTAGGGGGATTCCTTGTGGGAATGGCGATGTTTGTGGATATGGTTTCATAGCATGATCGTGGTGCTTGACGTTCTCATCTTTCCCTTTTGGTTTTGGGGCTTTTCGGGTGCTTGGGGTTCAAGGGAGAAACCCTCGGGTAGAAACCAGGAAACCTGGTTTCTGGCGCTAAATGGCGTCGTGCCTGGTCGACGCCTTTCCGAAAGACGTCGGGTCAATACGACGCGTTTTAGGGCAGAAACCTCCCTATTCGAGGTTTCCTGAGTTAGGAGTTCTGGCGCTAAATGACGTCATGTATGGACGACGCCTTTTGGAAGGACGTCGGGCCATCATGACGCCATTTAGGCAGGAAATGCTCCCGTTTAAGGGTTCTGCAATCTGGATTTCTGGGTTGAATGGCGTCTGGCTACCATGACGCGTTTTAAACGGCGGCTTCATTGGTGGACGCGTTTTAAGAGATAATGTGGCTTTTAAATAAACCTGTATGAGGAGCTTGAATGGCGTCGACCTCGGTCGACGCGATTCAAGACAGAGCTGTATAAACCCTGGTTTTTAGCATGTGTGTCACTGCGGGACAGTTCAACGCATGCTTTGAGTTGTATACTGAGACTGAGGACTTCTGCATGAATGGGATTTCATCATCTTTGTGTGTGTGCTTTAACTGTACGCTGAGACTGGGGTTTACTGTGCGAATGGAATCATGTTATATATGCGTTTGTGTTCATACGACTGTGGATCGATGTGACTGTGGTTTTACGTTTGTCACCATGGACCGATGGGGACAGGGTCATGGTGTCTGTGAGGCTTTGTGCCGTACCGGTGGGAGAAGGTGTAACGACCCGCCATCCTATGACCGGGGACCCGGTCACTAAATGGATGTCGGCCCATTAACTACGGGTTCACACCCGGATCTCACACAACACATCTGGAGGAGTAAGTGCTAAACAGGGCTAAATATAACAATCACACGGACTACAAAGGTAAGCAAGTACGCAGGAAGAAAATAACAATGTCCGTATACAGTCCAACAATAATTACATGTCCAACGATAATTAAATAAGTACAGGCAGAAGGAAAGTACAACAACATCGGGGCATACCCCGGGACTAAGACAGCTGCTGGTCCGCACACCAAGAAGACACCACGCTACCGCTGCGCCTCGAAGTCCACACCTGAAACCGCAGGGAGTGAGCCACACCAGAACTGGGCTCAGTAGGGATCATCCGATCCCCTGCCTCCCACTCACACACCCACAAGTGAAGCAACAGTAATATATAGAACAGTCAAGTAAAGCAGTAAACACAACAGGCAACCCCGGTACGAAACGTACGACAGTCAGTGTAGCAGGAACAACTCTGAGTAACCCGAAGAACCCAACACAGAGTCACGTCTCACGACCAAAGTCCACAAGGCGACTAAACCACACAGTCGACCGAAGTCAAACGTCGCCTCCCAACACTACCACCACTGCTCATGCCTGTCCACCCCTACAGTGTTCCGGGGCACTGTAGGGTGAGGCAGTGAGCCAAACTAGGACTAGCTGGACTCAGTGTACCGCCACTGCCATCTACGTGTGCACACAAGCAGTCTAGACTACTGTCCTACCACCGGATTGCCTCCACGCTAGGCCTCAGCGCTTCCAGGAGGGCCCTGGGACCGGCGAACCCCCGTCAAGCCGAAGCTACAGGAACTACCCACAAACCCAACTCTCCCGGGCTGCGTCAGGACAAAGGGCTAAGGGTACCACTCGTAACCTTGATCAAAGGTCACATCAGGCCCAGTGGCTAAAGGGTAAACCAACTCCCACCAGTACCAGCTCCACAGTAAGAAACGCGCCGGAAGCTGTCACGACAAACAGGGAAACCCCGACCCGCTGAGGCCAAGCAGCAACCCCTCGGATAGCGCACCAGCTACTCCGGCCCGACGGGCTCAAGGTGGTTCTGCTTCCCTCAGCCAAAGGTAAAACACACATGTACCCCTTCTCCCACCGGTACGGCACAAAGCCTCACAGACACCATGACCCTGTCCCCATCGGTCCATGGTGACAACGTAAACCACAGTCACATCGATCCACAGTCGTATAGACACACATACACATTTAACATGCTGAAATTCCACTCACACAGAAGTCCTCAGTCCCAGTGTACAACATAAAACCTGCCTCAGAACCTTCCACAGTGAAACACATGCTAAAACCAACAATATAACACTTCTGTCTTGAATCGCGTCGACCGAGGTCGACGCCATTCAAGTCCCTCAGACAGGTTCAGTTAAACGTCAGATTATCGCTTGAAACGCGTCTTTACAGAGAGACGCCTTTTGAAACGCGTCCGCATACACCGACGCCATTCACAATAAAAACCCAGAATTTCAGGCCCTCAAGCGGAGCGATTCCCTTGTCTAAATGGCGTCATGGTGGCCCGACGTCCTTCTAAAAGGCGTCGTCCACCCATGACGTCTTTTAGCACCAGGAACTCTATTCAAAGAAGCCTCGAACAGGGGGATTTCTGCCTCTAAAAGGCGTCGTGCTGCCCAGACGCCCTTTGAAAGGCGTCGACCAGGGACGACGCCGTTTAGCGCCAGAAACCAGGTTCCCTGGTTCGAACCGAGGGTTTCTCCCTTGAACCCCAAGCACCCCGAAAACCCCAAAATCAGAGGGGGAAGGAGAGAAGCTCAACCACACAATCATGCTTACGAAAACACGATCACAAACACCGCCATTCCCACAAGAAACCCCCTAAACATGCTCAATCTAGCCCCAAATACATCACGTCACGCCGAGAATCACACGAACATCACATGCAAGGTTCGTCCCCCTACCGGTTCTTGAACTCCTCCAAGCTCCTCGCCGCCGACCCGTCGCACCGCAGACCGCCGCCGGTACCCTCGAGGACGCCGCCACTCCGCCGGGACGTCGGCCGCCGTCCGGAGAAGGGAACGCCGCGAAGGAGGTGGTGGAGGTAGAGGTGAGAGGTAGGGAGGCTATGGAGTGATGGAAGAGGAAGAAGAGGAGGGAAGGGAGGAAGATCGTCGGAGAGGCGGAGGGGGTGAGGAGAGAGAGAGTGTGAGGGTGAGAATGAGGGGAAAGAAGGGGAGGCTCGCGGGGTCTATCCGAAACAAGCTAAAACGTGTCGATCGAGGCAGACGCCTATCAGTCTGACAGGACAGCCGTACAGACACTACTCTGAAACGCGTCGCCCACCGTGGACGCCGTTCAGACGATGTGACAGGCCGTACTGACAACGCTCTGGCGCCATGCCCTGACATCGCAGATGTCGCATCTGAAACGCGTCGACCCACCTGGACGCCGTTCAGACAAATCTGACAGGGGCCGTACTCTCGCGGCCCGAAAACCGCCCACGTGGCGCACACGTGGCACAACATCCTGCGAACCTAAATGGCGTCCACACACCCTGACGCCTTTTGAAAGGCGTCGACGAGCGCTGACGCCATTCACCCAGAAATCACAAGACCCCACGGGGTCCAAACCAGGGGATCCGGCCCGATCCCGACCCGAATACAGAACCCGAAACCTCAGTCCTTACAGAAGGGGTACATGTGTGTTTTACCTTTGGCTGAGGGAAGCAGAACCACCATGAGCCCGTCGGGCCGGAGTAGCTGGTGCGCTATCCGAGGGGTTGCTGCTTGGCCTCAGCGGGTCGGGTTTCCCTGTTTGTCGTGACAGCTTCCGGCGCGTTTCTTGCTGTGGAGCTGGTACTGGTGGGAGTTGGTTTACCCTTTAGCCACTGGGCCTGATGTGACCTTTGATCAAGGTTACGAGTGGTACCCTTAGCCCTTTGGCCTGACGCAGCCCGGGAGAGTTGGGTTTGTGGGTAGTTCCTGTAGCTTCGGCTTGACGGGGGTTCGCCGGTCCCCAGGGCCCTCCTGGAAGCGCTGAGGCCTAGCGTGGAGGCAATCCGGTGGTAGGACAGTAGTCTAGACTGCTTGTGTGCACACGTAGCTGGCAGTGGCGGTACACTGGTTCCAGCTAGTCCTAGTTTGGCTCACTGCCTCACCCTACAGTGCCCCGGAACACTGTAGGGGTGGACAGGCGTGAGCAGTGGTGGTAGTGTTGGGAGGCGACGTTTGACTTTGGTCGACTGTGTGGTTTAGTCGCCTTGTGGACTTCGGTTGTGAGACGTAACTCTGTGTTGGGTTCTTCGAGTTGCTTAGAACTGTTCTCGCTACACTGCTTATTGTGCGTTTCATATCTGAGTTGGGTGCTATGTTTACTGCTTTACTTAATTGCCATATATTCCTGTTGTTGCACTTGTGGGTGTGTGAGTGGGAGGCAGGGGATCGGATGATCCCTACTGAGCCCAATTCTGGTGTGGCTCACTCCCTGCGGTTTCAGGTGTGGACCTCGTGGCGAGCGGAAGTGTGGTGTCTTCTTGGTGTGCGGACCAGCAGCTGTCTTAGTGCCGGGGTATGCCCCGATGTTGTTGTACTTTCCTTCTGCCTGTACTTATTTAATTGTTGGACATGTAATTATTGTTGGACTGTATACGGACATTGTTATCTTTCTTTCTGCGCACTCGTTCACCTCGTAGTCCGTGTGTTTGTTATATTTAGCCCTGTTTAGCACTTACTCCTCCAGATGTGTTGTGTGAGATCCGGGTGTGAACCCGCAGTTAATGGGCCGACATCCATTTAGTGACCGAGTCCCCGGTCATAGGATGGCGGGTCATTACAGCTATGATGGACACCATGACTAGATATCAGACTTGGGACCCTAGTGAGAGTTCTAGTACTCGGGGAGGGCCTTCAGTTGCTCTAGAGAGATTCCTGAAGCTGAAGCCACCTCATTTTACCAGTTGTCCCAACCCTGATGAGGCCGTTCATTAGCTGAAGGAGTTAGAGAAGACTTTTGATACCATGGACTGTGCGGCAGTTGAGAGGACTCTGTTGGCTACCTTCATGTTGAAGGATGATGCCTATGATTGGTGGGCCATTTTGAAGAGCTTGTCTTATGCAGATAGGAATCTCAGGGAGATTCCATGAGAGACATTTGTAAAGGAGTTTAATGAACAGTACTTCCCTAGGCATGTCCAGAAGGCCAAGGAGAGGGAATTTATGGAATTGAACCAAGGGAGCATGACAATGCTCGAGTACTAGATTAAATTTGTTTCGCTTGGGAGGTTTGTACCCTTTATTTTAAGAGATGAAGAGCGTTGGACCGAGAGATTTGTGGATGGACTGAGGTCCAACTTAAGGAATTTTGTGGCATCCCACTGTTGTACGGACTTGGCATCAGCAGTTAAGTGTGCCGCAGCAGTAGAGGCACAACAAGATTAGTCGGCTCGGGAGAGGGGACTGGCTACTCAAGGGCCGACTTATGGCAAGGGAAAGACAACAGTAGTAGCTCCTTCGTCCGGATCGGGATCTTCTTGTTGGGTTCTCGGGTTTCTCCGGATTTCACGCGCAGCAGAAAATAAAATAAAAACGGAGATCCGTTCCCGTTTCGAAAAACTAAAATAACGATTATCGGATAATCGATTCTCACCGTGTGTGGATTCGAATCTGCAACCGTTCGGTTCCGTCGGTGCGACACCGCAAGCCGCGCAAGCGCCCGGCCTCTAGCGAAGTCCACGCGATCCTCCTCGTGACAGATATCCTCATGTTCCTCGTTCTTCGCAGCCCACGAAACCTCCGCCGGTCGCCGCAACGTGCGGACGATTTCCCATCGAAGGGGATTCGGAGAAGCGGCGGAGCAGATCTGGATCTGTCTGGACGCCAGAGAGAGAGAGAAATAGAGGAGGGGTGGCTAGGGTTAGCAGCAGCTTGGTCTGCTCAGCCCGTTCGCTATGTTTTATACTAACCGCGTGATTTTTCATAAAAACCCCCGGTTTGTATAAAACCCACTTATTTATCCATCGCCTTGAGAATCATTTGCGTGTGACCCTCTAGGCCCAATTACCAGTCCAGTTAACGGCCCAACAAGCCCAGTGATTCCTTACTGGCTTTATTAATTAATTAATAACCCTTTATTAATTAATTAATCAATCGAATTGATGTCGCACATCGAATTCGACCGGGCCTCCGATCACGTTGGGTGCCAAGCAACACCGCGTGAACCCGGAAGGTATCGGGGTTAAGCAACCCACTCTTGAAACCTTTCTGCCGACAGTTACCGCGTGGATATAATCCTTCATTCGTACAATGCTCTCGAGTCAACTCAGGGTATGGCATGCTGTCAAACCCTAACCGGTCGACTCACTTGGATTGGATGCCGCTGATAAGTATCGGAAAACTCCATTCCCGATATTATCGTCCGCCCTGGCCAGGGACTTCTGCTCATCCTTCCTAGAGCATTCTCTCGCTCAGTACCGAGAGCGAATGATTCCTTATTGACACACAATTCCCTTCGACGGTATTCTGCTGTACCCAATCCTGGGCGTTTTAGAATCTCGTGGCTAGAGATTCATAAACCAAGGTCAAAGCACAGAAGTCCACCGACAAGGTGTCCTTGGTGTCTCAGCTCCGAGGACCATCCACGCAACTGTGACAATAGAATCAAGCTGGTTGACAGTGAGGTACAATACCATCCAGCGATTCAGTCGGATCAGTTCAGTGAACTCATTCTCCAATGAGCACCTACAGATTCGCCTTAGTGTCTCCACACAAGTGACTTATGAGATCAGTCACCCTCATCATACGAGCAGGGGTAATCTGTACTAGTCTAACCGGATATCCAATGTCCTTCTCGAATATCCTCCGACTAGGAACGATTAAGAATATGTGTGTTTAAGTGATCAGTCTCATTAGTATGATCTCATCATAATCTGATCACTATAGCACATATTCACGGACTTCATTATGAAACGATAATTAATGCGATTTAGACATAATGAATATTATGCCATTATATTAATAAATGAACGAGATTTACATAGTCAGATTGGCTTGTAGGCCACCTAAACCTAACAATCTCCCACTTGGACTAAAGCCAATCACCTTTATACAATAAGCCTATAGACTCTAGGTGACGCTCAAACACAATTTGAGCCAACGGCTTTGTTAGTGGATCTGCTACATTATCGACGGATGGAACTCTTTCCACTACTACATCTCCTCTGGATATGATCTCTCTGATAAGGTGAAAACGTCTCAGAATATGTTTCGATTTCTGATGAGACCGTGGCTCTTTCGCTTGCGCAATCGCTCCATTGTTGTCGCACAACAGTGGAACTGGCTCAGAGATGTTGGGAACTACGCCGAGGTCGGTGATGAATTTCTTCAACCACACTGCTTCCTTGGCGGCTTCAGCTGCAGTGATGTACTCAGCTTCAGTCGTCGAATCTGCAGTGGTTACTTGCTTGGAACTCTTCCAGCACACTGCGCCTCGATTCAAAATAAACACGAATCCAGATGTAGACTTGCTATCATCTGGATCCGATTGGAAACTCGAGTCAGTAAAGCCTCACAATTTCAAGTCACCTCCTCCATAGACAAGAAACATATCATTTGTTCTTCTCAAGTACTTAAGTTACATTTCACTGCCTTCCAGTGCTCTTCGCCTGGATCAGCCTGAAATCTGCTCGTAACACTTAGAGCAAATGCAACATCAGGCCGTGTACATAGCATGGCATACATAATAGATCCTATGGCAGAGGCATAGGTATTCTATCCATGAATGCCCTCTCATTATGAGTCTTAGGAGACTGCTCCTTTGAGAGACTAATTCCATATCTCATCGGTATGAGACCTCTCTTAGAATTTTTCATGCCAAACCTTTTGACTATGGTATCTATGTACAAGGATTGGGTCATTCCAAGCATCCTCTTTGATCTATCTCTATAGATCCGTATTCTCAATACGTAAGAATGTTTCTCCCAAATCCTTTATGGAGAAGTTTTTCGATAGCCAGATCTTTACTGATGACATCATAGCTACATCATTCCCAATGAGTAGTATGTCATCTACGTAAAGAACTCGAAAAGTGACTGCACTCCTACTGGTCTTCTTGTACACACAAGGCTCATCTTCATTCTTAATGAAGTCATAAAACTTGACAGCTGTAGACACTGATTTTGGACCCCCTTTTGGTCATAACCCCATCATTTTATCCATCTCATTTAGCCCATCAGATTTTCTCACATAATTCAACCCACTAAATAATCAGGCCCATTAACCAATCTCAACTTTCGCCACCTTTTTCGTGGAAGGCCAGCCCGCCCGCCTTCCACCATCCTTGGAAAGCCACCCCTTGCCTTCCACCACCCTTGGAAGGCCAGCCAGCCCGCCTTCCACCATCCTTAGAAGGCCAACCTATTCGCCTTCCACCATCCTTAGAAGGCCACCCCTTGCTTTCCACCACCCTTGGAAGGCCAACCAGCCCGCCTTCCACCACCCTTGGAAGGCCAACCTGTCCGCCTTCCACCACCCTTCGAAGGCCAACCTGTCCGCCTTCCACAACCCTTTGAAGGCGAACCTACTTGCCTTCCACCACCCTTGGAAGGCCACCCCTTGCCTTCCACCACCCTTCGAAGGCCAACCAGGCTGCCTTCCACCTCTTCGTGGAAGGCAAGAAAGTTGGTCGTCCACTTCTCTAACTCCCATCTTGACCTCGTCTTCCCACGATCTCCTCCATTCGCCACCCTCATCCCCACTACTCCGATCACTCCCCACTCCGGCGACTGCCGCACGCATAACCTCCGATTCTTGACCACTTCCCATTGGTTCTTTGATGATTTACGGGGATTTAGACCCCTATTTTCTCTCATTTTCCCTTCACCTATTTAAATCCTCCATATCCCCTCGAGAGAGGGGGTTCAGAGTTGAAGGGGTTAGGTTGGGTTGGGTTGCCAAGGGCTGGAAAGGTTTCAGTTTGCGAGGCTGGAGAGTGAAGAGCCTCAAGTGGGAGAAGGCTTCGGCACTCCATAAGTCAGAGGAAGCAGAGGAATCCTCCGCATTCCAAATGGGCCTATTTTCTTAACTCTCTCCTTACTTTTCTCCTTTCATTTTTCACTGCATTCCCACCATCCATCCACTCCATAGCATCATCTTCTCCTCCTACTCTTTTCTTTTTACCACATTACTTTCACTTTTCACTATTACCACACACGAGCACCCCATCTGCATGCATGCATCTTAGGATGACTTAGCACCCTTTACCCCCAGAAGTTTCAAACAAAAAAACAGGAGGTGGGTGGCTATAACATATGGTCACCTTCCCTCCCCAAACACCCATCCGGTGCGTCCTCTTTCAATTTTAGTTTATTTATAGATTTGCATGAATAGATTCTACATATCACAGTCCTAATCGGGTTATCTTCTTCTTTTGTCTTGTCTTTTCCTTTCAGGGACCCTTACCGCATTTCTGCGTGCAGACTGCCGAGCTCTCCTCCTCTGGCCGGCCGGAGGAAGAGAAGAGGAATCCGTCGTCTCCCGCTCCATCAGAACGCGATCACTCTCACCATCCTGTGGAGCACTGGGACCGTAAGGTAATGCTCCTGGCGATCACACACTTTGATTCCTAACCCTTCCAAATCGCCGCAGTGCTAAGACAAACGGAGAAGCCCTCGCCCGAAGCCCGCAGCAGCGGCGGGGGACGTTCCGGGTGCCTACAACAGCCTCGTCAAATCTTATGTTCCAGCTCCGGAAAGCCAGTTTCTATCCATAAATGGACCTCTGAAGCTTACACACTTTATCTGGAGATTCTATGGATGTGAAACCTTCTGGTTGTATCGTATACACCTCTTCCTCAAGGTTACTATTGAGAAAGGCAGTCTTCACATCTATCTGCCAGATTTCATAATCAAAATGTGCAGCAATGGCGAGTAGAACTCTGATCGACTTTATCATGGCAACTGGTGAGAAAGTCTCGTCATAGTCAATTCCTTGCCTTTGACGATATCTTTTTGCCACCAACCTTGCCTTATAAGTGTCGATCCGTCCATCAGCACCGATCTTTCTCTTAAAGATCTACTTGCATCTGATGGGTACAATACTCTCGGGCAAGTCCTCCAAGTTCCAAACTTGGTTGGTGTACATGGACTAGATTTCTGAGTTCATGGCTTCTCTCCATTTCCCGACTTGTGGGCCTTCTATGACCTCCTGGTAGGTTTTAGGATCATCATCCTCATTATATTCTACCTTAGACTCACCTTCAGTGATATGTCCTACATATCGTTTGGGCAGTCTAGATACTCTACCAGATCTGCGAGGCTCATCTGTGTGTACTTGAACAGATTCAGGAACTGATATCTCATCTGATGATAATGAAGTTGTTTGGGGATCTGGAACCTCTTCCAGTAGTATTTTACTCCCACTGTTCTCCTGGAGAAGGTATTCCTCATCCAAGAAGATAGCTTTCCTGGCGACAAACACTTTTTGTTCATCAGGATGGTAAAAATAGTATCCAAAAGTTTCCTTTGGATATCCCACAAACCTGCATTTATCAGTTCGTGATTCCAGCTTGTCTAGATCATGCCTCTTTACATGAGCAGGGCAACCCCAGACTTTAACATGTTTAAATTCTGGTTTTCTGCCTTTCCATATCTCATATGGAGTAGAGGCCACAGACTTGCTGGGTACTCTGTTCAGTAGGTATGCTGCTGACTCTAGAGCATACCCCCAGAGGGACATTGGTAATTCCGAAAAGCTCATCATGGATCGCACTATGTCCAACAAGGTGCGATTCCTCCTTTCTGATACACCATTCATCTGTGGTGTATATGGACGGGTTAGCTGAGAAAGGATACCATTATCCTTTAAGAATTGTGTGAAATTAGTACTCAAGTATTCTCCTCCTCGATCTGATCGAAGAGCTTCAATACTCTTTCCTAACTGCTTCTCTACCTCATTCTTGAACTCCTTGAACTTCTCAAATGCTTCCGACTTGTACTTCATTAAGTACACATAGCCGAATCTTGAGAAGTCATCGATGAACGTGATGAAGTATGAGTAGCTACCTTTGGCTTGGGTGGACATGGGACCACATACATCCAAATGTATTAGTTCCAGAATGTCCTTGGCACGTTCTCCATGTCCAGTAAATGGAGATCTTGCCATCTTTCCCATAAGGCAGGATTCACATGTTGCAAACGATTCATAATCGAATGCAGTTAAGTAACCATGCTTGTGCAACTTTTGCAACCTACTTTCGCCAATGTGCCCAAATCTACAATGCCACATGTAGACTTGGTTCACACAATTCTTGCTCTTCTTAAGAACATTATCAATTTGAAGATTGTAATAAGAAACATCTAAGAGATATAGACCGTTGACTAAAGATGCTAAAGCTATTGATTTATTACCATAATAAATCGAACAAATTCTATTTTCAATAGTCAACCTATATCCTATCTTGTCCAAACAAGACACTGATATGATGTTCTTTATTATGGTAGGAACATAATAACAATGTTCTAATAGTAAGGCGTCTCCTGATGGAAGTCTGAGGTTTGCTGTCCCAACAACAATTACCGCAACTTTTGCGCCGTTTCCTAGCCTCAATTCCACCTCACCTTGTCTCACCTTGTCTCAGCTTGCGCTTACTTGTCAGCATCTGTACATCATGGCAGATATGAAAAGCACATCCGGTATCTAATACCCAAGATGTGGAATCTCTAACTGACAAGTTAATATCTATCATATAGATATCTGAAGCTTCAGACAGCTTCACCTTTCCTTGAGCTTTATTGTTAAGGAACTCCTTGCAGTTCCTCTTCCAGTGACCATACTGCTTATAGTAGAAGCAGTCACCCTTTACTACTCTTTTGCCTTTATCCTTCGATCTTTTATCGTATGCGATCATTTCTGTCTCAGAGGCATCTAATGCCGATTCAGCAGGATGATCAGCATCAAGGGTGTAGGCAGTCTGCTCAGATTTGAAGACATTCTTCAAGTGTCTGAGCCAATCTGAGTAGATAAGATAAGTCAAAAGGGCATCAAGTATGCCACGGAGTGGGTTATTCGACGACATAATTTACTGCAAGATATAAGTAAAATCTATTTAGCAGATGTTCAATTATTAAAATTTAAAACAAAACATGGTCTTTTGTTCAAGTTTAACTCCCACTAATTTTCGACGGACTGTATAACCTTCAGGTATACAGAACGGGAGACGTCGACAGTCTCCTAGTGGGGATCAGAATCTCAATGACTTGCACTACAGTCTTGTAGATAGCACAACAAACTGTAATACAATCAGAGAGCACCCAACTCATGGGACTTGCAACTCCTTGCAATATCTGATCATAACTTCGGTCCTCAGAGATTTAATGGCCTTGTGGATAGCACAACAAACCATTAATTCTGGTCTAAGCTAACAATCATTACGCGACGAGTATACATTTGCATGCAGCCCTTGTAGATAGCACAACAAAGCTACATGGTTCCTCTACCCCGATCTATAGGCGTCTAATACTATAGCCTTAGTTTCTCCTCCTAATTAAACATGCCTTGTGGATAGCACAACAAACCTGTCTAAAGTGATTCGAATCCTATGACTATAACGATGGTGGACCACGCGGTAAGTTCTTAACTACTCGCGTTACGGCTTAGAGTTTATCTGAGGGTATTTAGATAACTTTTATCTTGGTCTCTCCTAGGTGATAGTATAAAAATATATCGTATGTATTTAGTAAATACTATACCTGCTTTGATTCATAATCGAAAGAAAACATTGTATCTGATACATGTCATTAGTGTGGTCATGGATAGCATAGTGGGTTTGACTGGAGCTAACAGTCAAACGCACACACAATCTAACACAACAATTATATTAGATAACCTGCAAACACATAGGCAAAGGATCTACATCTATTCGCCTTCCTGGTTGCAGCTGTGGATCGTCCTCGCTCCTTCCTCGGTTGCTTCGATCAGATTACACTAATTCTAGAATTACATGTAATTAGAAGAGAGCCTTATGGCGAGTACAAGAGAGAGGGAGGTAGAAGTACATCGGAGTTTGAGAGAGAGAGAGAGGTACGTAGACCTCTATTTATTAACAATTAATAAATATCTAACAAACATCCACGATCCACACAATCTATTCATCAAATGAATAATTAAAAGTGCATATCCATGACCACGGTGTGTTTTAAACATTCCACACATGATATAGCGCATCACATGACTAAAATAAAAGAGTTTTGAAAATAAATAATTTTGGCTTTCAAAAAGCTGGGATCCAATCAAAATTGGCATTTGAATTTCGAAAATACTTTTAATTAACTTAATCATGCAATCAAAATAAATTTAAAAGTATATAAAACACATATCACATGTGCACACACTCCAAATTAATAATTCCAGATTATTCCATGCAAATTAGAACACTTCTAATAATTAAACAATCTAACACTTAGATTGAATCAAATTAATAATCTAACAATTAGAATATTAACAACTAATCTAACTCTTAGACTAGTCCAACAAAGTTAATTAATAATTTAACACTTTAATTAATAATGAACTCTAATTAATAATTAATTACTAATCTAACACTTAGATTAGTCAATTAATATTAATTATTAATTTAATTCTTAAATTAATAATTAACACTAACTAATTAATAACTAATTAATCAAATTCTTAGATTAGATAATTAAAGTTAACATTAATTTAACTATTAAATTAATGACTAACAATAATTAATTAAGGATTACTAATTTAACATTTAAATTAGTCATCTAAGTTAATTATTAATTTAACAATTAAATTAATAATTAACTTAAATATTCATTAACAATTATATGATTTAATAATAAATAATCTAACTCTTAGACAAAAATTATTAAACACTAATTTAACTATAAAATTAGTTAAATTAAGTTTAATTATTAATTTAACAATTAAACTAATAATTGACCCTTAATTAATCAATCTAATTGTTAATAAGATAATGATTCAAAATCATAATTAGCCCAATAAAATAAGATTGAACAAAAATTTAAATTTTAAATTAAAATCCAATCTCATTAGATCATTTGGGCTAATGAGGAATTAGGGTTTAATAGGACATAGGATGGTTTAGTAAAGGGAAACAGGGCTCAGCCCCTTATGCTGAGCCGGGGCTCGGCTGTGGGTCGAACCAGATCGAGCCTGGGCCCGAGCCCCTGGCTCAGGCGGTCCAAGCCCCTGGCTCAGGCGGCCCAAGCCCGCTCAGGGATGCACGGGCTGGCCGGTTCAGCCGGTCCGACTGGCTCGGGCCGGCCAGCCACTTCCTTCAACCCGACGCCCTTTCCTCTATGCCCTAACCTGCAACACTTGCAGGTGAAGCCCGACGGCGACGCCCGGCAGCTGCCCCCCCCTTCCCGGCGGAGCCCAGCCCCGCCGGCGACGCCTCCGGTGCCGGTGGGCTCACCGGCGGTGGCCGGATCTATTCCTCAATAGCCCGAGTCTCGAAATCCTCCTCTTCTATTTCGTTTTTCAGGTTTCATAAACCTGTAGGAAGAAAGGAAGAAAGGGGCTTCCTTCAGCCACCCCGACACTGGCAATAATGCCACCAACTCCACCAAAGAACAGGGATTTTATATGATGTTCAAACAACCTGTCAGGGCACTAAAAATTGTCACGGCCGAGCTCTCTAAATGCTTAAAAACCTGGTTTTTAAACCATGAAAAAGAAGCACCACCCCTCCATACCGGCCACCTCGATCCCCGGATATAATACCTGGGATGACTAGAGATCCTTCTTCAAGGATCCAGGGTGTTGGCCAACACATCCCAACGCTTGGGAAGCCTAAATCAAAATCGAACCCGTAAAACTCCATTGTTCTTCATCACATGAAGAACATGAAACACCCCAAATAAAATCCGAATTTTGCAGGAATAAAAATAATCATATTATTCTTGTTCATCATATGAACACAATTCTGGCAAAAATAATTAAATTATGGCATGGAATAATTATTGGAAACATTAAATCGGACACCGAAACAGGACGAGAAACAATGGAACCTGGCTCTGATACCACTGTTGGGTTCTCGGGTTTCTCTGGATCTCACGCGCAGTGGAAAATAAAATAAAAACGGAAATCCGTTCCCGTTTCGAAAAACTAAAATTACGATTATCGGATAATCGATTCTCACAGTGTGCGGATTCGAATCCGCAACCGTTCGGTTCCGTCGGTGCGACACCGCAAGCCGCGCAAGCGCCCGGCCTCTAGCGAAGTCCACGCAATCCTCCTCGCGACGGATATCCTCACGTTCCTCGTTCTTCACAGTCCACGAAACCTCCACCGGTCGCCGCAACGATCGCCGCAACGCGTGGACGATTTCCCGTCGAACGGGATTTCGGAGAAGCGGCGGAGCAGATCTGGATCTGTCTGGACGCCAGAGAGAGAGAGAAATAGAGGAGGGGCGGCTAGGGTTAGCAGCAGCTTGGCCTGCTCAGCCCGTTCGCTATGTTTTATACTAACCGCGTGATTTTTCATAAAAACCCCCGGTTTGTATAAAACCCACTTATTTATCCATCGCCTTGAGAATCATTTGCGTGTGACCCTCTAGGCCCAATTACCAGTCCAGTTAACGGCCCAACAAGCCCAGTGATTCCTTACTGGCTTTATTAATTAATTAATAACCCTTTATTAATTAATTAATCAATCGAATTGATGTCGCACATCGAATTCGAGCGGGCCTCCGATCACGTTGGGTGCGAAGCAACACCGCGTGAACCCGGAAGGTATCGGGGTTAACCAACCCATTCTTGGAACCTTTCCGCCGACAGTTACTACGTGGATATAATCCTTCATTCGTACAATACTCTTGAGTCAACTCAGGGTCTGGCGTGCTGTCAAACCATAACCGGTCGACTCACTTGAATTGGATGCCGCTGATAAATATCGGAAAACTCCTTTCTCGATATTATCGTCCGCCCTGGCCAGGGACTTCCGCGCATCCTTCCTAGAGCATTCTCTATCTAAGTACCGAGAGCGAATGATTCCTTATTGACACACAATTCCCTTCGATGGTATTCCGCTGTACTCAATCCTGGGCTTTTAGAATCCCGTGGCTAGAGATTCGTAAACCAAAGTCAAAGTACAGAAGTCCACCGACAAGGTGTCCTTGGTGTCTCAGGTCCGAGGACCATCCACGCAATTGAGACAATAGAATCAAGCTGGTTGACAGTGAGGTACAATACCATCTAGCGATTTAGTCGGATCAGTTCAGTGAACTCATTCTCTAATGAGCACCTACAGATTCACCTTAGTGTCTCCACACAAGTGACTTATGAGATCAGTCACCCTCATCATATGAGCAGGAGTAATCTGTACTAGTCTAACTGGATATCCAATGTCCTTCTCGGATATCCTCCGACTATGAACGATTAAGAATATGTGTGTTTAAGTGATCAGTCTCATTAGTATGATCTCATCATAATCTGATCACTATAGCACATATTCACGGACTTCATTATGAAACGATAATTAATGCGATTTAGACATAATGAATATTATGCCATTATATTAATAAATGAACGAGATTTACATAGTCAGATTGGCTTGTAGGCCACCTAAACCTAACACTTCTTCACTCGGTTCCAGATTCAGGAGGTTCTTTTGAGGCGGTGACGGCAGCAGCAGCGGCAACAGTGGTAGTGGCAGACCTAGGCAAACTCAATAGAGTCAGTTGGTGTCCAGTGCTCAGCAGGAGGCAGCTCAGAGGCTTCCAGCAGCTTGTCGTCATTGCGGTGGTACCTACGGTGGGACTCAGTGTCTTGCATTTTCTGGGAGATGTTATACTTGTGGCCAATAGGGCCATTTGGCGAGGTATTGCCCACAGGGGCATGGTCAGGAGCAGGGACTAGGTGATCAGAAGAAACCGATGACCCAGGGGAGAGTTCTTGCTATCACCAGGAAGGAGGCTCATGCGTCCAATTTGGTGGAAGGTACACTTTCTATCCTTGGGAACTCCGCGCATGTGTTGATTGATTCAGGTGCTTCGCATTTCTTTATTTCTGAGCAGTTTGTAGATATTCTTTCTGCACCCATTGATGAGTTATCTGATGGACGGATGGTTGAGGTTTCTTTTGGAGATTTCATGTTGACTTATAACTGTTTGAGTGAGGTTTCCAACCATTGAGGGTCATTAGTTACCTGCCAAGTTAGTTGTGCTTGTCATTCGTGACTTTGATGTCATCTTAGGCATGGACTGGTTGGAGGCTTATTATGCCGAGGTGTACTGCCACAGGAAGTGGGTGTGTTTCTCCATCTCAAGCATCCCGGCCTTCTACTTCCAAGGTATTAGGCTCTCTTCTCGTAGTATTCTTATTTCTACTTTTAAGGTCCAGAGGTTACTTGTTGGTGGCTGTGAGGCTTTCCTTGCCTCGGTAGTTATAGCTGGTGTTAGTAGTGGTTCCAATCTTTGGGAGGTGCTTGTAGTATGTGACTTTGTTGATATGTTTCTTGAGGAGTTGCCTGGCCTTCCTCCTCAGCGGGAGGTTGAGTTCATTATTGAGCTTGCACCCGGTACGACACCCTTGTCTAAGGCCCCGTATCGGATGGCTCCGGCCAAACTTGTTGAGTTGAAGGTGCAGTTACAGGAATTGCTAGATAAGGGTTTTATCCTTCCTAGCACTTCTCCGTGGGGTGCTCCAGTTCTATTTGTCAGGAAGAAGGATGGTTCTGTGAGGCTGTGTATTGATTATAGACAGTTGAACTAGGTGACAGTAAAGAATAAGTACCCACTTCCAAGAATTGATGATCTGATGGATCAGCTGTAGTCTGCTAGGATATTCTCAAAGATTGACTTAAGGTCAGGGTATTACCAGATGAGGATCCGTGAGGTTGATGTGAGTAAGACAGCTTTTAGGACTCGGTACGGACATTATGAGTTTTTAGTATGCCTTTCGGTTTGACCAATGCTCCGGCAGCTTTTATGGATTTGATGAACCGGGTCTTCAGGGCCTACCTAGATCAGTTTGTGGTAGTGTTTGTGGATGATATTTTGGTATATTCTTCTTCTGAGGAAGAACATGCCACGCATCTTCAGGTAGTGTTGCAAGTTTTGAGAGAGCACCAACTTTTTGTCAAGTTCAACAAGTGTGAATTCTGGCTAAACAAGGTGCATTTCCTGGGGCATGTCGTTTCTGGAGATGACATTACTGTGGATCTAGTCAAGATTGAGGCAGTGATGGACTGAGGCAGACCGACGACAGTAACTAAGATCATGAGCTTCCTGGGGTTAGCAGGGTATTACAGACGGTTCGTCCAAGATTTTTCTTCGATAGCGACCCCCTTGTCGAGGTTGACTCGTAAGGGAGTTCGTTTTGTGTGGACCCAGGAGTGTGAGCAGAGTTTTACTGAGTTGAAGGCTCGTCTCACTTTGGCTCCAGTTCTGGTGCTTCCATCAGGTTCTGGTGGATTCGTAGTTTACTCAGATGCATCTCGTCGAGGTTTGGCTGTAGTTCTGATGCAGCATGGCAAGGTTGTGGCTTATGCTTCTAGGCAGTTGAAGAAGCATGAGGAGAATTATCCCACTCATGACTTAGAGTTGGCAGCTGTGGTATTTGCACTGAAGATCTGGCGGCACCATTTATATGGAGAGAAGTTTCAGGTCTTCACTGATCATAAGAGCCTGAAGTACGTATTCACGCAGAAGGATTTGAACTTGAGGTAGCGCAGGTGGATGGAGTTTATCAAAGATTATGATCTCGACCTTTCTTATCATCTGGGTATGGCAAACGTGGTGGCAGACGCCTTGAGTCGAAGACGGTCGTATCACATCTTATGATTTAGGAATGGAGATTATATGAGCAGGTTGTGGAATCTTCCTTTAGGATTCCTCGAGAGGCTGACAGAGCCGTATTGGCCAGCTTAACTGTGAGGCCAGTAGTGTACCATGCAGTGATCGAGGCTCAGAGGGCGGATGCAGAGTTACCGCAGGTTCTCCAGATACTAGAGGTGGAGTTGTGGGATGATGATAGGGTCAGATTTAGAGGCAGATTCTATGTTCCAGCTGAAGAAGAGGCGCAGGAGTGTCCTAGATGAGGCACACCGTTCTAGATATGCAGTGCATCCCGGAATGACTAAGATTTATCATTGTTTGAGGAGGCACTTTTGGTGGCCTAGTATGAAGAAGGACGTAGCTGATTATGTGGCAAGGTGCCTAACCTGTCAGCAGGTTAAGGCAAAGCACTAGAGACCAAGAGGGTATCTACAGCCGTTACCGATCCCGGAGTGGAAATGGGAGCACGTGACTATGGACTTTGTGATGGGATTTCCCATGTCGCTCGGCAGGAGGGATGCGATCTGGGTCATTGTTGATCGATTGACCAAGTCTGCGCACTTCCTAGCTATTAGGAAGGACTGGTCAGTTGGTAAGTTGGCTAGGTTGTTTGTAGACCGGATCATCTCTCTGCATAGGGTGCCCTTATCCATCGTGTCAGATCGGGATCCGAGATTTACTTCTAGGTTATGGAAGAGTTTTTAGAGGACCTTGGGTACGCAGTTATCCTTCAACTTGGCTTATCATCCTGAGACTGATGGACAATCGGAGAGGACTATTCAGACATTGGAGGATATGCTCAGGGCTTGCTGCCTAGATTGGGGATGTTCTTGGGAGCAGCACTTACCTACAGTGGAGTTCGCTTACAAGAACAGTTATCATTCTAGTATCGGCATGGCATCGTATGAGGCATTATACGGGCGGCCATGTCGATCTCCTGTGAATGGTCTGAGATTGGCGATAGATAGATAGCAGGGCCAGAGTTGGTACAGCAGTGTGCTGAGGTTGCTAGAGTAGTGCAACAGAGGTTGACTAACGCTCAGAGCAGGCAGAAGAGTTATGCAGATATCTGTAGGAGGCCACTTGAGTTCGAGGTTGGGGACCACGTGTTTCTCCGAATCTCACCCTCCAAGGATGTGATGAGATTTGGGAAGCGAGGAAAGCTGAGTCCAAGATATGTTGGGCATTTTCCCATTCTTACTCGAATTGGGGAAACGACGTATCAGCTAGCCTTACCACCCAGTCTTGCAGGAGTGTACGATGTGTTCCATATTTCCTTGCTGAGGAAGTATGTTCACGATCCGTCTCATGTCTTGGACTTTTCGGAATTGGAAGTCGCAGAGGACTTGTCCTTTCTGGAATTTCTAGTGCGTATTGAGGATCGCAGGGAGCAGGTCCTTCGGAACAAGATTGTTCCTCTAATCAAGGTGATTTGGCAGCATCGCTCCGAAGGTGAGGTGACCTGGGAGCGAGAGGATGAAATGCGAGATCAGTTTCCTACCTTTTCTTGTAAGTTCTCTTATGAGCTTGTGCCATCATTTTTGTTCTCGTTATTTCCATATCAACAATTTTGGGGACAAAATTCTTTTAAGGGGGAAAGAATGTAAGGATTGAGGTTTTGGATCCGGTTATCGGGTCAGTTTCTAAGTCGGACCCCCTGCTTTGGGCCCTTGTGGGGCTAGGGCATGAGTTCCTTTTCGTGTCAAGCTTGCGAGACGTGGTTCAAACGGCGTCCAGTTAGGAGGACGCGTTTTAGAATGTGCCACGTGGGTGCCACGTGGGCGGGCATTGGGGCGCGAGAGTACGGCCCTAGTCTTATCGTCTGAATGACGTCTTGCATGGTCGACGCCATTTAGAGATCTGACAGTGTATGACCCCCGTCTTGTCATCTGAACGGCGGCTACTTTGGACGACGTGTTTTAGCAAGTTTCGGTTTGACCCCACGAGCCCTCCCTCCTTTACCTCATTCTCTCTACTTCTTTCTCTCTCCTCCCCTTTCCTCTCCGAACCTCCGGTGCCCCCTTCCCCTTTTCCTTCTCTTCCTCTCTCCATTCCTCCTCTCCCTCCACTCCATTAACCCACCTAACTTCCACCACTACCACCACCATCTCCTCCGCGGCACTTTGCTCCCCGGACGGCGGCTGACGTCCCGGTGGAGTGACGACTTCTACGACGGTACCGGTGACGGCTTGCGGCGTGGCGGTTCGGTGGCTAGGAACTAGGAAGAGTTCAAGCAATCGGTAGGGTGACGATCTCCATTGTGTTTTGATTAAAATCATATTTTTCCCGCTTTAGAGTGTGTTTAGGGAATTTTTGGGGTGAAAATGTTAACCTTGTAAATGAGGAATGATGGGCTTATAATGGGTATTTGGATTCTCCTCCTCCTTCCCTATTTTCGTTGTGTTTTTGGTGCGTTTTGGGAGAGAAATCCCAAATTGTAATTCAGGGGAGGCCGAAAGAGAACCTGTCTGTGGGCGTTAAATGGCATCTTGGGACAGCAATGCCATTTAAAACGGCAGCTTCCACCCAGGACGCGATTTAACTGACATAACGGGTTCTGTCTCTGGCTCAAATAACATCCAGGGACAACGACGCCTTTTAAAAAGGCGGCTTCCGAGGGCGACGCGATTTAGGCCATATTCCGAGGCTAATTTTATGTAAACTAGTTTAGGGGTCTTGAATGACGTCGACCTAGAATGACGCGATTCAAGATAGAACTTCATCAATTCATGCTATTAACATGTGTTTACAATGTTAGATAGTCTACTTGAAACCGTACTTCGAGGACGAGGATTCTACGTAATCGGATCGTATTGTGTTGTGTTTTATGCGACCGTGGACCTAGAGTGATAGTTGTTAGCACTTAGGCACCCTATGTCAGTGTGGGAGTGGCACGGCGCCGGTGTGGGAGTGGTGGGGTGACGCCTAGAGAGAGGGTCACCTGGTGTACCCCGCGATATAGCTAGTACCGGTGTGGGAGTGGTACATTTGGAGTGTCACTCGTGCTGGGGGAAGCAGAACCACCTAGAGCCAGTTAGGCCGGAGTAGCCAGAGCGTTACCCGAAGGGTTGCTGTTTAGTCTCAGCGGGTCGGTGTTTTCCGCGTTCAATCACGTGGTTTGTGTGTTTAGTCGAGACGCTGGTTGTAGACTCCATGGTGGAGTGGCTTTAGAGTTGTGCATGTTAAATTTACAAATGCATGCGTTTTTATATCGAAATTTGGGAATCTTTGGGAGATGTGTTTACAGCTTTAATTATTTAAATTGCCTAGATTTGTGTTGTTGCACTTGTGGGTGCGTGAGTGGGTGGTGGGGATCGAAGGATCCTTATTGAGTCCATTTCGATGAGACTCACCCTAGTGGTTTTCAGGTGAGGGTTCCAGGCGGGCTTAACATGGAGGGTTTCGCCTAGGGTTGCGCGCCAGCAACCACTGCTCTGGGGTATGCCCCGATGTAGTTGTTACTTTTCCTTTCAGGCCTATACGCTTAATTATTTCTTTTCAGTTAGAATATGTAATTATTTGTTGAGTCAAGTTGAATTGTAATAATTTTTAATTCCTGCACTTTCCTTACAATTCGATGTGATGTAAATGTTTAGTTTAGTTTATCATTTATTTCCCATACTTACCGAGATCCTGGTTTGGTTACAAATTTTAATGATTCGATACCCATTTAGTACTCGGACCACCGTTTATAGGGTGGCGGGTCGTTACACCAAGCCAGCCCAGCAGTTGGCTCAAACTAGCCTGCCCAATTGGGTAGGGCTAGGTCCGAGCCTAGTTGTTGGCTGTGCTTAGCCTCTGACCGGGCCTGGGCTCAGGAGGGTTGAGCCTAATGGTCTACTAATTGGGGGGGGGAGGGGATATTTTAATTCAATTTCTATTTTGAATTTTTTAAAATCTAAGTTGATTATTACTTTTAGTTAATTGGGCCCGCCTAGGATTATGATTCTTTTTAAAATTAACAAGTGTTGTTAATTGTTAAATATTAACTAAGTAGTTAGATTAATTATTTGTGAATGGCTTTTAATCTAATTGTTTGATTAATTGCATTATTAGGATTCTTCTAATTATCATAGAATATTCTAGAAGTAATTAATTTGGAATGCGTGCAATGAGATGTGTATTTATTACTTTTAAATTTGATATAAATAACATGCCCAAAATAATAAAGGAGTTTTCAAAAATTCAAATTCTCCAGTTTTGATTGGATCCTAGCTTTTTGAAAGTCAAAACATATTTTTTTTCAAAAAATTTTATTCAGCCCATGTGATGCGCTCTTTCATGTGTGGTATGGATAAAAGAAACCTGTGGCCATGGATATGCAGTATTTTATTTCATCATGTGATGATGTAGATGATGGACCAAAGTCTCGTCCACCACGCCACGATCAAGGCCTTCAATATCCGATTAGAGGGACGTCTATAGATAGTCCCTGCAAAATAGAACACCGTTAGAGGGCCCCTAGTGGCGGTCCGGACGAGCCCCCTCTGATGCCTAAGTTAGAAGGTTGGAGATGCTAGAAGGAAAGCTGCAGAAGCTTGGGTGCTATGTATGCCCGTAGGGGTACATGGACTTATATAATAGTCAGGTAAGGATCCCTTTCGAGAGGTGGCTTCTATTCCGATCGGGGAAGGTAGACTTCGGAGAACTCAGCGAGTCCTACACTTATCAGGAAAGGAGGATCATCTTGAGGGAAGTTTAGATACGAGAGAGATTCTTCTCATGTACAACATGGCGAACTTAGGGCTCTACAAGGGAGATGGATCCTAATCGGTCCAATATAGGGTCATGCCAACTGGCAACCGTCGATTTTTCCCCCTGGGGGGGGGGGGGAGCAAATATGGGCCTAGGGGCTTCCCCAAGTGGGCCGGTCTGTTGGTATTTGGGTCGTGCCGAACTGCCACCTATCACTTGCCAGTCATTGGCGTGATGACAAGGCAAGGAGTGAAGTTGGTATTGCGACAGATAATGTGACTACCCTACCAATCAATTGGCCTGGCCGGTATGTTGCATCTAGTAGAAAGGTTTGAGGGCTGATGACGTCAACACCCGGAAGTCGACCGAGCATGCTTACTTGGCCCCATACATTTTTGAAATGATGGGCCACATTCGCACTACAGAAAGTGCCAGTCCAACCTTCTCCTGACTAGTGAGTTCATTTGGCGACCTGGGATCCTATATGTCGCATCCGATCAGACTTTGTGTTGCTTTGAATAATCATGCCCCCTTGCACAACCTATTGCTTCGTCGTCTGGGAGACATCTTCTTCGGGAGTCGTTACACCGTCGTTACCCTGACGCCAGAGGCTATGAGAGGCCAGGGAAGGGCCCAAGAGAGGGGACCTTGGCATCGTGGATCACCTTTTGCATCCTACTTTCTCTCTGCAGAGTCTCCCTCTATTGGTTCGGATAGAAATCTCTAGGAATTCCCTGTGACCATCACTCCACCTTCACCATCATGGCCCGCCATGCCCTGAGGGATGGAAGGTATGCATCTATGGTGGATGAAGACCGCCAGACGTTGGGGCCTTCCTATGCTTCGGGGGAGATCCTGATAAAGATACGGGACACCTACCAGGTACCTCATGAGTATACCCTTGCACTGCCAAGGCCGGAGGAAAAAATATTCTCCATCAAGAGGCGCTCCTTCATGGTCTATGAGGCCGTGTTTGAGGTGGGATTCCATCTTTCACTTCTCCCTTTTGCCATCCAACTATTGGAGTGGCTCCAGGTCACCCCGCCCAACTGATGCCGAACATGTGGAGGTTGGCATTCGCATTCATCGTGCTGGCCCGAGACATGGGGCACCCCTCTCCAACAATGAAAATGTTCTTGAACCTATACAAGCCCATATGGGGAACCAAAGATTATAACACGGGATTCATGAACTTCTGGGCTCGTAACGAAAGGCCAATATCACTCTAGAAGTTTTCGAGCATATAAACTCTGGAAAGAGACCTTTTTATGGGTAGTAGAGCACCCCACGAGATGGTGGCCCTTCTTGGTCTCCTTCTGAGACCTATCTCTGACGAGTTCCGTTAGTAAACAAGCTCTGTCGCTGCTGGACGCTGACCAAGAGATGGTGGATGCCATTTTGTGAGGTGAGGCTCCCGACGTGGGAGTACTAGTTGGTGAAGAGGCCCTTCAGTAGGTGGGTCTCTCCAAAATCCCTGTTCCTCGTAGGTGTGATTACTTCAAGGTTTCCTTAATTCGGTCCACTGAGTTCTGATGGATTTCGTGGCCTTTTCCTATTTGCATGACCAGATCGGCAACGGTGGCCCGTCCTGGTCACCTAGGAGTTAGAGGACCTATAGCAATTGGCGTTCCTCTAGGGGCAGCCCTTGATCCGAAGCTTCAACAGATGCTACCCATCACTGTTGCCTCCCCCGGGTCGAGCGTCCGGGAGTTCATCCGCCTAGATGTCCCGAGGATGGAGAAGAAGAAAGTTGTCATTGGCAGTTCTCGGTCGGGGCCACCAAAATCTCGCCCTGGCTACTAGGTGGTTATTCGTATGGGACCAAAACTGGGGCAAAGTCGATGGTTTGAGCAAAAGATTCATCCTTCGACAGTTGTGGCCACGACTTTCGCAGTACCCCCTCCGGGCCCACTGGAGTGTAAAAAGAGAGGGATGCAAGAGGTCGGGAAGAGGAGGAAAAATCGGCAGCATCCTTGGTCGCGAGCAATGTAGCCGAAAGGGAGGATGGGATGAAACAGTGGGCTTCTTACTAGGAGCCGATGAGGAAGAAGAAGAGGAAGACAAAGAAGACAAAGTTGCCCCTCTCCGATGGCGTCGGCTAAGGAAATGGCCGCGGCCTTCGGCTGAGCAGGCAGAGGCTAGTGGAGGCGGTGTAACGACCCGCCATCCTATGACCAGAGACCCGGTCACTAAATGGATGTCGGCCCATTAACTGTAGGTTCATACCAGGATCTTATACACACATCTGGAGGAGTAAGCGTTAAACAAGATTAAATATAACATTCACACGGACTACAAGGGGTACAGTGCGCAGAAAGTAAAATAATAATGTCCGTACACAGTCCAACAATAATTACATGTCCAACAAATTAATTAAGTACAGGCAGAAATAAAGTACAACAACATCAGGGCATACCCCGGGAACTGAGATAGCTGCTGGTCCGCACACCAAGGAGAACACCACGCGCCGCCACACGCCACAAGGTCTACACCTGAAAACGCAGGGAGTGAGCCACACCAAAATTGGGCTCAGTAGGGATCATCCGATCCCCTGCCTCCCACACACACACCCACAAGTGCAGTAACAAAGGTACAGGTAATAAGGCAAGTAAAGCTGTAACACACTACTCCTAAAACCTCGATATGAATCATGTGCCTTCGGAATGTAACATGCATATTTCTAAAATCATTCTATTAAGGAGCCTACAACTCCCGTCTCGGTAAAACACGTCAACCACTCCTCCGAAAGTGGGAAACACCAACCACACAGCCGTAAGTGGGAAACACCGTCCACACAAGCACAAGTAGGAAACACCGACCCGCTGAGACCAAACAGTAACCCCTCGGATAGCACGCTAGCTACTCCGGCCCAACTGGCTCAAGTGGTTACTCCTTCCCTCAGCACGAGTGACTCTCCGAATGTACCACTCCGACACCGGTACTAGCTGACCCCGGGGTTCACTAGGTGACCCTCTCTCACTAGGCATCACCCCGCCCACGCCCCCACCGGCGCTGTGCTCACGCCCCCACCAGCACAGGGTGATAAAGTGCTACAATGTCACTCCAGGTCCACAGTAACTCAAAACACCAAAACCCGGCACAGTACGATCCGGTCACGTGAAAAGCACGCGATCGCACTACACACAACGCAGTGCCATCTGGTCATGAAGAATCCGAGTATACTAAAGCATGCACTAACCAACTATCTAGCAGTATGAATACATTTTACTGGCATGAATTAATGTTGTTCTGTCCTGAATCGCGTCGCCCGAGGCCGACGCAATTCAAGTTCCCTAAACTGGTTCATAAAACAGAGGCCACGGGAATCTAGCCTAAAAGGCGTCGACACCAGCGGTCGCCTTTTGAAACGCGTCGACATCCTCCGACGCCATTCAGTTAAGAAATCCAGGAATTTCAGGAAAACATTACTCAGGGGATTTCTGCCTTAAAAGGCGTCATGGTTACCCGACACCATTCAAATCGCGTCGCCCACCCATGACGTCTTTTAGTCCCAGAATCCCGAGCTGACGGACCCTCAGTAGGGGTGATTTCCTGCCTAAATGGCGTCATGATGTCCCGACGTCCTTCTAAAAGGCGTCGACCACCCATGACGTCATTTAGCGCCAGAACCCCTAACCTGCGAAACCTCGAACAGGGGACGTTTCTGCCCTAAGATGCGTCGTACTGCCCTGACGTCCTTCTAAAAAGGCGTCGACCAGGCACGACGCCGTTTAGCGCCAGAAACCTGGTTCCCTGATTCGAACCGAGGGTTTCTCCCTTAACCCCAAATGCCCCGAAAAAGCCCCAAAACGGAAAGGGGGAGGAAGAGAAGTTCATCCATCACAACATGCTACGAAACCACGTTCATGAACACGGCCATACTCACAAGAACACCCCCTAAACATGCTCAATCTAGCCCAAAACACATCAAAACACGCCTAGGAAAGCACGAGCAACACATACAAGGTTCGTCCCCCTACCGGATACTTGAACTCCTCCTGGCTCTGTGTCGCCGAACCGCCGCGCCGCAGACCGCCGCCGGTACCCTCGAGGACTCCGCCACTCCGCCGGGACGTCGGCCGCCGTCCGGAGAATGGAACGCCGCGAAGGAAGTGGTGGTGGCAGAGGCGAGAGGTAAGGAGGCGTTGGAGTGGTGGAAGAGGAAGAAGAGGAAGGGAAAGGGGAAGAGTGGGATCGGAGGAGGCGGAGAGGGAGAGGAGAGAGAGTGAAAGGTGAGAAATGAGGGAAAGAAAGGAGGGCTCGCGGGGGTCATCAGAAACTACCTAAAACGCGTCGAGCGAGAAGGACGCCTATCAGATGACAGGACGGGCCGTACTGACAGCTGTCTGAAACGCGTCGACCACCACGGACGCCGTTCAGCTGGCATGTCAGGCACCGTACACTGACATCGCAGGGTGGCAGTCTGAATCACGTCGTCCATCATGGACGCCGTTCAGACGACAAGACAGGGGCCATACTCTCGCGGCCCGAAAACCGCCCACGTGGCGTCCATGTGGCGCAACAGCAAATCGCCTAAATGGCGTCCACCTATCAAGACGCCGTTTGAAACGCGTCGTGATGTGTAGACGTCATTCAGAAGAAATTCTCCAGACCCCACAGGGTCCGACCCAGGGGATCCGGCCCGAAACCGACCCGAAAACCGAACCCGAAACCTCAGTCCTTACAGGCGGAGTAGAAAGCGTCAGTGCCCCTGAATCTCCTCATAGTGGGAGCTCAAGGTGTCAAGGGTCTGCATAGGCTCGACAGTCGGGCCCTATGCCTCCTAGTCTAATAGCGATAGGTAGGATATCAGGGGGACAGACCCAACCCCTTAGCCAAGGTGCTCCCCTTGCCAATGCTATTGTACATCCTCCGGAAGGTGGCAGAGACAATGAAGCTAGTAGCGACGACCGCGCAGGGTCGTCCTGGGCTCCATCGGGGATGATCTCACCAAGGACCCTGCCTCCTCTAAAGTGAAGCGGGAGTGGGCCGGGTCGGAGGATGCTCCCCCTGCAAAATGCCATCATCGGGAGGTGCATCGTCCTCCTTTCATCCTCCGGCCAAAGGGTTGGTAATAGTTTTGTCCTCTCCAGAGGCTTCTCTGGTGTATAAAGGGCTACCTTAACCGGTGGCCACAGTGCCACGCGATATTGGCCTGGCTAACTAGGAGGGCCTATGGACGTCCAACTCTTGTCGTCCGAACCATCAAGAGGGGTGGAGCTAGACGCCACGGGGGATGTGCCAGCATAGCAGTGATAGGGCTAGAATTGCCGCCGAGTGGAGGAATAGGGGAGACATCCCTCGGGCGGGACAACATCCGGTCGGCTTTGGAGGTTGCCCATCCACCAATTAGGCCCCAAGATGTCAAAGCCATCAGGGGAATTCTTCAATCTTACCTCGAGGAAGGTATCCAGGTCTGACGCCTATGGGAGATTGCCCACGACAAGTAGTTTGCCTTACTCGATCCTTGGCCTCGGCGAGGCGTTGGAGGCTATGGGGCATCCCGCAGTTGCCAACGCGTATGTAGTCGACTCTGAGGGGGAAGGATTGAAGGTGACCCTCCAGAGAATCAGTGATGATGCCTCGACTGCCAGCAGCTCCATGGCCTTGAGATCCTCGGCCGCTCCTGTTAGATCTGTGTATGGTCTACAAACCAATCAGACTTATTCTTATTCATTTATTGATGGAAATATCTATTCATTATGTGTGAATCATCTATTTTATATTAATCGTATCATTATGAAGTCCATGAATGTATGCAATGATTGTCATATTATGATGAGATCGCAATAATGAGACTGACAATCTATAAATTGATAGATATAGGTGTCCTCTAAGCCAATCACGAGGCACCTATTTCAATCTGGTTCACTAATAAATGGCATATATTTCATTATGTAGATTGGTGTACTTATTATTTCACATAATGAAGTCCATGAATGTATGCAACGGCTATCGGATTATGATGAGATCATAATAATGAGACCGATGACTTATAAACACATCCTAGTCGTAGGGTGCTAGAAGAGAACATCAAACATCCGATAAGACTAGTATAGGTTATTTCAGCTGATATGATGAGGGTGACTGATCTTATTAGTCACTTGTGTGGGGACACTATAGAGAACCTGTAGGTGCTTAATGGGAATGGGTTTACTAAACTGATCCAATATGAATCACCGAATGGTAATTTATCTGACTGTCAACTAGCTTGATTCATCATCACATTGGCGTGGTTGGTCCTTAGACTTGAGACACCAAAGACACCTTGTCGATGGACTTTTGGATTTGACCTTGGCTTACGAATCCCTATCCACGGAATTTTTAATAGCCAAGGATTGGGTCAGCAGAAGATCTTCGAAGGTAATTGTGTTCAATAGAGGATCGTTCCCTCTTAGGTAACTAGAGAGAGAATGCTCTAGAATAGATCCATAGGAGTCTCTTGCCAGAGCAGACACAATATCAGAAAATGTGTTTTCGAATATTGTACAGCAAATTCTGATTCAAGTGAGTTGACCATCTAGGGTTTGACAGTTGACCATACCCTAGATTAACGCGAGAGCATTGTGCGAACGAAGGATGATAGCCATGCGGTAACTGTGGATGGAAGGGTTCTATGAGTGGATTGTTGAACCCCATTACCTTCTGGGATCATGTGGTGTTGCTTGGCACCTAACTTGATCGGAAGTCCGACCGATTTTTACATTAGATGTTAATTCGATTAAGTAATTAATTAATATCTAGATATTAATTAATCACAATAAGTCAATAACTAGTTATTAGACTTAACGGGCTGAAAATCAGACTGGTTAACGGGCCTAGAGGGTCACACGCAAACAAATTCTCAATCGGTGGTACTTAAGTGGGAATTATATTAACTCGGGGACTTTTATGAAAAGTGGCGCCGACTTAATATATATACGCGCTGTTGAGAAACTCTGGGCCAAGCTCCAGAGTCTCTCCATGCTGGCCGTCCCCCTTCTCTCTCGTCCTCATCTGGGCGCCCCTCTCGAGGTGCTAGGACAGTTCCCGTCTCCGTCGTGCACAATTTTCGAAAGTCGGGAATTCCTGTCTGCGGGTTTTCGGACGTCGTTGCAGCGACGGATCTTCAGCAAGCGAGCTGATATGGACGAGAGAGTGATGACGAACCACCGTGGAGGATTGCGTGGATACCGCTGGAGGCCGGACACTTGTGCGGCTCGCAGCATCGCCTCGACAGAACTGAAACGGTCGGGGATTCAAATCCGTGCAAGGTGATATGATCACGACCCGGTTTTTGGTTTAGGTTTTTCGTTTTGAAATGGATCAACGCACATCAGGCGGGATTTCATTTTTGCTTCCGTTGCATTCGTCGCGCCCACCTAGATCCCTACAGTGGTATCAGAGCCAGGTTGCTGCTCTGATCCGTTTCGAGACGATGAGATTAATTTTCTAAGGATAATTCCATGTTGTAGATTTGATCTCTGTGAAAAACTATTTTTGATTCATTAGATGAATCGGCTAATTTAGAAAAAATGTTTTCTAATTTTGAACGCATAGAAAGTTAAAATATTTCTTTGTTGCCTATGCGTTTTGGGGTGTGTAACAAAGCCACTGCCGGCGACATTAGCTTCACCGGTATCTCTGGGGGTTGCTGCCGGCCACTGCTGGCACTAATTGAGCCGTAGGTGGTGGCAGCGCCAGCCACAACCTTTCCTTCTTCCTCTCCATGGGATGGATGTGCAGGAGGAGGTGAAAGGGGGAGTCTTCGGATCCGAAAACCAGCCCTCACCGCCGGTAGTGAGTGTCTTTGGCGACGCCAGCCTCGTCGTCGAGGCTCAATGGACCCTTCTTCGACGCCGGCGGGGGGCCTCCGCCACCCTGGTTCCCCTTGTCGGCGTCGGGCAGTAAGGGGGAAGGGGATAGGCGGCGGTGCCTGCGTGTGGCTAGGGTTACCTAGCCCGCGCGCAGGGGAGATGCTGGGCCGGGTGCCCGGTCCACGCTGACCCGGCCCTAGCTAGCTCGACCCAGACCGCCCCTAATGGGCTAGCCTGGGTTTGGACCAGCGGCCTGGGCAGGGCTCAGCATGGCCGGCCCAAAACCCCAATACAGAAGCCCCTTTACCCCTTTACCTCATTACCCCTTTTAACCCTCAAAAACTTTTTATTAAGTTTAATACCCACCTCTAATTAACTGGAAATTGATTTAAACAAGGTTTAAAATATGTTCTAGACTTTAGTTTATAATTTTCAGTTAACTAGGTGTTATTATTAAGATATGATCTTAATAAGATTTAACAAATGTTGTTAAATTAATTTTAATTAAGGGACATTTAATAAATGGTTGTTAAATGTTTAGTTAACTTTTAATTAAATTTATTTAATTTCTTAACAATTATTGTTATGAAATTATTTTTTTATTATTAAAGGTTTATAGGGGTTTATGTTTACGATATGATCTTAAATAAAAATTTAACAAATGTTGTTAATTCTCCTTTTACCTAAGTGATTAGAGGGCTTAATTAAGATGTGATCTTAAATTAAATTAACAAGTGTTGTTAATTAATTTTTAAGTTATGACCTTAATATTTATTAGCAAATGTTGTTAATTTTAATTAAGTGATTAGATATTTAATTTCTTAAAAATTGTTGTTTTGAAATTATTTATTAATTAAGGGACACTTAATAAAGGTTATTAAGTGATAAGTTAACTTTTAATAATAGTTTATCAATAGAGTTCATTATTTCTTGAGAAATAAACTTTAATAAAAGTTATTAAAGATTAATTAAGTCTTAATAATAGTTATTAAGATTATTAATTAATTTTTTCAAAGATCTCTTAATTAATATTTTCATAGATCTAATCTACTTAAATGATCTTTTAATAAAAGTTGTTAAGAGATTGAATTATCTAATTGTTAGATTATTTTTAATTAGAAATGTTCTAATTAATATTTCTTAATAATTATTATTGAGAAATTTCATTTAATAAAGGGGTTCTTAACAAAGAGTTGTTAAGTAATTAAAATTGGAATTAGAAATTCTTTTATAAGAGTTATTAAGGAATTTTTAATTCAGTGTAAATATTAGATTATTTCACATTAATAACTGTTGTTAATGTGATTTAAAATTAATCAAAGTATTAAATTAATTAATTTATGATTGTTCTAAATTATGCATGGAATATTTTAGAATTTTAATTTTAGTCTTGAGTACACATATTGATGTGTTTTAATGCTTTAAATTAAATTTAAATGCATGATAGAAAATAAGATTTTCGAAAATCTAAATTATCCAATTTTAATTGGTACCCAGGTTTTAAGAAAATCAAAACTATTATTTTTCAAAATTTTAGCCTTCATGTGATGTGTTTGATCATGTGTGGATGGTTAAAATTTGTAGTGGTCATAGACATGCACTTTGTTTATTTCATATCATGTGATGGTATGTGGTTTGTGTAGATCATTTTAGAATTTGAGTGGGTTAATTAATTGTTAATTAATGAGGCCTGCGTGCCTTCCTCTCTCTCATTCCGATGTAATTCTATCTCCCTCTATTATTGTACTCGGCCATAAGGCTTTCTTTTACAATTAATATGTACTTGAAAATTGTTTCAAAATTTATTATTATTTGTAATTGATCGCGCTGGCCGAAGAGAGGCGAGGATGATCCACAAGTCCAACCAGGAAGGCTATCGGAGATGAGATCACTAGTGCCTGTGTGTTTGCATACCTTTTATTATATAATTGTTATATAATTGTGGTGATTAATTGTATGGCTCCAGTTAATCGCCGTGTTGTCCATGATCAAATAATGAACATGTATGGTTGATGCATGCTATTAGTTCTTGATTTTGAATCAATTGTTATTACCTAGGTATAGTTAAATATATATATGTGATATATTTATGAATTATCACTTAGATAGAGACCAAGATAAAAGTTATCTAAAATCCTCACTAAAGTTTGAGCCGTAACGTGAGTAGTTGAGAACTTACTGCGCGGTCCTCTTTCATCATAGTCATAGGACTAAAATTATCTTAGGTAGGTTTGTTGTGCTACCACAAGGCCCGTCTAATTGTGAGGAGAGACTCTGACTATGTCATAAGATGCCTTTTGATCGGAGTGGAGGAACCGTGTAGCCTTGTTGTACTATCCACAAGGGTTGCATGCAAATCTATGCCACTCTCGTAGTGATGGTAATGTTTAGACCAGAATTAATGATTTGTTGTGCTATCCATAAGGCCATTAAATCTTTGATGACTAAAACTAAGATCAGATGTTGCAAAGAATTGCAAGTCCTTTGAGATCGCTGCTATTTAATTATATTATAGTTTGTTGTGCTATCCACAAGGCTGTACTACAAGTCATTGAGATTCTGATCTCTGCTAGGAGAGCATCGGAGTCTCCCATTCTGTGTACTTGAGGGTTATACAGTCCGTCAAAAAATAGTAGGAAATAATTCAAGATAAACATCCATAATTGAATTAAAATGAACTGTCTGTTTAAATCATATTATTTCCTCTATTAACTAAAACGTCGTCAATTAATCAGAGATTTTGCATATTGGATGCTAAAACTTCTCATATTCAAATTGGCTAAAGGACTATGAAGAATGTCTTCAGGACCAAATGATAGCCAGTATCTTAATCAGATGTCATGAAATCTCTTACTTGAATAAATCACGAAGAAGAGATATTTATAGTATATGCCTTTGAGAAAGGCTAGAGGTAAGATCTTAAACGATCAAATACACACCTGAGAAGGATAAAGGCAAGTTATCTGAAAGAGAGAAAAGTAGTTCTCCCACTACAACTAATAAGGATATGAAAAAGGCAAAATAATATGAAACTTATAAGAAGTTTTCGGATATTCTCATTATTGGCTTTTATATGTCTATTGGAGAGTTAGTGTTTCTAATATGAGATATTGAAAATAATTTTCAGATCTACAATATTATGCAGACTTAGGCAAGTAAATAAAAATCGAGAAAATAAAAATGTTGAGTTAGACTTAACAATAATTCTAAAGATGCATAAGTTACTGTCAGATAGTAAATCTTTGTATATCTTTAGGAGACTAATATGAAATTAAATAATTGTTATTTAGTTCCATTAGTTATCAAGAATTGTAAAAGTGAATAACATTGATTGAGTAGGAACAAGCGTTGTTCTATATAATTTTAGAAATTAAATGAAAGATTTTGAAACCAGTCAATACACTATATAGATTCTTGATGTGACATATCATGTGATGAATGTTCACAAGTCTCCTATGGAAATGAACTTAGTAAATCATGATTATCTATAGCATTATACACTAGAGTGTGCGATAAGAAATTATTGGGACTTATACATGTTGATGTAAATAGCACAATATCTTCTCAAGACTAAAAAGATAATAACTTCTATTGACTTACCTTAATGATTAATTTTTGGAAAGATTCAACTATATGTTTTTGCTGAAGTACAAGTCAAATACATCTAAGAGATTAAGGTATAGAAGATCAAGATGAAGTGACTAAAAAGAAAGAGTATTAGAATTCTTTGATTTGATCAAGAAAAATAATATTTAAGTACGGGATTCACATATATCATTAAAGGGATAATTGAATAATCTCTCGATTAATTCTCAATCTATATCATAGCAATATGATATAATGAGGAATCGTACTTTATTGGATATAGTGCAATAAATATACAATAAGGTTTTGCCTAATTCTTATATCCTCGTAAATATGAGTATGAACATTAGATGTACATACTTTACACCAGGTTCCAAATAAGTCAGTATATCTATATAAGGTATGAAGATGCGATAAATCATATAAGATGTTAATTATAAACAAATATGATTTTAAGGATGTTAAAGTCAAGTTATGTCCTAGTCTTTTAGAAAAGACATGATCCAAAGAAGTTGGATCTAAAAGGACACAGCATAATGTGAATTTGTGAGATGTCCAAAGAGTTTGGACATTACTTTTATTAGCCAACCGATAATAAAATAATTATCGTCCTGAAAGCTGTCTTCTGTGAAGAGGAATATATCCTCAAAGTAGACAGTGGGAGCTGATAAAACTAGAAGATGTTCTAAACTCACAAATTAACATAAGACTATTAAATAATCTTCGACTGCTTGGAACCATTTATGACACACATAAAGGAGCTTCATAGATATTTTGAGATTCTCTCAAATGGCTAGAGAGATATGTTTGACATATCAGAGATATCAGAATGAGGGGAGCTCAATTATATGGATTGTTGGGTTCTCGAGTTTCTCCGGATCTCCCGCGCCGCGGAAATAAAATTAAAAACGGAGATCCGTTCCCGTTTCGAAATTCGGAAAAACCAGATTATTGGATAATCAGTTCTCACCGTGTGCGGATTCGAATCCGCAACCGTTCGGTTCCGTCGGTGCGACACCGCAAGCCGCGCAAGCGCCCGACCTCTAGAGAAGTCCACACGATCCTCCTCGCGACGGATATCCTCACGTTCCTCGTTTTTCACAGTCCACGAAACCTCTGCCGGTCGCCGCAACTATCGCCGCAACGCGTGGATGATTTCCCGTCGAACGGGAGTCGGAGAAGCGGCGGAGCAGATCTGGATCTGTGCGGGACGCCAGAGACAGAGAGAAACAGAGGAGGGGCGGCTAGGGTTAGCAGCAACTTGGCCTTCTCAGCCCGTCCGCTATGTTTTATACTAACTATGCGATTTTTCATAAAAACCCCCAGTTTGTATAAAACCCACTTATTTATCCATCGCCTTGAGAATCATTTGCGTGTGACCCTCTAGGCCCAATTACCAGTCCAGTTAATGGCCCAACAAGCCCAGTGACTCCTCACTGGCTTTATTAATCAATTAATAACCATTTATTAATTAATTAATCAATCGAATTGATGTCGCACATCGAATTCGACCGGGCCTCCGATCACGTTGGGTGCCAAGCAACACCGTGTGAACCTGGAAGGTATCGGGGTTAAGTAACCCACTATTGGATCCTTTCTGCGGACAGTTACCGCGTGGATATAATCCTTCATTCCTACAATACTTTCGAGTCAACTCAGGGTATGGCTGTTGGGTTTTCTCGGTTTCTCCGGATCGCTCACGCAGCGGAAAATAAAATTATTTACAGCGATCCGTTCCCGTTTCGAAATCTAAAATACAAGATAATCGGATTATCTTTTCTCACCATGCGCGGATTCGAATCCGCAGCCGTTTGGTTCCGTCGGTGTGACACCGCAAGCCGCGCAAGTGCCCGGCCTCTAGCGAAGTCAACGCGATCCTCCTCACGACGGATATCCTCGAGTTCCTCGTTCTTCGCAGCCCACGAAGCCTCCGCCGGTCGCCGCAACGATCGCCGCAGTGCGCGGACGATTTCCCGTCGAACGGGATTCGGAGAAGCGGCGGAGTAGATCTGGATCTGCTTGGACGCCAGAGGAAGACAGAAACTGAGGAGGGGCGGCTAGGGTTAGCAGTAGCTTGGCCTGCTCAGCCCGTTCGCTATGTTTTATACTAACCGCGCGGTTTTTTATAAAAACCTCCGGTTTGTATAAAACCCACTTATTTATCCATCGCCTTGAGAATCATTTGCGTGTGACCCTCTAGGCCCAAGTACCAGTCCAGTTAATGGCCCAATAAGCCCAGTGACTCCTCACTGACTTTATTAATTAATTAATAACCCTTTATTAATCAATTAATCAATCGAATTGATGTCGCACATCGAATTCGACCGGGCCTCCGATCACGTTGGGTGCCAAGCAACACCGCGTGAACCCGGAAGGTATTTGGGGTTAAGTAACCCACTCTTGGAACCTTTCCGCCGACAGTTACCGCGTGGATATAATCCTTCATTCGTACAATGCTCTCGAGTCAACTCAGGGCATGGCGAGCTGTCAAACCGTAACCGGTCGACTCACTTGGATTGGATGCCGCTGATAAATATCTGAAAACTCCTTTCCCGATATTATCGTCCGCCCTGGCCAGGGACTTTCGCTCATCCTTCCTAGAGCATTCTTTCTCTAAGTACCGAGAGCGAATGATTCCTTATTGACACACAATTCCCTTCGACGGTATTCCGCTGTACCAAATCCTTGGCGTATTAGAATCCCATGACTAGAGATTCGTAAACTAAGGTCAAAGCACAGAAGTCCACCGCCAAGGTGTCCTTGGTGTCTCAGGTCCGAGGACCATCCACGCAACTGCGACAATAGAATCAAGCTGGTTGACAGTGAGGTACAATACCATCCAGCGATTCAGTCGGATCAGTTCAGTGAACTCATTCTCCAATGAGCACCTACAGATTCGCCTTAGTGTCTCCAACAAGTGACTTATGAGATCAGTCACCCTCATCATATGAGCAGGAGTAATCTGTACTAGTCTAACCGGATATCCGATGTCCTTCTCGGATATCCTCCGACTAGGAACGATTAAGAATATGTGTGTTTAAGTGATCAGTCTCATTAGTATGATCTCATCATAATCTGATCACCATAGCACATATTCACGGACTTCATTATGAAACGAGAATTAATGCGATTTACACATAATGAATATTATGCCATTATATTAATAAATGAACGAGATTTACATTGTTAGATTGGCTTGTAGGCCACATAAACTAACAATCTCCCACTTGGACTAAAGTCAATCACCTTTATACAATAAGCCCATAGACTCTAGGTGACGCTCAAACACAATTTGAGCCAACGGCTTTGTCAGTGGATCTGCTATATTGTCAACGGATGGAACTCTTTCCACTACTACATCTCCTCTAGATATGATCTCTCTGATAAGGTGAAAGCGCCTCAGAATATGCTTCGATTTCTGATGAGACCGCGGCTCTTTCGCTTGCGCAATTGCTCCATTGTTGTCGCACAACAGTGGAGCAGGCTCAGAGATGCTGGGAACTACGCCGAGGTCGGTGATGAATTTCTTCAACCACACTGCTTCCTTGGCGGCTTCAGCTGCAGCGATATACTCACCTTCAGTCGTCGAATCTGCAGTGGTTACTTGCTTGGAACTCTTCCAGCACATTGCCCCTCCGTTCAATGTAAACACGAATCCAGATGTTGACTTGCTATCATCTGGATCTGACTGGAAACTCGAGTCAGTAAAGCCTCGCAGTTTCAAGTCACCTCCTCCATAGACAAGAAACATATCCTTAGTTCTTCTCAAGTACTTAAGGATACATTTCACTGCCTTCCAGTGCTTTTCGCCTGGATCAGCCTGAAATCTGCACGTAACACTTAGAGCAAATGCAACATCAGGCCGTGTACATAGCATGGCATACATGATAGATCCTATGGCAGAGGCATAGGGTATTCTATCCATGAATGCCCTCTCGTCAGGAGTCTTAGGAGACTGCTCCTTTGAGAGATTAATTCCATGTCTCATCGGTATGAGACCTCTCTTGGAATTTTCTATGCCAAACCTTTTGACTATGGTATCTATGTACTAGGATTGGGTCATTCCAAGCATCCTCTTTGATCGATCTCTATAGATCCGTATTCCCAATACGTAGGATGCTTCTCCCAAATCCTTCATGGAGAAGTTTCTCGACAGCCAGATCTTTACTGATGACATCATAGTTACATCATTCCCAATAAGTAGTATGTCATCTACGTAAAGAACTAGAAAAGTGACTGCACTCCCACTGGTCTTCTTGTACACACAAGGCTCATCTTCGTTCTTAATGAAGTCATAAGACTTGACTGCCTCGTCAAATCTTATGTTCCAACTCCGAGAAGCCTACTTCAGTCCATAAATGGACCTCTGAAGCTTGCACACTTTATATGGAGATTTTTTGGATGTGAAACCTTCTGGTTGTATCATATACACATCTTCCTCAAGGTTACTATTGAGGAAGGCAGTCTTCACATCCATCTACCAGATTTTATAATCAAAATGTGCAGCAATGGCTAGTAGAACTCTGATCGACTTTATCATGGCAACTGGTGAGAAAGTCTCGTCATAGTCAATTCCTTGCCTTTGACGATATCCCTTTGCCACCAACCTTGCCTTATAAGTGTCGATCCGTCCATCAGCACCGATCTTTCTCTTAAAGATCCACTTGCAACCGATAGATACAATACCCTCGGGCAAGTCTTCAAAGTTCCAAACTTGGTTGGTGTACATGGACTGAATTTCTGAGTTCATGGCTTCTCGCCATTTCCCGGCTTCTGGGCCTTCTATGGCCTCCTGGTAGGTTTTAGGATCATCATCCTCATTATATTGTACCTTAGACTCACCTTCAGCGATATGTCCCACATATCGTTCGGGCAGTCTAGGTACTCTACCAGATCTACGAGGCTCATCTGTGTGTACCTGAATAGATTCAGGAACTAATATCTCATCTGATGATAATGCAGCTGTTTGGGGATCTGGAACATCTTCCAGTACTATTTTACTCCCACTGTCCTCCTGGAGAAGGTATTCCTCTTCTAGGAAGACAGCTCTCCTGGCGACAAACACCTTTTATTCATCAAGATGGTAAAAATAGTATCCAAAGGTTTCCTTTGGATATCCCACAAACCTGCATTTATCAGTTCGTGATTCCAACTTGTCTAGATCATGCCTCTTTACATGAGTAGGACAACCCCAGACTTTAACATGTTTAAATTCTGGTTTCCTGCCTTTCCATATCTCATATGGAGTAGAGGCCACAGACTTGCTGGGTACTCTGTTCAGTAGGTATGCTGCTGATTCTAGAGCATACCCCCAGAGGGACATTGGTAATCCTGAAAAGCTCATCATGGATCGCACCATGTCCAATAAGGTGCGATTCCTCCTTTCTGATACACCATTCATCTGTGGTGTATATGGAGGGGTCAGCTGAGAAAGGATACCATTATCCTTTAAGAATTGTGTGAAGTTAGTACTCAAGTATTCTCCTCCTCGATCTGATCGAAAAGCTTTAATACTCTTTCCTAACCGCTTCTCAACCTCATTCTTGAACTCCTTGAACTTCTCAAATACTTCCGACTTGTACTTCATTAAGTACACATAGTCGAATCTTGAGAAGTCATCGGTGAACGTGATGAAGTATGAAAAGCCACCTTTGGCATGGGTAGACATGGGACCACATACATCCGAATGTATTAGTTCCAGAATGTCCTTGGCACGTTCTCCATGTCCAATAAATGGAGATTTTGCCATCTTTCCCATAAAGCAGGATTCACATGTTGCAAACGATTCATAATCGAATGTTGTTAAGTGACCATGCTTGTGCAACTTTTGCAACCTGCTTTCGCCAATGTGCCCAAGTCTACAATGCCACATATAGGCTTGGTTCACATAATTCTTGCTCTTCTTAAGAGCATTATCAATCTGAAGATTGTAATAAGAAACATCTAATAGATATAGACCGTTGACTAAAGATGCTAAAGCTATTGATTTATTACCATAATAAATCGAACAACTTCTATTCTCAATAGTCAACCTATATCCTATCTTGTCCAAACAAGATATTGATATGAAGTTCTTTATTATGCTAGGAACATAATAACAATCTTCTAATAATAAGGTGTCTCTCGATGGAAGCTTGAGGTTTGCTGTCCCAACAGCAATCGCCGCAACTTTTGCGCCGTTTCCTAGCCTCAATTCCACCTTACTGTAAGGAATCGCCATGAACGCAGCGGAAATAAAAATGATTCTATTGTATCGGTTGCTGGGGTCGTAAAATGGACATTAAAAAACTAAGCGGGAAGAACAGTTCTTCACCTTTGCGGGGTTTCGAATCTCCCGTGGATGATGCCGACTCGGTAATCCGCACGCGCACGATCTCTAAAGGTATCCACATGACTTCTCGCAGCAGACGCGATTTTCTCCTCGACTTGAGTGCTCCTACCAGATCTCAAATCCACCATGCGCGGAGAGAGATAGATCCACTCTCAGAGAGAGAGAAGGAGAGAGAGAGAGGAGATAGAGAATCTGGCGTAAAAATTCGTCCAACCAACTTTTTACCCTTCCCCCTTGGCTCTCCTTATATAGAAATAAGGATAAGCACAAGAGTTAATCCTCATGATTATCCAAGAGTTTGGTCTTGGATAATTCTCCATTAAATCTTCATGTTTATCCTGCAGCTTTTCATAAAAGCCCAGATAAGCATGAAATTTAACGTCTCTCACCGTCTGACGAGAACTCTTATGTGTGTGACCCTCTAGGCCCATATATCAGTTCGGTTGCAGGCCCATTAAACTTAGAACTGTTTCTTGAGTTTAATATTTATTAATTAACATTTAAACATCATATGTTAAATGATTAATTTAATAAACAAGTGAATTATTATCTGATGATCAAATCACTTGGCCTTCTGATCATGAACAGCACAAAACACTACCTCATGATCCCAAAAGATATAAGGGATACTATTCCCTTTAATTGAACCTTTCCGTCTGCAGATGCCGCACAGATATAATCCTTCACTCATGTAATGTCCCGATAACGCAATGGTATGGTTTTATAGTCAAACCCTTTTTTGCATTATCCAGATGGATTCCAGTACACAGTTAATATCTAGAAAGACATCTCTTTCATTTGACCATAGCCAGGGATTTATGTGTACACATCCATGAGACATTCTCTCTCCAGTCTTATACCAAGAGTGAGTGATCCCTTGTTGTTCACTCAATTACCTTCGCAAGCTTTCCACTGTATCTGAAAGACCGATTATGGTGGACTTAATGGTTAAAGTCCACGAGTTAGAGAATCAAAATACAATGGTCCACAAACAAGGTATCATTGGTGACTCAGGTCAAAAGACCAACTGTGCTACTGCAACGATTGAATTCCCTGGTTGATTAATAGGTATAATTACCATCCAGGAATTCTTATTTGGGTCTGTTCAGTGAACTCATTCTCTAATGAGCACCCACTTGTTTGTCTTAGTGTCACCACACGAGTGAATGTGAGATCATTCACCCTCATCACATGAGCAGACATAACTTGTGTCGATCTTATCGGATATTTAATATCCATCTCAAATATCCTATGATCGAGAACTATTTAAGACGATTGCCTTAGGATATTGATCTCACTATCATGATCTCATCATGATTCAATATCCCATACATTTGTCTATGGACCTTCATTACGATAGTCGTTTGCGAGGACTATTAAATGAAGAAATAATTGCCTTTATTAATAATCTGAACTAGAATGTACAATGATTGGCTATGAGGCCACCCAATTCTAACATTCTCCCGCTTGGACTATAGCCAATCACCCATACGTCTAAGTCCCATAGACTTAAGGTGACGTTCTAAATTGTTTTGAGACAATGGCTTAGTCAAGAGATCTGCTACATTATCTTCAGATGAGACTTTCTCAACTAGTATATCTCCTCGGGCGATGATCTCACGAATCAGATGAAATCGTCTCAGAATGTGCTTTGACTTCTGATGTGATCTTGACTCCTTCGCTTGAGCTCTTGCCCCATTGTTGTCACACAATAATGGAACAGGATCTGAAATGCTTGGAACTACTCCAAGTGCCGAGATGAACTTCTTCATCCAAACCGCCTCCTTGGCCGCTTCAGCTGCAGCAATGTATTCTGCTTCGGTCGTCGAATCTGTAGTAGTTTCTTGTTTGGAACTCTTCCAACTTACTGCACCTCCATTTAACATGAACACAAATCCAGACATGGATTTGTTGTCATCCATATCCGACTGGAAACTCGAGTCAGTAAATCCTCGAAGTTCCAAGTCGTTTCCTCCATAAACGAGAAATAGATCCTTAGTCCTTCTCAAGTATCTAAGGATACATTTCACCGCCTTTCAGTGTTCCTCACCTGGATCAGCCTGATATCTACTGGTGACACTTAATGGATGTGCCACATCAAGCCTAGTACATAGCATTGCATACATGATAGATCCTATTGCCGAGGCATAAGGAACTCTATCCATGTATGCCCTCTCTTCAGATGTCTTGGGAGACATTTCTTTAGAGAGATAAATTCCATGCCTCATAGGAACGAGGCCTCTCTTAGAATTTTCCATGTCAAACCTTTTGACTATGGTATCTATGTACATAGATTGGGACAAGCCAAGCATCCTTTTGGACCTATCTCTATAGATCCTTATTCTCAGAATATAGGATGCTTCTCCCAAATCTTTCATGGAGAAGTTTTTGGATAACCAAGCCTTTACTGATGACAACATTCCTACATCATTCCCAATGAGTAGAATGTCATCAACGTAAAGTACCAAAAAGGTAACTGCGCTCCCACTAGCCTTTTTGTATACACAAGGTTTATCTTCATTCTTAATGAAGTCATAAGATTTGATTGTTTCATCAAATCTCAGGTTCCAAGTTCGGGATGCTTGCTTTAATCCATAGATGGATCTTTGCAGCTTGCATACCTTGCTTGAATGCTCTTTGGAAGTGAATCCTTCAGGTTGTATCATATACACCTCTTCTTGAAGGTTCCCGTTAAGTAATGTTGTTTTCACATCTATTTGCCATATTTCATAATCATAGAATACAGCGATTGCAAGAAGTATTCTGATTGACTTAATCATGGCAACTGGAGAAAAGGTTTCGTCATAGTTAATGCCTTGCCTTTGACGATATCCTTTCGCTACCAGCCTTGCCTTGTATGTGTCAATCTGTCCATCTGCCCCGATCTTTCTTTTAAAGATCCATTTACTGCCAATAGGTACTATACCTTCTGGCAGATCAACCAAGTTCCAAACTTGGTTGGCATACATGGACTGAATTTCAGAATTCATTGCCTCTTGCCATTTTTCTGATTCTTGACTATTTATGGCTTCTTGGTAGGTTTGAGGATCATCATCCTCATTTAAGTGCACTTTTGGTTTGCCATCATCGATATGTCCAACATATCTTTCAGGCTGCTTAGGCACTCTACCTGATCTGCGAACCTTTTGTGTATCATCTTGAACAAGTTCTTGAGTCAACGGTTCAGTAGATGAACCAGTGTTGATTTGTGAGTCTATAATTTCTTCCAGTTCGATCTTGCTCCCACTGTCTTCTTTTGAAAGATATTCTTTCTCTAAGAAGACAACTCTTTTTGCGACAAACACCCTTTGATCGTTGGGCTGATAGAAATAATATCCAAAAGTCTCTTTTGGATATCCCACAAATCTACATTTCTCTGTCCTGGAATCCAGTTTGTCTAGATCATGTCTTTTGACATGTGCAGGACAACCCCAGGCTCTAACATGCTTAAAGTCTGGTTTCTTTCCTTTCCATATCTCATATGGAGTGGAAGGTACTGACTTACTGGGAACTTTGTTCAACAGATATGCAGCAGTCAACAGTGCATATCCCCATAAAGAGATTGGAAGTTTGGCATAACTCATCATGGATCGTACCATATCTAATAGAGTACGATTTCTCCTTTCCGATACACCATTTAACTGAGGTGTATAGGGAGGAGTCCACTGAGACAAAATACCATTATCCTTAAGATATTCTGTGAATTCTGAACTTAAGTATTCACCCCCTCGATCTGATCGAAGAGTTTTAATACTCTTTTAAGTCTGGTTCTCAACTTCGTTTTTAAACTCTTTAAATTTCTCAAAGACTTCTGACTTATATTTCATTAAATATATGTAGCAAAATCTTGAGAAATCATCTATAAATGAAACAAAGTACGAGTAACCACCCATAGCATGAGTGGACATTGGACCACATACATCACTATGTATTAGTTCCAATAAGTCCTTAGCTCTTTCTCCATGTCCTGATAATGGAGCTTTGGTCATCTTTCCCATGAGACAAGCTTCACAGGTTGCAAATGATTCATAATCAAATGGATCAAGATATCCATTCTTTTGCAACCTTATGATCCTATTCTCATTTATAAGACCTAGCCTACAATGCCATAGGTACGATTTATTTACATCCTTATCTAAGCGTTCAAGAGAATTATTTACCAGACAAACATCATATGAAATATCAAGTAAATATAATCCATTCAATAAATATCCGGCAGCAAACAATTTGTCTCCTTGATAAATTGAACAACCTTTATTCTCTAGCTTCATAGAATATCCTTGTCTATCTAAACATAAAATAGATATGATATTCCTAATAATGGTTGGAACATAATAACAATCTATCAGTTCCAAAGAGTCTCCTGACGGCATCTGAAGTCTTGCTGTCCCCACAGCTAACGCATCAACTTTTGCTTCATTCCCGAGCCTTAGATCCACGTCTCCACGGTTCAATCTTCTTTTACTTGTTAACACCTGCAAGTTATTGCAGATATGAGAAACACATCCAGTATCTAATACCCTGGATGTTGATTCTCTATAAGACAAGTTAAGATCGATCATGAGAATACCTGAAGCTTCACCAAGCTTCTTCTTTGCTTTTTCTGCAAGATAAATCTTGCAGTTTCTCTTCCAATGACCTTCTTTATGGCAGTGGAAACATTGACCTTTATCATTGACTTTAGCTTTGTCCTTTTGTGCCGCCGGTTTACTTTTCACTAGCTTCTTAGGCTTACCTTTCTTAAAGGTCTGTCCAACTTTTCTTTTCTTGTTGGTCTTACCAACAAGCATTACATTTGGCTTATCTTTCTGGATAGTGTCTTCTGTTGTCTTCAACATGTTGAGTAGCTCAGCTTGTGAAACTTCAATTTTGTTCATATTGAAGTTGATAATGAATTGTGAAAATGAATCTGGAAGGGACTGTAGGATTAAGTCAATGCTCAGGTCATTGTTCATAACAAAGCCGAGCACATCAAGCCTCTCAATCCATTCTATCATCTTGAGCACATGAGTTTGCACAGATGTGCCCTCGCTCATTCTGGTCCTGAATAATTTCTTAGATATCTCATATCTTTCTGTTCTGGATTGTTCACCAAACAACTCTTGTAGGTGATTCAGAATGGTCTTAGGTTCCATATTATCATGCTGTCGCTGCAGTTCATTGTTCATTGAACCGAGCATATAACACTGGACCTTGTTCATTTTTCATACATCATTAATTCATCTTCGTTAGCATTATCACCGGGTTGCATTGGATCTGGTTGATCCAGGACATCGGCTAGCTTTTTACACCTGAGGACAATCTTCAGGTTGCGTAACCAGTCAATGTAATTTGGTCCCGTGAGTTTGTTTGCATCAAGTATGCAACGGAGGGGGTTAGGTGACGACATAGCGACCTACATAGAAATATATAAAATGAGCAGATAGTTCTTAAAATCAGATTTAGGACTTTTAATCTAGATTTATGCTCCCACTATTTTTCGGCGATCTGTATGACCCTCTAAGATACAGAACGGGAGACTCCGGTGATCTCCTAGTGAGGATCAGAATCCTTCGGGCAACATGCATGTGACCTTGTGGTAGCACAACAAATCACATCAAGTCCCTTAGGCAGTCAACTCTTGACAGTTGCAACGTTTGCAATATCCGATCGATTTAACCCCTGAATAAGAATGACCTTGTGGTAGCACAACAAATCAATTTGATTCAGTTAAGTTTATCCATCATTACTTAGATGACATGAATTCATAGTGCAATCATTGTGGTAGCACAACAAAACTACACTATTTATCCATTCATCTTAATGACATCACATGTCATAGACCTAGGTTAATTTATAAATCAAACAGACATTGTGGTAGCACAACAAATCCATTTGAGATAAGAATTATCCTAAGATCTATAATGATGGTGGGTTACGTAGATTATTCTGAATATCTCACGTTTACAACTTAAATTTTAAAAGAGAGTTTTGATTTTTGATTTATAAAAATCGTGCTATCAATAGTATTTCAATTTGAAGTATCAATATACTAAATAGAAATATATATATGATAGCATAGTCCACAAATATCACATATATGCAGAAAAATTAAATGGGGATGATCATGTGCTGCTAAAGCTACTATGGATTCATCGGAGCCAAACGGTGATCCATAATAGGATCCTAATGTGAAAACAGCAACACTGGTTCCATTTGATGCGAGTCCTTCCTCTAGAGGTGTCTTCAGAAGATCACGTCCTCTTAGCTGAATCCGATACATTTAAATATAAAATTCAGGACTCGCAGGTCCACAAATGTACATTTAAACAATTAGAAACCTTGATCTTATCAAGGGGAGTACAATCTAATAGGAAGGTAGAGAGTACACTTGGATTAAGAGAGAGGAGGACACGCAGGTCCTATTTAAAATACCAAATGAAATAAGCATCACATTCATTCACATCATTCATCACATGAAAATACCAAGTCCATGATCATCCCACCATAAAACACATCACATGCATCACAATCATCACATAATTGCAGTTTGGTATTAAATTTTATAAATATAAAATTATAATACCATTTAGTTTTCGAAATAACATTTATTTCAGCATTATCAATAACATTCAAAACATTATTGACAAATTAACTAACTAAACTATTCAGTTAATCTAAAAACTAATTCAAACATTTTGAACAGAAAAAGTAATCAAGCTATGCATGAAATTAGTTTAAAACAATTTTAAACTAATTAATTCAACAGGAAAATTAATTATCTAAAATAATTTTAAATAATTAACTAACACCTATTAATTATAAAGCCCTTTAATTGACTAACAGTTATTAAACACTTTAATAAGCTGTTAATAATCATAAAAATAATTAATAACATTTATTAATTATTCCTATAATTATTCTGTTTTAAAACAATTTTAAAACGGGCTTAAATGGGCTAATATAGGGTTTAAAGGGGGTTAAACAGGTATTAAAAACAATTTTTAAAAAACCAGAAAATGGGCCCAGCCCATTAGGGCCCAATGGCCCGGACCCAGGGCCCTGGCTCGGCCAGGGTCGAGCCCTGGCTCGGCCAGGGGGTCTGGCCCAGCCAGACCCGAGCCCTGGCTCGGCCAGGGTCGAACCTTGGCTCAGCCAGGGTTGCACCCTAGCTCGGCCAAGGTCCGGCCCGGCCCCCGCCCCGTCCGACCGGATCGGGACCGGGCGGTCCGGCCCTTCTCTCACCCATTCGACCGGCCTCCCCTAAAACCTGCAAACCCTAATTTGCAAAGCCGGCGACGGTTGCAGGCGATGGGGCGCCGGCGGCCAGCCCCCCCCCGGCGGCGGCGGCCTCGGCGTCGTTCCCGGCGCCGGCAGGGCCGCCGGCGGCCTCCGGTGAGGTGAAAAAACTAAGCCCAAAACCCCTCCAAAAATCTGATTTTGCAGGGTTTTAAATCCGAGTTTGGGCTCGATTTTTGGGACCTCCAAGGGCACTTCGGCCCCGATCTTCATGCCCAATGTGAAGTGGTGACTATCACCAATAGATCCAGACATCCGGGCCTCCATCCCAACACTTGGGATGCACGTACGAAGCCGCCGAAGTACCCCGGTTCATCATCACACGAAGAACTCCGAAAAACCCAAAATAAAATCCGGGATCAAATCCCAACAAGTTTTAGACCTTCTAAAAACGTGGGAACGATTCCCAGATTATTAAAATAATTTTTAGCCCAAGAACACGTACAATACGGGTTCTTCACGCATAACGAGAAAATCACGCAAAACGAAGCCGTTTTACGACCGAACCAGCAACCTGGCTCTGATACCACTGTAAGGTATCGCTATGAACGCAGCGGAAATAAAAATGATTCCATTGTATCGGTTGCTGGGGTCGTAAAACGGACATTAAAAAACTAAGCGGGAAGAACAGTTCTTCACCTTTGCGGGGTTTCGAATCTCCCGTAGATGATGCCGACTCGGTAATCGCGCACGCGCACGATCTGTAGAGGTATCCACACGAGTTCCCGCAGCAGACGCGATTTCCTCCTCGACTTGAGTGCTCCGACCAGATCTCAAATCCACCATGCACGGAGAGAGACAGATCCACTCTCAGAGAGAGAGAAGGAGAGAGAGAGAGGAGATAGAGAATCTGGGGTAAAAATTCGTCCAACCAACTTTTTACCCTTCCCCCTTGGCCCTCCTTATATAGAAATAAGGATAAGCACAAGAGTTAATCCTCATGATTATCCAAGAGTTTGGCCTTGGATAATTCTCCATTAAATCTTCATGTTTATCCTGCAGCTTTTCATTAAAACCCAGATAAGCATGAAATTTAACGTCTCTCACCGTCTGACGAGAACTCTTATGTGTGTGACCCTCTAGGCCCATATATCAGTTCGGTTGCAGGCCCATTAAACTTAGAACTATTTCTTGAGTTTAATATTTATTAATTAACATTTAAACATCATATGTTAAATGATTAATTTAATAAACAAGTGAATTATCATCTGATGATCAAATTACTTGGCCTTCTGATAATGAACAGTACCAAACACTACCTCATGATCCCAAAAGATACAAGGGATACTATTCCCTTTAATTGAACCTTTCCGTCTGCAGATGCCGCACAGATATAATCCTTCACTCATGCAATGTCCAGATAACGCAAGGGTATGGTTTTATAGTCAAACCCTTTTTCGCATTATCCAGATGGATTCCAGTACACAGTTAATATCTAGAAAGACATTTCTTTCATTTGACCATGGCCAGGGATTTCTGTGTACACATCCATGGGACATTCTCTCTCCAGTCTTATACCAAGAGTGAGTGATCCCTTGTTGTTCACTCAATTACCTTCGCAAGCTTTCCACTGTATCTGAAAGACCGATTATGGTGGACTTAATGGTTAAAGTCCACGAGTCAGAGAATCAAGATACAATGGTCCACAAATAAGGTATCATTGGTGACTCAGGTCAAAGGACCAACTGTGCTACTGCAACGATTGAATTCCCTGGTTGACTAATAGGTATAATTACCATCCAGGAATTCTTATTTGGGTATGTTCAGTAAACACATTCTCTAATGAGCACCCACTTGTTTGTCTTAGTGTCACCACACGAGTGAATGTGAGATCATTCACCCTCATCACATGAGCAGACATAACTTGTGTCGATCTTATCGGATATTTAATGTCCATCTCAAATATCCTATGATCGAGAACTATTTAAGACAATTGCCTTAGGATATTGATCTCACTATCATGATCTCATCATGATTCAATATCCCATACATTTGTCTATGGACCTTCATTACGATAGTCGTTTGCGAGAACTATTAAATGAAGAAATAATTGCCTTTGTTAATAATCTGAACTAGAATGTACAATGATTGGCTATGAGGCCACCCAATTCTAACACTCACCTTGTCTCAGCTTACGCTTACTTGTCAGCATCTGTACATCATGGCAGATATGAGAAGCACATCCGGTATCTAATACCCACGATGTGGAATCTCTAACTGATAAGTTGATATCTATCATATATATATTTGAAACTTCAGACAGCTTCACTCTTCCATGAGCTTTATCATCAAGGAACTCCTTGCAGTTCCTCTTCCAGTGATCATACTGCTTATAGAAGCAGTCACCCTTCACTACTCCTTTGCCTTTGTCCTTTGATCTTTTATCGTTAGCTATCATCCCTGCTTCAGGGGCATCCAATGCCGGTTCAGCAAGAGGATCAGCTCCAGGGACAAAGTTATTGTGTTCAGATCTGAAGACATTCTTCAGGTTTCTGAACCAATCTGAGTAGATCAGGTAAGTCAAAAGGGCATCAAGTATGCCACGGAGTGGGTTATTCGATGACATAATTCCCTACAGGAGATAAGTAAAATTTATTTAGCAGATGTTCAATTATTAAAGTTTAAAACAAGACATGGTCTTTTGTTCAAGTTTAACTCCCACTAATTTTCGAAGGACTGTATAACCCTCAGTTATACAGAATGGGAGACGCCGACAGTCTCCGAGTGGGGATAAGAATCTCAATGACTTGCACTACAGCCTTGTGGATAGCACAACAAACTGTAATACAATCAGAGAGCACCCAACTCATGGGACTTGCAACTCCTTGCAATATCTGATCATAGCTTTGGTCCCCAGAGATTTAATGGCCTTGTGGATAGCACAACAAACCATTAATCCTGGTCTAAGCTAACCATCATTACGCGACGAGCATAGATTTGCATGTAGCCCTTGTGGATAGCACAACAAAGCTACATGGTTCCTCTACCCCGATCTATAAGCATCTAATGCTATAGCCACAGTTTCTCCTCCCAATTAAGCAGTCCTTGTGGATAGCACAACAAACTTGCCTAAAGTGATTCGAATCCTATGACTATAACGATGGTGGACCACGTGGTAAGTTCTTAACTACTCGCGTTACGGCTTAAAGTTTATCTGAGGGTATTTAGATAACTTTTATCTTGGTCTCTCCTAGGTGATAGTATATAAATACATCGTATATATTTACTAAATACTATAACCTGTTTTGATTCATAATCAAAAGAAAAACAATGCATCTCATACATGTCATTAGTGTGGCCATGGATAGCGCAGTGGGTTTGACTGGAGCCAACAGTCAAATGCACACACAATCTAATCATAACATTTACATTAGATACCCTGCAATCACATAGGCAAGAGATCTCCATCTTTTCGCCTTCCTGGTTGCAGTTGTGGATCGTCCTCGCTCCTTCCTCGGTTGCCTCGATCAAATTACATTTAAATTCTAGAATTTACAAGTAAATTGAAGAAGGCCTTATGGCGAGTACAAGAGAGAGAGGGAGGTAGAAATACATCGGAGTATGAGAGAGAGAGGTGCGCAGACCTCTATTTATTAACAATTAATAAAAATCATACATCCACGATCCACACAATCCATCATTCATCACATGAACAATTAAATAAGTGCATGTCCATGACCACGGAGTGTTTTAAACATTCCACACATGATTCAGCGCATCACATGGCTAAAACAAATGAGTTTTCAAAATATATAATTTTGGCTTTCAAAAAACTGGGATCCAATCAAAATTGGCATTTGATTTTCGAAAACTCATTTTATTATCTTAACATGCAATTAAATCAAATTTAAAAGCAATAAACACACATCACATGCGCACACACTCCGAATTAATAATTCCAGATTATTCCATGCAAATTAGAACATTTCTAATAATCTAACACTTAGATTAAACCCCATTAATAATCTAACAATTAGACTATTAAAAGATTAATCTAACTCTTAGATTAATCAAATAAAGTTAATTAAAAATTTAACATTTAAATTAATAATCAACCAAACTAATTATTAACTACTAATCTAACACTTAGATTAGACAATTAATGTTAATTATTAATTTAACTTTTAAACTAATAATTAACACTAAGTAATTAATAATCAATTAATCTAACTCTTAGATCAGATAATTAAAGTTATTATTAATTTAACTATTAAATTAATAACAATAATAATTAAAGGAGGACTACAGATTTAACATTTAAATCAGTCATTTAAGTTAATTATTAACTTAACAATTAAATTAATAACTAACTCAAATATTAATTAACAATTAGTTGAAATAATAATTAATAATCTAACTATTAGATTAATAATTATGAATTACTAATTTAACCATTAAATTAGTATTATTAAAATTAATTATTAGTTTAACCATTAAACTAACAGTTAATGTTAATCAACTAACAACTAAATGTTAATTAAAGTGATTCACAAATCATTTGTAAGCCCAGTTTAAAATTACAAAATTTTTTTGAATTTTATTGAAATTAAAATCAAATTTTAATCCATTTTAAATGGGCAAAGGGGAATTAAATGAGAAAAAAAAAAGGGTGGAGTTGGCCCAGCCGGAGGGGCTGAGCCCTGGGCTCAGGCCCTGGCCGAGCCAGGGCTCGGACCAGGGGCGCCAGGCCCTGGACTCGGCCCGTCCGGTCCGACCGGCTCGAGACCGGGCCCAGGGCCGGTTCAGCGCTCGAACCCATCATCCCCCCCAAACCCCCAAACCCGATGCTCCCTGTCGTTGCAGAAAACCCTAATGGGGTTTGTGCAGGGGCGGCCGGCGCCAGGACACCGCCGGTGGCCGACGGCCGGCGGCCGGCCCCACAGCGCCGTCCGGCCTTGCCGGCGCCGGTGGGCTCGCCGGAGGAGCCCGCAGTGTAGAAGCCGAGCTCTATGATTCTCCTCTTTTCTGGTTTTAAAACCCGAGATCATCCGGGGTCCTAGTCTTGCCATCCCAACACTTGGGGGGCTCGAACAAAGCCGCACTAAATCCGGATCTTCATCACATGAAAAATCCGAAAACCCCAAAAAAAAAATTTCAAAAAATTGCAGAAAAATAATCTAATTAACTGTGCCCATCGTATGAACACAGATCCGACAATTAATCGAACATTGATGCATGGAATAACGCATGAAATATTAAGTTCGGAGACCGAAACGGGACGAGAAACAGTGGAACCTGGCTCTGATACCACTGTTGGGTTTTCTCGGTTTCTCCGGATCGTTCACGCAGCGGAAAACAAAATTATTTACAGCGATCTGTTCCCGTTTCGAAATCTAAAATACAAGATAATCGGATTATCTTTTCTCACCGTGTGCGGATTCGAATCCGCAGCCGTTTGGTTCCGTCGGTGTGACACCGCAAGCCGCGCAAGTGCCCGGCCTCTAGCGAAGTCCACGCGATCCTCCCCGTGACGGATATCCTCAAGTTCCTCGTTCTTCGCAGCCCACGAAGCCTCCGCCGGTCGCCGCAGTGCGCGGACGATTTCCCGTCGAACGGGATTCGGAGAAGCGGCGGAGCAGATCTGGATCTGCTTGGACGCCAGAGGAAGACAGAAACTGAGGAGGGGCGGCTAGGGTTAGCAACAGCTTGGCCTGCTCAGCCCGTTCGCTATGTTTTATACTAACCGCGCGGTTTTTCATAAAAAACCCCGGTTTGTATAAAACTCACTTATTTATCCATCGCCTTGAGAATCATTTGCGTGTGACCCTCTAGGCCTAAGTACCAGTCCAGTTAATGGCCCAATAAGCCCAGTGACTCCTCACTGACTTTATTAATTAATTAATAACCCTTTATTAATCAATTAATCAATCGAATTGATGTCGCACATCTAATTCGACCGGGCCTCCGATCACGTTGGGTGCCAAGCAACACCGCGTGAACCCGGAAGGTATTTGGGGTTAAGTAACCCACTCTTGGAACCTTTCCGCCGACAGTTACCGCGTAGATATAATCCTTCATTCGTACAATGCTCTCGAGTCAACTCAGGGCATGGCGAGCTGTCAAACCCTAACCGGTCGACTCACTTGGATTGGATGCCGCTGATAAATATCTGAAAACTCCTTTCCCGATATTATCGTCCGCCTTGGCCAGGGACTTTCGCGCATCCTTCCTAGAGCATTATCTCTCTAAGTACCGAGAGCGAATGATTCCTTATTGACACACAATTTCCTTCGACGGTATTCCGCTGTACCCAATCCTTGGCGTATTAGAATCCCATGGCTAGAGATTCGTAAACCAAAGTCAAAGCACAGAAGTCCACCGCCAAGGTGTCCTTGGTGTCTCAGGTCCGAGGACCATCTACGCAACTGCGACAATAGAATCAAGCTGGTTGACAGTGAGGTACAATACCATCCAGCGATTCAGTCGGATCAGTTCAGTGAACTCATTCTCTAATGAGCACCTCAGATTCGCCTTAGTGTCTCCACACAAGTGACTTATGAGATCAGTCACCCCTCATCATATGAGCAGGAGTAATCTGTACTAGTCTAACCGGATATCCGATGTCCTTCTCGGATATCCTCCGACTAGGAACGATTAAGAATATGTGTGTTTAAGTGATCAGTCTCATTAGTATGATCTCATCATAATCTGATCACCATAGCACATATTCACGAACTTCATTATGAAACGAGAATTAATGCGATTTACACATAATGAATATTATGCCATTATATTAATAAATGAACGAGAATTACATTGTTAGATTGGCTTGTATGCCACATAAACTAACAATGGCGTGTTGTCAAACTATAACAGGTCGACTCACTTGGATTGGATGTCGCTGATAAATATCGGAAAACTCCTTTCCCGATATTATTGTCCACCCTGGCCAGGGACTTCCGCGCATCCTTCCTAGAGCATTCTCTCTCTAAGTACCGAGAGCGAATGATTCCTTATTGACACACAATTCCCTTCGACGGTATTCCGCTGTACCCAATCCTTGGCCTTTTAGAATCCCGTGGCTAGAGATTCGTAAACCAAGGTCAAAGCATAGAAGTCCACCGACAAGGTGTCCTTGGTGTCTCAGGTCCGAGGACCATCCACGCAACTGCGACAAGAGAATCAAGCTAGTTGACAGTGAGGTACAATACCATCTAGCGATTCAGTCGGATCAGTTCAGCGAACTCATTCTCCGATGAGCACCTACAGATTCGCCTTAGTGTCTCCACACAAGTGACTTATGAGATCAATTAATATGTACTAGTCTAACCGGATATCCGATGTCCTTCTCGGATATCCTCCGACTAGGAACGATTAAGAATATGTGTGTTTAAGTGATCAGTCTCATTAGTATGATCTCATCACAATCTGATCACTATAGCACATATTCACGGACTTCATTATGAAACGATAATTAATGCGATTTACACATAATGAATATTATGCCATTATATTAATAAATGAACGAGAATTACATAGTCAGATTGGCTTATAGGCCACTTAAAACTAACATGGATCATGATCCAAGATCTATGAGAAAACTCTTAACAACTTTGAAATTGACAATAAATTAAGAATTCAAAATTATAGTCCATAATACCTATCAAGTTCAAAACTTGATAATGTCGCTTGAGGGTATTGTACCTGTCAGAAGCAAGTAAATCTTCAGAATGAAGATTAGTATAAATAGACTACTTAAAACTTATATGGTAAACTAAAGGAAATGATCAAGATCAAGGTGTTGACTTGGACAAGTTTTCTCAGTGACTACCATCATAAGTTTATTAGAATTTTACTTGTCAATACTACCTATCATGATGATGAGATGGCAGTTAGATATTAAAAAATATTACCTCAATTTGATTGAAGATAAAATGTATATGATACACCTTTAAAACTTTTATAATATCCAAGAAGCATGTTATGATTTAAAAGTCATTTTAAGTCAAATTGAAGCTTCTCAAAGTTTTAATAAAAGTTTCGACTTAATGGTCAAATACTACGTGATCATTAAGAATAATCACGGATTGTGTGTGTTCAAGAAAAACAGTGGGAGTACAGTCAGATTAGTAATGCTTTGTGATAATAACATCAAAGTCATTGAGAATGACATCGGGATGTTACTATGAGTAAAAGCATTATTATCCATATTTTTTTCCATAATAAGGTTCAGATGCAACATCCTACGTATTGAGAATACAAATCTATTAAGATAGATCGATGAGGATGTTACCTTAACGTGTATGTCAAAATGTTTGACATAAATTCTATAATAAGTCTTAATTGTTGAAATATGAAATTTATTTCTTTTAGGAAAAAATTCATTGAAGGATATAGGGGAACCTTGACAGAAGAAGTGAGACTCATCACTAAATACTAAAGAAGTACTAAGGATGCACTCCTATATATGGAGATGATGATTTGAAATTATGAGTCACATTGACTCAAATTTCAAGTCAGACTTAGATTTTATCTTCTAATAAGAAAGTAGTGGATTGAAAGAGTTCTAAACTAAAAACTACTACTAGCATGATTAAAGTTGATGCTGTTGCTAGAACAGTATGGAGTGGATTGGAAGGGTTCCAACTCAGAACTCGCTATTAAGATGACGACATAAAGACAAGATACTATTATTGGAACAATATGGATGAAAGAGTTCATCCCCAAACTAGATTTAGTTTTTAAAAGGTTTCCGATCCCGTCCTCTTGTTGTAGGACAATAGTGAGAGTGATTAAATTTGTGGTCGAGCCATAGTTTCATCAGAAGTTGGAAAACATTCTCAGGCTCTTTCACAAGTTAAGAGATAAAGAATTAAGAAGAAATAATGTAATGAAAATTATTCCATTTCTGAATGATTTAACAGATCCCCGATCGAGCCTTAGTCATAGACTTGATATGAGCATCACTTAGATTTGATAGAGATCAAATGCGAAGGTGATTGGCTTGAGTCCAAGTGGGAGATTGATAGATAAAAGTGTCCTCTAAGCCAATCACGAGGCACCTATTTCAATTTGGTTCACTAATAAATGGCATATATTTCATTATATTTCTATCCGGAGCTTCAACGAATGCTACCCATCACTGTTGCCTCCCTCGAGTCGAGCGTCCAGGAGTTCATCCACCTAGATGTCCTGAGGATGGAGAAGAAGAAAGCTGTCATGGGCAGTTCTCGGTCGGGGCCACCAAAATCTCGCTCTGGCTACTAGGTGGTTATTCGTATGGACCCAAAACTGGGGCAAAGTCGATGGTTTGAGCAAAAGATTTGTCCCTCGGCGGTTGTGGCCATGACTTTCGTAGTGCACCCTCCGGGCCCACTAGAGGGTAAAAAGAGAGGGATGCAAGAGGTCGGGAAAAGGAGGAAAAATCGGCCACATCCTTGGTCGCGACGATGCAGTCGAAAGGGAAGATGGGACGAAAGAACGGCCTTACTAGGAGCCAATGAGGAAGAAGAAGAGGAAGACGAAGAAGAGAAAGTTGCCCCTCTTTGACGGCGTCGGCTAAGGAAACGGCTGCGGCCTTTGGCTGAGCAGGCAGAGGCTAGCGGAGGCGGTAGTGTACGACAATCTAGTAATTGATTATGTTGAGTCTAGTAACTGATTATCCTTTGTTATGCTATTCACTTCTCTTTAGTTTGTTAATCGATTTCTTTTGTTCTGCTAATCGATTACCTTTAGTCTTACAATCGATTAGGCTTTGTATCTTGTAATCGATTTTCTTTGTTTTGCTAATCGATTGCCATTAGTCTTGTAATCGATTAAGCCCTTCTTTTGACTTCGATTCCTTAGCGTTCTTCAAATCGATTATACCTTTGTCCTAATAATCGATTAAATGTCGTTTTTAGACTTCAATTATGCTTTGTTTCGTCTTCAATTAAGCCTATTTTTATATCGATTATTTGACCCTTAGTAAGTATATTCTGATTAATTTTGATTTATTATTTAATTATTAATATTTTTTGTTAAATTTGATTATCTATCGTATTTCTTTGAAATTCGATTATTTCTCACAAGAAATTAATTATCTAAAATTTTAAAAATATCTCTAATTATCTGTTCTATCAAATTATTATTTTTTGAAATTTCCTCTGTTCATTTTGAAATTATGATTATCTTTTGTTAATTATTTTCTTTGAATTTAGATATATGCTTAGACCTATATATTTTTCAAAAATGAATATTATATACTATTTTAATTATTATATGTTTAGCTTGTGATGGTTTTGAAGTCTGTTTCATACTTGTACTCATTAAACTTACTAACACTTTTAGATTCTGAGGTTGAGGAAGCTCCTGGATCTTGAGGTTGTTAGCTTTTGCTAGGATTTGTTCCGCTGCTATTTGTGAGGCGCTAGTTTAGTTTGTTTTAAACATTTTAACTTTCAGTTTTTAGAAGACATGTAGTAGGATTTCTGAGAGATGTAATCTTTGGTTTAGTTTGAGTGCTGAGTTTGTACTTTTGAGAAATTTTGGCAATGCAATTGGAAGAATTTTTGATTTGGACATTGTAAGTTTTGGAAGTTTTGAATGACATGGTTGTTCCTCAAGTTTTTGGTTGTGTTATGATATTTGTTCTAATTTGATAAGTTGTTCTTATTATTATGCATGTCCTAACTCCACAGTAAACTTGGGATCCAACCTGGTGTTCGGGGGATGTGACATATAATACCTAGTCCACGTTTTGCAGAATTTAAAATGAGAAGATCTATGGGGCATTAGATGTACAATAACAAATAAGAAGTGGGTTATGACTAGAGTTAACATGATGAATGATGAGGCAGAATCCGATTCGGCCCATTAAGACAGGCCCAACACTGAGATCGGTCCAACAGCAGCGGTAAGGAGCCCACTGGCAGCCTTCGGCCCGTTAGCGCCCCAACAGCCCTCGGCCCAGTAAGCAATTCAGTGGTTCTCGGCCCATCAGTGGCCCAGCAACCTTCGGCCCATCAGCGGCCCAATAGCCTTCGGCCCATCAGCGGCCCAACCCCCTTCGGCCCAGTAGCCGTATTCGGCCCATTCCGGTGGGAGGGTTAGGCACTATGGCGGTTTACCAATAAACCCAGAACATAGTCCTATATCGGCTGTCACCGTTAAGCATCCTCTATCCTCCGCTATAAATACACGGCTATTTATTATCAAAGGTATGTCTTCGTGATCCCAAGGACTACAGTCCAAAAAGCATTAAAGTTGTTTCTTCCACTTCTCTGACTTCTGAATCGAATCATCTTCAAAAGCTAATTTAACTGTTGGAGGGGGTTTCTTAGGGCCAAAGCCCGGAACTCCTACTGACTGGTTTTCCTTCTTCTTTTCCTCCTGCAGGGGTTCGGTTTGAATCTTCGCCGATTTCCCCAAGTTGGTCTCGGTCACCGACCTCAGGACTTCTCCCTCTGGTCTCGACGCCATTCGCCGGTTGGTCCTCCTCGCCTGAAGGTGCCTCGGAACCGCCTCGCACCAGTTGTTCCTCATTCAGAGGAGCTTCGACCACGCCTTCCGTAGGCTAAGCCCACATCCGACCGGGCGACTCTCGGCTTCGGATCTTTGGCCTCGTCTTCGCCCTCGCCGCATTCCGAATCCCCGTCGGGCCTCTTCTCCGATCCGATCCAACTTCGGATCTCAACACCGGATTCCAGCTTCGGAATCCGGTCGTGATAGCTTCGGCTACATCAATGAAGATGTCGCACAGTAGTAGAAAAATTAAATAACCAAGCTTGATTGCCCAAGCCCCTATCTAGTCTAGCCTTGATAGTTCTCACTCCTTGCCGCCCATTCCTCCAAGTGAAAGTAGAGTGTGTATAATCCAAATCGACTAGATAATTATTCTACAAATACTGTTGCAATTTAATTCACACGTTTGAAATTTAATATTTTGCCCCAATTTTGTAACGTACTAGCTGCCTTGAAGAAATTGAATCTTTTTAATTGTTTGATCAAAGATCTTTGAAATAGCCACATTCCGTTTGTGCGAGGTAACTACATATATTTTTTTTAATTGTCCAATCAATGACCGAATAGTATAGATGGCTCCCTTAAGATTGTCTCCTCCTATCTGATTTTTAGGGAAAAAAAAAAGGCTCCTAATGCAACTGTCTGATTAAATCTAGTGCACGATGTTACCGGGGTCATTGCAGCACCAACTTTTAGTACAAAAAGTATTACTCTTACATGTACATCTCGATGTTTAATTGTAGATCAAGAAAGGAATGGAAGGAAAGAAATTTTAGGAGGCGACGAAATCATCTAACATTAACTATCATCTTTTACCACCTAGTGATATAACCTTCAAATGTGATTTAAGGGACAATATTAGTCAAATTAAGAGTTGTGCAACCACGGGGTAAAATGTGGATGGAGGTAGAGATAGAAGCTTACAGACGATCCCTCGATGCTTTTGGGTGGCGGTCATTAAACGTAGGTGAGGGTGAAGTAAATATTTGAAGAACGTTGGGCACAACAACATGAAAACAGGTTCGGAGCTCGTTCTTCTCCACGACGAGAGGTTTTGCTCGTTATACACTGGGAACAAGACAGCACCAATGAAAGGTTTTGCCCGCTTAATAAGACTTGCACAGCTTATCAGACACCTTAACAATAGGAGTTGTAACAAGTCAATTAGTAGCCACAGTGCGCCGAGTGAAGGGCATCTGGGAAAACCTTATCAGATTTTCCAATATGTAAAGATCTTCCTTAGTGTCATCTTGACCCATACGCAAGTAGGTGATGATACATGTAATGATTATTTTAAAACATTTTATACTTTGTACAAATCTTATAAGACATTTTTTTTTCGCATGTACAAGATTCATTAAAAGAAATCTTTGCAATAGCCGTGTGGGTTCACATTATTGCCTCTTTACCTCCTGGCCGTCGCGATGTTCTCAAGGCTTGTATCCCTCTTATCAATTAGCGTGATTTCATGAGCGGTGTTGAAAGGTGTCATATTTCCTTTACGTACGTATAGCGAGACCCCTCACCAGCAAGTTGCGATTTAGTTAATGGAGAAATAGTAAAAACACGTGTTAGTCTAAAGTAAGCGGCTTTTAATTAACAAGTAAATGGGGGCCTCGTTGAGGCCTGCCAAACGGAACTAGAATGTCGGGTGTTAGGATTTCTTTCTTTTTATTTTTTTATTCTAACGCCTTCCTCCTTTGGTCAACTGAGTAAGCAAATTGAAATCATAAGGCTCAACTCTGACAAGTGGCATCGGCTAACTCATCATTAAAGGTTCTATTGTTTAATAAGGACTACAAAGAAAGCCGGCGTAATTTTCATTCGGCTTTTTATTCAAATAATTGTATAATTATTTCAATAACCAAACATTAACATATTTTCTTTAACTGTTTTTTAGAAGTTGATTCTTATAAATATAGGGAATTTGATAAATTCCCTATATTGCATATTTATCTATCAGTGTTTTAAAACTTAACGCTTTTTTTATTAATAGGTCCTTTTACTTGAGAACTATCCCTGAGAGAGAATGCGGATATCCTGACCTGCTCAGCCTGCAGGTTGAAATCTAGGAGGATAGCAAATTTGTCTTGCAATAAGTTTCAAACGAATCGCGAGATTGGGACTTGGAACTTACGTCAATCACTGACATAGAGAAAACATTGAAATCGCTATTCTGAATGGCCACACCACAAGACGCTCACCACTCTAATCAATAGTCTTTCTGACTACCTACCCACAACATGGATATCCAGACTCGCCTGCCCATCAGTTAAAATCTGTGAGGATAATACGGTTGTCTACATTACTATCAACGGATTAGGATAATATTCTATTTAGATTTATACCCACATCCGATTAGTCAGATATTTATCCAATTAAGATATTCGATAGATATATTTGAATGTACATTTAATTATTCGAGTAACATTCAAAGCAAAAACAGAAAATAGATCCCCTCGATTATGTATTTTGGTAATTCTTCTAATTTTAATGACATTTATATATTTAAATAAATAATTTGATGTTTGAAGTATACTTAAGACATATGGAGTGATAATAATGAAATTTAGTGGATTTTTTATTTTTAGTGATTTTACTTATTTAGATAAATTATTTAAGTCGTTTGTTATTATCTTAAGGTATATTTAATAAAGCATGTGAACTATTTAAAATTTATTTAGATATTTATAACATGAATACATATTAATTTAGATCTATGGTGCTTATGGACTAGACGAAGAATAAAATTTACAAGTAAAATTTGGAAATAATCAAATGTTCAAACTATTATCTAAATTCGGAAATTATCTGGCAAAGTCTAATTCGGTTTGGATAGTACCATGAATCGGATATTCGGATAATATTAAATGGAGCGGAGTCGGATACTATGACATCCGCTCCATATTCGCTTCGTTGACAGCCCTATTTGTCCAGTGAGAAGTTTCAACCAAATCACGAGATTGGGACTTGGGACTTATTTCAATCACTTACGAGAAAACAATGAAACTGCTATCTTAACGGCTACACTACAACACAGTCACAACTCTAACCAACAGTCTTTCTGGCTACCTAGAAAATTCAAAGTGACAGGCGCAAGACTGATGCTAGTGCCAAATTCCACCACTACACCTGCACAGCTTCACCAGCCCCTGAATCAGAGTCTGCCCATGAGCATTACGCTAACTCGGTCCAGGCCCTCATCAAAACATAACTGCCAAGCTCTCCAAAACCTAAACACCTCGCGAAACATGGCGAGAGCAACACAAAAACCATGGGAAAAACATGAGAACATGAGATCTATACTAAGGGGTTAAGGGGTTAGGGCGATGAGATCAAAGAATGAAAATGAAGATGGGAAATCATCATCCTACTTCGGGTCATGCACCCTATGAAACCTCCAAAACAATCCTCTGTGTAGTTTACCCTAGCTTTAGACTAATCAGCGTACTCTAGTTAGCCCCATGGGTGTGCCGATGTTGCCGGATTGCCTCCATGCTCCTTGGACTGCAAGCCGGACAACTATTGCACTCTGGCATTTGTGTTTTAGGCCCTCACTATGCCACCACCATTACGGCTGGCCGCCACTATCATCCAGCACCTCGCGACTACAGCGTGCACCGCATTCCTCTCTTGCCATTAGAAAAAGATGGAAGAGGGGGAGGAGAAGATGATGGATTGGAAGAAATGATTGAAATGGGGAAGACACAACCCTTGGCAGCCCCCCATGTGACACTAAAGGGCACAATGGGGAGTGAAAAAGAAAAAAGGTACAGGGGTATGTAGTCAAATGGAAGAAAACTAGTCAACATGACCTGATGCAAACTTTGGATTCGCATCAACCCAACTTAAAATTTAACTCTAGCCATATGCGCCTACCACTAGAACCCAAAACCTAATTCATATTGTAGCGGCCCAGAAATTGGTAAGGCGACGATGATCGTCCAATCAGATCTTCTAGCTACTCAATATAATTTGTAGAGTCAGAAATGTCTAGGGTAGAACCTGCAAGAAGGAGAAGAGACGTCAGAGAGTCCTCCGTTCTTTTGGGAGCAAGACCCTCCAATGCCTAAGTCGGGTTCTTGAGAAGATGGAGAATTCTCTAAGGTTTAGTATATTGGATATGCCTCCTTCAGGAGAGAGGCTAGGATATATAAAATTCTCTCTTCGTGCGGCATCATGGAGGTCATTGTCCTTGGGGAGTTAATTGGCCCACGATCCACGTCCTTTGATCGAGCAGATTGTAGGATACATGGTTGGAAGGAGAGATCTCCTCTCATGATGGAGGGAGTAGATTGTGGGGACCTATTTTAAATTGACGGTTATGTTATTAGACCGCGAGATCTATCTGGCAAGGTAGAGTTATGGATCAATCCTGGGGGCCTCCATTCTCTTGGGCAGTCGGGAGGTAGCGGCCTTTGGATCCAAGCACCTGGCCTCCCTTGGTTGAAGCAGAGGCTCTGGGTTACTAAGAGGGTGGGCTCCTCTCAGAACTCGGGAGCTTTGACCAAGACACCAAAGATCTCGAGAGTTACCTACTAAGACGTTAGGCTTGGCTTTCCTGGGATTTAGGGCACGTACATTCTGGGTCCCGGCCCTCAACTTACTTGTCGGAGTATAAAGGGAACTTATGTGGTGCCCTCGCGTGTGTGCTAGTGGGCCGTGGGCCCTTGGGCCTTCAGCTATTAGGCCTGATTCGGCCTGATCCCAATCACCCCTCATCATTTGCCCCCTCACTCTCAAATTCGAAATTCCAACATAGGAGTGACATTGAGTGGGAACCCCAAAGAGGGTTGATAAGACTAACAGGCACAGGAAATAGGGCGCCGGTTGTACTTCGAATGGATGCCTATTTAAGGAAGGAAATGACGTCCTCCTGCCGTTCGCACCCCCCGAACAATCCCGGATGTGTCGGTTGTCTACATGGCATCCTCTCACGGATGACGAGACGCTTTGAGCCGTCATGATGGAGTTGTTGGCTTTAGTCCAAGTGGAAGATTGTTAGTCTTAGGTAGCCTACAAGCCAATATAACTTTGTAATCTCGTTCATTTTATTAATGTAATGGCAATATTTCATTATGTGTAGATTCGTATTATCGTCTCATAATGAAGTCTATGAATATGTGTGATAGTGATTAGATTATGATGAGATCATACTAGTGAGACTGATGACTTAAACACATATATTCTTAATAGTTCATAGTCGGAAGATATCTGAGGAGGACATCGGATATCTGGTTAGATTAGTACAGATTACTCCCGCTCATAAGATGAGGGTGACTAATCTCATAGTCACTTGTGTGGAGACACTAAGACGAATCTTTAGGTGCTTATTAGAGAATGAGTTCACTGAACTGATCCGACTGAATCGCTGGATGATACTGTACTTCACTGTCAACCAGCTTGATTCTATTGTCGCAGTTGCATGGATGGTCCTCGGACTTGAGATACTAAGAACACCTTGTCGGTGGACTTCTGTGCTTTGACCTTGGTTTATGAATTTCTAACAACGGGATTCTAAACAGCCAAGGATCGGGTATAGCGGAATGCCGTCGAAGGGAATTGAGTGTCAATAAGGAATCATTCGCTCTCAGTACGATGAGAGAGAATACTTTAGGAAGGATGCGCGAAAGTCCCTGACCAGGGCGGACGATAATATCGGGAAAGGAGTTTTCCGATATTTATCAGCGGCATCTAATCCAAGTGTGTTGACTGGTTAGGATATGATAGTACATCATATCCTGAGTCGACTCAAGAACATTGTACGAATGAAGGATTATATCCACGCGGTAACTGTCAGCAGAAAGGTTTCAAGAGTGGGTTACTTAACCCCGATACCTTCCGGGTTCACACGGTGTTGCTTAGCACCCAACGTGATCGGAGGCCCGATCGAATTTGATGTGCGATATTGATTCGATTGATTGATTAATTAATATGAGTTATTAATTGATTAATCAGGCCAGTGAAGAGTCACTGGGTTAATTGGGCCATTAACCAGACTGGTTATTAGGCTTAGAAGGTCACACACAAATGATTATCAAGACGATGGATAAATAAGTGAGTTTATATTAACCAGAGATTTTTATGAAAAACTGCGTGGTTAGTGTAAAATGTAGCGAATGGGCTGAGCAAGCCAAGTTACTGCTAACCCTAGCTGCCTCTTCCTCTCTTCCTCTCGAAGAACGAGGAACGTGATGATATCCGTCGAGAGGAGGATCGCGTGGACTTCGCTAGAGGCCAGGCGCTTGCGCGGCTTACGGTATCGCACCGACGGAACCAAACGGTTGCATATTCGAATCTGCACACGATAAGAACCGATTATCCGATAATCCGATTTTTGGTATTTTCGAAATAGAAACGGATCGCCGATGTAATTTTATTTTCCGCTGCGTGGATGATTCGGAGTAACTAGAGAACCCAACAGTGGTATCAGAGTCAGGTTCCACTATTTCTCGTCCCATTTCGATCTCCGAATTAATTAATTTTTTATTTATTCCATGCATTGTTTTTAATTTTTTCGCAAGAATGATAATCATGAGATGATTGTTGCAATTCGATCGTTCATTTTTGTATAAAATTATATTTCAGTTTGGGGATTTTCGGAGTTCTTCATATGATGAAGAACAACGGGGTTTACACGGCTATGTTCGGGTTTTTCCCATGTGATGGGAAGATGGTTGGGGGTCCTGGTGTGACCAGGGACACCACCAATCACTATAGGCAGTTGTTGCCAGCATTGGAGAAGGAGGGTGAGCAATAGTTGGACAGCCATCTTCTTCCTCTTCGATTTTGAACAAGTAGAAAATCCTTGTAAGAAAGGAGGATGAAAAGGGGTCGGCCGGATATTGAGGGGCACCACTGGCGAGCCCCGGCGACCAGAGCTTCATCGACGAGACCAGGCGGCGCAGTGCCGCCGGTTGGCGCCGTGGACAGCCGCCGCCCCAACCACCCTTCTGTAGCTAGGGTTTAGGCCACTAGCTGAGGAGACAAGAGACCAGCCGAGCGCTCCCATCGGGCCCGGGACCGAGCCGGTCTGATCGGCTGGATTGGGCCCAGACGGGCCATGGGGCTAGGGCCTGCTTCCACCCTGGCTCGAGCCTTGGGCTCACCAGGGGCTGAACCATGGCTGAGCCATGGGACTCAGCCCAACCTGAGCCAGGGTCCTGTCGGGCTGGGCCCATTCTATTATTCCCATCAAAACCCCAAATTAACCTATTTAATACAATAAAATTCACTTTTAATTTCAAAATTCAAAAATGTTTTGAAAGTTAAAATTATTATTCAATTTTAGTTTAATTGGGTTTTAATGATTTTTGAATCATTTGGATTAACATTTAGTTGTTAATTTATTAATGTTAATTATTAGTTTAAATGTTAAACTGATAATTAACCTTAATTAAACTAATTTAAGGGTTAAATAAGTGATTAATAATTATTAGTCTAACTATTAGATTATTATTTATTATTTCAACTAATTGTTAATTAATTTGTAAGTTAATTATTAATTTAAGTGTTAAATCAATAATTAATTTAGATGACTAATTTAAATGTTAAATTAGTAGTCTTTAATTAATTATTGTTAGTTATTAATTTAATAGTTAAATTAATGATAACATTAATTATATAATCTAAGAGTTAGATTAATTAGTTAGTGTTAATTAGTAGTTTAAGAGTTAAATTAATAATTAACATTAATTCAATAATCTAAGTATTAGGTTAGTAGTTAATAACTAATGATAGTTCATTATAATTTAAGTGTTAAATTATTAATTAACTTTGTTGGACTAATATAAAGAGTTAGATTTATAATTAATTATCAATATTCTAATTGTTAGATTATTGATATATTTTGATCTAAATGTTAGATTGTTCAATTATTAGAAATGTTCTAATTTGCATGGAATAATCTGAAAATTATTAATTTGGAGTGTGTGTATATGTGATGTATGTTTTATATACTTTTAAATATGATTTAATTGCATATTAAGTTAATTAAAAGAGTTTTCAAAATTCAAATGCTGATTGGAATCTAGCTTTTTGAAAGTCAAAGTTATTTAATTTTGAAAAAATGTTAAACTGATAATTAACCTTAATTAAACTAATTTGAGGGTTAAATAAGTGATTAATAATTATTAGTCTAAATGTTAGATTATTATTTATTATTTCAACTAATTGTTAATTAATTTGTAAGTTAATTATTAATTTAAGTGCTAAATTAATAATTAATTTAGATGACTAATTTAAATGTTAAATTAGTAGTCCTTAATTAATTATTGTTAGTTATTAATTTAATAGTTAAATTAATGATAACATTAATTATCTAATCTAAGAGTTAGATTAATTAGTTATTAATTAGTTAATGTTAATTATTGATTTAAGTGTTAAATTAATAATTAACATTAATTCACTAATCTAAGTATTAGGTTACTGGTTAATAATTAATTATAGTTCATTATTAATTTAAGTGTTAAATTATTAATTAACTTTGTTGGACTAATCTAAAGAGTTTGATTTGTAATTAATTATCAATAGTCTAATTGTTAGATTATTGATATATTTTAATCTAAATGTTAAATTGTTCAATTATTAGAAATGTTCTAATTTGCATGGAATAATCTGAAAATTATTAATTTTGAGTGTGTGCACATGTGATGTATATTTTATATACTTTTAAATATGATTTAATTGCATGTTAAGTTAATTAAAAGAGTTTTCAAAATTCAAATGCTGATTGGAATCCAGCTTTTTGAAAGCCAAAGTTATTTAATTTTGAAACTCTTTTATTTTAGCCATGTGATGTGTTTATCATGTGTGGATTGATTAAAACACACTGTGGTCATAGATAAGCACTTATTTAATTATTCATGTGATGAATGATGTGTGTGGATCGTGAATGTATGGTTGAATGGATATTTATTAATTGTTAATGAATAGAGGTCTGCGTACCTCTCCCTCTCTCATACTCCGATGTCCTTCTACCTCCCTCTCTCTTGTACTCGTCATAAGGCCTTCTTCTATTTACATGTAAATTATGAATTTATTATAATATAATCGAGGCAACTGATGAAGGAGCGAGGACGATCCACAGATGCAACTAGGAAGGCGATGAGATGGAGATCCTTTGCCTATGTGTTTGCAGGGTAGTCTAATATAAATGTTATGTTAGATTGTGTGTGCGTTTGACTGTTGGCTCCAGTCAAATCCACTGTGCTATCCATGACCACACTTAACATGTATGAGATGCATTGTTTTATCTTGATTATGAATCAAAGCATGTATAGTATTTATTAAATATATACGATATATTTAATACTATCACCTAGGAGAGACCAAGATAAAAGTTATCTAAATACCCTCGTCTAATCTCTAAGCCGTAACGTGAGTAGTTAAGAACTTACCGCGTGGTCCACCATCGTCATAGTTATATGATTCGAATCACTTTAGGCAGGTTTGTTGTGTTACCACAGGGCCTGTTTAATTGTGAGGAGAGACTGTGGCTATGGCATTAGATGCCTATATGATCGGGGTAGAGGAACCACGTAGTTTTGTTGTGCTATCCACAAGGGCTGCATGTAAATCTATGCTCGTCACGTAACGATGGTTAGCTTAGACTAGAATTAGTGGCTTGTTGTTCTACCCACAAGGCTATTACATCTCTGGGACCGAAGTTATGATCGGATATTGCAAGGAGTTGCAAGTCCTATGAGATGAGTGCTCTTTGATTGTTTTACAGTCCTCTTGTGCTATCCACAAGATTGTACTGCAAGTCATTGAGATTCTGATCCCCACTAGGAGACTGTTGGCGTCTCCCGTTCTGTATAGCTGAGGGTTATACAGTCCGTCAAAAATTAGTGGGAGTTAAAACTTGATCAAAAGACCATGTCTTGTTTTAAATGTTAATAATTGAACATTTGCTGAATAGATTTTATTCATCTCCTGTAGGGAATAATGTAGTTGTATAACCCACTCCGTGGCATACTTGATGCCCTTTTGACTAGCCTGAACTACTCAGATTGGTTTAGAAATCTGAAGAATGTCTTCAGATCTGAACACTTTGACTATGTCCTTGGAGCTTATCCTCCTGCTAAACCGGAATTGGATGCACTTGACGCAGAGATGATAGCTAACGATAAAAGATCAAAGGATAAAGACAAAGGAGTAATAAAAGGTGACTACTTTTACTGTAGTAGGGTCACTGGAAGAGGAACTGTAAGGAGTTCCTCAACGATAAAGATCATGGAAAGGTGAAGCTGTCTGAAACTTCAGATATCTATATGATAGATATCAACTTGTCAGTTAGAGATTCCACATCTTGAGTATTAGATACCGGTTGTGCTTCTCATATTTGCCATGATATGCAGATGCTGATAAGTAAGCGCAAGCTGAGAAAAGGCGAGGTGGAATTGAGATTAGGAAACGGCGCAAAAGTTGCGATGATTACTGTAGGGACAGCAAACTTCAGGCTTCTAATGGGAGACGTCTTAACATTGGAAGATTGTTATTATGTTCTTAGTATGAGAATATCATATCAGTATCTTGTTTGGACAAGATAGGATATAGGTTGTCTATTGAGAATAGAAGTTGTTCAATTTATTATGATAATAAATCGATAGCTTCAACATCTTTAATCAACGGACTATATCTATTAGATGTTTCTTGTTATAATCTTTATATTGATAGTGCTCTTAAGAAGAACAAGAATTGTGTGAACCAAGCTTACATGTGGCATTGTACATTTGGGCATATTGGTGAAAGCAGGTTGCAAAAGTTGCATAAGCATGATTATTTAACTGCATTCGATTATGAATCATTTGCGACATGTAAATCTTGCCTTATGGAAAAAATGGCAAAATCTCCATTTACTGGACATGGAGAACGTGCCAAGGATATTCTAGGATTAATATATTCAGATGTATGTGGTCCAATGTCCACCCAAGTCAAAGGTGGCTTTTTATACTTCATCATGTTCACCGATGACTTCTCAAGATTCGGCTATGTATACTTAATGAAGTACAAGTCGGAAGCATTTGAGAAGTTCAAGGAGTTCAAGAATGAGGTGGAAAAGCAGTTAGGAAAGATTACTAAAGCTCTTCGATCAGATCGGAGAGGAGAATACTTAAGTACTAATTTTACATAATTCTTAAAGGATAATGGTATCCTTTCTCAGTTGACCCCTCCATATACACCACATATGAATGGTGTATCCGAAAGTAGGAATCGTACCTTGTTGGACATGGTGCGATCCATGATGAGCTTTTCAGGATTACCATTATCCCTCTGGGGGTATGCTCTAGAGTCAACAGCATACCTATTGTGTTGGGATTGCTGTGTCGGGATCCGACCGAAAAACACAGCGGAATAAATTATTCGAGATCGGATCTGTCCCGTTTCTGTCGTTAAAATAAAACCGGTGTAAATCGAATTTACCTTGTGCGGATTCGAATCCGCGTCCGTTTTCCGATTCCGTCGGAGCGATGCCGCAAGTCGCGTAGATGCCCGACCTCTAGCGGTATCCACGCGGTTCTCCTCGCGATGGATCGTCCTCGCTTCCTCGCTCGCTGCGGCATTCGTAGATCCCGTCTGGCTGCGCGTAATCCGCCGCGACATGCGGATTCGGAATCCCCGTCGAACGGAAAGTGGAGCAGTTGGGAACCGTATGCCTAAAAGAGAGAAAAATGGAGAAAGAACAAATGGCGGCTAGGTTAGGGTTGCTGGCCCCGGACGTAGAATCCATTCTTTTATAATAAGTCAGTTTGCGGTTTTTCATAAAAACCCAGACTTATCCAAAATACTGTCGGATTATCTATCGACTTGAAAACCATTTGCGTGTGACCCTTTAGGCCCAAATACCAGTCCAGTTAATAGCCCATTAAGTCCAGTAACCCTTTACTGACCCACTGAATTAATTAATATCCTTGTATTCAATTAATCAGCCGAATTTAATGTCCCACAATAAATTCGGACGGACTGCCGATCACGTTGGATGCCAAGCAACATCGCGTGATCCTAGATGGCACTGGGGTTATCGTAACCCTCTATTGGAACCTTTCTGTCATCGGTTAACGCGCGGATATAATCCTTCATCCGTGCAATGTTCCCGAATCCACCTAGGGCATGGTTTACTGTTAAACCCTATTCAGTCGATTCACTTGAATCATATGCTGCTAATATGAATCCGATCACTCCTTATCGATTACAGAGTCCGCCCTGGCCAGGAACTTTAAGTGCATCATTCTCGGAACATTCTCTCTCAAACTACCGAGAGCGGATGATCCCGTATTGAACACACAATTACCTTCGAGGGTATTTCCCTAAACCCGATCGCTTGACTTATTGATAACCCATGGTTAGGGATTCGTTCATCAAGGTCAAAGCTCAGAAACCTACCAACAAGGTATCCTTAGAGTCTCAGGTCCAAGGATCATCCACGCAACCGTGACAATTGAATCGAGCTGGTTAACAGTGAGGTGATTACCATCCAGCGATTCATAGTCGGATCAGTTCAGTGAACTCATTCACCAATGAGCACCTATAAGTTCAGCATAGTGTCTCCACACAAGTGACTTATGGGATCAGTCACCCTCATCATATGAGCTGAAGTAACCTATACTAGTCTATTCGGATGTTCGATGTCCTATCTCAAACATCCTATGACTAGGAACAATTAAGAATATGTGTTTATAAGTCTTCGGTCCCGTAATTATGATCTCATCATAATCCGAAGACTGTTCCACATGTTCATGGACTTCATCGTGATACGATAAACACAGATCGAATTAATTACACACAATGAATTATTGCCATTTATTAATAATCTGAATAAGTACATAGTATCGGATTGGCTTTGAGACCATCTAATACTAACAATCTCCCACTTAGACTAAAGCCAATCACCTTTATACAGAATACCCATATTCTCTAAGTGACGCTCAAAAACATTTTGAGACAAAGGCTTTGTAAGTGGATTTGCTATGTTGTCAGCTGAGGGAACCCTTTCCACCACGACATCTCCTCGAGCTATAATCTCTCTGATCAAATGACAGCGCTGCAGAATGTGCTTCGACTTCTGATGAGACCTCAGCTCTTTCGCTTGAGCAATCGCCCCATTGTTGTCACACAGCAGTGGGACGGGACCAGATATGCTTTCTACACACCAAGATCGCCGATGAATTTCTTCATCCATACAACTTCGTTGGCAGCTTCAGCAGCAGCAATATACTCGGCTTCCGTTGTCGAATCAGCAGTGGTTTCCTGCTTGGAACTTTTCTAGCTCACTGCTCCCCCGTTGAGTGTGAAAATAAAACCTGATGTTGACTTGCTGTCGTCAGGATCAGACTGAAAACTCAAGTCAGTGTATCCTTGCAGCTTTAAGTCTCCTCCTCCATAGACTAGAAATAGATCCTTAGTCCTTCTCAAGTACTTAAGGATGCATTTCACAGCCTTCCAGTGTTAATCACCTGGATCTGCCTGATGTCTGCTCGTAACACTTAGAGCATATGCTACATCAGGTCTGGTACATAACATGGCATACATGATGGACCCTATGGCAGAAGCATAGGGGACTTTATCCATCACTGCCCTCTCTTCAGGTGTCTTTGGAGACTGACCTTTAGAAAGTGAAATTCCATGTCTCATCGGTATGAGACCTGTTAGAATTGGGTGGCCTCAAAGCCAATCATTGTACATTCTAATTCAGATTATTAATAAAGGCAATTATTTCTTCATTTATAGTTCTTGCAAATTAACTATCGTAATGAAGGTCCATAGACAAATGTATGGGATATTGAATCATGATGAGTTCATGATAGTGAGATCAATATCCTAAGGCAATCGTCTTAAATAGTTATGTCTGCTCATATGATGAGGGTGAATGATCTCACATTCACTCGTGTGGTGACACTAAGACAAACAAGTGGGTGCTCATTAGAGAATGAGTTCACTGAACATACCCAAATAAGAATTCATGGATGGTAATTATACCTATTAGTCAACCAGGGAATTCAATCGTTGCAGTAGCACAGTTGGTCCTTTGACTTGAGTCACCAATGATACCTTGTTTGTGGACCATTGTATCTTGATTCTCTGACTCGTGGACTTTAACCATTAAGTCCACCATAATCGGTCTTTCAGATACAGTGGAAAGCTTGCGAAGGTAATTGAGTGAACAACAAGGGATCACTCACTCTTGGTATAAGACTGGAGAGAGAATGTCCCATGGATGTGTACACATAAATCCCTGGCCAGGGACAAATGAAAGAGATGTCTTTCTAGATATTAACTGTGTACTGGAATCCATCTGGATAATGCGATAGAGGGTTTGACTATAAAACCATACCCTTGCGTTATTGGGACATTGCATGAGTGAAGGATTATATCTGTGCGGTATCTGCAGACGGAAAGGTTCTATTGAAGGGAACAGTATCCCTTATATCTTCTGGGATCATGAGGTAGTATTTGGTGCTGTTCATGATCAGAAGGCCAAGTGATTTGATCATCAGATGATAATTCACTTGTTTATTAAATTAATCATTTAACATATGATGTTTAAATGTTAATTAATAAATATTAAAGTCAAGAAATAGTTTTAAGTTTAATGGGCCTGCAACCGGACAAATATATGGGCCTAGAGGGTCACACACATAAGAGTTCTCGTCAGACAGTGAGAGACGTTAAATTTTATGCTTATCTGGGTTTTTATGAAAAACCGCAGGATAAACATGAAGATTTAATGGAGAATTATCCAAGGCCAAACTCTTGGATAATCATGAGGATTAATCCTTGTGCTTATCCTTATTTCTATATAAGGAGGGCCAAGGGGCAGGGGTAAAAAGTTGGTTGGACGAATTTTTACCCCAGATTCTCTATCTCCTCTCTCTCTCTCCTTCTCTCTCTCTTGGAGTGGATCTGTCTCTCTCCGCGCATGGTGGATTTGAGATATGGTCGGAGCACTTAAGTCGAGGAGGAAATCGTGTCTGCTGCGGGAACTCATGTGAATAGCTCTAGAGATCGTGCGCGTGCGCGATTACCGAGTCGGCATCATCCACGAGAGATTCGAAATCCTGCAATGGTGAAGAACTGTTCTTCCCGCATTTATTTTAATGTCCGTTTTATGATCCCAGCGACCGATACAATGGAATCGTTTTTTATTTCCGCTGCGTTCTTGGCGATTCCTAACAGTGGTATCAGAGCCAGGTTGCTGGTTCGGTCGAAGAACAACATCGTTTTGAGTGATTTTCTCGTTACGCGTGAAGAACCCGTATTGTACGAGTTCTTGTGTCTAATCCGATTAAAAATGACAGAATTGTGTTCATATGATGAACACAAACAATTTGATTATTTTTCTGTAATTTTTCGGATTTTATTTGGGTTTTTCGGAGTTCTTCGTGGGACGACGAACGGGGTACTTTAGCGGCTTCGTACGCGATTCCCAAGTGTTGGTATGGCGGCCCGGATGTCCAGATCTCTTGGTGATAGTCACCTCGACGGATTGGGCATGAAGATCGGGGCCGGAGTGCCCTTGGAGGTCCTGAAAATCGAGCCCAAACTCGGATTTAAAACCCTGCAAAATCAGATTTTTGGAGGGGTTTTGGGCTTAGTTTTCACCTCACCGGAGGCCGACGGCGGCCCTGCCGGCACCGAGAACGTCGTCGGCGCCGGGGGGCACCGCCGGCGTGGCCGGCGCCGCCGCCGGGGGGGCTAGCCGCCGGCGCCGCTGGCCTGCAACCGTAGCCGGGCTTGTAGATTAGGGTTCTGCTTGGGGAAGGGGCCGGTCGAATGCTGGAAGAGAGGGCCGGACCGCTCGGTCGCGACTCGGTCAGACGGGGCGGGGGCCGGGCGGCGCCCTGGCCGAGCCAGGGTTCGACCCTGGCCGTGCCAGGGCTCGGGTCTGGCTGGGCCAGACCCCCTGGCCGGCCAGGGCTCGACCCTGGCTGAGCCAGGGCTCGACCCTGGCCGAGCCAGGGCCCTGGGTCCCGACCATTGGGCCCTAATGGGCTGGGCCCATTTTTAGATTTATTAAAAATTGTTTTTAATACCTGTTAAACCCCGTTAAACCCATTATTAAGCCCGTTTTAAAATTGTTTTAAAACAGTAAAATTATAGGAATAATTAATAATTGTTATTAATTACTTTTATGATTATTAACAGCTTATTAAAGTTTTTAATAACTGTTATTCAATTAAAGGGCTTTGTTATTAATAGGGTGTTAGTTAATTAATTTCCCTATTAAATTAATTAGTTTAAAATTGTTTTAAACTGATTTCATGCATAACTTGATTACATTTTTCTGTTCAAATTGTTTGAATTAATATTTAGCTTAACTGAATGGTTTAGTTATTTAATTGTCAATAATGCTTTGAATATTATTGATAATGCTGAAATAAATGTTATTTCGAAAACTAATTGGTATTATAATTTTATATTTATAAAAATTAATACCAAATTGCAATTATGTGATGATTGTGATGCATGTGATGTGTTTTATGGTAGGATGATCATGGACTTAGTATTTTCATGTGATGAATGATGTGGATGGATGCGATGCTTATTTCATTTGGTATTTTAAATAGGACATGCGTGTCCTCCTCTCTCTTAATCCAAGTGTACTTTCTACCTTCCTATAAGATTGTACTCCCTTTGATAAGATCAAGGTTTCTAATTGTTTAAATGTACATTTGTGGACCTGCGAGTCCTGAATTTCATACTTAAATGTATCAGATTAAGCTAAGAGGACGGGATCTTCTGAAGACACCTATGGAGGAAGGACTCGCATCAAATGGAACCAGTGTTGTTGTTTTCACATTAGGATCCTATTATGGATCATCGTTTGGCTCCGATGATTCCATAGTAGCTTTAGCAGTGCATGATCATCCCCATTTAATTTTTCTACATATATGTGATATTTGTGGACTATGCTATCATATATATATATTTCTATTAAGTATAATGATACTTCAAATTGAAATACTATTGATAGCACGATTTTTATAAACCAACTCAAAAACCCTCTTTTAAAATTTAAGTTGTAAACGTGAGATATTCAGAATAATCCACGTAACCCACCATCATTATAGATCTTAGAATAATTCTTATCTCAAATTGATTTGTTGTGCTACCATAAGGTCTATTTGATTTAGAAATTAACCTAGGTCTACGACATGTGATGTCATTAAGATGAATGGACAAATAGTGTAGTTTTGTTGTGCTACCACAAGGATTGCACTATGAATTCATGTCATCTAAGTAATGATGGATAAACTTAACTGAATCATTTGATTTGTTGTGCTACCACAAGGTCATTCTGATTCAGGGGTTAAATCGATCGGATATTGCAAATGTTGCAACTGTCAAGAGTTGACTGCCTAAGGGACTTGATGTGATTTGTTGTGCTACCACAAGGTCACATGCATGTTGCCCGAAGGATTCTGATCCCCACTACGAGATCACCGGAATCTCCCGTTCTGTATATTAGAGGGTCATACAGATCGCCGAAAAATAGTGGGAGCCTAAATCTAGATTAAAAGTCCTAAATCTGATTTTAAGAACTATCTGCTCATTTTATATATTTCCATGTAGGTCGCTATGTCGTCACCTAACCCCCTCCGTTGCATACTTGATGCAAACAAACTCACGGGACCAAATTACATTGACTGGTTACGTAACCTGAAGATTGTCCTCAGGTGTGAAAAGCTAGCCTATGTCCTAAATCAACTAGATCCAGTGCAACCCGGTGATAATGCTAACGAAGATGAATTAATGAAGTATGAAAACTGGAAGGAGGACTCTGTCAAGGTCCAGTGTTATATGCTTGGTTCAATGAACAATGAACTGCAGCGACAGCATGATAACATGGAACCTAAGACCATTCTGAATCACCTACAAGAGTTGTTTGCTGAACAATCCAGAACAGAAAGATATGAGATATCTAAGAAATTGTTCAGGACCAGAATGAGCGAGGGCACATCTGTGCAAACTCATGTGCTCAGGATGATAGAATGGATTGAGAGGCTTGCAGTGCTCGGCTTTGTTATGAACAATGACCTGAGCATCGACTTAATCCTACAGTCCCTTCCAGATTCATTTTCACAATTCATTATCAACTTCAATATGAACAAAATTGAAGTTTCACTGGCTGAGCTGCTCAACATGTTGAAGACAGCAGAAGGCACCATCCAGAAAGACAAGCCACAAGTAATGCTTGTTGGTAAGACCAACAAGTAAAGAAAAGCTGGACAGACCTTTAAGAAAGGTAAGCCTAAGAAGCTAGTGAAAAGCAAACTGGCGGCACAAAAGGACAAAGCTAAAGTCAATGATAAAGGTCAGTGTTTCCACTGCCATAAAGAAGGTCATTGGAAGAGAAACTGCAAGATTTATCTTGCAGAAAAAGGGAAGGAGAAGCTTGGTGAAGCTTCAGGTATTCTCATGATCGATCTTAACTTGTCTTATAGAGAAACAACATCTTGGGTATTAGATACTGGATGTGTTTCTCATATCTGCAATAACTTGCAGGTGTTAACAAGTAAAAGAAGATTGAACCGCGGAGACGTGGATCTGAGGTTCGGGAATGGAGCAAAAGCTGCCGCGTTAGCTGTGGGGACAGCAAGACTTCAGATGCCGTCATGAGACTTATTGGAACTGATAGATTGTTATTATGTTCCGACCATTATTAGGAATATCATATCTATTTTATGTTTAGATAGACAAGGATATTCTATGAAACTAGAGAATAAAGGTTGTTCAATTTATCAAGGAGACAAATTGTTTGCTTCCGGATATTTATTGAATGGATTATATTTACTTGATATTTCATATGATGTTTGTCTGGTAAATAAATCTCTTGAACGATTAGATAAGGATGTGAATAATTCGTACCTATGGCATTGTAGGCTAGGTCATATAAATGAGAACAAGATCATAAGGTTGCAAAAGAATGGATATCTTGATCCATTTGATTATGAATCATTTGCAACCTGTGAAGCTTGTCTCATGGGAAAAATGACCAAAGCTCCATTCTCAGGACATGGAGAAAGAGCTAAGGACTTATTGGAACTAATACATAGTGATGTATGTGGTCCAATGTCCACTCATGCTATGGGTAGTTACTCATACTTTGTTTCATTTACAGATGATTTCTGAAGATATGGCTACATATATTTAATGAAATATAAGTCAGAAGTCTTTGAGAAATTTAAAGAGTTTAAAAACGAAGTTGAGAACCAGACTGGAAAGAGTATCAAAACTCTTCGATCAGATCGAGGGGGTGAATACTTAAGTACATAATTCACAGAATATCTTAAGAATAATGGTATTTTGTCTCAGTGGACTCCTCCCTATACACCACAATTAAATGGTGTATCGGAAAGGAGAAATCGTACTCTATTAGATATGGTACGATCAATGATGAGTTATGCCAAACTTCCAATCTCTTTATGGGGATATGCACTGTTGACTGCTGCATATCTGTTGAACAAAGTTCCCAGTAAGTCAGTACCTTCCACTCCATATGAGATATGGAAAGGAAAGAAACCAGACTTTAAGCATGTTAGAGTCTGGGGTTGTCCTGCACATGTCAAAAGACATGATCCAGACAAATTGGACTCCAGAACAGAGAAATGTAGATTTGTGGGATATCCAAAAGAGACTTTTGGATATTACTTCTATCAGCCCAACGATCAAAGGGTGTTTGTCGCAAAAAGAGTTGTCTTCTTAGAGAAAGAATATCTTTCAAAAGAAGACAGTGGGAGCAAGATAGAACTGGAAGAAATTCTAGACCCACAAATCAACACTAGTTCATCTACTGAACCATTGACTCAAGAACTTGTTCAAGATGATACATAAAAGGTTCGCAGATCCGGTAGAGTGCCGAAGCAGCCTGAAAGATATGTTGGACATATCGATGATGGCAAACCAAAAGTGCACTTAAATGAGGATGATGATCCTCAAACCTACCTAGAAGCCATAAATAGTCAAGAATCAGAAAAATGGCAAGAGGCAATGAATTCTGAAATTCAGTCCATGTATGCCAACCAAGTTTGGAACTTGGTTGATCTGCCAGAAGGTATAGTACCTATTGGCAGTAAATGGATCTTTAAAAGAAAGATCGGGGCAGATGGACAGATTGACACATACAAGGCAAGGCTGGTAGCGAAAGGATATCGTCAAAGGCAAGGCATTGACTATGACGAAACCTTCTCTCCAGTTGCCATGATTAAGTCAATCAGAATACTTCTTGCAATTGCCGCATTCTATGATTATGAAATATGACAAATGGATGTGAAAACAGCATTCCTTAACGGGAACCTTCAAGAAGAGGTGTATATGATACAACCTGAAGGATTCACTTCCATAGAGCATTCAAGCAAGGTATGCAAGCTGCAAAGATCCATTTATGGATTAAAGCAGGCATCCCGAACTTGGAACTTAAGATTTAATGAAGCAATCAAATCTTATAACTTCATTAAGAATGAAGATGAACCTTGTGTATACAAAAAGGTTAGTGGGAGCGCAGTTACCTTTTTGATACTTTACGTTGATGACATTCAACTCATTGGGAATGATGTAGGAATCTTATCATCGATAAAGACTTGGTTATCCAAAAACTTCTCCATGAAGGATTTGGGAGAAGCATCCTATATTCTGGGAATAAGGATCTATAGAGATAGGTCCAAAAGGATGCTTGGCTTGTCCCAATCTATGTACATAGATACCATAGTCAAAAGGTTTGGCATGAAAAATTCCAAGAAAGGCCTCGTTCCAATGAGGCATGGAATTTATCTCTCTAAAGAAATGTCTCTCAAGACACCTGAAGAGAGAGCATACATGGATAGAGTTCCTTATGCCTCGGCAATAGGATCTATCATGTATGCAATGCTATGTACTAGGCTTGATGTGGTACACCCACTAAGTGTCACCAGTACATATCAGGCTAATCCAGGTGAGGAACACTGGAAGGTGGTGAAATGTATCCTTAGATACTTGAGAAGGACTAAGGATCTATTTCTCGTTTATAGAGGAAACGACTTGGAACTTCGAGGATTTACTGACTTGAGTTTCTAGTCAGATATGGATGACAGTAAATCCATGTCTGGATTTGTATTCATGTTAAATGGAGGTGCAGTAAGTTGGAAGAGTTCCAAACAGGAAACAACTGTAGATTCGACGACCGAAGGAGAATACATTGCTGCAGCTGAAGTGGCCAAGGAGGCGGTTTGGATGAAGAAGTTCATCTCGGCATTTGGAGTAGTTCCAAGCATTTCAGATCATGTTCCATTATTGTGTGACAACAATGGGGCAATAGCTCAAGCGAAGGAGCCAAGATCACATCGGAAGTCAAAGCACATTCTGAGACGATTTCATCTGATTCGTGAGATCATCGCCCGAGGAGATATAGTAGTTGAGAAAGTCTCATCTGAAGATAATGTAGCAGATCCCTTGACTAAGCCATTGTCTCAAAAGAATTTAAAACCTCACCTTAAGTCTATGGGACTTAGACACATGGGTGATTGACTATAGTCCAAGTGGGAGAATGTTAGAATTGGGTGGCCTCAAAGCCAATCATTGTACATTCTAGTTCAGATTATTAATAAAGGCAATTATTTCTTCATTTATAGTTCTTGCAAATTAACTATCGTAATGAAGGTCCATAGACAAATGTATGGGATATTGAATCATGATGAGATCATGATAGTGAGATCAATATCCTCAGTCAATTGTCTTAAATAGTTCTCGATCATAGGATTGTAGGCGCCCGGAACGTCCCCCTCCGCGGCTGGGCAGCGCCCGCGGGGCCTCGGCGATGGGGGTTTCTCCGTACGTCTTAGCACTGTGGCGATTCAAATAGGAGGGGTTAGAAATGAGAGTGTGATCGCCAGGAGCATTACCTTTCGGTTCCTGTGCTCCGCAGGAATGTAAAAAGATGATCGCGTTTTGTGGGAGCGGGAGACGTCGGTTCCTCCTTCTCTTCCTCTGGCCGGCCAAAGGAAGAGAGCCCGAAATTCTGTACGCGTGTAGGTGGTAAGGATCCCTGAAAAGAAAAAAAAAAAAAAAAAAAAAAAAACCAAGCAAATACGAACCCGATTAGAACTGTAGAGTGCAAAATCTATTCATAAAGGTGTAAAAACTAACTAAAATCAGTGGAAAACGCACCGGATGGGTGGTGGGGAGGGAAGGTGACCATATGTTATGGCCACCCACCTCCCGTTTTTTTTTAAACCTCTGTGGGGGTACGGATGGCTAAGTCATCCTATGCGTACATGCATGCAAGTGAAGAGGAGTTGCGTGTGTGGAGAATGAATGATATTACTAATGTAATGGAATGAGTAAAAAAAATAAATAAAAGGGAGAAGTTAGAAAGGCAAGCCCGTTTCCAGATGTAGCCTGAGCCTTCCTCTTTGGGGTCTCCTCGAGCTTCTCACCAGAAAGTCCCTCTCTGCCTCTCCAAAATCCTTCTTAACCAAAAGAGAAATCCTTCCTGTTGTCCCCCTCCTCGTAACCCCCCGCTCGAGAGGATATGGAGGGTTTAAATAGGCGAAGGGAAAAAAAAAAGGGGAGAAAACAGGGGTCTAAATCCCCGTAAATCCCCCTTCAACCAATGGGGAGTGGTCAAGGGTTGGCGGTAGTGGCCGCGGCAGTCGACGGAGTGGGGAGTGGCCGGAGTAATGGGGGACGAGGGCGGAGAGTAGAGGAGATCGTGGGGAAGACGGGGTCAAAAAGGTGGTTAAGGAGTGGACGGCCAGGTGACATGCCTTCCACTCTTGCGGTGGAAGGCGACCCGGCTGGCCTTCGAGGGGAGTGGAAGGCCAGGGGTGGCCTTCGAAGGAGGTGGAAGGCAAGGGGTGGCCTTCGAAGGCGGTGGAAGGCAGGGGGCTGGCCTTCTACGAAAAGGTGACATAAAAGTGGCCAAAAGGTGGACGGCAAGGTGGTTGGCCTTCGAAGGGGGTAGAAGGCGGGGGGTGGCCTTCGAAGGCGGTGGAAGGCAAGGGGTTGGCCTTCTAAGAAAAGGTGAAAAAAGGTGGCCAAAAGGTGGACGGCAAGGTGGTTGGCCTTCGAAGGGGGTAGAAGGCGGGGGTGGCCTTCGAAGGCGGTGGAAGGCAAGGGGTTGGCCTTCCACGAAAAAGGTGGCTAAAAGTGGAAAAGGTGGAAAAAAAGGTGGAAGGCAAGGTAGCTGGCCTTCCAAGGGTGTAGAAGGCGGGGGGTGGCCTTCGAAGGCAGTGGAAGGCGAGGGGTGGCCTTCGAAGGGGGTGGAAGGCGGACTGGCTGGCCTTCCACGAAAAAGGTGGCTAGGGTCGGGATTTGGTTAATGGGCCTAGCTGGTAGTGGGCTGAGATGGCTGAAATGAGGGGATTTTAGTGGTGAAGGGCTACTGACGGGCTGGGTTCATGACCAAAAGGGTGGTCCAAAATCGGTGTCTACAAATGCCCCTCCGGGACACCTATTTTGCAGTGGAGTGGAACGGAATGATAAATGGGTGTTCCGGAAATCGAAACTGATTTTGGACAGCCCGAAAAGGAGTGAGCTATCCCCAAGGATGATATGCGAATGCGGCAAATGCATGAAAGCTAGCCATTCGAGTTGCAAGAGTGGTTTAAGAAAAGGGACAAAGTTCAGTACTGGAGAATCACAGTCCGTGGGACCCCCGGGTGCTGGAACCGCGAGGCCTTGGCGTACCAGAATATAGCGATCTGACCCAAGGGGATCTCGAGCATGAAAGGTGTAGGAGTGTGACTTGAAGAACTCTCAACACAACGGGCGCGCGGTGGCCTGGCGCATCATGGGATTGCCAAGTGAGAGGATCTCAAGCACACGTGCTGAAAAAAGAAGAAAGGGGTCTTGCAATTCAAAAGGCTAACAGACGTACAATTTGCCAGAATCACAGATCAGTGATGGGTTAAGCAGCGTGATGAATCATGGTCATTGCCCCCTAGGGTGAGGATGAATGTTTATGAAAAATGCATGCTGGGTTGAAATTTAGAAAAACAAATTCCTAATGCAATTCCTAATGCAAACAGGAGGGATTTATTGGCCAATCGAATAACTTGGAGAATATAGACTCCTCATTGTTTTGTTTAAAGAGGAACTCAGAGTCTATACGCCCGAAGTTATTAGCCTCCTGTGTCTTCAATCCTACTTGCTTCGGATTCCCTGCAGCTGCAAGAACGCACATCAGCGACGTCCACATTTTTCAATAATGACAATATTACATTTCAAATTGCAGGAAGATTTGTTTCGAGTCGAAGCCGATATGGAAGATATGACCATTCTATCGATAGAATGCCAATCCTATATGGTTTCGACTCGAATTCTGAGATGGGCCATTAAATTCATGGATCATGGTAGTCTCTTTAATTGTGGGGTGAGGTTACCCCCTTGGAGAGAGGGGGGAAAAAGGCCTCTTGTTTTCTCGTGGATGGGTTTTGCTTTCAAAGTGATGGAAGGCCAAGGGGCTTGCCTTCCACGAAAAGGTGGAAGACAAAGTGCATGTGGTCCACAAAAGGGGGAAAGGAATGGGATGTGGATGCCTCTCCGTCTTTTGTGGAGTGTGGAAAGTGTTGAGGTTATCCCGAGATGATAAAAGGGTTGTTGTCGCGGGGTCCTCTTCCAGAACTTCAACTTTTCCTGTTCAAGAATGGCCTCGTCTCCTACTTGTGCTGCCAGAGGGCCTGGAGTTCTGTCTGATGTGGATGGCCACCTGAGCAACCTGGTGGCCCACGGACAGGTAGGCTAGGACCTTTATTTGCTTGCCTCGTCTCTTTTCTTCTTTTTTTTTGTTGATTTTTGGGTTACCTCGCAGCCCCTCCCAAAGTTCCCTGACGCTAGGCATACCCGCAAGTATGCATGGCTCGCGGCCCTATTGGAAGTGATCACACTAAGCATGAGGGTGTTCATGCATCGATGGAACCTGACACGCTCTATCGTGTTTGCCAAATGGTTTACTGACATCCACTGGCATTGGGAAGGATTGGGTGCGCTGCTGGAGTTATGGCATCCGGGGACCCACACCTTTGTCTTCAGGGAGTTCGAGGCAACAGTCTTGCTGGAGGAGGTGGAGACTTTCTATGGTTGGGAGGGTCTAGCCGCCGGTGATCCTTCTGGCTTGCCTTCTTGGGAAGAGACCTTCGCTGACATTGTCCGGGATAAACGGGAGGCATGCCGTATGACCAATAGCCGAGGGATCCTCGTTGACCGCCTTGCATACTGGCTGATCCGAGAAATTAAGCGCAAGGTGGTCGAACCTGAAAGACTGATGTGAGGTTTGTGCTTGGTTCTTGGGGGAGTCCTGTGGTTCCCCACTACAGGCTCGGTGCTAGAAAAGGAATATGTGAGCGTGCTGTATTTACTGCAGAGAGGCCATTCTCTTGCCCCGGTGATCTTGTCACACCTGTACGGGGGGCTCAGCCATATAAGCATGGGACGATCTGCGAGAGGAAGTCTGTTCACTTTGCAACTATGGATGGAGATGCATGTATCCTTCGATTTCGATGAAAGTGTAACTTCTGCCTCGAGAATTTTTCAGCACAGTGCGTGGTATCCTGCACGCTCGCTTCTTGGCCCTGAGGATCAAGTCAGGTGTCTCACAGCTCATCTGAAGACGCGGGATGACTGGCGTGATTACCTAAACTTCCTGCCTGTAGAGAAATTCATATTTGTTCCAATGGTCCTTCGAAGCATGGAGTTCACCACGAGGGCTTCTCGCGACCGCGAGCTGTGGCTGATTGGCCCCGATGAGTTGGTTGTGTATCAGGGGCATCGCTGCCACCTCCAGATCGGCATTCCCAGACAAGTACCATTCCCTGCCTTATATGACACCCTGATCGTGCCGCGACACACTGGGTACGCGAGAGAGGTTCAGGCCATAGACCGGCTTCGACGTGCATGGCGGCGTCACTCCCGGTTCACCAAGGCACTTCTAGATATAGCAGAGACTTCGGGGGAAGTTGCAGAATATGTAGGCTACTTGGCCAATATTCGTCCTGCTGTCTGCGCCTTTTTTATGGGGCGCAGAGCGTTGGAATAATGTAGCCTTTCAATTTTTCAAAGAATAATATCAATTTTTGTTGAAATTCTTGCCCAAGAGACAGCGGTAGACGAAAGCGGACGGCCAGCACTCTGGCCGTCCCCAAGGCGGACGGCCGGGAAGCTGGCCGTCCGTCACATGGCGGTGCCGGCCACGCGCCGGCGGGCGGCCAGCGCGTGGCCGTCCACCAGAGCGGACGGCCAGAGCGTGGCCGCCCGTGCCGGCCACGCGCTGGCGGGCGGCCAGCGCGTGGCCGTCCGCTCGGGCGGAAGGCCAGCGGGTGGCCGCCAGCGCCGGCCACGCGCTGGCGGACGGCCAGCTTGTGGCCGTCCGCTCGGGTGGACGGCCGACGCGTGGCCGTCCACGCCGTCCACGCCGGGGGTTTAAACTCTCTTGCTCTCACCACTCTCCCTCCTGCTTCGCTTCCAACACTACAACCTTCTAACCTTCCCAGTTCTCGGTCATGGCGAAGGTATGGCTTCCCCGTGCTCTTAGGAGGAGGAGGGCCGGCGGCGATGAAGGTGCGGGTTCCAGAGGCGACGGCGGTGGCGGGGACGAAGTCGTCCGCGGAGGCGACGCCGAGGGCACCTACGGCGGCGAAGAAGACGCCCCCAGCGGGAGTAGCGGTGGTGGCGGTGACGCCGGAGAGGAAAGAGAAGAGGAAACGGCGGCGGCGGCGACAGAGGAAGATGAGGAAGACGAAGGCGGTGGCGATGGAGAGGAAGAGGAGGGAGAAGGTGAAGGTGACGGAGAGGACGACGGTGACGAGGAGGCGCCCCCGAAGAAGAAGGTGAGTTTTTTTATTTAATCTTTTTTTTGAAGCATGGGGAGGGCGGCCGACGGGGCTGCCGTCTGTCCACGCGGACGGCGGACGGACCCGCCGTCCGTCCTCGCGGACGGCGGACGGGCCCGCCGTCCGTCCTCGCGGACGGCGGACGGGCCCGCCGTCGGTCCGCGCGGACGGCGGACGGGCCCGCCGTCCGTCCGCGCGGACGGCGGACGGGCCCGCCGTCCGTCCGCGAGGACGGCGGACGGGCTCGCCGTCCGTCCGAGCGGACGGCAGATGGGCCCGCCGTCCGTCCGAGCGGACGGCGGACGAGCCCGCCGTCCGTCCGCGCGGACGGCGGACTGGCCTGCCGTCTGCCAGGCTGGGCGGCAGGCCGCCCCGTCGTCCGGCCAGGTGGAGGCTCAATTGCTTATGCCTTTATTTTCTGATGTTTGGATTTTTCAGGGTACTCAGAGGGTCCGAGGCCGTGTTTCATGGGAGCTGGTCTGGGCCTGGTACCACGCCCTGCCTGATCCGCTCGTCTTCCAGGTGGATGCTTTCGGGTTCGGGCCGCTGTTCCGGGTCCGACCGTTCATGGTGGATGCGCCCTTCCTAGTAGCTCTCAGGGAGCGCTGGGATGACAGATGCAGGGCCTTCGTCATGCCTTGGGGCCACATGTTGCCTACGCTGGAGGACGTCTCCTTCTTGACAGGCCTGCCGGTCATTGGAGATCCAGTGGTGGGTCCCGAGCTTAGGGATTACAGGCAGTTGTCCGATCGACTCCTAGGCGAGGGATACTACAGGATGCAGGGAGCGCTGTCTCACATACCCCTTGGGCACTTTGCCCGATCGGTGGGGTTGAGCCGGGTGCGGCGGATGCCGAGCGAGACCTTAGAGGCCTTCTCAGAGAGAGTGGAGACGCTCCTAGACTTGGATGGCCGATCGGATGACGAGAACTTGCGGATCTTTCTCTTGTTCTTCTTTGGAAGGCTGCTATTTGCCACAACTTCAGATAGAGTTAATCTGAAGTATCTGCCGCTGCTGGAGGACCTCCAGGCAGCGAAGAAGATGGCGTGGGGAGCTGCCATGCTGGGCCATCTTTTCTCCCACCTGGTAGGCTACCGCCAGGGCTCTGGTAACTTGGGTGGGTTCACCCCTTTTCTCCAGGTAATCCTCTTAGCTGTGGTTTTCCATCTTTACTTATGTTAACTGGCACTGACTATGTTGTCTCTTGCAGATCTGGGGTTACACCCGCTTTCCCATCGGCCGAGGGAATGTATCCGCGGACCGCGAGGGATTGACCCCTTTGATGGCGCGGTGGGAGGTGATCCGGGACTATCGCCCGGTGACGTACCGTGTGGAGGACATCCGTGGTCAGCTTGATACATTCCCTCCTCATATGGTGAGTGACTTGAAGCATATGTGCATCCGAGATGATTAGGTCTAACTCTTTTGTTCCATCCAGGTGGTGTGGATGCCATATGCGGAGGAGGATCTGGCCGATCAGCCGTGGGTGTCCCAGAGCCTTTCTCAGTTCCGGCGGGAGGTGCCCCTGCTGTGCGTGAATATTTGTGACGGCCTCTTCGTCCGGATGGCGTACCGCACATGGGGATGGCATCAGCCTCTACTCGCTTACCCAGACCATCCTGATATGGACCGAGGTCGCCGCCGATCTTCTACTATTGGTCAGGATTGGCGAGTGGTGAGGCGGGCTGAGATCGCCATATGGCACCGCACCGGGGATGCCCTGCAGGAGGACAAGTCCCTACGAAATAGCTTCAAGTACATGGGAGATTATTCCCGGCGGTACTCAAACCGCATGTTTCTGGATACACGGCGGGTACGTTACTTCAACCCTTCAGTTTCTCGTACTTGAATTCTCCATGGGCTAATTTTGGTGATTTTCCTGTAACAGATGCCTGAGACTGAGGCCATCCAGATCCTAAAGAGCCAGAATGAGCTTCTGGTTCTGCAGACGAGCGATCTGTTTACCCAGATTAGAGAATTGGTAAGAAATCTGATTTCTGAATTAGGATGTAATATTGCCCGCCTTATCTTTGCAAAAAACTTTGTGACGCAGAGAGAGGCGCTAATCCGCCATGGGCTGCGAGGGGATCCAGGTGCAGGCTCATCAACCCAAGGGCCAGCTGCTCCAGTTGATTGTGAGACGAGATTGCAGGATGCCCTCCGCCGGGCGGAGGCCCGGGAGGCTGATTTGGCACAGCAGGTAAGATTTGTTCTGCCCTTTGTGTTATGATGATTGAACATGTCTGACCCTAAGTTTCTTCCTCTTTTACAGCGCCAGGAATTGGAGGCCGCTTTGGCAAGGGCGCAGGAGTTGGAGAACCTCAACCAGCAGTTGAGGGACCAGGTTTTGGAGGAACGGACGGCTCGGGCCAGAGCGAGCGAGGGATCCCACCCGGACGTGTACTGGGAGGGTAAGATGGCTGGCCTGCAGGAGGAGCTGGCGAGGTCGCAGACAGAGGTACGGGAGCTTGATTTCAAGTACCGAACCTTGTGGGACCGGGTGATGAAGAAGGGGCGAGAACGAGCTATGAGATCCAGCGTTCAGAGTCCAGGAGCTCGTCCCCCTATTCCTGCCCCGTCAGCCGGCCAGGCCCCTGCTGGGAGCTCCGTCTTCAGAGACCTCGACTCCCTGCTAGCTGAGGATGCGTGGAGGGCCTTGCGACCCGCTGGTTCATCAGGGTCGATGCGCCCAGCTTCCGGACATCGTCGTGCTCGTGAGGAGGATGCCGAGAGCCAGATGAGGCATCCCTCTCGGGATAGGAGAGATGATAATGTGGAGGAAAGGGGAAAGGATTGAGAGAGAGCGGGCGCAGGGGTATGCCCCTGTGTTGTGATGATGTATGATGTTATGCTTGCATATTTCTATATTTACATGGGCACTTCTTTGTTCCGCTTTCTGTTCATACCTGTGATGCCTGCATGCACAACATTAGGGAAAACTGTTAGTAGTATCTGTTTTCGGCCCCTTGCCTAAAAAAAGCAACTACCTTTTCCTTAGCCTTCGCATAAGGTCAAGGGGCCGTGTCCTACTAACCAGACAAACGGAAAAAAGTGAATGTGTCATGCAAATGCAAGGTGATATTAACAGGGCATATTTTTGTCTACCTGGTGGTTGCCCAAAGTCAGTCTAGTCAAATGATAAAAAGGGAAATGCACACTCAACTTCCCAGGCATCCTAAGCTTGCATCTAGATTGATTTGGGCCTCTAGACCCCTCAAACTAACCTTGACCGGTTAAGACTCATACTGATGACAATACCGTCATGCCATGCTTAGGCTCCCAGCTGCTTCCGACCACCAAGTTTGCCCAAAAAGTTTTCGAGGTAAATGATTTGCCCGACCCGGGTCTCTTTCCTCACAATCTAGAAGGTATATGATGGAACACCTTGGAACCCTAACGGTCAATCGCGCGACGCTGACCCGGAATCAGACGCCGTCGCACCGATTGGTGATGCGCATGCATTGACCTAAGCCCGAAGTTTTCGAGAGTACACATCGAGATTATGGTTAAGAAATTAGTTCACCAGAAACATCGACGTTACTCTTCACCCATTTTAGACCCCTGTGATCATATGAGCATGTGACGATTTTTGAAAGCGAACCATTTAAGATGATGTTCAGTCTTTAGATAGCTATCTCGTGCTGAACCTTGGGGGAGAAAAAGTGAAGAAATTGTGGAGATAAACCTCAAAGGAGGATTGACAAAACCGTTAAAAGGACAAGCTGTGACAAGACGGACTCCTTTTGACCTCCTAGATGCCCCAATTTTGACTCTTCAGGCCTTTATTGGATTTCTTGGCCAGGCGCGGTCACGACCAGGCTTTTTTCATGATTGCTTGAACCCCTTTTCTTTTTTGTATTTCTTTTCCGCTCTTGACATTTATTGGGGTTATTTGGTATTCCGCCTGCGGGGACACTGCCCTCTTCACGTGCTATGGTCCTTTACATTTCATTTCAGGGCCCTTTTTTGTTGAGGGTTACATCTATCGGGTTTTTTGAGGAACCGCAATTTGCTGAGCTCGACCGTTTAACGGCGTCAACTGTCCTGATCGGTCGAGAGACGAAGAGCAAAGGTTGCATTGTGACAGTATACTAAAGACTTGGGACTCATTTTAAACAGGTTCTTTTGAAAAATGTGCAGGTGTGTGCATCTCATGATGAGCATAGGGATCCGTATGAAAGTAAAGTAGACATGTCCAAGGTTCTGGTGGACCGAAATCTTAGCCAAACCGCAATGTCATCCCAACCTATCATGCAACTAGACCTAGACAGGGGGTTACGTGGCAGTCACCAGATAATTGGATTTTGTGTCTTTTCTGATTTTTTTTGTTTTTGTCACTTCCATTAGAGTATGTGCATATTTACAAATATTTTGATGTTTTTGGATATTTGATTTTTTTTGAGATTTTTGATTTTTGATTTTTTCTTTTTTTTCATGGATAAAACTTCTTCAAATATACCCCGTTCCATGGGTGGGGCAATTCCTCTCCTCTCTCATTGATTAAGCGGTAAGCGTTACCTGAGTATGCCTCCTTGATTACAAATGGACCTTCCCAATTTTCTTGCAATTTGCTCCTGGGACCAGGAATTTTGATCATTTTTCTTTTAAGAACCATTTCCCCAATTCGAAACTTTCTTTCAAGAACTTTTTTTGCATAGAATCTTGCAATCCTATTTCTGTACACCTGGGCGTGATTTGCCGCCATCATCCTTTTTTCGTCTAACAGTTCCAGTTGGGTTAACATGGCGTTACGACGCTCGGCATCACTAATTCCACTATCCAACTGCACTCTTAGAGAAGGGAAGAGAATCTCATATGGAAGTACCGCATCCGTTCCGAACGTGAGTGAATAAGGTGTTTGTCCGGTAGGGGTTCGGACGGAAGTACGATATGCCCAAAGAGCTTCTTCTAGACGATCAGGCCAGTCTGAATAATTATGTGATATGCAAGTTCTTTTAATGATTCGAATGAGGGTTTTATTGGTGGCTTCAGCCTGACCATTTCCTTGTGGGTAGTAGGGTGAAGAATGATGCAAATTGATGCCATACTTACTGCACATGTCTTGGAGCTCTTGGGAGATAAACTGGGGTCCATTGTCGGTGATGAGGTCGCGCGGTGTCCCGAACCTGGCGAGGATGTTGCGCTTGATGAACTTCACCACCGTGGATGCTTTGATTTCTGCAAATGCTTCCGCTTCAGCCCATTTAGTGAAATATTCAGTGGCGGTTAGGATAAATGATTTCCTTTTTGTTTCACCTGATCGATCCTCCAGAGGTCCTATAACGTCGAATGCCCACATGGCGAAGGGCCACGGGGAAATGACGGATTTGAGAAATGAAGAAGGTGCATGAACCTTGTTAGCGTGTAACTGGCATTTCAGGCACCTTTGAACGAATATGGAACAGTCGGCCTCCATTGAAGGCCAATAATAGGACATGAGGAGTTTCTGGGCTAAGGCACGACCATGGACATGACCGCCACAATCACTGGCATGGGCTGCCTCTATGACATGATGAATTTCGGTATCGTCTAGACACCGAAGAAGTACTCCGCTAAAGGATCTCCTGAAAAGGCGGCCGCCTAAGATAAGGTATCGCTGAGATGTACGGTGGATGGTCTTGCGGTCAGAGGATGTAGCATAAGACGGGAACGACCCGTCGCGGAGATAGTTCATGATATCAAAATACCACGAATTTCCATCATCCCAATCAGGGGCGAGTTCATTCATGATAGCGGAGATATGCTCGGATGGACAGAGGAACTGCTGGAACCAAGGGTCCCGGAAGGACGGCAAATCTTGCTTGTGCAGGGTGATTGTGGCTGTGCCTTTGGTGACAGGAATCTCTAAAGCTGAAGATAGAGAGGCCAGGGCATCTGCTAGGATGTTCTGGGATCTAGGCACATGTACATAGGTGATCTTGCTGAAACACCTAGTAAGCGACTTCACCAACTCCTGATATGGCTTCAGTTTCGAATCCCGGGTTTGGTATTTGCCCACGGTTTGGCGGAGGATTAGTTGAGAGTCTCCAATTATCCTCAATTCTAAGACATTAAGAACCAGCGCCAATTTTAGGCAAGCTAGGAGAGCCTCATATTCAGCAACATTATTGGTTACTGAGAAGGAGAGTTGGCAAGCATGCGGAATACTCACCCCTTCTGGGGAGACGAGGACCACTCCTATCCCACTGCCTTGGGAATTAAGTGCCCCGTCAAAATGAAGGACCCAGGATGGAGCGTCATCCACTATTAAGCCCAACTCCTCATCCGGGAATTCTTCGTTGACAGGTGAAAATGTAGGCAAAGGGTGATGAGCTAGGTGCTCGGCAATTGCTTGCCCCTTCACAGCCTTCTGATTTACATAAGTGATGTCGAATTGATTCAAGAAGGTCTGCCATCGCACCAGCCTATCTGTTACAACTGGCCGCTCTAGCAGATATTTGATTGGGTCCATTCTTGCTAGTAGTTTGACCTCGTGGGCGAGGAAATAGTGCTTCAATTTCTGCACTACCCAGACGACGGCCGCGCATGTCCTTTCCATGGCAGTGTATCGCTTTTCGGCATCATTGAAAAGCTTGGACAGATAGTACACTGCTCTTTCCTTCTTCTCGTCGTCTAATTGAGCCAATACTGCACCAGCCGATTCCTCAGTGGTGGAGACATATAGCAGTAGAGGCCGCCCCGGGATAGGAGCCATAAGGACTGGAGGGTTGAGGAGGTAATTCTTTAATTCATCGAAGGCCTTTTGACACTTATCACTCCAAATGAACTTTGCCCCTCCTTTTAATAAGTCGTAAAAGGGTTTGCATCTCACAGAGTGTTGAGATATGAACCGTCTGATGAACTGCAAACGGCCGATGAGTCCCTTTACATCCCTGACATTCTTAGGTGGGGGCATTTCCATTATTGCCTTCACTTTGTCTGGATCAACCTCGATCCCTCTTTTACTCACCATGAATCCTAGCAGTTTTCCAGAAGAAACACCAAATACGCACTTCTTCGGGTTCATTTTTAGTTGATGCTCCTTCGATCTCTGCATTACAGCCCTAAGGATTTGAGCGTGCTCCTTCCTGGTTTGGGATTTGACCAAGATATCATCTACATAGACCTCCATATCAATGTGAATCATGTCATGAAAGATTGCCATCATAGCCCTTTGGTAGGTGGCTCCAGCATTCTTAAGTCCAAATGGCATGACCATGTAGCAATAGGTTCCCCATGGAGTTATGAAGGACGTTTTCTCCTGATCTTCCTCAGCTAGTCTGATCTGGTTATATCCTGAAAAACCATCCATGAAAGATAACATCTCAAATCCAACCGTGTTATCAACCAGCAAATCTATATGAGGTAGTGGGAAATCATCTTTTGGGCAGGCTTGATTGAGGTTGCGAAAGTCTATGCAAATTCTAACCTTTCCGTCCTTTTTCGCCACCGGGACGATGTTAGCTATCCACTTAGGGTAGAGCACTACCCGGATGAACTTGGCCTTGTGTAGTTTGTCAACCTCTTCTTTTACTTTAAGTGCTAATTCCGGTTGTAGCCGTCTCAACTTTTGTTTCACGGGTTTGGTGTCGGGTTTGAGGATTAGCCGGTGTTCTACAAGTTCTGTGCTTAATCCAGGCATGTCCTCGTATGACCAAGCAAACCCATCACGGTGCTCTTGGAGCACGGCTATTATGGACCCTTCTTCTTCTGGACTCAAGCGGGCACTAATTAGCACTATCTTCGGATCCTCCTTTGTTCCGAGGTTGACTTCTTTGGTGGGTTCGTCGATAGCTGATGAAGGTTCATCAAACCGTCTCGCCCCACTCACAAGTGGTTCGACCAAGTCATCTCCCTCTTCCTCTTCACTAAGCTCAAATACACCTAAACCATCACTGCAAGACTCTTCTTCCACTACCTCCAGTGGTTCGGAGATGACCCCAGTCTGAAGATATTTATCCAATTTTCTCAAATCTTTGCACCTATTAGCTAACTCCTGAACTAAGAACAAAGGAACTTGCCTAGTCCTACACTTCCTAGACATGGGGGAGGCTAACCTAATTCCTAAACTATTATGTACATGGTTTGGGAAAGGGGTCAACTCTGTCCTAGATGGGGCAAGAGTAGACGTTTGGGACAGAGATTCCATGACGGCAGGGCTCCCCCACCAAACGGGCTCCTCGAAAATGACTTCACCTCCAGCGGGATGGGAATTGAACTTTTTTTTTTCTCGTGACCAAACGCGTGTAGCATGGAACACTCAACAGAGCTAGTGTTGGTCGGAGCTGAGAGCATTGGAATGGTAGGTGGGTGGAACAAGAAAGGGATGAACGTAGCTGGGGCTGGTTCATCCTTGGCTAAGAAGAGCCCTACCGTCGGTCTGGCTGACTCACGGAACAAGGAGGATATGCCAAAGTCCTCCTCTTGATCACCTTCGTAACACTCTCGCACCTCTTCTTCTATCTTGGGTAATTCCTGCCTCTTTCTTACAAAATGATTCATGAGGGACCATCCCTTTGCTTCTTTTGATGGTTCAGCAAACTTATATCCCAGGCCACACCCCCCAATGACAGGGTTCTCTGAGATGGGATGACGGATCCCTTGTTCTTCTTTCCCTAACCCAGAGCCTGAGCTATATCCCATCTTACTCATGAGCTGCCAACCTATACTCGGCCTAGACCGCAGATGGGAATTCACTGATGAAAGGACAGGCTCTTTGCCTTTCCTGGAAGTTATCATGGATGGAATTTGCTCTGCTGTTACCGAGTCCAATGACTCGATGTAGGGAGTGCTTTTAACCTTCACAATTTTCCCGTTGTATGGGAACTTATAGCACTGATGGTTGGTAGATGGGACTCCTAAGGTTTGGTCCATCCATGGTCTCCCTAAGATGGCATTGTAGATTGGCTTAACGTCCAGAATGTAGAATTCCGAGGTCATGGATACCGGGCCGATTTCTAATTGGAGGGAGATCTTCTCGTCTGCTGGTCTCTGGGAATTGTCATAAGCTGAGACCATCATAGAGGTTGATTCAACCTTCTCTGGGTCTACCCCTATCCTTTTGAGGGTCTTAAGGGGACAGACGTTGATGGAGGCACCAGTATCCAATAGAATAGAATCTACTGGATGACCGTTAAGGATGGCGGTTAAGCACAAAGGGAGGGATCGGCACTCAGGGGGAGCTAAATCCTTTTCGGGGAAAGAGATCATAGGAGCCTGAGTGACTGAGAGTATGGCATTAGTGACCCCGCCACTAGGAAGATCTTCGTTCACCGTGATCTGTTGCAAGAAATTGAACAACGTCTCCCTATGTGTGGGAGACCTGCGGATAAGCTCAAGGATGGAGATTTTAGCGGGGGTCTTTTCCAGGTGCTGGAGTATGTCATACTCAGACTGGGCGTTCCCTTTGGCATGGAAAGAGCTTTCTTGAGAGTCTAGGGGCTGGCTCGGGGGAATGATGCGATTCCTGAGCGTTACCCCTACTGTGACTGGGTCTGTTTCCAACGGTGACCTTATGGGATTGAAGCTGATCATCGAATCTAGGTTCTTGTTTGGGCAAAAGACAGATAAGGTGGGTCCTTCGGCTGTGACTGGAGGGATCTGAACGAGGGAGACCGGCTTGAGGGTTGTCGATCGCTCTTTGGGTCGGATTAGGACTAAAGGCTCATTTAGAGAAAACGTGGAGACTTCTGGGGTAGCCCCTTTAGTTTCACACGACCAAGTGGGGTCTTGGTGCTTTATCCCGGACCCTTCATACTCCCAGTACTGCTCCCTGCGAACTGTCACGGGCTCCAAGTCATTGATCAGTGTGTTGACCTTCCCTTGAGAGCCGGGGGAGTCTGGACCTACCTGATGAGAGGGCAATGGGTCCTTCACGATCCCCAGTTCTTTCTTAGCCTTTAGAGTCTCAATGGCTTTTCTCATGTCTTCCCAATTTATCCTCCCTTCATCATTCAAGTCATACACCCAGTCCCTGAAGGTGAAGCAATTATATATGGTGTGTCCCGTGATCCTATGGTAAGGGCAATACCTGGAGGTGTCCGTATTGCGCGGGACACCTTCCTTTGGAGGCGGAAGTTGAATGGCATTGCAGGCCATCAAAGCATAAAAGATATCTGCCAGTGATTCTGGCAGAGGTGGATATGAGGCCCGCTTAGCCATAGGACGACTGTAGTTAGTCGGGGGAGGGACGGCTGAGTATTGCTTTTGGCTGGGCTGAGTATCAGACTTAGAATGAGAGTTGGTAACCCTGGTCGGTGGTGCTAGCATGCTGACCTGTTCATTGATAGTGACTCCTTCTGTGGTAGGAGCTAATGTGGTTTTCTTATTCCTGCTTCTATTCTCAAAGAATGAAGGCAGGGTGGAGTCTCGAATTTGGGACTGCACTACCCTAGCTCTATTGTATAGCTGTGCGAACGTCTGAAGTTCACTGAGCATAAGGATGGCTCGAAGCTGGGGAGTAGCATTATTAACAAGCATGGTGACTGCTTGTGCTTCAGGAATAACGACCTCTGCTCTAGAAGCCATGGCCCTCCACCTGTTAGCGAAATGAGTGAAGTCTTCATCAGACTTCATTTTCTCCATCACTAGATCGAACAAGGTGGGGGGTAAGGCTGCCATATGGTTGAAGTGGGTAATGAACCTCTCAGAGACCATGTCAAAGTTGATCAGGTCAGTAGCTGGCAAAGAAGAGAACCACCTCAAGGCTTCTCCCTCGAGGGACTTTTGGAAAAGGTGGACCAGAAGGACTCTATCGAAGAGCCACTGATGGGAATCCATGAGAAACCCGGACAAATGATAATGGGGGTCCGTGGTACCATCGTACTTTCTGTACTTGGGTACCTTAAACCCTTGTGGGAAATAAGCTGGGGGTAGCTTGCAATAGTTCGAGAGAGAATATGGCTGCCTGAGGTTGAGATTCTCGGCCATGAGTCGCCGTACACAATTCTCGACCTCATTCTTATAAACAAACTCCTCCTGCTTGGGAGGTGTAACCTGATTGATGGGGTTAAAAGGGATCGTATGAGTGGGCATGGTTTGACCCGGCTGGGGTCTGCTAGAAGATCCTTGGAATTGGGTTTTCCGAGGAGTGGCATCCTGAATTTTGCCACGAGAAACCAACTGGATGAGTTGATCCGGAGTATAGCGTGATAGGACGGCGATGAGTTCCGGATCTTCTCCAGGGTTTTGGAATGTTCTACTGGAGATCACTGGCTCATCCTCTCCTTGGGAGGTGGAAGATTCATCGGAGTCTTTTCTCTGAGGACCTTCTCTAGACGTTTGGAGCATCCCTATAAAGGTCTGTTGTGGATCTTCTTCAATCTCAAACAAAGGATTGTGAACAATATTGCCACCGAACTGGTCCATGTCATCATATATAGCACTGACATACATTCGGTTCATTATGAAGTACAGACCCTAGCTGATTTTAGGTTTCACTTGAAATATTTGCCAATGTTCTAGCAAAACAAATTTAACCCTTAACGACCCTTCACTTTTCCAAAACTTATTGCACTGGGATTCAATTAGGCGTCTTCAAACTTGAGATAGTTCACTGATCTCTCACACAAACCCCAAGGTTCTTACAGGGTGGTTTCAGGTACAACCTGCTCGGCGGCCAAGTGGGAATCCCTGGCTCGCGGAGACTGACGGAGGTTCCCAACAGAATAAGACTAGTCGCACCCGAGTGGGAATCCTCAGGTGGAGAGTCGAATCCTGCGGGAGAGGTGACTAAAAGATGTGATGCCGGCTCTTCCTTAAAACCCCCTCGGAGAACACCCCAAAAAACCCAAAAGTTAACAAACGGCAGATCAGAATAGGTAACAGCACATCATGCATGAACAGCAGTAGCAATCAGAGAATCAGCTAAGCAGAACAGGTAACAGCACATCATGCACGGACAGCAACAGCAAGCAGTTAAGACAGAACTCACGTGGGTCGACGGCCAGGGGCTGGCCGTCCCAGGGGGCGGGCGGCCAGGTCCTGGCCGCCCAAAGGGATGTCGACGGCCATGATATGGCCGTCCAACGGTCCTGACGGCTAAGAGATGGCCGTCTAAAGGTAGGTAGACGGCCAGGGATCCGCCGTCGACGTGTCTGGACGGCCAGGAGGTGGCCGCTCAAGGGTACATCGACGGTGAGGGGGTGGTCGTCTACAGGGTTGGACGGCCAGCTGTTGGCCGTCCTCAGGTGATGCCGACGGCCAACCGCTAGCCGTCCAAGGGGCTCGACGGCCGGGGTCCCGCCGTCTAGAGACTATGGAGTTCAGGATCCTCACCTTCTTTTCCTTTGAACGTGACGCGTGCAGCGAGCTGCTGCTGTCCCACCGTGATCGCCAGAGGGCTGTAGGCGCCCGGAACGTCCCCCTCCGCGGCTGGGTAGCGCCCGCGGGGCCTCGGCGATGGGGGTTTCTCCGTACGTCTTAGCACTGTGGCGATTCAAATAGGAGGGGTTAGAAATGAGAGTGTGATCGCCAGGAGCATTACCTTTCGGTTCCTGTGCTCCGCAGGAATGTAAAAAGATGATCGCGTTTTGTGGGAGCGTTAGACGTCGGTTCCTCCTTCTCTTCCTCCGGCCGGCCAAAGGAAGAGAGCCCGAAATTCTGTACGCGTGTAGGTGGTAAGGATCCCTGAAAAGAAAAAAAAAAAAAAAAAAAAAAAAACCAAGCAAAGACGAACCCGATTAGAACTGTAGAGTGCAAAATCTATTCATAAAGGTGTAAAAACTAACTAAAATCAGTGGAAAACGCACCGGATGGGTGGTGGGGAGGGAAGGTGACCATATGTTATGGCCACCCACCTCCCGTTTTTTTTTAAACCTCTGTGGGGGTACGGATGGCTAAGTCATCCTATGCGTACATGCATGCAAGTGAAGAGGAGTTGCGTGTGTGGAGAATGAATGATATTACTAATGTAATGGAATGAGTAAAAAAATAAAATAAAAGGGAGAAGTTAGAAAGGCAAGCCCGTTTCCAGATGTAGCCTGAGCCTTCCTCTTTGGGGTCTCCTCGAGCTTCTCACCAGAAAGTCCCTCTCTGCCTCTCCAAAATCCTTCTTAACCAAAAGAGAAATCCTTCCTGTTGTCCCCCTCCTCGTAACCCCCCGCTCGAGAGGATATGGAGAGTTTAAATAGGCGAAGGGAAAAAAAAAAGGGGAGAAAACAGGGGTCTAAATCCCCGTAAATCCCCCTTCAACCAATGGGGAGTGGTCAAGGGTTGGCGGTAGTGGCCGCGGCAGTCGACGGAGTGGGGAGTGGCCGGAGTAATGGGGGACGAGGGCGGAGAGTAGAGGAGATCGTGGGGAAGACGGGGTCAAAAAGGTGGTTAAGGAGTGGACGGCCAGGTGACATGCCTTCCACTCTTGCGGTGGAAGGCGACCCGGCTGGCCTTCGAGGGGAGTGGAAGGCCAGGGGTGGCCTTCGAAGGAGGTGGAAGGCAAGGGGTGGCCTTCGAAGGCAGTGGAAGGCAGGGGGCTGGCCTTCTACGAAAAGGTGACAAAAAAGTGGCCAAAAGGTGGACGGCAAGGTGGTTGGCCTTCGAAGGGGGTAGAAGGCGGGGGGTGGCCTTCGAAGGTGGGTAAATGACGTCATGGATGGCAGAAAGGCGGGTACGACGCGTTTTAAGGCAGAAACCTCCCTGTTCGAGGTTTCCTGAATTAGAGGCTCTGGCGCTAAATGACGTCATGGATGGACGACGCCTTTCGGAAGGACGTCGGGACATCATGACGCCATTTAGGCAGGAAATGCCCCCGTTTAAGGGTTCTGCAATCTGGATTTCTGGGTTGAATGGCGTCTGGCGACCCTGACGCGTTTTAAACGGCGACTTCACTGGTGGACGCGTTTTAAGGGATAATCTGGCTTTTAATAAACCTGTCTGAGGGACTTGAATGGCGTCGACCTTGGTCGACGCGATTCAAGACAGAAATGCTTAAATCCTGTTATTTCATGTATATTTCACGGGGGGATGGTTCAGATGCATGCTTTGAATTGTATACTGAGACTGAGGACTTCTGCATGAATGAGATTTCATCATCTATGTGTGTGTGCTTCAACTGTACGCTGAGACGGAGGTTTACTGTACGAATGGAATCATGTTGTGTGTGTGTGCTTGTACGAATATGGATTCGGAATGACTGTGGTTTCCGTTTGTCACCATGGGCTGATGGGAGAAGGGCCATGGTGTCTGTGAGGAGGGGTGCTTGTTGTGTTTTACCTTTGGCTGAGGGAAGCAGAACCACCTTGAGCCCGTCGGGCCGGAGTAGCTGGTGCGCTATCCGAGGGGTTGCTGCTTGGCCTCAGCGGGTCGGGGTTTCCCTGTTTGTCGTGACAGCTTCCGGCGCGTTTCTTGCTGTGGAGCTGGTACTGGTGGGAGTTGGTTTACCCTTTAGCCACTGGGCCTGATGTGACCTTTGATCAAGGTTACGAGTGGTACCCTTAGCCCTTTGGCCTGACGCAGCCCGGGAGAGTTGGGTTTGTGGGTAGTTCCTGTAGCTTCGGCTTGACGGGGGTTCGCCGGTCCCCAGGGCCCTCCTGAAGCGCTTAGGCCTAGCGTGGAGGCAATCCAGACGGTAGGACAGTAGTCTAGACTGCTTGTGTGCACACGTAGCTGGCAGTGGCGGTACACTGAGTCCAGCTAGTCCTAGTTTGGCTCACTGCTTCACCCTATAGTGCCCCGGAACACTGTAGGGGTGGACAGGCGTGAGCAGTGGTGGTAGTGTTGGGAGGCGACGTTTGACTTCGGTCGACTGTGTGGTTCAGTCGCTTCGTGGACTTTGACTGTGAGACGTGACTTTGTGTTGGGTTCTTCGGGTCACTTGGTACTGTTCTTGTTACACTGCTTATCGTACGGTTCCTATCAGGTTGAGTGCTATGTTTACTGCTTTACTTAATTGCCATATATTCCTATTGTTGCACTTGTGGGTGTGTGAGTGGGAGGCAGGGGATCGGATGATCCCTACTGAGCCTAGTCTGGTGTGGCTCACTCCCTGCGGTTTCAGGTGTGGACTTCGAGGCGAGCGGAAGTGTGGTGTCTTCTGGGTGTGCGGACCAGCAGTTGTCTCAGTTCCGGGGTATGCCCCGATGTTGTTGTACTTTCCTTCTGCCTGTACTTATTTAACTTGTTGGACATGTAATTATTGTTGGGCTGTATACGGACATTATTATTTTCCCTTCTGCGGACTCGTTTACCTTTGTAATCCGTGCGATTATTATATTTAGCCTTGTTTAGCACTTACTCTTCCAGATGTGTTGTGTGAGATCCGGGTGTGAACCCGCAGTTAATGGGCCGACATCCATTTAGTGACCGGGTCTCCGGTCATAGGATGGCGGGTCGTTACAAAAGGATATCGTCAGAGGCAAGGCATTGACTATGACGAAACCTTTTCTCCAGTTGCCATGATTAAGTCAATCAGAATACTTCTTGCAATCGCTGCATTCTATGATTATGAAATATGGCAAATAGATGTGAAAACAACATTCTTTAACGGGAACCTTCAAGAAGAGGTGTATATGATACAACCTGAAGGATTCACTTCCAAAGAGCATTCAAGCAAGGTATGCAAGCTGCAAAGATCCATCTATGGACTAAAGCAGGCATCCCGAACTTGGAACTGAAGATTTGATGAAGCAATCAAATCTTATGACTTCATTAAGAATGAAGATGAACCTTGTGTATACAAAAAGGCTAGTGGGAGCGCAGTTACCTTTTTAGTACTTTACGTTGATGACATTCTACTCATTGGGAATGATGTAGGAATGTTGTCATCAGTAAAGACTTGGTTATCCAAAAACTTCTCCATGAAAGATTTGGGAGAAGCATCCTATATTCTGGGAATAAGGATCTATAGAGATAGGTCCAAAAGGATGCTTAGCTTATCCCAATCTATGTACATAGATACCATAGTCAAAAGGTTTGGCATGGAAAATTCGAAGAGAGGCCTCGTTCCAATGAGGCATAGAATTTATCTCTCTAAAGGAATGTCTCCCAAGACACCTGAAGAGAGAGCATACATGGATAGAGTTCCTTATGCCTTGGCAATAGGATCTATCATGTATGCAATGCTATGTACTAGGCTTGATGTGGCACACCCACTAAGTGTCACTAGTAGATATCAGGCTGATCTAGGTGAGGAACACTGGAAGGCGGTGAAATGTATCCATAGATACTTGAGAAGGACTAAGGATGTATTTCTTGTATATGGAGGAAACGACTTGGAACTTCGAGGGTTTACTGACTCGAGTTTCCAGTCGGATATGGATGATAGCAAATCCATGTCTGGATTTGTGTTCATGTTAAATGGAGGTGCAGTAAGTTGGAAAAGTTCCAAACAAGAAACTACTGCAGATTCGACAACCGAAGCAGAATACATTACTGCAGCTGAAGCGGCCAAGGAGGCGGTTTGGATGAAGAAGTTCATCTCGGCACTTGGAGAAGTTCCAAGCATTTCAGATCCTGTTCCATTATTGTGTGACAACAATGGGGCAATAGCTCATGCGAAGGAGCCAAGATCACATCAGAAGTCAAAGCACATTCTGAGACGATTTCATCTGATTCGTGAGATCATCGCCCGAGGAGATATAGTAGTTGAGAAAGTCTCATCTGAAGATAATGTAGCAGATCCCGTAAGGATTGAGGTTTTCGGATTCAGTTTTCGGAGTCGGACCTTGTAGTTCAGGCGATGGTGGGGCTGAGACTCTGGTCTGTTTCGCGTCGAGCCGGGCTCGACGCGGTTTGAATGGCGTCCAGCATTGTAGACGCGTTTTAGTTTGTGCCACGTGGGTGCCACGTGGGCTGGCCTTGGGTCGCGAGTGTACGGGCCGGTCGTGTCGTCTGAACGGCGTCCATGATGGTCGACGTGTTTCAGACTGCGACCCTGCGGTGTCAGAGTACGGTGCCAGTCTTGTCGTCTGAATGGCGTCGGCCTTGGGCGACGCGTTTCAGAGTTCTGTCAGAACGGCCCGTCATGTCATCTGATAGGCGTCCGTACATCTCGACACGTTTTAGCCAGATTATGGTTAGCCCGCGAACCTTCCCTCCTTTCCTTCATTTCTCACCCTCACTCTCTCTCTCCTCACCCTCTCCACCCTCCGACTCTCCCCACTCTTCCCCTTCCTTTTTCCCCTTCTTCCTCTTCCACCTCTCCACCTCTCACCACTGCCACCACCACCTTCTTCGCGGCGTTCCATTCTCCGGACGGCGGCTGACGTCCCGGCGGAGTGGCGGCGTCCTTGGAGTACCGGCGGCGGTTTGCGGTGCGACGGTTTGGCGGCGGAGCCAGGAGGAGTTCAAGAATCGGTAGGGTGACGATTCCCGTAGTGTTTCGTTTTAAAACCCTGTTCTCCCGCTTAAAGCATGCTACAGATCTATGGTTTTGGGTAGAATGAGCATGTTAGGGGCTTTTCCTTGATGGGAATGGGAGTTTCTATGAATGTGGATTTATGATGCTTTGGTTTGCCCTCTTTCTCCTCTGTTTTTGGGGTATTGGGGGTTGGAAAGGGAGCTTTCGGGCCGGAGACAGAATCTGGTTTCTGGGGCTAAAAGACGTCGTGCATGGACGACGCCTTTCAGAAGGGCGTCGGGCCACCATGACGCCTTTTAGGCAGAAATTGTCCCACTAAGGCTCCGTCAGTTCGGGGATTCTGGCACTGAAAGACGTCATGCCTGTACGACGCGATTTGGAATAGCGTCAAGCCACCATGACGCCTTTTAAGGCAGAAATCCCCCGATTAAGGTTTTCTGCTAATTCCGATTTTCTGTGTGAATGGCGTCTGAGGATGTTGACGCCTTTTAGAAGGCGGCTACCTGTAGCGACGCCTTTTAAGCCAGATTATGAGGCAGGGATTTCATGAACCAGTTTAGGAGACTTGAATGGCGTCGTCCTTGGCTGACGCGATTCAAGGCAGAACCACATTAATCCATGCCAGTAAAATGTGTTTACACTGCTAGATAATTGGTTAACTGCATGCTTTAGTATACTCGATGATGATGAACTCTTTATGACCGGATGGCACTGCGTTGTATGTCGTTCGACCGTGGACTTCTCCGTGACCGGATCGCACCGTACTGTGTTTTGTGTTTCAGTGGACCTAGAGTGACAGTTGTAACGTTTGACACCCTGTGTCGGTGCGGAGGGACACAGCGCTGACGGGAGCAGTGGCGGGGTGACGCCTAGTGGGAGAGGGTCACCTGGTGAACCCCGGGGTTAGCTAGCCTGTACCGGTGTCGGAGTGGTACCTTTGGAGTGTCACTCGTGCTGGGGGAAGGAGTAACCACCTGAGCCAGTTGGGCCGGAGTAGCCAGCGTGCTATCCGAGGGGTTACTGTTTGGTCTTAGCAGGTCAGTGTTTGCTGAGGGAAGGAGTGACCGCCGAGGTGGCCAGCGTGCTATCCGAGGGGTTACTGTTTGGTCTTAGCGGGTCGTTGTTTTCCCACTTTCGTTGTGTAGTTGACGTGTTTTAAGGATACGCCGAATTACGGGTTCCCTAATAAATTGGAATTATGCATGTTAATTATACTTCGAATGCATGTGATTCATGTTGAGATTTAGGTATAGTAATCACTGCTTTTCATGGTTAATATATCTCTGCTGTACTTTACACTTGTGGGTGTGTGTGTGGGCAGTGGAGATCGAAGGATCCCTACTGAGTCTTTTCGTTGAGACTCACCCCTGCGGCTTTCAGGTGAGGACTCCAGGTAGACTTAGCGAGGGTTGTGCGGCTGTGTGTTGAGCGTCGTCGGCTGTTGTTCCGGGGTATGCCCCGACGTAGTTGTTATCTTTATTTCTGGCCTGTATGTTTAATTAATTCTCTTCTGTTGGAGTATGTAATTATTTGCTGTATCGAGTCGCATTGTAATAACTTTTAATTTCTGCATTTTCCTTTCAATTCAATGCGATGTGAATGTTTAGCTTAGTTGATTATTTATTTCCCAGACTTACTTAGATCTTGGTTTGGTTCCAAATTAATGATTCGGTACCCATTTAGTAATCGGATCCCCGATTATAGGTGGCGGGTCGTTACAGTTGGTATCAGAGCATTCGGTCTGGCAAATAAATGAATAACTAGGTTAAACGTCGTGAGTCTGGCAAATAATTACATTATCTCGTACAGGCACGGCGGTAGCATAGGTTTTAGGTTTCTAATTAGAACTCTTCGATTTTGTGATTGTAGGCGATTAGATGGCTCCTAGGAAGAGGATGCCGGTTATTAGAGAGCGGGGAGACGTTCCTAGTGGATCCGAGGCCGGTAGGCCGAGCGTAGAGCAGTTCATGGAGGCTATGATGGACACGATGGCTAGATATCAGACCCGAGACCCTAGTGAGAGTTCCAGTGCTCGGGGAGGGTCTATAGCTACACTAGAGAGATTCCTGAAGCTGAGGCCACCTCATTTCACCGGTCGTCCCGACCCTGATGAGGCCGTTTACTGGTTGAGGGAGATGGAGAAGACTTTTGATACTAAGGATTGTGCAGCAGTTGAGAGGACTATGTTGGCTACCTTCATGTTGAAGGATAGCGCCTATGATTGGTGGACAACTTTGAAGAGTTTGTCATATGAGGATAGGAGTCTCAGGGAGATTTCATGGGAGACTTTTGTAAAGGAATTCAATGCGCAGTATTTCTATAACGACCAGCCATCCTATGACCGGAGACCCGATCACTAAATGGATGTTGGCCCATTAACTACGGGTTCACACCCGGATCTCACACAACACGTCTGGAGGAGTAAGCGTTAAACAAGGCTAAATATAACAATCACACGGACTACAAAGATATAACAAGTGCGCAGGAAGGAAGATAACAATGTCCGTATACAGTCCAACAATAATGACATGGTCCAATAAATTAAATAACTACAGGCAGAAGTAAAGTACAACAACATCGGGGCATACCCCGGAACTAAGACAGCTGCTGGTCCGCACACCAAGAAGACGCCACATGCCGCCACACGCCACGAGGTCCACACCTGAAACCGCAGGGAGTGAGCCACACCAGAATTGGGCTCAGTAGGGATCATCCGATCCCCTGCCTCCCACTCACACACCCACAAGTGCAACAATACGGATATATGGCAATTAAGTAAAGCAGTAAACATAGCACCCAAACCTGATATGAAACGTACGCATAAGCAGTGTAGCAGGAACAGTTTTAAGTAACCCGAAGAACCCAACACAAAGTCACGTCTCACAGTTAAAGTCCACAAAGCGACTGAACCACACTGTCGACCGAAGTCAAACGTCGCCTCACAACACTACCACCACTACTCACGCCTGTCCGCCCCTACAATGTTCCAGGGCACTGTAGGGTGAGGCAGTGAGTCAAACTAGGACTAGCTGGGACCAGTGTACCACCACGGCCCAGCTACATGTGCACACAAGCAGTCTAGACTACTGTCCTACCGACCGGATTGCCTCTACGCCAGGCCTCGGCGCTTCAGGAGGACCCTGGGGACCGGTGAACCCCCGTCAAGCCGAAGCTACAGGAACTACCTACAACCCTAACCTCCCGGGCTGCGTCAGGCCAAAGGGCGAAGGGTACCACTTGTAACCTTGATCAAAGGTCACATCAGGCCCAGTGGCTACAGGGGTAAAACAACTCCAACAGTACCACAACCAGCTCCACAGCAAGAAACGCGCCGGAAGCTGCCACGACAAACAGGGAAAACCCCGACCCGCTGAGACCAAACAGCAACCCCTCGGATAGCACACCGGCTACTCCGGCCCGACGGGCTCAAGGTGGTCCTGCTTCCCTCAGCCAAAGGTAAAACACAACATGTACCCCTCCTCCCACCAGTACGGCACAATGCCTCACAGAGACCATAGCCCTTCCCCATCGGCCCATGGTGACAAACGTAAACCACAGTTATTCCGATTCCATATCCACATAAACACACACACATATAATCATGATTCCATTCGCACAGTAAACCTCCGTCTCAGCGTACAGCTTAAAGCATGCATTTGAACCATCCAACCGTGAAACATGTGTTAAATAACAGGAGTTAAGCAGTTCTGTCTTGAATCGCGTCGACCGAGGTCGACGCCATTCAAGCCCCTCAAACAGGTTCATTTAAAATAGATTATGCCTTAAAACACGTCCACCTGGGAAGCCGCCCTTTTAAAACACGTCAGAACCCACAGACGCCATTCACCCCAGAATTCCAGATTTTGCAGAAGCCTCAGTCGGGGTGATTTCCTGCCTAAAAGGCGTCATGATGGTCCGACGTCCTTCTAAAAGGCGTCGTCCCTACATGACGTCTTTTAGCGCCGGAACCCCGTACAACGAAACCTCGAACAGGGAGGTTTTTGTCCTAAAAGGCGTCGTACTGCCCTGACGTCCTTCTAAAAGGCGTCGACCAGGCACGACGCCGTTTAGCGCAAGAAACCTGGTTCCCTGGTTCGATCCGAGGGTCTCTCCCTTAACCCCAAACACCCCGAAAATGCCCAAAACAGAAGGGGGAGAAACGGGAAATCAAACTACCACAAGCATGCTATAATTCCACAATCCTTAATACGGCCATTCCCACAAGAATACCCCCTAAACATGCTCAGTCTAACCCAAAACATATCATGCCACACCAAGGAAATCACGAGCAATACATTGACAGTCCGTGCAAGGTTCGTCCCCCTACCAGTTCTTGAACTCCGCCAAGCTCCGTGCCGCCGACCCGTCGCACCGCAGACCGCCGCCGGTACCCTCGAGGACGCCGCCACTCCGCCGGGACGTCGGCCGCCGTCCGGAGAATGGAATGCCGCGAAGGATGTGGTAGAGGTAGAGGTGAGAGGTATGGAGGTATTGGAGTGATGGAAGAGGAAGAAGAGGAAGGGAAGGGAGAAAGGAGCGCGGAGGGGGCGGAGAGGGCGAGGAGAGAGAGGGTGGAGGAAATAATGAGGGAAAGAAGGGGAGGCTCGTGGGGTCAATCTGAATCTGGCTAAAACGTGTCGATCGAGACAGACGCCAGTCAGTCTGACAGGACGGCCGTACTGACAGCGCTCTGAAACGCGTCGCTCACCACGGACGCCGTTCAGACGACAGGACAGGCCGTACTGACAACGCTCTGGCGCCGCACACTGACACCGCAGGGTCGCAGTCTGAATCGCATCGTCCATCGTGGACGCCGTTCAGACGACGAGACAGGGGCCGTACTCTCGCGGCCCGAAACCCGCCCACGTGGCACAACAGCAAGCAGACTTAAATGGCGTCCACACAACCTGACGCCTTTTGAAAGGCATCGAGCAGTGAAGACGTCATTCAGTCTGAACTCTCAAGACCCCCCTCAGGGTCCAAACCAGGGGATCCAGCCCGAACCCGACCCGAATACTGAACCCGAACCTCAGTCCTTACATTCTCCCCCCCTTAAAAGAATTTCGTCCTCGAAATTTGCAACCGCTCACGATAATCTCGGCTAACCAACACATGCCGGCACACCGATTACAACAATCATTCTCACCAATCACACACACAGGGCTCCACATAATTAGCCAATCAAATTCACACCAAGTTAACCAAGATCCTCAATTCTGATAGATCAAAATAACCATATATTAGCAAGGCACATATTACAAAACTGATTCTCCACCAAACCCAAGTACATAAAAGTGCCACAAGAGTTCACAACCACCTCTGAGTAAGACAAGATAAAAGTGCTTATCTAGCCCAGCCTCTCGGACCACCACAAAGAGACGCAACTCCACTCAACGACTCGGACTCCTACTGACCACCCGGCTCCTGACCTGCCTTGTTCTTCTGGGGACAGTTCCTCGCGAGATGTCCCTTCCTGCCACAACCAAAACAACTACCAGTGATCAAAGGACATATCCGATTACCATGAAACCTGCCACAACGGGGACAACGATCCGCAGCGTCCCGCCTCGCTTCCTGTTGCCAGCTGACCTCCGTCTGCATCTGCTGAACCGAACCATCTTCATCCTCGTCACAAGGTACCTCTTGGAACTTGAGCTCAAAGGAACTCGAACCGCCTGACGAAAAGACCGCTGATCTATCCCTACTTTGCTGCTTCCCTTGTGCTGAATGCTCCGACTCCTTCGCCGTGTGTTGGAACTGCATCTCCACCGCTGCCGCGCACCGAACTGCTGACGCCAGATCCTTACAACAATGGCCTGCCACGAACTCCCTCAGATCATGCCGAAGTCCATCCACAAATTTCTCTGTCCTAAGATCCTCATGCTCAGATATGTGTGGAGCAAATCTTCCCAGAGCTACAAATTTCATCTGATATTCTAGAACTGACATACCATCCTGCACCAATTCCATAAACTCCCTTTCCTTGGCCCTACGAACGTGCCTCGGAAAGTACTGTCCACTAAACTCTCTCACAAAGCCTTCCCAAGGGATCTTTCTCAAGGACCTATCTGGAAACATCAACCCCTTGATGGTAACCCACCAATCATAAGCATCGTCCTTCAGCAAGTAGGTTGCCAACAAGGTCTTGTCATCCTCAGCACATTCAAGAACATCAAATGCCTTCTCTACCTCCTTAATCCAATGAACTGCCGCATCTGGAACTGGTTGACCCGTGAAAGGAGGGGGCTTCAACTTCAAGAACCGCTCCATCACCATGGATTGGCCACTTCGGGAATTGGACCCCTCACTTCCATCTCCCTGCTGGTATCTAGAGATAGCCCCAATCATAGCTTCCATGAAACGATCCACATTATGTCCTTCTGCCCTCGAACTATCATCATCTGCTCTCGAACCACGAGCCAACGGAACTCTCCTCTTCGGCGCCATTACTACCCCACAAACACGAAAATCGAACCAAAGCACGTCAAAACCTATCAATCTATACCAGCAGCCATCGCCTATACAGACTCGTACTTATTGTTGGACTATAATATCTAACCGAGTTTACCACATACTCGACCAGACTAAGCTCTGATACCATTTGTAACGACCCGCCATCCTATGACCGGAGACCCGATCACTAAATGGATGTCGGCCCATTAACTACGGGTTCACACCCGGATCTCACACAACATATCTGGAGGAGTAAGCGTTAAACAAGGCTAAATATAACAATCACACGGACTACAAAGATATAACAAGTGCGCAGGAAGGAAGATAACAATGTCCGTATACAGTCCAACAATAATTACATAGTCCAATAAATTAAATAAGTACAGGCAGAAGTAAAGTACAACAACATCGGGGCATACCCCGGAACTAAGACAGCTGCTGGTCCGCACACCAAGAAGACGCCACACGCCGCCACACGCCACGAGGTCCACACCTGAAACCGCAGGGAGTGAGCCACACCAGAATTGGGCTCAGTAGAGATCATCCGATCCCCTGCCTCCCACTCACACACCCACAAGTGCAACAATACGGATATATGGCAATTAAGTAAAGCAGTAAACATAGCACCCAAACCTGATATGAAACGTACGCATAAGCAGTGTAGCAGGAACAGTTTTAAGTAGCCCGAAGAACCCTACACAAAGTCACGTCTCACAGTTAAAGTCCACAAAGCGACTGAACCACACTGTCGACCGAAGTCAAACGTCGCCTCACAACACTACCACCACTACTCACGCCTGTCCGCCCCTACAGTGTTCCGGGGCACTGTAGGGTGAGGCAGTGAGTCAAACTAGGACTAGCTGGGACCAGTGTACCACCACGGCCCAGCTACGTGTGCACACAAGCAGTCTAGACTACTGTCCTACCGACCGGATTGCCTCCACGCCAGGCCTCGGCGCTTCAGGAGGGCCCTGGGGACCGGCGAACCCCCGTCAAGCCGAAGCTACAGGAACAACCCACAACCCTAACCTCCCGGGCTGCGTCAGGCCAAAGGGCGAAGGGTACCACTTGTAACCTTGATCAAAGGTCACATCAGGCCCAGTGGCTACAGGGGTAAAACAACTCCAACAGTACCACAACCCTCTCCATAGCAAGAAACGCGCCGGAAGCTGCCACGACAAACAGGGAAAACCCCGACCCGCTGAGACCAAACAGCAACCCCTCGGGTAGCACACCGGCTACTCCGGCCTGACGGGCTCAAGGTGGTCCTGCTTCCCTCAGCCAAAGATAAAACACAACATGTACCCCTCCTCCCACCGGTACGGCACAATGCCTCACAGACACCATAGCCCTTTCCCATCGGCCCATGGTGACAAACGTAAACCACAGTTATTCCGATTCCATATCCGCATAAACACACACACATATAATCATGATTCCATTCGCACAGTAAACCTCTGTCTCAGCGTACAGCTTAAAACATGCATTTGAACCATCGAACCGTGAAACATGTGTTAAATAACAGGAGTTAAGCAGTTCTGTCTTGAATCGCGTCGACCGAGGTCGACGCCATTCAAGCCCCTCAAACAGGTTCATTTAAAACAGATTATGCCTTAACACACGTCCACCTGGGAAGCCGCCCTTTTAAAACGCGTCAGAACCCACAGACGCCATTCACCCCAGAATTCCAGATTTTGCAGAAGCCTCAGTAGGGGTGATTTCCTGCCTAAAAGGCGTCATGATGGTCCGACGTCCTTCTAAAAGGCGTCGTCCCTACATGACGTCTTTTAGCGCCGGAACCCCGTACAACGAAACCTCGAACAGGGAGGTATCTGCCCTAAAAGGCGTCGTACTGCCCTGACGTCCTTCTAAAAGGCGTCGACCAGGCACGACGCCGTTTAGCGCCAGAAACCTTGTTCCCTGGTTCGATCCGTGGGTCTCTCCCTTAACCACAAACACCCCGAAAATGCCCAAAACAGAAGGGGGAGAAATGGGAAATCAAACTACCACAAGCATGCTATAATTCCACAATCCTTAATACGGCCATTCCCACAAGAAAACCCCCTAAACATGCTCAGTCTAACCCAAAACATATCATGCCACACCAAGGAAATCACGAGCAATACATTCACAGTCCGTGCAAGGTTCGTCCCCCTACCAGTTGTTGAACTCCGCCAAGTTCCGTGCCGCCGACCCGTCGCACCGCAGACCGCTGCCGGTACCCTCGAGGACGCCGCCACTCCGCCGGGACGTCGGCCGCCGTCCGGAGAATGGAATGCCGCGAAGGAAGTGGTGGAGGTAGAGGTGAGAGGTAAGGAGGTATTGGAGTGATGGAAGAGGAAGAAGAGGAAGGGAAGGGAGAAAGGAGCGCGGAGGGGGCGGAGAGGGCGAGGAGAGAGAGGGTGGAGGCGAAAATGAGGGAAAGAAGGGGAGGCTCGCGGGGTCAATCTGAATCTGGCTAAAACGCGTCGATCGAGACAAACGCCAATCAGTCTGACAGGACGGCCGTACTGACAGTGCTCTGAAACGCGTCGCTCACCACGGACGCCGTTCAGACGACAGGATAGGCCGTACTGACAACGCTCTGGCGCCGCACACTGACACTGCAGGGTCGCAGTCTGAATCGCGTCGTCCATCGTGGACGCCGTTCAGATGACGAGACAGGGGCCTTACTCTCGCGGCCCGAAACCCGCCCACGTGGCACAACAGCAAGCAGACTTAAATGGCGTCCACACAACCTGATGCCTTTTGAAAGGCGTCGAGCAGTGAAGACGTCATTCAGTCTGAACTCTCAAGACCCCCCTCAGGGTCCAAACCAGGGGATCCGGCCCGAACCCGAACCTCAGTCCTTAGATTCTCCCCCCCTTAAAAGAATTTCGTCCTCGAAATTTGCAACCGCTCACGATAATCTCGGCTAACCAACACATGCCGGCACACCGATTACAACAATCATTCTCACCAATCACACACACAGGGCTCCACATAATTAGCCAATCAAATTCACACCAAGTTAACCAAGATCCTCAATTCTGATAGATCAAAATAACCATATATTAGCAAGGCACATATTACAAAACTGATTCTCCACCAAACCCAAGTACATAAAAGTGCCACAAGAGTTCACAACCACCTCTGAGTAAGACAAGATAAAAGTGCTTATCTAGCCCAGCCTCTCGGACCACCACAAAGAGACGCAACTCCACTCAACGACTCGGACTCCTACTGACCACCCGGCTCCTGACCTGCCTTGTTCTTCTGGGGACAGTTCCTCGCGAGATGTCCCTTCCTGCCACAGCCAAAACAACTACCAGTGATCAAAGGACATATCCGATTACCATGAAACCTGCCACAACGGGGACAACGATCCGCAGCGTCCCGCCTCGCTTCCTGTTGCCAGCTGACCTCCGTCTGCATCTGCTGAACCGAACCATCTTCATCCTCGTCACAAGGTACCTCTTGGAACTTGAGCTTAAAGGAACTCGAACAGCCTGACGAAAAGACCACTGATCTATCCCTGCTTTGCTGCTTCCCTTGTGATGAATGCTCCGACTCTTTCGTCGTGTGTTGGAACTGCATCTCCACCACTGCCGCGCACCGAACTGCTGACGCCAGATCCTTACAACAATGGCCTGCCACACTGACACCGCAGGGTGGCAGTCTGAATCGCGTCGTCTTTCGTGGACGCCGTTCAGACGACGAGACAGGGGCCGTACTCTCGCGGCCCGAAACCCGCCCACGTGGCGCCCACGTGGCACAACAACAAGCAGACTTAAATGGCGTCCACACAACCTGACGCCTTTTGAAAGGCGTCGAGCAGTGAAGACGTCATTCAGTCTGAACTCTCAAGACCCCCCTCAGGGTCCAAACCAGAGAATCCGGCCCGAACCCGACCCGAATACTTAACCCGAAACCTCAGTCCTTACAATTTCCCTAAGCATGTCCAGAGGGCCAAGGAAAGGGAATTTATGGAGTTAACTCAGGGGAGTATGACAGTAATCGAGTACCAGGCGAAGTTTGTTTTGCTTGGGAGGTTGGTGCCTTTCATTTCAGGGGACAAGGAGCGTCGTACTGAGAGGTTTGTGGATGGACTGAGGCTCAGTCTGAGGAACTTTGTGGCATCTCATTGTTGTACAGACTTGGCATCAGCAGTTAGGTGTGCAGCAGCAGTGGAGGCACAGCAGAATCAGTCAGCCCGGGAGAGAGGACTGACTGCTCAGGGACCAGCTCGTGGCAGGGGTAAGGCAACGGCAGCAGCCCCTTCGTCCGGATCGGGATCGTCGTCACTCGGCTCCAGATTTAGGAGATTCTTTCGAGGCGGTGGCAGCAGTAGTGGCAGCAGCGGTAGTAGTAGACCCAGGCAGGATCAGCAGAGCCAGTCGGTGTCCAGTGCTCAGCAGGAGTCGGCTCAGAGGCTTCCAGTAGTTTGTCAGCACTGTGGTGGTACTCATGGTGGGACTCAGTGTCCTGCTTTTTCTGGGAGATGCTATACTTGTGGCCAGCAGGGCCACGTGGCGAGGTTTTGCCCGCAGGGGCGTGGCCAGAGGCAAGGGCCAGCTGATCAGAAGAAGCCGAGGACCTAGGGGAGAGTGTTAGCTATCACCAGGAAGGAGGCTCGTGCGTCCAACTTGGTGGAAGGTACACTTTCTATCCTTGGGAACTCTGTACATATGTTGATTGATTCGGGTGCTTCGCATTCTTTCATTTCTAAGCAGTTCATAGATATTCTTTCTGCACCCGTTGTTGAGCTATATGATGGATTAATGGTAGAGGTTCTTTCTGGGGATTTCATGTTATCTTATAATTGTTTGAGGGATGTTCCCTTAACCATTGAGGGCCACGAGTTACCCGCCCAGTTGGTTGTGCTTGCCATTCGTGATTTTGATATCATCCTGGGCATGGATTGGTTGGAAGCTTATTATGCTGAGGTGGACTGCCACAGGAAGAGGGTGCGTTTCTCTATTCCAGACATCCCGACCTTCTACTTCCAAGGTATTAGGCTCTCTTCTCGAGGTATTCTTATTTCTGCCTTTAAGGCTCGGAGGTTGCTTGCTAGTGGTTGTGAGGCCTTCCTTGCCTCTGTTGTTGTTTCCGATGTCCGTGATAATCCCAGTCCTTGGGAGGTGCCTGTAGTGTGTGACTTTGCAGATGTGTTTCCTGAGGAGTTGCCTGGCCTTCCTCCTCAACGAGTGGTCGAGTTCACCATTGAGCTTGCACCGGGTACGGCACCTTTGTCTAAGGCCCCGTATCGGATGGCACCAGCCGAACTCCCTGAGTTGAAGGCGCAGTTGCAGGAGTTACTGGACAAGGGCCAGTACTTCTCCGTGGGGTGCTCCAGTTCTATTTGTCAGGAAGAAGGATGGTTCTCTGAGGTTGTGCATTGATTATAGGCAGCTGAACCAGGTGACGATAAAGAATAAGTACCCACTTCCAAGGATCGATGATTTGATGGATCAGCTACAGTCTGCAAAGGTGTTTTTTAAGATTGACTTGAGATCTGGATATTATCAGATGAGGATCCGTGAGGTTGATATTAGTAAGACGGCTTTTAGAACTCGGTATGGACATTATGAGTTTTTGGTTATGCCTTTTGGCTTGACCAATGCTCCGGCAGTTTTTATGGATATGATGAACCGAGTCTTCAGGGCCTATCTGGATCAGTTTGTGGTGGTATTTGTAGATGATATTTTAATATATTCTTCTTCTGAGGAAGAGCACGCCACTCATCTTCGGGTGGTGTTGCAGGTCCTGAGAGAGCACCGACTCTATGCCAAGTTTAGCAAGTGTGAATTCTGGCTAGACAAGGTACATTTCCTTGGGCATGTCATTTCTGGCGAGGGCATTGCAGTGGATCCAGCCAAGATCGAGGCAGTGATGGATTGGAGCAGGCCAACTTCAGTGACTGAGATCAGGAGCTTCTTGGGGTTAGCAGGTTATTACAGGCGGTTTGTTCAGGGGTTTTCTTCGATAGCGGCCCCCTTGTCGAGGTTGACTCGAAAGAGAGTTTGTTTTGTATGGACCGAGGAGTGTGAGCGGAGTTTCATTGAGTTAAAGACTCGCCTCACTTCAGCCCCAGTGTTGGTGCTTCCATCAGGTTCTGGTGGGTTTGTGGTTTATTCAGATGCGTCTCGCCGAGGTTTGGGTGCAGTTCTAATGCAGCATGGTAGGGTCGTGGCCTATGCTTCTAGGCAGCTAAAGAAGCATGAGGAGAACTATCCCACCCATGATTTGGAATTGGCAGCTGTGGTTTTTGCACTAAAGATCTGGAGACATTACTTGTATGGTGAGAAATTTTAGGTTTTTACTGATCACAAGAGCCTGAAGTATGTGTTCACACAGAAGGACCTGAATTTGAGGCAGCATAGGTGGATGGAGTTCATCAAGGATTATGACCTCGACCTTTCTTATCATCCGGGCAGGGCGAATGTAGTGGCAGACGCCTTGAGTCGGAAGACGGTCGTGTCATACCTTATGGTTCGAGAATGGAGACTGTTTGAGAAGGTTGTGGAATCTTCCTTTCGAGTTCCACGTGAGGATGATAGACCAGTGTTGGCCAGCTTGACTGTGAGGCCAGCAGTGTACCATGCTGTGATTGAGGCTCAGAAGGCAGATGTAGAGTTGCCGCAGATTCTCAGAGACCAGAGGTGGAATTGTGGGATGACGGTACAATCAGGTTTAGAGGCAGACTCTATGTCCCGGTCGAGGAGGACGTACGCAGGAGTGTCCTTGATGAAGCGCACCGTTCTAGGTATGCAGTGCATCCCGGAACAACTAAGATGTATCATTGTTTAAGGAGGCACTTTTGGTGGCCAGGTATGAAGAAAGATGTGGCTGAGTATGTGGCTAGGTGCATGACTTGTCAACAGGTTAAGGCAGAACATCAGAGACCAGGTGGGTTGTTGCAACCCTTGCCGATTCCGGAATGGAAATGGGAGCACGTGACTATGGACTTTGTGATGGGATTACCTGTATCCCGTGGCAGGAGAGACGCAATATGGGTTATTGTTGATCGGCTGACTAAGTCGGCACACTTCCTGGCTATTAGGAAGGACTGGTCAGTCGGTAAGTTGGCTAAGTTGCTTGTAGACCGGATCATCTCTCTGCACGGGGTGCCCTTGTCCATCGTATCAGATCGGGATCCGAGGTTTACTTCCAGGTTTTGGAAGAGTTTTCAGAAGGCCTTGGGCACGCAGTTGGCCTTCAGTTCGGCCTACCATCCCGAGACCGATGGGCAGTCGGAGAGGACCATTCAGACTCTGGAAGATATGCTCAGGGCATGTTGCTTAGACTGGGGAGGTTCTTGGGAGCAACATTTACCTACTGTGGAGTTTTCCTACAACAATAGTTATCATTCTAGCATCGACATGGCACCTTACGAGGCTTTGTACGGGCGACCGTGTCGATCTCCTCTGTGTTGGTCCGAGATTGGTGAGAGGTAGATTGCAGGGCCAGAGTTAGTTCAGTAGTGTGCTGAGGTTGCCAGGATGGTACGCCAGAGATTGACCGCAGCTCAGAGCAGGCAGAAGAGTTATGCTGATATCCGGAGGAGACCGCTCGAGTTTGAGGTTGGGGACCACGTGTTTCTCCGAGTCTCACCCTCTAAGGGTGTGATAAGATTCGGGAAGCGAGGCAAGCTGAGTCCGCGATATATTGGGCCTTTTCCCATTCTTGCTCGAATTGGGGAAACCGCGTATCAGCTAGCCTTGCCACCTCATCTTGCAGGGGTGCACGATGTGTTCCATGTTTCTTTGCTGAGAAAATATGTTCAGGATCCGTCCTATGTTTTAGATTTTTCAGAGTTGGAGATTGCTGAGGACTTGTCTTTTCCAGAGTTTCCAGTTCGTATTGAGGATCGCAGGGAACAAGTCCTTCGGAACAAGATTGCACCTTTGGTCAAGGTGATTTAGCAGTACCGCTCCGGGGGCGAGGCAACCTGGGAGCGTGAGGACGAAATGCGGGAGCAGTTTCCTTACCTTTTCTCGTAAGTTCTCTTGTGAGCTTGTATCTTTATGTTTCAACCTCGCTAATTCAAACAGGCAATTTCGGGGACGAAATTCTTTTAAGGGGGGGAGAATGTAAGGACTGAGGTTTTCAGATTCAATTTTCGGAGTCGGACCTTGTAGTTCAGGCCATGGTGGGGCTGAGACTCTGGTCTGTTTTGCGTCGAGCCGGGCTCGACGCGGTTTGAACGGCGTCCAGCATTGTAGACGCATTTTAGTTTGTGCCACGTGGGCTGGCCTTGGGTCGCGAGTGTACGGGCCGGTCGTGTCGTCTGAACGGCGTCCATGATGGTCGACGCGTTTCAGACTACGACCCTGCGGTGTCAGAGTACGGTGCCAGTCTTGTCGTCTGAATGGCGTCGGCCTTGGGCGACGCGTTTCAGAGTTCTGTCAGAACGGCCCGTCATGTCATCTGATAGGCGTCCGTACATCTCGACGCGTTTTAGCCAGATTCTGGTTAGCCCGCGAACCTTCCCTCCTTTCCTTCATTTCTCACCCTCACTCTCTCTCTCCTCACCCTCTCCACCCTCCGACTCTCCCCACCCTTCCCCTTCCTTTTTCCCCTTCTTCCTCTTCCACCTCTCCACCTCTCACCACTGCCACCACCACCTTCTTCGCGGCATTCCATTCTCCGGACGGCGGCCGACGTCCCGGCGGACTGGCGGCGTCCTCGGAGTACCGGCGGCGGTTTGTGGTGCGACGGTTTGCGGTGCGACGGTTTGGCGGCTGAGCCAGGAGGAGTTCAAGAATCGGTAGGGTGAGGATTCCCGTAGTGTTTCGTTTTAAAACCCAGTTCTCCCGCTTAAAGCATGCTACGGATCTATGGTTTTGGGTAGAATGAGCATGTTAGGGGCTTTTCCTTGATGGGAATGGGAGTTTCTATGAATGTGGATTTATGATGCTTTGGTTTGCCCTCTTTCTCCTCTGTTTTTGGGGTATTGGGGGTTGGAAAGGGAGCTTTCGGGCAGGAGATAGAACCTGGTTTCTGGCACTAAAAGACGTCGTGCATGGACGACGCCTTTCAGAAGGGCGTCGGGCCACCATGACGCCTTTTAGGCAGAAATTGTCCCACTAAGGCAATGTCAGTTCGGGGATTCTGGCACTGAAAGACGTCATGCCTGTACGACGCGATTTGGAATAGCGTCAAGCCACCATGACGTCTTTTAAGGCAGAAATCCCCCGATTAAGGTTTTATGCTAATTCCGATTTTTTGTGTGAATGACGTCTGAGGATGTTGACGCCTTTTAGAAGGCGGCTACCTGTAGCGACGCCTTTTAGGCCAGATTCTGAGGCCGGGATTTCATGAACCAGTTTAGGAGACTTGAATGGAGTCGTCCTTGGCTGACGCGATTCAAGGCAGAACCACATTAATCCATGCCAGTAAAATGTGTTTACACTACTAGATAATTCGTTAACTGCCTGCTTTAGTATACTCGATGATGATGAACTCTTCATGACCGGATGGCACTGCGTTGTATGTCGTGCGACCGTGGACTTCTTCCGTGACCGGATCGCACCGTGCCGTATTTTGTGTTTCGGTGGACCTAGAGTGACAGTTGTAGCGTTTGACACCCTATGTCGGTGCGGAGGGACACAGCGCTGACGGGAGCAGTGGCGGGGTGACACCTAGTGGGAGAGGGTGACCTGGTGAACCCCGGGGTTAGCTAGCCTGTACCGGTGTCGGAGTGGTACCTTTGGAGTGTCACTCGTGCTGGGGGAAGGAGTAACCACCTGAGCCAGTTGGGCCGGAGTAGCCAGCGTGCTATCCGAGGGGTTACTGTTTGGTCTCAGCAGGTCGGTGTTTGCTGAGGGAAGGAGTGACCGCCGAGGTGGCCAGCGTGCTATCCGAGGAGTTACTGTTTGGTCTCAGCGGGTCGGTATTTTCCCACTTTCGTTGTGTAGTTGACGTGTTTTAAGGATACGCCGAATTACGGGTTTGCTGATAAATTGGAATTATGCATGTTAATTATACTTCGAATGCATGTGATTCATGTTGAGATTTAGGTATAGTAATCACTGCTTTTCATGGTTAATATATCTCTGCTGTACTTTACACTTGTGGGTGTGTGTGTGGGCAGTGGGGATCGAAGGATCCCTACTGAGTCTTTTCGTTGAGACTCACCCCTGCGGCTTTCAGGTGAGGACTCCAGGCAGACTGAGCGAGGGTTGTGCGGCTGTGTGTTGAGCGCCGTCGGCTGTTGTTCCGGGGTATGCCCCGACGTTGTTGTTATCTTTATTTCTGGCCTGTATGTTTAATTAATTCTCTTCTGTTGGAGTATGTAATTATTTGCTGTATCGAGTCGCATTGTAATAACTTTTAATTTCTGCATTTTCCTTTCAATTCAATGTGATGTGAATGTTTAGCTTAGTTGATTATTTATTTCCCATACTTACTTAGATCCTGGTTTGGTTCCAAATTAATGATTCGGTACCCATTTAGTAATCGGATCCCCGATTATAGGGTGGCGGGTCGTTACAGATCCCTTGATTAAGCCATTGTCTCAAAACAATTTAGAACGTCACCTTAAGTCTATGGGACTTAGACACATGGGTGATTGGCTATAGTCCAAGTTGGAGAATGATAGAATTGGGTGGCCTCAAAGCCAATCATTGTACATTCTAGTTCAAATTATTAATAAAGGCAATCATTTCTTCATTTATAGTTCTCGCAAATTAACTATCGTAATGAAGGTCCATAGACAAATGTATGGGATATTGAATCATGAAGAGATCATGATAGTGAGATCAATATCCTTGGTCAATTGTCTTAAACAGTTCTCGATCATATGATATTTTAGATGGATATTAAATATCCGATAAGATCGACACAAGTTATGTCTGCTCATGTGATGAGGGTGAATGATCTCACATTCACTTGTGTGGTGACACTAAGACAAACATGTGGGTGCTCATTAGAGAATGAGTTCACTGAATAGACCCAAATAAGAATTCCTGGATGGTAATTATACCTATTAGTCAACCAGGGAATTCAATCGTTGCAGTAGCACAGTTGGTCCTTTGACCTGAGTCACCAATGATACCTTGTTTGTGGACCATTGTATCTTGATTCTCTGACTTGTGGACTTTAACCATTAAGTCCACGATAGTCGGTCTTTCAGATACAGTGGAAAGCTTGCGAAGGTAATTGAGTGAACAACAAGGGATCACTCACTCTTGGTATAAGACTGGAGAGAGAATGTCCTATGGATGTGTGCACAGAAATCCCTGGCCAGGGTCAAATGAAAGAGATGTCTTTCTAGATATTAATTGAGTATTGGAATCCATCTGGATAATGCGATAGAGGGTTTGACTATAAAACCATACCCTTGCGTTATTGGGACATTGCATGAGTGAAGGATTATATCTGTGCGATATCTACAGACGGAAAGTTTCAATTAAAGGGAACAGTATCCCTTATATCTTCTGGGATCATGAGGTAGTGTTTGGTGCTGGTCATAATCAGAAGGCCAAGTAAATTTATCATCAGATGATAATTCACTTGTTTATTAAATTAATCATTTAACATATGATGGTTAAATGTTAATTAATAAATATTAAACTCAAGAAACAGTTCTAAGTTTAATGCGCCTGCAACCGGATTGATATATGGGCCTAGAGGGTCACACACATAAGAGTTCTCGTCAGACGGTGAGAGACGTTAAATTTCATGCTTATCTGGGTTTTTATGAAAAGCCGCAGGATAAACATGAAGATTTAATGGAGAATTATCCAAGGCCAAACTCTTGGATAATCATGAGGATTAATCCTTGTGCTTATCCTTATTTCTGTATAAGGAGGGCTAAGGGGGAGGGGTAAAAAGGTTGGTTGGACGAATTTTACACCCCATATTCTCTTTCTCCTCTCTCTCTCTCCTTCTCTCTCTCTTGGAGTAGATCTGTCTCTCTCTGCATATGGTGGATTTGAGATCTGGTCGGAGCACTCAAGTCGAGGAGGAAATCGCGTCTGGAGCGGGAACTCGTGTGGATACCTCTAGAGATCGTGCGCGTGTGCGATTACCGAGTCGGAATCATCCACGGGAGATTCGAAACCCCGCAAAGGTGAAGAACCGTTCTTCCCACGTTTATTTTAATGTCCGTTTTACGATCCCAGCAACTGATACAATGGAATCGATTTTATTCTCCGCTGCGTTCTAGGGGATTCCTAACACATGGATTGTATTTCGGAATTCATGGCTTCCCGCCATTTCCCGGCCTCTGGACTTTCAATAGCCTCCTGGTAAGTCTTAGGATCATCATCCTCATTATATAGTATCCTTGAACCATCCAAATTAATATGTCCCACATATCTTTCTGGTGGTTTAGGTACTCTTTCAGACCTACGAGGTTCCTGTGTATCATTTTTAACAGGTTCAGACACTGACGGTTCATCTGATGAACCATTGCCAGTTTGTGGGTCTGGAATTTCTTCCAGTGTTACTTTACTCCCACTGTCCTTCTGGAGAATATAATCTTCTTCCAGAAAGACGGCTCTCCTGGCCACAAACACCTTTTGTTCGCCAGGAAGATAAAAGTAATATCCATAAGTTTCCTTTGGATATCCCACAAATCTGCATTTGTCAGTTCTGGATTTCAGCTTATCTGCGTCATGTCTTTTAACATGAGCAGGACATCCCCAGACTTTAACATGTTTAAGGTCTGGTTTCCTTCCATTCCATATCTCATATGGTGTGGTCTCAACAGATTTGCTGGATACCTTGTTCAAAATATACATAGCCGAGCTAAGTGCATATTGTTGGGTTTACTCGGTTTCTCTGGATCGCTCACGCAGCGGAAACTAAAAAAAATACAGCGATCCGTTCCCGTTTCGAAATCTAAAATACAAGATAATCGGATTATCTTTTCTCACCGTGTGCGGATTCGAATCCGCAGCCGTTTGGTTCCGTCGGTGTGACACCGCAAGCCGCGCAAGCGCCCGGCCTCTAGCGAAGTCCACGCGATCCTCCCCACGACGGATATCCTCGAGTTCGTCGTTCTTCGTAGTCCACGAAGCCTCCGCCGGTCGCCGTAATGATCGCCGCAGCGTGCGGACGATTTCCCGTCGAACGGGATTCGGGATCTGCCTGGACGCCAGAGAAGGACAGAAACTGAGGAGGGGCGGCTAGGGTTAGCAGCAGCTTGGCCTGCTCAGCCCGTTCGCTATGTTTTATACTAACCGCGTGGTTTTTCATAAAAACCCCCGATTTGTATAAAACCCACTTATTTATCCATCGCCTTTAGAATCATGTGCGTGTAACCCTCTAGGCCCAAGTACCAGTCCAGTTAATGGCCCAATAAACCCAGTGACTCCTCACTGACTTTATTAATTAATTAATAACCCTTTATTAATCAATTAATCAATCGAATTGATGTCGCACATCGAATTCGACCGGGCCTCCGATCACGTTGGGTGCCAAGCAACACCGCGTGAACCCGGAAGGTATTTGGGGTTAAGTAACCCACTCTTGGAACCTTTCCGTCGACAGTTACCGCGTGGATATAATCCTTCATTCGTACAATGCTCTCGAGTCAACTCAGGGTATGGCGAGCTGTCAAACCCTAACCGGTCGACTCACTTGGATTGGATGCCGCTGATAAATATCGGAAAACTCCTTTCCTGATATTATCGTCCGCCCTGGCTAGGGACTTTCGCGCATCCTTCCTAGAGCATTCTCTCTCTAGGTACCGAGAGCGAATGATTCCTTATTAACACACAATTCCCTTCGACGGTATTCCGTTGTACCCAATCCTTGGCGTATTAGAATCCCATGGCTAGAGATTCGTAAACCAAGGTCAAAGCACAGAAGTCCACCGCCAAGGTGTCCTTGGTGTCTCAGGTCCGAGGACCATCCACGCAACTGCGACAATAGAATCAAGTTGGTTGACAGTGAGGTACAATACCATCCAGCGATTCAGTCGGATCAGTTCAGTGAACTCATTCTCCAATGAGCACCAACAGATTCGCCTTAGTGTCTCCACACAAGTGACTTATGAGATCAGTCACCCTCATCATATGAGCAGGAGTAATCTGTACTAGTCTAACCGGATATCCAATGTCCTTCTCGGATATCCTCCGACTAGGAACTATTAAGAATATGTGTGTTTAAGTGATCAGTCTCATTAGTATGATCTCATCATAATCTGATCACTATAGCACATATTCACGGACTTCATTATGAAACGATAATTAACGCGATTTGCACAAAATGAATATTATGCCTTTTTTATTAATAAATGAATGAGATTTACATACTCAGATTGGCTTGTAGGCCACCTAAACTAACACATATCCCCATAAGGACACTGGTAATTTGGACATGCTCATCATGGATCGCACCATTTCCATTAATGTGCGATTTCTCCTTTCTGATACACCATTCATCTGAGGTGTATAAGGAGGTGTAAGCTGAGAAAGGACACCATTATCCTTTAAGTATTTAATGAACTCTGTACTCAAGTATTCACCACCTCGATCAGATCGGATGGTTTTTATACTCTTTCCTGTTTGTTTTTCTACTTCATTCTTAAATTCTCTGAATTTCTCAAAGGCTTTAGATTTAGACTTCAATAAGTATACATATCCAAACCTTGAGTAATCATCAGTGAATGTAATGAAGTATGAGAAACCACCAATGGCTTGGATTGACATAGGACCACATACATCTGAATGTATGAGTTCTAATATGTCTTTGACTCGTTCTCCAGTTCCACTAAATGGAGACTTAGCCATTTTACCCATTAAATATGACTCACAGGTTGCATATGATTCATAATCAAATGGATCCAAATATCCATCTTTATGCATCTTTTGGAGTCTGTTTTCACCAATGTGTCCAAGCCTACAATGCCACAAGTAGGCTTTGTTCATTTCATACTTACTTCTTTTAATTGAAGAACCGATATGTAAATTATCATGAGACACATTCAATAGATACAATCTGATGAGGCAGAATCCGATTCGGCCCATTAGAGCAGGCCCAAACCCCGTTCAGCCCAACAGCAGCAGTATCAGGCCCTCCGGGAGCCTCCAGCCCATCGGCGGCCCAGCAGCCCTCGGCCCCATAAGCGGCACCGTCGCTCCCGGCCCAACAGGCTTCAGCCCGTCAGCGGCCCATCAGCCTAAGGCCCGGGAACAGCACGGCAGTCCAAGGCCCAGCAGGCTTCGGCCCCTCAGCGGCCCAACCCCCTTCGGCCCCTCAGCGGCCCAACCCCCTTCGGCCCGATGGCCGAGTCCGGCCCACTCCGGTGGCGGATCAGGCACTATGGTGGTTTACCAGTAAGCCCAAACATAGTCCTATATCGGCTACCACCGTTAACCAACCTCTATCCTCTGCTATAAATACACCGCTATTTATTGCCAAAGATTTGCAACTCTTTGCCTCCGAGACCCTTAAGGACGACGGTCCAAATAGCATTAAAGCTACTTCTTGCCTTCTGAATCGAATCATCTTCAGAAGCTAACTTGACCGTCGGAGGGGGTTCCTATGGGCCAGAGTCCGGGACTCCTGCTGACCGGTCTTTCTTCTTCTTTCCCTCCTGCAGGGGCTCAGTTTGAATCATCGCCGACCTTCCCGAGTCGGTCTCGACCGCCGACCTCGGACTCCTCTCCCTGGTCTCGACGCCGTACGACGGCTACCCCGCGACAGGAGACTCGGCCCCGCGTTGTCCCCTCGTCCGGCAAAAGAGCTTTTGGGCTCACTATCCAAGAGCAAGCCGAGTCCGAGACCCTTCCGGCCTCAGACCGTCGGCTTCGGCTTCATCGCCTGTCGACAGTACAGCCCGAAGGAGCCTCGGCCCCGACTTCCCGGAGACGAGCCCGCTCCGATCGAAGCGACCTTCGGCCTTCGGATCCTCGTCTTCGCCTCCGCCTCTTCGGCCTTCCGGATCCCCGTCGGGCCTCGATAGCACCGATCCGAACCGGATTCGGGTCCACTTCTCCGGGTTCCAGCCTCGGAATCCGGTCGTGATAGATCCAGTCTACATCACGTGGCGCCGTCTGTGGGAAACCAACAAAACAAGTCATGTCTCAGTGACCTGTGACCCGACGATCCGGACAAGGCGAAGCAGAAGCGCGGGAGGCCTCGGCGCAGATGCTGCCTTCCGAAGGCGCACCTTCTGCCCCGCCGAGCCTGCCTCTGCCGACCATACCGGAGTCTCTCGGCTCGGAAGACCGAGTGGGGGTGCTCCAGCAGCAAGTGGCAACGCTGGCCGCTGCCGTCACATCCGTAGCGCCTCTTCAGGAGATGGTATCCGCCATCGCCCAGCGCATGGGGCTGATGGGACAGCTTCCTCAGCAGGCGCCGCTCCCCCCGCTCTACCCAGTACAAGATGCCCGGTTCCGGCCGGCGCCTGCGCCGGTTCCTCCCAACGAGGCCGCGGAGGCGCGCAGCGAGCCCTCGACGCTACCTGTCCGAACTCCTCGCGCTGATCGCCTGACGGAGCAGGATTATGCTTCGTCGGAGTACCGTCCGGCCCGAACCGGAGGGCAATCCGTCGCCACCTCGACCGCCCCGGACCTGGACCGGCGGCTGACGGCGATGCGCAAAGAGATGCAGCAGATGGTGTCTCGGCCTCACGGGGCGCCCCTCGCCAGCAGCATCCTGGAGCAGACCCCATTCACGGCGGAGCTCCTAGCCACCGAGGTACCCCCCAACTTCAAGCTGCCGAAGGGCCCTCTCTACGACGGAATGACAGATCCGGTCTGTCATTTCCAGAGATTTAACACTTATCTTCGGGTCCGAGGGATCTCCGAGGCAGTCTGCTGTCGTCTTTTCCCCCTAACCCTTGAAAAAATCGCCCTCACCTGGTTCGAGGCTCTGGCCCCCAACTCCATCCACTCCCTAGTTCAGTTGGGCCAATTGTTCATTGACCAGTTCTATGATGCCACCCGGCAGTCCAAAACTTCCGCCAGCTTGCTGGCCATCCGGCAAGGCCCCACCGAAACTCTCCAGGAGTACTTCACCAAGTTCCGGACCGAGGCCGCCCAGATCCCGAACCTCGACAGCTGGATCGCGGTCTCGGCCGTGATCAGCGGGTGCCGGGATGAGGGGCTCCTCGGCTCCATCGGAAAGCGCCATCCCCCTACCTTCCAGGACCTCGTGGCCCGGGCCCATAAGTACATCAACCGAGAGGCCCTGATGCTGTCCAGGGGCAAAGGCGCAACCGAAGCTACCTCGGCACCTGCTCCCCCGGTGGTCCGACCTCGGTCCGAGGACCAAGAGCCCTCCCGGAAGCGCTATCGCCGGGAGGATTGGGACAAGGAGAGGCGACGGGACCCGCAGCCGCGGTACCTACCCTTACCTGCTCCCCCTTCCCGGATGCTCATGGAGGTGAAGGGCATGCTCCGGCGGCCTGATCGCATCAAGACTGATCCTCGCCGAAGGGACCCCGGCAGATACTGCGAATATCACCGAGAGATCGGCCACACGACGGACGAGTGCCGACAGCTCCGGGAAGAAATCGACCGCATCATACGGGAGGGGAGATTGCCGCAGTATCGGCGGGAGCAGCCGCCGCAGCAGAACCGGGACGTCCCTGCAGCGCCCAGGCAACAACCACCCCCGGCGATAGAAGCCGCTCCTCCGCCAAAGGCCACCTCGGCCCCGGTTGAATCATCCCATCAAAGACCCAGCTCTGGGTCTATCATGATGATATCCGGAGGGCCCGGGGAGGGATCGAGGTCGCGGCAACGCAACACCGTAGCGGCGGTTGACGGCGAGCCGAAGCGGCCTCGTCTGGAAGACATCACCTTCGGCGCCGAGGACCTGACTGATGTTCAGGTCCCTCATGATGACGCCCTCGTCGTCAACGCTGTAATAAATAGCTATGATGTACATAGGATCTTTGTGGATAATGGAAGTGCCCCAAACATCTTGTTTTACGACTGTTTTGAGAAGATGGGATTAAGTGTGGCTAGCATGAAGCCTCACCGGGGCCCCCACTTCGGTTTTAACGGCTCACCCTGCCGAGTAGAGGGTATTGTCCGGCTTCCTGTAACCTTAGGCTCCGCCCCCCGGCAATTAACCGTTGAAACGGACTTTGCCGTTGTAAAGATCGAGTCAGCCTACAACGCCATATTCGGCCGAAGGCTCATTGGCGGGGTCGGAGCCGTGCCATCATCCTTCCATCAGAAGCTGAAGTTTCATACCAGCCACGGAATAGGCGAGGCCAAAGGGAACCAAGAAGCAGCCCGGCAGTGCTACATGATTTCGATCAAGGGGAAGACCGCAGCCGAAACCCTGACGATCGAGTCATCAGCCGAGGCATCTCCGGGAGAAGCACTCCTCGCCGTCCCTGTTCCGGGAGGCGAGGGACGAGTCCTGATGATAGGCTCCGGCCTGGAAAAGATTGAAGCAGAGAGACTTATCGAGTTCTTAAAAGAGAATCTCGACGTCTTCGCCTGGTCTCCATCGGACATGCCCGGGGTTGACCCGGAGATAGCCGAGCACCGTCTCCACACCGATCCCAACCAGCCCCCAGTAAAGCAGAAGCGGCGCACCTTCAATCAAGAAAGGAGAACCGCCATCCAAGCTGAAGTACAGAAGGGGCTGGACGCCGGACACCTCCGAGAGGTGCATCATCCGGAGTGGATCGCCAACGTGGTCATGGTGCCAAAGAAAGAGGGCAAGTGGCGTATGTGCGTGGACTTCACCAACCTCAACAAAGCCTGTCCGATGGACAGCTTTCCGCTGCCTCGGATAGACCAGGTGGTGGACGCAACTTCCGGCCACGAGCTCTTAAGCTTCCTCGACGCCTATTCGGGCTACCACCAGATCCGGATACATCCAGATGACGAGAGTAAGACCAGCTTCACGACCGATTTGGGCCTGTACTGTTACACCCGAATGCCCTTCGGTCTGAAGAACGCCGGCGCAACATACCAGCGCCTGGTCAACAAAGTATTCGCTCCACAGCTGGGCCGAAACATGGAGGTCTACATAGACGACATGTTGGTCAAGAGCCGTATCGCTTCAGAGCATTTGGCCGACCTAGCCGAGACTTTTTCCGCCCTCAGGCGGTACAAGATAAAGCTGAATCCGGCCAAGTGCGCCTTCGGGGTAGCCTCCGGCAAGTTCCTCGGTTACATGGTCACCTGCTGTGGGGTGGAAGCCAACCCCGAGAAGATTTCGGCCATCGTACAGATGCGCCCCCCGGCAAACATCCGAGAAGTACAGAAGCTGAACGGGAGGATCGCAGCCCTCAGTCGCTTCATGTCAAGGGCGGCCGACTATTGTTTCCCCTTCTTCAGGCTGCTGAAGAAGGCCAACAACTTCGAGTGGACGGAAGAGTGCCAAGCAGCCTTCGACCAGCTGAAGGCCTACCTCTCCAAAGTCCCCATCTTATCCAAGCCAGTTCCCGGGGAACCCCTGAGCTTATACCTTGCGGTCTCCGAGACGGCTCTCAGCGCCGTCCTCATCCGAGAGCAAGAAGGCATGCAGAAGCCGTTTTATTATACCAGCCGAGCCCTTCAAGGGGCAGAACTCCGGTACCTTGCCCTGGAGAAGTTGGCTCTGGCCCTTGTCTCGTCCGCAAGGAGGCTCCGGCCCTATTTTCTTGCCCATTCCGTGAAGGTCCTCACCGACCAGCCCCTGAGACAAGTCCTCTCCCGGCCAGAGGTGTCCGGCAGGTTGGCAAAATGGGCAATCGAGCTAGGAGAGTTCGATACCTCCTACGCTCCTCGGGTAGCTATAAAAGCCCAGGCGTTGGCAGATTTCATCGCCGAACTTACCCCTGGCGCCTCCGAGGCGCCTCAGCCAGTGCCAAACGCGCCCGAAGCCGAGGCTACTTCTGCTCCCGTGCCAGCCGACGAATGGCGACTCTTCGTAGACGGCTCCGCGTGCTCCACGGGCAGCGGCGCCGGATGGATCCTGGCATCGCCCGAAGGGGTCGTCACGGAGTACGCCCTGCGCTTCTCCTTCCTAGCAACCAACAATGCCGCCGAGTATGAAGCTCTCATCTCCGGCCTCCGGGCCGCAAAGAAGCTCGGCGCCCGGAACCTGAAGGCCTTCAGCGATTCCCAGCTGATCGCCAGCCACATCTCCGGGGAGTACGAGGCTCGGGACGCAATGATGGCTTCTTATCTCCAGGTGACTCGCAAAATCCTCGCCCAATTCGACTCTTATGAAGTCGTGAGGATCCCGAGAGCCGAGAATGCCCGAGCCGATGCACTTTCCCGGCTGGCGTCAACCCAAGAAGGGGGGGGAGGCCGAATGATCCTCGTCGAGGAGCTCGCCGAACCAAGCCTCGGCGAAACCAAGGCCATGCTAGTCGCTGAGGCCGAGGCCGAGGCTGAGACATGGATGACCCCCCTCGTCGCTTTCCTTCTCCAAGGAGAAGTCCCGCCAGATCCAAAGGAGGCAAAGCGCATTCGACAGCGCTCATCCCACTTTCTTCTTCTGGACGGGGCCCTATACAAGAAATCCTTCGGCCGACCACTGCTGCGGTGCCTCGGCCCGGCTAAAGCCGACTACGCCACGAAAGAAGTCCATGAAGGGGTATGCGGAGCGCATGCAGGAGGAAGGGCCTTGGCTCACAAGCTTCTAAGTCAAGGCTACTGGTGGCCATCACTCCGAGAGGACGCCTTAGCCCTCGTCCGGCGCTGTGACCAGTGCCAGAGGTATAGCTCCCTCATCCACCAGGCAGCCGCCCTTCTGACCCGCTTATCCGACCCCTGGCCTTTCGCTCAGTGGGGGATCGACCTCCTGGGGCCTTTTCCCGTCGCCACCGGCCAAAGAAAATTCCTCATCGTGGCAGTAGACTATTTCACTAAGTGGGTCGAAGCCGAACCCCTCGCGGCAATAACCGATAGCAATGCTTGGAACTTCATCTGGAAGTCCATCATTTGCCGGTTCGGCATCCCTCGGGCCATCATTTCTGACAATGGGAAGCAGTTCGACAGCCGGCGGTTCAGCGACAACTGCGCCAGCTTCGGCATACTCCACAAATTCACTTCGGTGGCACATCCTCGAACAAACGGCCAAGTTGAAGTCGTTAACCGAAGCCTCCTACAGGGATTGAAAACCTGCCTCGGCGAAGCTAAGGGCCGATGGGTAGAGGAGCTGCCAAGTGTTCTGTGGGCTTATCGGACGACAAGCCGAACCCCCACCGGCGAAACTCCCTTTCGCATGGCCTATGGCGTAGAGGCCGTTATTCCGGTGGAGATCGGCCTTCCCTCTCCCAGGGTCATTGCTTACGATCCGAAGGCCAACGAAGAAGGACTGAAAGACCTCCTGGACCTCATTGAAGAGACCCGAGACAAGGCTCGTGTCCGGCTGGCCGCTTATCAACAGCGCATGGCGAAGTACCACAACTCTCGAGTAAAGCCCCGATGCTTTGAAGTAGGGAGCCTCGTGTTAAGGAACGCTCATGCTTCCAAACCAGCCGAAGCCTCAGGAAAACTTGCCCCCAACTGGGAGGGGCCCTATCGAGTCAGGGAGGTGATCAGGCGTGGAGCTTATCGGTTGGAGACCCTTTCGGGCCAGCCTCTCCCTCGCACCTGGAATGTTGAGCGCCTTCGGCGTTATTATGTGTAAGTCACTTTTCCCCAGGCTTACAGCCGAAGAGTATGAATAAAAACTTCTTCTATCGGGAGCGGCATGGTATTCTTTCTAAGTCCGTGTAAACCGTACCGGGAGTGGCTTCGGCCATGTAAACCGTATCGGGAGCGGCATGGTATTCTTTCTAAGTCCGTGTAAACCGTACCGGGAGTGGCTTCGGCCATGTAAACCGTATCGGGAGCGGCATGGTATTCTTTCTAAGTCCGTGTAAACCGTACCGGGAGTGGCTTCGGCCATGTAAACCGTATCGGGAGCGGCATGGTATTCTTTCTAAGTCCGTGTAAACCGTACCGGGAGTGGCTTCGGCCATGTAAACCGTATCGGGAGCGGCATGGTATTCTTTCTATGTCCGTGTAAACCATACCGGGAGTGGCTTCGGCCATGTAAACCGTATTGGGAGCGGCATGGTATTCTTTCTAAGTCCGTGTAAACCGTACCGGGAGTGGCTCCGGCCACGTATACCGATTCGGGAAGCGGCAGGGCATATCTAAGTTCACGCAAGCAGAAGCATGAGTGGCTTCGGCCATCCGAAATACAACAGAAGCGGCAAGATGTCCCTTCGGATCATGTGGACCACGATAGTAAAGGCCCCGGCCGAATACTATGGCGACTTTCTATCCGAACCTACATCGGGTCTCGGCCTTACAAGCTATAGCGAACGATGACAAGATCTCAGGCTTCTGAAGGGCCATATTCGGTCAATCATACACAAACACCAAGGTAAAGCCGAAAACATTCCTTATATCTATAGAAAAGGAAGTACAAAAACCGGCCATACCCTTGGCCGAGGGCTTACAACAGAAGAAGAAGTAGAAGCCGGCCGTATACTTGGCCGGAGGTTTACGATAGAAGAAGAAGCGTAAACCAGCCACACCCTTGGCCGAGGGCTTACAACAGAAGAAGAAGCAGAAAACCGGGGCAGATCCCCGCGTCATTCTTTGGCTTCGGCCTCCTCCACCTCGGCTGCGGCTTGTCCCGGAGAGGGAGAGGGAGAGGGAGAGTCGACGATCTGCACCGCTTCGGGAGCGGCAGCTTCCTCAGCGGTAGCCTCCTCGTCGGCAGCCTCCTCAGGGACAGCCTCCTCAGGGGCCCCCTCCGCGGGCGCAGCTTCATCATCCGGCGCAGGAGTCGAGGTCCTCTCGGCCATAAGTCCCTGCCACCAAGACAAGAGCTCCTTGGCTTCCTCACCCCTCGGTAGGGCGACCCCAGTCAGATCGACGCTCGGGCAGGCCCTCTGGGCGATAGCCAACCCGAGGTCGAAGACGGAGGAAGAAGCCAGCAGTTGAGCTTGGATAATCTCTTCGGTGAAGTCCGGGCCGGCCTTGTAATCAGCTACGGCCATGTCCGCCACCTCCTCCAGCTCCTGCTTCAGCGCCGATACCTCCTCGGCGTGTCGCCGCTTCTCCGAGGCCCGCCGGGAGTCCTTCTCTTGAATCTGGGCCTTGAGGGCCCGGATCTCGGACTGTGCCGCAGCGAGCTCCCCCTCGGCCTTCACCCTGGCCTTGGCGGAAGCGCGGGCCTCAGCTGCCCTCTCCTCCAGCTGCGCCCGTGCCCGGGCACTCGAGGTTACGAGCCCATCGACTAAAGGCTCGATGTCGGGCACCACCGAAGTGCCCTCGCCCGAGCCGTCTGACTCCCTCTCGGCCTCCAGGAGCTGGAGTCGGAGCTGCTCCTGATGGTGCATCAGGACGCTACCCGTCACCGCAGCCTGCGAGCCGAAAGCAAACAACGATCATAAAAAAAGGAAAACCAAGAGAAAGCTAAGGAAAGCTCGACTGAAGCACCTTCAAGCTCATTACCTGGACAGACAACCGAGCGCTCATCGCCGCCAGGTCGATGACCGAATGACGCTTCAGCCCTTCAAAGGCCGAAGGGAGAGTAAGACTGCAGAGCAGACGGAGGCACGTCTGCGAGTCTTCCATACTCTCGTCCTCGTAAATCCCCGGTTCGGGGCGCCACCACTTGCGCTGCGCCCGGGGCGCCTGCGACCCGGCGCCTTCGTCACCGACCCCGGCCGCCACAACCGGAGGGGAATCGCCCCTCGGCGCCTCAGGAGACGCCAGCCTCGCGGCCCTTCGGGCCTCGGCACTCCTCCTGACCAGCGGAGCCTCCTCCGCGTCTACGGCCCCTTCCGACCGGGGGCGCTTCGACGCTCGGCCGCCCCTTCGAGCGGCGAATTTAGACTTTTGCTCCCTCTCGAGAGCGGAGGCAGCAGCACGGCCCTCAGTAGAGGCCGCAGTCCTTGGGACCCCGCCTCGGGTCCTCGGAGCCCCAGCGCCTCGGCCGGACCTGCCTGCCGCTTGCGGGGCCGGTGCCCGGCCCGGACCGCGCTGGTCGGATATCCGATCGAGGAGGGCGTCGAGATCGGCCATTGCTGCAAGCAAGAAGAGCCTGTCAGAAACAGAACAGTGAACAAGTACAAACTTAAAGCCGACTTACCCTCGGCCGAAACTTCATCAGCATCCTCAGCCGGAAGAGCTTCGGCCAGAGGAGCGGCGGCCCTTCCTCCGCGGCCCCGCGGAGTCTCCCCGGGAGGAAGGTAGGGGAAGGCCCGCACCGGATCGGACCGGGGATCCGGCCATACCCCGGCGGTCACCAGACGCTCCGACGTGCTGAGAAGTCCCCAGACATTGTACGGGGCCATCATCTGGATGCGACCCACGAGGGTGCTCTGGACTGGGGTGAGGATAGGAGGATCCGAGAGGCCTGCGGCCAGCGGCGCCCATTCAGTAGGGAAGGGCCACACGCTCTCCTCTTTCTCCGGCAGGAAGACGAAGACGAACTTCCTCTTCCAGCCATGGATGGACCAAGGCTTCCCGGAGAATACGCTTCGCCCGACCCGAGGGATGAAGCAGTACCACTCGGACTTCCCCTGCCTTTGGATTTTGAAGAGACAGCGGAAGACATTGATGGAAGGGCGGATCTTTACATGAGCGAAGACGCTCAAGAAGCCGTATACGGTGCGCCAGGAGTTGGGAAAAAGCTGAGACGGGGCCAGCCCGTAGAAGCTGAGAAGGTTGATGACGAAGGTGGGGAGTGGAAGACGGAAACCCGCCTCGAAGCTATCAACGTAAATAGAGAAGGAACCCGGGCGGAAAGTGTTAGCCCGGGTGGCGGAGTCTGGCCGAAGGACCGTCATCCAGGAAGGGAGCTGGAAGTAAGAGACAAGGCGCATAACCTCTGCGTCGGAAAGGGCACAGGATGCTTCCGAAGCCATATCAGGACGACGGCGTCCCGAAGTGGAAGCCTGGCCTGGGTTCCGGACCTCTTCGGCATACTCGGCCCCGGAGGTCTCGGCCCCGGAAACCTCGGCTCCGGAAGCCTCGGACGCCTCAGTCCCGGAGACCTCGGACTCTTCAGACATCACTGAGGCAGGGGAGTCTGAGGTGAGGGGCTCTGACAGGAGAGATCTCGGAGAGTGGGAAGGAGTATACTCCTCGTCCGAAGGAGTAATCTCACTGGAAGAACCCCGGACCATAAGGCCACGAAGGGAAGGAGGAAAGCTAGGGCTTACACGCAGGAAGGGGGAGGAAATCTCTCCTGAACCGAGTGCGGCTTCTCAAACCTCCCAGCTCCACCAGCGATGCGCTCCGAGGAATGGAGACCTTCCCGCGGTGGCCGGCAAGCTCGGACGAAGCCTTCAGGAAGCTAGCTTTCCGCTGGAGAAGGAAGAAGAGCTTGGATGATCGCAGAGGAAACGCAAGCGCAGCAGCAGGAAGAAGAACAGTGCCCTGCTGAGGGCTTGTATTTATAGAGCCCACTCGAAGCGCCTCCCGCCGAAGCCAACGGCCGAGATTGCCCCGCTCGTCCCCTCGCTCCTCTCAGATGCACGCCACGTGCACCGTCCTTCGGCAATAATGACGGACCGGCTCCGGGACTTGTAGCGAAGCAATCAACGGCCGAGGGCGCTCCGACCCTTCGGCTGACGGCCCGGATACGCGCCACGTGTTCCGATCCGCACGCTGAAGATGAAAGAGGCGGCAATCCGAGTGAAGCCTCGGGCAGAGAGCCGAGGCGATCCGCGACCCGAGAGCGGTCAGGATCCTTTTGTGTTTTCGACGGAGCGGCCGGATGGGCGACGCGTGTCCCGTGCTTCCTCGCGAGGCGACGCGCCATCCCGTCCATTTAATGGAGCCTGACATGAGTCAGAGGGCTCGGCCCTTCGGCTTCTTGGCTCCGAGCCTTCGTCGCCACTCCGAGCGGGGACGAAGCAACCGCGTAGCCCTCGGCCGACCGAGGGCCCCCTCTTCCCAGTAAAAAGAGAACAGAGCTTCGGGTAAGACACCTGTTATGATGTTCTTTTGGCAGCTTCGGGCTATACTCTCGCCATCTCAGAGCTGAGGAAGACAAGAGTGGGGGGCTATGTGATGAGGCAGAATCCGATTCGGCCCATTAGAGCAGGCCCAAACCCCGTTCAGCCCAACAGCAGCAGTATCAGGCCCTCTGGGAGCCTCCAGCCCATCGGCGGCCCAGCAGCCCTCGGCCCCATAAGCGGCACCGTCGCTCCCGGCCCAACAGGCTTCAGCCCGTCAGCGGCCCATCAGGCTAAGGCCCGGGAACAGCACGGCAGTCCAAGGCCCAGCAGGCTTCGGCCCCTCAGCGGCCCAACCCCCTTCGGCCCCTCAGCGGCCCAACCCCCTTCGGCCCGATGGCCGAGTCCGGCCCACTCCGGTGGCGGATCAGGCACTATGGCGGTTTACCAGTAAGCCCAAACATAGTCCTATATCGGCTACCACCGTTAACCAACCTCTATCCTCTGCTATAAATACACCGCTATTTATTGCCAAAGGTATGCAACTCTTTGCCTCCGAGACCCTTAAGGACGACGGTCCAAATAGCATTAAAGCTACTTCTTGCCTTCTGAATCGAATCATCTTCAGAAGCTAACTTGACCGTCGGAGGGGGTTCCTAAGGGCCAGAGCCCGGGACTCCTACTGACCGGTCTTTCTTCTTCTTTCCCTCCTGCAGGGGCTCGGTTTGAATCATCGCCGACCTTCCCGAGTCGGTCTCGACCGCCGACCTCGGACTCCTCTCCCTGGTCTCGACGCCGTACGACGGCTGCCCCGCGACAGGAGACTCGGCCCCGCGCTGTCCCCTCGTCCGGCAAAAGAGCTTTTGGGCTCACTATCCAAGAGCAAGCCGAGTCCGAGACCCTTCCGGCCTCAGACCGTCGGCTTCGGCTTCATCGCCTGTCGACAGTACAGCCCGAAGGAGCCTCGGCCCCGACTTCCCGGAGACGAGCCCGCTCCGATCGAAGCGACCTTCGGCCTTCGGATCCTCGTCTTCGCCTCCGCCTCTTCGGCCTTCCGGATCCCCGTCGGGCCTCGATAGCACCGATCCGAACCGGATTCGGGTCCACTTCTCCGGGTTCCAGCCTCGGAATCCGGTCGTGATAGATCCAGTCTACATCACAATCCATTGGACAAAATAGTAGAAGCTATTAATTTATTTCCGAAATAAATTGAACAACTGTTGTTCCCAAAATTTAAATTGTATCAAATTCTATCTAAACATGAAATAGAAATGATGTTCCTTATTATGCTAGGTACATAATAACATTCATCTAATAAAAATGTGACTCCGGATGGTAGCTTGAGCTTCACTGTCCCCACAGCGATCGCCGCAACTCTTGCGCTGTTACCTAGCCTCAGCTCCACCTCGCCGGTCCTTAGCTTACGCCTTCTTGCCAGTGCCTGCACAGAATTGCAGATATGAGATACACATCCAGTATCTAATACCCATGATGTACAATCTCTAATTGACAAATTTACATCTATCATATAGATACATGAAGCGTCCTACTGCTTCATAGTTCCTTGAGCCTTATCCTTGAAGTATTCTTTGCAATTCCTCTTCCAATGCCCTTTCTGGTGACAGTAGAAGCAATCACCTTTCTCAGCACTTTTACCTTTGTCTTTCTTGGTAACCTTTGCCTTTCTCTGAACCTTATTCTTATTCTTTCAAAAAGTTTGGACTGCAAGTCTTTTTCTGTTGGTCTTACCAACCATTAGGACTTGGGGTTTATTGTAAGGACTGAGGTTTTCAGATTCAGTTTTCGGAGTCAGACCCTGTAGTTCAGGCCATAGTGGGGCAGAGACTCTGTTCTGTTTTCGCGTCGAGCCAGGCTCGACGCGGTTTAAACGGCATCCAGCATCGCAGACGCGTTTTAGTTTGTGCCACGTGGGTGCCACGTGGGCTGGCCTTGGGTGGCGAGTGTACGGGCCGGTCGTGTCGTCTGAACGGCGTCCACGAGGGACAACGCCTTTCAGACTGCGACTCTGGGTTGTCAGAGTACGGCCCTGACATGTCTCATGAACGGCGTCTTGATGGAACGACGCGTTTCAGATTCCTATCAGAGCGGCCGTCACGTTATCTGATAGGCGTCCGTCCATATCGACGCGTTTTAGCCAGTCTCTGGTTAACCCCGCGAGCCCTCCTTCTTTCCCTCATTTTTCTTCCTTCTCTCTTTCTCTCCTCCCTTCCGGCGACTCCGGCGACACCCCCTTCTCCTCCCTCTTTTCCTCCCACCACTTCGTTTTTCCCTCCACTCCATCAACCACCTAGCTCCCACCACCACCACCTCCACTTCCTCCGCGGCGTTTACTCTCCGGACGGCGGCCGACGTCCCGGTGGAGTAAGGACGAGCTCGGCGGTACCAGCGGCGGCGTGGGGCGAGACGGGTGGACGGCCTGGAGCTTAGAGGAGTTCAAGTAACCGGTAGGGTGACGATTCCCATAGTATTCTCTGTTAAAACCATGTTCTCCTGCTTGAAGCATGCTATGGATTTATGGTTTTGGGGTAGAACAAGCATGTTAGGGGATTCATCTTGATGGGAATGAGGGTCTCTATGCATGTGGGTTTATGATGGTTTGGTTTTGCCTCTCTTTCTTCTCTGTTTTTGGGCGATTTTGGGGTCTTTGGGGGTGAAAAGGGAGCCCTCGGGCTGGAGACAGAACCTGGTTCCTGGCGCTGAAAGACGTCGTGTATGGGCGACACCCTTTAGAAGGGCGTCGGGCCAGCATGACGCCTTTTAGGCAGAAATCGTTCCACTTAGGCTCTGTTAGTTCAAGGATTCTAGGGCCGAAAGACGTCATGTGTTAGCGACGCGATTTGTAATAGCGTCGGGTCACCGTGACGCCTTTTAAGGCAGAAATCCCCCGATTAACGTTTTCTGCAAATTCTGGATTTCTGTGTGATTTGGCGTCTGAGGATGTTGACGCGTTTTAAAAAGCGACTTCTGGTGTCGACGCCTTTTAGGCCATATTCTGAGGCCGGTATTTTATGAACCAGTATAGGGTGCTTGAATGGCGTCGGCCTTGGGTGACGCGATTCAAGACAGAACCACACTAATCCATGCCAGTAAAATGTGTTTACACTGCTAGATATTTGGTTAATGCATGCTGTTAGTATACTCGATGTGATGAACTCTTCGTGACTGGATGGCACTGCGTTGGATGTCGTGCGACCGTGGACTTCTTCCGTGACCGGATCGCATCGTGCCGTGTTTTCTGTTTCGGTGGACCTAGAGTGACAGTTGTAGCGTTCTACACCCTGTGTCGGTGCGGTAGAGACACAGCGCTGATGGGAGCAGTGGCAGGGTGACGCCTAGTGAGAGAGGGTCACCTGGTGAACCTCGGGGTTAGCTAGCTTGTACCGGTGTCGGAGAGGTACCTATGGAGTGTCACTCGTGCTGGGGGAAGGAGTACCCACATGAGCCAATTGGGCCGGAGTAGCCAGCGTGCTATCTGAGGGGTTACTGTTTGGTCTCAGCGGGTTGGTGTTTGCTGAGAGAAGGAGTGACCGCCGAGGTGGCCAGCGTGCTATCCGAGGGGTTACTGTTTGGTCTCAGCGGGTCGGTGTTTCCCACCTTCGTCGTGTAGTTGACGCGTTTTAAGGATACGCTGAATTACGGGTTCCCTGATAAATTGGAATTATGCATGTTAATTATATTTCAAATGCATGTGGTTCATGTTGAAATTTAGGTGTAGTAATTACTGCTGTACTTGGTTAATGTATCTCCACTGTACTTTTCACTTGTGGGTGTGTGTGTAGGCTGTGGGGATCGAAGGATCCCTACTGAGTCTTTTCATTGAGACTCACTCCTGCGGTTTTCAGGTGAGGACTCCCGGCAGACTTAGCGAGAGGTGTGCAGCTGTGTGTTGAGCGCCGTCAGCTGGTATTCTGGGGTATGCCCTGATGTAGTTGTTATCTTTATTTCTGGCCTGTATGTATAAATATTTCTTTTCTGTTGGAGTATGTAATTATTTGTTGTATCGAGTCGCATTGTAATAACTTTAATTCCTGCCTTTCCTTTTCAATGCAATGCGATGTGAATGTTTAGCTTAGTTTATTATTTGTTTCCCAGACTTACTTAGATCCTGGTTTGGTTCCAAATTAATGATTCGGTACCCATTTAGTAATCGGATCCCCGATTATCGGGTGGCGAGTCGTTACATTTATCCTTCACAAGGTTCCCCTCAGCAGTTTTTAACATGTTCAGCAGTTCAGCTAAGGTGGCCTGGATCTTGTTCATGTTAAAATTAACGATGAACTGAGCATATGATGGTGGAAGTAAAGACAACACGAGGTCTATGTGCATCTCCTTGGGAAGTGTAATCCCAAGAGCATCCAGCCTCTCCACCGACTCAATCATCTTCAGCACGTGATTCTAATTTGAAGTTCCCTCTACCATCTGAGCCTTGAATAGATTCTTCGATATCTCATATCGTTCGATTCTGCTCTGCTCACCAAAGAGCTCCTTCAAATGGAGCATGATGGATCTAGCATCCATCTCTTTATGTTGCCTCTGCAACTCATTGCTCATAGAGGCTAACATGTAGCATTGGGCCATGGTGGAATCTTCCTTCCATTTCTCATACGCTATCATTTCCTCCTCTGGAGCATCCAATGCTGGTTCAGCAGGAGGTTCATTATCCAAGACGTAGGCAATCTGCTCAGACCTGAGGACTATCTTCAGGTTTCTGAGCCAGTCTGAGTAATTGGTGCCTGTCAAACGGTTGGCATCAACTATGCCTCGCAACGGGTTATGGTGCGACATTCTCGCCTACAGGAGATAATCAATAGATAATTAGCAGATATTCAGATTAACTAAAACAAGATATGGTCTTTTATTATCTAGTTTTACTCCCACTAATTTTCGATGGACTGTATAACCTTCAGATATACAGAACTTGAGACGCCGACTGTCTCCCAGTGGGGATCATAATCTCCAAGCATCACAGTATGACCTCGGGTAAACACGTAGTATCATACCGCTATCTCAGAGCAATCATCTCATGATAATTGCAACTCCTTGCAATATCCGATCATATTTCGGCTCCCAAGTTTAATGGTCCCGGGTAAACACAGTAGACCATTATCCCCGGTCTAAGCTTTACCATCAATACGTGACAGAGTAAAGTAGAAATATAGTTCTCGGGTAAACACATGGATAACTATATCGTTCCTCTACTCTTATCCAAAGGCATCTATTGCCATGATCAACAGTTCTCTCATCAGTTAATGGCAAACCTCGGGTCAACACATAGTATCTGCCACCACCGAATTAAGTTCTATTAATCATATTGATGGAGAGCCACGCGGTACATTCTCAATGACTCGCGCTACGGCTTAGAGTTTGTAACGAAGGTTTTACTTATTTAATTTGGTCTCATCCTAGGTGATAGTATTAAATAGATCGAATATATTATAAATACTAATAACCTAGCAGATATTAAGCACACGCATCACATACATGTCATTAGTGTGGTCATGGACGGCACTGCGGTTTGACTTGAGCCAGACAGTCAAACGCACACACATACACAATATAACAACTTATATCATGAGTCTGCAAACCCATAGATTCAATGAACTCCTTCATTTTCATCTGGTCAGCAGTTGTGGATCATCCTCGCTCCGTACGCAGCCGCCTCGATCAAATTACATCATAATTCTCAATTACATAATAATTCAAAAGAGGAAGCCTTATGGCGATTACATCGAGGAGGAAGGTAGAAGTACAATGGAATATGAGAGGGAGAGGTTCGCAGACCTCTATTTATTAATAAACAATAAACCACACAATCACATTCCACATCCACAATTAATGCTCGTCCATGACCACCATGTGTTTTAGTTAAACAAACCACACATGAATTGCACATCAAATGGCTAAATAAAATTTTCGAAAATAATAATAATCTCAGGTTTCATAAAACCAGGGACCAATCAAAAATTGGATTTAGAATTTTCAAAAAATTAATTTATGCATGCTTAACTTAAATCGAATTTAAACAAACATTTAAATCACATCATATGTGCATAAACAATCCAAAACGATCCAATCCATTTAATATTCCATGCCACAAATATAATATGAAATTAATGTAATTAATTCAACGTTTGAATTAATATACATTAACTTCATCTTATCTAACAATTAGATAAAAATTAATTAACAACCAATTTGTTAATTAAATTAGATTCTATATTTAAATGGGCTCAATAATATAATAGACAGAATTTAATTTCATTTAAAACAATTTTAAATTTCAAATTCTGTCAAAAACAATTTTTATTGTACATTAAATGGCCCAAATAAATAAAAGAAATTGGGCTGGTCCTATGGACCAGGGGCTAGACCCAGTCTGGTCACTGGCTTGAGCCCAGCCAGCAGCTGGGCTCGGACCCAGACCCGCCCCTTAGGGGCGGATTTGGTCCGGCCTACTGCTGGGCTAGCTCGGGTCCAGGACCCGGCCTGGCCCAGCAAGGGGGCCCGCCCCCCTTGCCCGCGCACAGCTAGGAAACCCTAGCTGTGCGCAGCAAGGGGGGCGCCACCGCCGGCCTCCTGCCCCGCAGGAGCCGGCAAGCGGAGCAACCCCCCGCCAGCCAGGGTCCCGGCGGCGGTGCCGGCGGCCCTGGTCAGCGATGGTGCCGAAGCCCCCCCCCCCCCCCCCCCCCCCCCTTTTCTGCATATAAACCTGATCCCCTCCCCTTTTCTTTTTCTGTTAGCTATGACCGAAGGAAGGAGAAGAAGAGGGAAAGCAGTCCGGCGGCAGTCTCTGGCGCCGGTGGGTGGGCCAGCGACCTCCGGCGACCCCCCTTGCTGAAAAAAATCTTTAAATTTTGTTAGTTCATCATATGAACGGTATTCTAAAGAAAATAATTTAATCAGGATTATACCGCATGGAATATAATTAAAGGACGACCGATTTGGGAACCAAAACGGCAACGAACACAGTGGAACCTGGCTCTGATACCACTGTTCGGATCACTATGTCGGGATCCGACCAAAAAACGCAGCAGAATAAATTATTCGAGATCGGATCTGTCCCATTTCTGTCGTTAAAATAAAACCGGTGTAAATAGAATTTACCTTGCGCGGATTCGAATCCGCGTCCGTTTTCCGCAAGTCGCGCAGATGCCCGACCTCTAGCAGTATCCACGCGGTTCTCCTCGTGATGGATCGTCCTCGCTCGCTGCGGCGTTCGTAGATCCCGTCTGGCTGCGCGTAATCCGCCGCGACATGCGGATTCGGAATCTCCGTCGAACGAAAAGTGGAGCAGTTGGGAACCGCACGCCCAGAAGAGAGAGAAAGGGAGAAAGAACGAATGGCGGCTTGGTCAGGGTTGCTGGCCCCGGACGTAGAATCCGTTCTTTTATAATAAGTAAGTTTGCATTTTTTCATAAAAACCCAGACTTATCCAAAATCTTGTCAGATTATCCATCGACTTTAAAACCATTTGCGTGTGACCCTCTAGGCCCAAATACCAGTCCAGTTAATAACCCATTAAGTCCAATAACCCTTTACTGACCCACTGAATTAATTAGTATCTTTATATTCAATTAATCAGCCAAATTTAATGTCTCACAATAAATTCGGACGGACTGCCGATCACGTTGGATGCCAAACAACATCGCGTGATCCTAGATGGCACTGGGGTTATCGCAACCCTCTATTGGAACCTTTCTGTCATCGGTTAGCGCGCGGATATAATCCTTCATCCGTGCAATGTTCCCGAATCCACCTAGGGCATGGTTTACTGTTAAACCCTATTCGGTCGATTCACTTGAATCAGATGCTGCTAATCTGAATCCGATAACTCCTTATCGATTACAAAGTCTGCCCTGGCTAGGGACTTTCAGCGCATCATTCTCGGAACATTCTCTCTCAAACTACCGAGAGCGGATGATCCCGTATTGAACACACAATTACCTTCGAGGGTATTTCCCTGAACCCGATCGCTTGACTGATTGATAACCTATGGTTAGGGATTTGTTCATCAAGGTCAAAGCTCAGAAACCTACCAACAAGATATCTTTGGAGTCTCAGGTCCAAGGATCATCCACGCAACCGTGACAAATGAATCGAGCTGGTTAACAGTGAGGTGATTACCATCCAGCGATTCATAGTCGGATCAGTTCAGTGAACTCATTCACCAATGAGCACCTATAGGTTCAACATAGTGTCTCCACACAAGTGACTTATGGGATCAGTCACCCTCATCATATGAGCTGAAGTAACCTATACTAGTCTATCCGGATGTTCGATGTCCTATCTCAAACATGCTATGACTAGGAACAATTAAGAACATGTGTTTATAAGTCTTCGGTCCCGTAATTATGATCTCATCATAATCCGAAGACTGTTGTACATGTTCATGGACTTCATCGTGATACGATAAACACAGATCGAATTAATTACACACAATGAATTATTGCCATTTATTAATAATCTGAATAAGTACATAGTATCGGATTGGCTTTGAGACCATCTAATACTAACATATTGAACAGAGTACCCAGCAAGCCTGTGGCCGCCACTCCATATGAGATACGGAAAGGCAGGAAACCAGAATTTAAACATGTTAAAGTCTGGGGTTGTCCCGCTCATGTAAAGAGGCATGATCCAGACAAGCTGGAATTACGAATTGATAAATGCAGGTTTGTGGGATATCCAAAGGAAACCTTTTGATATTATTTTTACCATTCTAGTGAACAGAAGGTGTTCGTGGTCAGGAAAGCTGTCTTCCTGGAAGAGGAATACCTTCTCCAAGAGGACAATGGGAGTAAAATAGTACTGGAAGAGGTTCCAGATCCCCAAACAGCAGCGTTATCATCAGATGAGATATCAGTTCCTAAATCTGTTCAGGTACACACATATGAGCCTCGTAGATATGGCAGATTACCTAGACTACCCGAACGATATGTGGGACATATCGCTGAAGGTAAGTCTAAGGTTGAATATAATGAGGATGATGATCCTAAAACTACCAAGTGGGCATAGAAGGCCCAGAAGCCGGAAAATGTCGAGAGGCCATGAACTCAGAAATCTAGTCCATGTACACCGACCAAGTTTGGAACTTGGAAGACTTGCCCAAGGGTATTGTACCCATTGGATGCAAGTGGATCTTTAAGAGAAAGATCGGTGCTGATGGACAGATCGACTTATAAGGCAAGTTGGTGGCAAAAGGATATGGTCAGAGGCAAGGAATTGACTATGACGTGACTTTCTCACCAGTTGCCATGATAAAGTTGATCAGAGTTCTACTCGCCATTACTGCACATTTTGATTATGAAATCTGGCAGATGGATGTGAAGACTGTCATCCTCAACGATAACCTTGAGGAAGAGGTGTATATGATACAACCTTAAGGTTTCACATCCAAAGAATCTCCAAACAAAGTGTGCAAGTTTCAAAAGTCCATTTATAGACTGAAGCAAGCTTCCCGGAGCTGGAACATGAGATTTGACGAGGCTGTCAAGTCTTATGACTTCATTAAGAATGAAGATGAGCCTTGTGTGTACAAGAAGACCAGTGGGAGCGCAGTCACCTTCTTAGTTCTTTACGTAGATGGCATACTACTCATTGGGAATGATGTAGCTATGATGTCATCGGTAAAGATCTGGCTGTCGAAAAACTTCTCCATGAAGGATTTGGGAGAAGCATCCTAACGTATTGGGAATACGGATCTATAGAGATAGATCAAAGAGGATGCTTGGAATGACCCAATCGGATCTATCATGTATGACATGCTATGTACACGGCCTGATGTTGCATATTCTCTAAGTGTTACGAGCAGATTTCAGGCTGATCTAGGCGAAGAGCACTGGAAGGCAGTAAAATGTATCCTTAAGTACTTGAAAAGAACTAAGGATATGTTTCTTGTCTATGGAAGAGGTGACTTAAAATCGCGAGGCTTTACTGACTCGAGTTTTCAATCAGATCAAGATGATAGCAAGTCTACATCTGGATTTTACATTGAACGGAGGCATACTGTGCTGGAAGAGTTCCAAGCTAGCAACCACTGCAGATTTGACGACTGAAGCTGAGTACACCGTTGCAGCTGAAGCTACCAATGAAGCAGTGTGGTTGAAGAAATTCATCACCGACCTCGACGTAGTTCCCAGCATCTCTGAACTTGTTCCGCTGTTATGCGACAACAATGGATCCATTACGCAAGCGAAAGAGCCGTGGTCTCATTAGAAATCGAAGCATATTCTGAGTCGCTTTCATCTTATCAGAGAGATCATATCTAGAGGAGATATAACGGTGGAAAGAGTTCCATCAGTCGGCAATATAACAGATCCCTTGACAAAGCCATTGATTCAAATTGTGTTTGAGCGTCACCTAGAGTCTATAGGCTTACTGTATAAAGGTGATTGACTTTAGTCCAAGTGGGAGATTGTTAGTCTTAGGTGGCCTACAAGCCAATATGACTTTGTAATCTCGTTCATTTTATTAATCTAATGGCAATATTTCATTATGTGTAAATTCGTATTATCGTCTCATAATGAAGTCCATGAATATGTGTGATAGTGATCATATTATGATGAGATCATACTAGTGAGACTGATCACTAAAACACACATATTCTTAATAGTTCCTAGTCGGAGGATATCCGAGAAGGACATCGGATATCTGGTTAGACTAGTACAGATAACTCCCGCTTATAAGATGAGGGTGACTAATCTCATAGTCACTTGTATGGAGACACTAAGGAGAATCTTTAGGTGCTTATTAGAGAATCAGTTCACTGAACTGATCCGACTGCATCGTTGGATGGTACTGTATCTCACTGTCAACCAGCTTGATTCTATTGTCGCAGTTGCATAGATGGTCCTCGGACCTGAGATACTATGGACACCTTGTCGATAGACTTCTGTGTTTTGACCTTGGTTTATGAATCTTTAACAATGGGATTCTAAACAGCCAAGGATCGGGTACAGTGGAATGCCGTAGAAGGGAATTGAGTGTCAATAAGGAGTCAATCGCTCTCGGTACGATGAGAGAGAATACTTTAGGAAGGATGCACGAAAGTCCCTGGCCAGGGCAGACGATAATATCGGGAAAGGAGTTTTTCGATATTCATCAGCGGCATTCAATCCAAGTGAGTTGACCGGTTAGGGTATGACAGTACACCTGTAAGGAATCGCCATGAACGCAGCGGAAATAAAAATGATTCCATTGTATCGGTTGCTGGGGTCGTAAAACGGATATTAAAATTATCGCGGGAAGAACAGTTTTTCACCTTTGCGGGGTTTCGAATCTCCCGTGGATGATGCCGACTCGGTAATCGTGCACGCGCACGATCTCTAGAGGTATCCACACGAGTTCCCGCAGCAGACGCGATTTCCTCCTCGACTTGAGTGCTCCGACCATATCTCAAATCCACCATGCGCGGACAGAGACAGATCCACTCCAAGAGAGAGAGAGAGGAGATAGAGAATCTGGGGTAAAAATTCGTCCAACCAACTTTTTACCCCTCCCCCTTGGCCCTCCTTATATAGAAATAAGGATAAGCACAAGGATTAATCCTCATGATTATCCAAGAGTTTGGCCTTCGATAATTCTCCATTAAATCTTCATGTTTACCCTGCGGCTTTTCATAAAAACCCAGATAAGCATGAAATTTAACGTCTCTTACCGTCTGACGAGAACTCTTATGTGTGTGACCCTCTAGGCCTATATATCAGTCCGGTTGCAGGCCCATTAATCTTAGAACTGTTTCTTGAGTTTAATATTTATTAATTAACATTTAAACATCATATGTTAAATGATTAATTTAATAAACAAGTGAATTATCATCTGATGATCAAATCACTTAGCCTTCTGATCATGAACAACACCAAACACTACCTCATGATCCCAGAAGATATAAGGGATAGTGTTCCCTTTAATTGAAACTTTCCGTCTGTAGATATCGCACAGATATAATCCTTCACTCATGCAATGTCCCAATAACGCAAGGGTATGGTTTTATAGTCAAACCCTCTATCGCATTATCCAGATGGATTCCAGTACACAGTTAATATCTAGAAAGATATCTCTTTCATTTGACCCTGGCCAGGGCACGCCAAGAAACATACGAGCAACACATGCAAGGTTCGTCCCCCTACCGGTTCTTGAACTCCTCCAAGCTCCTCGCCGCCGACCCGCCGCACCGCAGACCGCCGCCGGTACCCTCGAGGTCGCCGCCACTCCGCCGGGACGTCGGCCGCCGCCACTCCGCCGGGACGTCGGCCGCCGTCCGGAGAAGGGAACGCCGCGAAGGAGGTGGTGGAGGTAGAGGTGAGAGGTAAGGAGGCTATGGAGTGGTTGGAAGAGGAAGAAGAGGAAGGGAAGGGGAAGAAGAGCGTCGGAGAGGGCGGAGAGGGCGAGGAGAGAGAGAGAGAAGGCGAGAATGAGGGAAAGAAGGGGAGGCTCGCGGGGTCAATCCGAAACCAACTGAAACGCGTCGATCGAGGCAGACGCCTATCAGTCTGACAGGACGGCCGTACTGACAGCAGTCTGAAACGCGTCACCCTCCACGGACGCCGTTCAGACGACAGGACAGGCCGTACTGACAACGCTCTGGCGCCGCATCCTGACATCGCAGAGGTCACAGTCTGAATCGCGTCGACCAACATGGACGCCGTTCAGACGATGTGACCGGGGCCGTACTCTCGCGGCCCGAGAACCGCCCACGTGGCGCACACGTGGCACAACAACCTGCAAACCTAAATGGCGTCCACACAACCTGACGCCTTTTGAAAGGCGTCGAGCAGTGCTGACGCCATTCAGCCAGAAATCTCAAGACCCCACAAGGTCAAAACCAGGGGATCCGGCCCGAACCCGACCCGAATACAGAACCCGAAACCTCAGTCCTTACATTCTCCCCCCCTTAAAAGAATTTCGTCCTCGAAATTTGCAACTGCTCAACGCTCAACTCGGCTAACCATCACATGCCGACACACACCGATTACAACAATCATCCTCACCAATCGCTCACACGAGGCTCCACATAATAGTCAATCGAATTCACATCAAGCTAACCAAGATTCTCAATTCCGACGATAGCTGAAAGATCAACATTAACCACACACTAGCAAGGCACAAATTACAAAACCGATTCTCCACCAAACCCAAATACATAAAAAGTGCCACAAGAGTTCACAACTTCCTCCAAATAGGATAAGACAAAACGCTCCTCAAGTCCGATATCTCGAATCCCCACTAAGAGATACAACACCACTCAACGTCTCAAATACCTACTGACCACTCGGCTTCTGACCTGTCTTATTCTTCTGGGGACAGTTCCTCGCGAGATGTCCCTTCCTGCCACAGCCAAAACAGCTACCAGTGATCAAGGGACATATCATGTCGCCATGAAACCTGCTACAACGGGGACAACGGCCTGCAGCGTCCTGCCTCGCCTCCTGCTGCCAGCTGACCTCTGTCTGCACCTGCTGAACTGAACCATCCTCATCCTCGTCACAAGGAACCTCCTGGAACTCGACCTCAAAAGAACTCGAACCGCCTGACGAAAAGACCGCTGATCTACCCCTGCTATGCTGCTTCCCCTGTGCTGAATGTTCCGATTCCTTAGCCGTGTGTTGAAACTGCATCTCCACCGCTGCCGCGCACCGAACCGCTGACGCCAGATCCTTACAACAATGAGCTGCCACAAACTCCCTCAAATCATGCCGAAGTCCATCCACGAATTTCTCCGTCCTCAGATCCTCACGCTCAGAAATGTGTGGAGCAAACCTTCCCAGAGCCACAAATTTCATCTGATATTCTAGAACTGACGTATCACCCTGCACCAATTCCATGAACTCCCTTTCCTTGGCCCTACGAACATGCCTCGGAAGGTACTGTCCACTAAACTCTCTCACAAAGCCTTCCCAAGGAATCTCTCTCAAAGACCTATCTGGAAACATCAACCCCTTGATGGTAACCCACCAATCATAAGCATCGCCCTTCAACAAGTAGGTTGCCAACAAGGTCTTGTCACTCTCAGCACATTCTAGAACATCAAACACCTTCTCCACTTCCTTAATCCACTGAGCTGCCGCATCTGGAACAGGTTGACCCGTGAAAGAAGGGGGCTTCAACTTCAAGAACCGCTCCACCACCGTGGATTGGCCACCTCGGGAACTGGACCCCTCACTTCCATCTCCCTGCTGATATCTAGACATAGCCCCAATCATAGCTTCCATGAAACGATCCACATTATGACCCTCTGCCCCTGAACCTCCATCATCTGCTTTCGAACCACGAGCCAATAGAACTTTCCTCTTCGGTGCCATCGCTGCCCCACAGCACGCAAATCGAACCATAACACGTCAAAACCTATGAATCTATACCAGCAGCCATCGCCTGTACAGACTCGTACTTATTGTTGGACTATAATATCTAACCTAGTTTATCACATACTCGACCAGACTGAGCACTGATACCATCTGTAACGACCCGCCATCCTATGACCGGAGACCCGGTCACTAAATGGATGTCGGCCCATTAACTGCGGGTTCACACCCGGATCTCACACAACACATCTGGAGGAGTAAGTGCTAAACAGGGCTAAATATAACAACCACACGGACTACGAGGTGAACGAGTGCGCAGAAAGAAAGATAACAATGTCCGTATACAGTCCAACAATAATTACATGTCCAACAATTAAATAAGTACAGGCAGAAGGAAAGTACAACAACATCGGGGCATACCCCGGCACTAAGACAGCTGCTGGTCCGCACACCAAGAAGACACCACGCTTCCGCTCGCCACGAGGTCCACACCAGAAACCGCAGGGAGTAAGCCACACCAGAATTGGGCTCAGTAGGGATCATCCGATCCCCTGCCTCCCACTCACACACCCACAAGTGCAACAACAGGAATATATGGCAATTAAGTAAAGCAGTAAACATAGCACTCAACCTGATATGAAACGTACGATAAGCAGTGTAGCAAGAACAGTACCAAGTAACCCAAAGAGCCCAACACAAAGTCACGTCTCACTGTCAAAGTCCACAAAGCGACTAAACCACACTGTCGACCGAAGTCAAACGTCGCCTCCCAACACTACCACCACTGCTCACGCCTGTCCACCCCTACAGTCTTCCGGGCACTGTAGGGTGAGGCAGTGAGCCAAACTAGGACTAGCTGGACTCAGTGTACCGCCACTGCCAGCTACGTGTGCACACAAGCAGTCTAGACTACTGTCCTACCGTCCGGATTGCCTCCACGCTAGGCCTCAGCGCTTCAGGAGGGCCCTGGGGACCGGCAAACCCCCGTCAAGCCGAAGCTACAGGAACTACCCACAAGCCCAACTCTCCCGGGCTGCGTCAGGCCAAAGGGCTAAGGGTAGCACTCGTAACCTTTATCAAAGGTCACATCAGGCCCGATGGCTAAAGGGTAAACCAACTCCCACCCGTAACACCACCAGCTCCACAGCAAGAAACACGCCAGAAGCTGTCACGACAACCAAAGGAAACCCCGACCCGCTGAGACCAAACAGCAACCCCTCGGATAGCACACCAGCTACTCCGGCCCGACGGGCTCAAGGTGGTTCTGCTTCCCTCAGCCAAAGGTAAAACACAACAAGCACCCCTCCTCACAGACACCATGGCCCTTCTCCCATCAGCCCATGGTGACAAACGGAAACCACAGTCATTTCGAATCCATATTCGTACAAGCACACACACACAACATGATTCCATTCGTACAGTAAACCTCCGTCTCAGCGTACAGTTGAAGCACACACACATAGATGATGAAATCTCATTCATGCAGAAGTCCTCAGTCTCAGTATACAACTCAAAGCATGCATCTGAACCATCCCCCCGTGAAATATACACGAAATAACAGGATTTAAGCATTTCTGTCTTGAATCACGTCGACCAAGGTCGACGCCATTCAAGACCCTCAGACAGGTTTATTAAAAGCCAGATTATCCCTTAAAACGCGTCCACCAGTGAAGCCGTCGTTTAAAACGCGTCAGGGTCGCCAGACGCCATTCAACCCAGAAATTCAGATTGCAGAACCCTTAAACGGGGGCATTTCCTGCCTAAATGGCGTCATGATGGCCGACGTCCTTCTGAAAGGCGTCGTTCATACATGACGTCATTTAGCGCCAGAACCCCTAATTCAGGAAACCTCGAACAGGGAGGTTTCTGCCCTAAAACGCGTCGTACTGACCCGACGTCTTTCGGAAAGGCGTCGACCAGTCACGACGCCATTTAGCGCTAGAAACCAGATTTCCTGGTTCGACCCGAGGGTCTCACCCTTAATCCCAGGCACCCCGAAAAGCCCCAAAACCAAAAGGGGGAGGAAGAGAAATCCAACCATCACAAGCATGCTACAAAACCACGTTTACAAGCACCGCCATTCCCACAAGGAATCCCCCTAAACATGCTCAATCTAGCCCCAAACACGTCACGTCACGCCAAGAAACATACGAGCAACACATGCAAGGTTCGTCCCCCTACCGGTTTTTAAACTCCTCCAAGCTCCTCGCCGCCGACCCGCCGCACCGCAGACTGCCGTCGGTACCCTCGAGGACCCCGCCACTCCGCCGGGACGTCGGCCGCCATCCGGAGAAGGGAACGCCACGAAGGAGGTGGTGGAGGTAGAGGTGAGAGGTAAGGAGGCTATGGAGTGGTTGGAAGAGGAAGAAGAGGAAGGGAAGGGGAAGAAGAGCGTCGGAGAGGGCGGAGAGGGCAAGGAGAGAGAGAGAGAAGGCGAGAATGAGGGAAAGAAGGGGAGGCTCGCGGGGTCAATCCGAAACCAACTGAAACGCGTCGATCGAGGCAGACGCCTATCAGTCTGACAGGACGGCCGTACTGACAGCAGTCTGAAACGCGTCACCCTCCACGGACGCCGTTCAGACGACAGGACAGGCTGTACTGACAACGCTCTAGCGCCGCATCCTGACATCGCAGAGGTCACAGTCTGAATCGCGTCGACCAACATGGACGCCGTTCAGACGATGTGACCGGGGCCGTACTCTCGCAGCCCAAGAACCGCCCACGTGGCGCACACGTGGCACAACAACCTGCAAACCTAAATGGCGTCCACACAACCTGACGCCTTTTGAAAGGCGTCGAGCAGTGCTGACGCCATTCAGCCAGAAATCTCAAGACCCCACTGGGTCCAAACCAGGGGATCCGGCCCGAACCCGACCCGAATACAGAACCCGAAACCTCAGTCCTTACAACCTGGATCTGCCTGATGCCTGCTCGTAACACTTAAAGCATATGCTACATCAGGTCTAGTATATAGCATGGCATACATGATGGACCCTATGGCAGAAGCATAGGAGACTTTATCCATCACTGCCCTCTCTTCAAGTGTCTTGGGAGACTGACCTTTAGAGAGTGAAATTCCATGTCTCATCGGTATGAGACCTCTCTTGGAATTTTCCATGCCAAACCTTTTGACAATGGTTTCTATGTACATGGATTGGGTTAAAGCTAGCATCTTCTTTGATCTATCTCTATAGATCCGTATTCCCAATACGTAAGATGCTTCTCCCAAATCCTTCATGGAGAAGTTCTTTGACAGCCATATCTTTACTGATGACATCATTCCTACATCATTCCCAATGAGTAGGATGTCGTCAACGTAAAGAACCAGAAATGTGATTGCGCTCCCACTATTTTTCTTGTATACACAGGGCTCATCTTCATTCTTAATGAAGCCATAAGATTTGATTGCCTCATCAAATCTTATATTCCAACTTCGGGATGCTTACTTCAGTCCATAAATGGACCTCTGCAACTTGCATACCATGTCTGGAGATTCTTTGGATGTGAATCATTTTGGTTGTATCATATACACCTCCTCCTCAAGGTTTCCATTGAGGAATGCAGTCTTCACATCCATCTGCTAGATCTTATAATCATGGTGGGCAGCAATGGCGAGAAGAATTCTGATGGACTTAATCATAGCAACGGGTGAAAAGGTTTCGTCATAGTCAACACCTTGTCTTTGACGATAGCCTTTCGCCACTAATCTTGCTTTATAAGTCTCAATACGTCCATTTGCACCGATCTTTCTTTTAAAGATCCATTTGCAGCCGATAGGTAAATCTACCAAGTTCCAAACTTGGTTGATGTACATGGACTGTATTTCAGAATTCATGGCTTCCCGCCATTTCCCGGCCTCTGGACTTTTAATGGCCTCCTGGTAAGTCTTGGGATCATCATCCTCATTATAGAGTATCCTTGAACCATCCAAATTAATATGTCCCACATACTTTTATGGTGGTTTAGGTACTCTTTCAGACCTACGAAGTTCCTGTGTATCATTTTGAACAGGTTCAGAAACTAACGGTTCATCTGATGAACCATTGTCAGTTTGTGGGTCTGGAATTTCTTCCAGTGTTACTTTACTCCCACTGTCCTTCTGGAGAATATAATCTTCTTCTAGAAAGACGGCTCTCCTGGCCATAAACATTTTTTGTTCGCCAGGAAGATAAAAGTAATATCCATAAGTTTCCTTTGGATATCCCACAAATCTGCATTTGTCAGTTCTGGATTTCAGCTTATCTGCGTCATGTCTTTTAACATGAGCAGGACATCCCCAGACTTTAACATGTTTGAGGTCTGGTTTTCTTCCATTCCATATCTCATATGGAGTGGTCTCAACAGATTTGCTGGGTATCTTGTTCAGGATATACATAGCCGAGCTAAGTGCATATCCCCATAATGACACTGGTAATTTGGACATGCTCATCATAGATCGCACCATTTCCATTAATGTGCGATTTCTCCTTTCTGATACACCATTTATCTGAGGTGTATAAGGAGGTGTAAGCTGAGAAAGGATACCATTATCCTTAAAGTATTTAATGAACTCAGTACTCAAATATTCACCACCCCAATCAGATCGGATGGTTTTTATACTTTTTCCTGTTTGTTTTTCTACTTTATTCTTAAATTCTCTGAATTTCTCAAAGGCTTCAGATTTATTCTTCAATAAGTATACATATCCAAACCTTGAGTAATCATTAGTGAATGTAATGAAGTATGAGAAACCAACAATGGCTTGGGTTGATATAGGACCACATACATATGAATGTATGAGTTCTAATATGTCTTTGGCTCGTTCTCCAGTTCCACTAAATGGAGACTTAGCCATTTTACCCAATTAAACATGACTCACAGGTTGCATATGATTCATAATCAAATGGATCCAAATATCCATCTTTATGCATCCTTTGGAGTCTGTTTTCACCAATGTGTCCAAGCCTACAATGCCACAAGTAGGCTTTGTTCATTTCATACTTACTCCTTTTAATTGAAGAACCGATGTGTAAATTATCATGAGACACATTCAATAGATACAATCCATTGGACAAAATAGCAGAAGCTATTAATTTATTTCCGAAATAAATTGAACAACTATTGTTCCCAAAATGTAAATTGTATCCAATTCTATCTAAACATGAAATAGAAATGATGTTCCTTATTATGCTAGGTACATAATAACATTCATTTAATAAAAATGCGTCTCCAGATGGTAGCTTGAGCTTCACTGTCCCCACAGCGATCGCCGCAACTCTTGCGCCGTTACCTAGTCTCAGCTCCACCTCACCGGTCCTCAGCTTACGCCTTCTTGTCAGTGCCTGCACAGAATTGCAGATATGAGATACACATCTAGTATCTAATACCCATGATGTACAATCTCTTATTGACAAGTTTACATCTATCATATAGATACCTGAAGCGTCCTGCTACTTCACAGTTCCTTGAGCCTTGTCCTTGAGGTATTCTTTGCAATTCCTCTTCTAATGCCCTTTCTGGTGACGGTAGAAGCAATCACCTTTCTCAGCACTTTTACCTTTGTCTTTCTTGGTAACCTTTGCCTTTCTCTGAACCTTGTTCTTATTCTTTTGAAAAGCTTGGACTGCAAGTCTTTTTCTAGTGGTCTTACTAACCATGAGGACTTGGGGTTTATCCTTCACAAGGTTCCCCTCAGTAGTTTTTAACATGTTCAGCAGTTCAGCTAAGGCGGCCTGGATCTTGTTCATGTTAAAATTAACGATGAACTGAGCATATGACGGTGGAAGTGAAGACAACACGAGGTCTATGTGCATCTCCTTGGGAAGTGTAATCCCAAGAGCATCCAGCCTCTCCACCCACTCAATCATCTTCAGCACAAGATTCTGTACTGAAGTTCCCTCTGCCATCTGAGCTTTGAACAGATTCTTCGATATCTCATATCGTTCGATTCTGCTCTGCTCACCAAATAGCTCCTTCAAATGAAGCATGATGGATCTAGCATCCATCTCTTTATGTTGCCTCTGCAACTCATTGCTCATAGAGGCTAACATGTAGCATTGGGCCATGGTGGAATCTTCCTTCCATTTTTCATACGCTATCATTTCCTCCTCTGGGGCATCTAATGCTGGTTCAGCAGGAGGTTCATTATCCAAGACGTAGGCAATCTGCTCAGACCTGAGGACTATCTTCAGGTTTCTGAGCCAGTCTGAGTAATTGGTGCCTGTCAAACGGTTGGCATCAACTATGCCTCGTAATGGGTTATGGTGCGACATTCTCGCCTACAGGAGATAATCAATTGATAATAGATTAACTAAAACAAGATATGGTCTTTTATTATCTAGTTTTACTCCCACTAATTTTCGACGGACTGTATAACCTTCAGATATACAGAACGGGAGACGCCGACTGTCTCCTAGTGGGGATCAGAATCTCCAAGCATCACAGTATGACCTCGGGTAAACACGTAGTATCATACCGCTATCTCAGAGCAATCATCTCATGATAATTGCAACTCCTTGCAATATCCGATCATATTTCGGCTCCCAAGTTTAATGGTCCCGGGTAAACACAGTAGACCATTATCCCCGGTCTAAGCTTTACCATCAATACGTGACAGAGTAAAGTAGAAATATAGTTCCCGGGTAAACACGTGGATAACTATATCGTTCCTTTACTCTTATCCAAAGGCATCTAATGCCGTGATCAACAGTTCTCTCATCAGTTAATGGCAAACCTCGGGTAAACACATAGTATCTGTCACCACCGAATTAAGTTCTATTAATCATATTGATGGAGAGCCACGCGGTAAATTCTCAATGACTCGCGCTACGGCTTAGAGTTTGTAACGAAGGTTTTACTTATTTAGTTTGGTCTCATCCTAGGTGATAGTATTAAATATATCGAATATATTATAAATACTAATAACCTAGCAAATATAAAGCACACACATCACATACATGTCATTAGTGTGGTCATGGACGGCACTGTGGTTTGACTTGAGCCAGACAGTCAAATGCACACACATACACAATATAACAACCTATATCATGAGTCTGCAAACCCATGGATTCAATGAACTCCTTCATTTTCATTTGGTCGGCAGTTGTGAATCATCCTCGCTCCGCGCGCAGCCGCCTCGATCAAATTACATCGTAATTCTCAATTACATGATAATTTAAATGAGGAAGCCTTATGGCTATTATATCAAGGAAGAAGGTAGAAGTACAATGGAATATGAGAGGGAGAGGTTCGCAGACCTCTATTTATTAATAAACAATAAACCACACAATCACATTCCATATCCACAAATAATGCTCGTCCATGACCACCATGTGTTTTAGTTAAACAAACCACACATGAATTGCGCATCAAATGGCTAAATAAAATTTTCGAAAATAATAATAATTTCAGGTTTCATAAAAGTAGGGACCAAACAAAATTTGGATTTAGAATGTTCGAAAATTTTTCAATAGGTCTAAGCATGCCAATTTAAATCTAATTTAAATAAGCAAACTAATGCATATCATTTAAACAAAATTAAACAAGCAATTAATAACACATCAAATGTGTATGTTAACCAAATAGATCAAATTCCTCTTAATATTCCATGCCATTACTTAATGTAATTAATTTAACATTTAAATTAATTTGCATTATCCACATCATATCTGATGAGGCAGAATCCGATTCGGCCCATTAAAACAAGCCCAAACCCAGTTTAGCCCAGCAGCAGCAGTACAAGGCCCTCAGGGAGCCTACGGCCCGTCAGTGGCCCATCAGCCTACGGCCCGGGAGCAGCCCGGCAGTCCCAGGCCCAGCAGGCTTCGGCCCATCAGCGGCCCAACCCCCTTCGGCCCGATAGCCGAGTCCGGCCCACTCCGGTGGAGGACTAGGCACTATGGCGGTTTACCAGTAAGCCCGGACATAGTCCTATATCGGCTGTCACCGTTAACCATCCTCTATCCTCTGCTATAAATACACCGCTATTTATTGCCAAACGTATGCAATGCTATGCCTCCGAGACCCTCAAGGACTATAGTCCAAAAAGCATTTAAGCTACTCTTTGCCTTCTGAATCGAATCTTCTTCAGAAGCTAACTTGACCGTCGGAGGGGGTTCCTAAGGGCCGAAGCCCGGGACTCCTGCTGACCGGTTTCTTCTTCTTTCCCTCCTGCAGGGGTTCAGTTCGAATCATCGCCGACCTCCCCGAGTCGGTATCGGCCGCCGACCTCGGACTCCTCCCACCGGTTCGGTTTACCATCCAGCGATTCATAATCGGATCAGTTCAGTGAACTCATTCGCCAATGAGCACCTATAGGTCCAGCATAGTGTCTCCACACAAGTGACTTATAGGATCAGTCACCCTCATCATATGAGCTGAAGTAACCTATACTAGTCTATCCGGATGTTCGATGTCCTGTCTCAAACATCCTATGACTAGGAACAATTAAGAACATGTGTTTATAAGTATTCGGTCCCGTAATTATGATCTCATCATAATCTGAACACTATTGCACATGTTCATGGACTTCATCGTGATACGATAAACATAGATCGAATTAATTACACACAATGAATTATTGTCATTTATTAATAATCTGAATCAGTACATAGTATCGGATTTGGCTTTGAGGCCATCTAATACTAACACCAACAACAGGTGTTACTGAGCGTGGACGGAGTCGGTTACAAGTCTAAGATTTTGAAGTTAGGGCTAAACCACTGATCGACTAAAGCCGGGATTTCCTATTTCACTCCACCCGAAAGGTCGAGAAAGGACTTTGATATGGCCCCATTGAAAAAGTCAAGCCGGGATTCTTGCTTGCTTGACAACTAACAAAAAAGGATATGGGTATAGTAGAGCTCGCTATCATGACTTTCATTGGCAAAGTTCTCGATGAAAGCTTTGCTTTGCCTTTCCGGCTTGCAGGTCAAAGAGAGCGGAGATTGACAGCTCAACTGGTCACTAAAGCAACCCTTATATTCGGCTACAAGGTTGTCGCTACGCACCATTGCCTATGAGGGAAAGTACTCAAGCAGTGTCCGGTGGTTGGTTCAACCAGGTCAGTGGAAGGTTGGCTAAGCGGCAATGTCAGATAGTTCAGTCAAAAGAGTTTGGAAAGAGAAAGCCAAGCTCAAAAGAAAGGAAGAACCAAAGGACAGGGCAAGCAGAGCAAGCTAAGGGAAAAGCAAGAGTCGGTAAGCAAGATGTCTTAATCAAGCATAGGTTAGCAGCAAGCACAAGTCAAGGTACAGCAGTAGGCAGGCCTAGTCCCGCCAAAACATAAAAAGGGCTAAGAATCCAGGGGATAAGACACTTTTTTTTTTCTAACCAATGATCCAAAGACAGAAAGCCTAGCTACTTTCACTAAAAAAATAAGGAGTGCAGTCTGAAATCAATTGCATAGTCTCGAGATAGGCAGGTTGCTTGCAGAAGTCACGAAATCTCATAATCATCAGCGTCATCATACTTTTCAAAATTCCATTAAATAAATAATACGAGGGACAGTGTAAGAGGCAACTTCTCACTGCTATGGGAATGAGGTAACCTTAGCTAAGCTGTGACTCAAGAGACCCAGTTCCGCTAGATTGCACCATTTGACTTCTCTTATGAAATTGGAACACGCAAAAAAGCTAAAAAGGGGCTTCCTCACTTTTGGAGTAAAGAGATTGCCCTGAAGCATTGCATTTGAACCTAAAGAGAAAGATTGAGCATGTAAGGACTGAAGTTTCGGATCCGGTTATCGGGTCAGTTTCTGGGTCGGATCCCCTGGTTTGGGCCTTGACAGGTCAGGGGAGTACCATCTAAATGACGTCTAGGATGCACGACGCCTTTTGAATGGCGTCTTGCTGGGTGGACGTCATTTAGCTTGGTTGTTGTAACGACTCGTCATCCTATAATCGGGAATCCGATTACTAAATGGATGTCGGACCATTAACTGCGGGTTCACACCCGGATCTCACACACCGCATCTGGAGGAGTAATCGTTAAACAAGGCTAAATATAACATTCACACGGACTACAAAGAGATTACAAGCGCGCAGGAAGGAAGATAACAATGTTCGTATACAGTCCAACAATAATTACATGGTCCAACAAATTAAATAAGTACAGGCAGAAGCAAACTACAACAACATCGGGGCATACCCCGGAACTGAGATAGCTGCTGGTCCGCACACCAAGGAGACACCACACGCCGCCACACGCCACGAGGTCCACACCTGAAACTGCAGGGAGTGAGCCACATTAGAATTGGGCTCAGTAGGGATCATCCGATCCCCGCCTCCCACTCACACACCCACAAGTGCAATAATACAGAATATGGCAATTAAATAAAGCAGTAAACATAGCTCCCAAAACCTGATATGAAACGTACGCATAAGCAATGCAACAGGTATAGTTCTAAGTAATCCGAATAACCCAACACAATGCCACAACTCATAACCAAGGGTCCAACTAAGCGACCAAACCACACTGTCGACTGCAGACAAACGTCGCCTCACAACACCACCAACACTCACGCCTGTCCGCCCCTACAGTGTTCCGGGGCACCGTAGGGTGAGGCAGTGAGACAAGCTAGGACTAACTGGGACCAGTGAACCACCACTGCCCAGCTACGTGTGCACACAAGCAGTCTAGACTACTGTCCTACCGACCGGACTTCCTCCACGCCAGGCCTCGACGCTTCAAGAGGGCCCTGAGGACCAGCGAAACCCCCGTCAAGCCGAAGCTATAGGGACTGGCGAAACCCCTGTCACATCAGGCCCAGTGGCTAAAGGGGTAAAACAACTCCAAAAGTACCACAACCAGCTCCACAGCAAGAAACGCGCCGGAAGCTGCCACGACAAACAGGAAAACCTCGACCCACTGAGACCAAACAGCAACCCCTCGGAAAGCGCACTGGCTACTCCGGCCCGACCGGCTCAAGGTGGTTCTATTTCCCTCAGCCAAAGGTGAAAACACAACATGTACCACTCCCCCACCGGTACGGCAACACTGCCTCACAGACACCAAGGCCCTCCCACTTCGGCACAAGGTGACAACCGTAAACCACCGCTGATCCAATTCCACAATCGCATAAGCACACACACATGATATAATTCCACTCACACATAAATCCCCAACCTCGATGTACAACTCGGAGCATGCATTTATTGAACTATCTAACAGTGAAACATGTATTAATAACAAGAGGTAATGAAGCTCTGCCTTGCATCGTGTCGCCCTTGGCCGACGTCATTCAAGCCCCTCAAATTGGTTCATTAAAATCCGGCCTCATATTATGGCTTGAAACGCATCGTCCTGGGAAGCCGCCTTTTAGAAAAGCGTCACTGTCCTCAGACGCCATTCACAACAGAACCTAAAACTTGCAGAAAACTCAATCGGGGTGATTTCTGCCTAAATGGCGTCGCGAAATCATTCCTTCTCCCTCAAAGCCCCTTTGCTAGCAGCTTGCATTCGATGCCATGTTCCTTATTAGATGTCACTTCCTTTAGTTTAACAGCTCCGATATCGGTAGCATTCACAGCTGAGTCAATAGCAGCTTCTTCTTTCTTCTGGAAAGTCGTCTGCTGAAGGCCCCCAGACGCGAAAACAACTCGAACATCTAGTATTATCCAATCGGGGGAACCTCATTCCCCCGCTTTATCGAATGATTTGAGTGTCCAGCCTGATCCCTCCCTTTCTGATCAAGAAGTTTCCGATTAACTTCCGTTAGTGGGAGATTAGTTGATTTCTTACTCAAACTGTAGGTCACAGTCTCCCTTCTCTTTGGCTTCTTCCTACCCATCTCTCCACGAGTAAGAGAAGCAGTCTCACTTTAACACGTAGTGCCTTTTATGTTCAGTCCCAAAGGCCTCTTATCTATTGGAGGATTGCCGCTCGGTCCGTCTTCTTCCTCTTCTGCTTCCCTATTTTTGAGTGCCATCTCTCCAACTCATCAAACAAAGTCTTTCGCAAGACAGACAATTAAGCCTTTCTTTCTTCGGCCAACAAACAAAGTTTTCAAACTTATTCTTGCGACTTCCACTCTTGCTGTTGCCCTATTATTTTTGGGATAGAGAGTAGTATCCGATGTTAGTAGTAACTAACCGGAGAAGGGGTGGACTAACTGTACGGGACTGGCTGACAAGCTTCTCTTAAAGAATAGATTTGATCGCTTGCGGCGCCCGAGAGGGGGAAATGTGTCTCTAGCTAGCTCGTAGGCGGCATAAGTGGATAGTCTCGTTAGTTAACAGAGAAGGAAGGATCTCGATTTTCAAGTCTCAGCTAGGTGAAGCCGAGAATACGAAAATGATGGTACCCATAAGGTAGCGAGAAAGGGATTTGAATCAAGCACTTAGGGAGGAACCAAAGATAAAGAAAGCAGAAGCTAGGCTAGTTCAATATTAGGAGTCAGTCTCAGAGACATTGCCTTGGTTCATCACCTGATACCATGGGAGAGTTTACCTCTTTCATTTAGGAGAGTTGGGCATTGACAGGGCCGGTTTCCCTTATCTTTCTTTTTTATAAGTGGAAAATGAAGGTATGCAAAAACAATTGTTTAACATCCTTCGGAGGCTCACGTCATGCTCATGGCGGAGGATCTGCAGATGTCCTCGGACCATCATAGGCATTGCTTTTGATAGCAACCTTGGTGGTCTTCAATGGCTTTACCAAGGCGCGTAGCAATATTGGCCTGTTTGCCAAGCCCAGTCATTTGGTTACTTGCTTCTGTATCATAGTACCTTTTGCTTGATTTCCACCAGCAAATTAATGGCAGACATTTGAGTTTGAAGAGGCAGATTAGGGACCGGTAAGCAAGATGAAATCTACATTCACAATGTTGAGTTGTATGTGATTGCTTACTATATAATTGACAGGTAGTTCGGTGGTCATACCTATTCCCATAGGAGTAGTATATTCAGTATAAGACTATAACCATACCATGTCTTACCAAGATTTTTTTGAGAGGCCGGGGGGATCGACTTTAATTAAGCTGCAAGCAACTCGCTTCGAATCGATCTGTGCCTTGATCTCCTAAAGATGGATGAATCAAAGATTCATTCCTCCTGGCGATCAGGACCGTGCCGTGAAGGAAAGGGCAAAACGAGGCACTCTATTTCTGGTCAACATAAGCCATAACAGAACGTTCCTTCCGCAACGCAAGGCTGTTCGTAGCAGCCAAGGATGAGTTCGATCCATTAGGTTCTTTGATTTTCTTTATTTGGAAAAGAAAGACGATCCAAACAAAAAAACATCTTTGATTACGATTAAAAGGAACAATCTCAAATAGACCAAGATCCATTTTCGGGTAATTTCTTGGTGAACATGATCTGCCATAATCTCTTCGATCCCTACATTTATGTGCCAGAATACAGAGAGATTTCGTAGGAAAGTAGTCCACTTTTTTTTTGATATGATAATCAAAGGGGGTGGGAAAGCAGCAGTAATTCTTTGGAAAAGCCCGGTTCTCTTTGTCTTCGAGCTTTCATTCCTCAATCCACTTATTCGTTCTTTCATATACCTCCCCACCAATAGATAGAGACAAATAGGAATAACCGAACCACATCTACAAAATGCAAGTACCATGCAGCTGCTTCAAAGCCAACGTGATGCTCCTTGGTCAGATGACCAAGATATTGGCGAATACCACACATATGATCAAGAAAAGAGTACCTATAATCACATGAAAACCATGAAAGCCAGTTGCTGAGAAAAAGGTAGAACCATAAATACTATCCGAAATAGTGGAGGGTGCTTGGTAATATTCCATTCCTTGAAAGCGAGTGGATACTAGAGCCAGTGAAATGGTAGCTACTAAAGTGTAAACTGCTCGTTTTTCCTTCCCCGCAAGTATAGCATGATGAGCCCAAGTTACGGCAGCTCCGGATGAAGGGAGAATAAGGGTATTAAGAAAAGGGATTTCCCGAGGATCTAAAACCCCAATCCCTTTTGGGGGCCAAATACCTCCAATCTCTACCGTAGGTGCCAAAGAAGAATGAGAGGAAGCCCGAAAAAGAGCAAAAAGGAACATAACCTCCGATACTATGAAAAGAATAGAACCATATCGAGGTCCTAATTGTACAGCTTTTGTATGGTGTCCTTCCAACGTGGATTCACGTAGAACATCGCGCCACCATACGAACATTGTATATAGGATAAATATTAGGCCCAAACTGAGAAGTGTTGCACACCCTTGAAATGGGTGCATATACATCACACCTCCTACGGTGGTTGCAAAAGCTCCGAGTGAACCCGAAATAGGCCATGGACTTGGATCTACCAAATGATAAGAATGCCTCTGAGTTTCGGTTATATGTAAACCGGCCCTTCACCCCACACCCATCAGTGGTAAAGAAGGGGGTTGGTCTCATTTTCTTTCTATCTGACAGGACAAACAAATAGGAAGGGATGGTTCTTTCATTGCATTGATATAAGTGATACTAAAAAAAGATACCCTATGACTTTGAGAATCATAGGTTTGACCGACGAACTATGAGGGGAAAAACCTTGTCTAATATAGCGGTATCACTATGAAAGACAACAATACCACTTAATAAAAAACAACAAAAAAAATTACAAAAGAAGGGGTCAAAGTCTCGTTCAATCCATAAACACGTGTAATCCCATCTCCAACTGAGACCACTCGACCGATCTCATCTATCCCACGTGGTCCAAGAAGATAACAAAGAAGAATTAGCCTGTCAAGTATCCATGAATCAACTCAAAGAAAGAAAATGAGGACCCACGGAGATCGTCAGCCATTTCCTCAAAATGATCCATCTCAAGCCCGTCGATACAACGGATGTTGATGCCGTTGCGGTCTTCGCAGCCTCGAACTCGGCCTCAAATTCCTCCCTTTTTGACTCTAGAAAAGAAAAAACAGCTTCTTTGGGATTTCGAAAGATACATTTTGGGAGCAAATCCTTATGCCGAGAGAGTTCCTCTCTCAAAAGAGACATACATTTTTGCTTGTGCTCCTGTATCCCGAAATCCCGATTCTCAAAATCGAGAATATTGCAATATGTAGCCTATGTTGAAGCTGACCCCAAATGAATTTGGACTGATGCCCAGTAGTCCGTTTTCTTCTTTCCCAGGAAAAAAAAAAACTCGTTTCCGAAGGTTCCGTTGACGTAACGAGCTTTCTTGGCTGAGATTCCTCACTATATTTGAGACAACACCCCCCCTTTCCTCCAGAGCCGACCATATCTCCTATTGTGGAACTTCGTCCACCTCCATAACCTGTGGGATGGAAGATATCAGTCACGGACCCAATGCGACTAGGAGCCTGAACAATGATCATATCCCCCATCCTAGTCGAAGAAGGGGTTACAGCTTTGCCTACCCGGCATGTTCCCTGAACCCCAATTCTTAGAAGCCCAAATAAGACAAGAAAGAAGGGAACCAAGGCATATTCGAAAAAGGCCAAATCCCACAAAAAACGAAAGATGATTTGAGAACCCATTTCTTTACTTCGGTTCTCAATTTGCATCTTTCTTAACCATTTTTTAAAAAACCTTCCAGATCAAAACTTCTCATAGCCAACTCCCCTGTTTCCTTCCATTCTAACTAACTAACTCTTACTATTTAAAACCTTCACAGATCATGACTTTTGAAGTCAATGTATCGCCGGCTCGGGAAAGCGGAACTCACTAGAAATTCAAATAGGCAACTTAAAGACTCAATGCCTCTCCATATTATATACAGCAAGGGGAGCCACCCACTCAATGTCTCGATTGAGAGTTTCTACGATTAACTATTTGAAATCTTGAGATGAGGAATTGAGAGATCGAGACTCCCCCTCCACTCCCGATTCAAAAATGGAACAATCTTCCGAAACCTAAGCAATTCTCCGCATCTACAGATTGGTCAATTGTGGAGTTCTTGTCCATTATCTACACAATTATGAGGTGAGGTGATTCTCTACTCTTTTCCCTTTGTCACGCTTGCGGCGGCTCAAAATGTAGTGCTTTGAGGCCATTCGGAAGATCCTGCGTGAGGGGGATGAAGGATGCAGTCACTATCTCAAGGTATGATCGATGACATCTCCTACTCCGGTTTCGCAGCTCGAAGGATTTCCTTTCAGTCTGGACACAAGATCGTTGGGTGATGAAGGGGCAACTCATCAAGATCTTCCGTTGGTCGGCATGTTTCCGGCCGGGGGTAGAATCTTCTATTGTCCCTGTCTGGTATGACCTTCCGCAGCTCCCTCCTTGCTTTTACAATATGGGTTTTTTATCTTCCTTGGTATCGGTGGTTGGGCATTTACTGAAGATAGGGTCTCTCACCTACGAGATCGGCACTGTCGTGGGTGCAAGAATTTGTGTGGAAGTTGACACTATCAAACCTCTCACCAAGCATATGGTCTGGCTTGGCATGGGAGAATCTGGAAGATGGCAAGAGTTGCAAAAACAGGGTAGATTCAGAGGGATCATCTCCTGCTGCAAGCTCGGGCACGTCTCTTCAACGTGTCGTAGAGGTGCTCAACTAAATAAGGCTCCTCCCCCGGCTCCACTAAAGCCCCAGCAATGCTGGGTTCCCAAAGCGGGGACGACGGAAACACTAAATGATCTGGCTATGCAAGACTCTGGAGCAACGACTGCACAAGTCCTGAACCCTCAATCTGAGTCCTAGGAAAACTCAGAACCGGAAGCACATTCAGGTGTAAATCCTGGTCGTGATTCGGCAGGGAATCAAAGTGGTGCCCCAACTCCTAATGTGATTAACCCTAACTCCTCTCCCAGCATGCTGACGGTGAATGAAACTTCCTCTCCCACATGCACAATGGTCTTAGAAGGTCCTTATGCTATTCTGGTCTCCTCAGCAGAGGCGCATATAAATTTGGATGCTCAAGTAGAGCCCAATGCTCCCTCTGGGGTGGGCGGAGAGGAGGTGCCTGGAGCATCAGATTCCAAGACGGGTGACAGCATGCCTCACCCTCCTAATTCTAATAACTCTAATCAGCAGGAGCCTCCTACCGATGGACTTCTATGCAAGAACTCATTTTTGGTGTTGGAAGATCTGCAGGCCCTAGAAGCTGATGAGCTGGCCGAGAATATTATCCAGGAGAAGATGCTAATCCAAGCTTCAACTGGCAAATCGGCCTGGCCAGTAGCCAGAAGAAGCAAAAGGTTCAAATTAGACCATTGAGTGTCAAAACTAGAGGTATGGTGGGGTGTAATCAAGAGCTTCATTCTCTTTCTTCCTAATGGTGTGTGGTTTAACATGGAATATTCGAGGAGTCACAACCCCTCTCATAGTAGACTACACTCGTTGATCAAGGAACATAATCTACAATTCTTGGCACTTCTTGAACCTATGATTGATAGTAGCAAACTTCCAAAGTGAAGTCGAAAACTCTCAATGGACAAGTTTTTGTCTCAGTCAACTGGCGTCTCAAATATTTGATTTTTGTGGAAGTCTAGTATTAGCTTTGTTCCTTACCACTCTCATGAACATATTGTGACATTCTTGCTGCGGACAGCCGTCGGCATATTTTTCTTTTTTATCGAAATGCAACATCAGAGAAAGGAGGGAGCTGTGGAGTCAACTCACACATCTAGCTTCAGTGATTGATCTCCCCTAGATGATATATGGGGATTTTCATTCTGTTTTGTACATGGATGAGAAGTTGGGTGGCAATCCTCCTGATATTCAGGCTATGACCGACTTTAATGATGCTCTTAGTGCCCAGTTGATGGATACAGGTTATATTGGGAGTTTTTATACTTGGTCAAATAACATGGAGGATTCAAAATGAATAAGGGCTCGTCTTGATAGATGTCACATCAATTCAAGATGGTTAGTCCGTTTCCCACATATGACGGTGCAGCACCTCAGCAGAACACTCTCAGACCATGCCCCCCTTCATTTATCCTAGAGAGAGCAGCTAACCCAGGAACCAAGACCTTTCATCTTTTAGTGTGGACCATGCACCCAGATTTTCACTCAGTGGTGGAGAATGATTGTAGGGAGCCTATCTTTGCAAGCCCTTTGTTTAGTGGGTAAACTAAAGTGGCTCAAAAGGGTGTTAAAGGATTGGAATAAATCCATGGCAACCTCTTTCATCATGTTGCTGATGCGGAGGATGGTGTTCTTCTAGCTTAGTATCAGTATGATGCAGACCCGAGTCCGGATAATTTAATAAGGCTTCAAGAAGCGAAGGACGCACTTGTTCAAGTCCATCTGTAGAAGGGTCCGAAGGAGTTGGAGGCAAAAATCTCATCCTAAATGGCTTCAAGATGGAGATCGTAATACGAGTTTTTTCCATTCTATTGCTGTCCAAAAAAGGTCCATGGCGAGAACTCACCACGGATTCTGGTGACACGGGCAGTGATCCCTCATTAATTTCTTCCATGATTACTAATTACTATCAAGATTTGTTCTCCTCCCAGTATCTCTCGGAGGAGCTTCTGCAGGTTATCCCACCCATAATAACATCTGAGCATAATGATCACCTACTTAAACCTCCAACTGAAGATGAGGTTTGGCATGTGGTTTTCAGCCTCTCCACAGTGCGCCGGGGCCGGACGAAAGAAGGGAAGTTACAGAACGGGGCAGTGAAGGCTCGCGAAGTAGACAGCAAGCCTCCACCCTCTCCTTTGAGTCGAGCTCAATTTCATCGACCATCGCATCTTGATTTTATTGCTTGGGGAGATTTGGCAAGAGTGACTCCGCTCCACTCCATCTCCAGCTTAAAGCCAGTAGCCTGCTTAAGCTACATCCTTTAACAGTGAAAGTTCTTTACTTTAAAAGCTCGACGTCCCTTTCCATTTTCAATGTATGATTATGATCCGGTATGATGAAATTCTCTTTTCTTTTGCCCCTTCCATGCGGTTCGCCAGTAGCACGCTTTCAAGGAAGTCCAATCAATCCCAATCCACGTAGGTCTTGATCTGATATGGACTAATAGAACGCATGTGAAGAGGTGCTACGCAGCGAGAGTGGTAGAGCTACATGAAATTCAAGGAGTGGAATGAACGAGATAAAAAGCGAGGGTCAATGCAATTGAGGTTGGGAGGGCGTGGCGAACACTCCTAGAGGAGGGCAAGTACGATAGTCGACAGATCTGGAAGAGAACAAGAATTGAATAAATATCCAAATGGGTCTTCAAAAAGCCCAAATAGGAGACCAAATGCCACCCTGCTCTTGCACTTGACTTGAAAGCCAATAGTTGAATCCCGAAGAAAGAAGAAAATGTCACCGGATGAATCTTTCAATAGCAGACGATTTATAGAAGATAGGAGTTTTGGGATTTAGCTATTCGAGGCAAGGAAACCATTAGTCCTTTAGTTCAATTTGTGCAATTGAATCAGAAGCAGGAGAAGGAACTGATTCCATTGAACATGGGGGGAAAGAAGGAAGGGAATGCGCAATTAGGACCAATAGGCTTCCACGAATGCCTTTCTTTCAAGAAGATGCTTTGAAGGAGAAGGCAAGCAACTGGCATAGTGAATGTATGAGGAGGATGATATTCTATCCTATTAGAATGAAGCAGGAATCATCCAAAGTAGAAAGCCCACCGTAGAAAGAGGGTGCGCTAACTATAAGGTTAGAGTCATACCCCCGGATCAAAACCTTGGACGAAGGTAGGAATATGGCATCTAATTAGTACTAATCCACTTTCAAAGGTGTTAAGCGCTCTTCCTAAGTAGGAAATTGATTATAGAAAGCTCGCGCTTGCACCGAGGTGAGGCTTTTCGGGATGGCTGCATTCCTTGAAAAGACCAAGTCAGCCATAGTGAATAGGAGAAGCTGCTCAGTTTGATAGCCCTAGTGTATGCACTCAAGTAGAGTAGACAGCATACGTCACCAAGCATACCGCCAGAGGTTAAGGGTTCATCAGCGAATGGAGTTAGGCCCATTTCCTAGCCGTCTTTTAAGCAGAGCAGCACCATCCTAGTCAAGAGCAGTACCTGTCCCTATGGGCTCGAGGCAAGACAAGCAGCCTACTTCGCTTCCTTCGTCTCATTATAGGGAAGGATAGGACCTCGGCTCTTTCAGACTGGGTGAGGAAGAAGTGGAGTAGAAAGTCGAGTGAAGTAGGAGCGTAGAGAAGGAAGAGATTCGATACTAAAAAGCAATAGGGCACTCCTAAGCTCAGATTGCAGTGAGCTCGGCTCAGCGCTTGCATGAATGAATCTTTCGAGACTGCATGGTGCTTTCTAACCGTCTAATAAGTGTCTTGTGAAGTTAGCGACTATGCTTTCGTTTCGGGATTGGATTAAAAAAGAAAGTCCACTTTCGTCGCTCTCACTAATCTCTTTTTTAGTTAATAGGACCTCCGTCCAGTTTTGACTTCGAAACTATTGATGAGAAAGCCTTTCCCTTAGGTTATTCGATTGGTACGATCTAAATGATGTAAAAAAAGCGAAGTTTGGCTTTGTAGTCTGCCACAGAGAAGAGAAGAGCAAGTCTGAGCCCGACCATAGACAGGAGAAAGGAAAGGCTTGCCATCAGATGAGACCCTACCTTAAAGCTAGCAAAGACTTCTGAAGAATTTCATGCTTTTATCCGCCGAGTTGACCATTTGTTTCCGAATGAATTTTCCATTGAGTTATCAGTCGCTTGTAGGCCGCTCTTTTTTGCTACTAGTGGCGCAGGTCTGCACTTTTTGAATCCATCTGCCAAAAAATCTTATAGATAGAAGAGAAGGAAGTAGATCAATTTTGATTTACACCTTACTGGAGGAAGAGGTCAGATTGCCTAAACTAACCAATACTACTCGCCATTAAAAAGAGTCCACTGGAGGTAAAATCTTGTGCATAATAATAACCTTGATCGAAGATAGCCGAATTGGCGCGAACGAGACATACAGCAGTCAATCGAGCCCGGGGAAAGATCTACTACTGCCAGCCAAGTTTAGAAGGAGGAGCTCCCACGACTTCCTTTACAGTCTGATGATAGATACATACAAAAAAGGCTTGGTAAAGAGCCAAAGCATTAAGCTCACTTACGATACCCCCCAATCTAGCACAACGTGAAAGAACAGGATTGATTCTCAAAGTTGTTCGTGTTCTACTGATAAAAAAGAGGTCAAGAGAGGAGGTCCCACCAGTCCCATCCGTACAGAGGATTGATGTGTCATGTTCCGGATTGCTCCACTAGAGAAGTCGGGCATTTCAATCGGTTCAAAGAGGATTTTTTTCATTATGAAGCATGAGAATTGGTCGATATGTGGTCTTCAGTCACATCGGTAGGGAGAGAGGCTCAGCCAAGTGCTTGACCTTGGGAGTTCCTCACCTAGAGAAGCAAGAAAAGTGGAGGGGGCTGGCCTGGGACTCAATTGAAAAAAGCGCTCTTTCTTCCGGGCACTCAAGTCTTTCTATTTTCCTAACCTTCCCCAAGCTTACCACCACCCGTGGTATAAGAGAAAGAAGAGGAATGGCCCATCAAGAAAAGAAGGGCATTTTCTACTAACCAACGGTACGGCTAAGTCTTAGTCTTTTAAGAAGAATATCCAAAATAAATCTATATTTCTTGACGCTTTCTTGAGCGAGGGCCTTCCTCCAGCTCTTTTTTTGGGCATGTTGGCTACTTTCATGGGAGCCGTTTCTAGAACCTTAGATTCCATCATAGCGCACTTACGTTTAGATAACAAAAAGTGTCTGCCCCTCAGTACATATGGCGCAAGACGATCCTACATATCGAGGTCGGAATGGGATCGGTAGTGTGCCCAAGAATGATCATCGGGTGCCAGTCTACCGAATCATAGAAAAGCCAGACTATTCTCATCTCACACTATTGATACCCAACCACGGTCACGCATAGGCCAGTATACCGGCTCACCATTTACCAAAGAGCGGGATCCTACTCCTGTTTACGGAGGCAGAGGTGACTTCCGATCACACAAAGCCCCTAGATTGAAAAAGAACCGATTCTTTAGCGGCCTCAATGATAGCTAGATTTCTAAACAGTTACTCTTGCTAACTCCCCGTTGAGGAAGTTTCATGTGCTTTTGGGAAAGAACAACAATCTTCTCCAAAAAGAAAAAAACTAAATTCAACCCCCTCAGGGCATGAGGTGCAGTGGTTAGGTCCCTCTTGTCTTCTGCACCGGTTCCTGAATCAATTGCCCAAGAAAGAAAGGTTGCTTCAATCAGCGGGTAGTTTTCGTTGAGAGCGAGGACCAAAAGGATGGAAGAGGCATGTGACTGCTTGGACGCTGGGGAATAAAGGAGGGTTTGATAATCATACTACCACCGAAAATGAGTAGCGTTTGGTAATGCCAGAATGGAATGGAGAAAACATAGTGGTTTCTTGAGCTCCTGGGCAAAGGTTGAACAAGAGGCGAGCGGGTGAATATCAGAGCTTGAAAATCTAGCTAGTTCTATTCTTACTAATCCGAATATGAGGAGGAGGGAACTAGGAACTTAACTGAAAGTTGGGTGTAGAGCAAGCTTATCCTTCCACTAGCCCTACCACAGCTACTGGCAAGACAAAACCCGGACTATTACAAGCAAGGGGAAGCGGGGGCTACTATTAGAGTAAGTCTCACATTTTCTTCTTTATTAAAGTATTGATCCCCGTTATTCTAGGGCTTATAACATTCTCTTTCTCTATTTCATCAAGCAGAAGCGACGGGACTACTCTTAATCAGAGAAGTGACTCGCCGCATTCTTGACCGTCAGTAATTCTCACATGTTCTATTGTCAAATATGTCTTTGTCAAAGCCTTGCTAGTGGAATGACAAAAAGACAAAGAGCTAATGAGTACTAGCATTCAAAGGCGCTAGCCAGTCCCAAGTCAAGGAAGGAAAGGTTAAGGACATGCCAGGTTAGAGGTACAGTCACCAACCCAACCCGCCCCAACGGAAAAGAAAAAACAGGGGATTAGGGACTTGAGTTCATCAGAGGACAAGAAGAAGAGGAGAGTAAATCAACTCAATTGCTTGTGACATTGAGCTACCCACGTTCCTTGAGTGGCAGGATAATGATGTAGTCGCTGGTCTCCCTTAGGAAAGGAGATATTCAGCACAGCGAAGCTACCGACGATGGCCCTCGGGGAATATTAGGTAAATCGAGAAAGGGATTCCATTCCTTTTCCCCCCTTATCAACCCCCCAGAGAGGTTGAATACCTCCGATAGCCGGCTCCTCTAACCCTTAACGAGACATGTAGAGAAGAAGAGCTCACACTTTTAAGCACTGGCATCCACGCGACGGAGAATTGAGTCATCCAGCGAAGACTGGTTCGAGTAGAAAGTGCAGGTTGCCAATCGTCTCTCTCGGTCTTCAACTAGCAGAGCAGTTAACGCTCACAAAGGCTTTGTCTGCCTTTCTGTCTAGGTGGAAAGAAGACAGTTGCTTATCAAATCCATTTCTTCCCCTTCAGCGTTTTGGATAGTTGGCTTGATGAGATCGGCCAACTCCTCCCTTTTCTTCAAACATTCTCTCATCTCCCTCTTCAATAGTTTCAGCGGGGATCTTTTTCATTACTAAGATCGAGTGGCTGATCAACGAGAGCCTCGACATCAGGGTCACCCTCTAGAATCGGCTGATTCTAATCTGGTAAAGTTGGGAGGTGCCGTATGAGCATATCAAAACGATGGTTCCCGCGCACCCATCAGGTGGAAAATTGAGGTCGATGACTCCGGAGCTAGATGGAATGGAACCAGCCCCTACTTTATGGGGTTCCATCATATACAAGAGTGGCATTGTGGCTTCGGCAACATAGCCTACTTACCCAACAACGTGGGTTGCAGCTCAACTCATTTGGATATTGATAGGAGAGAGATCAACGCTCTGAGGTGTAAAGCCTGACCAAAATGACCAATAAATCGGCGCACATTGCCGGATGATAGACGACGCAAATAGCCAAAACCCAATCAAATAGGAAGCGGGACTATCGACATCATGCTAGGTAGAGTCAACGATGACCGACCCCATTCCCAGCCGATATGATCGCCTTATTGTGTTGGATGACTTCCTGCTTGGGGGTCATACCTATGGGTATAGGCACACAGTTAGGAATGAGAGTGCAGACTGAATTTATGATATCGCAAGCGCTTTTTCTTGTTAACAATGAGAAATGGGCCACCATGTCTTCCAGCCACTTTATCACCCACTTTGATTTCACGTTTCTGTAGTCCCGGCTCGCTTTAGGTGATTGAAATATTGACACTTTCAGGCATGGAATAGCATGGCCTTTAAGTGACTCCCAGATACATGGCTTACCTACCTCATTCTTGGACAAGAATCAAATTGTTGAGGGCATTTGAAAGTTCCCGATTTAACAATATGAACAGTCCCCCTTTAAGAAATGAATCAAATCATGCCTTGGTTCATAATAAGATGAAACTCTCCTCTTCAGTTCCATCCGAGCTCGATTTTGTCTAAATCTTCGTGGAGGAAGAAGAAGCGGTTCACCAGCCACAACATCCAGGGATCCCACAAAATCATTAAACCTGGCGGCTGCTCGCTCTTTGATCAGTGATTCACCGGCCACTAGATTGATGAAGAATCTCTCAAAAATCTGCTCTTTGATTAGTGATTCACCAGCCACTACATTCAGGGATCCCACCTTCTGGCGGCTCGGTTGATTGGCACTCCTGTAGCCTCATCTTGCATACAAATTCTAGGAGTACCAGGTCCTGCATCCACCAATCACATTTCTACCCTTAAGCGTAAGCGTCAAACTGAAGATTGTGAGGCGTTTCCACTACATAAGAAAAAACTTGAATTAGATCTTGGAAATGATCGACTCCAACTCATCATAAGCTTTTTTTTCATCCTATTCCTATTGATTAGAAGCATCCAGCAGTGCCACGCTAGTAGAATTAACTAAAAAAAAAATAACTAAAAAATGACCTATTTATTTAGCACTATCATTTTAAAGGTGATATAACCGATAGCATGACGATCATCATTCTTCAGTTCATGAAGATAAGAGTCCACGTAGCGCCGGGCCCTTTCCCAAGAGTCCAGATCGGGGCGATCCTAGGTCTCACCCATGGGTTCCTTTATCTCCTCCTCTAATCATACCCTCCAGTCCTCCTCCAGGCGACTTGTTGGGAATGGGTGGTCCATCTTATATTGGACCACTTCGGGGTCGCTATCACTCGAAAAGAGAGCATTGAGGTCTTGTCAGAGCCAGTCTACTCTCTAGCATCCCGACTTCCTTTGTATCTGATAAAGTGTTAAATTGACCATTTAAAGGCAATCAAACGCATCATACTCATGTTTTTATCTGTAAAATAGCATGAAATGATAGATAATTGTGTACCAAGTCCAACGGTACCAATTTCGTCAAATTCTGACCTAAAAACATTGTCATTTCATGCGATTAATGGAGTATAACGCATTTGCGGTTTTTCAACAAAACCGAGACGAAATAAATAAATAAAGCGATATTTTTATGTTAATGTGCTAATTTATATTTATTTTATGTGAACAGGACATGCCGATGATGCAGTGCAGCTGGTGGAGTCTCCGGAAATTTGGGGGAGGTCTAGGGTTCGAATTTCGATAAATTCGACGTTATTTTGTCTAAAAGATTAAAGCAGGGGTAAAAACGTCAATTGAGGCCCTAGTGTTGCCCTAATTCCACGGCCAAGAAGAAGCCAAGAAGGGCCAGCCGCCTTCCTAAAGTCTACTTTCTTTTTTTAAAAAGACCCTCTGATTCCTTCTTTCTCTGGAGTTTCCCAAAACCCTCTATTTCCTTCCTTCTCTCCAAGTTCCCAACCGCAGCCCTACTTCTTCTCCAGTTTCCTTCCCACGCCTCTCTTCCTCTCTATATTAACCTCTCTCCCCCGCAACCGACTCCTCTCTTTTCAGCAAACTCACGAATTCCTAGTCTCTCTAGTCTCTCTCCTTCTCCGTTTTTGTCAGCCGCAGCCGACTCCTCCTCCTCTCAGCCTCACTCTCCGGTAGACTCCCTCTCTCTCCATTTTCTCCTCCACAAGCCTCTCTCTCTCGTTCCCGCCGCACTCTCCTTGCCATCTCCTTCCCTCTCGATTCCTCCACTCTCCTTCTTTCTCTCTCTCTGTTCTCTCTCCCTCCACAGATCTCTCTCTCTCGGTCTGTTCTTTCTCTCCCTCATTCTCCCTCTCCCACACACCTCTCTCTTGGTTCCTCTCTAGCCTCCACGTCCCTCCAGCACGCTTGCACCAGCAGCCGGCAACGCCCGACTTCTCTCTCTCAGCAGCCCCACGCGCTACACCCGGCGCCGTCTTCTCTGCAAGCAAGCCACACGGCAGCGCTTCCAGCAGCATCTCTCCGGCCTCACCAGCAAGCAACAGCACCTGCCCGAGCTCCATGCACAGCACTCAACGCTCCAGCGGCTTCCTCCAGCACCTCCACGTGCTGCGGTGAAGCCCATGAGTTGTTCCTGAAGCACCACGCGTAGCGCCTCCAACGTGCATGCACCGTCTAGCAGCTCCACGCACCAGCCGTTGCTCTGCATGCCGGCAAGCTCTCCACGTAGCCAGCCTCTTCACCGCACTGCCCGTGCATGCACGCCAGCAACCGCCCAAGCACACCCCCTGCCGCCAAGCATTGCCCATGCACGAGCCAGCTAAAGTTGCAGCGCCTGAAGCCTGCTGCACCTGAAGCACCGCCAGCCAGCTTCACTGCATGCACCCGGAACCAGCAAGCAAGCTCCCTTTGCTGCTCAGTCCACTGCGCCACCTTCCTCTCCAGTGGTCTACTGCACCGGCAAACCCACAGCTGCCGCTGATTTGTTCTTTCTTACCCCACTAATACAGTATTAGTTTGTTTAATTAGGGGTAGTCATTGGTTATTGATGTTTAATGATGTTTTCTTAGTTATTAGTTTATTTAATTAGGGTGAGTTATTGGTTTACACAATTAAACAATAGTTTTTTTTGTGTTGTTATAATTTTCTTAGTTGTGCTTATTCTCCAGTTGAAATTATGTTTAATTTCTGAAAAAGAAAAAAAAAAGGATTTGTTTAATTTATGTAATTATATTTTTTTAGGTAACATTAGTCAATTGAGTTTTAGTTTAAATAAGTAATTAGTTCACTCAAATTCTCACCTAATTTTTAGATAGCTAAGAATCACAAGATTTTCAAAGTTAGAATTTAACTGCCTGTGGATCGACTCGGACTCACCATTATTAATTTTCAAAATTGAATTTAAATGAGCCGAATAAATTTAGATTGAACGTTCTTACGAGTGTTTAACGACGCACAATTTGGAACGATCAATTTTTGGCGCCGTTACCGGGGAGTTAGATTTTTAATTTTGATTATCTTGGATGTTGTGTAATTAATCTTTAGCTAACCTTATTATTCTTATTTTTACAGGTATATTGAAAAAAGAAAAGAAAAAGGGGAAAGCGAAATCATGGTGAGTGTGTTCCAACTTTCTATGTTTCAATTTCCTTACTTTAGTTAGTTTCCATTTTTGTAGTTTCTAGTTTAGATAGGTTTCCATTAACTAAAAAAAAGAAACAAAAGAAGAACATCCAAATTTAAAAATCTTCATTTCCAAGATTAGAAACCTTCCATGCTAGGCATTCATCATTCTAGGAAAGCATGAGCTAGTTTCCTTACACAGTTATTTCCATAAATTGTTGAAGATTGCGGGGGAAAGGTACGTATTTCAATTTTAGCAAGTCATTCATGATTGCATCAACACACCCTGCATTGATTTGATTATTGCTTTGTATTGCATTCAAAAAGACTTTAAGGGCAACAACTTTAACCACATAAGGTAGGGATTTGATCACCCTTCCTTAGCCCACAAATCACCTTCCTTGCATTGGCATTTCCTAATCCAATTAAAAGCAAGTCGAAAGAGAATCTAGGGTTTACACCGTGAGTGGTTAAAATTTCGGGTTGCCTCCATTTTTGGCAACGGTGTCTAGGCTACAGGTTGAAAAGGCAAACGTCTAAGCGGGAAAGTGGTTCTCTAATTAGGTCCCTACGAAAGTAGGGGGAGCCTCCCACTACCCCACCTCTTACCTGGCCGTTGATTGATTGTGGTTGTGACTCGAGGTGGACTCCATTCACCTTGTAAGAAAATTCACATAGAGAGTCTAAGTTAACATTAGATCATTAGGATAATTTATTTGTCAAAATTGTTTGCATTTAAAAAAAAAACAAGAAATATAAAACAAAATTCAAATCCATCCTCTCTCCATCAGTCCTAGTGTATGCAAGGTAGGAGATCTCAAAACCCTAACCTTCTAGGACCATTTGCTGAAATAGAAAGAATCCTACATCAAAGAAATCCACCACAAGATCAAATGGCTGATAATCAGGACCCACCAAAGCAAATGAAGGATTATTTCATTCCAAATCGATATCAACCTTCATCCTGTATTCATCTTCCTCAGAATCCAGCCAATCAATATGAAATTAAATCTAACACCATTCAGATGCTCCCATCCTTTTATGGGAATACTAATGAAGATCCTTATAAGCATCTGGATGAATTTCTAGAAATTTGTTCCACGGTGAAGATCCAGAATTTCACCGATGATGGCCTTAAGTTGACCTTATTTCCTTTTTCATTAAAGGACAAGGCTAAATATTGGTTGGGAACTATAGGAAGGCCCATTAGGACATGGGAAGAAATGCAGAAAGAATTTCTCAAGAAGTTCTATCCCATCGGGCAGACCAATACCATGAGAAGGACCATCACGAGTTTTACCCAAACCCCCGGGGAATTGATCCATGAATCTTGGGAAAGACTGAAAGAATTGCTTAGAAAATGCCCTCATCATAGGCTTTCAAAATGGCAAATTGTCCAAGCATTCTATGAAGGATTGTCTGAACAGTTCAGACAGATGGTGGATGCCTCATGTGGAGGGGCATTTATGATGAAAAATGAAGATGAGGCCTATGATCTTTTTGAGATGTTAAGTGAAAATTCCATCAATCATGCCTCATTATCATCTTATGAGAGGTCTGTTGGGCCATCTAAACAGACTGGAATGTACGAACTCAAGGCCCGTGGAGAGCCGGAAACCAGAATGGACATAAATCTGATTAATTAGAAATTGGATAAGGTAGACATCTTGGCCCAAAAACTAGACCAACTCTTGGCCTTAAACAAGAAAGAGCCTACCTACCCAACGCAATCTAGTCCATATGAAGGCCCATCTTCTGCTAATCATGACAATTGTGCCTTATGTGCAAGTCCAACCCATCAAGTGAATGAATGCCCAACTGCAGCCCAACTTCCACCATTCATTCAAGAACAAGTTCAGGCTGCCCAGGGATTCTCCAGGCCCAATAATGATCCATTCTCAAATACTTACAATCCTGGCTAGAGAAACCACCCTAATTTCTCTTGGAAGAATCAGCAGGCCCCATTACCGATGTACAATCCTCCCATGCATCAAGCCCAAAAGCTACAGAATTCATTTCAACAGCAATCTAATTTCTATGGAAATGTTCAGGCTAGGGGATCTCAAGCCCAATTTTCTCAACCGGCCCAGTATCAATCAGGTCAACCGGCCCATTATCAATCATTCCAATCAGGTCAACCAGCCCACTACCAATCATTCCAATCAGGACAGCCAACCCAATACCATCCTCCACCTACTTACCAACAACCTCCTCAGCCCAACTTTGACGACAAATTCACTCAACTCCAACAACTGATTTTGACCCAGCAACAATCCATTGCTAAGTTGGAAAGTCAAATGGGTCAACTAGCTGAGGCTACGATGAGAAGAGAAGTGGGTCAACTTCCTAGTCAACCCATTGCCAATCGAAGGAATCAACCTCCGGGTTTTCCACAGCAATCGGGCCTTTTACCTCAGCCTGGCCCATTACCACAACCTAAAGGGCCGCAATTTGAGAATGCTAAAGCCATTTCAGCCCTTAGGAGTGGGAGAAGTTTAGAAAAACCACATGCAGATGGAGAGTTAGCCAAAGGTTCCACTGATGGGCCTCAGGAAATTGAAAGTGAGAGTGAAGCTGAACCCAACATGGAAAAGTTGGAGGAGGACCCGAAAGGAAAAGGGAAGATAGATGAAAGCCCAAGTTCTTATCAACCTAAGGTGCCATTTCCTAATGCCTTGTTAGCTAAGCCCAATGGCAGGAAGAAACTGGCCCAAATTGAGGAGTTGTTGGATTTATTCAAACAAGTTCAGATTAATATTCCACTCCTCGATGCCATCAAGCATGTGCCAGCTTATGCTAAGTTCCTTAAGGAATTATGTACTCCACGAAGAGAATCTAGAATGGCACCCGAAAAGGTTCGGCTTTCACAAGATGTTAGTGCGATTGTGATGAATCATCTTCCCAAGAAGTTGAAGGATCCTGGAGCACCTTTGATCTCATGTGACTTATGTAGAGTTACATTTGATAGAGCTTTATTGGATTTAGGTGCTAGTGTAAACCTCTTGCCAACAGCTATTTATGAGAAATTTGATATTGGGGAATTAAAGCCCACACCCATCATCTTGCAGTTGGCTGATAGGTTTGTAAAAACTCTACGGAGATTAATTGAGGATGTTATTGTGAAGGTTCATGATTGCTATTTTCCCGTAGATTTTCTTATTCTGGATATGACATTACCTGAGGAACTCATTCACACTCCGATCATCTTAGGTCGTCCATTCCTAGCTACTGCCAAAGCTAATATAAATTGTGAAACTGGCATAATGGACATTTCATTTGGGGGTCAAAAGGTCAAGATTAATGTCTTCAAAGCTTCTCAATACTCAGATCATGAAAAAGAATGCCATACCATTGATATCTTGGATAGTCTGGTTAAAGAAAATGAGATGTCCACATATGACCTTTTGGAGGAAGCCAATATTTAAAGGATTCGCCCGGCCCATTAACATCTTGGCCCAAGGTTGAACCTTTACCAGCCTTACAATCTAAGCCCGCCTTGCCATCCTTAGAATACCCTCCTGAGCTTGAACTCAAACTATTACTTGAGTCTCTCAAGTATATCTTTTTGGGCCAGGACCAAACTCTCCCGGTCATCATTGCGGCAAATCTCACATCGCCGCAGGAGGCCCAATTAACCGAGGTCCTCAAAGACCACAAGGGTGCCATTGGATGGTCGGCGGAAGATCTGAAAGGAATAAGTCCGTCCATTTGCATGCATCATATCTATATGGAAGAGAATTCTAAGCCTAGTCGGGAGATGCAAAGGCGGCTTAACCCCAATATGAAAGAAGTGGTGAAGAAGGAAGTTGTGAAATGGCTGGATGCGGGTATCATTTACCCCATATCGGATAGTAAATGGGTCAGCCCAACCCAAGTGGTACCCAAGAAATCTGGATTAACAGTTATCAAGAATGATCATGGAGAAGAGGTACCCACTAGGCTCACCACGGGATGGAGAGTGTGTATTGATTACCGAAAGCTGAATCTCATGACTAAGAAGGATCACTTTCCACTCCCATTCATGGATCATATTCTGAAAAAGTTATCGGGCCAGAAGTACTTTTGCTTCTTAGATGGGTACTCCGGGTACAATCAAGTGGCTATTTACCAGGAAGATCAAGAAAACACCACCTTCACGTGCCCTTATGGCACGTTTACTTTTAGGAGAATGCCATTTGGATTATGCAACGCACCAGCCACATTTCAACAGTGCATGATGGCTATATTCTCTGATATGGTGGGAGAATTCCTCGAAGTTTTCATGGATGATTTCTCAATCTTTGGGGATTCTTTTGAAAATTGCTTAGAAAATCTTAAACAAGTGCTAGCCAGATGCATTGACACCAATCTGATACTTAGCTGGGAAAAGAGCCATTTTATGGTTCAAGAGGGCATTATTTTAGGCCACATTGTGTCTGAAAGGGGGATAGAGGTAGACAAAGCTAAGATCGATCTTATATCCAATCTTCCTCCTCCTACCTCGGTCAGACAGATCCGTTCATTCCTTGGCCATGCCGGTTTCTATCGCCAGTTTATCCACAATTTCTCTCAAATTGCCCGGCCTCTAACTCTTCTCCTAGCTAAGGATGTCCCTTTCCAAATGGATGAATCTTGCATCACAGCATTCAATTCGCTGAAGGAATCTTTGACCAAAGCTCCGATTCTTCAATCTCCAGATTAGTCTTTACCCTTCGAAATCATGTGTGATGCCTCTGATTATACTATCGGTGCGGTTTTGGGACAAAGAATCAACAAGTGTCCCGTGGTGATCTATTATGCAAGTCGCACCCTTGCTGATGCTCAAATGAATTACACCACCACAGAAAAGGAATTGTTAGCCGTGGTTTTTGCCCTAGAAAAATTCAGATCTTATCTTTTAGGGGCAAAGGTCATAATCTATTCTGATCACTAAGCTCTAAAATACCTATTGACCAAGAAGGATGCAAAGCCTAGACTCATTAGATGGATCTTACTCCTTCAGGAATTTGATTTGGAAATTCGGGATAAGAAGGGCTCTGAGAATGTGGTAGCTGACCACCTATCCCGAATTCTGATCTCAGAAAGTACACCAATCAGTAATTCCTTTCCTAATGAGCATCTTCTAGTCATTTCTCACACTGTTGCACCTTGGTATGCCCATATTGTCAATTACAAGGTGACTAATCAGTTTCCGGAAGGATGGACTAAAAGTGAGAAGGACAAATTCTTTTCTCAGGAAAAGTATTATTTCTGGGAGGATCCTGAATTATTCAAATTTTGTCCTGATCAAATCATTAGGCGTTGTGCTCCTGAAGAAGAACAACATAATGTTCTCAACTTCTGCCATAATCTAGCTTGTGGGAGCCATTTCTCAGGAAAGAAAACTGCAACCAAAGTCCTGCAAAGTGGTTATTAGTGGCCTACACTTTTCAAAGATGCCCATGAGTTCAGCAAAACTTGCCTCCGATGCCAAGCTGTAGGGAATATGGCGAAAAGGGATATGATGCCACTCAACCCAATCTTGGTGGTTGAAGTCTTTGATGTTTGGGGAATTGACTTTATGGGACCTTTTCCACCTTCTTTTGGACATACATATATTCTGGTAGCGGTGGATTATGTCTCTAAGTGGATTGAAGCAGTAGCCACCCGAACCAATGATCATAAAGTGGTCATTAAATTCGTTCAGAAGAATATCTTTTCTCGGTTCGGATGGCCTAAAGCTATCATAAGTGATGGGGGAACGCATTTCACGAATTACCAGTTTCGGATTTTGCTTAAGAAATATGGGATTAATCACAAAGTATCTACCCCTTATCATCCCCAAACCAGTGGCCAAGTGGAAGTTTCCAATAGAGAGATTAAGCATATTCTACAAAAGTCCGTTAGGCCCGATAGAAAAGATTGGTCTGAAAGATTGGATGATGCTTTATGGGCCTATCGGACCGCTTACAAAACTCCTATTGGCATGTCTCCTTATCGCCTGGTTTTTGGAAAAGCGTGCTACCTTCCGGTGGAATTGGAACAGAAGGCTTATTGGGCCATCAAACAAGTCAATCTAGACCTAGCCCAAGCTGGTTCCCATCGAACCTTACAACTGAGTGAGCTAGAAGAGTTGCGCAACGAGGCCTATGAAAACTCAAAGATTTATAAAGGCAAAACTAAAGCTTTCCATGATAAACATATTGTAATAAAATCCTTTCTTCCAAATCATAAAGTTTTGCTATTTAACTCTAGGCTCCGCTTATTTCCAGGAAAACTGAAATCCATATGGGATGGACCATTCGTGGTCGTTAAAGCCTTCGATCATGGAGCTGTTAAAATTCTGAATCCCAAGAGTGGGAACACTTTCACTGTTAATGGTCAACGGTTGAAACCATTCATTGAAAATCTTTAAAATGAGCCACCTAAATCCATAGAACTGAGTGATCTACATTAACTGAACTTCCGTCTGGCTGAAGACGATAAACTTAGCGCTTGTTGGGAGGTAACCCAATATTTTACTTCAGTTTTTGTATTTCTTTTCCTTTTAGGTCCCTGAGCAGCAGTCGCCGTGGGTATGGCGCATCCTCTTCATTACAGGTTGTTTCGCTCCTTCACAATTCTCTTCTGGCTGACATGTTTTTCATATCTTTTATGCCTTTGAGGAAAATGTCAATCAAGTTGGGGGGTGAGACATTCAATTTGATATGCATTTATTGGAAAATCTTTTGAAGAAAAACTGATATTTTTTCACTAAAAAATGGTCAAATTTTTAAAAATTTCTTTCAAAAACTTCTTTTCACATCCTATGAAAATTGCATGAAAATCATGTTTCATTAAGTAAATCTTGAAAAAATTAATTTTTTGGTTGTCACATTGGTTAAAGTACCTTCAAAGTTTAAATATCCCACTTCACAAAAAAATCCACGACAGGATAATTTTCACACACACACGGCAACTTAGAATAAATGAAAGATCTTAATAGTATAGAATTACTAAAATTAACCTTAAGGATAAGACTACTTATTCTAATTTTTCTTTTTAGGTTGAACGAAAGGAATGTGTAGGATTCGTAATAGGGGACTGTCCCACTCAGCACTCTAAAAGAGGCGGTCATTTAAAATGGACAACTTAAAGACTAAAGGCAATAGAAGGCATTAAAAGAGCTAAAGGAAGGTAGGTGGCAAAAAGTATGCACCTCCCCTCAGGCAATTCAAAGAGAGTGGCAAAAAGTACGCACTCTCAAAAGAAAAAGTACAATGAAATAAAAAAGCCACGCTAAAAAGTCTATCGTACCAAAAACATGGCCAAGTCGTGAAAAGTGTTGAGTTGGGACGGGAACTGAAAAACGGTCCTCGCTGACTGATCGGGAAATCTTTTATTCTCTTCTCCTCCCCGGGTAGTCTTATCTAAAGGGTAATAAAGGCAAGAATATACCAGAAAGATCGGAAACGAGTTCTAAGCGTGTCAATTTTCATGCACAATCACCTGTCGTGAATCAAAATATTGTGGGATATGAAAAGTTTAGCTTAACCAACCGGCTACCACTTAAATTGATTGTGAAAGATACTACAAATGAAGCATGATAATTCATTGTTTGTCCTAACTTTTCCTTATTTGCATTGCTAAGGGACTAGCAATGAGTAAGTTGGGAGGTGTGATAAAGTATTAAATTGATCATTTAAAGGCAATCAAGCGCATCATACTCATGTTTTTATCTGTAAAATAGCATGAAATGATAGATAATTGTATAACTAGTCCAACGGTACCAATGTCGTCAAATTCTGACTTAAAAACATCATCATTTCATGCGATTAATGAAGTATAGCGCATTTGCGGTTTTTCGACAAAATCGAGACGAAATAAATAAATATAGTGATATTTTTATGTTAATGTGCTAATTTATATTTATTTTATGTGAACAGGACATGCCGATGATGCAGTGCAGCTGGTGGAGTCTCCGGAAATTTGGGGGAGGTCTAGGGTTCGAATTTCGATAAATTCGACGTTATTTTGTCCAAAAGATTAAAGTATGGGTAAAAACGTCAATTGAAGCCCTAGTGTTGCCCTAATTCCACGGCCAAGAAGAACCCAAGAAGGGCCAGTCGCCTTCCTAAAGTCTACTTTCTTTTTTTAAAAAGACCCTCTGATTCCTTCTTTCTCTAGAGTTTCCCAAAACCCGCTATTTCCTTCCTTCTCTCCAAGTTCCCAACCGTAACCCTACTTCTTCTCCAGTTTCCTTCCTACGCCTCTCTTCCTCTCTATATTAACCTCTCTCCCCCGCAGCCAACTCCTCTCTTCTCAACAAACTCTCGAATTCCTAGTCTCTCTCCTTCTCGTTTTTGTCAGCCGCAACCGACTCCTCCTCCTCTCAGCCTCTCTCTCCGGCAGACTCCCTCTCTCTCCGTTTTCTCCTCCACAAGCCTCTCTCTCTCGTTCCCGCCGCACTCTCCTTGCCATCTCCTTCCCTCTCGATTCCACCACTCTCCTTCTTTCTCTCTCTTTGTTCTCTCTCCCTCTACAGATCTCTCTCTCTCGGTCTGTTCTTTCTGTCCCTCATTCTCCCTCTCCCACACACCTCTCTCTTGGTTCCTCTCTAGCCTCCACGTCCCTCCAGCACGCCTGCACCAGCAGCCAGCAACGCCCGACTTCTCTCTCTCAGCAGCCCCACGCGCTGCACCCGGCGCCGTCTTCTCTGCAAGCAAGCCACGCGGCAGCGCTTCCAGCAGCATCTCTCCGGCCTCACCAGCAAGCAACAACACCTGCCCGAGCTCCATGCACAGCACTCAACGCTCCAGCGGCTTCCTCCAGCGCCTCCACGTGCTGCGGTGAAGCCCATCAGCTGTTCCTGAAGCACCACGCGTAGCGCCTCCAACGTGCATGCACCGTCCAGCAGCTCCACGCACCAGCCGTTGCTTTGCATGCCGGCAAGCTCTCCACGTAGCCAGTCTCTTCACCGCACTGCCCGTGCATGCACGCCAGCAACCGCCCAAGCACACCCCCTGCCGCCAAGCATTGCCCATGCACGAGCCAGCTGAAGTTGCAGCGCCTGAAGCCTACTGCACCTGAAGCACCGCCAGCCAGCTTCACTGCACGCACCCAGAACCAGCAAGCAGCTCCCTTTGCTGCTCGGTCCACTGCACCACCTTCCTCTCCAGTGGTCTACTGCACCGGCAAACCTACAGCTGCCGCTGATTTGTTCTTTCTTCCCCCACTAATACAGTATTAGTTTGTTTAATTAGGGGTAGTAGTTGGTTATTTGATGTTTAATGATGTTTTCTTAGTTATTAGTTTATTTAATTAGGGTGAGTTATTGGTTTACACAATTAAACAATAGTTTTTTTTGTGTTGTTATAATTTTCTTAGTTGTGCTTATTCTCCAGTTGAAATTATGTTTAATTTCTGAAAAAGAAAAAAAAAATATTTGTTTAATTTACGTAATTATATTTTTGTAGGTAACATTAGTCAATTGAGTTTTAGTTTAAATAAGTAATTAGTTCACTCAAATTCTCACCTAATTTTTAGATAGCTAAGAATCACAAGATTTTCAAAGGTAGAAATTTAACTCCCTGTGGATCGACTCGGACTCACCATTATTAATTTTCAAAATTGAATTTAAATGAGCCGATAAATTTAGATCGAACATTCTTATGAGTGTTTAACGACGCACAATTTGGAACGATCAGTATCCAATAGCGGCTGCTTCTTGGACAGCTGTTTCCAAGGCTGTCGTTCGCATATCCAGCATCCAAGGAACCGTGCGCCGGAAAACTAATTTGCCGTCGCTTGATCCCAATTTAGGCAGACGATGTGTGGGCCCCTGCCCTACCTAGGTTGGCCTACCTCTTTCTTTCTTTCCTAGCCCCAGAAAACAAAAAACTTATCTAGTTGTTCCCACCCATTTCAAGGTAGATTTGGTTGGCACTCCTGTGATGCCATCAAAGTTTTGGATTGGATTTGTGTTAGGTTTAGTGAGCCAATGCCCTAGCCTTTGATCTGTCTCATAGAAGGCAGAGTAAAATAAGCAATCAACCAGATCGTGGATCTCTGACAGAGAAGTTTGCTTTCAAGGAAGCTTGTAAGTATAAGTATGGTCATATGGATCAGACAAAATCTCGCCCATTTTTTGCGATGTATAAACTTCAAAGTCACAAATGGCTTAGTTGTCCGTCTCGTTCTGATAGAATTGGGTGGCCTCAAAGCCAATCATTGTACATTCTAGTTCAGATTATTAATAAAGGCAATTATTTCTTCATTTATAGTTCTTGCAAATTAACTATCGTAATGAAGGTCCGTAGACAAGTGTATGGGATATTGAATCATGATGAGATCAAGATAATGAGATCAATATCCTCAGTCACTTGTCTTAAACAGTTCTCGATCATAGGATATTTGAGATGGACATTAAATATCCGATAAGATCGACACAAGTTATGCCTGCTCATGTGATGAGAGTGAATGATCTCACATTCACTCGTGTGGTGACACTAAGACAAACTTGTGGGTGCTCATTAGAGAATGAGTTTACTGAACAGATCCAAATAAGAATTCCTGGATGGTAATTATACCTATTAGTCAACCAGGAAATTCAATCGTTGCAGTAGTACAGTTGGTCCTTTGACCTGAGTCACCAATGATACCTTGTTTGTGGACCGTTGTATCTTGATTCTCTGACTTGTGGACTTTAACCATTACGCCCACGATAGTCGGTCTCTCAAATATAGTGGAAAGCTTGCGAAGGTAATTGAGTGAACAACAAGGGATCACTCACTCTTGGTATAAGACTGGAGAGAGAATGTCCTATGGATGTGAACACAGAAATCCCTGGCCAGGGTCAAATGAAAGAGATGTCTTTCTAGAAATTAACTGAGTACTAGAATCCATCTAAATAATGCGATAGAGGGTTTGACTATAAAACCATACCCTTGCGTTATTAGGACATTGCATGAGTGAAGGATTTTATCTGTGCGGTATCTGCAGACGGAAAGGTTCAATTAAAGGGAACAGTATCCCTTATATCTTCTGGGATCATGAGGTAGTGTTTGGTGCTGTTCATGATCAGAAGGCCAAGTGAATTAATCATCAGATGATAATCCACTTGTTTATTAAATTAATTATTTAATATATGATGTTTAAATGTTAATTAATAAATATTAAACTCTAGAATTAGTTCTAAGTTTAATGGGCCTAAAACCGGACTGATATATGGGCCTAGAGGGTCACACACATAAGAGTTCTCGACAGGCGGTGAGAGACGTTAAATTTCATGCTTATCTGGGTTTTTATGAAAAGCCGCAGGATAAACATGAAGATTTAATGGGGATTTATCCAAGGCCAAACTCTTGGATAATCATGAGGATTAATCCTTGTGCTTATCCTTATTTCTTATATAAGGAGGCCAAGGGGAGGGGTAAAAGAGGTTGGACGAATTTTTACACCCCAGGATTCTCTATCTCCTCTCTCTCTCTCCTTCTCTCTCTCTTGGAGTAGATCTGTCTCTCTCTGCGCATGGTGGATTTGAGATCTGGTCGGAGTACTCAAGTCGAGGAGGAAATCGCGTCTGCAGCGGGGCTCATGTGGATACCTCTAGAGATCGTGCGCGTGCGCGATTACCGAATCAGAATCATCTACGGGAGATTCGAAACCACGCAAAGGTGAAGAACCGTTCTTCCCGCATTTTAATTTTATTGTCCGTTTTACGATCCCAGCAACCGATACATAGGAATCGATTTTATTTTCCGCTGCGTTCTAGGCAATTCCTTACAGTGGTATCAGAGCCAGGTTCCTGGTTCGATCGTAAAACGGCATCGTTTTGCGTGATAATTTCTCGTTATGCGTGAAGAACCCGTATTGTACGTGTTCTTGGGCTAAAATTATTTTAACAATCTGGGAATCGTTCCCGCATTTTTAGAATGTCTAAAATTATTGGGATGTGATCCCGGAATTAAATAGGGTCTTTCTTGGGGCTGATCCGTATGGGTAGATGATTATCATGATATTTTTGGGGGAAGCCACAGGGATGATCCCTGGTTTCTATGGCTGTCTCGTTCGACCAGATTCATCTCCAGTGATAACCGGAGATTCCCCTTCAACGGTTGCCTCCATCTTTCGTTCCAGCAGCAACCTAGCCATGCGGGTAGAAAATTAGGGGAGATTAGCATGGGATTTGCAAACGGCAGTATGCCTTCATCCCTTCTGGTATGACTAGATTAAAAGTATCCATGCTGAAAGGAACCCTAACCTTTTTCTCCGATGATGATCAAAGATAACCTGTTATCTTCATCATGGCATGCGGATCAAGTCGGGTTGAGAACCGGCTTTGTAAAAAGGATCCCGGGCATGCAGGGACGTCCGGCAACTAGAACCGATGCCGCCGGAAACGCCCACCGGCGCCGTTAAGGCCTGCCGGAGCCCCGCCGCCGGTCGCTTAGGTCGGCGGCGACATGCCCCCGCCGGTCGGGGAGAACCAGCCGCTGCTGCGACTGTTTCACGGGCAAGGGTCGAGGAACACTCCCGGCGGCGATCACCAGGGTCGCCGGCGTCGTTCACCGGCGCCGTTGGGGCTGGCCGGAGCTTCGCCGCCATTCGCCAGGGCCGGCGGTGGCCTCCCCGTGCCGGTGCGCCTGCGCGTTGCAGGTTGCTCCCCCCCCGAAACCCTAACGGGCGACGGGGGTGAGCGGCGCGTGGGCACCGGTCCGCCCGCCCGGACTCGCGCTCAACCCGGATCAGATCTGGACCCGACGCCCCCCTTACCGACCCGTTTAGGCCCATTAATCCCTTTTTAGCCCATTTTAAACCCTTTTTAGCCCATTTTAAAACTATTTTAAAATAGAAAATTTATGGGATAATTAATAATTGTTATTAATTATTCTTATTATTATTAACAGATTATTAAACTGTTTAATAACTGTTAATTCAAATTAAAGGGTTTTATTGATTATAGGGTATTGGTTAATTATTTAAAATTGTTTTAAATCATTAACTTCCCTATTAATCAATTAAGTTTAAAATTGTTTTTAAACTTATTTATACACATAACTTGATTTTATTCTGTTGTTCAAATTGGTTGAGCATCCTTTTAATAACTAAATAGTTTAGTTATATCTTTTGTCAATAATATTGTGAATACTTATTGAATTACACTTGAAATAAATGTTATTTCGAAAAGTTATTGGTATTATAATTTTACACTTATAAAATTTAATACCAACAATGATTATGTGATAATTATGATGCATGTGATGTGTTTATAGTGGGATGATCATGGACTTAGTATTATCATGTGATGATTGATGTGAATGAATGCGATGCATATTTCATTTGATATTTTAAATAGGACCTGCGTGTCCTCCTCTCTCTTAATCCGAATGTACTCTCTATCTTCCTATAAGATTGTACTCCCCTTGATAAGATCAAGGTTTCTTATTGTTTAAATGTACATTTATGGACCTGCGAGTCCTAAATTTCAGATTTAAATGTTACGGATTAAGTTTAGAGGACGGGATCTTCTGAAGACACCTCTAGAGGAAGGACTCGCATCAAATGGAACCGGTGTTGCTGTTTTCACATTAGAATTCTATTATGGATCATCGTTTGGCTCCGATGATTCCATAGTAGTTTTAGCAGTCCATGATCATCCTTATTTAATTTTTCTGCATATATGTGATATTTGTGGACTATGCTATCATATATATATTTCTATCAAGTATTATGATACTTCAAATCGAAATACTATCGATAGCACGATTTTTATAAATCAACTCAAAAACCCTCTTTTAAAAATTTAAGTTGTAAACGTGAGATATTCAGAATAATCCACGTAACCCACCATCATTATAGATCTAAGGATAATTCTTATCTCAAATGGATTTGTCGTGCTACCACAAGGTCTATTTGATTTAGAAATTAACCTAGGTCTACGACATGTGATGTCATTAAGATAAATGGACAAATAGTGTAGTTTTGTTGTGCTACCACAAGGATTGCACTATGAATTCATGTTATCTAAATAATCATGGATAAACATAACTGAATCATTTGATTTGTTGTGCTACCACAAGGTCATTCTGATTCAGGGGTTAAATTGATCGGATATTGCAAATGTTGCAATTGTCAAGAGTTGACTGCCTAAGGGACTTGATGTGATTTGTTGTGCTACCACAAGGTCACATGCATGATGCCCGAAGGATTCTGATCCCCACTAGGAGATCACCGGAATCTCCTGTTCTGTATATTAGAGGGTCATATAGATTGCCGATAAAATAGTAGGAGCCTAAATCTAGATTAAAAGTCCTAAATCTGATTTTAAGAACTATCTGCTTATTTTTTATATTTCCTTGTAGGTCGCTATGTTGTCACCTAACCCCCTTCGTGGTATACTTGATGCAAACAAACTCACGAGACCTAATTACATTGACTGGTTACGCAACTTGAAGATTGTCCTCAGGTGTGAAAAGCTAGCCTATGTCCTGGATCAACCAGATCCAGTACAACCCGGTGAAAATGCTAACGAGGATGAATTAATGATGTTTGAAAACTGGAAGGAGGACTCTGTCAAAGTCCAGTGTTATATGCTTGGTTCAATGAACAATGAACTGCAACGACAGCATGATAACATGGAACCTAAGTCCATTCTGAATCACCTACAAGAGTTGTTTGGTGAACAATCCAGAACTGAAAGATATGAGATATCTAAGAAATTGTTCAGGACCAGAATGAGCGAGGGCACAACTATGCAAACTCATGTGCTCAAGATGATAGAATGGATTGAGAGGCTTGCAGTGCTTGGCTTTGTTATGAAAAATGACCTAAGCATCGACTTAATCCTACAGTCCCTTCCAGATTCATTTTCACAATTCATTATCAACTTCAATATGAACACAATTGAAGTTACACTGGCTGAGCTGCTCAACATGTTGAAGACAGCAGAAGGCACTATCCAAAAAGATAAGCCACATGTAATGCTTGTTGGTATGACCAACAAGAAAAGAAAAGCTGGACAGACCTTTAAGAAAGGTAAGCCTAAGAAGCTAGTGAAAAGCAAACCGGCGGTTCAAAAGGACAAAGCTAAAGTCAATGATAAAGGTCAGTGTTTCCACTGCCATAAAGAAGTTCACTGGAAGAGAAACTGCAAGATCTATCTAGTAGAAAAGGCAAAGGAGAAGCTTAGTGAAGCTTCAGGTATACTCATGATCGATCTTAACTTGTCTTATAGAGAATCAACATCTTAGGTATTAGATACTGGATGTGTTTCTCATATCTGCAATAACTTGTAGGTGCTAACAAGTAAAAGATGATTGAACCGCGGAGATGTGGATCTGAGGCTTGGGAATGGAGCAAAAGTTGCTGCGTTAGCTGTGGGGACAGTAAGACTTCAGATGCCGTCAAGAGACTCATTGGAACTAATAGATTGTTATTATGTTCCGACCATTATTAGGAATATCATATCTATTTCATGTTTAGATAAACAATGATATTCTATGAAACTTGAGAATAAAGGTTTTTCCATTTATCAAGGAGACAAATTGTTTGCTTCTGGATATTTATTGAATGGATTATATTTACTTGATATTTCATATGATGTTTGTCTAGTAAATAAATCTCTTGAACGAATAGATAAGGATGTGAATAAATCGTAACTATGGCACTGTAGGCTCGGTCATATAAATGAGAACATAATCATTAGGTTGCAAAAGAATGGATATCTTGATCCATTTGATTATGAATCATTTGCAACTTGTGAAGCTTGTCTCATGGGAAAAATGACCAAAGCTCCATTTTCAGGACATGGAGAAAGAGCTAAGGACTTATTGGAACTAATACATAGTGATGTATGTGGTCCAATGTCCACTCATGCTATGGGTGGTTACTCATACTTCGTTTCATTTACAGATGATTTCTCAAGATATGGCTACATATATTTAATGAAATATAAGTCAGAAGTCTTTGAGAAATTTAAAGAGTTTAAAAAGGAAGTTGAAAACCAGACTGGAAAGAGTATCAAAACTCTTCGATCAGATCGAGGGGGTGAATACTTAAGTATAGAATTCACACAATATCTTAAGAATAATGGTATTTTGTCTCAGTGGACTCCTCCCTATACACCTCAGTTAAATGGTGTATCGGAAAGGAGAAATCGTACTCTATTAGATATGGTACGATCAATGATGAGTTATGCTAAACTTCCAATCTCTTTATGGGGATATGCATTGTTGACTGCTGCATATCTGTTGAACAAAGTTCCCAGTTAGTCAGTATCTTCCACTCCATATGAGATATAGAAAGGGAAGAACCCGGACTTTAAGCATGTTAGAGTCTAGGGTTGTCCTGCACATGTCAAAAGACATGATCCAGACAAACTGGATTCCAGGACAGAAAAATGTAGATTTGTGGGATATCCAAAAGAGACTTTTGGATATTATTTCTATCAGCCCAGCGATCAAAGGGTGTTTGTCGCTAAAAGAGCTGTCTTCTTAGAGAAAGAATATCTTTCAAAAGAAGACAGTGGGAGCAAGATAGAACTTGAAGAAATTATAGACTCACAAATCAACACTAGTTCATCTACTGAACCATTGACTCAAGAACTTGTTCAAGATGATACACAAAAGGTTCACAGATCAAGTAGAGTGCCTAAGCAGCCTGAAAGATATGTTGGACATATCGATGATGGCAAACCAAAAGTGCACTTAAATGAGGATGATGATCCTCAAACCTACCAAGAAGCCATGAATAGTCAAGAATCTGAGAAATGGCAAGAGGCAATGAATTCTGAAATTCAATCCATGTATGCCAACCAAGTTTGAAAATTGGTTAATCTGCCAGAAGGTACAGTACCTATTGGCAGTAAATGGATCTTTAAAAGAAAGATCGGGGCAGATGGACAGATTGACACATACAAGGCAAGGCTGGTAGCAAAAGGATATCGTCAAAGGCAAGGCATTGACTATGACGAAACCTTTTCTCCAGTTGCCATGATTAAGTCAATCAGAATACTTCTTGCTATCGCTGCATTCTATGATTATGAAATATGGCAAATGGATGTGAAAACAGCATTCCTTAACGGGAACCTTCAAGAAGAGGTGTATATGATACAACCTGAAGGATTCACTTCCAAAGAGCATTCAAGCAAGGTATGCAAGCTGCAAAGATCCATTTATGGATTAAAGCAGGCATCCCGAACTTGGAACTTAAGATTTGATGAAGCAATCAAATCTTATGACTTCATTAAAAATGAAGATGAACCTTGTGTATACAAAAAGACTAGTGGGAGCGCAGTTATCTTTTTAGTACTTTACGTTGATGACATTCTACTCATTGAGAATGATGTAGGAATGTTGTCATCAGTAAAGACTTGGTTATCCAAAAACTTCTCCATGAATGATTTGGGAGAAGCATCCTATATTCTGTGAATAAGGATCTATAGAGATAGGTCCAAAAGGATGCTTGGCTTATCCCAATCCATATACATAGATACCATAGTCAAAAGGTTTGGCATGGAAAATTCCAAGAGAGGTCTCGTTCCAATGAGGCATGGAATTTATCTCTCTAAAGGAATGTCTCCCAAGACACCTGAAGAGAAAGCATACATGGATAGAGTTCCTTATGCCTCGGTAATAGGATCTATCATGTATGCAATGCTATGTACTAGGCCTGATGTGGCACACCCACTAAGTGTCACTAGTAGATATCAGGCTGATCCAGGTAAAGAACACTGGAAGGCGGTGAAATGTATCCTTAGATACTTAAGAAGGACTAAGGATCTATTTCTCGTATATGGAGGAAACGACTTGGAACTTCGAGGGTTTACTGATTCCAGTTTCCAGTTGGATATGGATGATAGCAAATCCACGTCTGGATTTGTGTTCATGTTAAATGGTGGTGCAGTAAGTTGGAAAAGTTCTAAACAAGAAACAACTGCAGATTCGATGACCGAAGCAGAATACATTGTTGCAGCTGAAGCGGCCAAGGAGGCTGTTTGGATGAAGAAGTTCATCTCTGCACTTGGAGTAGTTCCAAGCATTTCAGTTCCCGTTCCATTATTGTGTGACAACAATGGGGCAATAACTCAAGCGAAGGAGCCAAGATCACATCAGAAGTCAAACCACATTCTGAGACGATTTCATCTGATTCGTGAGATTATCGCCCGAGGAGATATAGTAGTTGAGAAAGTCTCATCTGAAGATAATGTAGCAGATCCCTTGACTAAGCCATTGTCTCAAAATAATTTAGAACGTCACCTTAAGTCTATGGGACTTAGACACATGGGTGATTGGCTATAGTTCAAGTGGGAGAATGATAGAATTGGGTGGCCTCAAAGCCAATCATTGTACATTCTAGTTCAGATTATTAATAAAGGCAATTATTTGTTCATTTATAGTTCTTGCAAATTAACTATCGTAATGAAGGTCCGTAGACAAATGTATGGGATATTGAATCATGATGAGATCAAGATAGTGAGATCAATATCCTCAGTCACTTGTCTTAAACAGTTCTTGATCATAGGATATTTGAGATGGACATTAAATATCCGATAAGATCGACACAAGTTATGCTTGCTCATGTGATGAGGGTGAATGATCTCACATTCACTCGTGTGGTGACACTAAGACAAACTTGTGGGTGCTCATTAGAGAATGAGTTTACTGAACAGATCCAAATAAGAATTCCTGGATGGTAATTATACCTATTAGTCAACCAGGAAATTCAATCGTTGCAGTAGTACAGTTGGTCCTTTGACCTGAGTCACCAATGATACCTTGTTTGTGGACCGTTGTATCTTGATTCTCTGACTTGTGGACTTTAACCATTACGCCCACGATAGTCGGTCTCTCAAATATAGTGGAAAGCTTGCGAAGGTAATTGAGTGAACAACAAGGGATCACTCACTCTTAGTATAAGACTGGAGAGAGAATGTCCTATGGATGTGTACACAGAAATCTCTGGCCAGGGTCAAATGAAAGAGATGTCTTTCTATAAATTAACTGAGTACTGGAATCCATCTAAATAATGCGATAGAGGGTTTGACTATAAAACCATACCCTTGCGTTGTTGGGACATTGCATGAGTGAAGGATTTTATCTGTGCGGTATCTGTAGACGGAAAGGTTCAATTAAAGGGAACAATATCCCTTATATCTTATGGGATCATGAGGTAGTGTTTGGTGCTGTTCATGATCAGAAGGCCAAGTGAATTAATCATCAGATGATAATCCACTTGTTTATTAAATTAATCATTTAACATATGATGTTTAAATGTTAATTAATAAATATTAAACTCTAGAATTAGTTCTAAGTTTAATGGGCCTGAAACCGGACTGATATATGGGCCTAGAGGGTCACACACATAAGGGTTCTCGTCAGACGGTGAGAGACGTTAAATTTCATGCTTATCTGGGTTTTTATGAAAAGCCGCAGGATAAACATGAAGATTTATCGAAGGCCAAACTCTTGGATAATCATGAGGATTAATCCTTGTGCTTATCCTTATTTCTTATATAAGGAGGCCAAGGGGAGGGGTAAAAGAGGTTGGACGAATTTTTACATCCCAGGATTCTCTATCTCCTCTCTCTCTCTCCTTCTCTCTCTCTTGGAGTAGATCTGTCTCTCTCCGCGCATGGTGGATTTGAGATCTGGTTGGAGTACTCAAGTCGAGGAGGAAATCGCGTCTGCAGTGGGAGCTCGTGTGGATACCTCTAGAGATCGTGCGCGTGCGCGATTACCGAGTCGAAATCATCCACGGGAGATTCGAAACCACGCAAAGGTGAAGAACCGTTCTTCCCGCGTTTTAATTTTATTGTCCGTTTTACGATCCCAGCAACCGATACATAGGAATCAATTTTTTTTTCCGCTACGTTCTAGGTGATTCCTTACACGTTCCGCCTCACAAGATCTAAGACCAAGACCGTCCTCCCTCGTCAGTTATGATCTGACAATCTTGTGGCGATCGATACAGACCCAACTGTTGGGATCGCTGCGTCGGGATCCGATCCTAAAAACGCAGCGGAATAAAAAATATTTGGGATCGGATCTATCCAGTTTCGATCCTAGAAATAAAATCGGAGTAAATCAAATTTACCTTGCGCGGATTCGAATTTGTGTCCGTTTTTCGGTTCCGCTGGAGCGATGCCGCAAGTCGTGCAGATGCCCGACCTCTAGCGGTATCCACGCGGTTCTCCTCGCGATGGATCGTCCTCGCTTCCTCGCTCGCTGCGGCGTTCGTAGATCCCGTCTGGCTGCGCGTAATCCGCCGCGACATGCGGATCCGGAATCCCCGTCGAACGGAAGGTGGAGCAGTTGGGAACCGTACGCCCAGAAGAGAGAGAAAGGGAGAAAAAACGAATGATGGCTAGGTCAGGGTTGCTGGCCCCGGACGTAGAATATGTTCTTTTATAAGAAGTATGTTTGCGGTTTTTCATAAAAACCCAGACTTATCCGAAATCATGTCGGATTATCCATCGACTTGAAAACCATTTGCGTGTGACCCTCTAGGCCCAAATACCAATCCAGTTAATAGCCCATTAAGTCCAGTAACCCTTTACTGACCCACTGAATTAATTAATATCGTTATATTCAATTAATCAGCCGAATTTAATGTCCCACAATAAATTCGGACGGACTGCCGATCACGTTGGATGCCAAGCAACATCGCGTGATCCTAGATGGCACTGGGGTTATCGCAACCCTCTATTGGAACCTTTCTATCATCGGTTAGCGTGCGGATATAATCCTTCATCCGTGCAATGTTCCCGAATCGACCTAGGGCATGGTGTGCTGTTAAATCCTATTTGGTCGATTCACTTGAATCAGATGCCGCTAATCTGAATCCGATAACTCCTTATCGATTACAGAGTCCGCCCTGGCCAGGGACTTTAAGCGCATCGTTCCCGGAACATTATCTCTCAAACTACCGAGAGCGGATGATCCCGTATTGAACACACAATTACCTTCGAGGGCATTTCTCTGAACCCGATCGCTTGACTTATTGATAACCCATAGTTAGGGATTCGTTAGTCAAGGTCAAAGTTCAGAAACCTACCAACAAGGTATCTTTAGTGTCTCATGTCCAAGGATCATCCACACAACCGTGACAAATGAATCAAGCTGGTTAACAGTGAGGTGTTTACCATCCAGCGATTCATAGTCGGATCAGTTCAGTGAACCCATTCGCCAATGAGCACCTATAGGTCCAACATAGTGTCTCCACACAAGTGACTTATAGGATCAGTCACCCTCATCATATGAGCTGAAGTAACCTATACTAGTCTATCCGGATGTTCGATGCCCTGTCTCAAACATCCTATGACTAGGAACAATTAAGAACATATGTTTATAAGTCTTCGGTCCCGTAATTATGATCTCATCATAATCCGAACACTATTGCACATGTTCATGGAATTCATCGTGATACGATAAACACAGATCGAATTAATTACACACAATGAATTATTGTCATTTATTAATAATCTGAATCAGTACATAGTATCGGATTGGCTTTGAGACCTTCTAATACTAACAATCTCCCACTTGGTCTAAAGCCAATCACTTTTATACAGAATACCCATATTCTCTAAGTGACGCTCAAAAACATTTTGAGACAAAGGCTTTGTAAGTGGATCTGCTATGTTGTCGGCTGAGGGAACTTTTTCCACCACGACATCTCCTCGAGCTATAATTTCTCTGATCAAATGAAAGCGCCACAGAATGTGCTTCAACTTATGATGAGACCTCGGCTCTTTCGCTTGAGCAATCGCCCCATTGTTGTCACACAGCAGTGGGACGGGACCAGATATGCTTTCCACCACACCAAGATCGCCGATGAATTTCTTCATGCATACAGCTTCCTTGGCAGCTTCAGCAGCAACAATATACTCGGCTTCCGTTGTCAAATCAGCAGTGGTTTCCTGCTTAGAAGTTTTCCAGCTCACTGCTCCCCCGTTTAGTGTGAAAACAAAACCTGATGTAGACTTGCTGTCGTTAGGATCAGACTGAAAGCTCGAGTCAGTATATCCTTGCAGCTTTAAGTCTCCTCCTCCATAGACTAGAAATAGATCCTTAGTCCTTCTCAAGTACTTAAGGATGCATTTCACAGCCTTCCAATGTTCATCACCTGGATCTGCCTGATGCCTGCTCGTAACACTTAAAGCATATGCTACATCAGGTCTAGTACATAGCATGGCATACATGATGGACCCTATGGCAGAAGCATAGGAGACTTTATCCATCACTGCCCTCTCTTCAAGTGTCCTGGGAGACTGACCTTTAGAGAGTGAAATTCCATGTCTCATCGGTATGAGACCTCTCCTGGAATTTTCCATGCCAAACCTTTTGACAATGGTTTCTATGTACATGGATTGGGTTAAAGCTAGCATCTTCTTTGATCTATCTCTATAGATCCGTATTTCCAATACGTAAGATGCTTCTCCCAAATCCTTCATGGAAAAGTTCTTTGACAGCCATATCTTTACTGATGACATCATTCCTACATCATTCCCAATGAGTAGGATGTCGTCAACGTAAAGAACCAGAAATGTGATTGCGCTCCCACTATTTTTCTTGTATACACAGGGCTCATCTTCATTCTTAATGAAGCCATAAGATTTGATTGCCTCATCAAATCTTATATTCCAGCTTCGGGATGCTTGCTTCAGTCCATAAATGGACCTCTGCAACTTGCATACCATGTCTGGAGATTCTTTGGATGTGAATCATTTTGGTTGTATCATATACACCTCCTCCTCAAGGTTTCTATTGAGGAATGCAGTCTTCACATCCATCTGCTATATCTCATAATCATGGTGGGCAGCAATGGCGAGAAGAATTCTGATGGACTTAATCATAGCAACGGGTGAAAAGGTTTCGTCATAGTCAACACCTTGTCTTTGACGATAGCCTTTCGCCACTAATCTTGCTTTATAAGTCTCAATACGTCCATCTGCACCGATCTTTCTTTTAAAAATCCATTTGCAGCCGATAGGTACTATACCATCGGGTAAATCTACCAAGTTCCAAACTTGGTTGATGTACATGGACTGTATTTCAGAATTCATGGCTTCCCGCCATTTCCCGGCCTCTGGACTTTTAATGGCCTCCTGGTAAATCTTGGGATCATCATCCTCATTATAGAGTATCCTTGAACCATCCAAATTAATATATCCCACATACCCTTATGGTGGTTTAGGTACTCTTTCAGACCTACGAGGTTCCTGTGTATCATTTTGAACAGGTTCAGAAACTAACGGTTCATCTGATGAACCATTGTCAGTTTGTGGGTCTGGAATTTCTTCCAGTGTTACTTTACTCCCACTGTCCTTCTGGAGAATATAATCTTCTTCTAGAAAGACGGCTCTCCTGGCCATAAACATCTTTTGTTCGCCAGGAAGATAAAAGTAATATCCATAAGTTTCCTTTGGATATCCCACAAATCTGCATTTGTCAGTTCTGGATTTCAGCTTATCTGCGTCATGTCTTTTAACATGAGCAGGACATCCCCAGACTTTAACATGTTTAAGGTCTGCTTTCCTTCCATTCCATATCTCATATGGAGTGGTCTCAACATATTTGCTGGGTATCTTGTTCAGGATATACATAGCCGAGCTAAGTGCATATCCCCATAATGACACTGGTAATTTGGACATGCTCATTATGGATCGCACCGTTTCCATTAATGTGCGATTTCTCCTTTCTGATACACCATTCATCTGAGGTGTATAAGGAGGTGTAAGCTGAGAAAGGATACCATTATCCTTGAAGTATTTAATGAACTCAGTACTCAAGTATTCACCACCCCAATCAGATCGGATGGTTTTTATACCTTTTCCTGTTTGTTTTTCTACTTTATTGTTAAATTCTCTGAATTTCTCAAAGGCTTCAGATTTATTCTTCAATAAGTATACATATCCAAACCTTGAGTAATCATCAGTGAATGTAATGAAGTATGAGAAACCAACAATGGCTTGGGTTGACATAGGACCACATACATATGAATGTATGAGTTCTAATATGTCTTTGGCTCGTTCTCCAGTTCCACTAAATGGAGACTTAGCCATTTTATCCATTAAACATGACTCACAGGTTGCATATGATTCATAATCAAATGGATCCAAATATCCATCTTTATGCATCCTTTGGAGTCTGTTTTCACCAATGTGTCCAAGCCTACAATGCCACAAGTAGGCTTTGTTCATTTCATACTTACTCCTTTTAATTGAAGAACCGATGTGTAAATTATCATGAGACACATTCAATAGATACAATCCATTGGACAAAATAGCAGAAGCTATTAATTTATTTCCGAAATAAATTGAACAACTATTGTTCCCAAAATGTAAATTGTATCCAATTCTATCTAAACATGAAATAGAAATGATGTTCCTTATTATGCTAGGTACATAATAACATTCATCTAAGAAAAATGCGTCTCCATATGGTAGCGTGAGCTTCACTGTCCCCACAGCGATCGCCGCAACTGTTGCGCCGTTACCTAGTCTCAGCTCCACCTCACCGGTCCTCAGCTTACGCCTTCTTGTCAGTGCCTGCACAGAATTGCAGATATGAGATACACATCTAGTATCTAATACCCATGATGTACAATCTCTTATTGACAAGTTTACATCTATCATATAGATACCTGAAGCGTCCTGCTACTTCACAGTTCCTTGAGCCTTGTCCTTGAGGTATTCTTTGCAATTCCTCTTCTAATGCCCTTTCTGGTGACGGTAGAAGCAATCACCTTTCTCAGCACTTTTACCTTTGTCTTTCTTGGTAACCTTTGCCTTTCTCTGAACCTTGTTCTTATTCTTTTGAAAAGCTTGGACTGCAAGTCTTTTTCTGTTGGTCTTACTAACCATGAGGACTTGGGGTTTATCCTTCACAAGGTTCCCCTCAGTAGTTTTTAACATGTTCAGCAGTTCAGCTAAGGTGGCCTGGATCTTGTTCATGTTAAAATTAACGATGAACTGAGCATATGACGGTGGAAGTGAAGACAACACGAGGTCTATGTGCATCTCCTTGGGAAGTGTAATCCCAAGAGCATCCAGCCTCTCCACCCACTCAATCATCTTCAGCACAAGATTCTGTACTGAAGTTCCCTCTGCCATCTGAGCTTTGAACAGATTCTTCGATATCTCATATCGTTCGATTCTGCTCTGCTCACCAAATAGATCCTTCAAATGAAGCATGATGGATCTAGCATCCATCTCTTTATGTTGCCTCTGCAACTCATTGCTCATAGAGGCTAACATGTAGCATTGGGCCATGGTGGAATCTTCCTTCCATTTTTCATACGCTATCATTTCCTCCTCTGGGGCATCTAATGCTGGTTCAGCAGGAGGTTCATTATCCAAGACGTAGGCAATCTGCTCAGACCTGAGGACTATCTTTAGGTTTCTGAGCCAGTCTGAGTAATTGGTGCCTGTCAAACGGTTGGCATCAACTATGCCTCGCAACGGGTTATGGTGCGACATTCTCGCCTGCAGGAGATAATCAATTGATAATAGATTAACTAAAACAAGATATGGTCTTTTATTATCTAGTTTTACTCCCACTAATTTTCGACGGACTGTATAACCTTCAGATATATAGAACGGGAGACGCCGACTGTCTCCTAGTGGGGATCAGAATCTCCAAGCATCACAGTATGACCTCGGGTAAACACGTAGTATCATACCGCTATCTCGGAGCAATCATCTCATGATAATTGCAACTCCTTGCAATATCCGATCATATTTCGGCTCCCAAGTTTAATGGTCCCGGGTAAACACAGTAGACCATTATCCCCGGTCTAAGCTTTACCATCAATACGTGACAGAGTAAAGTAGAAATATAGTTCCCGGGTAAACACGTGGATAACTATATCGTTCCTTTACTCTTATCCAAAGGCATCTAATGCCGTGATCAACAGTTCTCTCATCAGTTAATGGCAAACCTCGGGTAAACACATAGTATCTGTCACCACCGAATTAAGTTCTATTAATCATATTGATGGAGAGCCACGCGGTAAATTCTCAATGACTCGCGCTACGGCTTAGAGTTTGTAACGAAGGTTTTACTTATTTAGTTTGGTCTCATCCTAGGTGATAGTATTAAATATATCGAATATATTATAAATACTAATAACCTAGCAAATATAAAGCACACACATCACATACATGTCATTAGTGTGGTCATGGACGGCACTGTGGTTTGACTTGAGCCAGACAGTCAAACGCACACACATACACAATATAACAACTTATATCATGAGTTTGCAAACCCATGGATTCAATGAACTCCTTCATTTTCATCTGGTCGGCAGTTGTGAATCATCCTCGCTCCGCGCGCAGCCGCCTCGATCAAATTACATCGTAATTCTCAATTACATGATAATTTAAATGAGGAAGCCTTATGGCTATTATATCAAGGAGGAAGGTAGAAGTACAATGGAATATGAGAGGGAGAGGTTCGCAGACCTCTATTTATTAATAAACAATAAACCACACAATCACATTCCATATCCACAAATAATGCTCGTCCATGACCACCATGTGTTTTAGTTAAACAAACCACACATGAATTGCGCATCAAATGGCTAAATAAAATTTTCGAAAATAATAATAATTTCAGGTTTCATAAAAGTAGGGACCAAACAAAATTTGGATTTAGAATGTTCGAAAATTTTTCAATAGGTCTAAGCATGCCAATTTAAATCTAATTTAAATAAGCAAACTAATGCATATCATTTAAACAAAATTAAACAAGCAATTAATAACACATCAAATGTGTATGTTAACCAAATAGATCAAATTCCTCTTAATATTCCATGCCATTACTTAATGTAATTAATTTAACATTTAAATTAATTTGCATTATCCACATCATATCTGATGAGGCAGAATCCGATTCGGCCCATTAAAACAAGCTCTAACCCAGTTTAGCCCAGCAGCAGCAGTACAAGGCCCTCAGGGAGCCTTCGGCCCGTCAGCGGCCCATCAGCCTACGGCCCGGGAGCAGCCCGGCAGTCTCAGGCCCAGCAGGCTTCGGCCCATCAGCGGCCCAACCCCCTTCGGCCCGATAGCCGAGTCCGGCCCACTCCGGTGGAGGACTAGGCACTATGGCGGTTTACCAGTAAGCCCGGACATAGTCCTATATCGGCTGTCACCGTTAACCATCCTCTATCCTCTGCTATAAATACACCGCTATTTATTGCCAAAGGTATGCAATGCTATGCCTCCGAGACCCTCAAGGACTATAGTCCAAAAAGCATTTAAGCTACTCTTTGCCTTCTGAATCGAATCTTCTTCAGAAGCTAACTTGACCGTCGGAGGGGGTTCCTAAGGGCCGAAGCCTGGGACTCCTGCTGACCGGTTTCTTCTTCTTTCCCTCCTGCAGGGGTTCGGTTCGAATCATTGCCGACCTCCCCGAGTCGGTATCGGCCGCCGACCTCGGACTCCTCCCACCGGTTCGGTTTACCATCCAGCGATTCATAATCGGATCAGTTCAGTGAACTCATTCGCCAATGAGCACCTATAGGTCCAGCATAGTGTCTCCACACAAGTGACTTATAGGATTAGTCACCCTCATCATATGAGCTGAAGTAACCTATACTAGTCTATCCGGATGTTCGATGTCATGTCTCAAACATCCTATGACTAGGAACAATTAAGAACATGTGTTTATAAGTATTCGGTCCCGTAATTATGATCTCATCATAATCTGAACACTATTGCACATGTTCATGGACTTCATCGTGATACGATAAATACAGATCGAATTAATTACACACAATGAATTATTGTCATTTATTAATAATCTGAATCAGTACATAGTATCGGATTTGGCTTTGAGGCCATCTAATACTAACACCAACAACAGGTGTTACTGAGCATGGGCGGAGTCGGTTACAAGTCTAAGATTTTGAAGTTAGGGCTAAACCACTGATCGACTAAAGCCGGGATTTCCTATTTCACTCCACCTGAAAGGTCGAGAAAGGACTTTGATATGGCCCCATTGAAAAAGTCAAGGCAGGATTCTTGCTTGCTTGACAACTAACAAAAAAGGATATGGGTATAGTAGAGCTCGCTATCATGACTTTCATTGGCAAAGTTCTCGACGAAAGCTTTGCTTTGCCTTACCGGCTTGCAGGTCAAAGAGAGCGGAGATTGACGGCTCAACTGGTCACTAAAGCAACCCTTATATTCGGCTACAAGGTTCTTGCTACGCACCATTGCCTATGAGGGAAAGTACTCAAGCAGTGTCCGGTGGTTGGTTCAACCAGGTCGGTGGAAGGTTGGCTAAGCGGCAATGTCAGATAGTTCAGTCAAAAGAGTTTGGAAAGCGAAAGCCAAGCTCAAAAGAAAGGAAGAGCCAAAGGACAGGGCAAGCAGAGCAAGCTAAGGGAAAAGCAAGAGTCGGTAAGCAAGATGTCTTAATCAAGCATAGGTTAGCAGCAAGCACAAGTCAAGGTACAGCAATAGGCAGGCCTAGTCCCGCCAAAACATAAAAAGGGCTAAGAATCCAGGGGATAAGACACTTTTTTTTTTCTAACCAATGATCCAAAGACAGAAAGCCTAGCTACTTTCACTAAAAATATAAGGAGCGCAGTCTGAAATCAATTGCATAGTCTCGAGAAAGGCAGGTTGCTTGCAGAAGTCACGAAATCTCATAATCATCAGCGTCATCATACTTTTCAAAATTCCATTAAATAAATAATACGAGGGACAGTGTAAGAGGCAACTTCTCACTGCTATGGGAATGAGGTAACCTTAGCTAAGCTGTGACTCAAGAGACCCAGTTCCGCTAGATTGCACCATTTGACTTCTCTTATGAAATTGGAACACGCAAAAAAGCTAAAAAGGGGCTTCCTCACTTTTGGAGTAAAGAGATTGCCCTGAAGCATTGCATTTGAACCTAAAGAGAATGATTGAGCGTGTAAGGACTGAAGTTTCGGATCCGGTTATCGGGTCAGTTTCTAGGTCAGATCCCCTGGTTTGGACCTTGACAGGTCAGGGGAGTACCATCTAAATGACGTCTAGGATGCACGACGCCTTTTGAATGGCGTCTTGCTGGGTGGACGTCATTTAGCTTGGTTGTTGTAACGACCCGTCATCCTATAATCGGGAATCCGATTACTAAATGGATGTCGGACCATTAACTGCGGGTTCACACCCGGATCTCACACATCGCATCTGGAGGAGTAAGCGTTAAACAAGGCTAAATATAACATTCACACGGACTACAAAGAGATTACAAGCGCGCAGGAAGGAAGATAACAATGTCCGTATACAGTCCAACAATAATTACATGGTCCAACAAATTAAATAAGTACAGGCAGAAGCAAACTACAACAACATCGGGGCATACCCCGGAACTGAGATAGCTGCTGGTCCGCACACCAAGGAGACACCACACGCCGCCACACGCCACGAGGTCCACACCTGAAACTGCAGGGAGTGAGCCACATCAGAATTGGGCTCAGTAGGGATCATCCGATCCCCGCCTCCCACTCACACACCCACAAGTGCAATAATACGGAATATGGCAATTAAATAAAGCAGTAAACATAGCTCCCAAAACCTGATATGAAACGTACGCATAAGCAATGCAACAGGTACAGTTCTAAGTAATCCGAATAACCCAGCACAATGCCACAACTCATAACCAAGGGTCCAACTAAGCGACCAAACCACACTGTCGACTGCAGACAAACGTCGCCTCAAAACACTACCAACACTCACGCCTATCCGCCCCTACAGTGTTCCGGGGCACCGTAGGGTGAGGCAGTGAGACAAGCTAGGACTAACTGGGACCAGTGAACCACCACTGCCCAGCTACGTGTGCACACAAGCAGTCTAGACTACTGTCCTACCGACCGGACTTCCTCTACGCCAGGCCTCGGCACTTCAGGAGGGCCCTGGGGACCGGCGAAACCCCCGTCAAGCAGAAGCTATAGGGACCGGCGAAACCCCCGTCACATCAGGCCCAGTGGCTAAAGGGGTAAAACAACTCCAACAGTACCACAACCAGCTCCACAGCAAGAAACGCGCCGGAAGCTGCCACGACAAACAGGAAAACCCCGACCCACTGAGACCAAACAGCAACCCCTCGGAAAGCGCACTGGCTACTCCGGCCCGACGGGCTCAAGGTGGTTCTATTTCCCTCAGCCAAAGGTGAAAACACAACATGTACCACTCCCCCACCGGTACGGCAACACTGCCTCACAGACACCAAGGCCCTCCCACTTCGGCACAAGGTGACAACCGTAAACCACCGCTGATCCAATTCCACAATCGCATAAGCACACACACATGATATAATTCCACTCACACATAAATCCCCAACCTCGATGTACAACTCGGAGCATGCATTTATTGAACTATCTAACAGTGAAACACGTATTAATAACAAGAGGTAATGAAGCTCTGCCTTGCATCGTGTCGCCCTTGGCCGACGTCATTCAAGCCCCTCAAATTGGTTCATTAAAGTCCGGCCTCATATTATGGCTTGAAACGCATCGTCCTAGGAAGCCGCCTTTTAGAAAGGCGTCACTGTCCTCAGACGCCATTCACAACAGAACCTAAAACTTGCAGAAAACTCAATCGGGGTGATTTCTGCCTAAATGGCGTCGTGATGGCCCGTCGCCATTCTAAATGGCATCGTCCAAGCAAGACGTCATTTAGCGCCAGAACCCCAGACTGACATAACCTCAACTGGGACGATTTCTGCTTAAATGGCGTCGTGCTGGGCCGTCGCCATTCGAAATGGCATTGTCCAGGAACGACGTCATTTAACGCCAGAAACCTGGTTCCGCAGCTCTACCCGAGGGTTCCCCTTTTCACCCCCAAATGCCCCAAAATGCACCGAAACAGAAGAGGAAGAGGGGAAATCAACTACCATGTGAGAACTCATAAATCCACATTCATAAACACAACCATATCACTAAGAAACCCCTTCTAAACATGCTCATTCTACCCCCAAATGCATCATGCTTCACATGGAAACTACGGGTGAAATGTTTACAATCCATGCATGGTTCGTCCCCCTACCGATCTCTTGAACTCCTCCGGGCTCCGTGCCGCCACACCGTCGCACCGCAGACCGCCGCCGGTACCCCGAGGACGTCGCCACTCCGACGGAACGTCGGCCGCCATCCGGAGGATGGAACGCCGCGAAGGAAGTGGTGGTGGTAGTGGTGAGAGGTAGAGAGGTAGTGGAGTGGTGGAAGAGAAAGAAGGGGAAAGGAAAGGGGAAGAGAAGGGTCAGAGGGGCAGAGAGGGCGAGGAGAGAGAGTGAGAAGGTGAGAATGAGGGAAAGAAGGGAAGGCTCGCGGTGTCAATCTGAAACTGGCTAAAACGTGTTGTTCGAGACAGACGCCAATTAGATGACAGGACGGGCCGTACTGACAGCGCTCAGAAACGCGTCGCTCATCACCGACGCCATTCAGACGACAAGACCGGCACCGCACACTGACATAGCAGGGTCGCAGTCTGAATGGCGTCGTCCATCACGGATGCCGTTCAGACGACAAGATAGGGGCCGTACTCTCGCGGCCCAAAACCTGCCCACGTGGCGCCCATGTGGCACAACAGCAACAAACCTAAATGGCGTCCACCCAGCAAGACGCTGTTTGAAAGGCGTCGTGCAGGACAGGCGTCATTCAGAAGAAATTCTCAAGACCCCTCAAGGTCCGAACCGGGGGATCCGACCCGAAACCAACCCGAATACTGAACCCGAAACCTCAGTCCTTACAGTTGTTGTGCCACGTGGGCGGGCTTCGGGTCGCAAGAGTACGGCCCCTGTCGTGTCATCTGAACGGCGTCCTCGATGGACGACGCCATTCAGAGTACGACCCTGGGTTGTCAGTGTACGGCGCCGGTCTTATCATCTGAAAGACGTCTTCGATAGGCGACGTGTTTCAGAGTCTCTGTCAGTACAGCCCGTCATCTCAACTGATAGGCGTCTGTGCCGCACGACGCGTTTTACCCAGCTTCTGCTTGACCCCGCGAACCCTCCTTCCTTTCCCTCATTTCCTCCTCCCTTCTCTCTCTCCTCACTTCCTCCGGCGGCTCCAGCGATCTCTCTTCCCCCTCCTTCTTGTCCTTCCACCATTTCATCTCTCCCTCTACTCCATCGACCTCCTAACTCCCACCACTACCACCACCACCTCCTCCGCGGCGTTTTCTCCCCGGACGGCGGCCGACGTCCCGGTAGAGTAACGACGTCCTCGGCGGTACCAGCGGCGGCGTGGGGCGAGACGGGTTGGCGGTTCGGAGCTTGGAGGAGTTCGAGTAACCGGTAGGGTGATGATTCCAAGTACATTTCGTTTAAAACCATGTTTTCCCGCATTTGAAGCATGTATGTTTTCCCACTTTGAAGCATGTTTTAGGGGCATGTTTGGGGTGAAAACGTTAAGTGCATGAATGAGAAATTTGGTGTTCTAATGGGTAGTTAGGTTCTCCTCCTTCCCCTCCATGTTTTGTGGCCTTTTTGGTAAGTTTTGGGGGAGAAATCCCACCTGGTGGATTGGGGAAGGCGGAAGGGAGAACCTGTCTGTCGGGACTAAATGGCGTCGAGGGGCAGCGACGCCTTTTAAAAAGGCGGTGCCCACCCGCGACGCGATTTAGCCCCATTAACACTCTTTCTCTGGACTGTTGAGCGTCCAAGGACAGCGACGCCTTTTCAAAAGGCGACTTGCGTGGACGACGCGTTCTAGTGGAAATTATCCCATAGCATATCCTTGTTTCTGTCGCTTTTAGGCGACGAAGGACAGCGATACTTTTTAATAGGCGGCTACCTATGGCGACGCCTTTTAGGCTATGATCTGAGGCCGAGATTTCACATGAACCAGTTTAGGAGGCTTGAATGGCATCAGCCTTAGGCGACGCGATTGAAGACAGAACCACATTAATTAATGCTATTAATATGTGTCTACACTGCTAGATAGTTCAGTTAATGCATGCTTTAAATATACTCGAAGATGATGGATTCCTTGTGACCGGATCGCAACGCGTTGTGTTTCGTGTGACCGTGGACTTCTTACTGTGCTGTGTTTTGTGCTACTGTAGACCTTACTGTGCTGTGTTTTGTGCTACTGTGGACCTAGAGTGACAGTTGTAGCGCTTGACACCCTGTGTCGGTGTGGGTAGGACACAGCGCCGGTGGGAGCAGTGGCGGGGTGACGCCTAGTGAGAGAGGGTCACCTGGTGAACCCCCGGGTTAGCTAGTACCGGTATAGGAGTGGTACCTGTGGAGTGTCACTCGTGCGAAGGGAAGGAGTAACCACCTGAGCCAGTTGGGCCGGCGTAGCCAGCGTGCTATCCGAGGGGTTACTGTTTGGTCTCAACGGGTCGGTGTTTCCCACTTTCGGCTGTGTGGTTGGCGTGCTTTATCGAGACGCTGGTTGTAGGCTCCCTAGTAGAATGATTTCTGAGATATGCATGTTACATTTCGAATGCATGTGGTTTATATCGAGAATTAGGAGTAGTAATTACTGCTTTACTTGCTTACTTTACCTTTATCTGTGTTATTGTTCTTGTGGGTGCATGAGTGGGCGGTGGGGATCGAAGGATCCCTACTGAGTCTTTTCGTTAAGACTCACCCCTACGGTTTTCAGGTGAGGGTTTCAGGCAGGATTAGCGAGAAGAGTGCTGCTTAGTGTTGCGCGCCGACAGCGGTTGTTCCGAGGTATGCCCCGACGTAGTTGTTATTTTATTTCTGGCCTGTACGCTTAATTATTTCTTTTATGTTGGAGTATGTAATTAATTGCTTAGTTAATTATTTATTTCCCAAACTTATCTAGATCTTGGTTTGGTTCCAAAATAATGATTCGGTATCCATTTAGTAATCGGATCCCCGATTATAGGGTGGCGGGTCGTTACAGTTGGTATCAGAGCATTCGGTCTGGCAAATAAATGCATAACTAGGTTAAATGTTATAAGTCCGGCAAATAATTACATTATCCCGTACAGGTACGACGGTAGTATAGGTTTTAGGATTCTAATTAGAACTTTTCGATTTTGTGATTGTAGGCGATTAGATGGCTCCTAGGAAGAGGATGCTAGTTATTAGAGAGCGGGGAGATGTCCCTAGTGGATCTGAGTCTGGTAGGCCGAGTGTGGAGCATTTCATGGAGGCTATGATGCACGATGGCTAGATACCAGACCCGAGACCCTAGTGAGAGTTCCAGTGCTCGGGGAGGGTCTTCAGCTACATTGGGGAGATTCTTGAAGCTGAGGCCGCCTCATTTTACCGGTCGTCCCGACCCTGATGAGGCTGTTCATTAGTTGAGGGAGATGGAGAAGACTTTTGGTACTATGGATTGTGCGGCGATTGAGAGGACTCCATTGGCTACCTTCATGTTGAAGGATGATGCCTACGACTGGTAGACCACTTTGAAGAGTTTGTCCTATGCGGATAGGAGCCTCAGGGAGATTCCATGGGAAACTTTTGTGAAGGAATTCAATGCACAGTATTTCCCTAGGCATGTTCAGAGGGCCAAGGAGAGGGAATTTATGGAGCTGACCCAAGGAAGTATGACAGTGCTTGAGTACTAGACGAAGTTTGTTTCGCTTGGGAGGTTTATGCCTTTTATCTTAGGAGACGAGGAGCGTCGGACTGAGAGGTTTGTGGATGGATTGAGATCCAGTCTGAGGAGTTTTGTGGCATACCGTTGTTGTACAGATTTGGCATCGGCCGTTAGGTGTGCCGCGGCAATAGAAGCACAGCAGGATCAGTCAACCCGGGAGAGGGGACTGACTACTCAGGGGCCAGTTCGTGGCAGGGGGAAGGCAGCGGCAGCAGCACCTTCGTCCAGATCAGGATCGTCTTCACTCGGCTCCAGGTTTAGGAGGTTCTTTTGAGGCGGTGGCAGCAGCGGTAGGAGTAGACCGAGGCAGAGCCAGCAGAGTCAGTCAGTGTCCAGTGCGCAGCAGGAGACAGCTCAGAGGCTTTCGGCAGTCTGTCAGCATTGCGGTGGCACTCACGGTGGGACTCAGTGTCCTGCTTTTTCTGGGAGGTGCTACACTTGTGGCCAGCAGGGCCATTTGGCGAGGTTTTACCCGCAGGGGCGTAGTTAGGGGCAAGGACCAGGTGATCAGAAGAAGCCGAGGACTCAGGGGAGAGTTCTAGCCATCACTAGGAAGGAGGCTCGCGCATCCAACTTGGTGGAAGGTACACTTTCTGTCCTTGGGAACTCTGCACATGTGTTGATTGATTCGGGTGCTTCGCATTCTTTCATTTCTGAGCAGTTCGTAGATGTTCTTTCTGCACCCGTTGATGAGATATCTGATGGATTGTTGGTGAAGGTTCCTTCTGGGGATTTCTTGTTGTCTTATAACTGTTTGAGTGATGTTCCCTTGACCATTGAGGGCCATGAGTTACCTGCCTAGTTAGTTGTGCTTGCCATTCGTGACTTTGATGTCATCCTGGGCATGGATTGGTTAGAGACTTATTATGCTGAGGTGGACTACCACAGGAAGAGGGTGTGTTTCTCTATTCCGGACATCCCGACCTTCTACTTCCAAGGTATTAGACTCTCTTCTCGAGGTATTCTTATTTCTGCCTTTAAGGCCCAGAGGTTGCTTGTTGGTGGTTGTGAGGCCTTCCTTGCCTCTGTTGTTCTAGCTGATGTTAGTGGTAGTCCAAGTCCTTGGGAGGTGCCTGTAGTGTGTGACTTTGTAGATGTGTTTCCTGAGGAGTTGCCTGGCCTTCCTCCTCAGCGAGAGGTTGAGTTTACTATTGAGCTTGCACCGGGTACGGCGCCCCTGTCTAAGGCCCCGTATCGGATGGCGCCAGCCAAACTTGCTGAGTTGAAGGCACAGTTGCAGGAATTGCTGGATAAGGGTTTCATTCGTCCCAGTACTTCTCTGTGGGGTGCTCCAGTTCTTTTTGTCAGGAAGAAGGATGGTTCTCTGAGGTTGTGCATTGATTATAGATAGTTGAACCAGGTGACGATAAAGAACAAGTACCTACTTCCGAGGATCGATGATTTGATGGATCTGCTGCAGTCTGCGAGGGTGTTTTCAAAGATTGATTTGAGATCAGGATATTATCAGATAAGGATCCGTGAGGTTGATGTTAGTAAGACGGCCTTTAGGACTCGGTATGGGCATTATGAGTTTTTGGTTATGCCTTTTGGCTTGACCAATGCTCCGGCAGCTTTTATGGATTTGATGAATCGGGTCTTCAGGGCCTATCTGGACCAGTTCGTGGTGGTATTTGTAGATGATATTCTAATATACTCTTCTTCTGAGGAAGAGCATGCCACACATCTTCCGGTGGTATTGCAGGTTCTGAGAGAGCACCAACTCTATGCCAAGTTTAGCAAGTGTGAATTCTAGTTAGACATGGTGCACTTCTTGGGGCATGTCATTTCTGGCGATGGCATTACTGTGGACCCGGCCAAGATTGAGGCAGTAATGGATTGGAGCAGGCCAACAACAGTAACTGAGATCAGGAGCTTATTGGGGCTAGCAAGTTATTACAGGCAGTTTGTTCAGGGTTTCTCTTCGATAGCGGCCCCCTTGTCGAGGTTGACTCGTAAGGGAGTTCGTTTCGTGTGGACCGAGGAGTGTGAGCAGAGTTTCGTTGAGTTGAAGACTCGCCTCACTTTGGCTCCAGTGTTGGTGCTTCCATCAGGTTCAGGTGGATTTGTAGTTTATTCAGATGCATCATGTCGAGGTTTGGGTGCAGTTCTGATGCAGCATGCTAGGGTTGTGGCCTATGCTTCTAGACAGCTGAAGAAGCATGAGGAGAACTATCCCACCCATGACTTAGAGTTAGCAGCTGTGGTATTTGAACTGAAGATTTGGAGGCATTATTTGTATGGAGAGAAATTTCAGGTTTTTACCGATCACAAGAGCCTTAAGTATGTATTTACGTAGAGGGATCTGAATTTGAGGCAGCGCAGGTGGATGGAATTCATCAAGGATTATGACCTCGACCTTTCTTATCATCCGGGCAAGGCGAATGTGGTGGCAGACGCCTTGAGTCGGAGGACGGTCGTGTCATATCTCATGGTTTGAGAATGGAGATTATTTGAGCAGGTTGTGGAATCTTCCTTTCGGGTCCCACGTGAGGCTGCTAGAGCCGTGTTGGCCAACTTAACTGTAAGGTCAGCAGTGTTCCATGCCGTGATTGAGGCTCAGAAGGCAGATGTAGAGTTACTACAGATTCTCCAGAGACCAGAGGTGGAGTTATGGGATGATAGTACAGTCAGGTTTAGAGGCAGACTCTATGTTCCGGCTGAGGAGGCCGTGCGCAGGAGTGTCCTGGATGAGGCACACCGTTCTAGATATGCAGTGCATCTCGGAATGACTAAGATGTATCATTGTTTGAGGAGGCACTTTTGGTGGCCTGGTATGAAGAAGGATGTGGCTGAGTATGTAGCTAAGTGCATGACTTGTCAGTAGGTTAAGGCAGAACATCAGAGACCAGGAGGATTGTTGCAGCCTTTGCCGATTCCGGAATGGAAATTGGAGCATGTGACTATGGATTTTGTGATGGGATTACCTGTATCCCCTGGCAGAAGAGACGCGATCTGGGTCATTGTTGATCGATTGACCAAGTTGGCACACTTCCTGGCTATTAGGAAGGACTGGTCAGTCGGTAAGTTGGCTAAGCTGTTTGTGGATCGGATCATCTCTCTGCACGGGGTGCCCTTATCCATCGTATCAGATCGGGATCCGAGATTTACTTCTAGGTTCTAGAAGAGTTTTCAGAAGGCCTTGGGCACGCAGTTACCTTTCAGCTCGGCCTATCATCTCGAGATTGATGGGCAGTCGGAAAGGACCATTCAGACTGTGGAGGATATGCTTAGGGCATGTTGCCTAGATTGGGGAGGTTCTTGGGAGCAACACTTGTCTACAGTAGAGTTTGCTTACAACAACAGCCATCATTCTAGTATCGGCATGGCGCCTTACGAGGCATTGTACGGGCGGCCGTGTCGATCCCCTGTGAATTGGTTGGAGATTGGCGAGAGGCAGATAGCGGGACCTGAGTTGGTACAACATTGTGCTGAGGTTGCCAGAGTGGTGCGGCAGAAATTGATTGCAGTTCAGAGCAAACAGAAGAGTTATGCAGACATTCATAGGAGACCGCTTGAGTTTGAGGTTGGGGACCACATGTTTCTCCGAGTCTCGCCCTCTAAGGGTGTGATGAGATTCGGGAAGCGAGGTAAGCTGAGTCCGCGATATGTTAGGCCTTTTCCCATTCTTGCTCCAATTAGGGAAACGACGTATCAGCTAGCCTTGCCGCCCAGTCTTGCAGGGGTGTACGATGTGTTCCATGTTTCCTTGTTGAGGAGATATGTTCAGGATCCATCTCATATTTTAGATTTTTCAGAGTTGGAGGTCGCTGAGGAGTTGTCCTTTCTAAAGTTTCCAGTATGTATTGAGGATCGCAGGGAACAAGTCCTTCAGAACAAGGTTGTATCTCTGGTTAAGGTTATTTGGCAGTACCGCTCCGGGGGTGAGGCAACCTGGAAACGCGAGGACGAGATGCGGGAGTAGCTTCCCTACCTTTTCTGGTAAGTTCCCTTGTGAGCTTGTATCTTTATGTTTCGACCTCGTTAATTGTAGCAGGCAATTTCGGGGACGAAATTCTTTTAAGGGGGGGAGAATGTAAGGACTGAGATTTCGGATCCGGTTATCGGGTCAGTTTCTGGGTCGGATCCCCTGGTTTGGGCCTTGATGGGTTAGGGGAGTACCATCTAAATGACGTCTAGGATGCACGACGCCTTTTGAACGGCGTCTTGTTGGGTGGACGCCATTTAGCTTGGTTGTTGTTGTGCCATGTAGGCGGGCTTCGGGCCGTGAGAGTATGGCCCCTGTCTTGTCGTCTGAACGGCATCCTCGATGGACGACGCCATTCAAAGTACGACCCTAGGTTGTTAGTGTACGGCGCCGGTCTTATCGTCTGAAAGACGTCTTCGATAGGCGACACATTTTAGAGTCTCTGTCAGTACGGCCTGTCATGTCAACTAATAGGCGTCTGTGCCGCACGACACGTTTTACCCTGCTTCTGCTTGACCCTGCAAACCCTCCTTCCTTTCCCTCATTTCCTCATCCCTTCTCTCTCTCCTCACTTCCTCCGGCGGCTTCGGCGATCTCTCTTCCCCCTCCTTCTTGTCCTTCCACCATTTCATCTCTCCCTCTACTCCATCGACCTCCTAACTCCCACCACTACCACCACCACCTCCTCCGCGGCGTTTTCTCTCCGGACGGCGGCCGACGTCCCGGTGGAGTAACGACATCCTCGGCGGTATCGGCGGCGGCGTGGGGCGAGACGGTTTGGCGGCTCGGAGCTTGGAGGAGTTCGAGTAACCGGTAGGGTGACGATTCCCAGTACATTTCGTTTAAAACCATGTTTTCCCGCATTTGAAGCATGTATGTTTTCCCACTTTGAAGCATGTTTTAGGGGCATTTTTGGGGTGAAAACGCTAAGTGCATGAATGAGAAATTGGGTGTTCTAATGGGTAGTTAGGTTCTCCTCCTTCCCCTCCATGCTTTGTGGCCTTTTTGGTACGTTTTGGGGGAGAAATCCCACCTGGTGGTTTGGGAAGGCGGAAGGGAGAACCTGTCTGTCGGGACTAAATGGCGTCGAGGGGCAGCGACGCCTTTTAGAAAGGCGGCGCCCACCCGCGACGCGATTTAGCCCCACTAACAAACTCTGTCTCTGGACTGTTGAGCGTCCAAGGACAGTGACGCCTTTTCAAAAGGCGACTTGCGTGGACGACGCATTTTAGTGAAAATTATCCCGTAGCACTGTCCCTGTTTCTGTCGCTTTTAGGCAACGAAGGACAACGACGCGTTTTAATAGGCGGCTACCAATGGCGACGCCTTTTAGGCTATGATCTGAGGCCGAGATTTCACATGAACCAGTTTAGGAGGCTTGAATGGCATCGGCCTTGGGCGACGCGATTCATGACAGAACCAATTTAATTCATGCTATTAATATGTGTCTACACTGCTAGATAGTTCAGTTAATGCATACTTTAAATATACTCGAAGATGATGGATTCCTTGTGACCGGATCGCACCGCGTTGTGTTTCGTGCGACCGTAGACTTCTTACTGTGCTGTGTTTTGTGCTACTGTGGACCTAGAGTGACAGTTGTAGCGCTTGACACCCTGTGTCGGTGTGGGTGGGACACAACGCCGGTGGGAGCAGTGGCGGGGTGACGCCTAGTGAGAGAGGGTCACCTGGTGAACCCCAGGGTTAGCTAGTACCGGTGTGGGTGTGGTACCTGTAAAGTGTCACTCGTGCTGGGGGAAGGAGTAACCACCTGAGCCAGTTGGGCCGGAGTAGCTAGCGTGCTATCCGAGGGGTTACTGTTTGGTCTTAGCGGGTCGGTGTTTTTTCCCACCTTCGTTTTTGTGGTTGGCATGTTTCACCGAGACATTGGTTGTGGACTCCGTGGTAGACTGGTTTTAGAGATATGCATGTTATATACTTCGAATGCATGTGATTCGTATCGAGATTTAGGAGTAGTAATTACTGTTGTACTTGTCACATTACCTTCAACTGTGTTTTGCACTTGTGGGTGTGTGAGTGGACAGTGGGGATCGAAGGATCCCTACTGAGTCTTTTCGTTGAGACTCACCCCCCTGCGGTTTTCAGGTGAGGGTTCTAGGCAGACGTAGCGAGGAGAGTGCTGTTGTGAGTTGCGCGCCGTCAGCTGTTGTTCCGGGATATGCCCCGATGTAGTTGTTATTTTATTTTATGTCGGTGTTTCCCACTTTCGGCTGGGTGGTTGGCGTGCTTTATCGAGACACTGGTTGTAGGCTCCCTAGTAGAATGATTTCTGAGATATGCATGTTACATTTCGAATGCATGTAGTTTATATCGAGAATTAGTAGTAGTAAATACTGCTTTACTTGCTTATTTTACCTTTATCTGTGTTACTGTTCTTGTGGGTGCGTGAGTGGGCGGTGGGGATCGAAGGATCCCTACTGAGTCTTTTCATTGAGACTTACCCCTGCGATTTTCAGGTGAGGGTTCCAGGCAGGCTTAGCGAGGAGAGTGCTGCTTAGTGTTGCGCGCCGGCAGCAGTTGTTCCGGGGTATGCCCCGACGTAGTTGTTATTTTATTTCTAGCCTGTATGCTTAATTATTTCTTTTCTATTGGAGTATATAATTAATTGTTGTGTCCAGTCGCATTGTAATAACTTTTTAATTCTTGCACTTCCTTTTCAATTCAATGCGATATGAATGTTTAGCTTAGTTAATTATTTATTTCCCAAACTTATCTAGATCTTGGTTTGGTTCCAAAATAATGATTCAGTACCCATTTAGTAATCGGATCCCCGATTATAGGGTGGCGGGTCGTTACAGAGCGGTCAGGCTGCTTGCAAGGATTCATGGCTCTAGATCACGAGCCGGCTAATATTATGCATATGCTGTTGTAGGCTATGGCTCCCTATTCATAGGTGCCGGATATTGATCAACAGTTTCGATCACCCCTATTTCAATCACGAGGTTGTCTAACTACTTACGCTAATATCTGACTATATACTCCATTCCTTGAGTATGCATCTGCTCGTTCTACTGGATTGACTCGGCCGATGAACCAACCACTGGAGAACCTACTAGGTCAATGGGCCAAACTGCAATAGATGCGTCGCGGTTATGTTTATGGATCAGAACTGACTGACGAACCCCCTCCTGAACCAACTCCATAATCCACTGGAATGAACTATAAGGTGTGTTGCTAGGCATTGATCTGTATTTGCCTAACCGTATCCGATTCTACCTTGACGTATGGGTTATGGTTTTGCTACTTTATACTATGGCTCCGATCATGTGGAAACCCCCTCATGGCCTTCTTTGGTATGTACCTGGTGTTGCTACTCCGGTAAGAAAGTGGTGCTAGTGATGTCTTCGCTCCTAGGACCTCTGCATCTGTCCATCGTGCTCCAGCTCAGTCTGATGCCTAAAATGCTAACCCTTATCATACATAGTTACATATATAAATAGGCTTTCGATTTAAGAATAAGAAACCGCCCTCAAGATATCAGATGAATTAGGCTTCACTTTTGATAGTCAGCGATGCAAATTATCTGCTGTCTTTATATAGAGTTCTAGTAAACTGAAACTCTGTTATCCATCTCCCACCTCGGACCCGCACTTTTCACCAAAGGTAGATAGGAAGCGAACTCTTTTTGACTCCAGAGCAAGTGGGTTTGTTTAGCTCAGGGGTACGAAGCCTAATTTTTGAAAACGTGACTTCCTTTCTATTTTGAAAATGAGAAAGAGGTGTTGAAGGCTGAACCTGAAACATGTTCTTTTTTTAGTTTTTAGTTGCTCGCCACCGTGTTGTCAAAGACCAGAGAGTGATGTATAGAGATATCCCCTCTATTCATATATGCAACACTGAAAATAGCCCTAGACTCGATTCGCCAATATAGATTTTTATTTTTTTTAGAGGCTGAAGCTCTCGAACCCCTTTTTTAGCTTTCAAAAAATTTACTACGCTTGCTTATTCGAAAGAAGAAGGGCGGCAAGTCTTGGAGCAACTTTTTCATTAGTTAGGCTCTCCGCTTTATGTATAGCGCATAGAAAGGATCCCATCTTTCTGGGACTCTTTGGCTTTCAAAGATAGAGATTCAATTCTACGCCTAAAGCGCAAGTCGCTTAGATGCCCGAATTCATCTTCATAATTTGTACAGAATCTAGGGCTTCGTCACATCTTCTGACTAAAACGACTCTTCTTTTTACGTGAGACAGAAACAGACTTGTGTAGGAGCATCGACTGGTCGGGGCTAATCAAAAAGTGCCGAAAATGATTATGAGATAGACATCCACTCAGCTCCCTTAGCTGGCCTTCACCGGAGCCAGAATGGAAGTAGGATAGGCCTGGGATAACTAGAATAGAACAATAACGTGGTCAAATTGATGCATAGAGTTAGCGCACCATTTAGGTCAATATGATTAGGCACATAGGGCAGCCCGTTGCAAGGAAGGAAAGAGCTAAGGCTAAGTGCTCGAGTTACGTGACTCAGAATTATCAGCTGAGGAAGCATTCCTGTGACCTGGCTATACTCATGGTTTCTTTTTATCAATACCAGATCAAAATCCGTAAGCACAGGCATACAAATGGGTTTGCCTGAAACCATTTACGGAAGATGAATAGCTATGAATCTCTCCATTTTATGAAAGAACTTCCTATAGCGAACCAGGCAAGGAACATATTGAGTAGGCTGGTACAAAATCCTCTACATCAGCAGAAAAAGAGGCATCTGAATATGAAGTAGGTTCAGATGAGGTGGGTAAGATAATAGAATGTATTCCAATTTCTTCGAAGTCCAGGTAAGATGAGTAGAGACGAGTTTATCAGCACCAAGACCCCCCGCCGGTTTCCTCTGGGGTAAACAAAATGGCCTTTGCCCTATGGAAATGTTTTTTCATTTTCAATTTAAACTTCAGATTCTTACTAGGATCGGTCCAAAAAAGACCCTGGATACAGGCACATTTGCACCTAATCAACTAAGTAGATGCAGGATACGAAGTATTGACTTCGGCTCAGACGAACTGAGGGATCCTCTCCCGCTGGTCGAGTTCCTTCGGATCCTCTCCCGTCTATCCCTAGTCACAGCGAAAGAATTAGACTTTCTAGAGCCCATAAACCAGAAAAAAAGGACTTTTTGATCATCGGCTCCACTATCGGATGGACTTCTTGCTAAGTTTCGTGGAAAAAAGTGTTTCATTCCTCAGTTCTTGCTTCGCCCCTTATCGCTGGCTGGGTATGATCGTGATTACAATTCTATTTTATTAGAATAAGGGTCAATTATCATATGGCATATAGGTGCAGATACGAACTAGAAAGAAAATCACCATTGCATAGGGAAGGCTAGCTCTGCCAATGAGCAGTAGAAACTAGTCTACGCCTAGTATGAAGAGTTGGCGAGGCATGCCTTATGCTATCTTCAAACTTATCAAAACGAGGTCGATCTTCCGCTTGTTATCCTTAACACACTTAAAAAAGTGTATTTGCATATTGGTACCTGTAAGGACCTACAAGATTATCGTTACATGCCAACATATAGATAATTATAAAAAGGGTATATTCGTAAATACCAAAAAAGTATAAACATAATTATGAAAAGTTTGAGGTTTATAATGTAATTGATGATTTTTAGAAGGTCTTAAGTATAATTTTTAAGGTCTCTTGAAGTGTCCTCAAATCACCGAAAAGAAGTTAAATTCAGTGACAAACTACTGAATAAGAGTATAAATGTAATTATAAAAAAAGATAGGGACTAAAGTGTAAAAGTACTAAATGATACCACTAAAGGATACTGGTAAGGTTTCTTAACCATCAAGTAACCCAACCCTAGTTAATCTAACCAGGTTTCTTGACCACCAAGTAACCTAACCCTTAAGTAACCCAAGTCTAGTTAACCTAACCCCCAAGTAACCCCCCTTTAACGCTCCCTTCTCCTTCTATAAATAGGAGGGTGGTCCTCCCATTTCATCCCATCCCATTCCCTTCCTTCCCACCTTCCCCTCCTTCCTCCTTGCCCACATCCAAGAGAGAGAGAGAGAGAGAGATTTAGAGCAGGAGTGGGAGCTATTTGCAGGGTTCTTCACATGTGTAGGAAGAGGTTACTGTTGTGTCCAAGAGAGGTCCTGGTTTAAAGGCAAGTACATGATTCTTTCTGCATAGTTATTTTCTTATTGCGAATGGCCTGTTTTCAAACATATATTTTCCTACAAATTTAAGAAGATGTTATAAGCCGTTATGCTGCTGAAATTACATAAGAGCCTAAAAGGACACCCAACCCATGCCTAAACCTCAATTCTATAAGTCTCCCATGCTAAAATCGAACATGCTACGGACAATGCCACCTTAGGAGTCCATGCGTCCAAATTATACAAGCATCTATGTGAGGCGGACATAATTAAAAGACGCAACCCGAGACAAACGGGTAAAATCCTAGGTACAGTTCTCCCACTCCAGGTGGGACGGGTGGATCCCCCTGCTGCGCAGTGGAATTGCCAGTGGGCATTTGCCTTACCACTGGCTGCACGTCATGCTAACCTCCTCATGTTGTGGTTTGGTTGCATGTCCGTTAAATAAGTGGAAAGATTCATGTTATTTGTATACTATAATTATTTATGATTTCATGCTATTCCATGATCTTTTAACCATGCCATGATGCTATGTCATACCTCTATTATTCCTCTACACATGCCATGCCATGCCATGTTTAAGTCAAGTCAGGCCATGATGTCATGCCATGATCTTTACATATATACTCACACCATGCCATTCTATGCCATGATTTATATGATACTCATGCCATGATATGATGCCACGCTATGTTGCCATTGCATGTTACACCATGATCTTTCAACCATGCCATGATTGTCATGATCATGTTAGCTGAAGTTTATTATGTTGTATTCTATCATGCCATGATTATGTAGTAATATCATGTTGTCTTTTTACGTTTATATATATGATAAGCCATGTAGTGGTATCATGTGCTTGCTGAGTCGGTAAACTCACCCACATTATTTAACCCCCTTTCCTCACCTTCTTAGGGCAACCGAGGAATCTCTACGAGCCTAGTTTAGATGACCAGAGGTTGTTTTTGTAAGTCCAGTCCCTACGTAACTTACATATTGTATCTCTGGACTTGATGTACTGCAATGCATTGTATATAACATCAATATGAAGTGTTTTGTTTATTTACATGCAAAGTGCTCAACCTTAACTGTACAAGTCATGTTCGGGTTGTTCCCACTGTTAACGGGTCCCTTCGGTTCGTAGTAAGCCATCATGACTGAACCGGCCGACATGGGGTCGTTACAGTACCATTGCTTTAGAGAAAGGGCATTTTGCTTCCTTCTAAGCTGAAGCTTGACCTATCCCACCCGTTTGCCCTTAGAGCTCTCGCCGCTTGCCGTGCTAGCGTGCTTTCTTTAAAAAAATCCACGGACCGGCTCTTTATGCCGTTCGGGCATAAGCCCTCTCCTCTGAGGGGTAAGCTCAAAAGTTTTTTGTAAATCCTGCACTTGCTCGCTGCTTGTGTCGCTTGAATGCCCCCTAAGCCCAATCCAACCATGGAAGGTGAAGGCTCGACTTTGACAGTCATCTCCATTAGCTCGATCCAATATCTAATCGGCCTGTTGAGGTGCTTATTTGGCACGTAGCTTTCTCTAAGGCCAGTTGTTTATCTATTTAGTTTAGGGTCCTTCTAAAAAGAAGGAAAAAATAGAGTCAAGTAAGCTCGGCTTTCTTTCCTTCTGAATTTCTGCCAGGGCCAGTGATAGTCTATTTCGCTACGCCCCTTTACTCTTTCAATCCCTTTTCGCCAGCCAGGTCAGGTGGTGTAGTTAATAGCCTGTGTAAAGATTGAGGATTCGGGTTCAGCTATCGGGTCGATTTCGGGCCGGACCTCCTAGTTTAGGCCCTGATGGGTCTGGGGTGCACGACGCCTTTAGAATGGCGTCTTGCTGTGTGGACGCCATTTAGCTGGGTTGCTGTTGTGCTACGTGGGAGCCACGTGGGTTGGCTTTGGGCTATGAGAGTACGGCCCCGGTCTTGTCGTCTGAACGGCATCTTGGATGGACGATGCGTTTCAGACAATCTGTCAGAGTATGGCCCCATCATATCAACTGAATGGCATCTGTCTAGCACGACGCGTTTTAACCAGTTTCAGTTTGACCCCACGAGCCTTCCCTCCTTTCTCTCATTCTCTCCTTCTCACTCTCTATCTTCCCTTTCTCCAACCCCCTCCGTTTCCCTCTTTCCTTTCCCCTTCCCCTTCTTCCTCTTCCACCACTCCACCACCTCTCTACCTCTCACCACTACCACCACCACCTCCTCCGCGGCACTTCATTCTCCGGGCGGCGGCCGAAGTCCCGGCGGAGTGACGGCGTCTGCGGCAGTACCGGCGGCGGTTTGCGGTGCGGCAGCTCGGCGGCACGGAGCTAGGAGGAGTTCAAGTGACCGGTAGGGGGACGATCCTTGCACGCGATTTGGTTGTGTTATCCATGTTTCCCGCTTTGAAGCATGTGATGTGTATGGAGATTTGGGTAGAATGAGCATGTTTAAGGGGTTTTTTAATGAAAAAGGTCATTTTTATGAAATGGGAATTAGTGTGTTTCTCGTGGTAAATTAGACCCTTCATTTCCTATTTTTGGGTATTTTTGGGGTGATTTTGGGGTAGAGGAAACCCTGTTTTGAGGTTCGGGTTAAGTTTTATGAAACCAGATTTCGGGCTCTGAATGGCGTCGGGCTAGGGCGACGCCATTTAAAATGGTGACGGGCTAGGACGACGCCATTTAGGCCATAATTGTCCCGGAAGCGGTTTCTGTGAGAAAATAGAGTTCTATTTTGAATGGGGTCCGAAGACAGCGACGCCTTTCAAACGACGGCTTCCCACGACGACGCATTTTTGTTCAGACCGCCAAGAGACCTGAATCTGTTTTTGTCATGATTAGGCGACTTGGAACAACGACGCCGTTTAAAAAATGACTACCATGCACGACGTGTTTTAGGCCAACTTCCGAGGCTAGTTTTCACATGAACCAGTTTAGGAGTCTTGAATAACGTCAGCCTTGGACGACGCGATTCAAGACAAAATTTCGTTAAATGCATGCTTGAAATCGTACATCGAGACCGAAGATTTATGTATAATCGAAATCACATTGTGTGTACAAGTGTTTATGCGATTGTGGTTTGCGTTTGACACCCTGTGTCGGTGTGGGAAGGACACGGTGTCTAGGTGGCATTGTAGTTGTACCGGTGTGGGAGGGGTACATGTTAGTGTTTCACCTATGGCTGGGGGAAGCAGAACCACCTAGAGCTAGTCGGGCCTGAGTAGCCAGTGCTCTATCCGAGGGGTTACTCTTTGCTCTCAGCGGGTCAGTGTTTTCCTAGTTTGTCGTGGCAGTTTCCGGCGTGTTTCTTATAGTGGAGACGGGTGTGGTGTTGCTGGAGTTTACCCTTTCGCCATTGGGCCTAATGTAACCTGAGATATCGAGGTTACGAGTGGCACCCTTCGCCCTTTGGCCTGATGTGACCCGGGAGGTTAGGGTTACGGGTAGTCCCTATAGCTTCGGCTTGAGGGGGTTTTACCAGTCCCAGGGCCCTCTTGAAGCGCCGAGGCCTCACGTTGAGGGAAGTCCGGTCGATAGGATAGTGGTTTAGACTGCTTGTATGCATACGTAACTGGGCGGTGGTGGTTCACTAGTCCCAGTTAGTCCTACTTTGACTGACTGCCTCACCCTACGGTGCCCGAAACATTGTAGGGGTGGACAGGCGTGGGTGTTGCTGGTGTTGTGAGGCGGCGTTTGTACGCGGTCGACAGTGTGGTTTGAGTGTTTAGCCGGATCTTTGATTACGAATTGTGGTGTTGAGTTGGGTTACTTGAATTACTTAGAACTGTGCCTGTTGCATTACGGATACATATGTCTCATATCAGTATTTAGGAACTGTGTTTACTACTTTAATTAAATTGCCTTCTTTTCTATATTACTGCACTTGTGTGTATGTGTGGGAGGCGGGGATCGGATGATCCCTACTGAGCCCAATTCTGGTGTGGCTCACTCCCTGCGGTTTCAGGTGTGGACTTCTTAGCGAGTGGCGGCGTATGGTGTTCTCCTTGGTGTGCGGGCCAGCGGCTATCTCAGCTCTGGGGTATGCCCCGATGTTGTTGTACTTTGCTTCTGTCTGTACTTATTTAATTCTTTGGACCATGTATTTATTGTTGGACTGTGTACGGACATTCTTAATTTCCTTCCTGCACACTTGTACTTTCCTTGAAGTCCGTGAGATTGTTATATTTAGTCTTGTTTAATGCTTACTTCTCCAGACAGGTCGTATGAGATCCAGGTGTGAACCTGTAGATAATGATCCGATACCTATTTAGTAATCGGGTTTCCGATTATAGGGTGGCGGGTCTTTACAGATCGTATCAGAGCTCAGTCTGGTCGAGTATGTGATAAACTAGGTTAGATATCATAGTCCAACAATAAGTACGAGTCTGTACGGGCGATGGCTGCTGGCATAGATTAATAGGTTTTGACGTGCTTGTTTCGATTTTTGTGTTTATGGAGTAGTGATGGCACCAAAGAGGAGAGTTCCATTGGTTCGTAGTACGGGAGCTGACAATGGTAGTTCGGGGGCAGAGGGGCATAATGTGGATCGTTTCATGGAAGTTATGATTGGGGCAATGTCTAGATACCAACCGGGAGATGGTGGTGAGGGATCCTGATAAAGTGTTAAATTGATCATTTAAGGGCAACCATATGCATCATACTCATGTTTTTATCTGCAAAATAGCATGAAATGATAGATAATTATGTAACAAGTCCAACGGTACCAATTTCATCAAATTCTGACTTAAAAACATCGTCATTTCATGTGATCAAAGGAGTGTAGCGCATTTGCGGTTTTTTGACAAAACCGAGACGAAATGAATAAAAATTATGATATTTTTATGATAATGCGCTAAATTATATTTATTTGATGTGAACAGGACATGCCGATGATGCAGTGCAGCTGGAGGAGTTTTCGGAAATTTGGGGGAGGTCTAATGTGCGGATTTCAACTAAAACAGGGGTAAAAATACAATTTGATTCCTTCCTTCGCTGGAGTTTCCTAAAACCCACTATTTTCCTCCGTCTCTCCGATTTCCTAAACACATCCCTTCCTTTATTTTAAAAATCATCTCTCTCTTTCTCGTTTTAGAAAGTCGAATCCTATTTCTTTTCCAATTTTCTCTTCCTCTCCAGATCCAAATCCTGTCCCTTCTCCAAGTCTCCTATATATCCTCCTCATTTTCCAACTCAAACCCGGCAGCCTCTCCTCCTTCTCCTCTCTATAAATCCCTCCTCTCCTCTTTCTCTTCCTTCTCCACCTCGATTTCTCTCTTTCTCTTCCCACGCATCCTTCTCTCTCCCTTATTCTTTACCCCTCTCGTTCCAGCAACTTCTCCCCCTCTCTCTTCTATTCTTCTTCTCCGTTTCCCAGCTCCATCTTCTTTTCCAACTCTCCTTCCCGCAGCCCTCTCTCTTCTATTTTCTCTCCCTCTCTCCGGTTCTCTCCACAGATTTCTCTCTCTCGTTATCTCTCTCTTTTCCAGTTCTCCCTCTTTCCTTGCCAGCCCTCTCTTTCTTCCTTGGTTTCTCTTTCTCTCTGTTTCTATTCCTCTCTCCCGTGAACCTCCCTCCTCCGTCTTCATCTCGGACTCTTCTCTTCTTAGCCTCTCCCTTGCTGTTTCTCTTTCTCCCTCCACAACACACGCACCTCTCTCCGGTTATCCCTCTCTCTTCTCTTCTCTCTTCCAGCAGCTCCACGCGAACCAGCGCCGGCCAGCAACTCTTCCACGTCCAAGGTGAAGCCCCTGTTCCAACTCCACACCGCACCTCCAGCAGCTGTCCAAGCAACCAGCAGCCGCATGCCTGCGGGCCTACACGCACCCCCCATGCACGCTTGGTAAGCACAAACCAGCAAGTTGCTGCAATCCTCCACGCACCCAGCTGCTGTTCCTCGCATAGCTGGCTGCATCTCCACCAACGCATCCGAGCTTGGTGAAGCCTGCACCAAACAGCAGCTGCATCCTACACGCAGCAGCAAGCTCCAGCTCTTCCACGCAGCGGCAGCTCCTGCAAACAGCGGCCAGCACCAACACACTAAGCCGGCGTGCCCAGAACCAGCAGCCTTCACGCCTGCTGCATCTCCAAGCTGCATGCACCTGAAGCTCCCACGCACGCCAGCAAGCTCCTCCAGCTGCAGTTCCATGCCGGTGAAGCCCCCCCACCAGCAGCCACGTACACCAGCAGCTGCTCTCCAAGCGGCAGTCCACCAGCACCTTCTTCCTCTCCTCCACGTTGCCAACCTGCAGCAACCTTCCTCCAGCTGTCCACGCGGTGAAGCTTCTTCCAGCCTGCAACACCAGCCACCAGCGTTCACGGCAGCCACCCACAAAGTCCCCCACATATTGCTTTCAATTTATTCTTCTCCTTCCCCCATTAGTATAATAATTGTTTAGTTAATTAGGATTAGTCAAGTTGTTATTTAATATTTTGTTTATTTAGGATATTAAACAGTTAAGTGTTGCAAGTTCTTTCATGATTTTTAGTTAATTAATCATTTACACCTAGTTAAGTAGTAGTTTCTTTGTTAATTTTCTTTGTCGTGCTTATTTTCCATATATGTTTGTGTTCAATTTCTGAAAAAGAAAAAAAAAAAAAAAAAGACTTGTTTGATTTAAGTAATCCTATTTTTAGGTAACATTAGTTAACTTAATTTTAGATTAATTAAGTAATTAGTTTACTAAAAATCTCACTTATTTTTAGATTAACTAAAGTCCAAAGTTTTCAAAGTTAAAATTCTAACTCCCTGTGGTTCGACTCAGACTCACCGCTATTAATTTCTTGTAATTTGATTTGAGTGAGCCGGATAAATTAAGATTGAACGTTTCCATGAGTGTTTAACGACGCACAATTCGAAACGACCAGATCCAATTCCCGAGGTGGTCAGTCCACGGTGATGGAGCAGTTCTTGAAGTTTAAAACCCCTTCTTTCACGAGTCAACCTGTCCCAGACGAGGTAGCTTATTGGATTAGGGAGGTGGAGAAGGCATTCGATATTCTTGAGTGTGATGAAAATAACAAGACTTTGTTGGCAACCTACTTGTTGAAAGACGATGCCTATGATTGGTGCGTTACCATCCAAAGAATGATGTTTTCAGATAGGTTCTTGAGAGAGATTCCTTGGGAGATATTCGTGAGAGATTTTAGTGGACAGTACTTTCCGTGGCACGTTCGGAAGGCCAAGGAAAGGGAGTTTATGGAATTGGTACAGAATGATATGTCAGTTATGGAATATCAGAAGACGTTTGTGGCTCTCGGAAGGTTCATTCCACACATATCTGAACATGAGGAACGTCGAACGAAGAGATTTGTGGATGGACTCTGTAACGACCCGCCATCCTATGACCGGAGACCCGATCACTAAATGGATGTCGGCCCATTAACTACGGGTTCACACCCGGATCTCACACAACACATCTGGAGGAGTAAGTGCTAAACAAGGCTAAATATAACAATCTTACGGACTACAAGGGTAAGCAAGTGCGCAGGAAGGAAAAATAACAACGTCCGTATACAGTCAAACAATAATTACATGTCCAACAAGTTAAATAAGTACAGGCAGAAGGAAAGTACAACAACATCGGGGCATACCCCGGAACAGAGACAGCTGCTGGTCCGCACACCAGGAAGACACCACGCTTCCGCTCGCCGCGAAGTCCACACCTAAAACCGCAGGGAGTGAGCCACACCAGAAATGAGCTCAGTAGGGATCATCCGATCCCCCGCCTCCCACTCACACACCCACAAGTGCGACAACAGGAATATATGGCAATTAAGTAAAGCAGTAAACATAGCACTCAACCTGATAGGAACCGTACGATAAGCAGTGTAACAAGAACAGTACCAAGTAACCCGAAGAACCCAACACAAAGTCACGTCTCACAATCAAAGCCCACGAAGCGACTGAACCACACTATCGACCGAAGTCCAACGTCGCCTCCCAACACTACCACCACTGCTCACGCCTGTCCACCCCTACAGTGTTCCGGAGCACTGTAGGGTGAGGCAGTGAGCCAAACTAGGACTAGCTGGACTCAGTGTACCGCCACTGCCAGCTACGTGTGCACACAAGCAGTCTAGACTACTGTCCTACCACCGGATTGCCTCCACCCTAGGCCTCAGCGCTTCAGGAGGGCCCTGGGGACCGGCGAACCCCCGTCAAGCCGAAGCTACAGGAACTACCCACAAACCCAACTCTCCCGGGCTGCGTCAGGCCAAAGGGCTAAGGGTACCACTCGTAACCTTGATCAAAGGTCACATCAGGCCCAGTGGCTAAAGGGTAAACCAACTCCCACCAGCTCCACAGCAAGAAACACGCCGGAAGCTATCACGACAAACGAGGGAAACCCCGACCCGCTGAGGACAAACAACGATCCCTCAGATAGCACACCGGCTACTCCGGCCCGTCGGGCTCAAGGCGATCCTGCCTTCCTCAGCCAAAGGTAAAACACACATGTACCCCTTCTCCCACCAGTACAGCTCACAGACACCATGGCCCTTCTCCCATCGGCCCATGGTGACAGCGTAAACCATAGTCATATCGATCCACAGTCGTATAAGCACACACACACGTATAACATGATGTAATTCCATTCACACAGAAGTCCTCAGTCTCAGTGTACAACGCAAAACATGCCATAGAACCGCCAACAGTGGAACACATGCTAAAAACCAGCACTAAGACAGTTTCTGTCTTGAATCGCGTCGACCGAGGTCGACGCCATTCAAGCTCCTCAGACAGGTTTATTAAAAGTCAGATTATCCCTTAAAACGTGTCCACCTGTGAAGCCGCCGTTTAAAACGCGTCAGGGTCGCAAGACGCCATTCAACCCAGAAATCCAGATTGCAGAATCCTTAAACGGGGGCATTTCCTGCCTAAATGGCGTCATGATGGCCCGACGTCCTTCTGAAAGGCGTCGTCCATCCATGACGTCATTTAGCGCCAGAACCCCTAACTCAGGAAACCTCGAACAGGGAGGTTTCTACCCTAAAACGCGTCGTACTGACCCGACGTCTTTCGGAAAGGCGTCGACCAGGCACGACGCCATTTAGCGCCAGAAACCAGGTTTCCTGGTTCAACCCAAGGGTCTCTCCCTTGAACCCCAAGCACCCGAAAAGCCCCAAAACCAAAAGGGGGAAGATGAGAACGTCGAGCACCACGATCATGCTATGAAACCACGTCCACAAACACCGCCATTCCCACAAGGAATCCCCCTAAACATGCTCAATCTAACCCCAAACACGCCACATCATGCCAAGAAGCAAACGAGCACACATGCAAGGTTTCGTCCCCCTACCGGTTCTTGAACTCCTCCAAGCTCCTCGCCGCCGACCCGTCTCGCCCCACGCCGCCGCCGGTACCCTCGGGGACGCCGCCACTCCGCCGGGACGTCGGCCGCCCTCCGGAGAAGGGAACGCCGCGAAGGAGGTGGTGGAGGTCGAGGTGAGAGGTAAGGTGGTTATGGAGTGATGGAAGAGGAAGAAGAGGAAGGGAAGGAAGGAAGTGCGTCGGAGAGGGCGGAGAGGGTGAGGAGAGAGAGAGTGAAGGTGAGAATGAGGGAAAGAAGGGGAGGCTCGCGGGGTCAATCCGAATCAAGCTAAAACGCGTCGATCGAGGCAGACGCCATTCAGTCTGACAGGACAGCCGTACTGGCAGCGCTCTGAAACGCGTCGCTCACCGTGGACGCCGTTCAGACGATGTAACCGGCCGTACTGAGAACGCTCTGGCGCCGAACCCTGACATCGCAGATGTCGCAGTCTGAATCGCGTCGACCAAGCTGGACGCCGTTCAGACGAAATGACAGGGGCCGTACTCTCGCGGCCCGAAACCCGCCCACGTGGCGCACACGTGGCACAACAACCAACAGACCTAAATGGCGTCCACACAACCTGACGCCTTTTGAAAGGCGTCGAGCAGTGCTGACGCCATTCAGCCAGAAATCTCAAGACCCCTCCAGGGTCCAAACCAGGGGATCCGGCCCGAACCCGACCCGAATACAGAACCCGAAACCTCAGTCCTTATAGACTCTGGTACGATATGAGGGGAATGCTGGCATCTCATTGTTGTAATGATCTTGTATCAGCAGTTCGGTGCGAAGCAGCAGTGGAGACTTAGTTCCAACAAATGGCGAAAGAGTTGGAGCGGTCAGCACGAGGGAAGCAACAAGGCAAGAACAAATCAGCGGTCCTTTCGACAGACAGTTCGAGTTCCTTTGGGTTCGGGTTCTAAGGGATGCTTTATGACGAGGACGAAGACGGTTCGGTTCGGCAGATGCAGACTTTGGCTAGCAGACAGCAGGAAGCTAGACAGGATGCAGTGGATCATTGTCCCCGTTCTGGTAGGCAACATGGCAATCGGATATGTCCATTGGTCACTGGTAGCTGTTTTGGCTGTGGTAGAAAGCGACATCTTGTGAGGAACTGTCCCCAGAATAATAAGACAGGTCAGGAGCCGAGTGGTCAGTAGAAGCCCAGTACCTAGAGTGGTGTTGTGTGTTCTCTTAGAAGAGGTCCGAGATGCTGGGCTAGATGAACACTTTTATCTTGTCTTTTAGGTAGTAGTTGTGAACTCTTATGGCACTTTTTATGTATTTTGGACATGGTGGAGAATCAATTTTGTAATATGTGCCTCGTAAGGCTAATGAATGGTTATATTAGTCTATCAGTTTTAGCAGAATCGTAGAACATAGTTAACTTAGTGATTGATGAGATCGACCGGTTATACGGAGCCCCGTGTAAGAGTGTGATCAGTGAGGGTGATTGATGTAATCCGTGTTACCGGCATGGAATTGTTGACTGTGGTTATTGTTTGAGCGGTTACAATTTCGAGGACGAAATTCTTTTAAGGGAGGGAGTATGTAAGGATTGAGGATTCGGGTTCAGCTATCGGGTCGATTTCGGGCCGGACCCCCTAGTTTAGGCCCTGATGGGTCTGGGGTGTGCCTTCTAAACGACGTCGGGGGTGCACGACGCCTTTAGAATGGCATCTTGCTGTATGGACGCCATTTAGCTGGGTTGCTGTTGTGCTACGTGAGAGCCACGTGGGCTGGCTTTGGGCCGCGAGAGTACGGCCCCGGTCTTGTCGTCTGAACGACGCCTTGGATGGACGACGCGTTTCAGACATTCTGTCAGAGTACGGCCCCGTCATATCAACTGAATGGCGTATGTCTAGCACGACGTGTTTTAACCAATTTCAGTTTGACCCCGCGAGCCTTCCCTCCTCTCTCATTCTCTCCTTCTCACTCTCTCTCTTCCCTCTCTCCGACCCCCTCCGTTTACCTCTCTCCTTTCCCCTTCCCCTTCTTCCTCTTCCACCACTCCACCACCTCTCTACCTCTCACCACAACCACCACCACCTCCTCCGCAGCACTTCATTCTCTGGGCGGCGGCCGACGTCCCAGCGGAGTGACAACGTCTACGGCGGTACTAGCGGCGGTTTGCGGTTCGGCGGCACGAAACTAAGAGGAGTTCAAGTGACCGGTAGGGGGACGATCCTTGCACGCGATTTGGTTGTGTTATCCATATTTCCCGCTTTGAAGCATGCGACGTGTATGGAGATTCGGGTAGAATGAGCATGTTTAAGGGGCTTTTTAATGAAAAAGGTCATTTTTATGAAATGGGAATGAGTGTGTTTCTTATGGTAAATTAGATTCTCCCCTCCATTTCCTATTTTTGGGTATTTTTTCTGTATTTTTAGGGTGATTTAGGCAAAAATTGTCTCAGAAGCGGTTTATGTGAGTGAATAGAGTTTTCTTTTGAATGGCGTCCGGGGCAGCGACGCCTTTCAAACAGCGGCTTCCCAGGACGATGCATTTTAGTTCAGACCGCCCAGAGGCCTGAATCTGATTCTGTCATGATTAGGCGACTAGGAACAGCGACGCCATTTAAAAAATGACTACCACGCACGACGTGTTTTAGGCCAACTTCTGAGGCCAGTTTTCACATGAACCAGTTTAGGAGTCTTGAATGACGTCAGCCTTGGACGACGCGATTCAAGATAGAACTTCGTTAAATGCATGCTTGAAATCGTACATCGAGACCGAAGATTTATGTATAATTGGAATCACATTGTGTACATGTGTTTATGCGATTGTGGTTTGTGTTTGACACCTTGTGTCGGTGTGGGAGGGACACAGTGTCTAGGTGGCATTGTTGTCGTACCAGTGTGGGAGGGGTACATGTTAGTGTTTCACCTGTGGCTGGGGGAAGCAGAACCACCTAGAGCCAGTCGGGCCAAAGTAGCCAGCGAGCTATCCGAGGGGTTACTGTTTGGTCTCAGCGGATCGGTGTTTTCCTAGTTTGTCGTGGCAGTTTTTGGCGTGTTTCTTACTGTGGAGCCGGGTGTGGTGTTGCTGGAGTTTACGCTTTCGCCACTGGGCTTGATGTAACTTGAGATATCGAGGTTACGAGTGGTACACTTCGCCCTTTGGCCTGATGTGACCCGGGAGGTTTGGGTTACAGGTAGTCCTTATAGCTTCGGCTTGACGGGGTTTCGCCGCTCCCCAGGGCCCTCTTGAAGCTCCGAGGCCTAGCGTTGAGGGAAGTCCGGTCGATAGGATAGTGGTCTAGACTTCTTGTGTGCACACGTAACTGGGCAGTGGTGGTTCACTAGTCCCAGTTAGTCCTAGTTTGACTTACTGCCTTACCCTACGGTGCCCGGAACATCGTAGGGCTGGACAGGCGTGGGTGTTGGTGGTGTTGTGAGGCGCCATTTGTACGTGGTCGACAATGTGGTTTGAGTGTTTAGCCAGATCTTTGATTACGAATTGTGGTGTTGAGTTGGATTACTTGAATTGCTTAGAACTGTGCTTGTTGCATTACGGATACATATGTCTCATATCGGTATTTAGGAACTGTGTTTACTGCTTTAATCAAATTGCCTTCTTTTCTGTATTACTGCACTTGTGTGTGTGTGTGGGAGGCGGGGATCGGATGATCACTGAGCCCAATTCTGGTGTGGCTCACTCCCTACGGTTTCAGGTGTGGACTTCTTGGCGAGTGGCGGCGTATGGTGTTCTCCTTGGTGTGCGGGCCAGCGGCTATCTCAGTTTCGGGGTATGCCCTGATGTTGTTTGCTTCTGCCTGTACTTATCTAATTCTTTGGACCATGTAATTATTGTTGGACTATGTACAAACATTATTAACTTCCTTCCTGCGCACTTGTACTTTCCTTGAAGTCCGTGAGATTGTTATATTTAGCCTTGTCTAACGCTTACTTCTCCAGACGGATCGTATGAGGTCAGGGTGTGAACCTGTAGATATTGATCCGATACCCATTTAGTTATCGGGTTTCTGATTATAGGGTGGCGGGTCGTTACAGCCTGGGGGTTTGAATTGGAGTTGTAGTTGGCTTCCCTCGAGTTCCAGTCCATCTTTCCGTTGGAAAGGGAAAGTTTCGTTATCATATTATAAAGCTAGTTCCTATATTTCCTAGTAAGTCAATCTATATTGCTTGTAGGCCGTCTAGCCATCTTGGCCTATGGATTCCATCTTCCTTTTGAATGGAGTTGTTAGAAGCAAGGAAAGCAGTTTCAATAGTTGGCTTTCCCCGCACGAAACCTGGCTGTAGTGGCTTCTTGGACAAGGTCTTTTCCAATTGAGTTGCCTTAGTTCAGTCTTAATGATGAGAAGAGAAAGTTCCTCACATCGATTAGGCTGGGTTCTCAATGGAATTGAGGATGTAGTGAGTTTTCATTGCCTTGCCCTTCTTCCTAGCATCAAAGCTGTTCACAAAAGAAATAGGCAACTCGTCTGCTATTCTGATCTTCCTCACGATTACGAGATTGCTTCGTCTTATCATAAATCATTCCTAGCGACATATGGATATGAATGTGTAGCTTCTTCTCAAGCGGGGGATGATTCCACTCTAGCTGCCTATTCAATAGCAATTGATCTGAAAGGTCAGGAAGGCGCAACAGGTATTTATTCCCAATTGCTTCGCCCCTAGTTCTTCTCCCAGGACCGCTTCCTTTTTATTTGATTTTTCCTGCCTTATTCATTCTGTAACAAAAGAAAAGCGCTATGCATCTTAGGAAAGGGGGTGCTAAAGAGATTGCTATAAGACCATTAGAAGAAAAGAGTTCCACATCTCCCTCTTTAAAGCGATATAACAATAAGTAAGGAGTATGCTAGTCGGATCTTGCCAGGAGTTAGTATATTGATGCAACGAATCGTCTACAGTCTCTTTGTCAGTTAAGCGAGAGTACATAAGCGAATAAAGTAGCACATAGAAGTAGTCGAGTGAATAGAAAGAAAACTGCTAGTTAAAAGCCTTAGTTTTGTTACTTATTGGGATATCTTTAGTATGTAAATAAAATAGTTAAGTCTAACTGTCCCCACTACGTGGTATTAACTAAAGCATTTCTGAAACTGTGCTTTCGATGGCAAGGCCAGAACAACCAAGGGATAGGATTGATTTTCAAAGTGAGACTGCTGCTCGACCTTTCGAACGAACTGATCATGATGTATGGGAGCATTGACATGAGAAGCTCGTTCGCCCCTACTTAGTCTGACCTAGGAAGTGGAAAATACATTCCCTTGTTTTCAGCCATCTTATTGGATGCCTATTATGATACGGAGGGACCGGTACCGGCTCCTTCTTTTTAGGATTGCTTACCTGCTCCCTTTCAAAAATCATTCCTTTTTTGGTTGGTAAACCTAGAAAGATTGTTCCAGGAGAAGGTGAATCTCGTTTAGCGACTTCATTGTAACATTTTTTTGGATGGGAAACAGGTAGAGATAACCTAATGACACTACGTTCTCGGATGATGAAGATTCAGATCTCGAATATAGAATAAACTATGATGTTGATGAACTGATCGATGATATGGTCATTGAAGCTATTTGCAAAGAGTTATTGAGTGATTCATTCATCATTTATGAAGCTGCCCATGAGTAGGGTTTTTTGGTGGGTGGCTTGGTTGAGGAAGCAGTTCTTAAAATCAACATTCTGGAAGAAAACCAATCAGCACCAGTTGCTGGGAACAAGGCGGTAGAGCAAGAACTGCCTAATGAGGAGCAGGTCTATTTTGAACCATCGGATAATCTTCTTATTTACGATCAACATCTTTCGGAACCGCGAACACATTTCTATGAAAAAATAGAACAACAACATCTTGTAGTACTTTGTTGTAATGATTTTCAGAAAATCCTATGGTTGTTCAAGGATCCTTTCATGCATTATGTTAGATATCAAGGAAAATCAATTCTGGCTTCAAAAGGGACTCATCTTCTGATGAAGAAATGGAAATCTGATTTTGTCAATTTTTGGCAATGTCATTTTCACTTTTGGTCTCAACCCCGTAGGATCCACATTGTAAGGATTGAGGTTGTAAGGACTGAGGTTTCGGGCTCTGTGTTCAGGTCGGGTTCGGGCCGGATCCCCTGGTTCGGACTCTGGAGGGGTCTTGAGATTCTTGGCTGAATGGCGTCAGCACTACTCGACGCCTTTCAAAAGGCGTCAGGGTGCGTGGACGCCATTTAGGTCTGTTGGTTGTTGTGCCACGTGTACGCCACGTGGGCGGGTTTCGGGCCGCGAGAGTACGGCCCCTGTTATTTCGTCTGAACGGCGTCTAGCTTGGTTGACGCGATTCAGACTGGGACATCTGCGATGTCAGGGTACGGCGCCAGAGCGTTGTCAGTACGGCCGGTCACATCGTCTGAACGGCGTCCACGGTGAGTGACGCGTTTCAGAGCGCTGTCAGTACGGCTGTCCTGTCAGACTAAATGGCGTATGCCTCGATCGACGCGTTTTACCTAGATTCTGATTGACCCTGCGAGCCTCTCCTTCTTTCCCTCATTCTCACCTTCACTCTCTCTTTCCTCACCCTCTCCGCCCTCTCCGACGCTCTTCTTCCCCTCCCCTTCCTCTTCTTCCTCTTCCACCACTCCAACACCACCTTACCTCTCACCTCTACCTCCACCACTTCCTTCGCGGTGTTCCACTCTCCGGACGGCGGCCGACGTCCCGGCGGAGTGGCGGCGTCCTCGAGGGTACCGGCGGCGGTGTGCGGTGCGGCGGGACGGTGGCACGGAGCTTGGCGGAGTTCAAGAACCGGTAGGGGGACGAAACCTTGCATGTGTGCTCGTTTGCTTCTTGGCGTGATGTGGCGTGTTTGGGGTTAGATTGAGCATGTTTAGGGGGATTCCTTGTGGGAATGGCGGTGTTTGGGGACGTGGTTTCATAGCATAATCGTGGTGCTTGACGTTCTCATCTTCCCCCTTTTGGTTTTGGGGCTTTTCGGGGTGCTTGGGGTTCAAGGGAGAGACCCTCGGGTCGAACCAGGAAACCTGGTTTCTGGCGCTAAATGGCGTCGTGCCTGGTCGACGCCTTTCCGAAAGACGTCGGGTCAGTACGACGCGTTTTAGGGCAGGAACCTCCCTGTTCGAGGATTCCTGAGTTAGGGGTTCTGGCGCTAAATGACGTCATGGATGGACGACGCCTTTCAGAAGGACGTCGGGACATCATGACGCCATTTAGGCAGGAAATGCCCCCGTTTAAGGATTCTGCAATCTGGATTTCTGGGTTGAATGGCGTCTGGCGACCCTGACGCGTTTTAAACGGCGGCTTCACAGGTGGACGCGTTTTAAGGGATAATCTGGCTTTTAACTGAACCCGTCTACGGGACTTGAATGGCGTCGACCTCGGTCGACGCGATTCAAGACAGAACTGTCTTAACCCGGGTTGTTAAACATATGTTTCACTGTTGGCGGTTCTAAGGCATGTTTTACGTTGTACACTGAGACTGAAGACTTCTGTGTGTGTGGAATGGCATCATGTTATGTGTGTGTGTGCTTACACGACTGTGGATCGATATGACTGTGATTTATGTTTGTCACCATGGACCGATGGGGACAGGGTCATGGTGTCTGTGAGGCATTGTGCCGTACCGGTGGGAGAAGGGGTACATGTTGTGGTTTACCTTTAGCTGAGGGAAGCAGAACAACCTTGAGCCCGTCGGGCCGGAGTAGCTGGTGCGCTATCCGAGGGGTTGCTGCTTGGCCTCAGCGGGTCGGGGTTTCCCTGTTTGTCGTGACAGCTTCCGACGCGTTTCTTGCTGTGGAGCTGGTACTGGTGGGAGTTGGTTTACCCTTTAGCCACTGGGCCTGATGTGACCTTTGATCAAGGTTACGAGTGGTACCCTTAGCCCTTTGGCCTGACGCAGCCCGGGAGAGTTGGGTTTGTGGGTAGTTCCTGTAGCTTCGGCTTGACAGGGGTTCGCCGGTCCCCAGGGCCCTCCTGGAAGCGCTGAGGCCTAGCGTGGAGGCAATCCGGTGGTAGGACAGTAGTCTAGACTGCTTGTGTGCACACGTAGCTGGCAGTGGCGGTACACTGGTTCCAGCTAGTCCTAGTTTGGCTCACTGCCTCACCCTACAGTGCCCCGGAACACTGTAGGGGTGGACAGGCGTGAGCAGTGGTGGTAGTGTTGGGAGGCGACGTTTGACTTTGGTCGACTGTGTGGTTTAGTCGCCTTGTGGACTTCGGTTGTGAGACGTGACTCTGTGTTGGGTTCTTCGAGTTGCTTAGAACTGTTCTCGCTACACTGCTTATTATGCGTTTCATATCTGAGTTGGGTGCTATGTTTACTGCTTTACTTAAATTGCTTCATATCTGTGTTGTTACACTTGTGGGTGTGTGAGTGGGAGGCAGGGGATCGGATGATCCCTACTGAGCCCAATTCTGGTGTGGCTAACTCCCTGCGGTTTCAGGTGTGGACCTCGTGGCGCAGCGGAAGCGTGGTGTCTTCTTGGTGTGCGGACCAGCAGCTGTCTTAGTTCCCGGGGTATTCCCCGATGTTGTTGTACTTTTCTTCTGCCTGTACTTATTTAACTTGTTGGACATGTAATTATTGTTGGACTGTATTCGGACATTGTTATTTTCCCTTCTGCGCACTCGTTTACCTTTGTAGTCCGTACGATTGTTATATTTAGCCTTGTTTAGCACTTACTCCTCCAGATGTGTTGTGTGAGATCCGGGTGTGAACCCGCAGTTAATGGGCCGACATCCATTTAGTGACCGGGTCTCCGGTCATAGGATGGCGGGTTGTTACAGAGGTTTCGAATCCGGTTATCGGGTCAGTTTCGGGGTCGAATCCCTTAGTTTGGGCCCTGGTGGGGCTGAAACTTAGTTTTCTTTCTCGACGCGGTTTAAACGGTGTCCAGTAATGTGGACGTGTTTTAGGCTGTACCACGTGGGCGCCACGTGGGCTGGCCATGGGGCGCAAGAGTACGGCCCCGGTCTTATCGTTTGAATAGCGTCTTATATGGACGACGCCATTTAGAGTACGACCCTGGTCTGTCAGTGTACGTGTAACAACCTGCCATCCTATAATCGGGAATCCGATTACTAAATGGATGTCGGACCATTAAATGCGGGTTCACACTCGGACCTCACACAACGCATCTGGAGGAGTAAGCGTTAAACAAGGCTAAATATAACAATCACACGGAGCACAAGGAAAATACGAGTGCGCAGGAAGGAAATTAACAATGTCCGTATACAGTCCAACAATAATTACATGGTCTAACAAATTAAATAAGTACAGGCAGAAGCAAAGTACAACAACATCGGGGCATACCCCGGAACTGAGATAGCTGCTGGTCCGCACACCAAGGAGACACCACACGCCGCCACACGCCATTAGGTCCACACTTGAAATTGCAGGGAGTGAGCCACACCAGAATTGGGCTCAGTAGGGATCATCCGATCCCCCGCCTCCCACTCACACACCCACAAGTGCAATAATACCGAAATATGGCAATTAAATAAAGCAGTAAACATAGCTCCCAAAATCTGATATGAAACGTACGCACAAGCAATGTAGCAGGAACAGTTCCAAGTAATCCGAATAACTCAACACAATGCCACATCTCCTAACCAAGGGTCCAACTAAGTGACCAAACCATACATTCGACTGCAGACAACGTCGCCTCACAACACCACGAACACTCACGCCTGTCCGCCCTTACAGTGTTCCGGGGCACCGTAGGGTGAGGCAGTGAGTCAAACTAGGACTAACTGGGACTAGTGAACCACCACTGCCCAGCTACGTGTGCACACAAGCAGTCTAGACTACTGTCCTACCAACCGGACTTCCTCCACGCCAGGCCTCGGCGCTTCAGGAGGGCCCTGGGCACCAGTGAAACCCTCGTCAAGCCGAAGCTATAGGGACTACCCACAACCCTAACCTCCCGGGCTGCGTCAAGCCAAAGGGCGAAGGGTACCACTCGCAACCTTGATATCACAGGTCGCATCAGGCCCAGTGGCTAAGGTGTAAAACAACTCCAACAGTACCACACCCAGCTCCACAGCAAGAAACGCACTGGAAGCTGCCACGACAACTAGGAAAATCCCGACCTGCTGAGACCAAACAGTAACCCCTCGGATAGCGCACTAGCTACTCCGGCCCGACAGGCTCAAGGTGGTTCTGTTTCTCTCAGCCAAAGGTGAAAACACAACATGTACCCCTTCTCCACCGGTATGGCAACAATGCCTCACAGACACCAAGGCCCTACCACTTCGGCACAAGGTGACAAACGTAAACCACAACTGTTCCAATTCCACAGTCGCATAAGCACACACACACACAGAAATCCTCAGCCTCGATGTACAACTTAAAGCATGCATTTGTTGAACTATCTATCAGTGAAACATGTGTTAATAACAAGAGTTAATGAAGTTCTGCCTTGAATCGCGTCACCCGAGGCCGACGCCATTCAAGTCCCTCAAGCTGGTTCATTTAAACCCGGCCTCAGAATCTGGCCTAAAAGGCGTCGCTACAGGTAGCCGCCTTTTAAAACGCGTCGCTATCCCTCGTCGCCTGTTAGCGACCGAAAACAGGGACAGGCCACGGTTGATTCTATTAAAACGCGTCGTTATGGGAAGCCGCCTTTTAAAAAGGCGTCGTGGTCCTCAGACGCCATTCACAACGGAATCCGAAACTTACAGAAAATTCACTCGGGGTGATTTCTGCCTAAATGGCGTTGTGCTGGCTCGTCGCCATTCTAAATGGCATCGTCCAGGCACGACGTCATTTAGCGCCAGAAACCCAACTGACAAAACCTCAATTATGGCGATTTCTGCCTAAATGGCGTCATACTGGCCCGTCGCCATTCTAAATGGCGTCGTCCAGGCACGACGTCATTTAACGCCAGAAACCAGGTTCTGCCCCTCTACCCGAGGGCTCCCTTTTCACCCCAAACACCCCAAAACACGCCAACACAGAAGAGGAAGAAGGGGAAACAGGACTACCAAGTGCAACCCACAAATCCACGTTCATGATACGACCATTTCACTAAGAAAAACCTCTTAACATGCTCATTCTACCCCAAACACATCATGCTATACCATGGAAATCACGGGCAAGATAACCACGATCCATGCAAGGTTCGTCCCCCTACCGATCTGTTGAACTCCTCCGGGCTCCGCGCCGCCAAACCGTCGCACCGTAGACCGCCGCCGGTACCCCGAGGACGTCGCCACTCCGCCGGAACGTCGGCCGCCGTCCGGAGAATGGAACGCTGCGAAGGAAGTGGTGGTGGTAGTGGTGAGAGGTAGAGAGGTAGTGGAGTGGTGGAAGAGGAAGAGAGGGAAAGGGAAGGGAAGGAGGATTCGGAGGGGCGGAGAGGGCGAGGAGAGAGAGTGAGAAGGTGAGAATGAGAGAAAGAAGGGGAGGCTCGCGGGGTCAATCCGATACTGGTTAAAACGCGTCGACCGTGACAGACGCCTATCAGATGACAGGATAGGCCATACTGACAGCGCTCTGAAACGCGTCACTCATCGCGGACGCCGTTCAGATGACAAGACCGGCACCGTACACTGACATCGCAGGGTCGCAGTCTGAATGGCATCGTCCATCACGGACATCGTTCATACGACAAAACAGGGGCCGTACTCTCGCGGCCCGAAACCCGCCCACGTGCTGTCCACGTGGCACAACAACAACAGACTTAAATGGCGTCCACCCAGCAAGACGCCGTTTGAAAGGTGTCGTGCAGGATAGACGTCATTCAGTCAAAATTCTCAAGACCCCTCAGGGTCCAAACCAGGGGATCCGGCCCGAACCCGACCCGAATACTGAACCCGAAACCTCAGTCCTTACAATACGGCCCGGTCTTGTCGTCTGAATGACGTCGGGCTTGCACAACGCGTTTTTGCCAGCTTCTGGTTGACCCCGCGAACCCTCCCTCCTTTCCCTCATTCTCTCTTTTCCTCTCTCTCTCCTCTCTTCTCTCTGATCTCCGGCGAACCCTTTCCCCCTCTCCTTACTTTCCTCTCCTCATTCCTCCTCTCCCTCCACTCCATTAACCTACCAACTTCCTCCACTACCACCACCACTTCCTCCGCGGTGCACTTCTCTCCGAACGGCGGCCGACGTCCCGGTGGAGTAACGACGTCCATGGCCTGGAAGAGTTTTCAAAAGGCCTTGGGCATGTAGTTAGCCTTCATCTCTGCTTATCATCCCGAGACTGATGGGCAGTCGGAGAGGACCATTCAGACACTGAAGGATATGCTCAGGTCATGTTGCCTAGACTGGGGAGGTTCTTGGGAGCAGCACTTGTCTACAGTGGAGTTTGCCTACAATAACAGTTATCATTCTAGTATCAGCATGGCGCCCTATGAGGCATTATATGGGCGGTCGTGTCGATCTCCCACGAATTGGTCTAAGATTGGCGAGAGGCAGATAGTAGGGCCAAAGTTGGTACAACAGTATGCTGAGGTTGCCAGAGTGGTGCAACAGAGGTTGACGACAGCTCAGAGCAGACAGAAGAGTTGTGCAGACATCCGTAGGAGACCGCTTGAGTTTGAGGTTGGGGACCACGTGTTTCTCCGAGTCTCACCCTCCAAGGGTGTGATGAGATTTGGGAAGCGAGGTAAGCTGAGTCCGCGATATGTTGGGCTTTTTCCCATTCTTGCTCGAATTGGGGAAACAACGTATCAGCTAGCCTTGCCGCCCAGTCTTGCACGGGTGCACGATGTGTTCCATGTTTCTTTGTTGAGGAGATATGTTCAGGATCCATCTCCCGTTTTGGATTTTTCAAAGTTAGAAGTCGCTGAGGACTTGTTCTTTCCAGAATTTCCAATACGAATTGAGGATCGCAGGGAACAGGTCCTTCGGAACAAGGTTGTTCCTCTGCTTAAGGTGATTTGGCAGTATCGCTCCGAGGGTGAGGCGACCTGGGAGCGTGAGGATGAGATGCGGGATGTAAGGATTGAGGTTTCGGATCCGATTATCGGGTCAGTTTCGGGGTAGGGTCCCGTAGTTTGGGCCCAGGTGGGGCTGAGACTGAGTTTCTTTTTCGCGTCGAGCTTGCTCGACGCTGTTCAAACCGCGTCTAGCTATGTGGGCTTGTTTTAGGCTATGCCACGTGGGCTAGCCTTGGGGCGCTAGAGTACGGCCCCGGTCATATCGTCTGAATGGCGTCTTGAGTGGACGACGCCATTTAGAGTACGACCCTGGTTTGTCAGTGTGCAGTCAGGTCTTGTCGTCTGAATGACGTCGGGCTTGCATGACGTGTTTTACCCAAGTTCTGTTTGACCCCGTGAACCTTCCCTCTTTTCCCACATTCTCTCCTTTCTCTTCTCTCTCCTCTCTTCCCTCCGATCTCCGGCGACCCCTCCCCCTCTCCTTGCATTCCTCCCTCCACTCCATCAACCTCCTAACTCCCACCACAATCTCCTCCGCGGCGTTTTTCTCTCCGTACGGCGGCCGACGTCTCGGTAGAGTAACGGCGTCCACGGCAGTACCGGCGGCGGCGTGTGGTGAGGCGGGTTGGCGGCTCGGAGCTAGGAGGAGTTCGAGTAACCGGTAGGGTGACGATTCCCGTTATGTTTCGTTTAAAAACCATATCATTCCTACTTTGGAGCATGTTTTAGGGATTTTTTTATGGTTAAAATACTAATCGCATGTAATGAAAATTTGGGTGTTTTAATGGGTATTTAGGTTCTTCTCCTCCTTCTCCACTTTTCTTAGTGTTTCACATGATTTGGGGGAGGAAATTCCACCCCGTGGATTAGGGGGGAGGCGGAGGGAGAACCTGTCTGTGAAGGTTGAATGGCGTCGGCGGACAGCGACGCCTTTTAGAAAGGCGGCTTCTACCCTCGACGCGATTTGACCCAGATAACAGACTCTGTCTCTGGAACTGAACGGCGTCCAGGGACAGCGACACCATTTTAATGGCGTCTTCCGTGAACGACGCGTTTTAGGCCATCTTCCGAGGCCAGTTTTTACATGAACCAGTTTAGGAAGCTTGAATGACTTCGGCATTGGGCGACGCGATTCAAGCCATAATTCCATTAATCCCTGCAATTAACACGTGTTTACATTGTTAGATAGTTTAGTTAATTGCATGCTTAGGAATGTACTCGATGACGATGGGTTCCATGTGATCGGATCGCACCGTGTTGTGTTTTGTGCAATCGTGGGCCTAGAGTGACAGTTGTTAGCACTTAGGCATCCTGTGTCGGTGTGGGAGTGACACGGCGCTGGTGTGGAAGTGGCAGGGTGACGCCTAGAGAGAGGGTCACCTGGTGTACCCCGAGGTATAGCTAGTACCGGTGTGGGAGTGGTACATTCAGAGTGTCACTCATACTGGGGGAAGCTATTCAAGGGGTTGCTGTTTGGTCTCAGCGGGTCGGAGTTCTCGCGTTCGGCCATGTGGTTGACGTGTTTTGCCGAGACGCTGGTTATGGACTCCGTAGTTGAATGGTTTCAGAATTGTGCATGTTATATTTTGAATGCATGTGTTTTATATCGAAATCTAGGAGTATGTTTACTGCTTTACTTGCTTAGATTATCTATATTTGTGTTGTTGCACTTATGGGTGCGTGAGTAGGCGGTGGGGATCGAAGGATCCCTACTGAGTTTTTTCGATGAGACTCACCCCTGCGGTTTTCAGGTGAGGGTTCCAGGCAGGCGTAGCGAGGAGAGTGCTGTCTTAGGTTGCGCGCCAGCAACCGCTGTTCCGGAGTATGCCCCGACGTAGTTGTTATTTTATTTTCTGGCCTGTATGCTTAATTCTTTCTTTTCAGTTGGAGTATGTAATTATTTGCTGAGTCAAGTCGCATTGTAATAATTTTTAATTCTTGCACTTCCTTTTCATTTCAATGCGATGTGAATGTTTAGCTTATTTTATTATTTATTTCTCAGACTTATTTAGATCCTAGTTTGGCTCCAAATTAATGATTCGGTACCCATTTAGTAATCGGATCCCCGATTATAGGGTGGCGGGTCGTTATACGGGAGCAGTTTCCCTACCTTTTCTCGTAAGTTCTCTTGTGAGCTTGTATCATTATTTTTCAATCTCGTTAATTGTAGCAGGCAATTTCGGAGACGAAATTCTTTTAAGGGAGGGAGAATGTAAGGATTGAGGTTTCGGATCCGGTTATCGGGTTAGTTTCGGGGTCGGATTCCTCAGTTTGGGCCCTGGTGGGGCTGAGACTTAGTTTCCTTTTTGCGTCGAGCATGCTCGACGTGGTTTAAACGCCGTCCAGTAATGTTCATGTGTTTTAGGTTGTGCCACGTAGGCTGGCCTTGGGGCGCAAGAGTACAGCCCCAGTCTTATCGTCTGAATGGCGTCTTAGATGGACGACGCCATTTAGAGTACGACCTTAGTCTATCAATGTACGACCCGGTCTTGTCGTGTAACGACCCGCCACCGTATAATCAGGGATCCGATTACTAAATGGGTACCGAATCATTAATTTGCAACCAAACCAGGATCTAAGTAAGTCTGGGAAATAAATAATAAACTAAGCTAAACATTCACATCGCATTGAATTGAAAGGAAAATGCAGGAATTAAAAGTTATTACAATGCGACTCGATACAGCAAATAATTACATACTCCAATAGAAGAGAAATAATTAAGCATATAGGCCAGAAATAAAAGAACAACTACGTCGGGGCATACCCCGGAACAACCGCTGACGGCGCGCGACACAGTGCAGCACACCCCTCGCTAAGTCTGCCTGGAGTCCTCACCTGAAAACTGTAGGGGTTAGTCTCAACGAAAAGACTCAGTAGGGATCCTTCGATCCCCACTACCCACTCACACACCCACAAGTGCAATTACCAAGATACAAGTAAACAAGGTAAGTAAAGCTGTAACATATTACCCTTAATTCTCGATATAAACCACATGTGTTCGGAATATAACATGCATATCACAGAAATCATCCTACCAAGGAGCCTACAACTCGCGTCTCGGGAAAACGCGTCAACTATGTCTCCGAAAGTGGGAAACAACGACCCGCTGAGACCAAACAGTAACCCCTCGGATAGCACGCTGGCTACCTCGGCGATTACTCCTTCCCCCAGCAAACACCGACCCGCTGAGACCAAACAGTAACCCCTCGGATAGCACGCTGGCTACTCCGGCCCAACTGGCTCAGGTGGTTACTCCTTCCCTCAGCACGAGTGACACTCCAAAGGTACCACTCCGACATCGGTACAAGCTAGCTAACCCCGGGGTTCATCAGGTGACCCTCTCTCACTAGGCGTCACCCCGCAACTGCTCCCGTCAGCGCTGTGTCCCTCCGCACCGACACAGGGTGTCAAACGCTACAACTGTCATTCTAGGTCCACAATAACACAAAACACGGCACGGTACGATCCGGTCACGTAAGAAGTCCACGGTTGCACGACACACAATGTAGTGCCATCCGGTCATGAAGAGTCCATCGTCATCGAGTGTACTAAAAACATGCTTTTAACCAACTATTTAGCAGTGTAAACACATTTTACTGACATGGATTAATGTGGTTCTGGCTTGAATCGCGTCGACCAAGGACGACGCCATTCAAGTCTCCTAAACTGGTTCATGAATCCTCGGCCTCAGAATATGGCCCAAAAAGGCGTCATCACAGATAGCCGCCTTTTTAAAACGCGTCGGCGTCCTCAGACGCCATTAGCACCAAAATCCGGAATTTTGCAGAAAACTTTAATCGGGTGATTTTTGCCTAAAAGGCGTCATGGTGTCCCGACGCTATTCCAAATTGCGTCGTCCAAGCATGATGTCGTTTAGCGCCAGAATCCCCGAACTGACAGTGTAAGGATCGAGACTTTCGGATACGGTTTTCGGGGTCGGATCTTGTAGTTCTGGTCCTAGTGGGGTCTGGGGCTCTGTGATGTTTCGCGTCGAGCCCGCGAGACACGGTTTAAACGGCGTCCACCGTTGCAGACGCGTTTTAGGTTCCGCCACGTGGGCTGGCTTTGGGCCGCGAAGTGTACGGCCCTGTCGTGTCGTCTGAACGGCGTCCACGTAGGACGACGCCTTTCAGACTGCAACTCTGGGTGTGTCAGAGTACGGCCCTGACACGTCGGCTGAACGGCGTCTGCCTCGATCGGCGCGTTTCAGAAACTTGTCAGAGCGGCCGTCACATCACCTGATAGGCGTCCGTGGATGTCGACGCGTTTTAGCCAGTCTCTGGTTAACCCCACGAGCCCTCCTTCTTTCCCTCATTTTCCCCTTCTCTCTTTCTCTCTTTCCCCTCCGGCGATCTCGGCAGCGATTCCTCCTCCTCCCTCTTTTCCACCCACCATTTCACCTCTCCCTCCACTCCATCCTCTACCTAGCTCCTACCACTGCCACCTCCACCTCCACTGCGGCGTTCTACTCTCCGGACGGCGGCCGACGTCACGGTGGAGCAAGGACGACCACAGCGGTACCGGTGGCGGCGTGGGGCGAGACAGGTGGACGGCTTAAAGCTCGGAGGCGTCCAAGTATCCGGTAGGGTGACGGTTCCCATAGCATCGTGTTTAAGCCATGTTTTCCTCCATCTATGCATGTTGTGGATCTTTGGTTTTGGGGGGGGGGGGGGGGGGATAGAATGAGCATGTTTAGGTGTTCTTTTGATGATATGGGGGATTTGCTATGAATGTGATTTCCTATGGATTGTATTGCCCCTCTTTCTCCTCCGTTTTTGGGTGATTTTGGGGTTGTCTGGGTTGAAAAGGGAGCCCTCGGGCTCATGGCAATTCTGGTTCCTGGGGGTTGAAAGACGTCGTGCATGGACGACGCCTTTCTTGAAGGGCGTCGGTCAATCACGACGCCTTTTAGGCAGGAATCGCCTGACTGAGAGTCTGCCAGTTCGGGATTCTGGGACTAAAAGACGTCATGGGTGGGCGACGCGTTTTGAATAGCGTCGGGCAGCCATGACGCCTTTTAAGGCAGAAATCCCCTGGGTAATTTCTTTGGAATTTCTGGATTTCTGTGTTAAATGGCGTCTGAGGATGTCGACGCCTTTTAAAAGGCGACCACTGGTGTCGACGCCTTTTAGGGCCTGATTCTGAAAACTGTTTTACATGAACCTGTATATGGAGCTTGAATGGCGTCGGCCTTGGGCGACGCGATTCAAGACAGAACCTCACTAATTCATGCCAGTAAAATGTGTTCATACTGTTAGACGAATGGTTAGTGCATGTTTTAGTGTACCCGGTAGAGATAGATTCTTCCTGACCGGACGATACTACATGTGTGTTATGCGATCGCGGACTTTTCACGTGACCGGATCGTACTGTGCTGGGTTTTGTGTTACTGTGGACCTGGAGTGACATTGTAGCGCTTTATCACCCTATGCTGGTGGGGGTGTGAGCACAGCGCCGGTGGGGGCGTGGGCGGGGTGACGCCTAGTGAGAGAGGGTCACCTGGTGAACCCCGGGGTCAGCTATTACCGGTGTCGGAGTGGTACATTCGGAGAGTCACTCGTGCTGAGGGAAGGAGTAACCACCTGAGCCAGTTGGGCCGGAGTAGCTAGAGTGCTATCCGAGGGGTTACTGCTTGGTCTCAGCGGGTCGAGGTTTTTCCCACCGTTGTTTGTGTGGTTGGCGTGTTCTATCGAGGCGGCAGTTGTGGGTTCCCTTGTCGGTTAGTTTAGATATATGCACGTTTAATACACTTCGACTGCATGTGGTTTCACGTTGAGAATTAGGAATTGTACCTACTACTGTGCTTGTTACTTTACCGTTAACTGTATTTTGCACTTGTGGGTGTGTGCGTGGGCAGTGGGGATCGAAGGATCCCTACTGAGTCTTGTCTTGAGACTCACCCCTACAGTTTTCAGGTGAGGACTCCCAGCAGACCTAGAGCGGCGTGTGCGGCCGTGTGTTGAGCGTCTTTAGCGGTTGTTCCGGGGTATGCCCTGATGTAGTTGTTATTTATTTCTGTCCTGTATGTTTAATTATTTCTTTTCAGTTGGAGTATGTAATTATTTGCTGTATCGAGTCGCATTGTAATAATTTTAATCCATGCACTTTCATTTCAATTCAATGCGATGTGAATGTTTAGCTTAGTTTATTATTTATTTCCCAGACTTACTAGATCCTGGTTTGGTTCCAAATTAATGATTCGGTGCCCATTTAATAATCGGATCCCCGATTATAGGGTGGCGGGTCATTACAGACAGAGCCTGAGTGGAACGATTTCTGCCTAAAAGGCGTCATGATGGACCGACGCCGTTCTAAATGGCGTCGTCCATGCACGACATCTTTTAGCGCCAGAAACCAGGTCCTGTCTCCTGCCCGAAGGCTCTCTTTATCACCCCCAAAAGCCCCAAAATCAAACCAAACGGAGAAGGAAGAGGAGCAAGCTAACCATTACTAAACCACATTCACAGAAACCCTCATCCTCATCAAGAAAAATTCCTAAACATGCTTATTCTACCCAAGAACCATAGACCCGTTGCATGCTTCGAAGTGGTAGAACATGGTTTTAAAATGAAACACTGAAGGAATCGTCACCCTACCGATTCTTGAACTCCTTCTGGCTCCGCCACCAAACCGTCGCACCGCGAACCGCCGCCGGTACTCCGAGGACGCCGCCACTCCGCCGGGACGTCGGCCGCCGTCCGGAGAATGGAACACCGCGAAGAAAGTGGTGGTGGCAGTGGTGAGAGGTGGAGAGGTGGAAGAGGAAGAAGGGGAAAGGGAAGGGGAAGAGTGGGGAGAGTCGAAGGGTGGAGAGGGTGAGGGGAGAGAGAGTGTGAGTGTGAGAATGAGGGAAAGGAGGGAAGGTTCGCGGGGTAACCAGAAACTAGGTAAAACGCGTCGAGATGTACGGACGCCTATCAGATGACATGACGAGCCGTTCTGACAGAACTCTGAAACGCGTCGCCCAAGGCCGACGCCATTCAGACGACAAGACTGGCACCGTACTCTGACACCGCAGGGTCGCAGTCTGAAACGCGTCGACCATCATAGACGCCGTTCAGACGACACGACCGGCCCGTACACTCGCGACCCAAGGCCAGCCCACGTGGCATCTACGTGGCACAATCTAAAACGCGTCTGCCACTCCGGACGCCGTTTAAACCGCGTCGAGCCTGGCTCGACGCGAAACAGAACAGGGTCCCAGCCCCGTTAGGGCCCAAACTACAGAGTTCGACCCTGAAACTCCCCCGATAACCGGATCTGAAACCTCAGTCCTTACATGTCGTCTGAATGACGTCGGGCTTGGACGACGCATTTTCCCCAACTTCTGGTTGACCCCGCGAACCCTCCCTCCTTTCCCTCATTCTCTCTTTTCCTCTCTCTCTCCTCTCTTCTCTCCGATCTCTGGCGAACCCTTTCCCCCTCTTCTTGCTTTCCTCTCCTCATTCCACCTCTCCCTCCAGTCCATTAACCTACCAACTTCCTCCACTACCACCACCACTTCCTCTACGGCGCACTTCTCTCCGGATGGCGGCCGACGTCCCGGTGGAGTAACAGTGTCCACGGCGGTACCGGCGACGGCGCATGGCGAGGCGGGTTGGCGGCTTGGAGCTAGGACGAGTTCGAGTAACCGGTAGGGTGACGATCTCCGTTGTATTTCGTTTAAAAATCATGTTTTTCTCACTTTGGAACATGTTTGGGGGTTTTCTTGGGGTGAAAACACTAATTGCATATAATGAGAATTTGGGTGTTTTAATGGGTATTTAGGTTCTTCTCATCCTTCTCCACTCTTTTTTTAGTGTTTTTACACGATTTGGGGGAGGAAATCCCACCCCGTGGATTGGGAGATGGTAGAGGAAGAACATGTCTGTGTGGGTTAAATGGCGTCGAGGGACAACGACGCCTTTTAGAAAGGCGGCTTCCACCCTCGACGTAATTTAGCCTAAATAACAGACTCTGTCTCTGGACTAATGAGCGTCCAGGGACAACGACGCCTTTTGAACGGTGACTTGCATGTACGACGCGTTTTAAGTGAAATCACCCCCAGGTCTGTCTCTGTTTCTGTCGTTATCAGGTGACTAGGGACAGCGACACCTTTCAAAAGGCGGCTACATATGGCGACGCGTTTTAAGACCATTTCCGAGGCCCATTTTATATGAACCAGTTTAGGAGGCTTGAATGACGTCGGCCATGGGCGACGCGATTCAAGACAGAATCACATTAATTCATGCTATCAACATGTATTTACACTGTTAGATAATTTGGTTAAATGCATGCTTGAAACTGCACTCGAGGATGAGGATTCTTACGTAATCGGATCGCATTGTGTTGTGTTTCATGCGACCGTGGACCTAGAGTGATAGTTGTAGCACTTAGGCACCCTGTGTCGGTGTGTGAGGGACACGGCGCCGGTGTGGGAGTGGTGGGGTGATGCCTAAAGAGAGGGTCACCTGGTGTACCCCGGGGTTAGCTAGTACCGGTGTAGGAGTGGTACCTTTGGAGTGTCACTCGTGTTGGGGGAAGAAGAAACCACCTAGAGCTAGTTGGGCCGGAGTACCCAGCGTGCTATCCAAGGGTTACTGTTTGGTCTCAGCGGGTCGGTGTTTCCCGCGTTCGGCCGTGTGGTTGGCGTGTTTTGCCGAGACGCTGGTTGTGGGCTCCATGGTAGAATGGTTGCAGAGTTGTGCATGTTATATTATGAATGCATGTGTTTTTTATCGAAATTTAGGAATTGTGTTTACTGCTTTACTTGCTTAAATTACCTATATTTGTATTGTTGCACTTGTGGGTGTGTGAGTGGGCGGTGGGGATCGAAGGATCCCTATTGAGTCCTTTCAATGAGACTCACCCCTGCGGTTTTCAGGTGAGGATTCCAGGCAGGCGTAGCGAGGAGAGTGCTGCCTTGGGTTGCGTGTCAAAAGCCGTTGTTCCAGAGTATGCCCCGATGTAGTTGTTATTTTATTTTCTGGCCTGTACGCTTAATTATTTCTTTTTAGTTGGAGGATGTAATTATTTCTCAGACTTATCAAGATCTTGGTTTGGCTTCAAATTAATGATTCGGTACCCATTTAGTAATCGGATCCCCGATTATAGGTGTAAGGATTGAGGTTTTCGGATCCGGTTATCGGGTCAGTTTTCGGGGTCGGATCCCTTCGTTCGGGTCCTGATGGGGCTGAGACTTAGTTTTGTTTCACGTCGAGCCTGCTCGACGCGGTTTAAATAGCGTCCAGCAATGTAGACGCGTTTTAGGTTGTGCCACGTGGGCGCCACATGGGCTGGCCTTGGGTCGCGAGAGTACAACCCTGGTCATATCGTCTGAATGGTGTCTTGGATGGACGACGCCTTTCAGAGTACGACCCTGGCTTGTCAGTGTACGGCCCGGTCTTGTCACCTGAAAGACGTCGGGCATGCACGACGCGTTTTACCCAGCTTCTGGTTGACCCCGCGAACCCCTCCTTCCTTTCCCTCATTCCCCTCCTTCCTCCTCTCTCTCCTCTCTTCCTCTGGTGACTCGGCGGCGTTTTTCCCCTTCTTCTCGTTTTCCTCATACCATTTCATCTCTCCCTCCACTCCATCGACCTCCTAACTCTCACCGCTACTACCACCGTCTCCTCCGCAGCGTCTTTCTCTCCGGACGGTGGCCGACGTCCTGGTGGAGTAACGACGTCCACGGCGGTACAGGCGGTGGCGTGGGGCGAGGCGGGTAGGCGGCTTGGAGCTTGGAGGAGTTCAAGTAACTGGTAGGGTGACGATTCCCGTAGTATTTCATTTAAAAACCATGTCTTCCCGCTTTGGAGCATGTTTAAGGGTGTTCCTGGGGTGAAAATACTAAATGCACGAAATGACAAATTGGGTGTTTTAAATGGGTAGTTAGGTTCTTCTCCCCATTCTCCATGTTTTCCATGTTTTTACACGATTTTGGGTAGGAAATCCAACCCCGTGGACCGGGATGTTGGGATTTCTCGGGTTTCTCCGGATCGCTCACACAGCGAAAAATAAAATATTAAACAGCGATCCGTTTTCCCGTTTCGAAAAAACTAAAACTACGATTATCGGATAATCGATTCTCACCATGTGCGGATTCGAATCAGCAACCGTTTGGTTCCGTCGGTGCGACACCGCAAGCCGCGCAAGTGCCCGGCCTCTAGCGAAGTCCACGCGATCCTCCCCGCGACGGATATCCTCGCGTTCCTCGTTCTTCGCAGCCCACGAAACCTCCGCCGGTCGCCGCCACGATCGACGCAACGCGCGAACGATTTCCCGTCGAACGGGATTCGGAGAAGCGGTGGAGCAGATCTGGATCTGTCTGGACGCCAGAGAGAGAGGGAAACAGAGGAGGGGCGGCTAGGGTTAGCAGCAGCTTGGCCTGCTCAGCCCGTTCGCTATGTTTTATACTAACTGCATGGTTTTTCATAAAAACCCCCGGTTTATATAAAACCCACTTATTTATCCATCGCCTTGAGAATCATTTGCGTGTGACCCTCTAGGCCCAAGTACCAGTCTAGTTAATGGCCCAACAAGCCCAGTGACTCCTCACTGACTTTATTAATCAATTAATAACCCTTTATTAATTAATTAACCAATTGAATTGATGTCGCACATCGAATTCGACCGGGCCTCCGATCACGTTGGATGCCAAGCAACACCGCGTGAACCCGGAAGGTATTGGGGTTAAGTAACCCACTCTTGGAACCTTTCCGTCGACAGTTACCGCGTGGATATAATCCTTCATTCATACAATGCTCTCGAGTCAACTCAGGGTATGGCGAGCTGTCAAACCCTAACCGGTCAACTCACTTGGATTGGATGCCGCTGATGAATATCCGAAAACTCCTTTCCCGATATTATCGTCCGCCCTGGCCAGGGACTTTCGCACATCCTTCCTAGAGCATTCTCTCTTTAAGTACCGAGAGCGAATGATTCCTTATTGACACACAATTCCCTTCGACGGTATTCCGCTGTACCCAATCCTTGACGTATTAGAATCCCGTGGCTAGAGATTCGTAAACCAAGGTCAAAGCACAGAAGTCCACCGACAAGGTGTCCTTGGTGTCTCAGGTCCGAGGACCATCTACGCAACTGCGACAATAGAATCAAGCTTGTTGACAGTGAGGTACAATACCATCCAGCGATTTAGTCGGATCAGTTCAGTGAACTCATTCTCCAATGAGCACCTACAGATTCGCCTTAGTGTCTCCACACAAGTGACTTATGAGATTAGTCACCCTCATCATATGAGAAGGAGTAATCTGTACTAGTCTAACTGGATATCCGATGTCCTTCTCGGATATCCTCCGACTAGGAACGATTAAGAATATGTGTGTCTAAGTGATCAGTCTCATTAGTATGATCTCATCATAATCTGATCACTATAGCACATATTCACGGACTTCATTATGAAACGATAATTAATACGATTTACACATAATGAATATTATGCCATTATATTAATAAATGAACGAGATTTACATAGTCAGATTGGCTTGTAGGCCATCTAAACTAACAATCTCCCACTTGGACTAAAGCCAATCACCTTTATACAATAAGCCTATAGACTCTAGGTGACGCTCAAACACAATTTGAGCCAACGGCTTTGTCAGTGGATCTACTGCATTGTCGACGAATGGAACTCTTTCCACTACTACATCTCCTCTGGATATGATCTCTCTGATAAGGTGAAAGCGCCTCAGAATATGCTTCGATTTCTGATGAGACCGCGGCTCTTTCGCTTGCGCAATCACTCCATTGTTGTCACACAACAGTGGAACAGGCTCAGAGATGCTGGGAACTACGCCGAGGTCGGTGATGAATTTCTTCAACCACACTGCTTCTTTGGCGGCTTTAGCTGCAGCAATGTATTCTGCTTCAGCCGTCGAATCTGCAGTGGTTACTTGCTTGGAACTCTTCCAGCACACTGCACCTCCGTTCAAAGTAAACACGAATCCAGATGTTGACTTGCTATCATCTGGATCTGTGTAAGGACTGAAGTTTCGGGTTCAGTATTCGGGTCGGGTTCGGGCCGGATCCCCTGGTTTGGACCCTGAGGAGGGTCTTGAGATTTCTAGCTGAATGGCGTCAGCACTGCTCGACGCCTTTCAAAAGGCGTCAGGTTGTGTGGACGCCATTTAGGTCTGCTGGGTGTTGTGCCACGTGTGCGCCACGTGGGCGGGTTTCGGGCCGCGAGAGTACGGCCCCAGTCACATCGTCTGAACGGCGTCCATGTCGGTCGACGCGATTCAGACTGTGACCTCTGCGATGTCTGGGTGCGGCGCCAGAGCGTTGTCAGTACGGCCTGTCCTGTCATCTGAACGGCGTCCGTGGAGGGTGACGCGTTTCAGACCACTGTCAGTACGGCCGTCCTGTCAGACTGATAGGCGTCTGCCTCGATCGACGCGTTTCAGCTGGTTTCGGATTGACCCCGCGAGCCTCCCCTTCTTTCCCTCATTCTCAACTTCTCTCTCTCTCTCCTCGCCTCTCCGCTCCCTCTCCGACGCTTCTTCTTTCCCTTCCCTTCCTCTTCTTCCTCTTCCACCACTCCAACACCACCTTACCTCTCACCTCTACCTCCACCACTTCCTTCGCGGTGTTCCACTCTCCGGACGGCGGCCGACGTCCCGGCGGAGTGGCGGCGTCCTCGAGGGTACCGGCGGCAGTGTGCGGTGCAGCGGGACAGCGGCACGGAGCTTGGGGGAGTTCAAGAACCGGTAGGGGGACGAACCTTGCATGGACTGTGGATGTGTGCTCGTGATTTCCTTGGCATGGCATGTTATGTATTTGGGTTAGAATGAGCATGTTTAGGGGGTGTTCTTGTGGGTATGGCCGTGCTTATGAATGCGGATTTGTAGCATGCTTGTGGTGGATGGTTTCCTCTTACTCTTCCTTCCGTTTTGGGGCTTTTTTCGGGGTGTTTGGGGTTAAGGGTGAGACCCTCGGGTTGAACCAGGAAACCTGGTTTCTGGCGCTAAAAAGCGTCGTACCTGGTCGACGCCTTTCCGAAAGACGTCGGGTCAGTACGACGCGTTTTATGGCAGAAACCTCCCTGTTCGAGGTTTCCTGAGTTAGAGGTTCTGGCGCTAAATGACGTCATGGATGGACAACGCCTTTCGGAAGGACGTCGGGCCATCATGACGCCATTTAGGCAGGAAATGCCTCCGTTTGAGGGTTCTGCTATCTGGATTTCTGGGTTGAATGGCGTCTTGCGACCCTGACGCGTTTTAAACGGCGGCTTCACAGGTGGACGCGTTTTAAGGGAGAAACTGGCTTTCAATAAACCTGTCTGAGGAGCTTGAATGGCGTCGACCTCGGTCGACGCGATTCAAGACAGAGTTGTATAAACCCTGGTTTTTAGCATGTGTATCACTGCGGGACGGTTCAACGCATGCTTTGAGTTGTATACTGAGACTGAGGACTTCTGCATGAATGGGATTTCATCATCTTTGTGTGTGTGCTTAAACTGTACGCTGAGACTGGGGTTTACTGTGCGAATGGAATCACGTTATATATGTGTTTGTGTTCATACGACTGTGGATCGATATGACTGTGGTTTATGTTTGTCACCATGGACCGATGGGGACAGGGTCATGGTGTCTGTGAGGCTTTGTGCCGTACCGGTGGGAGAAGGGGTACATGTGTGTTTTACCTCTGGCTGAGGAAAGCAGGATCGCCTTGAGCCCGACGGGCCGGAGTAGCCGGTGTGCTATCCGAGGGATCGCTGTTTGTCCTCAGCGGGTCGGGGTTTCCCTCGTTTGTCGTGACAGCTTCCGGCGTGTTTCTTGCTGTAGAGCTGGTGGGAGTTGGTTTACCCTTTAGCCACTGGGCCTGATGTGACCTTTGATCAAGGTTACGAGTGGTACCCTTAGCCCTTTGGCCTGACGCAGCCCGGGAGAGTTGGGTTTGTGGGTAGTTCCTGTAGCTTCGGCTTGACGGGGGTTCGCCGGTCCCCAGGGCCCTCCTGGAAGCGCTGAGGCCTAGCGTGGAGGCAATCCGGTGGTAGGACAGTAGTCTAGACTGCTTGTGTGCACACGTAGCTGGCAGTGGCGGTACACTGAGTCCAGCTAGTCCTAGTTTGGCTCACTGCCTCACCCTACAGTGCCCCGGAACACTGTAGGGGTGGACAGGCGTGAGCAGTGGTGGTAGTGTTGGGAGGCGACGTTTGACTTCGGTCGACTGTGTGGTTTAGTCGCCTTGTGGACTTCGGTTGTGAGACTTGACTCTGTGTTGGGTTCTTCGAGTTGCTTAGAACTGTTCTTGCTACACTGCTTATCGTGCGTTTCATATCTGAGTTGGGTGATATGTTTACTGCTTTACTTAAATTGCTTCATATCTGTGTTGTTACACTTGTGGGTGTGTGAGTGGGAGGCAGGGGATCGGATGATCCCTACTGAGCCCAGTTCTGGTGTGGCTCACTCCCTGCGGTTTCAGGTGTGGACTTCGAGGCGCAGCGGTAGCGTGGTGTCTTCTTGGTGTGCGGACCAGCAGCTGTCTCAGTTCCGGGGTATGCCCCGATGTTGTTGTACTTTCCTTCTGCCTGTACTTATTTAACTTGTTGGACATGTAATTATTGTTGGACTGTATACGGACATTGATATTTCCCTTTCTGCGCACTCGTTTACCTTTGTAGTCCGTGTGATCGTTATATTTAGCCTTGTTTAGCACTTACTCCTCCAGATGTGTTGTGTGAGATCCGGGTGTGAACCCGTAGTTAATGGGCCGACATCTATTTAGTGACCGGGTCCCCGGTCATAGGATGGCGGGTCGTTACAATCTGACTGGAAACTCGAGTCAGTAAAGCCTCGTAGTTTCAAGTCACCTCCTCCATAGACAAGGAACATATCCTTAGTTCTTCTCAAGTACTTAAGGATGCATTTCACTGCCTTCCAGTGCTCTTCGCCTGGATCAGCCTGAAATCTGCTCGTAACACTTAGAGCAAATGCAACATCAGGCCGTGTACATAGCATGGCATGCATGATAGATCCTATGGCAGAGGCATAGGGTATTCTATCCATGAATGCCCTCTCATCAGGAGTCTTAGGAGACTGCTCGTTTGAGAGACTAATTTCATGTCTCATCGGTATGTGACCTCTCTTGGAATTTTCCATGCCAAACCTTTTGACTATGGTATCTATGTACAAGGATTGGGTCATTCCAAGCATCCTCTTTGATCTATCTCTATAGATCCGTATTCCCAATACGTAGGATGCTTCTTCCAAATCCTTCATGGAGAAGTTTTTCGACAGCCATATCTTTACTGATGACATTATACTACATCATTCCCAATGAGTAGTATGTCATCTACGTAAAGAACTAGAAAGGTGACTGCACTCCCACTGGTCTTGTTGTACACACAAGGCTCATCTTCATTCTTAATGAAGTCATAAGAGTTGACAGCCTCGTCAAATCTTATGTTCCAGCTCCGGGAAGCCTGCTTCAGTCCATAAATGGATCTCTGAACCTTGCACACTTTATCTGGAGATTCTTTGGATGTGAAACCTTCTGGTTGTATCATATACACATCTTCCTCAAGGTTACCATTGAGGAAGGCACTCTTTACATCCATCTGCCAGATTTCATAATCAAAATGTGTAGCAATGGCGAGCAGAATTCTGAGCGACTTTATCATGGCAACTGGTGAGAAAGTCTCGTCATAGTCAATTCCTTGCCTTTGACGATATCCCTTTGCCGCCAACCTTGCCTTATAAGTGTCGATCCGTCCATCAGCACCGATCTTTCTCTTAAAGATCCACTTGTAACCGATAGGTACAATACCCTCGGGCAAGTCTTCCAAGTTCCAAACTTGGTTGGTGTACATGGACTGGATTTCTGAGTTCATGGCTTCTCGCCATTTCCCGGCTTCTGGGCCTTCTATGGCCTCCTAGTAGGTTTTAGGATCATCATCCTCATTATATTGTACCTTAGACTCACCTTCAGCAATATGTCCCACATATCGTTCGGGTAGTCTAGGTACTCTACCAAATGTACGAGGCTCATGTGTGTGTACCTAAACAGATTCAGGAACTGATATCTCATCTGATGATAATGTAGCTGTTTGGGGATCTGGAACCTCTTCCAGTACTATTTTACTCCCACTGTCCTCCTAGAGAAGGTATTCCTCTTCCAAGAAGACAACTTTCCTGGCGACAAACACCTTTTGTTCACCAGGATGGAAAAAATAGTATCCAAAGGTTTCCTTTGGATATCCTACAAACCTGCATTTATCAGTTCGTGATTCCAGCTTGTGTGGATCATGCCTCTTTACATGAGCAAGACAACCCCAGAGTTTAACATGTTTAAATTTTGGTTTCCTGCCTTTCCATATCTCATATGGAGTAGAGGCCACAGACTTGCTGGGTACTCAGTTCAGTAGGTATGCTGCTGACTCTAGAGCATACCCCTAGAGGGACACTAGTAATCCCGAAAAGCTCATCATGGATCGCACCATGTCCAACAAGATGCGATTCCTCCTTTCTGATACACTATTCATCTGTAGTGTATATGGAGGGGTCAGCTGAGAAAGGATACCATTATCCTTTAAGAATTGTGTGAAATTAGTACTCAAGTATTCTCCTCCTCGATCTGATCGAAGAGCTTTAATACTCTTTCATAACTGCTTCTCTACGTCATTCTTGAACTTCTTGAACTTCTCAAATGCTTCCGACTTATACTTCATTAAGTACACATAGCCAAATCTTGAGAAGTCATCGGTGAACGTGATGAAGTAAGAAAAGCCACCTTTGGCTTGGGTGGACATGAGACCACATACATCCGAATGTATTAGTTCCAAAATGTCCGTGGCACATTCTCCATGTCCAGTAAATGGAGATTTTGCCATCTTTCCCATAAGGCAGGATTCACCTGTTGCAAACAATTCATAATCGAATGTAGTTAAGTAACCATGCTTGTGCAACTTTTGCAACCTGCTTTCGCCAATGTGCCCAAGTCTACAATGCCACATATAGGCTTGGTTCACACAATTCTTGCTCTTCTCAAGAGCATTATCAATTTGAAGATTGTAATAAGAAACATCTAATAGATATAGACCGTTGACTAAAGATGTTGAAGCTATTGATTTATTACCATAATAAATCGAACAACTTCTATTCTCAATAGTCAACCTATATCCTATCTTGTCCAAACAAGATATTGATATGATGTTCTTTATTATGCTAGGAACATAATAACAATCTTCTAATAATAAGGTGTCTCCCGATGGAAGCTTGAGGTTTGTTGTTCCAACAGCAATCGCCGCAACTTTTGCGCCATTTCCTAGCCTCAATTCCACCTCACCTTGTCTCAGCTTGCGCTTACTTGTCAGCATCTGCACATCATGGCAGATATGAGAAGCACATCCGGTATCTAATACACAAGATGTGGAATCTCTAACTGATAAGTTGATATCTATCATATAGATATCTGAAGCTTCATATAGCTTAACTCTTCCATGAGCTTTATCGTTAAGGAACTCCTTGCAGTTCCTCTTCCAGTGACCATACTGCTTATAGTAGAAGCAGTCACCCTTCACTACTCTTTTGCCTTTGTCCTTCGATCCTTTATCGTTAGCTATCATCTCTGGTTCAGGGGCATCCAATGCCGATTTAGCAGGTGGATCAGCTCCAGGGACAAAGTCAATGTGCTCTGATCTGAAGACATTCTTCAAGTTTCTGAACTAGTCCGAGTAGATCAGGTAAGTCAAAAGGGCATCAAGTATGCCACGGAGTGGGTTATTCGACGACATAATTCTCTACAGGAGATAAGTAAAATCTATTTAGTAGATGTTCAATTATTAAAATTTAAAACAAGACATAGTCTTTTGTTCAAGTTTGACTCCCACTAATTTTCGACGGACTGTATAACCCTCAGTTATACAGAACGGGACGGGAGACGTCGACAGTCTCCTAGTGGAGATCAGAATCTCAATGACTTGCACTACAGCCTTGTGGATAGCACAACAAACTGTAATACAATAAAAAAGCACCCAACTCATGGGACTTGCAACTCCTTGCAATATCTGATCATGGCTCCGGTCCCCAGAGATTTAATGGCCTTGTGGATAGCACAACAAACCACTAATTCTGGTCTAAGCTTACCATGATTACGCGATGAGCACAGATTTGCATGGAGCCCTTGTGGATAGCACAACAAAGCTACATGGTTCCTCCACCCCGATCATATAGGCATCTAATGTCATAGCCACAGTTTCTCCTCCCAATTAAACAGGCCTTGTGGATAGCACAACAAACCTGCCTAAAGTGATTCGAATCCTATGACTATAACGATGGTGGACCACGTGGTAAGTTCTCAACTACTCGCGTTACGGCTTAGAGTTTATCTGAGGGTATTTAGATAACTTTTATCTTGGTCTTTCATAGGTGATAGTATATAAATACATCGTATATATTTACTAAATACTATAACCTGCTTTGATTCATAATCAAAAGAAAAACAATGCATCACATACATGTCTAGTGTGGTCATGGATAGCATAGTGGGTTTGACTAGAGCCAACAGTCAAACGCACACACAATCTTACATAACATTTACATTAGGTAAAGCTGCAAACACATAGGCAAAGGATCTCCATCTTTTCGCCTTCTTGGTTGTAGCTGTGGATCGTCCTCGCTCCTTCCTCGGTTGCCTCGATCATATTACAATAATTCTAGAATTACATGTAATTAAAAGAGAGCCTTATGGCGAGTACAAGAGAGAGGGAGGTAGAAATACGTCGGAGTATGAGAGAGGGAGAGATACACAGATCTCTATTTATTAACAATTAATAAACATCCATCATTCATCCACGATCCACACAAACACATCATTCATCACATGAACAATTAAATAAGTACATATCTATGACCACGGTGTGTTTTAAACATTCACACAAGATATAGCGCATCACATGGCTAAAATAAAAGAATTTTAAAAAATACATAACTTTGGCTTTCAAAAAACTGGGATCCAATCAAAATTGGCATTTGGGATTTCGAAAAACCTTTTAATTAACTTAACATGCAATTAAATCTAATTTAAAAGCATCAAAACACACATCACATGTGCACACACTCCAAATTAATAATTCCAGATTATTCCATACAAATTAGAACAATTCTAATAATCTAACACTTAGATTAAACCCCATTAATAATCTAACAATTAGACTATTAATAACTAATCTAACTCTTAGACTAGTCCATCAAAATTAATCAACAATTCAACATTTAAATTATTAATTAACCCTAATTATTAATTAACTTTAAATCTAACTCTTAGATTAGTTCATTTAAAATTAATTATTAACTTAACACTTAAATTAATAATTAACTTTATATTAATTAACTACTAATCTAACTCTTAGATTAGTTCATTTAAAATTAATTATTAACTTAACACTTAAATTAATAATTAACTTTAATTAATTAATAATTACTAATCTAACAATTAGATTAGTTCATTAATGTTAATTATTAATTTAACCCTTAAATTAATAACTAACAATTAATCAATAAAGACTACTAATTTAACACTTAAATTAGTTATCTAAGTTAATTATTAATTTAACAATTAAATTAATAGCTAACTCAAATATTAATTAACAATTAGTTGAAATAATAATTAATAATCTAACTATTAGATTAATAATTATTAAATTACTAATTTAACTCTTTAATTAGTTTAATTAAGGTTAATTATCAGTTTAACATTTAAACTAACAATTAACATCAATATGTTAACAACTAAATGCTAATCTAAATGATTCAAAAATCATTAAAAAGCCCAATTAAATAATAAATCGAATAATAGTATTAGTTTTTCAAAACAATTTTGAATTTCTAAAATTTGAAATCAAATTTTAACTAAATTTTAAATGGGCCACATGGGGATTTAATGGGGGTTTTAAAAGAAATAGGGGGAGTGGGCTTAGCCTACTGGACCTGAACCAGGTCTAGTGGCTCGGACCTGGGACCCTGGCCCAGCCAGGGCCCGTCCACCCGGGGTTGGCCCAGTCCAACGAGACCGGCCTGGGGGGGCGGTTCGCTCGGGTTCTTCCCCAACCCGACAGCCATGGAGTTGCAGGAAACCCTAGGGTTTCCCCCCCCCCGGCGGCGCCGACGGCCGAACCCCCGGCCCTCCCGGCGGGCGCCAGCGATGCCCCCCGGCACCGGCGGGCTCCTCGGCACCGGTAACACCGCTGGAGAGGCCCAAACATGCTGCTGGGCGAACCCCATTAACATAAAAATTCTGGTTTTCAGGGTTTCAAAACCCGAATTTGGGGCTAGATATTGCAGCCCTCCAAGGGCACTCCGGCGCCGGCAAACATACCGGATGTACTGTGGTGACTATCTCCAAGAGATCCGGGCATCCGGGCCACCATCCCAACGCTTGGGAATCATTTACGAAGGCGCTGAAAACACCCAGTTCATCATCCCACGAAGAACACAAAAACCGCCAAATAAAATCCGAAAATTGTAGAATAATAATCCGATTATTTGTGTTCATCTCATGAACACAAATTCAGTAAAATTCGAGTTTTAAAGCATGGAATAAATTCAAGGAAAAATTAATTCGGAGACCAAAATGGGACGAGAAACAGTGGAACCTGGCTCTGATACCACTGTTGGGATTTCTCGGGTTTCTCCGGATCGCTCACGCAGCGGAAAATAAAATATTAAACAGCGATCCGTTTTCCCGTTTCCAAAAAACTAAAACTACAATTATCGGATAATCGATTCTCACCGTGGGCGGATTCGAATCCGCAACTGTTCGGTTCCGTCGGTGCGACACCGCAAGCCGCGCAAGTGCCCGGCCTCTAGTGAAGTCCACGCGATCCTCCCCGCGACGGATATCCTCGCGTTCCTCGTTCTTCGCAGCCCACGAAACCTCCGCCGGTCGCCACCACGATCGCCGCAACGCGCGGACGATTTCCTGTCGAACGGGATTCGAAGAAGCGGCGGAGCAGATCTGGATCTGTCTGGACTCTAGAGAGAGACGGAAACAGAGGAGGGGCGACTAAGGTTAGCAGCAGCTTGGCCTGCTCAGCCCGTTCGCTATGTTTTATACTAATCGCGCGGTTTTTCATAAAAACCCCCGGTTTATATAAAACCCACTTATTTATCCATCGCCTTGATAATCATTTGCGTGTGACCCTCTAGGCCCAAGTACCAGTCCATTTAATGGCCCAACAAGCCCAGTGACTCCTCACTGACTTTATTAATCAATTAATAACCCTTTATTAATTAATTAATCAATCGAATTGATGTCGCACATCGAATTCGACCGGGCCTCCGATCACGTTGGGTGCCAAGCAACACCGCGTGAACCCGGAAGGTATTGGGGTTAAGTAACCCACTTTTGGAAGCTTTCCGCCGACAGTTACCGCGTGAATATAATCCTTCATTCGTACAATGCTCTCGAGTCAACTCAGGATATGGCGAGCTGTCAAACCCTAACCGGTCGACTCACTTGGATTGGATGCCGCTGATGAATATCGAAAAACTCTTTTCCCGATATTATCGTCCGCCCTGGCCAAGGACTTTCGCACATCCTTCCTAGAGCATTCTCTCTCTAAGTACCGAGAGCGAATGATTCCTTATTGACACACAATTCCCTTTGACGGTATTCCGCTGTACCTAATCCTTGGCGTATTAGAATCCCGTGGCTAGAGATTCGTAATCCAAGGTCAAAGCACAGAAGTCCACCGACAAGGTGTCCTTGGTGTCTCAGGTCCGAGGACCATCCACGCAACTGCGACAATATAATCAAGTTGGTTGACAGTGAGGTACAATATCATCCAGCGATTCAATCGGATCAGTTCAGTGAACTCATTCTCCAATGAGCACCTACAGATTCGCCTTAGTGTCTCCACACAAGTGACTTATGAGATCAGTCACCCTCATCATATGAGCAGGAGTAATCTGTACTAGTCTAACTGGATATCCGATGTCCTTCTCGGATATCCTCCGACTAGGAACGATTAAGAATATATGTGTTTAAGTGATCAGTCTCATTAGTATGATCTCATCATAATCTGATCACTATAGCACATATTCACGGACTTCATTATGAAACGATAATTAATGCGATTTACACATAATGAATATTATGCCATTATATTAATAAATGAACGAGATTTACATAGTCAGATTGGCTTGTAGGCCATCTAAACTAACACGGGAGATGGCGGAGGGAGAACCTGTCTGTAAGGGTTAAATGGCGTCGGGGGACAGCGATGCCTACGACACGATTTAGCCCAAATACAAGACTCTGTCTCTGGAACTGAATAGCGTCCAGGGACAGCGACGCCTTTCAAAAGACGACTTGCATGGGCGACGCGTTTTAGGCCATTTCCGAGGCCAGATTTCACATGAACCTGTTTAGGAGGCTTGAATGGCGTCAACCTTGGGCGACGCGATTCAAGGCAGAATCACATTAATTCATGCTATTAACATATCTTCACACTGTTAGATAGTTTGGTTAATTGCATGTTTGAAATTGTACTCGAGGATGAGGATTTTTACGTGATCGGATCGCACTGTGTTGTGTTTTGTGCGACTGTGGACCTAGAGTGACAGTTGTAGCGCTTGCCACCCTGTGTCGGTGTGGGAGGGACACAGTGCCGGTGTCGGAGTGGTAGGGTGACGCCTAGAGAGAGGGTCACCTGGTGTACCCTGGGGTCAGCTAGTACCGGTGTAGGAATGGTACCTGTGGAGTGTCTGTAACGACCCGCCACCCTATAATCGGGGATCCGATTACTAACTAGGTACCGAATCATTAATTTGGAACCAAACCAGGATCTAGATAAGTCTGGGAAATAAATAATAAACAAAGCTAAACATTCACATCGCATTGAATTGAAAGGAAAGTGCAGGGATTAAAAGTTATTACAATACGACTCGACATAGCAAATAATTACATACTCCGTCTAAAAAGAAATAATTAAACGTACAAGCCATAAAATAAAATAACAACTACATCGGGGCATACCCCGGAACAACAGCTGATGGCGCGCAACTCACAGTAGCACTCTCCTCGCTAAGTCTGCCTGGAACCCTCACCTGAAAACCACAGGGGGGTGAGTCTCAACGAAAAGACTCAGTAGGGATCCTTCGATCCCCACTGCCCACTCACACACCCACAAGTGCAAAACACAGCTGAAGGTAAAGTGAAAAGTACAACAGTAATTACTACTCCTAAATCTCGATACGAATCACATGCATTCGAAGTATATAACATGCAACCACACAAACGAAGGTGGGAAAAAACACCGACCCGCTGAGACCAAACAGTAACCCCTCAGATACCACACTAGCTACTCCGGCCCAACTGGCTCAGGTGGTTACTCCTCCCCCTAGCACGAGTGACACTTCACAGGTACCACACCCACACCGGTACTAGGTAACCCCGGGGTTCACCAGGTGACCCTCTCTCACTAGGCGTCACCCCGCCACATCCACACCGGTGCTGTGCTCCACTCACACCAGCACAGGATGATAAAGCGCTACAACTGTCACTCTAGGTCCACAGTAGCACAAAATACAGCACAATAAGAAGTCTACGGTCGCACGAAACACAATGCAGTGCAATCCAGTTACAAGGAATCCATCATCATCGAGTATAATTTAAAGCATGCATTTAACCAACTAACCAACTGTCTAACAGTGTAAACATATTTTAATGGCATGAATTAGTGTGATTCTGTCTTGAATCGCGTCGCCCAAAACCGACGCCATTCAAGCCTCCTAAACTGGTTCATAGAAAACTCGCCCTCAAAACCTGGCGTCAAACGCGTCGCCACAGGTAGTCGCCTTTTGAAAGGCGTGGCTGTCCTTCGTCGCCTGTTAGCGACCGAAAACAGGGACAGACCATGGGGTGATTTCCACTAAAATGTGTCGTTCACGCACGTCGCCTTTTAAAAAGGCGTCACTGTCCTTGGACGCTCAACAGTCTAGAGACAGAGTCTATAAATGGGGCTAAATCGCGTCGTGGGTGGGCGCCGCCTTTCTAAAATACGTCGCTTCACCTCGACGCCATTTAGTCCCGACAGACAGGTTCTCCCCCTCGTTTCCCCCGATCTACGAGATGAGATTTCTCCCCCAAAACGCACAGAAAAGGGCGGAAAACATAAAGGGGAAGGAGGAGAACCTAACTACCCTTTAGAATACCCAATTTCTCATACATTCACTTAGCGTTTTCACCCCAAAAATACCCCTAAAACATGCTTCAAATGCGGGAAAACATGGTTTCAAACGAAATGTACTGGGAATCGTCACCCTACCGGTTACTTGAACTCCTCCAAGCTCCAAGCCGCCCACCCGTCTCGCTCTATGCCGCCGCTGGTATCGCCGAGGTCGTCGTTACTCCATCGGGACGTCGGCCCCCGTCCGGAGAGAAAACGCCGCGGAGGACGTGGTGGTGGTAGTGGTGGGAGTTAGGAGGTCGATGGAGTGGAGGGAGAGATGTAATGGTGGGATGAAAAGAAGGAGGGGAAGGAAGAATCGCCGGAGCCGCCGGGGAAGAGAGGAGAGAGAAGAGGGTGGAGAAAAATGAGGGAAAGGAAGGAGGGTTCGCGGGGTTAACCAGAAACTGGCTAAAACGCGTCGAGCTGCACGGACGCCTATCAGTTGACATGACGGGCCGTACTGACAGAGTCTGAAATGCGTCGCGTGCCCAAGACACCGTTCAGACGACAAGACCGGCACCGTACACTGACAACCTAGGGTCGCAGTCTGAATGGCGTCGTCCATCGCGAACGCCGTTCAGACGACACGACAGGGCCGTACTGTCGCGGCCCAAAGCCCGCCCACGTGGCGCCCACGTGGCACATCGGCAACCAAACTAAATGGCGTCCACCCATCAAGACGCCGTTCAAAAGGCGTCGTGCATCGTAGACGTCATTTAGATGGCACTCCCCAGTCCCATCAGGGCCCAAACTAGGGAATCCGACCCAGAGACTAACCCGATAACCAGATCCGAAACCTCAGTCCTTACATTCTCCCCCCCTTAAAAGAATTTCGTCCCCGAAGTTGCCTGCTAGAATTAACGAGGTCAAAACATAAAGATACAAGCTCACAAGGGAACTTACGAGAAAAGGTAGGGAAATTGCTCTCGTATCTCATCATCGCGTTCCCAGGTTGCCTCGCCCCCGGAGCGGTACTGACAAATTACCTTAACTAGAGGTACAACCTTGTTCCGAAGGACCTGTTGTCTGCGATCCTCAATACTCACTGAAACTCTGGAAAGGACAAGTCCTCAGCGACTTCCAACTCTGAAAAATCTAAAACATGAGATGGATCCTGAACATATCTCCTCAGCAACGAAACATGGAACACATCGTGTACCCCTGTAAAACTGGGCGGCAAGGCCAGCTGATATGCCATTTCCCCAATCCGAGCAAGAATGGGAAAAGGCCCAATATATCGGGGACTCAGCTTGCCTCGATTCCCGAATCTCATCACACCCTTGAAGGGTGAGACTCGGAGAAACACGTGGTCCCCAACCTCAAACTCAAGTGGTCTCCTCTGGATATCAGCATAGCTCTTCTGTCTGCTCTGAGCTGCAATCAATCTCTACTGTACCACTCTGGCAACCTCAGCACACTGCTGTACCAACTCTGGCCCTGCTATCTGCCTCTCGCCAATCCCGGACCAACACACAGGGGATCGACAAGGCCGCCCGTATAAAGCCTCGTAAGGCGCCATGCCGATACTAGAATTGTAAGGATCGAGACTTTCGGATCCGGTTTTCGGGTCGGACCCCGTTGTTCTAGCTCTTGTGAGGGGCGGATGTTCTGAGTCGAATCGCGTCAGGACCTCGAGACGCGTTTTAAACGGCGTCCACCATGGCAGACGCGTTTCAGGTTCTGCCACGTGGGTGCCACGTGGACTGACCTTGGGCCGCGAGAGTACGGCCCTGTCAGGTCGTCTGAACGGCGTCCGTATGGGTCGACGCCTTTCAGAGTGCGACCCTGAGTGTGTCAGAGTACGGCCCTGACAAGTTGTCTGAATGGCGTCTGTGAAGGACGACGCGTTTCAGAATCTTGTCAGAGCGGCCGTCATATCACCTGATAGGCGTCCGTGCATGTCGACGCGTTTTAGCCAGTTTCTGGTTAACCCCGCGAGCCCTCCTTCTTTCCCTCATTTTTCTCCTACTCTCCTTCTCTCCTTCTCCTTCCTTCTCTCCTTCTCCTCCGGCGACGGCGGCGATTCCCTCCTCCTCCCTCTTTCCTCTCACCATTTCGCCTCTCCCTCCACTCCATCCTCTACCTGGCTCCTACCCCTACCACCTCCACTTCCACTGCGGCGTTCTACTCTCCGGACGGCGGCCGACGTCACGGTGGGGCTAGGACGACCTCGGCGGTACCGGCGGCGGCGTGGGGCGAGACAGGCGGACGGCTTGAAGCTCGGAGGCGTTCGAGTGTCCGGTAGGGTGACGTTCCCCGTGGCACTGTGTTTAAGATCACGTTTTCCTCAATATGCATGTGGTAGATCTTCGGTTTTGGGGGTTAGAATGAGCATGTTTAGGAATTCTATGGGGGTGTTTGCCTATGAATTGTCTTGCTCTTCGTTTCCCTCCAGTTTGAATGATTTTTGGGGTTATTTGGAATTGGAAAGGGAGCCCTCGGGTTTAGGGCGTTCCTGGTTCCTGGGCTTGAAAGACGTCGTGCATGGACGACGCCTTTTTGAAGGGCGTCGGGCCATCACGACGCCTTTTAGACAGGAATTGACTGACAGACAGTCTGCCCGGTTGGAATTTCTGTGGCTGAAAGACGTCATGGGTAAACGACGCGTTTTTGAACGGCGTCGGGCATCCATGACGCGTTTTAACGGCAGAAATCCCCTGGTTAAGGCCTTGGGAATTCCGGATTTTCGTGTTGAAAGGCGTCTGGGGATGTCGACGCCTTTTGAAAGGCGACCATGAGGGTCGACGCCTTTCAAAGCCAGATTCTGAAAACTGATTTATACGAACCTGCACTTGGGTCTTGAATGGCGTCGACCTCGGTCGACACGATTCAAGACAGAATCCCACTAATGCATGCCTGTAAAACGTGTTCACATTGCTAGATAGATAGTTTGCACATGTTTTAGTGCACCCGATAGAGACGGATTCCTCACGATCAGATGGTTCTATGTGTGTTGAGCGATCGCGGGATTTTCACATGGCCGGATCGCACTGTGTTGGGTTTTCAGTTACTGTGGACCTGGAGTGACATTGTAGCGCTTTATCACCCTGTGCTGGTGGGGGCGTGAGCACAGCACCGGTGGGGGCGTGGGCGGGGTGACGCCTAGTGAGAAAGGGTCACCTGGTGAACCCCGGGGTCAGCTAGTACCGGTGTCGGAGTGGTACATTCGGAGAGTCACTCATACTGAGGGAAGGGGTAGTCACCTGAGCCGGTTCGGCCGGAGTAGCGAGCGTGCTATCCGAGGGGCTACTCCTTGGTCTCAGCGGGTCGAGGTTTTTCCCACCGTTGTTTGTATGGTCGGCGAGTTCTATCGGGACGGCAGTTGTGGGTTTTCTAACGGTTGGCTTAGAATGTGCATGATTATTATATTTCGACCGCATGTGTTCTCACGTAGAGAATTAGATATCGTACCTGCCACTACACTTGTTACTTTACTGTTAGCTGTACTTTATACTTGTGGGTGTGTGCGTGGGCAGTGGGGATCGAAGGATCCCTACTGAGTCTTGTCTTGAGACTCACCCCTGCGGTTTTCAGGTGAGGACTCCCAGCAGACTTAGAGCAGCGTGTGCGGCCGGGTGTGGTGTGCCTTCAGCGGTTGTTCCGGGGTATGCCCCGATGTAGTTGTCATTTATCTCTGGCCTATATGTTTAATTATTTCTTTTCAGTTGGAATATGTAATTATTTGCTGTATCGAGTCGCATTGTAATAATTTTAATTTCTGCACTTTCAATTCAATGCGATGTGAATGTTTAGCTTAGTTTATTATTTATTTCCCAGACTTACTAGATCCTTGTTTGGTTCCAAATTAATGATTCGGTACCCATTTAGTAATCGGATCCCCGATTTTAGGGTGGCGGGTCGTTACAAGAATGATAACTGTTGTTGTAGGCAAACTCCACAGTAGGCAAATGTTGCTCCCAAGAACCTCCCCTGTAAGGACCGAGGTTTCGGGTTCGGTATTCGGGTCGGGATCGGGCCGGATCCCCTGGTTTGGACCCTGTGGGGTCTTGTAATTTCTGGCTGAATGGCGTCAGCGCTCGTCGACGCCTTTCAAAAGGCGTCAGGGTGTGTGGACGCCATTTAGGTTGCTGGTTGTTGTGCCCCGTGTGGGCCACGTGGGCAGTTTTCGGGCCGCGAGAGTACGGCCCCTGTCAGATTTGTCTGAACGGCGTCCAGGTGGGTCGACGCGTTTCAGACTGCGACATCTGCGATGTCAGGGCATGGCGCCAGAGCGTTGTCAGTACGGCCTGTCACATCGTCTGAACGGCGTCCACGGTGGGCGACGCGTTTCAGAGCGGTGTCTGTACGGCTGTCCTGTCAGACTGATAGGCATCTGCCTCGATCGACGCGTTTTAGCTTGTTTCGGATAGACCCCGCGAGCCTCCCCTTCTTTCCCTCATTCTCACCCTCACTCTCTCTCTCTCCTCACCCCCTCCGCCTCTCCGGCGATCTTCCTCCCTTCCCTCCTCTTCTTCCTCTTCCATCACTCCATAGCCTCCCTACCTCTCACCTCTACCTCCACCACCTCCTTCGCGGCGTTCCCTTCTCCGGACGGCGGCCGACGTCCCGGCGGAGTGGCGGCGTCCTCGAGGGTACCGGCAGGGGTCTGCGGTGCGGCGGGTCGGCGGCGAGGAGCTTGGAGGAGTTCAAGAACCGGTAGGGGGACGAACCTTGCATGTGATGTTCGTGTGATTCTCAGCGTGACGTGATGTATTTGGGGCTAGATTGAGCATGTTTAGGGGGCTAGATTGAGCGTGTTCAGGGGGTTTCTTGTGGGAATGGCGGTGTTTGTGATCGTGTTTTCGTAAGCATGATTATGTGGTTGAGCTTCTCTCCTTCCCCCTTTGATTTTGGGGTTTTCGGGGTGCTTGGGGTTCAAGGGAGAAACCCTCGGTTCGAACCAGGGAACCTGGTTTCTGGCGCTAAACGGCGTCGTCCCTGGTCGACGCCTTTCAAAGGGCGTCTGGTCAGCACGACGCCTTTTAGAGGCAGAAATCCCCCGGTTCGAGGCTTCTTTCAATAGAGTTCCTGGTGCTAAAAGACGTCATGGGTGGACGACGCCTTTTAGAAGGACGTCGGGCCACCATGACGCCATTTTAGACAGGGAATCACTCCGCTTGAGCGCCTGAAATTCTGGGTTTTTAATGTGAATGGCGTCGGTGTGTGCGGACGCGTTTCAAATGGCGTCTTTCTGTAAAGACGCGTTTCAAGCAATAATCTGACGTTTAACTGAACCTGTCTGAGGGACTTGAATGGCGTCGACTTCGGTCGACGCGATTCAAGACAGAAGTGTTATATTGCTGGTTTTAGTATGTGTTTCACTGTGGAAGGTTCTGAGGCAGGTTTTATGTTGTACACTGGGACTGAGGACTTCTGTGTGAGTGGAATTTCAGCATGTTAAATGTGTATGTGTGTCTATACGACTGTGGATCGATGTGACTGTGGTTTACGTTGTCACCATGGACCGATGGGGACAGGGTCATGGTGTCTGTGAGGCTTTGTGCCGTACCGGTGGGAGAAGGGGTACATGTGTGTTTTGCCTTTGGCTGAGGGAAGCAGAACCACCTTGAGCCCGTCGGGCCGGAGAAGCTGGTGCGCTATCCGAGGGGTTGCTGCTTGGTCTCAGCGGGTCGGGGTTTCTCTGTTTGTCGTGACAGCTTCCGGCGCGTTTCTTGCTGTGGAGCTGGTACTGGTGGGAGTTCGTTTACCCTTTAGCCACTGGGCCTGATGTGACCTTTGATCAAGGTTACGAGTGGTACCCTTAGCCCTTTGGCCTGACGCAGCCCGGGAGAGTTGGGTTTGTGGGTAGTTCCTGTAGCTTCGGCTTGACGGGGGTTCGCCGGTCCCCAGGGCCCTCCTGGAAGCGCTGAGGCCTAGCGTGGAGGCAATCCGGTGGTAGGACAGTAGTCTAGACTGCTTGTGTGCACACGTAGCTGGCAGTGGCGGTACACTGAGTCCAGCTAGTCCTAGTTTGGCTCACTGCCTCACCCTACAGTGGCCCGGAACACTGTAGGGGTGGACAGGCGTGAGCAGTGGTGGTAGTGTTGGGAGGCGAAGTTTGACTTCGGTCGACTGTGTGGTTTAGTCGCCTTGTGGACTTCGGTCGTGAGACGTGACTCTGTGTTGGGTTCTTCGGGTTACTCAGAGTTGTTCCTGCTACACTGTCTGTCGTACGCTTCGTACCGGGGTTGCCTGTTGTGTCTACTGCTTTACTTGACTGTTCTATATATTACTGTTGCTTCACTTGTGGGTGTGTGAGTGGGAGGCAGGGGATCGGATGATCCCTACTGAGCCCAGTTCTGGTGTGGCTCACTCCCTGCGGTTTCAGGTGTGGACTTCGAGGCCCAGCGGTAGCGTGGTATCTTCTTGGTGTGCGGACCAGCAGCTGTCTCAGTTCCGGGGTATGCCCCGATGTTGTTGTACTTTCCTTCTGCCTGTACTTATTTAATTATCGTTGGACATGTAATTATTGTTGGACTGTATACGGACATTGTTATTTTCTTCCCTGCGTACTTGCTTACCTTTGTAGTCCGTGTGATTGTTATATTTAGCCTTGTTTAGCACTTACTCCTCCAGATGCCTTGTGTGAGATCCGGGTGTGAACCCGTAGTTAATGGGCCGACATCCATTTAGTGACCGGGTCCCCGGTCATAGGATGGCGGGTCGTTACAGATGGTATCAGAGCTCAGTCTGGTCGAGTATGTGATAAACTAGGTTAGATATTATAGTCCAACAATAAGTGCGAGTCTGTACAGGCGATGGCTGCTGGTGTAGATTGATAGGTGTTGACGTGTTTTTGGTTCGATTTGCGTGTCGTGGGTTAGTGATGGCGCCGAAGAGGAGAGTTCCGTTGGCTCGTGGTTCGAGAGCAGATGGTGGTGGTCCGGGGGCGGAAGGACATAACGTGGATCGTTTCATGGAAGCTATGATTGGGGCTATGTCTAGATATCAGCAGGGAGGTGGAAGCGAGGGGTCCAGTTCCCGAGGTGGCCAATCCACGGTGGTGGAGCGGTTCTTGAAGCTGAAGCCCCCTTCTTTCACGGGTCAACCTGTTCCAGATTCGGCAGCTCAGTGGATTAAGGAAGTGGAGAAGGTGTTTGATGTTCTAGAATGTGCTGAGAGTGACAAGACCTTGTTGGCGACCTACTTGCTGAAGGGCGATGCTTATGATTGGTGGGTTACCATCAAGGGGTTGATGTTTCCAGATAGGTCTTTGAGAGAGATTCCTTGGGAAGGCTTTGTGAGAGAGTTTAGCGGACAGTACCTTCCGAGGCATGTTCGTAGGGCCAAGGAAAGGGAGTTTATGGAGTTGGTGCAGGGTGATACGTCAGTTCTAGATCATCAGATGAGATTTGTGGCTTTGGGAAGGTTTGCTCCACACATATCTGAGCGTGAGGATCTGAGGACGGAGAAATTTGTGGATGGACTTCGGCATGATCTGAGGGAATTTGTGGCAGCTCATTGTTGTAAGGATCTAGCGTCAGCTGTTCGGTGCGCGGCAGCGGTGGAGATGCAGTTTCAACACTCGGCAAGAGAATCGGAGCATTCAGCACAGGAGAAGCAGCATAGCAGGGATCGATCAGCGGCTTTTTCGGCAGGTGGTTCGAGTTCGTTCGAGGTCGAGTTCCAGGAGGTTCCTTGTGACGAGGATGAGGATGGTTCGGTTCAGCAGATGCAGACAGAGGTCAGCTGGCAGCAGGAGGCGAGGCAGGACGCTGCAGATCGTTGTCCCCGTTGTAGCAGGTTTCATGGCAACCGGTTATGTCCATTGATCACTGGTAGCTGTTTCGCCTGTGGTCGGAAGGGGCATCTCGCGAGGAATTGTCCCCAGAAGAATCAGACAGGTCAGGAGCCGAGTGGTCAGTAGGTGTTCGAGATGTGATTGGAGCTGTGTCTCTTCAAGGTGATCCGAGAGGTCGTGCCAGATGGGCACTTTTGTCTTGTCTTGTTCAGAGGTGGTTGAGGACTCTAGTAGCACTTGTATGTATTTGGGTTTGGTGGAGAATTGGTTTTGTAATATGTGCCTCGCTAGTGTGTGGTTATTGCTGATCTTTCAGCTCGGTGTTGAGGATCTTGGTTAGCTTGATATGTATGTGATTGGCTAATTATATGGAGCCTTGTGTGTGCGATTGGTGATGATGTTTGTTGTGATCGGTGTGTCGGCTTGTGATGGTTAGCCGAGTCGAGCGTTGAGCGGTTTCAAATTTCGAGGACGAAATTCTTTTAAGGGGGGGAGAATGTAAGGACCGAGGTTTCGGGTTCGGTATTCGGGTCGGGATCGGGCCGGATCCCCTGGTTTGGACCCTGTGGGGTCTTGTAATTTCTGGCTGAATGGCGTCAGCGCTCGTCGACGCCTTTCAAAAGGCGTCAGGGTGTGTGGACGCCATTTAGGTTGCTGGTTGTTGTGCCCCGTGTGGGCCACGTGGGCAGTTTTCGGGCCGCGAGAGTACGGCCCCTATCAGATTTGTCTGAACGGCGCCCAGGTGGGTCGATGCGTTTCAGACTGCGACATCTGCGATGTCAGGGCATGGCGCCAGAGCGTTGTCAGTACGGCCTGTCACATCGTCTGAACGGCGTCCACGGTGGGCGACGCGTTTCAGAGCGGTGTCTGTACGGCTGTCCTGTCAGATTGATAGGCGTCTGCCTCGATCGACGCATTTTAGCTTGTTTCGGATAGACCCCGCAAGCCTCCCCTTCTTTCCCTCATTCTCACCCTCACTCTCTCTCCCTCCTCACCCCCTCCGCCTCTCCGGCGATCTTCCTCCCTTCCCTCCTCTTCTTCCTCTTCCATCACTCCATAGCCTCCCTACCTCTCACCTCTACCTCCACCACCTCCTTCGCGGCGTTCCCTTCTCCGGACGGCGGCCGACGTCCCGGCGGAGTGGCGGCGTCCTCGAGGGAACCGGCGGCGGTCTGCGGTGCGGCGGGTCGGCGTCGAGGAGCTTGGAGGAGTTCAAGAACCGGTAGGGGGACGAACCTTGCATGTGATGTTCGTGTGATTCTCAGCGTGACGTGATGTATTTGGGGCTAGATTGAGCATGTTTAGGGGGCTAGATTGAGCGTGTTCAGGGGGTTTCTTGTGGGAATGGTGGTGTTTGTGATCGTGTTTTCGTAAGCATGATTATGTGGTTGAGCTTCTCTCCTTCCCCCTTTGATTTTGGGGTTTTCGGGGTGCTTGGGGTTCAAGGGAGAAACCCTCGGTTCGAACCAGGGAACCTGGTTTCTGGCGCTAAACGGCGTCGTCCCTGGTCGACGCCTTTCAAAGGGCGTCTGGTCAGCACGACGCCTTTTAGAGGCAGAAATCCCCCGATTCGAGGCTTCTTTCAATAGAGTTCCTGGTGCTAAAAGACGTCATGGGTGGACGACGCCTTTTAGAAGGACGTCGGGCCACCATGACGCCATTTTAGACAGGGAATCACTCCGCTTGAGCGCCTGAAATTCTGGGTTTTTAATGTGAATGGCGTCGGTGTGTGCGGACGCGTTTCAAATGGCGTCTTTCTGTAAAGACGCGTTTCAAGCAATAATCTGACGTTTAACTGAACCTGTCTGAGGGACTTGAATGGCGTCGACTTCGGTCGACGCGATTCAAGACAGAAGTGTTATATTGCTGGTTTTAGTATGTGTTTCACTGTGGAAGGTTCTGAGGCAGGTTTTATGTTGTACACTGGGACTGAGGACTTCTGTGTGAGTGGAATTTCAGCATGTTAAATGTGTATGTGTGTCTATACGACTGTGGATCGATGTGACTGTGGTTTACGTTGTCACCATGGACCGATGGGGACAGGGTCATGGTGTCTGTGAGGCTTTGTGCCGTACCGGTGGGAGAAGGGGTACATGTGTGTTTTGCCTTTGGCTGAGGGAAGCAGAACCACCTTGAGCCCGTCGGGCCGGAGAAGCTGGTGCGCTATCCGAGGGGTTGCTGCTTGGTCTCAGCGGGTCGGGGTTTCTCTGTTTGTCGTGACAGCTTCCGGCGCGTTTCTTGCTGTGGAGCTGGTACTGGTGGGAGTTCGTTTACCCTTTAGCCACTGGGCCTGATGTGACCTTTGATCAAGGTTACGAGTGGTACCCTTAGCCCTTTGGCCTGACGCAGCCCGGGAGAGTTGGGTTTGTGGGTAGTTCCTGTAGCTTCGGCTTGACGGGGGTTCGCCGGTCCCCAGGGCCCTCCTGGAAGCGCTGAGGCCTAGCGTGGAGGCAATCCGGTGGTAGGACAGTAGTCTAGACTGCTTGTGTGCAAACGTAGCTGGCAGTGGCGGTACACTGAGTCCAGCTGGTCCTAGTTTGGCTCACTGCCTCACCCTACAGTGGCCCGGAACACTGTAGGGGTGGACAGGCGTGAGCAGTGGTGGTAGTGTTCGGAGGCGACGTTTGACTTCGGTCGACTGTGTGGTTTAGTCGCCTTGTGGACTTCGGTCGTGAGACGTGACTCTGTGTTGGGTTCTTCGGGTTACTCAGAGTTGTTCCTGCTACACTGTCTGTCGTACGCTTCGTACCGGGGTTGCCTGTTGTGTCTACTGCTTTACTTGACTGTTCTATATATTACTGTTACTTCACTTGTGGGTGTGTGAGTGGGAGGCAGGGGATCGGATGATCCCTACTGAGCCCAGTTCTGGTGTGGCTCACTCCCTGCGGTTTCAGGTGTGGACTTCGAGGCGCAGCGGTAGCGTGGTATCTTCTTGGTGTGCGGACCAGCAGCTGTCTCAGTTCCGGGGTATGCCCCGATGTTGTTGTACTTTCCTTCTGCCTGTACTTATTTAATTATCGTTGGACATGTAATTATTGTTGGACTGTATACGGACATTGTTATTTTCTTCCCTGCGTACTTGCTTACCTTTGTAGTCCGTGTGATTGTTATATTTAGCCTTGTTTAGCACTTACTCCTCCAGATGCCTTGTGTGAGATCCGGGTGTGAACCCGTAGTTAATGGGCCGACATCCATTTAGTGACCGGGTCCCCGGTCATAGGATGGCGGGTCGTTACATCCCCAGTCTAAGTAACATGCCCTGAGCATATCTTCCAGAGTCTGTATGGTCCTTTTCGACTGCCCATCAATCTCGGGATGATAGGCTGAGCTGAAGGCCAACTGCGTGCCCAAGGCCTTCTGAAAACTCTTCCAGAACCTAGAAGTAAACCTCGAATCCCGGTCTGATACGATGGATAAAGGCACCCCGTGAAGAGAGATGATCCGATCTACAAACAACTTAGACAACTTACCGACTGACCAGTCCTTCCTAATAGCCAGGAAGTGTGCCGACTTGGTCAGTCGATCAACAATGACCCAGATCGCGTCTCTCCTGCCAGGGGATACGGGTAATCCCATCACAAAGTCCATAGTCACATGCTCCCATTTCCATTCAGGGATCGGCAAAGGCTGCAACAACCCTCCTGGTCTCTGATGTTCGGCCTTAACCTGCTGACAAGTCATGCACCTAGCCACATACTCAGCCACATCATTCTTCATACCAGGCCACCAAAAGTGCCTCCTCAAACAATGATACATCTTAGTTGTCCCGGGACACTCCTGCGCACATCCTCTTCGGCCGGAACATAGAGTCTACCTCTAAACCTGACTGTACCATCATCCCACAACTCCACCTCTGGTCTCTGGAGAATCTACAGTAACTCTACATCTGCCTTCTGAGCCTCAATCACAGTATGGTATACTGCTGGCCTCACAGTCAAGCTGGCCAACACGTCTCTATCATCCTCACGTGGAACCCGAAAGGAAGATTCCACAACCTACTCAAATAATCTCCATTCTCGAATCATAGGGTATGACACGACCGTCTTCCGACTCAAGGCGTCTGCCACCACATTCGCCTTGCCCAGATGATAAGAAAGGTCGAGCTCATAATCCTTGATGAATTCCATCCACCTACGCTGCCTGATATTTAGATCCCTCTGTGTGAATACATACTTCAGGCTCTTGTGATCAATAAAAACCTGAAATTTCTCTCCATACAAATAATGTCTCTAGATCTTCAGTACAAATACTACAGCTGCCAACTCTAAGTCATGGGTAGGATAGTTCTCCTCATGCTTCTTCAGCTGTCTAGAAGCATAGGCCACAACCCTACCATGCTGCATTAGGACTGCACCCAAACCTCGACGTGATGCATCTGAATAAACTACAAACCCACCTGAACATGATGGAAGCACCAACAGTGGGGCCGAAGTGAGGCGAGTCTTCAACTCAATGAAACTCCGCTCACACTCCTCGGTCCACACAAAACGAACTTCCTTACGAGTCAACCTCGACAAGGGGGCCGCTATCGAAGAAAAACCCTAGACAAATCGCATGTAGTAACCTGCTAGCCCAAGAAGCTCCTGATCTCAGTCACTGTTGTTGGCCTGCTTCAATCCATCACTGCCTCAATCTTGGCTGGATCCACTGCGATGCCCTCACCAGAAATGACATGTCCTAGGAAGTGCACCTTGTCTAGCCAGAATTCACACTTTCTAAACTTGGCATAGAGTTAGTGTTCTCTCAGAACCTGCAATACTACCCGAAGATGTGTGGCATGCTCTTCCTCAGAAGAAGAGTATATCAAAATATCATCTACAAATACCACCACAAACTGATCCAGATAGGCCTTGAAGACCCGGTTCATCAAATCCATAAAAGTTGTCGAAGCATTGGTCAAGCCAAAAGGCATAACCAAAAACTCATAATGTCCATACCGAGTCCTAAAGGCCGTCTTACTAACATCAATCTCACGGATCCTCATCTGATAATATCCTGATCTCAAGTCAATCTTTGAAAACACCTTCGCAGACTACAGCTGATCTCTCAAATCATCGATCCTCGGAAGTGGGTACTTATTCTTTATCGTCACCTGGTTCAACTGTCTATAATCAATGCACAACCTCAGAGACCCATCCTTCTTCTTGACAAATAGAATTGGAGCACCCCACGGAGAAGTACTGGGACGAATGAAACCCTTATCCAGCAACTCCTGCAACTGCGCCTTCAACTCAGCGAGTTCGGCTGGCGCCATCCGATACGGGGCCTTAGACAGGGGCGCCGTACCCGGTGCAAGCTCAATAGTAAACTCAACCTCTCGCTGAGGAGGAAGGCCAGGCAATTTCTCAGGAAACACATCTACAAAGTCACTCACCACAGGCACCTCCCAAGGACTGGAACTTCCACTAACATCAGCTAGAACGACAGAGGCAAGGAAGGCCTCACAACCATCAACAAGCACCCTCTGGGCCTTAAAGGCAGAAATAAGAATACCTCGAGAAGAGAGTCTAATACCTTGGAAATAGAAGGTCGGGATGTCCGGAATAGAGAAACACACTCTCTTCCTGTGGCAGTCCACCTCAGCATAATAAGCCTCCAACCAATCCATGCCCAGGATGATATCAAAGTCACGAATGGCAAGTACAACCAACTGGGCAGGTAACTCATGGCCCTCAATGGTCAAGGGAACATTACTCAAATAATTATAAGATAACATGAAATCCCCAGGAGGAATTTCTACCATCAATCCATCAGATAACTCATCAACGGGTGCAGAAAGAACATCTATGAACTGCTCAGAAATGAAAGAATGCAAAGCACCCGAATCAATTAGCACATGTGCAGAGTTCCCAAAGACAGAAAGTGTACCTTCCACTAAGTTGGACGCACGAGCCTCCTTCCTGGTGATAGCTAGAACTCTCCCCTGGGTCCTCGGCTTCTTCTGATCACCTGGTCCCTGCCCCTGACCATACCCCTCCGGGCAATGCCTCGCCAAATGGCCCTGCTGGCCACATGTGAAACACCTCCTAGGAAAAGCAGGATACTGAGTCCCACCGTGAGTACCACCGCAATGCTGACAAACTGCTGGAAGCCTCTGAGTTGACTCCTGCTGAGCACTGGACACCGTCTGGCTCTGCTGACCCTGCCCGGGTCTACTACTACCGCTGCTGCCGCTACTGCTGCCACCGCCTCGAAAGAATCTTCTGAATCTGGAGCCGAGTGAAGACGATCCTGATTTGGACGAAGGAGCTGCTGCTACTAGCTTTCCCCTGCCACGAGCTGGTCCCTGAGTAGTCAGTCCTCTCTCCCGGACTGACTGATTCTGCTGTGCCTCCACTGCCGCTGCACACCTAACCGCCGATGCCAAATCTGAGCAACAGTGAGATGCCACAAAACTCCTCAGACTGGACCTCAGCCCATCCACAAACCTCTCAGTCCGACGTTCCTCATCTCCTGAGATAAAGGGCACAAACCTCCCTAGCGAAACAAACTTCGCCTGGTACTCGAGCATTGTCTTACTCCCTTGAGTCAGCTCCATAAATTCCCTCTCCTTGGCCCTCTGAACATGCCTAGGGAAGTATTGTGCATTGAATTCCTTTACAAAAGTCTCCCATGGAATCTCCCTGAGACTCCTATCCGCATATGACAAACTCTTCAGAGTGGTCCACCAATCGTAGGCATCATCCTTCAACATGAAGGTAGCCAACGGAGTCCTCTCAACTGCCGCACAATCCATAGTATCAAAAGTCTTCTCCATCTCCCTCAACCAGTGAACAGCCTCATCAAGGTCAGGACGACCGGTGAAATGAGGCGGCCTCAACTTCAGAAATCTCTCTAGTGTAGCTGAAGACCCTTCCCGAGCACTGAAACTCTCACTAGGGTCTCGGGTCTGATATCTAGCCATCATGTCCATCATAGCCTCCATGAAATGCTCCACACTCGGCCTACCGGCCTCAGATCCACTAGGGACATCTCCCCGCTCTCTAATAACCGGCATCCTCTTCCTAGGAGCCATCTAATCGCCTACAATCACAAAGATCGAAAAGTTCTAATTAGAATCCTAAAACCTATACTACTGCCGTGCCTGTACGGGATAATGCAATTATTTGCCGGACTTACAACATTTAACCTAGTTATTCATTTACTTGCCAGAGCGAATGCTCTAATACCAACTGTAACGACCTGCCACCCTATAATCGAGGATCCGATTACTAAATGGGTACCGAATCATTAATTTGGAACCAAACCAGGATCTAGATAAGTCTAGGAAATAAATAATAAACTAAGCTAAACATTCACATCGCATTGAATTGAAAGGAAAGTGCAGGGATTAAAAGTTATTACAATGCGACTCGACACAGCAAATAATTACATACTCCGACTAAAAAGAAATAATTAAGCGTACAGGCCATAAAATAAAATAACAACTACATCGGGGCATACCCTGGAACAACAGCTGACGGCGCGCAACTCACAGCAGCACTCTCCTCGCTAAGTCTGCCTGGAACCCTCACCTGAAAACCGCAGGGGGGTGAGTCTCAACGAAAAGACTCAGTAGGGATCCTTCGATCCCCACTGCCCACTCACACACCCACAAGTGCAAAACACAGCTGAAGGTAAAGTGACAAGTACAGCAGTAATTACTACTCCTAAATCTCGATACGAATCACATGCATTCGAAGTATATAACATGCATATCTCTAAAACCAGTCTACCACAGAGTCCACAACCAATGTCTCGGTGAAACACGCCAACCACACAAATGAAGGTGGGAAAAAACACCGACCCGCTGAGACCAAACAGTAACCCCTCGGATACCACACTAGCTACTCCGGCCCAACTGGCTCAGGTGGTTACTCCTTCCCCCAGCACGAGTGACACTTCACAGGTACCACACCCACACCGGTATTAGCTAACCCCGAGGTTCACCGGGTGACCCTCTCTCACTAAGCGTCACCCCGCCACATCCACACCGGTGCTGTGCTCCACTCACACCAGCACAGGATGATAAAGCGCTCCAACTGTCACTCTAGGTCTACAGTAGCACAAAATACAGCACAATAATAAGTCCACGGTCGCACGAAACACAACGCGGTGCGATCCAGTTACAAAGAATCCATCATCATCGAGTATAATTTAAAGCATGCATTTAACCAACTAACCAACTGTCTAACAGTGTAAACATATTTTAATGGCATGGATTAGTGTGATTCTGTCTTGAATCGCGTCGCCCAAAACCGACGTCATTCAAGCCTCCTAAACTGGTTCATAGAAAACTCGCCCTCAAAACCTGGCGTCAAACGCGTCGCCACAGGTAGTCGCCTTTTGAAAGGCGTGGCTGTCCTTCGTCGCCTGTTAGCGACCGAAAACAGAGACAGGCCATGGGGTGATTTCCACTAAAATGCGTCGTTCACGCAAGTCGCCTTTTAAAAAGGCGTCGCTGTCCTTGGACGCTCAACAGTCCAGAGACAGAGTCTGTAAATGGGGCTAAATCGCGTCGTGGGTGGGCACCGCCTTTCTAAAAGGCGTCGCTTCACCTCGACGTCATTTAGTCCCGACAGACAGGTTCTCCCCCTCGTTCCCCCCGATCCACGAGATGGGATTTCTCCCCCAAAACGCACAGAAAAGGGCACAAAATATAAAGGGGAAGGAGAGAACCTAACTACCCTTTAGAATACCCAATTTCTCATACATTCACTTAGCGTTTTCACCCCAAAAATACCCCTAAAACATGCTTCAAACGTAGGAAAACATAGTTTCAAACGAAATGCACTGGGAATCGTCACCCTACCGGTTACTTGAACTCCTCCAAGATCCAAGCCGCCCACCCGTCTCGCTCCACGCCGCCGCTTGTACCGCCGAGGTCGTCGTTACTCCACCGGGACATCGGCCGCCGTCCGGAGAGAAAACGCCGCGGAGGAGGTGGTGGCGCTAGTGGTGGGAGTTAGGAGGTCGATGGAGTGGAGGGAGAGATGTAATGGTGGGAGGAAAAGAAGGAGGGGAAGGAAGAATCGCCGGAGCCGCCGGGGAAGAGAGGAGAGAGAAGAGGGAGGAGAAAAATGAGGGAAAGGAAGGAGGGTTTGCGGGGTTAACCAGAAACTGGCTAAAACGCGTCGAGCTGCACGGACGCCTATCAGTTGACATGACGGGCCGTACTGACAGAGTCTGAAACGCGTCGCGTGCCCAAGACGCTGTTCAGACGACAAGACCGGCACCGTACACTGACAACCTAGGGTCGCAGTCTGAATGGCGTCGTCCATCGCGGACGCCGTTCAGACGACACGACAGGTGTAACGACCCGCCATCCTATGACCGGAGACCCGGTCACTAAATGGATGTCGGCCCATTATCTGTAGGTTCATACCAGGATCTTATTCGCACATCTGGAGGAGTAAGCGTTAAACAAGATTAAATATAACATTCATACGGACTACAAGGAGTACAGTGCGCAGGAAGTAAAGTAACAATGTCCGTACACAGTCCAACAATAATTACATGTCCAACAATTTAATTAAGTACAGGCAGAAATAAAATACAACAACATCGGGGCATACCCCGGGAACTGAGATAGCTGCTGGTCCGCACACCAAGGAGAACGCCACGCGCCGCCACACGCCACAAGGTCTACACCTGAAAACGCAGGGAGTGAGCCACACCAAAATTGGGCTCAGTAGGGATCATCCGATCCCCTGCCTCCCACACACACACCCACAAGTGCAGTAACAAAGATACAGGTAATAGGGCAAGTAAAGCTGTCACACACTACTTCTAAAACCTCGATATGAACCAAGTGCCTTCGGAATGTAACATGCATAATTCTAAAGTCATACTATCAGGGAGCCTACAACTCCCGTCTCGGCAAAACACGTCAACCACTCCTCCACAAGTGGGAAACACCAACCACACAGCCGTAAGTGGGAAAACACCGTCCACACAAGCACAAGTAGGAAACACCGACCCGCTGAGACCAAACAGTAACCCCTCGGATAGCACGCTAGCTACTCCGGCCAAACAGGCTCAGGTGGTTACTCCTTCCCTCAGCACGAGTGACTCTCCGAATGTACCACTCCGACACCGGTACTAGCTGACCCCGGGGTTCACCAGGTGACCCTCTCTCACTAGGCGTCACCCCGCCCACGCCCCCACCGGCGCTGTGCTCACGCCCCCACCAGCACAGGGTGATAAAGTGCTACAATGTCACTCCAGGTCCACAGTAACTCAAAACACCAAAACCCAGCACGGTACGATCCGGTCACGTGAAAAGCCCGCGATCGCACTACACACAATGCAGTGCCATCTGGTTACGAAGAATCCATGTATACTAAAGCATGCACTAACCAACTATCTAGCAGTATGAATACATTTTACTGGCATGAATTAGTGTTGTTCTGTCTTGAATCGCGTCGCCCAAGGCCGACGCCATTCAAGCTCCCTAAACTGGTTCATAAAACAGAGGCCACGGAAATCTGGCCTAAAAGGCGTCGACACCAGCGGTCGCCTTTTAAAAACGCGTCGACATCCTTCGACGCCATTCAACAGATAAATCCAGAATTTTGGGAAAACAGTACCTAGGGGATTTCTGCCTTAAAAGGCGTCATGGTCGCCCGACGCCATTCGAATCGCGTCGTCCGACCATGACGTCTTTTAGTCCCAGAATCCCGAGCTGACGGACCCTCAGTCGGGGTAATTTCCTGCCTAAATGGCGTCATGGTGGCTCGACGTCCTTATAAAAGGCGTCGACCACCCATGACGTCATTTAGCGCCAGAACCCCTAGCCTGACAAACCTCGAACAGGGGAGGTTTCTGCGCTAAAATGCGTCGTACTGTCCCGACGTCCTTCTAAAAGACGTCGACCAGGCACGACGCCGTTTAGCACCAGAAACCTGGTTCTCTGGCTCGAACCGAGGGTTTCTCCCTTAACCCAAAATATCCCGAAAAAGCCCAAAAACGGAAGGGGGAGGAAGAGAAGTAGATCCACCACAACATGCTACAAAACCACATTCACAAACGCGACCAAGCCCACAAGAATACCCCCTAAACATGCTCAATCTAGCCCAAAACACATCAAACCACGCCTAGGAAAGCACGAGCAACATATACAAGGTTCGTCCCCCTACCGGATACTTGAACTCCTCCTGGCTCCGTGTCGCCCAACCGCCGCGCCGCAGACCGCCGCCGGTACCCCCGAGAACGTCGCCACTCCGCCGGAACGTCGGCCGCCGTCCGGAGAATGGAACGCCGCGAAGGAAGTGGTGGTGGCAGAGGTGAGAGGTAGGGAGGCGTTGGAGTGGTGGAAGAGGAAGAAGAGGAAGGGAAAGGGGAAGAGAGGGGGTCGGAGGAGGCGGAGAGGGAGGGGAGAGAGAGTGAGAGGTGAGAAATGAGGGAAAGAAAGGAGAGCTCGCGGGGGTCATCAGAAACTACCTAAAACGCGTCGAGCAAGACGGACGCCTATCAGATGACAGGACGTGCCGTACTGACAGCTGTCTGAAACGCGTCGACCACCATGGACGCCGTTCAGCTGACATGTCAGGCACCGTACACTGACATCGCAGGGTGGCAGTCTGAATCGCGTCGTCCATCATGGACGCCGTTCAGACGACAAGACACGGGCCGTACTCTCGCGGCCCGAAACCCCCCCCCACGTGGCACCCACGTGGCACAACAGAAATTCGCCTAAATGGCGTCCACCTATCCAGACGCCGTTTGAAAGGCGTCGTGATCCTCCGACGCCATTCAGAGGAAATTCTCCAGACCCCACAAGGTCCGACCCAGGGGATCCGGCCCGAAACCGAACCGAAAACCGAACACGAAACCTCAGTCCTTACAACAGGGCCGTACTCTCGCGGCCCAAAGCCCGCCCACGTGGCGCCCACGTGGCACATCGGCAGCCAAACTAAATGGCGTCCACCCATCAAGACGCCGTTCAAAAGGCGTCGTGCATCGTAGACGTCATTTAGATGGCACTCCCCAGTCCCATCAGGGCCCAAACCAGGGAATCCGACCTAGAGACTAACCCGATAACCAGATCCGAAACCTCAGTCCTTATAGTGTCACTCGTGCTGGGGGAAGCATAAACCACCCAGAGCCAGTTGGGCCAGAGTAGCTAGCGTGCTATCCAAGGAATTACTGTTTGGTCTCAGCGGGTCGGTGTTTCCTGCGTTCGGCTGTGTGGTTGGCGTATTTTGCCAAGATGCTGGTTGTAGGTTCCCCGGTAGAATGGTTTCAGAGTTGTGTATGTTATATCTCGAATGCATGTGTTTTATATCGAAATTTAGGAATTGTGTTACATCTTTACTTGCTTATTCTACATGTATCTGTGTTACTGCACTTGTGGGTGCGTGAGTCGGCGGTGGGGATCGAAGGATCCCTACTGAGTCTTCTCGTTGAGACTCACTCCTGCGGTTTTCAGGTGAGGGTTCTAGGCAGGTTTAGCGAGGAGAGTGCTGTTTTGGGTTGCGTGCCAGCAGCCGTTGTTCCGGGGTATCCCCCGACATAGTTGTTATTTTATTTTCTGGCCTGTACGCTTAATTATTTCTTTCTAGTTGGTGTATATAATTATTTGCTGTGTCAATTCGCATTGTAATAACTTTTAATTCTTGCACTTCCTTTTCAATTCAATGCGATGTAAATGTTTAGCTTAGTTTATTATTCATTTCCTAGACTTATCTAAATCTTGATTTGGCTCCAAATTAATGATTCGGTACCCAATTAGTAATCGGATCCCCGATTATAGGGTGGCGGGTCGTTACAATAGGGTGGCGGGTCGTTACACACATAAACCAATTCTCAAAATTTGCTTTCTATTTTCTGGGTTATCTTTCAAATGTACCAATAAACCGTTCAGCAGTAAAGAGTCAAATTCTAGAGAATTCCTTTTTAATAGACACTATTACTAAAAATTTGAAACTATAGTTCCAATTGTTCCTATGATTGGATCATTGTCAAAAGCTAAATTTTGTAACGTATTAGGGAATCCTATTAGTAAACTAGTTTGGGCTGATTTGTTAGATTTTGACATTATTGATCGATTTGGTCGGATATGTAGAAATCTTTCTCATTATTACAATGGGTCTTCAAAAAAATACAGTTTGTATCGAATAAAGTATATACTTTGACTTTCATGTGCTAGAACTTTGGCCCGTAAACATCAAAGTACGGTACGCACTTTTTTGCAAAGACTAGGTTCTGAATTTTTAGAAGAATTCTTTATGGAAGAAGAAAAAGTTATTTCTTTAACCTTACCAAGAATTTCTTATCCCTTACATAAGTTATATAGAGAATGCATTTGGTATTTGGATATTATTTGTATAAATGGCTTGGTGAATCATTTATGATTCATTGGTCATGATACTATGTAAATGAAATAGAATAGAAACAAAAATTCTCAAGAGAGAAAAAAATTTCAGTAATTTTCATTCTAAAATGCTCATGTAGTAATGGTTGAATCAACTAAATACTCAAGTTTCTTAGATGGGGATCTAATCTAAGTTTTAGATGTATACATAGGAAAGTCGTGTGCAATGAAAACTGCAAGCACAGTTTGGGGAGGGATCCTTTTATATAAGGAAAATTTGTCTACTCCATCCGACTAGTTCCGGGTTCGAATCTCGGGCAACCCATACGGAAAATGGAATTCCATTTTATTTGAATTTACTTCATTTTAAAATTGTTCTGGTAAACTTATCCATATATATTATATATATAGATATATACATATCCATCTGTTGAGATTGGTTGACATTGACATATAAGTTATGTTATACTGTTAAATAACAAGTCTTCCATTAGCTAGCTTTAGCTATAGCTAATACGCATGCTTTGGAGTCCTTGAAAATTGAATAAACCAAGATTAAACCATGACTGTAATTTTAGAGAGACGTGAAAGTACAAGCCTATGGGGTCGCTTCTGCAACTGGATAACCAGCACCAAAAACCATCTTTACATTGGATGGTTTGGTGTTTTGATGATCCCTACCCGCAACTTTTGTATTTATTATCGCCTTCATTGCTACTCCTCCAGTAGATATTGATGGTATTCGTAAACCTATTTATGGGGTCTCTACTTTGTGGAAACAATATTCTCTCTGGTGCCATTATTCCTACTTCAGCAGCTATAGGTTTGCATTTTGACCCGGGAAGCAGCATCTGTTGATGAGTGGTTATACAATGGCGGCTCTCTGTTAATTGTTCTACACTTCTTACTTGGCATGGCTTGCTACATGGGTCGTGAGTGGGAACTTAGTTTCTGTCTAGGTATGCATCCTTGGATTGCTGTTGCATATTCAGCTCCTGTTGCAGCTGCTACCATTGTGTTCTTGATCTACCCTATTGGTCAAGGAAGTTTTTCTGATGGTATGCCTCTAGGAATATCTGGTACTTTCAACTTCATGATTGTATTCCAAGCAGAACACAACATCCTTATGCATCCATTTCACATGTTAGGCGTAGCTGGTGTATTCGGTGGTTCCCTATTTAGTGCTATGCATGGTTCCTTGGTAACTTCTAGTTTGATCAGGGAAACCACTGAAAATGAGTCTGCTAATGAAGATTACAGATTCGGTCAAGAGGAAGAAACTTATTATATCGTAGCTTCTCATGGTTATTTTTGCCGATTGATCTTCCAATATGCTAGTTTCAACAACTCTTGTTCCTTACACTTTTTCCTAGCTGCTTGGCCTGTAGTAGGTATTTGGTTACTGCTTTAGGTATCAGTACTATGGCTTTCTACCTAAATGGTTTCAATTTGAACTAATCCGTAGTTGACAGTCAGGGTCGTGTTATTAACACTTAAGCTGATATCATCAACTGTGCTAACCTTGGTATGGAAGTAATGCATGAATGTAATGCTCACAACTTCCCTCTAGACCTAGCTGCTATTGAAGTTCCATCTACAAATGGATAAGACATTTTGTCTTAGTGTATAGGGGTTATTGAAGAAATAATACAAAACCTCCTCATTAGAGGTTTGGTATTACTCCTTTTGTTTGATTCATTGGGATTTTGTATTTTTTTTTTAGCGCTTTTACCAATCCGTAATTAATGTACATTTTTTTGAATTGAATAGTTTTTTTATATTAAAAAATTTATATTAAATACATTTTAAATATAACAAATGCCGATCCTCCAACTTCGGTTAGGCCAACAAGAACTGATTCTATAGCCGATCTTTCAATACAATAGCAGAGTTTGGATCTGTACTCAATCCATTTACACCTGGTTTGACTCCAAGGAATTCATCGGTTGGTTCTTCTTCTTCCTTCCTTCAACCCGGACAACTGCATATTCTCAACAGCCAGATGTGAAAGCAGAGCCAGCTCAGGACAGGAGATAGTCTTCCCTTTGGTTTGGGAAGGTACTATGCTATCTACCGAGACAGAGTGCAATCAATCTACCCTTTCGATCAAAGAACCCCATATAAGAGCATGGCAAATGTAAGAAAGTCAAAAAGTCAAGAAGTCAAGCAAGCAAGAAAGTCCGAAAGTCATCAGGTACGGTTTCATCATCCTAAGCTACCTCACCGCACTAAGTCCAGTCTATAGGCCCTTAGCCCAAGGATAGAGACCGGGCGCATGCTTAGGTCATACTATCTGTAGAGGCTTACCGAACTACCTTTGTTGTAACTCAGAGAGAGAAGGCCGCTTATGTAGAATCCGAATACGACTTTTGATAAACAATATCTCTTTACTGAAAAACGGATCACAACTTCACATTCAACAACAGCAAGAAGACGACTCTAGCCTGCTAAAAGCTTTGAACATTCGCTTTTCTCGAGTTCCTAGCCCAAAGGTTCTAGGGTTCGAGAGAGAATTCCTACTATAAGTAAGTATAAGGAAGGGAAGAAGGTAATCAAATCAGTAGAATGCTGCTTTCCGTACTATCGGTTGTTCACATTCAAGCATGAGTTAGTTCAGAGTCGGCAAGGGGAATCGGAGAAAGGGCAGTTTAGTCAAGCATGAGTGACCAGTCGACCGATCGACTAAAACCAATTCTTCGGTTGATCGATGAGTTGTTTCTTCTCCCACAGTCTCCTTCATCGCAACGATTCTTCCCCATTCTAGAAGAACTATTTTCGTGATCGAATTACGAAATAGATATACGAACTTTATAGGATCATTCGCTGGAATGGGATAAGTGATTTTTTGATGGGATCCCAATGGGATCGTAGAATCCACTGAAGATCAAATAGGTATTTGTGATCGATCAGCTTCTAGTATGACTGAAGATTTTTTATTTGCATCCATAATAACTACACAATCTGGTTGTTGGTTCGATCTGAAATTTATCTTCTTGTTTCTCGAACGGATTTTTTTCGGACTTGAACAATTGGTCAAAAAACCCCCGATCCTCCATTGAGAATCATTGATACAGTTCATCGCCATTTGTTCCATTATCTCATCTTTAAATAAATGATGGGTCGAAGGAACGACCTTTTTTACGAATAGGAGATCCTATAAAATGGCAAGCGTGTCGTAAACAAATCAGTGTCTTGTCTGAATCGAGAATAGCAATTCCATTTCTTGAACCACGGATATAGACTTTGAAATGATGAGCAGCTACCTGACGGCCGTCATGTGCGTTCGTACTTAGTAATTTATGAATAACAATAGAATGGATTGTCATCTTTTTTTTCTCGAGATTGGCTCAGGTGGTTAGTTTAATAGAGAAGAGAATAGGTTCGCCGAGCAAGTAATAAATAATTGAAAAAACAAAGTCTCTTTTTAACTAACCTGGCCCAGTCCGCCCCCTTATGAATCTGGATCGCGGCGGACCAAGTCATAACTGAAGTGCATGTTCATGTCCATGTCGGACCCCTAATTATGGGGATTCCTATGATGGTTGACAATGAGGCGGAGTCCATTTTTGAGGCCGTCGACATCCGCCGACTTATAGGAGTATTCCTCCTGCGCTAGCTCATCCGCCTTGCCAAGAAAGTCAAATTTCTCATCTCCCCGAGAACAATACTTCCCGCAAAAGCCCATAACCTTGCAGTATCGAGCACAATACTTGTTCAGGAGTAGAACGAGGGCCTTTCTTATTTGTTTTCGAAGAACTTCTTCTTCCGGATTGTTGTGTGGAAGGGAGTTAGACCTTGTACTCAATATCCTATTTAAGTTTTTGAATCTTATGATGATTTTTCTCCTTCCTATTGTGCCTTTTTTTCGTTCTATGTCTATGGCTCAAGATTGAAAGGAAGCTATCTCAGATTCTCAGTTAAGTGGAAAGAAGAGATGACAGCTCTGGGTAATAGTGAAACTAGGGAGTGAGTTTCTCTTCCAACCGGAACAATGCCAGTGGGACGAAAATGGGTTTTCGCTGTAAAATAGAAAGCAGAGGACTTTCGATAAGTGTTAAGGCACGGTTGGTTGCTAAGGGATTTTTCAATACTTATTGCATGGATTATAAGGATACTATTAGTGGCCAAAATGAACTCATATTCGTGCTCTTCTCTATTGTACGGGAAGGAAATTACAAGAATTGGATGTGAAGAATACTTGACTTCATGGAGATCTTGAGGAAGAGGTGTATATGGAGATTCCTCCAGGTTTCACTTCCCGAAGGGAAGGTGTGTAAACTAAGACAAGCTATTTTCTTTCTTTATGGATTGAAGCAATCACTTAGAGCTATGCTCAAGTTTTGAAACAAAGAGTCATGCAAACCACATGATGTTCTTCAAGTAGGTAGTACAGAAGACCAACCATTGTTCTCATTGTATACGTAGATGACATAGTGGTTACTGGTGACGATAAGATAGAAAGAGTCTAATGGTTATTTGGTAAAGGAGAGGTTCCAAAGGAGCTCGACTGAAAGGAGAGGTTCTCTTTTGGCAAGATAACAGGTCTCGCCTAGGAAGTTGATCCCGGCTCTTGCAGGAGGATTTATGGAATTCGTCTATCTGAGATGATGTTCTTCTAAGTGAGATGCTCAACAATGTAGGGGAATGGAATTTGAGAAGGCATAGTCTAACAACACAGAATGGAACACCAACCAACGAGTGGCAGATTTTGATGGACAGAATCAGAGTACGCGTGTTAGCGCGCCCCGAGACGTAAGTACTTTTTCTGCTTGCTGGCCAAGGAAGAGAGAGACCTTCATCCATTCCAACACCAACCCAATCTCACTGAATAAAAAGAAAATGTGTTCAATCAATGGACGCGCAATTAGCGATAGGCTTGTTTGATTGTACTACGAAATCATACTGCATGCTCGGTCGCGCAGTTGACTATATGTGGATGTGGATGAAAGTGACGACTTGACTTGGTCAGTCAGTCATTATACGAAATTTCCTTGTGATGAAATATTGAATCCTCGCAAATAGAAAAGAGGTAATCCAACCCAAGGAATCGACTTGAAAGCGGCCGGCTGTCAAGAGTGAGGATCAAAAGGTTGGTTTGGTTGAGTGAGCTTTCGCTACCTCAATATCAGCCCACTTGTCTTCATTCCTTTATGGCTGGTTGATTGTTCCAAATTGTGCGTCGTTAAACACTCATGAGAACGTTCAATCTAAATTTATTTGGCTCATTTAAATCTAATTTTGAAAATTAATAGTGGTGAGTCTGAGTCGATCCACAGGGAATTAAGATTTTAATTTCGAAAACCTTAGATTTTAATTATCTAGAAAAAATGGGAATTTGAATTGATTAATTAACTATCTAATTAAATTAAACTAAATTTACAAATTAAACTAACCTAATTTTTAAAAGCACAAATACAACCCCATTTAAAATTGAGAAGAGAGAGAAATTAACAACATGTTGTAAAAATAACAAAACTTCTAAATTGAACACAACTAAGAAAATTATAACAACAAAAAAAAAAAAAAAAAAAAACTATTGTTTAATTGTGTAAACGAATAACTCACCCTAATTAAATAAACTAATAACTAAGAAAATATCATTAAACATTAAATACTCAACAACTAACCCTAATATTATTCTAGTGGGGAGGGAAAAGAAAGAACAAAATAACATCAGTTTTTGTGGGTTGCCGGCTGCTGGTTTGCTGGCTGCTTGCTTGCAGGTGCGGTGGATGAGCAGGCTATGTGGAGAAACTGCTGGTGCTGGGACAACACGTGGAGGTTAGGAGGAAGCTGCTGCTGCATGCGCTGGAAAGAGGCTGCTAGTGACCTTGCCGGCATACAGGCGTGGAGGAGCTTCAGCCGGCGCTTGGAGGATGCCGTCAACGTGCACGTGGACAGTGCTTTGCTGCATGCGTGGAGGTTGGCCTCAGCGGCTACGTGCATGGAAGAGCAGCTGGCCGGCAGGTTCAGGCTTCAACGTGGAGACCGGCTAGGCTTGCTGGTGCGTGCTTCAGCGGTTGCCGTGTGGGGAACTTGTTTGCATGCTGGTGCGCCGGTGGAGGCTGCTGGAGGAAAAGAGAGACCGAGAGAAACAGAGAGGGAGGACGAGAGAAACCGAGAAGAGGAGGAGATTGCGTGGGAAAGAAAGAGAGAAACCGAGAGAGGGAGAACCAGAGAGAGGCAGAGATGGATGCTGGAGAGGAGTTGGAAAAGGAGAAGAAGAGGAGAGCGTGCGTGGGGAGAAGGATTCGGAATTGGAGAAGGAGGAGGATAGGGGCTGTGGGAGAGAAAGGTTACGGAGGAGGAGGAGGACTCGGCTGTTGAAAAAAAATGGAGGAGAGACTAGGAAAATAGAGAGAGTTCCCCGCTGAGAAGAGAGGAGGGGGAAATATATAGATAGGAAAAGAGACGTGGGAAAGGAAACTGGAGAGAAGGAAGGAATCGACTGCTGGGAAAACGGAGAGAGGTGTGGGAGAGTTTTGGAAATAAAGGAGAGAAAATAGAAATAGATAAATAGGAAGGAAAGAAGGGAAGGGCGGCCGCTAAGAATTAGGGTTTTCTTGGTAAAGGGTTAGGGTAACCCTAATATGAGGAGCAAATTACTAGTTTGCCCCTACGTCCTTTTATTTTTCAAAAAGATGTACAATTTTGCTGAGATTTGAACCCCGGACCTCCCACAAGCCAGCAAAGTCTGGACCATTGCACCACGGCTTTCTTCATGCCTTGTTCACATAAAATAAATTCAAGTTAGCATATTATTTCATTTATTTATTTACTTCGTCTCGGTTTTGTCGAAAAACCGCAAATGCGCTATACTCCTTTAATCACATGAAATGACGATGTTTTTAAGTCAGAATTTGCCAAAATTGGTACCGTTGGACTTGGTACGCAGTTGTCTATCATTTCATGCTATTTTACAGATAAAAACGTGAGTATGGTGCATAAGTTGCCCTTAAATGATCAATTTAACACTTTATCACACCCCCCCAACTTACTCATTGCTAGTCCCTTAGCAATGCAAACAAAGAAAAGTTAGGACAGACAATGAATTATCATGCTTCATTTGTAGTATCTTTCACAAACAATTTAAGTGGTAGCCAATTGGTTAAGCTAAAGTTTTCATATCCCACAATATTTTGATTCACGACAGGTGATTGTGCATGAAAATTGACATGTTTAGAACTCGTTTCCGACCTTTCTGGTATATTCTTGCCATTGTTATCCTTTAGATAGGATTACTCGGGGAGGAGAAAAGAATAAAAGATTTCCCGATCAGTCAGCGAGGACCGTTTTTCAGTTCCCGTCCCAACTCAGCACTTTTCACGACTTGGTCATGTTTTTGGTACGATGGACTTTTTAGCGTGGCTTTTTCATTTCATTGTACTTTTTCTTTTGAGAGTGCGTACATTTTTCCACTCTCTTTGAATTGCCTGAGGGGAGGTGCGTACTTTTTGCCACCTACCTTTCTTTAGCTCTTTTAATGCCTTTTATTGCCTTTAGTCTTTAAGTTGTCCATTTTAAATGACCGCCTCTTTTAGAGTGCTGAGTGGGACAGTCCCCTATTACGGATCCTACACATTCCTTTCATTCAACCCAAAAGAAAAATTAGAATAAGTAGTCTTATCCTTAAGGTTAATTCCAGCAATTCTATACTTTTAAGATCTTTCATTTATTCTAAGTTGCCGTGTGTGTGTGAAAATCATCCTGCCGTGGATTTTTGTGAAGTGGGATATTTAAACTTTAAAGGTTCTTTAACCAATGTGACCACAAAAAATTGATTTGTTTAAGATTTACTTAATAAAACATGATTTTCATGCAATTTTCATAGGATGTGAAAAGAAGTTTTTTCAGTGAAAGATATCAGTTTTCTTCAAAAGATTTCCAATAAATGCATATCAACTTGATTGTTCCACCCCCCAACTTGATTGACATTGTCCTCAATGGCATAAAAGATATGAAAAACATGTCAGCTAGGAGAGAAACAACCTGTGATGAAGAGGATGCGACATACCCACGGCGACTGCTGCTCAGGGACCTAAAAGAAAAAGTAATACAAAAACTGAAGTAAAATATTGGGTTGCCTCCCAACAAGTGCTAAGTTTATCGTCTTCAGCCAGACGAAAGTTCAGTTATTGTGGATCACTCAGTTCTATGAATCAGGTGGTGCATTTTGAAGATTTTCAATGAATGGTTTCAACCGTTGACCATTAACAGTGAAAGTGTTCCCACTCTTGGGATTCAGAATTTTAACAGCTCCATGATCGAAGGCTTTAACGACCACAAATGGTCCATCCCATCGGGATTTCAGTTTTCCTGGAAATAAGGGAAGCCTAGAGTTAAATAGCCAAACTTTCTGATTCGGAAGGAATGATTTTCTCACAATATGTTTATCATGAAAAACTTTAGTTTTGGCTTTATAAATCTTTGAATTTTCATAGGCCTCATTGCGCAACTCTTCTAGCTCACTCAGTTGTAAGGTTCGGTGGGAACCAGGTTGGGCTAGGTCCAGATTGACTTGTTTGATGGCCCAATAAGCCCTATGTTCCAATTCTACCGGAAGGTGGCACGCTTTTCCAAAAACTAGGCGATAAGGAGACATGCTAATAGGAGTTTTGTAAGCAGTCCGATAGGCCCATAAAGCAACATCCAATCTTTCAGACCAATCTTTTCTATCAGGCCTAACGGACTTTTGCAGAATATGCTTAATCTCTCTATTGGAAACTTCCACTTGGCCACTGGTTTGGGGATGATAGGGGGTGGCTACTTTGTGATTAATCCCATATTTCTTAAGCAAAGCTCGAAATTGGTAATTCGTGAAATGCGTTCCCCCATCACTTATGATAGCTTTAGGCCACCCGAACCGAGAAAAGATATATTCTTCTGAACGAATTTAATGACCACTTTATGATCATTGGTTCAGGTGGCTACTGCTTCAATCCACTTAGAGACATAATCCACCGCTACCAGAATATATGTATGTCCAAAAGAGGGTGGAAAAGGTCCCATAAAGTCAATTCCCCAAACATCAAAAACTTCAACCACCAAGATTGGGTTGAGTGGCATCATATCCCTTTTCGCCATATTTCCTACAGCCTGACATCGGAGGCAAGTTTTGCTAAATTCATGGGCATCTTTGAAAAGTGTGGGCCAGTAAAAACCACTTTGCAGGACCTTGGCTGCAGTTTTCTTTCCTGAGAAATGGCCCCCACAAGCCAGATTATGACAGAAGTTGAGAACACTCTGTTGTTCTTCTTCAGGAACACATCGCCTAATGATTTGATCAGGATAGAATTTGAATAATTCAGGATCCTCCCAGAAATAATACTTTTCCTGGAAAAAGAATTTGTCCTTCTCACTTTTAGTCCATCCTTCCGGAAGTTGATTGGTCACCTTGTAATTGACAATATGAGCATACCAAGGTGCAACAGTGTGAGAAATGGCCAGAAGATGCTCATCAGGAAAGGAATCAGTGATTGGTGTGCTTTCGGAGATCGGAATTCGGGATAGGTGGTCAGCTACCACATTCTCAGAACCCTTCTTATCCCAAATTTCCAAATCCAATTCATGAAGGAGTAAGATCCATCTAATAAGTCTAGGCTTTGCATCCTTCTTGGTCAACAGGTATTTCAGAGCTGAGTGATCATAATATATTATGACTTTTGCCCCTAAAAGATAAGATCTGAATTTTTCTAGGGCAAAAACCACGGCTAACAATTCCTTTTCAGTGGTGGTATAATTCATTTGAGCATCTGCAAGGGTGCGACTTGCATAATATATCACCGCGGGACACTTGTTGATTCTTTGTCCCAAAACTGCACCGATAGCATAATCAGAGGCATCGCACATGATTTCGAAGGGTAAAGACCAATCTGGAGATTGAAGAATCGGGGCTTTAGTCAAAGATTCCTTCAGAGAATTGAATGCCTTGATGCAAGATTCATCCATTTGGAACGGGACATCCTTAGATAAGAGAACAGTTAGAGGTCGGGCAATTTGAGAGAAATTGTAGATAAACCGGCGATAGAAACCGGCATGGCCAAGGAATGAACGGATCTGTCTGACCGAGGTGGGAGGAGGAAGATTGGATATGAGATCGTTCTTAGCTTTATCTACCTCTATCCCCCTTTCAGACACAATGTGGCCTAGAACAATGCCCTTTCGAACCATAAAATGGCTCTTTTCCCAGCTAAGTATTAGATTGGTGTCTATGCATCGTGCTAGCACCTGTTTAAGATTTTCCAGGCAATTTTCAAAAGAGTCCCCGAAGATTGAGAAATCATCCATGAAAACTTCAAGAAATTCTCCCACCATATTGGAGAAGATAGCCATCATGCACCGTTGAAATGTGGCTGGGGCGTTGCATAATCCAAATGGCATCCTCCTAAAAGCAAACGTGCCATAAGGGCACGTAAAGGTGGTCTTTTCTTGATCTTCCGGGTAAATAGCCACTTGATTGTACCCGGAGTACCCATCTAAGAAGCAAAAGTACTTCTGGTCCGATAACTTTTTCAGAATCTGATCCATTAATAGGAGTGGAAAGTGATCCTTCTTAGTCATTAGATTCAGCTTTCGGTAATCAATGTACACTCTCCATCCCGTGGTGAGTCTAGTGGGTACCTCTTCTCCATGATCATTCTTGATAACTGTTAATCCAGATTTCTTGGGTACCACTTGGGTTGGGCTGACCCATTTACTGTCTGATATAGGGTAAATGATACCCGCATCTAGCCATTTCACAACTTCCTTCTTCACCACTTCTTTCATATTGGGATTAAGCCGCCTTTGCATCTCCTGACTGGGCTTAGAATTATCTTCCATATAGATGTGATGCATGCAAATGGACGGGCTAATTCCCTTTAAATCTGCCACCGACCATCCAATGGCACCCTTGTGGTCTTTGAGGACCTCGGTTAATTGGGCCTCCTGCGGCGATGTGAGATTTGCCGCAATGATGACCGGGAGAGTTTGGTCCGGGCCCAAAAAGATATACTTGAGAGACTCAAGTAATGGTTTGAGTTCAAGCTCAAGAGGGTCCTCTAAGGATGGCAAAGCGGGCTCAGATTGTAAGGCTGGTAACGGTTCAACCTTGGGCCAAGATGTTAATGGGCCGGGAGAATCTTTTAAGGTATTGACTTCCTCCAAAAGGTCATGTGTGAACATCTCATTTTCTTCAACCAGATTATCCAAGATATCAATAGTATGACATTCTTTTTCATGATCTGGGTATTGAGAAGCTTTGAAGACATTAATCTTGACCTTTTGACCCCCAAATGAAATGTCCATTATGCCAATTTCACAATTTATATTAGCTTTGGCAGTGGCTAAGAATGGACGTCCTAAGATGATCGGGGTGTGAATGAGTTCCTCAGGTAATGCCATATCCAGAATAAGAAAATCCACGGGAAAATAACAATCATGAACCTTCACAATAACATCCTCAATTAATCCACGTGGAGTTTTCACAGACCTATCAGCCAACTGCAAGATGATGGGTGTGGGCTTTAATTCCCCAATATCAAATTTCTCATAAATGGTTGTTGGCAAAAGATTCACGCTAGCACCTAAATCCAATAAAGCTCAATGAAATGTAACTCCAGCTAAGTCACATCAGATCAAAGGTGCTCCAGGATCCTTCAACTTCTTGGGAAGATGATTCATCACAATCGCACTAACATCTTCTGAAAGTCGAACCTTTTCGGGTGCCATTCTAGATTCTCTTCGTGGAGTACATAATTCCTTGAGAAACTTAGCATAAGCTGGCACATGCTTGATGGCATCGAGGAGTTGAATATTAATTTGGACTTGTTTGAATAAATCCAACAACTCCTCATTCTGGGCCAGTTTCTTCCTGGCATTGGGCTTTGCTAACAAGACATTAGGAAATGGCACCCTAGGTTGATAAGAACTTGGGCCTTCATCTATTTTCCCTTTTCCTTTCGGGTCCTCCTCCAACTTTTCCATGTTGGGTTCAGCTTCACTCTCACTTTCAATTTCCTGAGGCCCATCAGTGGAACCTTTGGCCAACTCTCCATCTGCATGTGGTTTTTCTAAACTTCTCCCACTCCTAAGAGCTGAAATGGCTTTATGTAAGGACTGAGGTTTTCGGATTCGGTTTTCGGGGTCGGACCCTGTAGTCCTGGCCCTAGTGGGGTCTGGAACTCTGTGTTGTTTCGCGTCGAGCGGGCTCGACGCGCTTTAAACGGCGTCCACCATGGCAGACGCGTTTCAGGTTCTGCCACGTGGGTGCCACGTGGACTGACTTTGGACCGCGAGCGTACGGCCCTGTCAGTTCGTCTGAACGGCGTCCGTGTGGGTCGACGCCTTTTAGACTGAGACTCTGGGTGTGTCAGAGTACGGCCCTGACAAATTGTCTGAATGGCGTCTGTGAAGGTCGACGCGTTTCAGAATCTTGTCAGAGCAGCCGTCTTGTCACCTGATAGGCGTCCGTGCATGTCGACGCATTTTAGCCAGCCTCTGGTTAACCCCGCGAGCCCTCCTTCTTTCCCTCATTTTCTCCTTCTCCCTTTCTCTCTTTCCCTCCGGCGAACTCGGCAGCGATCCTCCTCCTCCCTCTTTTCCTCACACCATTTCGCCTCTCCCTCCACTCCATCCTCTACCTGGCTCCTACCCCTACCTCCTCCACTTCCACTGCGGCGTTCTACTCGCCGGACGGCGGCCGACGTCACGGTGAGGCTAGGACGACCTCGGCGGTACCGGCGCGGCGTGGGGCGAGACAGGCGGACGGCTTGAAGCTCGGAGGCGTTCGAGGGTCCGGTAGGGTGACGTTCCCCGTGGCACTGTGTTTAAGATCACGTTTTCCTCAATATGCATGTGGTAGATCTTCGGTTTCGGGGGTTAGAATGAGCATGTTTAGGAATTCTATGGGGGTGTTTGCCTATGAATTGTCTTGCTCTTCGTTTCCCTCCAGTTTGAATGATTTTCGGGGTTATTTGGAATTGGAAAGGGAGCCATCGGGTTTAGGGCGTTCCTGGTTCCTGGGCTTGAAAGAGGTCGTGCATGGACGACGCCTTTTTGAAGGGCGTCGGGCCATCACGACGCCTTTTTAGACAGGATTTGACTGACAGACAGTCTGCCCGGGTGGAATTTCTGTGGTTGAAAGACGTCATGGGTAAACGACGCGTTTTTGAACGGCGTCGGGCATCCATGACGCGTTTTAACCACAGAAATACCCTGGTTAAGGCCTTGGGAATTCCGGATTTTCGTGTTGAAAGACGTCTGGGGATGTCGACGCCTTTCGAAAGGCGACCATGAGGGTCGACGCCTTTTAAGGCCAGATTCTGAAGACTGATACATGTGAACCTGTACATGGAGCTTGAATGGCGTCGACCTCGGTCGACGCGATTCAGGATAGAATCTCACTAATGCATGCCAGTAAAACGTGTTCACATTGCTAGATAGATAGTTTGCACTTGTTTTAGTACACCCGATAGAGACGGATTCCTCACGATCGGATGGTTCTATATGTGTTGAGCGATCGCGGGATTTTCACGTGACCGGATCGCACTGTGTTGGGTTTTCAGTTACTGTGGACCTGGAGTGACATTGTAGCGCTTTATCACCCTGTGCTGGTGGGGGCGTGAGCACAGCGCCGGTGGGGGCGTGGGCGGGGTGACGCCTAGTGAGAGAGGGTCACCTGGTGAACCCCGGGGTCGGCTAGTACCGGTGTGGGAGAGGTACATTCGGAGAGTCACTCATGCTGAGGGAAGGGGTAGTCACCTGAGCCGGTTGGGCCGGAGTAGCGAGCGTGCTATCCGAGGGGCTACTCCTTGGTCTCAGCGGGTCGAGGTTTTTCCCACCGTTGTTTGTACGGTCGGCGAGTTCTATCGAGACGGCAGTTGTGGGTTTTCTAACGGTTGGCTTAGAATGTGCATGATTATTATATTTCGACCGTATGTGTTCTCACGTAGAGAATTAGATATCGTACCTGCCACTACACTTGTTACTTTACTGTTAGTTGTACTTTACACTTGTGGGTGTGTGCGTGGGCAGTGGGGATCGAAGGATCCCTACTGAGTCTTGTCTTGAGACTCACCCCTGCGGTTTTCAGGTGAGGACTCCCAGCAGACTTAGAGCGGCGTGTGCGGCCGGGTGTGGTGTGTCTTCAGCGGTTGTTCCGGGGTATGCCCCGATGTAGTTGTTAATTATCTTTGGCCTGTATGTTTAATTATTTCCTTCTGTTGGAGAATGTAATTATTTGCTGTATCGAGTCGCATTGTAATAATTTTAATTCCTGCACTTTTATTTCAATTCAATGTGATGTGAATGTTTAGCTTAGTTTATTATTTATTTCCCAGACTTACTAGATCCTGGTTTGGTCCCAAAATTAATGATTCGGTACCCATTTAGTAATCGGATCCCCGATTATAGGGTGGCGGGTCGTTACACTTTAGCATTCTCAAATTGTGGCCCTTTATGTTGTGATAATGGGCCAGGCTGAGGTAAAACGCCCGATTGTTGTGGAAAACCCAAAGGTTAATTCCTTGGATTGGCAATGGGTTGACTAGGAAGTTGACCCACTTCTCTTCTCATCGTAGCCTCAGCTAGTTGGTCCATTTGACTTTCCAACTTAGCAATGGATTGTTGCTGGGTCAAAATCAGTTGTTGAAGTTGAGTGAATTTGTCATCAAAGTTAGGCTGAGGAGGTTGTTGGTAAGTGGGTGGAGGATGATATTGGGTTGGTTGTCCAGATTTGAATGAATGGTAGTGAGCCGGTTGACCTGATTGAAATGATTGATAATGGGCCGGTTGACCTGATTGATATTGGGCCGGTTGAGAAAATTGGGCTTGAGATCCCCTAGCGTAAACATTTCCATAGAAATTAGATTGCTGTTGAAATGAATTATGTGGCTTTTGGGCTTGATGCATAGGAGGATTGGACATTGGTAATGGAGCTCGCTGATTCTTCCAAGAGAAATTAGGGTGGTTTCTCCAGCCAGGATTGTAAGTATTTGAGAATGGATCATTATTGGGCCTGGAGAATCCCTGGGCAGCCTGAACTTGTTCTTGAATGAATGGTGGAAGTTGGGCTGCAGTTGGGCATTTATTCACTTGATGGGTTGGACTTACGCATAAGGCACAAATGTCATGATTGACAGAAGATGGGCCTTCATAGGGACTAGATTGTGTTGGGTAAGTAGGCTCTTGCTTGTTTAAGGCCAAGAGTTGGTCTAGTTTCTGGGCCAAGTTGTCTACCTTATCCAATTTCTGATTAATTAGATTTATGTCGATTCTGGATTCGAGCTCTCCACGGGCCTTGAGTTCGTACATTCCAGTCCATTTAAATGGCCCAACAGACCTTTCATAAGATGATAATGAGGCATGATTGATGGAATTTTCACTTAACATCTCAAACAGATCATAGGCCTCATCTTCATTTTTCATCATAAATACCCCTCCACATGAGGCATCCACCATCTGTCTGAACTGTTCAGACAATCCTTCATAGAATGCTTGGACAATTTGTCATATTGAAAGCCCATGATGAGGGCATTTTCTAAGCAATTCTTTCAGTCTTTCCCAAGATTCATGGATCAATTCCCCAGGGGTTTAGGTAAAACTCGTGATGGCTCTTCTCATGGTATTGGTCCGCCCTATAGGATAGAACTTCTTGAAAAATTCTTTCTGCATTTCTTCCCATGTCCTAATGGGCCTTCCTATAGTTCCCAACCAATATTTAGCCTTGTCCTTTAATGAAAAGGGAAATAAGGTCAACTTAAGGCCATCATCGGTGAAATTCTGGATCTTCACCGTGGAACAGATTTCTAGAAATTCATCCAGGTGCTTATAGGGATCTTCATTAGTATTCCCATAAAAGGATGGGAGCATCTGAATGGTGCTAGATTTAATTTCATATTGATTGGCTGGATTCTGAGAAAGATGAATACATGATGAAGATTGATATCGATTTGTAATGAAATAGTCCTTCATTTGCTTTGGTGGGTCCTGATTATCAGCCATTTGATCTTGTGGTGGATTTCTTTGATGTAGAATTCTTTCTATTTCAGCAAATGGTCCTAGAAGGTTAGGGTTTTGAGATCTCCTACCTTGCATACACTAGGACTGATGGAGAGAGGATGGATTTGAATTTTGTTTTATATTTCTTGTTTTTTTTTTTTTTAAATGCAGACAATTTTGGCAAACAAATTATCCTAATGATCTAATGTTAACCTAGACTCTCTATGTGAATTTTCTTATAAGGTGAATGGAGTCCACCTCAAGTCACAACCACAATCAATCAACGGCCAGGTAAGAGGTGGGGTAGTAGGAGGCTCCCCCTACTTTCGTAGGGACCTAATTAGAGAACCACTTTCCCGCTTAGACGTTTGCCTTTTTAACCTCTAGCCTAGACACCGTTGCCAAAAATGGAGTCAACCCGAGATTTAAACCACTCACGGTGTAAACCCTAGATTCTCTTTCGACTTGCTTTTAGTTGGATTAGGAAATGTCAATGAAAGGAAGGTGATTTGTGGGCTAAGGAAGGGTGATCAAATCCCTACCTTATGTGGTTAAAGTTGCTGCCCTTAAAGTCTTTTTGAATGCAATACAAGGCAACAAACAAATCAATGCAAGGTGTGTTGATGCAATCATGAATGACTTGCTAAAATTGAAACACGTACCTTTCCCCTGCAATCTTCAACAATTTATGGAAATAACTGAGAAAGAAAACTAACTCATGCTTTCCTAGAATGATGAATGCCTAGTATGGAAGGTTTCTAATCTTAAAAATGAAATTTTTTAACTTTGGATGTTCTTCTTTTTGTTTCTTTTTTTTAGTTAATGGAAACCTATCTAAACTAGAAACTACAAAAATGGAAACTAACTAAAGTAAGAAAATTGAAACATAAAAAGTTGGCACACACTTACCATGATTTCGCTTTCTTTTTTTTTTTTTTTCAATTTACCTACAAAAATAAGAAAAATAAGGTTAGTGATAAAGTGATAAATTGATCATTTAAGGGCAATTATATGCATCATACTCATGTTTTTATCTGTAAAATAGCATGAAATGATAGATAATTGTGTACCAAGTCCAACGGTACCAATTTCGTCAAATTCTGACTTAAAAACATTGTCATTTCATGTGATTAAAGAAGTACAGCGCATTTGCGATTTTTCGACAAAACCGAGACGAAATAAATAAATATGATGATATTTTTATGATAATGCGCTAATTTATATTTATTTTATGTGAACAGGACATGCCGATGATACAGTGCAGCTGGCGGAGTTTCCGAAAAATTGGAAGAGGTCTAGGGTTCGAATTTCGATAAATTCGATGTTATTTTGTCCAAAAGATTATAGCAGGGGTAAAAACGTCATTTGAGGTCCTAGTGTTGCCCTAATTCCAAGGCCAAGAAGGACCAGCCGCCTTCCTAAAGCCCACTTTTCTTTTTGTAAAAAACCTGCCTTCCCTTCTCTTTAAAAGTTTCCTTTCCGAATCCATCCTCTCTGTTTCCTTCTCTCCTCTCTGTCTCCTTTTCTCTGCCTTTCCCTCTTTCCTGTTGCACACCTTCCTTCCTCTTTCCCACGCCTCTCTTCCTCTCTATATTAACCACTCCTCCTCTCTTTCCTTCGGAATTCTAAAAAAACCTCTCTCCTCTCTTCCACAGCTCCTCCTTCTCTCTCTTCTAATTCCTTCTCTCCGCAGCCCTCTCCTCCTCCTTTTCCAACTAAAACCCGCAGCCCTCTCTTCCTCTCTCTGTCTCTGCTCTCTCTCGGTTTCTCTCCAGCACCTCTCTCTCTCTCTCTCTCTTATTCTTTCTCCCACGCAGCCCTCTCTTCCTCTCTCCGTTTTGTTTTCCAACTTCTCTCCAGCATCTCTCTCTCTCTCTCTTATTCTTTCTCCCACGCAGCCCTCTCTTCCTCTCTCCATTTTGTTTTCCAACTCCTCTCCAGCATCCTTCTCTCTTCTTCTCTCCAGCTGTTCTCTCTCTCGATCTCCCCTCCACGCAGCACCAGCGCTCTCCACCAGCTCCAGTGCATCCCAGCACCGTCCCTGCAGCTCCACGACCTGCAAGCATGCATGCACACGCCCGGCGAGCCCTCTCCAGCTGAAGCCCAGAGCTGCAACCAGCACCGCCCGTGCATGCTCCCAGCCTCCACGCACCACCCGTGCATGCTCCGAGCCCCTCCAAGCGCCCAGCCAACAGATCCACGCGCTGCACCTCCGAGGCAAGCTCCGGCCAGCACTTGCACGTCAAGTTCCAGCGCATGCACGTGCAGCTCCAAGCTTCTCCACGTGCAAAGCCAGCTCTCCACGCCTTCCTCCTGCCCAGCAACCCTTCAGCAGCTGCTTCCTCCAGCACCTATCCAAGCTTGCAAGTTCTTCCAGCACCTGTCACGCACCAGCAACAGCAGCTGTCCCAGCTGACCCAGCAGCAACCTCCCATGCACGTCCAAGCTGCCTCAAGCACCCAGCTCCAGCAGCAACCGCACTCTCCACCAGCATCAGTCTTCCTCCTGCCCAGCAACCACGTGTCAGCAACCTTCTTCTACATGCATGCAGCAACAAGCTACACAGCAACACCACCTGCTCAAGCATCAGCTGGACCGCTGCACCACCCTCCTCAGGACGGTCCACTGCGCCAGCCGGCAAACCCACTGATTGCTGTTATTTTGTTCTTTCTTTATCCCCCCCACTAGTATAATGTTAGTTTGTTTAATTAGGGTTAGTTGTTGATTAGTTGTTGTTTAATGATATTTTCTTAGTTATTAGTTTATTTAATTAGGGTGAGTTAGTAGTTTACACAATTCAACAATAGTTTTTATTTTGTTGTCATAATTTCTTAGTTGTGTTTATTCTCCAATTGTGTTTGTGTTTAATTTTTGAAAAAGAAAAAAAAAAAAAGAGATTCGTTTAATTCAAGCAATTATCTTTTTAGGTAACATTAGTTAATTGAGTTTTAGTTTAATTAAGTAGTTAGTTCACTCAAATTCTTAACTCTTTAGACTAACTAAATTCCAAAGTTTTCAAAGTTAAAATTCTATCTCCCTGTGGATCGACTCGGACTCACCGCTATTAATTTCCAAAATCTGATTTGAGTGAGCCGGATAAATTTAGATTGAACGTTTTCATGAGTGTTTAACGACGCACAATTTGGAACGATCAATTTTTGGCGCCGTTGCCGGGGAGTTTGATTTTTAATTTTGATTATCTTGGATTTAGTGTAATTATTCTTTAGCTAATCTTCTTTTTATTATTTTTACAGGTATATTGAAAAAAAAAAAAAAAAAGGAAAGCGAAATCATGGTAAGTATGTTCCAACTTTCTATGTTTCAATTTCCTGACTTTAGTTAGTTTCCATTTTTGTAGTTTCTAGTTTAGATAGGTTTCCATTAACTAAAAAAGGAACAAAAAGAACATCCAAATTTAAAAATCTCCATTTCCAAGATTAGAAAGCTTCCATGTTAGGTCATGCATCATTTAGGACTGCATTTTTAGACTGTTTCCTTTCTTGTAAATTTCCATTTTGTTGAAGATTGCGGAGGACAAGGTGAGATTTCTACCTTCCTTAAATACCATGTTCATGCATTTCCATGATTGCATAGAACCCCTTGTTTGAATTGGTTGTGCACTTCACATAAAAATATATTAAGGGCAAGTCCATTAACAAAATAAGGTGGGGATTTGACTACCCTTCCTTGGCCCAAAAACAACCATCCCTTGCACTCTTTCACTAACCCAAGCCCATTAAAAGTGAGTAGGAATTCAATTTAGGATTCACAATGAGATTTGGGTCTAGCTTGAGCCCACTATCACTTTTGGAGACCGGTGTCTAAGGCTAGAGGTCCAATGAAAAACGCTTAAGTGGGTCGGTGGTTCTTTAATTAGGTCCCTACGAAAGTAGGAGGAGCCTCCCACCACCCCACCTCTTACCTGGCCGATTGATAATTGTGAGGGTGGACTTGAATTAAACCTAGATTAATTTGTGAGAAACACATCATGTAGGCTAGTTTAACCATAGTTGTCTTAAGAATAATTGTGTGATAACTTGTTTGCATCATTAATAAAAAAATTAAAAAAAAAAGATTTTCAGCATGGAGTGGACTCAAATGAACCAATTTCTTGGCCCATGTCTTAATACCATCACACCTTTCCCTCCACCACCTAATATGGATTTGGCTCACAGATTAGATAAGCTAGACAACTTGGCCTACACAATTGATCAATTTCTAGTTTTGGGTCTAGAACCGTCCTCATATCCCACACAATCATATACCTATCAAGAGAGATGCCCCATTTGGGCCAATCAGGACCATTATGATACCCCACCTGCTCTTCAATTTCCACCTCACCAGGCCCAAGCTCCAAGTCTAGCTATCCAAGACTTCTCGGATTGGCCCCAATTCCAAGTCTACTCTAGTGGTTTGGCCCACAATCATGGACATTCCGATTATCCATTGTCCACAAGCTCTTGTCCACCTTGCTTCGAATCAAATTATTCGACATATTCTTATTCTTCGCAGTTTGATTATCAGCCCAGTTATCCGCATTCTCAAGATGATCAATTCATGCAACTTGAACAAATAGTCTTGGCCCAACAACAAACCATTGGTAGAATGCAGGCCCTAGTTGACTGTTTGACTGAAACTAATCTAAGGATGAATTTAGAAGAAGTGCTTAGCAAGCCTATTGAAAATCTGCAATCTTTTTCACCTGATTTTGACCAACAAATCAACTCACAAATTCAACTTGAAATCGCTCAACCAGGAAATGGTCACATCATGCTTGATCTTGAAAATGGAGAGAATTCTAAGGAGTGGTATCAAGTGAGAATAGGGAATGCTAGCATGAATCAATCTATGAAAAATCCTGAGACTAGTCAACAAGATGCATCCATGATCATACCTGTCTGTCCTGAGGACAGCTTAAGTGATAGAAAAGGAGAAGGGGAAGTGAGTGATCTTTTAGAGGTTAATCCGGATTTTGAACACTACATGTTCTCCACAGTGGAAGTCAATATACATGTTAGTCCGAACCTCGAATATTTTTTCTTCCCAATAGAGAAAGTGGATATTCTAGAAGATATATACCAGGTGGATAGAGAGAAGATGGAAAACCCTCAGACTGACCAGCAAAGTGAAGTCACGATCACACCTATCTCTCTTCAGGTGAGCTTGAAGGAAAAAAGAGAAGGAGAAATGAGTGATTTGCTGGATATTGATCTGGACTTTGAACACTTTCTATTTCCCACAGAGGAATTAAATACACATGATGGTCCGGATCTTGAGTATTTCTTCTTCTTAATGGAACAGAAAGTGGATAATCTTAAGGAATTGCATCAAGAGAAAACCGAAGCCATAGACTTAGCTAATCATCAAGAAGAGCCTATTGAGGGTCAGTTGGAGGGAGATGAAGGAGACGAGAAGGATTCTAGTGAGAGCCCAGATATTCACCTACCTATGATCTGTTTCCCGAGTGTTAGAGAATCTAAGCCCAATAGCCGCCAAAAGCTGGCCCGACTCAAGGAGGTGATGGAATTATTGGGCCAAGTCCACATCAACAGCCATTTTCTCAAAGAAACTCACTGTGTTGCCAACTCAATTCTTACAATATCGATAACATCAATCTTTACTGGATTTTATTGAAATTTGAGGTCAGACTGAACCTGTTTTCAGTCTCTATCTTTGAGAAATTTGGAATCCACAAATTAAAGTGCACATCAGTTGCTTTGCAGTCAATTGATCATTTCATTAAGCAGCCGCGTGACATGATCCAAGATACTCTTATTCAGATGGATAGGAGCCACATATTTGCTGATTTCCCCATCTTCGACATTGGATCATTCCCTACATTGAATCAATGGCCCATCCTTCTAGGAACTTTTGATCTTTTTATCGATGATCAAGTCCTTCAATTTAGTCAAGGAAAAGAAGCGGGGTACGTAGTTGACATGGCCTATGAATCAAGTAGAACCAATATCCCATTGACCATGTGGAAAAATTCTTTTCTTTGGAATCTCAATGATAACATTCTGACTCATCAGCTACATGAAATGCTGGGTGCACTCCAACCAACAAACTTCAAAATGCATGCACTGAAATTTGTGCTAGTAGGCATTAGATAGTGTGCACATTCCGTCTGGCTGAAGACGATAAACTTAGCGCTTGTTGGGAGGCAACCCAATATTTTACTTCAGTTTTTGTATTTCTTTTCTTTTTAGGTCCCAGAGCAGCAATCGCCGTGGGTATGTCGCATCCTCTTCATTACAGGTTGTTTCGCTCCTTCACAAATTCTCTTCTGGATGACATGTTTTTCATATCTTTTATGCCATTGAGGACAATGTCAATCAAGTTGGGGGGTGGGACAATCAATTTGATATGGATTTATTGAAATTTTTTTGAAGAAAGCTGATATCTTTCACTGAAAAATGGTCAAATTTCTTTCAAAAACTTCTTTTCACATCATAGGAAATTTGCCTGAAAATCATGTTTCATTAAGTAAATCTTAAACAAATCAGTTTTTTTTTGTTGTCACATTGGCTAAAGAACCTTCAAAGTTTAAATATCCCACTTTACAAAAGTCCACGGCATGATGATTTTCACACACACACGGTAACTTAGAATAAATGAAAGATCTTAAAAGTATAGAATTGTTGGAATTAACCTTAAGGATAAGACTACTTATTCTAATTTTTCTTTTGGGTTGAATGAAAGGAATGTGTAGGATCCGTAATAGGAGACTGTCCCACCCAGCACTCTAAAAGAGACGGTCATTTACAATGGACAACTTAAAGGCTAAAGACAATAAAAGGCATTAAAAGAGCTAAAGGAAAGTAGGTGGCAAAAAGTAAGCACCTCCCCTCAGGTAATTCAAAGAGAGTGGCAAAAAGTACGCACTCTCAAAAGAAAAAGTACAATGAAATGAAAAAGCCACGTTAAAAAGTCCATCGTACCAAAAAACATGACCAAGTCGTGAAAAGTGCTGAGTTGGGACGGGAACTGAAAAACGGTCCTCGCTGACTGATCGGGAAATATTTTATTCTCTTCTCCTCCCCGAGTAGTCTTATCTAAAGGATAATAAAAGCAAGAATATACCAGAAAAGTCGGAAACGAGTTCTAAGGGTGTCAATTTTCATGCACAATCACCTGTCGTGAATCAAAATATTGTGGGATACGAAAACTTTTAACTTAACCAATCTGCTACCACTTAAATTGTTTGTGAAAGATACTACAAATGAAGCATGATAATTTATTGTTTGTCCTAACTTTTCCTTATTTGCATTGCTAAGGGACTAGCAATGAGTAAGTTGGGGGGTGTGATAAAGTGATAAATTGATCATTTAAGGGCAATTATATGCACCATTCTTATGTTTTTATCTGTAAAAAAACATGAAATGATAGATAATTATGTACCAAGTCCAACGGTACTAATTTCGTCAAATTCTGACTTAAAAACATCGTCATTTCATGTGATTAAAGGAGTACAGCTCATTTGCGGTTTTTCGACAAAATCGAGACGAAATAAATAAATATGATGATATTTTTATGATAATGCGCTAATTTATATTTATTTTATGTGAACAGGACATGCCGATGATGCAGTGCAGCTGGTGGAGTTTCCGGAAATGTGGGAGAGGTCTAGGGTTCGAATTTCGATAAATTCGATGTTATTTTGTCCAAAAGATTAAAGCAGGGGTAAAAACGTCATTTGAGGTCCTAGTGTTGTCCTAATTCCATGGCCAAGAAGGACCAGCCGCCTTCCTAAAGCCCACTTTCCTTTTTGTAAAAAACCTGCCTTCCCTTCTCTTTAAAAATTTCCTTTCCGAATCCATCCTCTCTGTTTCCTTCTCTCCTCTCTGTCTCCTTTTCTCTCTCTTTCCCTCTTTCCTCTTCCACACCTTCCTTCCTCTTTCCCACGCCTCTCTTCCTCTCTATATTAACCACTCCTCTCTTTCCTTCGGAATTCCAAAAAACCCTCTCTCCCCTCTTCCACAGCTCCTCCTTCTCTCTCTTCTAATTCCTTCTCTCCGCAGCCCTCTCCTCCTCCTTTTCCAACTAAAACCGCAGCCCTCTCTTCCTCTCTCCGTCTCTGCTCTCTCTCGGTTTCTCTCCAGCACCTCTCTCTCTCTCTCTCTTATTCTTTCTCCCACGCAGCCCTCTCTTCCTCTCTCCGTTTTATTTTCCAACTTCTCTCCAGCATCTCTCTCTCTCTCTTATTCTTTCTCCAACGCAGCCCTCTCTTCTTCTCTCCGTTTTGTTTTCCAACTCCTCTCCAGCATCCTTCTCTCTTCTTCTCTCCAGCTGTTCTCTCTCTCGATCTCCCCTCCACGCAGCACCAGCGCTCTCCACCAGCTCCAGTGCATCCCAGCACCGTCCCTGCAGCTCCACGACCTGCAAGCATGCATGCACACGCCCGGCGAGCCCTCTCCAGCTGAAGCCCAGAGCTGCAACCAGCACTGCCCGTGCATGCTCCCAGCCTCCACGCACCACCCGTGCATGCTCCGAGCCCCTCCAAGCGCCCAGCCAACAGATCCACGCACTGCACCTCCGAGGCAAGCTCCGACCAGCACCTGCACGTCAAGTTCCAGCGCATGCACGCGCAGCTCCAAGCTTCTCCACGTGCAAAGCCAGCTCTCCACGGCTTCCTCCTGCCCAGCAACCCTCCAGCAGCTGCTTCCTCCAGCACCTATCCAAGCTTGCAAGTTCTTCCAGCACTTGTCACGCACCAGCAACAGCAGCTGTCCCAGCTGACCCAGCAGCAACCTCCCATGCACGTCCATGCTGCCTCAAGCACCCAGCTCCAGCAGCAACCGCACTCTCCACCAGCATCAGTCTTCCTCCTGCCCAACAACCACGTGCCAGCAACCTTCTTCTACATGCATGCAGCAGCAAGCTACACAGCAACACCACCTGCTCAAGCATCAACTGGACCACTGCACCACCCTCCTCAGGACGGTCCACTGCGCCAGCCGGCAAACCCACATATTGCTGTTATTTTGTTCTTTCTTTATCCCCCCCACTAGTATAATGTTAGTTTGTTTAATTAGGGTTAGTTGTTGATTAGTTGTTGTTTAATGATATTTTCTTAGTTATTAGTTTATTTAATTAGGGTGAGTTAGTAGTTTACACAATTCAACAATAGTTTTTATTTTGTTGTCATAATTTCTTAGTTGTGTTTATTCTCCAATTGTGTTTGTGTTTAATTTTTGAAAAAGAAAAAAAAAAAAAGAGATTTGTTTAATTGAAGCAATTATCTTTTTAGGTAACATTAGTTAATTGAGTTTTAGTTTAATTAAGTAGTTAGTTCACTAAAATTCTTAACTTCACTAAAATTCTTAACTTTTTAGACTAACTAAATTCCAAAATTTTCAAAGTTAAAATTCTATCTCCCTGTGGATCGACTTGGACTCACCGCTATTAATTTCCAAAATCTGATTTGAGTGAGCCAGATAAATTTAGATTGAACGTTTTCATGAGTGTTTAACGACGCACAATTTGGAACGATCAGTTAGCTAAAGAATAATTACACTAAATCGAGGATAATCAAAATTAAAAATCTAACTCTCCGGCAACGGCGCCAAAAATTGATCGTTCCAAATTGTGCGTCGTTAAACACTCATGAGAACGTTCAATCAAAATTTATTCGGCTCATTTAAATCTAATTTTGAAAATTAATAATGGTGAGTCCGAGTCGATCCACAGGGAATTAAGATTTTAATTTCGAAAACCTTAGATTTTAATTATCTAGAAAAATTAGGAATTTGAATTGATTAATTAACTATCTAATTAAATTAAACTAAATTTACGAATTAAACTAACCTAATTTTTAAAAGCACAAATACAACCCCATTTAAAATTGAGAAGAGAGAGAAATTAACAACATGTTGTAAAAATAACAAAACTTCTAAATTGAACACAACTAAGAAAATTATAACAAAAAAAAAAAAAAAAAACTATTGTTTAATTGTGTAAACCAATAACTCACCCTAATTAAATAAACTAATAACTAAGAAAATATCATTAAACATTAAATACTCAACAACTAACCCTAATATTATACTAGTGGGGAGGGAAAAGAAAGAACAAAATAACATCAGTTTCTGTGGGTTGCCGGCTGCTGGTTTGCTGGCTGCTTGGTTGCAGGTGCGGTGGATGAGCAGGCTACGTGGAGAAACTGCTGGTGCTGGGACAACACGTGGAGGTTAGGAGGAAGCTGCTGCTGCATGTACTGGAAAGAGGCTGCTGGTGACCTTGCCGGCATACAGGCGTGGAAGAGCTTCAGCCGGCGCTTGGAGGATGCTGTCAACGTGCACGTGGACGGTGCTCTGCTGCATGCGTGGAGGTTGGCCTCAGCGGCTACGTGCATGGAAGAGCAGCTGGCCGGCAGGTTCAGGCTTCAACGTGGAGACCGGCTAGGCTTGTTGGTGCGTGCTTCAGCGGTTGCCGTGTGGGGAACTTGTTTGCATGCTGGTGCGTCGGTGGAGGCTGCTGGAGGAAAAGAGAGACTGAGAGAAACAGAGAGGGAGGACGAGAGAAACCGAGAAGAGGAGGAGATTGCGTGGGAAAGAAAGAGAGAAACCGAGAGAGGGAGAACCGGAGAGAGGGAGAGAGGGATGCTGGAGAGGAGTTGGAAAAGGAGAAGAAGAGGAGAGCGTGCATGGGGAGAAGGATTCGGAATTGGCGAAGGAGGAGGATAGGGGCTGTGGGAGAGAAAGGTTACGGAGGAGGAGGAGGACTCGGCTGTTGAAAAAAAACGGAGAAGGAGAGACTAGGAAAATAGAGAGAGTTCTCGGCTGAAAAGAGAGGAGGGGGAAATATATAGATAGGAAAAGAGACGTGGGAAAGGAAACTGGAGAGAAGGAAGGAATCGGCTGCTGGGAAAATGGAGAGAGATGTGGGAGAGTTTTGGAAATAAAGGAGAGAAAATAGAAATAGATAAATAGGAAGGAAAGAAGGGAAGGGCGGAGGCTAAGAATTAGGGTTTTCTTGGTAAAGGGTTAGGGTAACCCTAATATGGGGAGCAAATTACCAGTTTGCCCCTACGTCCTTTTATTTTTCAAAAAGATGGACAATTTTGCTGAGATTTGAACCCCGGACCTGTTGGGTTTTCTCAGATTATCGAAGTTATTTAAAATACGATAATCGGATTATCGAAGTTCTCACCATGTGCGGATTCGAATCCACAACCGTTCGGTTCCGTTGGTGAGACACCGCAAGCCGTGCAAGCACCCGACCTCTAGCGAAGTCCACGCGATCCTCCCCGCGATGGATATCCTCACGTTCCTCGTTCTTCGCAGCCCACGAAGCCTCCGCCGGTCGCCGCAATGATCGCCGCAACGCGCGGACGATTTCCCGTCGAACGGGATTCAGAGAAGCGGAGGAGTAGATCCGTTTCTGCCTGGGCGCCAAAGAAAGACAGAAACTGAGGAGGGGCGGCTAGGGTTAGCAGCAGCTTAGCCTGCTCAGCCCGTTCGCTATGTTTTATACTAACCGCGCGGTTTTTCATAAAAACCCCCGGTTTATATAAAACCCACTTATTTATCCAACGCCTTGAGAATCATTTGCGTGTGACCCTCTAGGCCCAAGTACCAGTCCAGTTAATGGCCCAACAAGCCCAGTGACTCCTCACTGGCTTTATTAATCAATTAATAACCCTTTATTAATTAATTAATCAATCGAATTGATGTCGCACATCGAATTCGACCGGGCCTCCGATCACGTTGGGTGCCAAGCAACACCGCGTGAACCCGGAAGGTATTTGGGGTTAAGTAACCCACTCTTGGAACCTTTCCGCCGACAGTTACCGCGTGGATATAATCCTTCATTCGTACAATGCTCTCGAGTCAACTCAGGATATGGCGAGCTGTCAAACCCTAACCGGTCGACTCACTTGGATTGGATGCCGCTGATGAATATCGAAAAACTCCTTTCCCGATATTATCGTCCGCCCTGGCCAGGGACTTTCGCACATCCTTCCTAGAGCATTCTCCCTCTAAGTACTGAGAGTGAATGATTCCTTATTGACACACAATTCCCTTCGACGGTATTTCGCTGTACCCAATCCTTGCCGTATTAGAATCTCGTGGCTAGAGATTCGTAAACCAAGGTCAAAGCACAGAAGTCCACCGACAAGGTGTCCTTGGTGTCTCAAGTCTGAGGACTATCCACGCTACTGCGACAATAGAATCAAGCTGGTTGACAGTGAGGTACAATACCATCCAGCGATTCAGTCGGATCAGTTCAGTGAACTCATTCTCCAATGAGCACCTACAGATTCGCCTTAGTATCTCTACACAAGTGACTTATGATATCAGTCACCCTCACCATATGAGCAGGAGTAATCTATACTAGTCTAACCGGATATCCGATGTCCTTCTCGGATATCCTTCGACTAGGAACGATTAAGAATATGTGTGTTTAAGTGATCAGTCTCATTAGTATGATCTCATCATAAGCTGATCACTATAGCACATATTCACGAACTTCATTATGAAACGATAATTAATGCGATTTACACATAATGAATATTATGCCATTATATTAATGCCATTATATTAATAAACGAACGAGATTTACATAGTTAGATTGGCTTGTAGGCCACCTAAACTAACAATCTCCCACTTGGACTAAAGCCAATTACCTTTATACAATAAGCCCATAGACTCTAGGTGACGCTCAAACACAATTTGAGCCAACGGCTTTGTCAGTGGATCTGCTATATTGTCGACGGATGGAACTCTTTCCACTACTACATCTCCTCTAGATATGATCTCTCTGATAAGGTGAAAGCGCCTCAGAATATGCTTCGATTTCTGACGAGACCGCGGCTCTTTCGCTTGCGCAATGGCTCCATTGTTGTCGCACAATAGTGGAACAGGCTCAGAGATGCTGGGAACTACGCCGAGGTCGGTGATGAATTTCTTCAACCACACTGCTTCCTTGGCGGCTTCAGCTGCAGCGATGTACTCAGCTTCAATCGTCGAATCTGCAGTGGTTACTTGCTTGAAACTCTTCCAACACACTGCGCCTCCGTTCAAAGTAAACACGAATCCAAATGTAGACTTGCTATCATCTAGATCCGACTGGAAACTTGAGTCAGTAAAGCCTCGCAGTTTCAAGTCACCTCCTCCATAGACAAGAAACATATCCTTAATTCTTCTCAAGTACTGCATTTCACTGCCTTCCAGTGCTCTTCGCCTACATCAGCCTAAAATCTGCTCGTAATACTTAGAGCAAATGCAACATCAAGCCGTGTACATAGCATGGCATACATGATAGATCCTATGGCAGAAGCATAGGGTATTCTATCCATGAATGCCCTCTCGTCAGGAGTCTTAGGAGACTGCTCCTTTGAGAGAATAATTCCATGTCTCATCGGTATGAGACCTCTCTTGGAATTTTCCATGCCAAACCTTTTGACTATGTTATCTATGTACAAGGATTGGGTTATTCTAAGCATCCTTTTTGATCTATCTCTATAGATCCGTATTCCCAATACGTAGGATGCTTCTCCCAAATCCTTCACGGAGAAGTTTTTCGATAGCCAGACCTTTACTGATGACATCATAGCTACATCATTCCTAATGAGTAGTATGTCATCTACGTAAAGAACTAGAAAAGTGACTGCACTCCCACTGGTCTTCTTGTACACACAAGGCTCATCTTCATTCTTAATGAAGTCATAAGACTTGACAGCCTCGTCAAATCTTATGTTCTAGCTCCGGGAAGCTTGCTTCAGTCCATAAATGGACCTCTGAAGCTTGCACACTTTATCTGGAGATTCTTTGGATGTGAAACCTTCTGGTTGTATCATATACACCTCCTCCTCAAGGTTACCATTGAGGAAGGCAGTCTTCACATCCATCTGCCAGATTTCATAATCAAAATGTGCAGCAATGGCGAGTAGAACTCTGATCGACTTTATCATGGCAACTGGTGAGAAAGTCTCGTCATAGTCAATTCCTTGCCTTTGACGATATCCCTTTGCCACCAACCTTGCCTTATAAGTGTCGATCCGTCCATCAGCACCGATCTTTCTCTTAAAGATCCACTTGCAACCGATGGGTACAATACCCTCGGGCAAGTCTTCCAAGTTCCAAACTTGGTTGGTGTACATGGACTGGATTTCTGAGTTCATGGCTTCTCGCCATTTTCCGGCTTCTGAGCCTTCTATAGCCTCCTGGTAGGTTTTAGGATCATCATCCTCATTATATTGTACCTTAGACTCACCTTCAGCGATATGTCCCACATATCGTTCAGGTAGTCTAGGTACTCTACCAGATCTACAAGGCTCATCTGTGTGTACCTGAACAGATTCAGGAACTGATATCTCATCTGATGATAATGTAGTTGTTTGGAGATCTAGAACCTCTTCCAGTACTATTTTACTCCCACTGTCCTCCTGGAGAAGGTATTCCTCTTCCAAGAAGACAACTTTTCTGGCGACAAACACATTTTGTTCACCAGGATGGTAAAATTAGAATCCAAAGGTTTCCTTTGGATATCCTACAAACTTACATTTATCAGTTCGTGATTCCAGCTTGTTTGGATCATGCCTCTTTACATGAGTAGGACAACCCCAGATTTTAACATGTTTAAATTCTGGTTTCCTGCCTTTCCATATGGAGTAGAGGCTACAGACTTGCTGGGAACTCTGTTCAGTAGGTATGCTACTGACTCTAGAGCATACCCCCAGAGGGACACTGGTAATCCTGAAAAGCTCATCATGGATCGCACCATGTCCAACAAGGTGCGATTCCTCTTTTCTGATACACCATTCATCTGTGGTGTATATGGAGGGGTCAGCTGAGAAAGGATACCACTATCCTTTAAGAATTGTGTGAAATTAGTACTCAAGTATTCTCCTCCTCGATCTGATCGAAGAGCTTTAATACTCTTTCCTAACTGCTTCTCCACCTCATTCTTGAACTCCTTGAACTTCTCAAATGCTTCCGACTTGTATTTCATTAAGTACACATAGCCGAATCTTGAGAAGTCATCGGTGAACGTGATGAAATAAGAAAAGCCACCTTTGGCTTGGGTGGACATGGGACCACATACATCCGAATGTATTAGTTCCAGAATGTCCTTGGCACGTTCTCCATGTCTAGTAAATGGAGATTTTGCTATCTTTCCTATAAGGCAGGATTCACATGTTGCAAACGATTCATAATCGAATCCTTTTAAACAACCATGCTTGTGCAACTTTTGCAACCTACTTTCGCCAATGTGCCCAAGTCTACAATGCCACATGTAGGCCTGGTTCACACAATTCTTGCTCTTCTTAAGAGCATTATCAATTTGAAGATTGTAATAAGAAACATCTAAGAGATATAGACCGTTGACTAAAGATGCCGAAGCTATTGATTTATTATCATAATAAATCGAACAACTTCTATTCTCAATAGTCAACCCATATCTTATCTTGTCCAAACAAGATATTGATATGATGTTCTTTATTATGCTAAGAACATAATAACAATCTTCTAATAATAAGGTGTCTCCCGATGGAAGCTTGAGGTTTGCTGTCCCAACAGCAATCGCCACAACTTTTGCGCCGTTTCCTAACCTCAATTCCACCTCACCTTGTCTCAGCTTGCGCTTACTTGTCAGCATCTGCACATCATGGCAGATATGAGAAGCACATCCGGTATCTAATATCCACGATGTGGAATCTCTAACTGATAAGTTGATATCTATCATATAGATATCTGAAGCTTCAGACAACTTCATTCTTCCATGAGCTTTATCGTTAAGGAACTCCTTGCAGTTCCTCTTCCAGTGACCATACTGCTTATAGTAGAAGCAGTCACCCTTCACTACTCTTTTACCTTTGTCCTTCGATCCTTTATCGTTAGCTGTCATCTCTGTTTCAGGGGCATCTAATGCTGATTCAGCAAGAGGATCAGCTCCAGGGACAAAGTTATTGTGCTCAGATCTGAAGACATTCTTCAGGTTTCTGAACCAATCCGAGTAGGTCAGGTAAGTCAAAAGGGCATCAAGTATGCCACGGAGTGGGTTATTTGACGACATAATTCTCTACAAAAGATAAGTAAAAATCTATTTAGCAGATGTTCTGTAAGGATTGAGACTTTCGGATCCGGTTTTCGGAGTCGGACCCTGTAGTTCTGGCCCTAGTGGGGTCTGGGACTCTGTGTTGTTTCGCATCTAGCGAAGGCTCGACGCGGTTTAAACGGCGTCCACCGTCGCAGACGCGTTTCAGGTTCTGCCACGTGGGTGCCACGTGGGTTGGCTTTGGGCCGCGAAGAGTACGGCCCTGTCGCATCATCTGAACGGCGTCCACATAGGACGACGCCTTTCAGACTGCGACTCTGGGTGTGTCAGAGTACGGCCCTGACATGTCGGCTGAACGGCGTCTGCCTCGATCGACGCATTTCAGAAACTTGTCAGAGCGGCCGTCATATCACCTGATAGGCGTCCGTGGATGTCGACGCGTTTTAGCCAGCCTCTGGTTAACCCTGCGAGCCCTCCTTCTTTCCCTCATTTTTCTCCTTCTCCCTTTCTCTCTTTCCCCTCCGGCGAACTCGGCGGCGATCCTCCTCCTCCCTCTTTTCCTTCCACCATTTCACCTTTCCCTCCACTCCATCCTCTACCTAGCTCCTACCACTACCACCTCCACCTCCACTGCGGCGTTCTACTCTCCGGACGGCGGCCGACGTCACGGTGGAGCAAGGACGACCACGGCGGTACCGGCGGCGGCGTGGGGCGAGACAGGTGGACGGCTTGAAGCTCGAAGGCGTCCAAGTATCCGGTAGGGTGACGGTTCCCATAGCATCGTGTTTAAACCATGTTTTTCCCCGTTTAAGCATGTTATGGATCTTTGGTTTTGAGGGGGGGGGGTAGAATGAGCATGTTTAGGTGTTCTTTTGATGATATGGGGGAATTACTATGAATGTGGTTTCCTATGGATTGTATTGCCCCTCTTTCTCCTCCGTTTTTGAGTGATTTTGGGGTTGTTTGGGTTGAAAAGGGAGCCCTCGGGCTCATGGCAGACTCTGGTTCCTGGGGTTGAAAGACGTCGTGTAAGGAATCGCCATGAACGCAGCGGAAATAAAAATTGATTCCATTGTATCGGTTGCTGGGATTGTAAAACGGACATTAAAACTAACGCGGGAAGAACAGTTCTTCACCTTTGCGGGGTTTCGAATCTCCCGTGGATGATGCCGACTCGGTAATCGCGCACGCGCACGATCTCTAGAGGTATCCACACGAGTTCCCGCAGCAGACGCGATTTCCTCCTCGGCTTGAGTGCTCCGACCAGATCTCAGATCCACCATGCGCGGAGAGAGACAGATCCACTCCGAGAAGGAGAGAGAGAGAGGAGAGAGAATCTTGGGAGTAAAAATTCGTCCAACTAACTTTTTACCACTCCCCCTTGGCCCTCCTTATATAGAAATAAGGATAAGCACAACAGTTAATCCTCATGATTATCCAAGAGTTTGGCCTTGGATAATTCTCCATTAAATCTTCATGTTTATCCTGCAGCTTTTCACAAAAACCCAGATAAGCATAAAATTTAACATCTCTCACCGTCTGACGAGAACTCTTATGTGTGTGACCCTCTAGGCCCATATATCAGTCCGGTTGCAGGCCCATTAAACTTAGAACTGTTTCTTGAGTTTAATATTTATTAATTAACATTTAAACATCACATGTTAAATGATTAATTTAATAAACAAGTAAATTATCATCCGATGATTAATTCACTTGGCCTTCTGATCATGAACAGCACCAAACACTACCTCATGATCCCAGAAGATATAAGGGATACTGTTCCCTTCAATTGAACCTTTCCGTCTGCCGATGCCGCACAGATATAATCCTTCACTCATACAATGTCCCGATAACACAAGGGTATGGTTTTATAGTCAAACCCTCTATCGCATTATCCAGATGGATTCCAGTACACAGTTAATATCTAGAAAGACATCTCTTTCATTTGACCCTGGCCAGGGATTTATGTGTACACATCCATAGGACATTCTCTCTCCAGTCTTATACCAAGAGTGAGTGATCCCTTATTGTTCACTCAATTACCTTCGCTAGCTTTCCACTATATCTGAAAGACCGATTATGGTAGACTTAATGGTTAAAGTCCACGAGTCAGAGAATCAAGATACAATGGTCCACAAACAAGATATCATTGGTGACTCAGGTCAAAGGACCAACTGTGCTACTGCAACGATTGAATTCCCTAGTTGACTAATAGGTATAATTACCATCCAGAAATTCTTATTTGGGTCTGTTCAGTGAACTCATTCTCTAATGAGCACCCATTTGTTTGTCTTAGTGTCACCACACGAGTGAATGTGAGATCATTCACCCTCATGATATGAGCAGACATAACTTGTGTCGATCTTATCGGATATTTAATGTCCATCTCAAATATCCTACGATCGAGAACTATTTAAGACAATTGCCTTAGGATATTGATCTCACTATCACGATCTCATCATGATTCAATATCCCATACATTTGTCTATGGACCTTCATTACAATAGTCGTTTGCGAGAACTATTAAATGAAGAAATAATTGCCTTTATTAATAATCTGAACTAGAATGTACAATGATTGGCTTTGAGGCCACCCAATTCTAACACGTCGTGCATGGACGACGCCTTTTTGAAGGGCGTCGGGCCACCATGACGCCTTTTAGATAGGAATCGCCTGACTGAGAGTTGTAGACACCGATTTTGGACCACCCTTCTGGTCATAAATCCCCTCCATCATCAGCCCATCATCATAAATCCCCTCATTTGAGCCATCTCAGCCCACTACCAGCTAGGCCCATTAACCAAATCCCGACTCTAGCCACTCTTTTCGTGGAAGACCAGCCGGCCCGCCTTCCAACCCCTTCGAAGGCCACCCCCCGCCTTCCACCACCTTCGAAGGCCATCCACCTTGCCTTCCACCCTTTTGCACTTTTTACCACCTTTTCGTGGAAGGCCAGCCCCTTGCCTTCCACCTCCTTCGAAGGCCACCCCCCGCCTTCCACCACCTTCGAAGGCCAGCCCCTTGCCTTCCACCTTTTTAGCCAACTTTTTCACTTTTTACCACCTTTCCGTGGAAGGCCGACCCCTTGCCTTCCACCTCCTTCGAAGGCCACCCCTTGCCTTCCACCTCCTTCGAAGGCCACCCCTCGCCTTCGACTCCCTTCGAAGGCCAGCCGGGCCGCCTTCTACCACAAGAATGGAAGGCACGTCACCTGGCCGTCCACTCCCTAACCACCCCCTTGACTCCGTCTTCCCCACGATCGCCTCCACTCTCCGCCCTCGTTCCCCACTACTCCGACCACTCCCCACTCCGGCGACTGCCTCGTCCACTACCTCCGACCCTTGACCACTTCCTATTGGTCGAAGGGTGATTTACGGGGATTTAGACCCCTGTTTTCTCCCCTTTTTCTTCTGCCTATTTAAACCCCCCACATCCTCTCGAGCAGGGGGTTAAGGACTTTGGGTTAAGGATTTTGGGTTAAGGACTTTGGGTTAAGGATTTTTGGGTCAAGGACTTCGGGTAAGTTTTTTGGAGGGACCTTCTGGTGAGAAGCTCGAGGAGGCTCCAAGGAGGAAGGCTCAGGCTGCATTATGAAACGGGCTTGCCTTTCTAACCTCTCTCTTTTACTCCTTCTCGTTCATTCCGTTACATTAGTGATACCACTTCACTTTTCGCACACACAACCCCCCTTTCATTTACATGCATGCACGTAGGATGACCTAGTGATTCTTACCCGCACAGAGGTTTTAAAAAAAAACGGGAGGTGGGTGGCCATAACACATGGTCACCTTCCCTCCCCACCACCCATCCGGTGCGTTCCCCTCCGATTTTAGCTAGTTTCTTGCTTCTTTATGGATAGATTTTGCACATTACAGCTGTAATCGGGTTCTTCCTTGTTTGATCTTTTCTTTTCAGGGATCCTTACCACATACACGCGTGCAGAGTATCGGGCTGTCTTCCTTTGGCCGGCCGAAAGAAGAGAAGGAGGAACCAGCACCTCCCGCTCCCACAAAACGCGATCACACCTTCACCATCCTGCGGAGCACAGGGACCGAGAGGTAATGCTCCTGGCGATCACCCTTTATTTCTAACCCCCTTCAAATCGCCACAGTGCTAAGACGAACGGAGAGGAACCCCAATCCCAAAGCCTCGCAGCCGCGGCGACGGGGGAACGTTCCGGGCGCCTACAGCCCTCTGGCGATCACGGTGGGACCTCTGTAACCCGCTGCACACGTCGCGTTCAAAGGAAAAGAAGGTAAGGATTCTGAACTCAATAGTTTCTGCACGGCCGGACCCCGGCCGTCGAGTCCCTTGGACGGCCATCACCCGGCCGCCGGACCTGCTGGACGGCCACCAGTTGGCCGTCGATATTGCCCCTGGACGGCCAACACCTGGCCGTCCAACCCCGTGGACGGCCAGACACTGGCCGTCGGCTCCCTGTTGAGCCCACGTAGACGGCCAAGACCTGGCCGTCCGTGTAACGACCCGCCACCCTATAATCGGGGATCCGATTACTAAATGGGTACCGAATCATTAATTTGGGACCAAACCAGGATCTAGTAAGTCTGGGAAATAAATAATAAACTAAGCTAAACATTCACATCGCATTGAATTGAAATAAAAGTGCAGGAATTAAAATTATTACAATGCGACTCGATACAGCAAATAATTACATTCTCCAACAGAAGGAAATAATTAAACATACAGGCCAAAGATAAATAACAACTACATCGGGGCATACCCCGGAACAACCGCTGAAGGCACACCGCACCCGGCCGCACACGCCGCTCTAAGTCTGCTGCGAGTCCTCACCTGAAAACCGCAGGGGTGAGTCTCAGGACAAGACTCAGTAGGGATCCTTCGATCCCCACTGCCCACGCACACACCCACAAGTGTAAAGTACAGCTAACAGAAAAGTAACAAGTGTAGTGGCAGGTATGATATCTAATTCTCTACGTGAGAACACATGCACTCGAAATATAATAATCATGCACATTCTAAATCAACCGTTAGAAAACCCACAACTGCCGTCTCGATAGAACTCACCGACCGTACAAACAACGGTGGGAAAAACCTCGACCCGCTGAGACCAAGGAGTAGCCCCTCGGATAGCACGCTCGCTACTCCGGCCCAACCGGCTCAGGTGACTACCCCTTCCCTCAGCATGAGTGACTCTCCGAATGTACCACTCCGACACCGGTACTAGCTGACCCCGGGGTTCACCAGGTGACCCTCTCTCACTAGGCGTCACCCCGCCCACGCCCCCACAGGCGCTGTGCTCACGCCCCCACCAGCACAGGGTGATAAAGTGCTACAATGTCACTCCAGGTCTACAGTAACTGAAAACCCAACACAGTGCGATCCGGTCACGTGAAAAGCCCGCGATCGCATAACACACATAGAACCATCCGATCATGAGGAATCCATCTCTATCGGGTGCATTAAAACATGTGCAAACCAACTATCTAGCAGTATGAACACGTTTTACTGGCATGAATTAGTGGAATTCTGTCTTGAATCGCGTCGACCGAGGTCGACGCCATTCAAGCTCCATGTATAGGTTCATATAAATCAGTCTTCAGAATCTGGCCTTAAAAGGCGTCGACACCAGAGGACGCCGTTTAAAAGGCGTCGACATCCCCAGACGCCATTCAACACGGAAATCCGGAAATTCCAAGACCTTTACTCAGGGGATTTTCTGCCTTAAAAGGCGTCGTGGGTGCCTGACGCCATTCAAAAATGCGTCGTTCACCCATGACGTCTTTTAAGCACTGAATTCCCGACCTGGCAGACTGCCTGTCAGGCGATTCCTGTCTAAAAGGCGTCGTGATGGCCCGACGCCCTTCAAAAAGGCGTCGTCCATGCACGACGTCTTTCAAGCCCAGGAACCAGGATCGCCCTAAACCCGAGGGCTCCCTTTCCAACCCCAAACAAACCCAAAACGGAGGGAAGAAGAGAAACAACACTATCCATAAGCAATACATTCGTGGAAATCCCCCTTATCATCAGATGAACTCCTAAACATGCTCATTCTAACCCCCAAATCAAAGATCTTCCACATGCATAAACGAGGAAAAACATGGTTTTAATCACGATGCTAATGGGGAACGTCACCCTACCGGACACTCGAACGCCTCCGAGCTCTAAGCCGTCCGCCTGTCTCTCCCCACGCCGCCGCCGGTACCGCCGAGGTCGTCCTAGCCCCACCGTGACGTCGGCCGCCGTCCGGAGAGCAGAACGCCGCAGTGGAAGTGGGGGTGGTAGGGCTAGGAGCCAGGTAGAGGATGGAGTGGAGGGAGAGGCGAAATGGTGTGAGGAAAAGAGGGAGGAAGAGGGGGTCGCCGCCGGTCGCCGGAGGAGAAGGAGAGAAGGAGAGTAGGAGAAAATGAGGGAAAGAAGGAGGGCTCGCGGTGTTAACCAGAAACTGGCTAAAACGCGTCGACATGCACGGACGCCTATCAGGTGACATGACGGCCGCTCTGACAAGATTCTGAAACGCGTCGTCCTATACAGACGCCATTCAGACAACTTGTCAGGGCCGTATTCTGACACACCCAAAGTCGCAGTCTGAAAGGCGTCGACCCACACGGACGCCGTTCAGACGACCTGACAGGGCCGTACTCTCGCGGCCCAAGGTCAGTCCACGTGGCACCCACGTGGCAGAACCTGAAACGCGTCTGCCACGGTGGACGCCGTTTAAAACGCGTCTCGAGGTCCTGACGCGATTCGACTCAGAACCTCCGCCCCTCACAAGGGCTAGAACAACGGGGGTCCGACCTGAAAATCGGATCCGAAAGTCTCGATCCTTACAGTCCGACCCAGTGGACGGCCAGACCTTGGCCGTCGACCTCCCCTTGTACGGCCGCCACTTGGCCGTCCGTACCCTTTGACGGCTAGCCCTTAGCCGCCGACATCCCGTCGGCCTCTTTCTCTCTTCTGCTGTCACTGTTCATAAATGGTTCGCTGCTGCTTGTCTCGTTGAATTGTTAAATGCTCTGACTTCCTGTTTGTTAACTGTTTGGGTTTTTTGGGGTGGTCTCGGCGGAGGTTTTAAGGAAGAGCCGGCATCACATCTTTTAGTCACCCCTCCCGCAGGATTTGACTCTCCACCTGAGGATTCCCACTCGGGTGCGACTAGTCTTATTCTGTTGGGAACCTCCGTCAGTCTCCGCGAGCCAGGGATTCCCACTTGGCCGCCGAGCAGGTTGTACCCGAAACCACCCTGTAGGAACCTTGGGTTTGTGTGAGAAATCAGTGAATTGTTTCAAGTTTGAAGACACTTAATTGAATCCCAGTGGAACAAGCTTTGAAAAAGTGAAGGGTCGTTAAGGGTTAAACTTGTTTTGTTAGAAACCAACTTTCATAAAACGTTGGCAAACATTTCAAGTGAAACCTAAAATCAGTTAGGGCCTGTACTTCATAATGAACCAGATGTATGTCAATGCTGTGTATGATGACATGGACCAGTTCGGTGGCAATGTTATTCACAACCCTTTGTTTGAGATTGAAGAGGATCCACAACAGACCTTCATAGGGATGCTCCAAGCATCCAGAGAAGGTCCTCAGAGAAAGGATTCCGAGGAATCTTCTACCTCACAAGGAGAGGATGAGCCAGTGATCTCCAGTAGGACATTCCAAAACCCTGGAGAAGATCCGGAACTCATTGCCGTTCTATCACGCTATACTCCGGATCAACTCATCCAGTTGGTTTCTCGTGGCAAAATTTAGGATGCCACTCCTCGGAAGACCCAATTCCAAGGATCTTCTAGCAGACCCCAGCCGAGTCAAGCCATGCCCACTCACACGATCCCTTTCAATCCCATCAACCAGGTTACACCTCCCAAGCAGGAGGAGTTCATTTATAAGAATGAAGTCGAGACTTGTGTACGGCGACTCATGGCCGAGAATCTCAACCTCAGGCAGCCATATTCTCTCTCGAACTACTGCAAGCTCCCTCTAGCTTATTTTCCACAAGGGTTTAAGGTACCTAAGTACAGAAAGTACGATGGTACCACTGACCCCCATCATCATTTGTCTGGGTTTCTCATGGATTCCCATCAGTGGCTTTTCGATAGAGTCCTCCTGGTCCACCTTTTCCAAAAGTCCCTCGAGGGAGAGGCCTTGAGGTGGTTCTCTTCTCTACCAGCTACTGACCTGATCAACTTTGACATGGTCTCTGAGAGGTTTATTACCCACTTCAACCATATGGCAGCCTTACCCCCCACCTTGTTCGATCTAGTAATGGAGAAAATGAAGCCTGAAGAAGACTTCACTCATTTCGCTAACAGATGGAGAGCTATGGCTTCTAGAGCGGAGGTCGTTATTCCCGAAGCACAAGCAGTCACCATGCTTGTCAACAATGCTACTCCCCAGCTTCGAGCAATCCTTATGCTCAGTGAACTTCAGACGTTCGCGCAGCTATACAATAGAGCTAGGGTAGTGCAATCCCAAATTCGAGACTCCACTCTGCCTTCATTCTTTGAAAATAGAAGCAGGAATAAGAAAACCACATCAGCTCCTACCACAGAAGGAGTCACTATCAATGAGCAGGTCAGCATGCTGGCACCACCAACCAGGGTTACCAGTTCTCATCCTAAGTCTGATACTCAGCCCAGTCAGAAGCAATACTCAGCCGTCCCTCCCCCGGCTAACTACAGTCGTCCTATGGCTAAGCGGGCCTCATATCCACCTCTGCCGGAATCACTGGCAGATATCTTTTATGCTTTGATGGCCTGCAACGCCATTCAACTTCCGCCCCAAAAGGAAGGTGTCTCGTGCAATACGGACACCTCCAGGTATTGCCCTTACCATAGGATCACGGGACACACCATATATAATTGCTTCACCTTCAGGGACTGGGTGTATGACTTGAACGATGAAGGACGGATAAATTGGGAAGACATGAGAAAAGCCATTGAGGCTCTGAAGGCTAAGAAAGAATTGGGAATTGTGAAGGACCCATTACCCTCTCATCAGGCCAGTCAAGATCCCTCCGGCTCTCAAGGAAAGGTCAACACATTGATCAAGGACTTGGAGCCCGTAACAGTTCGCAGGGAGCAATACTGGGAGTACGAAGGGTTCGGGATAAGACACCAAGATCCCACTTGGTCGTGTGGAACTAAAGGGGCTACCCCAGATGTCTCCACGCTTTCCCCTAATGAGCCTTTGGTCCTAATCCGGCCCAAAGAGCGACCGGCAACCCTCAAGCCGGTCACCCTCATTCAGATCCCTCCAATCACAGCCGAGGGGCCCACCCTATCTATCTTTTGTCCAAACAAGAACCAGGGTTCAATGATTGACTTCAATCCCATTAGGTCACCATTGGAAACAGACTCAATCTCAGTAGGGGTAACGCTCAGGAATCGCATCATTCCCCCGAGCCAGCCTCTGGATTCTCAAGATAACTCATTCCCTGCCAAAGAGAACACCCAGTCTGAGTATGACATACTCCAGCATCTAGAGAAGACCCCCGCTAAGATCTCCATCCTTGAGCTTATCTGCAGGTCTCCCACACACAGGGAGACATTGTTCAATTTCTTACAACAAATCACGGTTAATGAAGATCTTCCTAGTGGCGGGGTCACTAATGCTATACTCTCAGTTACTCAGACCCCCGTAATCTCTTTGCCCGAAAAGGATCTAGCTCCTCCTGAGTGCCGATCCCTCCCTCTGTGCTTAACCGTTATCCTTAATGGTCATTCAATGGATTCCATTCTACTGGATACCGGTGCCTCCATTAATGTCTGTCCCCTTAAGACCCTCAAAAGGATAGGGATAGACCCAGAGAAGGTTGAGTCAACTTCTATGATGGTCTCAGCCTATGACAATTCCCAAAGGCCGGCAGATGGGAAGGTCTTCCTCCAATTAGAAATCGGCCCGGTATCTATGACCTCGGAGTTCAACATTCTGGACGTTAAGCCAATCTACAATGCCATTCTAGGGAGACCATGGATGGACCAAACCCTGGGAGTCCCATCCACCAACCATCAGTGCTATAAGTTCCCGTATAACGGGAAAATTGTGAAGGTTAAAAGCACTCCCTACATCGAGTCGTTGGACTCGGTGACAGTAGAGCAAATTCCGTCCATGATAACTTCCAGGAAAGGCAAAGAGCCTGTCCTTTCATCAGTGGACTCCCACCTGAGGCCTAGGTCGGGTATAGGTTGGCAGCTTATGAGTAAGATGGGATATAACTCAGGCTCTGTGTTAGGAAAAGAATAACAAGGAATCCGTGACCCCATTTCAGAGAGCCCTGCCATTGGGGGATGTGGCCTGGGATATAAGTTTACTGAACCACCAAAAGAAACAAAGGGATGGTCTCTCATGAATCATTTTGTAAGAAAGAGGCAGGGATTACCCAGGATAGAGGAAGAAGTGCAAGAGTGTCATGAGGATAGCCAAGAGGAGGATCTTGGAATATCCTCCTTGTTCGATGAATCAGGCAGCCTGACGGTAGGGCTTTTCTTGGCTAGGGATGAACCAGCCCCAGCTACGTTCCACCCACCTACCGTTCCGATGCTCTCAGCTCCGACCAACGCCAGTTCTTCTGAGTGTTCCATGTTACAGGCGTTTGGTCACGAAAAAAAAAGTCCGATTCCCACCTCGCAGGAGGGGAAGTCACTTTCGAGGAGCCTACGTGGTGGGGGAGCCCCGCCGTCATGGAATCTTGGTCCCAAGGGTCTACTCTTGTCCCATCCAGGACGGGATTGACCCGTTTTCCAAACCGTGTACATAGTAGCTTAGGAATTAGGTTAGCTTCCTCCATGTCTAGAAATTGTAGGACTAGGCAAGTTCCTTTGTTCTTAGTTGAGGAGTTAGCAAATAGGTGCAAAGATCTAAAAAAACTGGATGAATTTCTTCAGAATGGGGTCATCTCCGAACCATTGGAGATAGTGAAAGAAGAGTCTTGCAGTGATGGTTTAGGTGTGTTTGAGCTTAGTGAAGAGGAAGAGGTGGATGACTTGGTTGAACCACTTGTAAGTGGGGCGAGACGGTTTGATGAACCTTCATCAGCTATCGATGAACCCACTAAAGAAGTCAACCTCGGAACGAAGGAGGATCCGAAGATAGTGCTAATTAGTGCCCGTTTGAGTCCAGAAGAAGAAGGGTCCATAATAGCCGTGCTCCAAGAGCACCGTGATGGGTTTGCTTGGTCATACGAGGACATGCCTGGATTAAACACAGAACTGGTAGAACATCGGCTAATCCTCAAACCCGATGCCAAACCCGTAAAACAAAAATTGAGACGGCTACAACCGGAATTAGCACTTAAAGTAAAAGAAGAGGTTGACAAATTACACAAGGCCAAGTTCATCCGGGTAGTGCTCTACCCTAAGTGGGTAGCTAATATCGTCCCGGTGGCAAAAAAGGACGGAAAGGTTAGAGTCTGCATTGACTTTCGCAACCTCAATCAAGTTTGCCCAAAGGATGATTTCCCACTGCCTCATATAGATTTGTTGGTTGATAACACGGCCGGATTTGAGATGCTATCCTTCATGGATGGTTTTTCGGGGTATAACCAGATCAGACTCGCTGAGGACGATCAGGAGAAAACATCCTTCATAACTCCATGGGGAACTTACTGTTACATGGTCATGCCATTTGGACTTAAGAATGCTGGATCCACCTACCAAAGGGCTATGATGGCAATCTTTCATGACATGATTCACATTGATATGGAGGTCTATGTAGATGATATCCTAGTGAAATCCAAAACCAGGAAAGAGCACGCTCAAATCCTTAGGGCTGTAATGCAGAGATCGAAGGAGCATCAACTGAAGATGAACCCAAAGAAGTGCGTATTTGGTGTTTCCTCTGGAAAATTGCTAGGATTCATGGTGAGTAGAAGAGGGATTGAGGTTGATCCGGACAAAGTGAAGGCAATAGTGGAAATGCCCCCACCTAAGAATGTCAGGGATATAAAGGGTCTCATCGGCCGTTTGCAATTCATTAGACGGTTCATATCTCAACACTCTGTGAGATGCAAACCCTTTTACGACTTATTGAAAGGAGGGGCAAAGTTCATTTGGAGTGATAAGTGTCAAAAGGCTTTCGATGAATTGAAGTGTTACCTCCTCAACCCTCCAGTCCTTATGGCTCCTATCCCGGGGCAGCCTCTACTGCTATATGTCTCCACCACTGAAGAATCAGCTGGTGCAGTATTGGCCCAACTAGACGACGAGAAGAAGGAAAGAGCAGTGTACTACCTGTCCAAGCTTTTCAATGATGCCGAAAAGCGATACACTGCCATGGAAAGGACATGCGCGGCCGTCGTCTGGGTAGTGCAGAAATTGAAGCACTACTTCCTCGCCCACGAGGTCAAACTTCTAGCAAGAATGGACCCGATCAAATATTTGCTAGAGCGGCCAGTTGTAACAGATAGGCTGGTGCGATGGCAGACCTTCCTGAATCAATTCGACATCACTTATGTAAATCAGAAGGCTGTGAAGGGGCAAGCAATTGCCGAGCACCTAGCTCATCACCCATTGCCCACATTTTCACCCGTCAACGAAGAGTTCCCAGATGAGGAGTTGGGTTTGATAGTGGATGATACTCCATCCTGGGTCCTTCATTTTGACGGGGCACTTAATTCTCAGGGCAGTGGGATAGGAGTGGTCCTCGTATCTCTAGAAGGGGTAAGTATTCCGCATGCTTGCCAACTCTCCTTCTCAGCAACCAATAATGTTGCTGAATATGAGGCTCTCCTATCTGGCCTAAAATTGGCGCTGGTTCTTAATGTCTTAGAATTGAGGATAATTGGAGACTCTCAACTAATCCTCCGCCAAACCGTGGTACCAAACCCGGGATTCAAAACTGAGGCCATATCAGGAGTTAGTGAAGACACTCACTAGGCGTTTCAGAAGGATCACCTATGTGCATGTGCCTAGGTCTCAGAATATCCTAGCAGATGCCCTGGCCTCCTTATCTTCAACTTTAAAGATTCCTGCCACCACAGGATCAGCCACCATCACCCTGCATAAGCAAGATTTGACTTCCTTCCGGGACCCTTGGTTCCAACAATTCCTCTGTCCATCCGAGCACATCTTCGCTATCACGGACGAACTCACCCCCGATTGGGATCATGGGAACCCGTGGTACTTTGATATCATGAACTATCTCCGCGATGGGTCATTCCCATCTTATGCCACATCTTCTGATCGTAAGGCTATCCGCCGTACATCTCGGCGATACCTTATCTTAGGCGGCCGCCTTTTCAGGAGATCCTTTAGCGGAGTACTTCTTCGGTGTCTAGATGATACCGAAATTCATCATGTCATAGAAGCAGCCCATGCCAGTGATTGTGGCGGTCATGTCTATGGTCGTGCCTTAGCCCAGAAACTCCTCATGTCCTATTATTGGCCTTCAATGGAGGCCGATTGTTCCATATTCGTTCAAAGGTGCCTGAAATGCCAGTTACATACTAACAAGGTTCATGCACCTTCTTCATCTCTCAAATCCGTCGTTTCCCCGTGGCCCTTCGCCATGTGGGCATTCGACGTTATAGGACCTCTAGAGGATCGATCAGGTGAAACAAAAAGGAAATCATTCATCCTAACCGCCACTGAATATTTCACTAAATGGGCTGAAGCGGAAGCATTTGCAGAAATCAAAGCATCCACGGTGGTGAAGTTCATCAAGCGCAACATCCTCGCCAGGTTCGGGACACCGCGCGACCTCATCACCGACAATGGACCATAATTTATCTCCCAAGAGCTCCAGGACATGTGCAGTAAGTATGGCATCAACTTGCATCATTCTTCGCCTTACTACCCACAAGGAAATGGTCAGGCTGAAGCCACCAATAAAACCCTCATTCGAATCATTAAAAGAACTTGCAGATCACATAATTATTCAGACTGGCCTGATCGCCTAGTAGACGCTCTTTGGGCATACCGTACTTCCGTCCGAACCCCTACCGGACAAACACCGTATTCACTCACATTCGGAACGGATGCGGTACTTCCATACGAGATTCTCTTTCCTTCTCTAAGAGTGCAGTTGGACAATGGGATTAGTGACGCCGAGCGTCGTAATGCCATATTAACCCAACTGGAACTGTTAGACGAAAGAAGGATGATGGCGGCAAACCACGCCCAGGTTTACAGAAATAGGATTGCAAGGTTCTATGCAAAAAAGGTCCTTGAAAGGAAGTTTGGAATTGGGGAAATGGTGCTTAAAAGAAAAATGATCAAAATTCCTGGTCCCAGGAGTAAATTGCAAGAAAATTGGGAAGGTCCATTTGTAATCAAGGAGGCATACTCAGGTAACGCTTACCGCTTAATCAATGAGAAAGGAGAGGAATTGTCCCACCCATGGAACGGAGTATATTTGAAGAAGTTCTATCCGTGAAAAACACAAAAAAATCAAAAATCTCAAAAAAGTCAAATATCCAAAAACCATCAAAAATATTTGTAAATATGTACATACCCCTATGAAAAAATGGCAAAAAAATCAAAAAACACAAAATCCAACTATCTGGTGACTGCCACGTAATCCCCTGTCTAGGTCTAGTTGCATGATAGGTTGGGTTAACATTGCGGTTTGGCTAAGACTTTGGTCCACCAGAACCTTGGACATGTCTACTTTACTTTCATACGGATCCCTATGATCATCTTGAGTTGCACACACCTACACGTTTTTTCAAAATGGAACCTTCTTAAAATGAGTTCCAAGTCTTTAGCATACTGTCAAAATGCCACCTTTGCTCTTCGTCTCTCGACCGATCAAGACAGTTGACGCCCTTAAATGGTCGAGCTCAGCAAATTTCGGTTCCTCAACAGCCCGATAGATGTAACCCCTCAAAAAAGGGCCCAAAACTGAAATGTAAAAGACTAGAGCACGTGAAGAGGGCAGTGTCCCCGCAGGCGGAATATCAAATAACCCCAAAAATGTCAAGAGCGGAAAAGAAATACAAAAGAAAAGGGGTTCAAGCAAACATGAGAAAAAAGCCTGGTCGTGACCGTGCCTGGCCAAGAAATCCAATAAAGGCCTGAAAAGTCAAGTTGGGGCATCTATGAGGTCAAAAGGAGTCTGTTTTGTCACAGCTCCTCCTTTTAACGGTTTTGTCAATCCTCCTGTGAGGTTTATCTCCAAAATTTCTTCATTTTTTCCCCCTCAAGGTTAGCACGAGACAACTATCTAAAGACCGGACTTCATTTTAAAATGGTTCGTTTTCGAAAGTCGTCACATGCTCACATGATCACAGGAGTCTAAAATGGGTGAAGAGTAACGTCGGTGTTTCTGGTGAACTAATTTCTTAATCATAATCTCAATGTGTACTCTCAGAGACTTCGGGCTTAGGTCAATGCATGCGCGTCACCAATCGGTGCGACGGCGTTTGATTCCGGGTCAGCGTCGCGCGGTTGACCGTTAGGGTTCCAAGGTGTTCCACCATATACCTTCTAGATTGTGAGGAAAGAGACCCGGGTCGGGTAAATTATTTACCTCGAAAACTTTTTGGGCAAACTTGGTGGTCGGAAGCAGCTGGGAGCCTAAGCATGGCATGACAGTATTGTCATCAGTATGAGTCTTAACCGGTCAAGGTTAGTTCGAGGAGTCTAGAGGCCCAAATCAATCTAGATGCAAGCTTAGGATACCTGGGAAGTTGAGTGTGCATTTCCCTTTTTATCATTCGACTAGACTGACTCTGCGCAGTCACCAGGTACACGGAATCAAAACATGTTTTTATCACACAACTCATTTGTTAATATCATTCGCATTTGCATGACGCATTAATATTTTTTCATTTGTCTGGTTAGTAGGACACGGCCCCTTGACCCTATGCGAAGGCTAGGGAAAAGGTAGTTGCTCTTTTGGGCAAGGGGCCGAAAACAGATACTACTAACAGTTTCCCCTAATGTTGTGTATGCAGGAATCACAGGTACGAAAAGAAAGCAGAACAAAGAAGTGCCCATGTAAATATAGAAATATGCAAGCATAACATCGTAATCATCACAACACAGGGGCATACCCCTGCGTTTGCTCCCTCTCAATCCTTCCTCCTTCCATCCGCATCATCATCCCTCCTATCCCGAGAGGGGTGCCTCATCTGGCTCTCGGCATCCTCCTCACGAGCACGACGATGTCCAGAAGCTGGACGCATAGACCCCGATGAACCAGTGGGTCGCAATGCTCTCCACGCATCCTCAGCTAGCAGGGAATCGAGGTCTCTAAAGACGGAGCTTCCAGCAGGGGCCTGGCTAGCTGACGAGACAGGAATGGGGGGACGAGCTCCTGGACTCTGAATGCTGGATCTCATAGCTCGTTCTCGCCCCTTCTTCATCACCCGTCCCACAGGGTTCGGTACTTGAAGTCAAGCTCCCGCACCTCTGTCTGCGACCTCGCCAGCTCCTCCTGCAGGCCAGCCATCTTACCCTCCCAGTACACGTCCGGGTGGGATCCCTCGCTCGCCCTGGCCCGAGCCGTCCGTTCCTCCAAAACCTGGTCCCTCAACTGCTGATTGAGGTTCTCCAACTCTTGCGCCCTTGCCAAAGCGGCCTCCAACTCCTGGCGCTGCAAAGAAACTCAGGGTCAGACATGTTCAATCATCATAACACAAAGGGCAGAACAAATCTCACCTGCTGTGCCAAATCAGCCTCCCGGGCCTCCGCCCGGCGGAGGGCATCCTGCAATCTCGTCTTACAATCAACTGGAGCAGCTGGCCCTTGGGTTGATGATCCCGCACCTGGATCCCCTCGCAGCCCATGGCGGATTAGCGCCTCTCTCTGCGTCACAAAGATTTTTGCAAAGATAAGGCGGGCAATATTACATCATAATTCAGAAATCAGATTTCTTACCAATTCTCTAATCTGGGTAAACAGATCGCTCGTCTGCAGAACCAGAAGCTCATTCTGGCTCTTTAGGATCTGGATGGCCTCAGTCTCAGGCATCTGTTACAGGAAAATCACTAAAATTAGCCCATGGAGAATTCAAGTACGAGAAACTGAAGGGTTGAAGTGACGTACCCGCCGTGTATCCAAAAACATGCGGTTTGAGTACCGCCGGGAATAATCTCCCATGTACTTGAAGCTGTTTCGCAGGGACTTGTCCTCCTGCAGGGCATCCCCGGTGCGGTGCCATATGGCGATCTCAGCCCGCCTCACCACTCGCCAATCCTGACCAATAGTAGAAGATCGGCGGCGACCTCGGTTCATATCAGGATGGTCTGGGTAAGCGAGTAGAGGCTGATGCCATCCCCATGTGCGGTATGCCATCCGGACGAAGAGGCCGTCACAAATATTCACGCACAGCAGGGGCACCTCCCGCCGGAACTGAGAAAGGCTCTGGGACACCCACGGCTGATCGGCCAGATCCTCCTCCGCGTATGGCATCCACACCACCTGGATGGAACAAAGAGTTAGACCTAATCATTTCGGATGCACATATGCTTCAAGTCACTCACCATATGAGGAGGGAATGTATCAAGCTGACCGCGGATGTCCTCCACACGGTACGTCACCGGGCGATAGTCCCGGATCACCTCCCACCGCGCCATCAAAGGGGTCAATCCCTCGCGGTCCGCGGATACATTCCCTCGGCCGATGGGAAAGCGGGTGTAACCCCAAATCTGCAAGAGACAACATAGTCAGTGCCAGTTAACACAAGTAAAGATGGAGAACCACAGCTAAGAGGATTACCTGGAGAAAAGGGGTGAACCACCCAAGTTACCAGAGCCCTGGCGGTAGCCCACCAGGTGGGAGAAAAGATGGCCCAGCATGGCAGCTCCCCACGCCATCTTCTTCGCTACCTGGAGGTCCTCCAGCAGCGGCAGATACTTCAGATTAACTCTATCTGAAGCGGTGGCAAACAGCAGCCTTCCAAAGAAGAACAAGAGAAAGATCCGCAAGTTCTCGTCATCCGATCGGCCATCCAAGTCTAGGAGCGTCTCCACTCTCTCTGCGAAGGCCTCTAAGGTCTCACTCGGCATCCGCCGCACCCGGCTCAATCCCACCGATCGGGCAAAGTGCCCAAGGGGTATGTGAGACAGCGCTCCCTGCATCTTGTAGTATCCCTCGCCTAGGAGTCGATCGGACAACTGCCTGTAATCCCTAAGCTCGGGACCCACCACAGGATCTCCAATGACCGGCAAGCCTGTCAAGAAGGAGACGTCCTCCAGCGTGGGCAACATGTGGCCCCACGGCATGACGAAGGCCCTGCATCTGTCATCCCAGCGCTCCCTGAGAGCCACTAGGAAGGGCGCATCCACCATGAACGGTCGGACCCGGAATAGCGGCCCGAACCCGAAAGCATCCACCTGGAAGACGAGCCGATCAGGCAGGGCGTGGTACCAAGCCCAGACCAGCTCCCATGAAACACGGCCTCGGACCCTCTGAGTACCCTGAAAAATCCAAACAACATCAGAAAATAAGGGCATAAGCAATTGAGCCTACACCTGGCCGGACGGCGGGATGCCCTGCCGCCCGCCTGGCCGGACGGCGGGGCGGCCTGCCGCCCAGCCCGGCAGACGGCGGGCCCGTCCGCCGCCCGCGCGAGCGGACGGCAGGCCCGTCCGCCGTCCGCGCTGGCGGACGGCGTGCCCGTCCGTCGTCCGCGCGGGCGGACGGCAGGCCCGTCCGCCGTCCGCACGGACGAACGGCGGGCCCGTCCGCCGTCCGCGCGGACAGACGGCGGCCCCGTCGGCCGCCCTCCCCATGCTTCAAAGAAAGAAAGAAAATCAAAAACTCACCTTCTTCTTCGGGGGCGCCTCCTCGTCGCCGCCGTCCTCTCCGTCACCTTCACCTTCTCCCTCCTCTTCCTGTCCATCGCCACCGCCTTCGTCTTCCTCATCTTCCTCTGTCGCCGCCGCCGTTTCCTCTTCTCTTTCCTCCCCGGCGTCACCGCCACCACCGCTGCTGCCGCTGGGGGCGTCTTCTTCGCCGTCGTAGGTGTCCTCGGCGTCGCCTCCGCGGACGACTTCGTCCCCGCCACCGCCGCCGCCTCTGGAACCCGCACCGTCGTCGCCGCCGGCCCTCCTCCTCCTAAGAGCACGGGGAAGCCATACCTTCGCCATGACCGAGAACTTGGAAGGTTGGAGGGTTGAAGTGTTGGAAGCGAAGCAGGAGAGCAAGGAGAGTGGTGAGAGCAAGACAAGAGAGTTTAAACCCCCGACATGGCCGGCACGGGCGGCCACGCGCTGGCCGCCCGCCAGCGCGTGGCCGGCGCGGGCGGCCACGCGCTGGCCGTCCGCCCGAGCGGACGGCCACGTGCTGGCCGCCCGCCAGCACGTGGCCGGAGCGGGCGGCCACGCTCTGGCCGTCCGCCAGAGCGGACGGCCACGCGCTGGCCGCCCGCCGGCGCGTGGCCGGCACCGCCACGTGACGGACGGCCAGCGTGCCGGCCGTCCGCGTTGGGGACGGCCAGAGTGCTGGCCGTCCGCTTCCGTCCACCGCTGGCCGTCTGTCAGGGCAGTGTTGGGGCAGTCTCTTGGGCGAGAATTTCAAAAGATATTAATATTATTCTTTGAAAAATTGAAAGGCTACATTATTCCAACGCTCTGCGCCCCATAAAAAAGGCGCAGACAGCAGGACGAATATTGGCCAAGTAGCCTACATATTTTGTGACTTCCTCTGAAGTCTCTGCTACGTCAAGACGTGCCTTGGTGAACCTGGAATGACGCCGCCATGCACGTCGAAGCCGCTCCAGTGCTTGAGCCTCTCTCGCATATCCGCTGTGTCTCGACACGATCAGCGTATCATGCAAAGCAGGGAGCGGTATTTGTCTGGGGATCCTGATCTGAAGATGACATCGATGTCCCTGATACACAACTAACTCATCAGGGCCAATCAGCCACAATTCACAGTCGCGAGAAACCCTTGTGGTGAACTCTGTGTTTCGAAGGACCATTGGAACAAATATGAAGTTCTCCGCAGGCAGGAAGTTTAAGTAATCACGCCAGTCGTCCCGCGTCTTCAGATGAGCCGTGAGACACCTGACTTGATCCTCGGGGCCAAGGAGCGAGCGTGCAGGATACCATGCACTGTGCTGAAAAATCCTCGAGGCAGAAGTTACACTTTCATCAAAATCGAAGGATACATGCATTTCCATCCATAGTTGCAAAGTGAACAAACTTCCTCTCGCAGATTGCCCAATGCTCATATGGCTGAGCCCTCCGTACAGGTGTGACAGGATCACCGGGGCAAGAGAGTGGCCTCTCCACAGTAAATTCAGCACGCTCACATATTCCTTCTCTAGCACCGAGCCTGTAGTAGGGAACCACAGGACTCCCCCAAGAACCAAGCACAAACCTCGCATCAGCCTTTCGGGTTCGACCACCTTGCGCTTAATTTCCTGGATCAACCAATATGCAAGGCGGTCAACGAGGATCCCTCGGCTGTTGGTCATACGGCATACTTCCCGTTTATCCCGCACAATGTCAGCGAAGGTCTCTTCCCACGGAGGCAAACCAGAGGGATCACCAGCGGCTAGGCTCTCCCAACCATAGAAGGTCTCCACCTCCTCTAGCAAGACGGTTGCCTCGAATTCCCTAAACAGAAAAGTGTGTGTCTCCGGGTGCCACAACTCCAGCAGCGCGCCCAATCCTTCCCAGTGCCAGTGGAGGGTGGTAAACCATTTTGCAAACACGATGGAGCGCGTCAGGTTCCATCGATGCATGTACACCCTCATGCTCAGTGTTATCACCTCCAACAGGGCTGCGAGCCACGTATACTTGCGGGTATGCCTGGCATCAGGAAATTTTGGGAGGGGCTGCGAGGTAACCAAAAAAAAAAAAAAAATCAACAAAGAGGAGAGATAGGCAAGACAAACCAAAACAAAGGTCTTAGCATACCTGTCCGTGGGCCACCAGGTTGCTGAGGTGACCTTCCACATCGGACAGAACTTGAGGTTCTTTGGCAGTAGCATGAGCGGAAGACGAGGCCATCCTTGCGCAGAAAAGTGGAGTCCTGGAAGATAGTCCCGTGACAGCCCTCCCTTTTTAACTTTAAAAGGTCACGGGATAATCACAATCCTCTCCACATTCCATAAAAGACGGAGCCGTGTGCATATCTCTTCTCTTCCCCTTTGGTGGACGGCATGCTCTTTGCCTTCCACCTTTTCGTGGAAGGCAAGCCCCTTGGCCTTCCACCACTGTGAAAGAAAAAACCTATCCACAAGAGGACAAGATGCCTTTCCCCCTTTCCTTCGAGGAGGTAACCTCACCCCACGATCAAGGAGATCACATTGATCAATGATTTAATGGCTCATCTTGGAATTCGAGTCGAAGCCTTGTTGGATTGGCATTCTACCAATAGAATAGCCATATCTTCCACATCGGCTTCGACTCGAAACGAAACCTTTGCTTCTTATCCTCCTGTAATTTGATATGCAATGTTGTGATTATTGAAAATATGAACGTTGCTGATGTGCGTTCTTGCAGCTGCAGGGAATCGGAGGCGACTAGGACCAAAGACACAGGAGGCTAATAACTTCGGGCGTATAGACTCTGAGTTCCTCTCTAAACAAAACAATGAGGAGTCTATATTCTCTAAGTTATTCGATTGACCAATAAATCCCTCATGTTTGCATTAGGAATTGCATTAGGAATTTGTTTTTTTTTTTAAATTTTAACCCGACATGCATTTGCATAAGCATTCATCCTCGCCCTAGGGGCAATGACCATGATTCATCACACTGCTTAACCCATCGCTGATATGTGATTCTGGCAGTTGTACGTCTGTTGGCCTTTCTGAATTGCAAGATCCCTTTCTCATTTTTTTTCAGCAAGTGTGCTTGAGAGTCTCTCACTTGGCGATCCCATGATGCGCCAGGCCACCGGGCGCCCGTTGTGATGAGAGTTCTTCCAGTCATACTCCTATACCGTTCATGCTCGAGATCCCTTTGGGCCAGATCGCTATATTCTGGTACACCAAGGCCATGCGGTTCCAGCACCCGGGGGTCCCACGGACTGTGATTCTCTAGCACTGAACTCTGTTCCTTTTCTTAAACCACTCTTGCAACTCGAATGGCTAGCTTTCATGCATTCGCCGCATTTGCATGTCATCCCTGGGGATATAGCTCATCTTTCTCGGGACGTCCAAAATCAGTTTCGATTTCCGGAACACCTATTTATCATTCCATTCCATTCCACTGCAAAACAGGTGTCCCGGAGGGGCATTTGTAGACACCGATTTTGGACCACCCTTCTGGTCATAAATCTCCTCCATCATCAGCCCATCATCATAAATCCCCTCATTTGAGCCATCTCAGCCCACTACCAGCTAGGCCCATTAACCAAATCCCGACTCTAGCCACTCTTTTCGTGGAAGGCCAGCCGGCTCGCCTTCCAACCCCTTCGAAGGCCACCCCCGCCTTCCACCACCTTCGAAGGCCATCCACCTTGCCTTCCACCCTTTTGCACTTTTTACCACCTTTTCGTGGAAGGCCAGCCCCTTGCCTTCCACCTCCTTCGAAGGCCACCCCCCGCCTTCCACCACCTTCGAAGGCCAGCCCCTTGCCTTCCACCTTTTTAGCCAACTTTTTCACTTTTTACCACCTTTCCGTGGAAGGCCGACCCCTTGCCTTCCACCTCCTTCGAAGGCCACCCCTTGCCTTCCACCTCCTTCGAAGGCCACCCCTCGCCTTCGACTCCCTTCGAAGGCCAGCCGGGCCGCCTTCTACCACAAGAATGGAAGGCACGTCACCTGGCCGTCCACTCCCTAACCACCCCCTTGACTCCGTCTTCCCCACGATCTCCTCCACTCTCCGCCCTCGTTCCCCACTACTCCGACCACTCCCCACTCCGGCGACTGCCTCGTCCACTACCTCCGACCCTTGACAACTTCCTATTGGTCGAAGGGTGATTTACGGGGATTTAGATGTTTTCTCCCCTTTTTCTTCTGCCTATTTAAACCCCCCACATCCTCTCGAGCAGGGGGTTAAGGACTTTGGGTTAAGGATTTTGGGTTAAGGACTTTGGGTTAAGGATTTTGGGTCAAGGACTTCGGGTAAGTTTTTTGGAGGGACCTTCTGGTGAGAAGCTCGAGGAGGCTCCAAGGAGGAAGGCTCAGGCTGCATTATGAAACGGGCTTGCCTTTCTAACCTCTCTCTTTTACTCCTTCTCGTTCATTCCGTTACATTAGTGATACCACTTCACTTTTCGCACACACAACCCCCCTTTCATTTACATGCATGCACGTAGGATGACCTAGTGATTCTTACCCGCACAGAGGTTTTAAAAAAAAATGGGAGGTGGGTGGCCATAACACATGGTCACCTTCCCTCCCCACCACCCATCCGGTGCGTTCCCCTCCGATTTTAGCTAGTTTCTTGCTTCTTTATGGATAGATTTTGCACATTACAGCTGTAATCGGGTTCTTCCTTGTTTGATCTTTTCTTTTCAGGGATCCTTACCACATACACGCGTGCAGAGTACCGGGCTGTCTTCCTTTGGCCGGCCGAAAGAAGAGAAGGAGGAACCAGCACCTCCCGCTCCCACAGAACGCGATCACACCTTCACCATCCTGCGGAGCATAGGGACCGAGAGGTAATGCTCCTGGCGATCACCCTTTATTTCTAACCCCCTTCAAATCGCCACAGTGCTAAGACGAACGGAGAGGAACCCCAATCCCAAAGCCTCGCAGCCGCGGCGACGGGGGAACGTTCCGGGCGCCTACAAGAGTCTGCCAGTTCGGGATTCTGGGACTAAAAGACGTCATGGGTGGTCGACGCATTTTTGAATAGCGTCGGGCAACCATGACGCCTTTTAAGGCAGAAATCCCCTGGGTAATTTCTTTGGAATTTCTGGATTTCTGTGCTAAATGGCGTCTGAGGATGTCGACGCCTTTTGAAAGGCGACCACTGGTGTCGACGCCTTTTAGGGCCTGATTCTGAAGACTGTTTTACATGAACCTGTACATGGAGCTTGAATGGCGTCGGCCTTGGGCAACGCGATTCAAGACAGAACCTCACTAATTCATGCCAGTAAAATGTGTTCATACTGTTAGTCGGATGGTTAGTGCATGTTTTAGTGTACCCGGTAGAGATAGATTCTTCATGACCGGACGATGCTACATGTGTGTTATGCGATTGCGGACTTTTCACGTAACCGGATCGTACTGTGCTGGGTTTTGTGTTACTGTGGACCTGGAGTGACATTGTAGCGCTTTATCACCCTGTGCTGGTGGGGGCGTGAGTACAGCGCCGGTGGGGGCGTGGGCGGGGTGACGCCTAGTGAGAGAGGGTCACCTGGTGAACCCCGGGGTCAGCTAGTACCGGTGTCGGAGTGGTATATTCGGAGAGTCACTCATGCTGAGAGAAGGAGTAGCCACCTGAGCCGGTTGGGCCGGAGTAGCTAGTGTGCTATCCGAGGGGTTACTGCTTGGCCTCAGCGGGTCGAGGTTTTCCCACCGTTGTTTGTGTGGTTGGGGAGCTCTACCGAGACGGCAGTTGTGGATTCCCTAGTCGGCTGGTTTAGAATATGCATGTTTATTACATTTTCGATTGCATGTGATTCCACGTTGAGAACTAGGAATTGTACTTACAACTGTGCTCGTTACTTTACCGTTAGTTGTACTTTGCACTTGTGGGTGTGTGCGTGGGCAGTGGGGATCGAAGGATCCCTACTGAGTCTTGTTTTGAGACTCACCCCTGCAGTTTTCAGGTGAGGACTCCCAGCAGACCTAGGGCGGCGTGTGCGGCCGCGTGTTGAGCGCCTTCAGCGGTTGTTCCGGGGTATGCCCCGATGTAGTTGTTATTTATTTCTGGCCTGTATGTTTAATTATTTCTTTTCAGTTGGAGTATGTAATTATTTGCTGTATCGAGTCGCATTGTAATAATTTTAATTCCCGCACTTTCATTTCAATTCAATGCGATGTGAATGTTTAGCTTAGTTTATTATTTATTTCCCAGACTTACTAGATCCTGGTTTTGTTCCAAATTAATGATTCGGTACCCATTTAGTAATCGGATCCCCGATTATAGGGTGGCGGGTCGTTACAGTTGGTATCAGAGCATACGGTCTGGCAAATAAATAAATAACTAGGTTAAATGTCGTAAGTTCGGCAAATAAATACATTATCCCATACAGGCACGGCGATAGCGTAGGTTTTAGGACTCTAATTAGAACCTTTTGATCTTGTAATTGTAGGCGAGTAGATGGCTCCCAGGAAGAGGATGCCGGTTATTCGAGAGCGGGGAGATTCCCCTAGTGGGTCCGAGGTAGGGAGGCCGAGTGTAGAGCAGTTTATGGAGGCCATGATGGACACTATGGCTAGATATCAGACGCGAGATCCTAGTGAGAGTTCTAGTGCTCGGGGAGGGTCCACAGCTACACTTGAGAGGTTCCTGAAGCTGAGGCCACCTCACTTCACCGGTCGTCCCGACCCTGATGAGGCCATTCACTGGCTTAGAGAGATAGAGAAGACCTTCGATACCATGGATTGTACAGCGGTAGAGAGGACCCCGTTGGCTACCTTCATGCTGAAGGATAGCGCCTATGACTGGTGGACCACATTGAAGAGTTTGTCTTATGAGGACAGGAGTCTTAGGGAAATTTCATGGGAGACCTTTGTTAAGGAGTTCAATGCACAATATTTCCCAAGACATGTTCAGAGAGCCAAGGAGAGGGAGTTTATGGATCTGACGCAGGGGAGTATGACGGTACTTGAGTATCAGGCGAAGTTTGTTTCGCTGGGACGGTTCGTGCCTTTCATATCTGGGGACGAGGAGCGTCGTACGGAGAGATTTGTGGACGGACTGAGGCTTAGTCTGAGGAACTTCATGGCGTCCCACTGTTGTACAGACTTGGCGTCAGCAGTTAGGTGTGCAGTAGTAGTAGAGGCTCAGCAGAACCAGTCGGCCCGGGAGAGAGGACTGACTGCTCAGGGGCCAGTGCGTGGCAGGGGTAAGGCAGCGACACCGGCTCCTTCGGTCGGATCGGGATCGTCGTCACTCGGATCCCGATTCAGGAGGTTCTTCCGAGGCGGTGGCAGCAGTAGTGGTAGCAGCGGCAGCAACAGGCCCAGGCAGGGTCAGCAGAGTCAGTCAGTGTCCAGTGCACCGCAGGAGCCAGCTCAGAGGCTTCCAACAGTCTGCCAACACTGTGGTGGTGCCCATGGCGGGACTCAGTGTCCCACTCTTCCCAGGAGGTGTTTCACTTGCGGCCAGCAGGGCCATTTGGCGAGGCAATGCCTGCAGGGGCATGGTCAGGGGCAGGGTTATGGCGATTAGAAGAAGCCGAGGACCCAGGGGAGAGTTCTAGCTATCACCAGGAGGGAGGCTCGCGCATCCAACTTGGTGGAAGGTACACTTTCTGTCCTTGGGAACTCTGCACATGTGTTGATCGATTCGGGTGCTTCGCATTCTTTCATTTCTGAGCAGTTCCTAGATATTCTTTCTGCACCCGTTGATGAGTTAGCTGATGGCTTGATGGTAGAGGTTCCTTCTGGAGATTTCATGATATCTTATAATTGTTTGAGGAACGTTCCTTTGACCATTGAGGGTCATGTGCTACCTGCCCAGTTGGTTGTACTTGCTATACGTTACTTTGATATCATCTTGGGCATGGATTGGTTGGAAGCCTTTTATGCTGAGGTGGACTGCCATAGGAAGAGGGTGCGCTTCTCTATTCCGGACATCCCGACCTTCTCTTTCCAAGGTATTAGGCTTTCTTCTCGAGGCATTCTCATTTCTGCCTTTAAGGCATGGAGGTTGCTTGCTGGTGGTTGTGAGGCTTTCCTTGCCTCTGTTGTTGTTTCTGATGTCCGTTCTAGTCCCAGCCCTTGGGAGGTGCCCGTGGTTTGTGATTTCGTAGATGTGTTTCCTGAGGAGCTGCCTGGCCTTCCTCCTCAGTGAGAGGTCGAGTTTACCATCGAGCTTGCACCAGGTACGGCGCCCTTGTCTAAGGCCCCGTATCGGATGGCGCCAGCCGAACTCGCTGAGTTGAAGGTGCAGTTGCAGGAGTTGCTGGATAAGGGTTTCATTCGTCCCAGTACATCTCCATGGGGTGCTCCAGTTCTGTTTGTTATAAAGAAGGATGGTTCTTTGAGATTGTGCATTGACTATAGGCAGCTGAACCAGGTGACAATAAAGAATAAGTACCCGCTTCCAAGGATCGATGATTTGTTGGATAAGCTGCAGTCCGCGAAGGTGTTTTCCAAGATCGACCTGAGATCTGGATATTATCAGATGAGGATCCGGGAAGTTGATGTTAGCAAGACGGCTTTCAGGACTCGGTATGGACATTATGAGCTTTTGGTTATGCCCTTCGGCTTAACCAATGCTCCGGCGGCCTTTATGGATCTGATGAACAGAGTCTTCAGGATCTACTTGGATCAGTTTGTAGTAGTATTTGTTGAGGATATTTTGATATATTCTTCTTCTGAGGAAGAGCACGCCACTCATCTTCGGGTGGTGTTGCAGGTCCTAAGGGAGCACCAACTCTATGCCAAGTTCAGCAAATGCGAATTCTGGCTAGACAAGGTGCACTTCCTTGGGCATGTCATTTATGGTAAGGGCATCGCAGTGGATCCAGCCAAAATCGAGGCGGTGATAGATTGGAGCAGGCCGACTTCAGTGACTGAGATCAGGAGCTTTCTGGGGCTTGCTGGTTATTACAGGCGATTTGTTCAGGGGTTTTCTTCTATAGCGGCCCCCTTGTCGAGGTTGACTCGAAAGGGAGTTCGTTTTGTGTGGACCGAGGAATGTGAGCAGAGTTTTATGGAGTTAAAGGCCCGCCTCACGTCAGCCCCAGTGTTGGTGCTTCCATCTGGGACAGGTGGATTCGTGGTTTATTCAGATGCGTCCCGTCGAGGTTTGGGCGCAGTCCTAATGCAGCATGGCAGGGTAGTTGCTTATGCTTCTCGGCAGCTGAAGAAGCATGAGGAGAACTATCCTACCCATGATTTGGAACTTGCAGCCGTGGTGTTTGCACTTAAGATCTGGAGGCATTACTTATATGGAGAGAAATTTCAGGTTTTCACCGATCACAAGAGCTTGAAATATGTGTTCACTCAGAGAGACCTGAATCTGAGGCAGCGGAGGTGGATGGAGTTTATCAAGGATTATGACTTTGACCTTTCTTATCATCCGGGCAAGGCTAATATAGTGGCAGACGCCTTGAGTCGGAAGACGGTCATGTCATACCTTATGGTTCGAGAGTGGAAATTGTTCGAGCAGGTGGTGGAATCTTCCTTTAGGGTTCCACGTGAAGATGGCAGAGCCGTGCTGATCAGTTTGACTGTGAGACCAGCTGTGTATCATGCTGTGATTGAGGCTCAGAGGGCAGATGCTGAGTTACCACAGATTCTCCAGAGGTCAGAGGTGGAATTATGGGATGACGGTACTGTCAGGTTCAGAGGCAGACTTTATGTCCCGACTGAGGAGGACGTGCGCAGATGTGTTCTTGATGAGGCGCACCGTTCGAGATATGCAGTGCATCCAGGGACAACGAAGATGTATCATTATTTTAGGAGACACTTCTGGTGGCCCGGTATGAAGAAAGATGTGGCTGAATATGTGGCTAGATGTATGACTTGTCAGCAGGTTAAAGCCGAGCATCAGAGACCTGGAGAATTGCTGCAGCCCTTGCCGATTCCAGAATGGAAATGGGAGCACGTGACGATGGACTTTGTGATGGGATTGCCTGCATCCCCTAGCAGGAGAGACGCCATCTGGGTCATCGTTGATCGGCTGACCAAGTCGGCACACTTCCTAGCTATTAGGAAGGACTGGTCGGTTGGCAAGCTGGCAAAGTTGTTTGTAGACCAGATCATCTCTCTGCACGGGGTGCCTTTGTCCATTGCATCAGATCGAGATCCGAGGTTTACTTCCAGGTTCTGGAAGAGCTTTCAGCAGGCATTGGGCACTCAGCTGGCTTTCAGCTCGGCCTACCATCCCGAGACAGACGGGCAGTCAGAGAGAACCATTCAGACCTTGGAGGATATGCTCAAGGCATGTTGCCTTGATTGGGGAGGTTCTTGGGTGCAGCATTTGTCCACAGTGGAATTTGCCTACAACAACAGTTACCATTCCAGTATCGGCATGGCGCCTTATGAGGCTTTGTACGGGCGACCGTGTCGATCTCCGGTGTGTTGGTCCGAGATCGGTGAAAGACAGATAGAGTGCAGCAGTGTGCTGAGATTGCCAGGACAGTTCGGCAGAGATTGACCGCAGCTCAGAGTAGGCAGAAAAGTTATGCAGATGTCCGACGGAGACCACTTGAGTTTGAAGTTGGGGACCACGTGTTTCTCCGAGTCTCACCCTCCAAGGGTGTGATGAGATTCGGGAAGCGAGGCAAGCTGAGTCCGCGATATATTGGGGCTTTTCCCATTCTTGCTCGAATCGGGGAAACCGCGTATCAGCTGGCCTTGCCGCCCAGTCTTGCAGGGATACACGATGTGTTCCATGTTTCCTTGCTGAGAAAGTATGTTCAGGATCCGTCCAATGTGTTGGATTTTTCAGAGTTGGAGGTCGCTGAGGACCTGTCCTTTCCAGAGTATCCTGTACGCATCGAGGATCGCAGAAAGCAGGTCTTGCGGAACAAGATTGTATCGTTGGTCAAGGTGATTTGGCAGTACCGCTCCGGAGGTGAGGCAACCTGGGAGCGAGAGGATGAGATGCGGGAGCAGTTCCCTTACCTTTTTTCGTAAGTTTTCTTGTGAACTTGTATCCCTGTTTTGACCTTGTTAATTCTAGCGGTCAATTTCGGGGGCGAAATTCTTTTAAGGGGGGGAGAATGTAAGGATTGAGACTTTCGGATCCGGTTTTCGGAGTCGGACCCTGTAGTTCTGGCCCTAGTGGGGTCTGGGACTCTGTGTTGTTTAAACGGCGTCCACCGTCGCAGACGCGTTTCAGGTTCTGCCACGTGGGTGCCACGTGGGTTGGCTTTGGGCCGCGAAGAGTACGGCCCTGTCGCATCATCTGAACGGCGTCCACATAGGACGACGCCTTTCAGACTGCGACTCTGGGTGTGTCAGAGTACAGTCCTGACATGTCGGCTGAACGGCGTCTGCCTCGATCGACGCATTTCAGAAACTTGTTAGAGCGGCCGTCATATCACCTGATAGGCGTCCGTAGATGTCGACGCGTTTTAGCCAGCCTCTGGTTAACCCCGCGAGCCCTCCTTCTTTCCCTCATTTTTCTCCTTCTCCCTTTCTCTCTTTCCCCTCCGGCGAACTCGGCGGCGATCCTCCTCCTCCCTCTTTTCCTTCCACCATTTCACCTTTCCCTCCACTCCATCCTCTACCTAGCTCCTACCACTACCACCTCCACCTCCACTGCGGGTTTCTACTCTCCGGACGGCGGCCGACGTCACGATGGAGCAAGGACGACCACGGCGGTACCGGCGGCGGCGTGGGGCGGGATAGGTGGACGGCTTGAAGCTCGGAGGCGTCCAAGTATCCGGTAGGGTGACGGTTCCCATAGCATCGTGGTTAAACCATGTTTTTCCCCGTTTAAGCATGTTATGGATCTTTGGTTTTGAGGGGGGGGGGGTAGAATGAGCATGTTTAGGTGTTCTTTTGATGATATGGGGGATTTACTATGAATGTGGTTTCCTATGGATTGTATTGCCCCTCTTTCTCCTCCATTTTTGAGTGATTTTGGGGTTGTTTGGGTTGAAAAGGGAGCCCTCGGGCTCATGGCAGACTCTGGTTCCTGGGGTTGAAAGACGTCGTGCATGGACGACGCCTTTTTGAAGGGCGTCGGGCCACCACGACGCCTTTTAGACAGGAATCGCCTGACTGGGAGTCTGCCAGTTCGGGATTCTGGGACTAAAAGACGTCATGGGTGGTCGACGCGTTTTTGAATAGCGTTGGGCAACCATGACGCCTTTTAAGGCAGAAATCCCCTGGGTAATTTCTTTGGAGTTTCTGGATTTCTGTGCTAAATGGCGTCTGAGGATGTCGACGCCTTTTGAAAGGCGATCACTGGTGTCGACGCCTTTTAGGGCCTGATTCTGAAGACTGTTTTACATGAACCTGTACATGGAGCTTGAATGGCGTCGGCCTTGGGCGACGCGATTCAAGACAGAACCTCACTAATTCATGCCAGTAAAATGTGTTCATACTGTTAGTCGGATGGTTAGTGCATGTTTTAGTGTACCCGGTAGAGATAGATTCTTCATGACCGGACGATGCTACATGTGTGTTATGTGATTGCGGACTTTTCACGTAACCAGATCGTACTGTGCTGGGTTTTGTGTTACTATGGACCTGGTGTAAGGACTGAGGTTTCGGGTTCTGTATTCGGGTCGGGTTCGGGCCGGATCCCCTGGTTTGGACCCTGGAGGGGTCTTGAGATTTCTGGCTGAATGGCGTCAGCACTTCTCGACGCCTTTCAAAAGGCGTCAGGTTGTGTGGACGCCATTTAGGTCTGTTGGTTGTTGTGCCACGTGTGCGCCACGTGGGCGGGTTTCGGGCCGCGAGAGTACGGCCCCTGTCATTTCGTCTGAACGGCGTCCAGCTTGGTCGACGCGATTCAGACTGCGACATCTGCGATGTCAGGGTTCGGCGCCAGAGCGTTGTCAGTACGGCCGGTCACATCGTCTAAACGGCGTCCACAGTGAGCGACGCGTTTCAGAGCGCTGTCAGTACGGCTGTCCTGTCAGACTGAATGGCGTCTGCCTCGATCGACGCATTTTAGCTTGATTCGGATTGTCCCCGCGAGCCTCCCCTTCTTTCCCTCATTCTCACCTTCACTCTCTCTCTCCTCACCCTCTCCGCCCTCTCCGACGCTCTTCCTTCCTTCCCTTCCTCTTCTTCCTCTTCCATCACTCCATAACCACCTTACCTCTCACCTCTACCTCCACCACCTCCTTCGCGGCGTTCCCTTCTCCGGACGGCGGCCGACGTCCCGGCGGAGTGGCGGCGTCCCCGAGGGTACCGGCGGCGGCGTGGGGCGAGACGGGTCGGCAGCGAGGAGCTTGGAGGAGTTCAAGAACCGGTAGGGGGACGAAACCTTGCATGTGTGCTCGTTTGCTTCTTGGCGTGATGTGGCGTGTTTGGGGTTAGATTGAGCATGTTTAGGGGGATTCCTTGTGGGAATGGCGGTGTTTGTGGACGTGGTTTCATAGCATGATCGTGGTGCTTGACGTTCTCATCTTCCCCCTTTTGGTTTTGGGGCTTTTTGGGTGCTTGGGGTTCAAGGGAGAAACCCTCGGGTTGAACCAGGAAACCTGGTTTCTGGCGCTAAATGGCGTCGTGCCTGGTCGACGCCTTTCCGAAAGACGTCGGGTCAGTACGACGCGTTTTAGGGCAGAAACCTCCCTGTTCGAGGCTTCCTGAGTTAGGGGTTCTGGCGCTAAATGACGTCATGGATGGACGACACCTTTCAGAAGGACGTCGGGCCATCATGACGCCATTTAGGCAGGAAATGCCCCCGTTTAAGGGTTCTGCAATCTGGATTTCTGGGTTGAATGGTGTCTTGCGACCCTGATGCGTTTTAAACGGCGGCTTCACAGGTGGACGCGTTTTAAGGGATAATCTGGCTTTTAATAAACCTGTCTGAGGAGCTTGAATGGCGTCGACCTCGGTCGACGCGATTCAAGACAGAAACTGTCTTAGTGCTGGTTTTTAGCATGTGTTCCACTGTTGGCGGTTCTATGGCATGTTTTGCGTTGTACACTGAGACTGAGGACTTCTGTGTGAATGGAATTACATCATGTTATACGTGTGTGTGTGCTTATACGACTGTGGATCGATATGACTATGGTTTACGCTGTCACCATGGGCCGATGGGAGAAGGGCCATGGTGTCTGTGAGCTGTACTGGTGGGAGAAGGGGTACATGTGTGTTTTACCTTTGGCTGAGGAAGGCAGGATCGCCTTGAGCCCGACGGGCCGGAGTAGCCGGTGTGCTATCCGAGGGATCGCTGTTTGTCCTCAGCGGGTCGGGGTTTCCCTCGTTTGTCGTGACAGCTTCCAGCGTGTTTCTTGCTGTGGAGCTGGTGGGAGTTGGTTTACCCTTTAGCCACTGGGCCTGATGTGACCTTTGATCAAGGTTACGAGTGGTACCCTTAGCCCTTTGGCCTGACGCAGCCCGGGAGAGTTGGGTTTGTGGGTAGTTCCTGTAGCTTCGGCTTGACGGGGGTTCGCCGGTCCCCAGGGCCCTCCTGAAGCGCTGAGGCCTAGCGTGGAGGCAATCCGGTGGTAGGACAGTAGTCTAGACTGCTTGTGTGCACATGTAGCTGGCAGTGGCGGTACACTGAGTCCAGCTAGTCCTAGTTTGGCTCACTGCCTCACCCTACAGTGCTCCGGAACACTGTAGGGGTGGACAGGCGTGAGCAGTGGTGGTAGTGTTGGGTGGCGACGTTGGACTTCGGTCGATAGTGTGGTTCAGTCGCTTCGTGGGCTTTGACTGTGAGACGTGACTTTGTGTTGGGTTCTTCGGATTACTTGGTACTGTTCTTGTTACACTGCTTATCGTACGGTTCCTATCAGGTTGAGTGCTATGTTTACTGCTTTACTTAATTGCCATATATTCCTGTTGTCACACTTGTGGGTGTGTGAGTGGGAGGCGGGGGATCGGATGATCCCTACTGAGCCCATTTCTGGTGTGGCTCACTCCCTGCGGTTTCAGGTGTGGACTTCGCGGCGAGCGGAAGCGTGGTGTCTTCCTGGTGTGCAGACCAGCAGCTGTCTCTGTTCCGGGGTATGCCCCGATGTTGTTGTACTTTCCTTCTGCCTGTACTTATTTAACTTGTTGGACATGTAATTATTGTTGGACTGTATACGGACGTTGTTATTTTCCTTCCTGCGCACTTGCTTACCCTTGTAGTCCGTGAGATTGTTATATTTAGCCTTGTTTAGCACTTACTCTTCCAGATGTGTTGTGTGAGATTCGGGTGTGAACCCGTAGTTAATGGGCCGACATCCATTTAGTGATCGGGTCTCCGGTCATAGGATGGCGGGTCGTTACACCTGGAGTGACATTGTAGCGCTTTATCACCCTGTGCTGGTGGGGCGTGAGCACAGCGCCGGTGGGGGCGTGGGCGGTGTGACGCCTAGTGAGAGAGGGTCACCTGGTGAACCCCGGGGTCAGCTAGTACCGGTGTCGGAGTGGTACATTCGGAGAGTCACTCATGCTGAGAGAAGGAGTAGCCACCTGAGCCGGTTGGGCCGGAGTAGCTAGTGTGCTATCCGAGGGGTTACTGCTTGGCCTCAGCGGGTCGAGGTTTTCCCACCGTTGTTTGTGTGGTTGGCGAGCTCTACCGAGACGACAGTTGTGGATTCCCTAGTCGGCTGGTTTAGAATATGCATGTTTATTATATTTTCGATTGCATGTGATTCCACGTTGAGAACTAGGAATTGTACTTACAACTGTGCTCGTTACTTTACCGTTAGCTGTACTTTGCACTTGTGGGTGTGTGCGTGGGCAGTGGGGATCGAAGGATCCCTACTGAGTCTTGTTTTGAGACTCACCCCTGCGGTTTTCTGGTGAGGACTCCCAGCAGACCTAGGGCGGCGTGTGCGGCCGCGTGTTGAGCGCCTTCAGCGGTTGTTCCGGGGTATGCCCCGATGTAGTTGTTATTTATTTCTGGCCTGTATGTTTAATTATTTCTTTTCAGTTGGAGTATGTAATTATTTGCTGTATCGAGTCGCATTGTAATAATTTTAATTCCCGCACTTTCATTTCAATTCAATGTGATGTGAATGTTTAGCTTAATTTATTATTTATTTCCCAGACTTACTAGATCCTGGTTTGGTTCCAAATTAATGATTCGGTACCCATTTAGTAATCGGATCCCCGATTATAGGGTGGCGGGTCGTTACATGTTCAATTATTAAAGTTTAAAACAAGACATGGTCTTTTGTTCAAGTTTAACTCCTACTAATTTTCGACGGACTGTATAACCCTCAGTTATACAGAACGGGAGACGCCGACAGTCTCCTCGTGGGGATCAGAATCTCAATGACTTGCACTACAACCTTGTGGATAGCATAACAAACTGTAATACAATCAGAGAGCACCCAACTCATGGGACTTGCAACTCCTTGCAATATCTGATCATAGCTTCGATCTCCAAAGATTTAATGGCCTTGTGGATAGCACAACAAACCACTAATTCTGGTCTAAGCTAACCATCATTACGCGACGAGCATAGATTTGCATGCAGCCCTTTTAGATAGCACAACAAAGCTACATGGTTCCTCTACCCCGATCTATAGGCATCTAATGTCATAGCCACAGTCTCTCCTCCCAATTAAGCAGGCCTTGTGGATAGCACTACAAACCTGCCTAAAGTGATTCAAATCCTATGACTATAACGATGGTGGACCACGCGATAAGTTCTCAACTACTCGCGTTACGGCTTAGAGTTTATCTGAGGGTATTTAGATAACTTTTATCTTGGTCTCTCCTAGGTGATAGTATAAATATATCGTATATATTTACTAAATACTATAACCTGCTTTGATTCATAATCAAAAGGAAATAATGCATCTCATACATGTCATTAGTGTGGTCATGGATAGCACAGTGGGTTTGACTGGAGCCAATAGTCAAACGCACACACAATCTAATTATAACATTTACATTAGATATCCTGCAATCACATAGGCAAGAGATCTCCATCTTTTCGCCTTCCTGGTTGCAGCTGTGGATCGTCCTCGCTCCTTCCTCGGTTGCCTCGATCATATTACATTTAAATTCTAGAATTTATAAGTAAATTGAAGAAGGCCTTATGGCGAGTACAAGAAGAGGGGGAGGTAGAAATACATCGGAGTATGAGAGAGAGAGGTGCGCAGACCTCTATTTATTAACAATTAATAAATAATCATACATCTACGATCCACACAATCCATTCATCACATAAATAATAAATAAGTGCATATCTATGACCACGGTGTGTTTTAAACATTCCACACATGATTCAGCGCATCACATGGCTAAAACAAATGAGTTTTCAAAAATAGATAAGTTTTGGCTTTCAAAAAGCTGGGATCCAATCAAAATTGGCATTTGAATTTCGAAAACTCATTTAATTAACTTAACATGCAATTAAATCTATATTTAAAAGCATTAAACACACATCACATGCGCACACACTCCGAATTAATAATTCCAGATTATTCCATGTAAATTAGAACATTTCTAATAATCTAACACTTAGATTAAACCCCACTAATAATCTAACAATTAGACTATTTAAAGACTAATCTAACTCTTAGATTAATCCAACAAAGTTAATTAATAATTTAACACTTAAATTAATAATCAACCAAATTAATTATTAACTACTAATCTAACACTTAGATTAGCCAATTAATGTTAATTATTAATTTAACTCTTAAACTAATAATTAACACTAAGTAATTAATAATTAATTAATCTAACTCTTAGATTAGGTAATTAAAGTTATCATTAATTTAACTATTAAATTAATGACTAACAGTAATTAATCAAGGACTACTAATTTAACATTTAAATTAGTCAATTAAGTTAATTATTAATTTAACAATTAAATTAATAACTAACGCAAATATTAATTAACAATCAGATGAATTAATAGTTAATAATCTAACAATTAGATTAACAATTATTCATAACTAATTTAACTCTTAAATTAGTTAAATTAAAGTTAATTAATAATTTAACAATTAAACTAATAATTAACTCTAATTATCTAGCATGTAATCATTAATTAAAAATGATTCTAAATCATTAAGGCCCAATTAAAATAAATTGAATTAAAATTTAATTATTTCAAAACTAATTTTGAATATAAATTGTTGAAACCAATTTAATTACTAAAATGGGCTTGGGGTTTAAATGAAAAAGAAGGGAAAATGGGCCCAGCCCACATAAATTCCTGGTTCGAGCCAGGCTCGAGCCCTGGTCCGAACCAAGCTCGGGCCTGGGTCGCACCCTATGGCCGCCTGGTCTGGTGCAGGAGCGGGCCGGTCGGACCGGCCCCGAGCCGCCCCCAAACCGACACTGGACCGGCTCAGACCGCCCGTCTTCAACCCGACGACGTGAAACCCTAAAGGGCTTGCAGGTTTGTGGCCGGCGGCTACAGCGGCTGGGGCGCCGACGGCCCCGCCACCCCCCCCGGCGGCGCCGGCCTCGCCGGCGGTGCCCCCGGCGCCGGCGGGCTCCCCGGCGCCGGTAGGGCCACCGGAGAAGCCCAAACAACTGCCGGATAAGCCCCAAAACTGTGGGATTTTTTTTCTGTTTTGCAAGGTTTCAAAAACCTGAATTAGTTCTCAATTTATAGCCCTCCAAGGGCACTCCGGTGCCGGCAAACATACCGGATGTGCTGTGGTGACTATCACCTAGAGATCCGGGCATCCGGGCTGCCATCCCAATGCTTGGGAATCGCTTACGAAGCCGCTGAAAACACCCTGTTAATCGTCCCACGAAGAACATAAAACCCCCAAATAAAATCCGAAAAATCACAGAAAAATAATCAAATTATTTGTGTTCATCTTATGAACACTATTCCGTCATTTTAATCGGATTAAACGCATGGAATAACTCAAGAAAAATTAATTTCGGAAACCGAAACGGGACGAGAAACAGTGGAACCTGGCTCTGATACCACTGTTGGGTTTTCTCGATTTCTCCGGATCGCTCACGCAGCGGAAAATAAAATATTTACAGCAATCCGTTTCCATTTCGAAATCTAAAATACGATAATCGGATTATCAAAGTTCTCACCGTGTGCGGATTCGAATCCGCAACCGTTCGGTTCCGTCGGTGCGACACCGCAAGCCGTGCAAGCGCCCGACCTCTAGCGAAGTCCACGCGATCCTCCCCGCGACGGATATCCTCACGTTCCTCGTTCTTCGCAGCCCACGAAGCCTCCGCCGGTCGCCGCAACGCGCGGACGATTTATTGTTGAACGGGATTCGGAGAAGCAGCGGAGCAGATCTGGATCTGCCTGGGCGCCAGAGAAAGACAGAAACTGAGGAGGGGCGGCTAGGGTTAGCAGCAGCTTGGCCTGCTCAGCCCGTTCGCTATGTTTTATACTAACGGCGTGATTTTTCATAAAAACCCCCGGTTTATATAAAACCCACTTATTTATCCATCGCCTTGAGAATCATTTGCATGTGACCCTCTAGGCCCAAGTACCAGTCCAGTTAATGGCCCAACAAGCCCAGTGACTCCTCACTGGCTTTATTAATCAATTAATAACCCTTTATTAATTAATTAATCAATCGAATTGATGTCGCACATCGAATTCGATCGGGCCTCCGATCACGTTGGGTGCCAAGCAACACCGCGTGAACCCGGAAGGTATTTGGGGATAAGTAACACACTCTTGGAACCTTTCCACCGACAGTTACCACGTGGATATAATCCTTCATTCGTACAATGCTCTCGAGTCAACTCAGGATATGGCAAGCTGTCAAACCCTAACCGGTCGACTCACTTGGATTGGATGCCGCTAATGAATATCGGAAAACTCCTTTTCCGATATTATCGTCCGCCCTGGCCAGGGACTTTCGCGCATCCTTCCTAGAGCATTCTCCCTCTAAGTACCGAGAGCGAATGATTCCTTATTGACATACAATTCCCTTCGACGGTATTCCGCTGTACCCAATCCTTGGCGTATTAAAATCCCGTGGCTAGAGATTCGTAAACCAAGGTCAAAGCACAGAAGTCCACCGACAAGGTGTCCTTAGTGTCTCAGGTCCGAGGACCATCCACGCTACTGTGACAATAGAATCCAGCTGGTTGACAGTGAGGTACAATACCATCCAGCGATTCAGTCGGATCAGTTCAATGAACTCATTCTCCAATGAGCACCTACAGATTCGCCTTAGTGTCTCCACACAAGTGACTTATGAGATCAGTCACCCTCATCATATGAGCAGGAGTAATCTGTACTAGTCTAACCGGATATCCGATGTCCTTCTCGGATATCCTTCGACTAGGAACGATTAAGAATGTGTGTTTAAGTGATCAGTCTCATTAGTATAATCTCATCATAATTTGATCACTATAGCACATATTCACCGACTTCATTATGAAACGATAATTAATGCGATTTACATATAATGAATATTATGCCATTATATTAATAAACGAACGAGATTTACATAGTCAGATTGGCTTGTAGGCCACCTAAACTAACAGGACCTCCCACTAGCCCGCAAAGTCTGAACCATTACACCACGGCTCTCTTCATGTCCTATTCACAGAAAATAAATTCAAGTTAGCATATTATCTCATTTATTTATTTATTTCGTCTCAGTTTTGTCGAAAAACCGCAAATGCGGTATACTCCTTTAATCACATGAAATGACGATGTTTTTAAGTCAGAATTTGCCGAAATTGGTACCGTTGGACTTGGTACGCAATTGTCTATCATTTCATGCTATTTTACAGATAAAAACATGAGTATGGTGCATAAGATTGCCCTTAAATGATCAATTTAACACTTTATCACTAGTGGAAGGGAATTCCTCCCATTTCTTTCTTCATTCGGATTGTATTGATGCAGGCAGGGAAGAAGGACTTCTGCAACAGAAGATCAAAATGAGATCGGATAACGAAGGGCATACCATGATCAGTCTCTCTAGGACTAAAAAACCGTCACTCTATGCTTTGTTTGCTTCCTTCCTTCTTAGCCAGTGAAAAAGTGAAAGTATCGTATAAGTCAGTCCCAAACCAACCATCCTAACTTAAAAGTAGCGCATGGGAATAATGCGACCATGCATACCCCATTGTACGAATACCAAGATTCTAGAACTATTCATTCTGATGGAAGACCTATAGTGAAAACATAAGTCATTAATGGGAATTAGGCGACGCTATTCCACTCTTGTCGGAATTGAGTGGTTGAGGTGTGAGGTAGGGGATATGCGGGCAATCAAACCTACGAGGAGAAAGAGGACTGAGTGGGGTGTTCACATCTCCATCCAAATGGAAAGACAGTCAAGTTGAGTTCTCCACCAAAAGAGAGAATGAAGGCTTCATCATCATCCGTAAAGGTGGTAGCAAGACCTAGGATCATTCCAACAATAGGATGAGGAACAGGGGAGGTCATCAACGCTTTGTGGCGATAGATAGACCGAGCACTTTTCTCATTCTGCCGGACTACTTAATGACTAAACCATGTAGGCATGGATGAGCAAGTAGAGAAGCTGTAAGGATTGAGGATTCGGGTTCAGTTATCAGGTCGGTTTCGGGCTGGACCCCCTGGTTTGGGCCCTAGTGGGTCTGGGGTGTGCCTTCTAAATGACGTCTGGGGTGCACGACGCCTTTCGAATGGCGTCTTGCTATGTGGATGCCATTTAGTTGGGTTGCTGTTGTGCCACGTGGGTGCCACATGGTCTGGCTTTAGGCTGCGAGAGTACGGCCCGGTCTTGTCGTCTTAACGGCATCTTGGATGGACGACGCGTTTCAAAGTCTCTGTCAGAGTACGGCCCCGTCATGTCAGTTGATAGGCATCTGTCTAGCATGACGCGTTTTAACCAGTTTCAGTTTGACCCCGCGAGCCATCCTTCCTTTCTCTCATTCTCTCCTTCTCACTCTCTCTCTTCCCTCTCTCCGACCCCCTCCAATTCCCTCTTTCCTTTCCCCTTCCCCTTCTTCCTCTTCCACCACTCCAACACCTCTCACCACTACCACCACCACTTCATCCGCGGCACTTCATTCTCCGGGCGGCGGCCGACGTCCCGGCGGAGTGACGGCGTCCTCGGCGGTACCGGCGGCGGTTCAGCGGCATGGAGCTAGGAGGAGTTCAAGTAACTGATATGGGGACGATCTTTGCACGTGATGTGGTTGTTTCATCCATGTTTTCCGCTTTGAAGCATGATAGGTGAATAGAGATTTGAGTAGAATGAGCACGTTAAGGGACTTCTTAATGAAAATGGTCATTTTTATGAAATGGGAATTAGTGGGTTTCATGTGGTAAATTGGATTCCCCCCTTCATTTCCTATTTTTGGATATTTTTGGGGTGATTTTGGGGTAGAGGAGACCCTGTTTTGAGGTTCGGGTTGAGTTGCAGAAAACCAGATTTTTGACTCTGAATGGCGTCGGGCTAGGGCGACGCCATTTAAAATGGTGACGGGCTAAGATGACGCTATTTCGGCCAGAATTGTCCCAGAAGTGGTTTTTGTTAGTATAGAGTTCTGTTTTGAATGGCGTCCGGAGACAGCGACGCCTTTCAAACGGCGGCTTCCCAGGACGACGCGTTTTAGTTCAAACCACCCAGAGGCCTAGATCTGTTTCTGTCATGATTAGGCAGCTAGGAACAACGACGCGTTTTAAAAGATGACGACAAGGCACGACGCCTTTTAGGCCATATTCTGAGGCCGAGTTTATATGAACCAGTTTAGGATGCTTGAATGGCGTCGGCCACGGGCGACGCGATTCAAGACAGAATCACAATAATTCATGATATTAATATGTGTCTACACTGTTAGATAGTTCGATTAAAGTGCATGCTTTAAATCATACATCGAGGCCGAGGATTTCTGTATGATCGGGATCGCATCGTATGTGCGTGTGGTTATACGATTGTGGAGCTGGAACAATTGTGGTTTGCGTTTGTCACCTTGTGCCGATGTGGGAGGGCCATGGTGTCTATGTGGCATTGTTGCCGTACCGGTGTGGGAGGGGTACATGTTGTGTTTTCACCTATGGCTGGGGGAAGTAGAACCACCTAGAGCCAATCGGGCCGGAGTAGCCAGCGCGTTATCTGAGGGGTTACTGTTTGGTCTCAGTGGGTCGATGCTTTCCTAGTTTGTCGTGGTAGCTTCCGGCGTCTTTCTTACTATGGAGCTGGGTGTGGTGCTGCTGGAGTTTTACCCTTTCGCCACTGGGCCTGATGTAACTGAGATATCGAGGTTACGTGTGGTACCCTTCGCCCTTTTGCCTGATGTGACCTGGGAGGTTAGGGTTGCGGGTAGTCCCTATAGCTTCGGCTTGAAGGGGGTTTCTCCGCTCCTAGGGCCCTCTTGAAGTGCCGAGGCCTGGAGTTGAGGGAAGTCCGAACGATAGGACAATAGTCTAGACTGCTTGTATGCACACGTAACTGGGCGGTGGTGGTTCACTGGTCCCAGTTAGTCCTAGTTTGACTCACTGCCTCACCCTACTGTGTCCTGAACACCGTAGGGGCGGACAGGCATGGGCGTTGGTGGTGTTGTGAGGCGACGTTTGTACGCGGTCGACAGTGTGGTTTGATCGTTTACCCGGATCCTTGGTTATGAATTATGGTATTGAGTTGGGCTACTTGAGTTGCTTAGAACTATACTTGTTGCATTACTAATGCGTATGTTCCATATCGGGTTTTGGGAGCTGTGTTTACTGCTTTACTTAATTGCCTTCACATTGTATTATTATACTTGTGGGTGTGTGTGTGGGAGGCGGGGATCGGATGATCCCTACTGAGCCCAATTCTAGTGTGGCTCACTCCCTGCGGTTTCAGGTGTGGGCTTCTTGGCGAGTGGTGGCGTGTGGTGTTCTTCTTGGTGTGCGGACCAGCAACTATCTCAGTTCCGGGGTATGCCCCGATGTTGTTGTACTTTACTTCTGCCTGTACTTATTTAATTCTTTGGACCATGTAATTATTGTTGGACTGTGTACGGACATTATTAATTTCCTTCCTGCGCACTTGTCTTTTCCTTGAAGTCCGTGTGATTGTTATGTTTAGCCTTATTTAACGCTTACTCCTCCAGACATGTTGTATGAGATCCGGGTGTGAACCCGTAGATAATGATCCGATACCCATTTAGTAATCGGGTTTCCGATTATAGGGTGGCGGGTCGTTATAGATGGTATCAGAGATCAGTCTGGTCGAGTATGTGGTAAATTAGGTTAGATATCATAGTCCAACAATAAGTACGAGTCTGTACGAGCGATGGCTGCTGGCATAGATTAATAGGTTTTGACGTGCTTGTTTTGATTTTTGTGTTTATGGAGTAGTGATGGCACCGAAGAGGAGAGTTACGTTGGTTCGTAGTACGGAAGCGGACGATGGTAGTTCGGGGGCAGAGGGGCATAATGTGGATCGTTTCATGGAAGCTATGATTGGGGCAATGTCTAGATTCCAACCGGGAGATGGTGGTGAGGGATCCAATCCCTGAGGTGGTCAGTCCACGGTGATGGAGCAGTTCTTGAAGTTGAAGACCCCTTCTTTCACAGGTCAACCAGTCCCAGACAAGGCAGCTCATTGGATTAAGGAAGTGGAGAAGGCATTTGATGTTCTTGAATGTGCTGAGAATGACAAGACCTTGTTGGCAACCTACTTGTTGATAGACGATGCTTATGATTGGTGGGTTACCATCAAGAGAATGATGTTTTCAGATAGGTCCTTGAGAGAGATTCCTTTGGAGGTATTCGTGAGAGAGTTTAGTGGACAGTACTTTTCGAGGCACGTTCGGAAGGCCAAGGAAAGGGAGTTTATGGAATTGGTGCAGAATGATATGTCAGTTCTGCAATACCATATGAAGTTTGTGGCTCTCGGAAGATTCGTTCCACACATATCTGAGCAAGAGGAACGTCAAACGGAGAGATTTGTGGATGGACTCCGGTATGATCTGAGGGCAATGGTGGCATCTCATTGTTGTAGAGATCTTGCATCAGTAGTTTGGTGCGCAGCAGCGGTGGAGACTCAGTTCCAATAAATGGCGAGAGAGTTGGAGCGATCAGCACGAGGGAAGCAGCAAGGCAAGAACAAATCAACGGTCTTTTCGGTAGACGGTTTGAGTTCCTTTGAGTTCGGGTTCCAAGGGATGCTTTGTGACGAGGATGAAGACGGTTCGGTTCAGCAGATGTACATTGTGGCTAGCAGACAGCAGGAAGCGAGACAGAATGCGGTGGATCATTGTCCCCATTGTGGAAGGCAACATGGCAATAGGATATGTCCATTGGTCACTGGTAGCTGTTTTGGCTGTGGTAGAAAGGGACATCTTGTGAGGAACTGTCCCCAAAAGAATAAGAGGTCAGGAGCCGAGTGGTCAGTAGAAGCCTGGGACCTAGAGTGGTGTTGTGTGTTCTCTTAGAAGAGGTCTGAGATGCTGGGCTAGATGAACACTTTTATCTTGTCTTATTAGGTAGTAGTTGTGAACTCTTATGGCACTTTTTATGTATTTTGGACATGGTGGATAATCGATTTTGTAATATGTGCCTCGTGAGGTTAATGTATGGTTATTTCGGTCTATCAGTTTTGGCAGAATTGTATAACATAGTTAACTTAGTGACTGATGAGATCGGCAGGTTATATGGAGCCCCGTGTAAGAGTGTGATCAATGAGGGTGATTGATGTGATCTGTGTTACTGGCGTGGAATTGTTGGCAGTAGTTATCGTTTGAGCGGTTACAATTTCGAGGACGAAATTCTTTTAAGGGGGAGAGAATGTAAAGATTGAGGATTCGGGTTCAGTTATCAGGTCGGTTTCAGGCCGGACCCCCTGGTTTGGGCCCTGGTGGGTCTGGGGTGTGCCTTCTAAATGATGTCTGGGGTGCACGACGCCTTTCGAATGGCGTCTTGATGTGTGGACGCCATTTATTTAGGTTGTTGTTGTGCCACGTGGGCGCCACGTGGGCTGGCCTTGGGCCGCGAGAGTACGGCCCGGTCTTGTCGTCTGAACGGCATCTTAGATGGAAGATGCGTTTCAGAGTCTCTGTTAGAGTACGGCCCCGTCATGTCAGCTGATAGGCGTCCGTCTAGAACGACGCGTTTTAACAAGTTTCAGTTTGACCCCACGAGCCTTCCCTCCTTTCTCTCATTCTCTCCTTCTCACTCTCTCTCTTCCCTCTCTCCAACCCCCTCCAATTCCCTCTTTCCTTTCCCCTTCCCCTTCTTCCTCTTCCACCACTCCAACACCTCTCACCACTACGACCACCACTTCCTCCGCGGCACTTCATTCTCCGGGCAGCGACCGACGTCCCGGCGGAGTGACGGCGTCCTCGGCGGTACCGGCGGCGGTTTGCGGTGCGGCGGTTCGGCGGCACGGAGCTAGGAGGAGTTCAAGTAACCGGTAGGGGGACGATCTTTGCACGTGATGTGGTTGTTTCATCCATGTTTTCCGCTTTGAAGCATGATAGGTGAATAGAGATTTGAGTAGAATGAGCACGTTAAGGGACTTCTTAATGAAAATGGTCATTTTTATGAAATGGGAATTAGTGGGTTTCATGTGGTAAATTGGATTCCCCCCTTCATTTCCTATTTTTGGATATTTTTGGGGTGATTTTGGGGTAGAGGAGACCCTGTTTTGAGGTTCGGGTTGAGTTGCAGAAAACCAGATTTTTGACTCTGAATGGCGTCGGGCTAGGGCGACGCCATTTAAAATGGTGACGGGCTAAGATGACGCTATTTAGGCCAGAATTGTCCCGGAAGTGGTTTTTGTTAGAATAGAGTTCTGTTTTGAATGGCGTCCGGAGACAGCGACGCCTTTCAAACGGCGGCTTCCCAGGACGACGCTTTTTAGTTCAGACCACCCAGAGGCCTAGATCTGTTTCTATCATGATTAGGCGGCTAGGAACAACGACACATTTTAAAAGATGACGACAAGGCACGACGCCTTTTAGGCCATATTCTGAGGCCGAGTTTATATGAACCAGTTTAGGATGCTTGAATGGCGTCGGCCACGGGCGACGCGATTCAAGACAGAATCACAATAATTCATGATATTAATATGTGTTTACACTGTTAGATAGTTCGATTAAAGTGCATGCTTTAAATCATACATCGAGGCCGAGGATTTCTGTATGATCGGGATCGCATCGTATGTGCGTGTGGTTATACGATTGTGGAGCTGGAACAATTGTGGTTTGCGTTTGTCACCTTGTACCAATGTGGGAGGGCCATGGTGTATGTGTGGCATTGTTGCTATACCGGTATGGGAGGGGTACATGTTGTGTTTTCACCTATGGCTGGGGAAGCAGAACCACCTAGAGCCAGTCGGGCCGGAGTAGCCAGCGCGCTATCTGAGGGGTTACTGTTTGGTCTCAGTGGGTCAGTGCTTTCCTAGTTTGTCGTGGCAGCATCCGGCATGTTTCTTACTGTGGAGCCGGGTGTGGTGCTGCTGGAGTTTTACCCTTTCGCCACTGGGCCTGATGTAACCTGAGATATCGAGGTTACGAGTGGTACCCTTCGCCCTTTGGCCTAATGTGACCCGGGAGGTTAGGGTTGCGGGTAGTCCCTATAGCTTCAGCTTAAAGGGGATTTTGTCGGTCCCCAGGGCCCTCTTGAAGCGCTGAGGCCTGGCGTTGAGGGAAGTCTGGTCGATAGGACAATAGTCTAGACTGCTTGTGTGCACACGTAACTGGGCGGTGGTGGTTCACTAGTCCCAGTTACTCTTAGTTTGACTCACTGCGTCACCGGATTCGTTAGTCAAGGTCAAAGTTCAGAAACCTACCAATAAGATATCTTTGGCGTCTCAGGTCCAAGGATCATCTATGCAACCGTGACAAAGGAATCAAGCTGGTTAACAATGAGGTGTTTACCATCTAGCGATTTATAGTTGGATCAGTTCAGTGAACTCATTCGCCAATGAGCACCTACAGGTCCAACATAGTGTCTCCACACAAGTGACTTATAGGATCAATCAGCCTCATCATATGAGCTGATGTAACCTATACTAGTCTATCCAGATGTTTGATGTCTTTCTTAAACATCCTATGACTAGGAACAATTAAGAACATGTGTTTATAAACCTTCGGTCCCGTAATTATGATCTCATCATAATCCGAAAATTATTGCACATGTTCATGAACTTCATCGTGATACGATAAACATGGATCAAATTAATTACACATAATGAATTAATGCCATTTATTAATAAACTGAATCAGTACATAGTATCAGATTGGCTTTGAGACCATCTAATACTAACAAGAATGCAGCGGAAATATAATACTATTCCAAGTATCGGGTTGGTAGGATCGTAAAACGGACATTGAAATTAACGGGAAGAACCATTCTTCACCTTTGCAGGGTTTCAAATTTCCTGTGGATTGAATTGTTTCGGTAATCGCGCACGCGCACAATCTCTAGAGATACCCACACGAGCTCCCGACGCAGACGTGATTTCCTCTTCGGTTTGAGTACTTCGACCCAATCTCAAATCCACCATGCAGTTGAGAAGAGAGAGGGATCTATCTTTCTTCAAGAGAGAGAGAGAGAGAGAGGAGAGAGAAAACTCCAAAGGTGTTGTGTACGTATATATTCACCACCCACCCCTTGGCCTCCTTTTATAAAAATTATAGATAAGGCCAAGGATTAATTCTCATAATTATCCAAGATCTTGGTCTTAGATAATTCTCCATTTAAATATTCATGTTTATCCTACGACTTTTCAGAAAAACCCAGATAAATATAATATTTAACATCTCTCACCGTCTTACGAGAACTCTTATGTGTGTGACCCTCTAGGTCCATATATTAGTCTAGTTTCAGGCCCACTAAACTTAGAACTAATTCTAAAGTTTAGTATTTATTAATTATTATTTAAACATCATATGTTAAATAATTAATTTAATAAATAAGTGGTTTATCATCTGATGATTAATCTACTTGACCTTCTGACTATGAACGACACCAAACACTACCTCATGATCCCATAAGATATAAGGGATACTGTTCCCTTTATTTGAACATTTCCATCTGCAGACACCATACAGATAAAATCATTCACTCATCTAATGTCCCAATAACGCAAGGGTATGGTTTCATAGTCAAATTCTTTATCGCATTATTTAGATGGATTCCAGTACTCAGTTAACTTCTAGAAAGACATCTCTTTCAGTTGACCCTGGCCAGAGATTTCTGTGTACACATACATAGGACATTCTCTCTCCAGTCGTATACTAAGAGTGAGTGATCTCCTATTGTTCACTCAACTACCTTCGCAAGCTTTTTACTGTGTCTGAGCAATTGACTATCGTGGACTTAATGGCTAAAGTCTACGAGTCAGACAATCAAGTCACAATGGTCTACAAGCAAGGTATCATTGGTGACTCAGGTCAAAGGACCAAATGCGCTACTGCAACGATTGAATCCACTGGTTGACTATTAGGTATAATGACCATCCAGAAATTCTAATTCGGATCTGTTCAGTGAACTCATTCTCTAATAAGCACCCACAAGTTTGTCTTAGTGTAACGACCCGCCACCATATAATCAGGGATCCGATTACTAAATGGGTCCCGAATCATTAAAATTTGGAGCCAAACCAGAATCTCAATAAGTCTGGAAAATTAATGATAAACTAAGCTAAACATCCACATCACATTGAATTGTAAAGGAAGTGTAGGAATTAAAAATTATTACAATTCAACTTATGTAACGACCCGCTGAGACCAAATAGTAACCCCTCGGATAGCACGTTGGCTACTCCGGCCCAATTGGCTCAGGTGGTTACTCCTTCCCCCAGCACGAGTGACACTCCACAGGTACCACTCCGACACCAATACTAGCTAACCCCAGGGTTCACCAGGTGACCCTCTCTCACTAGGCGTCACCCCGCCACTGCTCCCACCGGCGTTGTGTCCCACCCACACCGACACAGGGTGTCAAGCACTACAACTGTCACTCTAGGTCCACAGTAGCACAAAACACAGCACAGTGCGATCCGGTCACGTAAGAAGCCTACGGTCGCACGAAACACAACGTGGTGCGATCCGGTCACAAGGAATCCATCATCATCGAGTATACTTAAAGCATGCATTTAACTGAACTATCTAACAATATAAACACATTAATAGCATGAATTAATGTGGTTCTGTCTTGAATCGCGTCGCCCAAGGCCGACGCCATTCAAGCCTCCTAAACTGGTTCATGTGAATTCTCGGCCCCAGAACATAGCCTAAAAGGCGTCGCCACATGTAGCTGCCTATTAAAACATGTCGCTGTCCCTCGTCGCCTGATAGTGACAGACGCAGGGACAACCTACTGCTAAATCACTTAAAACGCGTCGTCCTGGGAAGCCGCCTTTTTGAAAGGCGTCGCTGTCCCTGGACGCTATTTACTAGAGAAATCTATTCTAACAGAAACCGTTTCTGGGACATTTCTGCCTAAATGGCGTCGTCCTAGCACGACCCCCTGTCGTGTCGTCTGAACGGCGTCCTTGTTGGACGACGCCATTCAGAGCAGGACCCTGGGTTGTCAGTGTACGACACCGGTCTAGTCGTCTGAACGACGTCTTTGATGGGTGACGCGTTTCAGACTCTGTCAGAGTACGGCCCGTCCTGTCATCTGATAGGCGTCTGTTTTTCACAACGCGTTTTACCCTGTTTCATATTGACCTCGTGAGCCTTCCCTCCTTTCTCTGATTTTCTTCCTCTCATTCTCTCTCTTCCCTCTCTCCGCCCCCTCCGATTCCTCTTTTCCCTTCCCTTCCTTTCCTTCCTCTTCCACCACTCCAGTACCTCTCTACCTCTCACCACTACCACCACCACTTCCTTCGCGGTGCCTCATTCTCCGGACGGCGGCCGACGTCCCGGCGGAGTGACGACGTCTTCGGAGGTACCGGCGGCGGTCTGCAGTGCGGTGGTTCGGCGGCACGGAGCCAGGAGGAGTTCAAGAAACTGGTAGGGGGACGAACCTTGCATGTATTGTAATTGTTTCATCCGTGTTTCCCGTGTAAGTCACGATGTGTGTGTGGGGTTTTTGGGTAGAATGAGCATGTTAAGGGGTTTTCTTGATGGAAATGGTGGTTCCTATGCATGAGAATTTATGGATTTCATATGGTGGTTTGGTTTCCCCCTTCATTTTCCCCCTCTTGGGCATTTTGGGGTGTTTTTAGGGTTAGAAGGGGACCCTCGGGTCGAGTTGCAGGAAACCGGCTTCTGGCCCTAAATGACGTCGCGTTAGGACGACGCCATTTCAAATGGCGGCTTCCTAGGACGACGCCATTTAGGCAGAAATGTACCAGAAGCGGTTTCTGTTAGAATAGATTTCCGTAGTGAATAGCGTCCAAGGACAGCGACGCCCTTCAAAAAGGTGGCTTCTCAGGACGACGCGTTTTAAGAGAATCAACCGTAGCCTGTCCCTGCTTCTGTTACTGTTAGGCGACGAAGGACAGCGACGTGTTTTAATAGGCGGCTACCTGTCGCGACACCTTTTAGGCTATGTTCTGAGACCGAGAATTCACATGAACCAGTTTAGGAGGCTTGAATGGCGTCGGCCTTGGGCGATGCGATTCAAGACAGAACCACATTAATTCATGCTATTAATATGTGTTTACACTGTTAGATAGTTCGGTTAATGCATGCTTTAAATATACTCGATGATGATGGATTCCTTGTGACCGGATCGCACCGCATTGTGTTTCGTGCGACCGTGGGCTTCTTACGTGACCGGATCGCACTGTGCTGTGTTTTGTGCGACCGTAGACCTAGAGTGACAGTTGTAGCGCTTGACACCCTGTGTCGGTGTGGGTGGGACACAGCGTCGGTGTGAGTAGTGGCGGGGTGACGCCTAGTGAGAGAGGGTCACCTGGTGAACCCCGGGGTTAGCTAGTACCAGTGTCGGAGTGGTACCTGTGGAGTGTCACTCATGTTGGGGGAAGGAGTAACCACCTGAGCCAGTTGGGCCGGAGTAGCTAGTGTGCTATCCGAGGGGTTACTGTTTGGTCTCAGCGGGTCGGTGTTTCCCACTTTCGGTTCTGTGGTTGGCGTGCTTTATCGAGACGCTGGTTGTAGGCTCCCTAGTAGAATGATTTTTGAGATATGCATGTTACATTTCAAATGCATGTGGTTTATATCGAGATTTAGGAGTAGTAATTACTGCTTTACTTGCTTACTTTACTTGTATCTGTATTATTGCACTTGTGGGTGTGTGAGTGGGAGGCGAGGGATCAGATGATCCCTAATGAGCCCAATTCTGGTGTGGCTCACTCCCTGCGGTTTTAGGTGTGGACCTCTTGGCAAGTGGAGGCATGGTGTTCCCCTTGGTGTGCGGACCATCAGCTATCTCAGTTCTGGGGTATGCCCCGATGTTGTTGTACTTTGCTTCTGCATGTACTTATTTAATTCATTGGACTATGTAATTATTATTGGACTATGTATGGACATTATTAACTTCCTTCCTGCGCACTTGTAATTTCCTTAAAGTCCGTGTGATTGTTATATTTATCCTTGTTTAACGCTTACTCCTTCAGACGTGTGTATGAGATTCGGGTGTGAGACCGAGATAATGATTCGACACCCATTTAGTGATCGGGTTTCCGATCATAGGGTGGTGGGTCGTTACAATTGGTATCAGAGCTTAGTCTGGTTGAGTATGTGGTAAACTAGGTTAGATATCGTAGTCCAACAATAAGTACGAGTCTGTACAGGCGATGGATGCTGGTTTAGATTGATAGGTTTTGACGTGTTTGTTTCGATTTTTGTGTTCGTGGGGTAGTGATGGCGCCGAGGAGGAGACTTTCGTTGGCTCGTGGTACGAGAGCAGACGATAGTAGTTCGGGGGCATAATGTGGATCGTTTCGTGGAGGCTATGATTGGGGCTATGTCTAGATACCAGCAGGGAGATGGTGGTGAGGGATCCAATTCTCAAGCTGGTCGGTCCACGGTGATGGAGCGGTTCTTAAAGTTGAAGACCCCTTCTTTCACGGGTCGACCAGTCCCAGACGAGGCAGCTCATTGGATTAAGGAAGTGGAGAAGGCATTTGATGTTCTTGAATGTGCTGAGAATGACAAGACCTTGTTGGCAACCTATTTGTTGAAGGATGATGCATATGATTGGTGGGTTACTATCAAGAGAAGGATGTTTGCAGATAGGTCTTTAAGAGAGATCTCTTGGGAGGTGTTTGTGAGAGAGTTTAGTGGACAGTACTTTCCAAGGCACGTTCAGAAGGCTAAGGAAAGGGAGTTTATGGAATTGGTACAGAATGATATGTCGGTTCTCGAGTATCATATGAAGTTTGTGGCTCTTGAAAGATTCGTTCCACACATATCTGAGCATGAGGAATATAGAACAGAGAGATTTGTAGATGGACTCCTGTATGATATGAGGACAATGGTGACATCTCATTGTTGTAGAGATTTGGCATCATCGGTTTGGTGCGTAGCAGCGGTAGAGACTCAATTTCAACAAATGGCGAAAGAGTTGGAGCGTTCAGCACGAGGGAAGCAGCAAGGCAAGAGCAAATCAGCGACCTTTTCGTCAGGCGGTTCGAGTTCCTTTGAGTTCGGGTCCCAAAAGATGCTTTATAATGAGGATGAAGACGGTTTCGTTCGGCAAATGCAGACTGTGGCTAGCAGGTAGCAGGATACGAGACAGGATGCGGCAGATCATTGTCCCCGTTGTGGTAGGCATCATGGCAATCAGATGTGTCCTTTGGTCACTAGTATATGTTTTAGCTGTGGTAGGAAGGGACATTTTATAAGGAACTGTCCCCGAAAGAATAAGATAGGCTAGGAGCCGAGTGGTCAGTAGGAGCCCGGGACCTAGAGTAGTGTTGTGTGTTCTTTTAGTAGAGGTCCGAGATGTCGGGCTAGGCGAGCACTTTTATCTTGTTTTATTAGGTAGTAGTTGTGAACTCTTATGGCACTCTTCATGTATTTTGGGCATGGTGGAGAATCAGTTTTGTAATATGTGCCTTGTAAGGTTAATGTATGGTTATTTCGGTCTATCAATTCTGACAGAATTGTGGAACATAGTTAACTTAGTATTGATTTGATTGATCGGTTGTGTGGAACCCCGTGTTTGAGTGTGATCGGTGAGGGCATTGCAACGGATCCAGCCAAGATTGAGGCAGTAATTGAGTGGAGCAGGCCAACAACAGTAACTGAGATCAGGAGCAGGCCAACAGTAACTGATATTACAGACGGTTTATCCAGGATTTTTCTTCAATAGCGACTCCCTTGTCGAGGTTGACTCGTAAGGGAGTTCGTTTCGTGTGAACCGAGGAGTGTGTGCGGAGCTTCATTGAGTTGAAGACTCGCCTCACTTCGGCTCCAGTGTTGGTACTTTCATCAGGTTCCGGTGGATTTGTGGTTTATTCAGATGCATCGCGTTGAGGCTTGGGTGCAGTTCTGATGCAACATAGTAGGGTTGTGGCCTATGCTTCTAGGCAGTTGAAGAAGCATGAGGAGAACTATCCCAATCATGACTTAGAGTTGGTAGCTGTAGTATTTGCACGGAAGACCTGGCGGCACTATTTGTATGGAGAGAAATTTTAGGTTTTACCGATCACAGGAGCTTAAAGTATGTGTTCACGCAGAAGGATTTGAATTTAAGGCAGCATAGGTGGATGGAATTTATTTAGGATTATGATCTCGACCTTTCTTTGTTAGGAATCGTCATGAACGCAGCGGAAATAAAAATGATTCCATTGTATCGGTTGCTGGGGTCGTAAAACGGACATTAAAACTAACGCGGGAAGAACAGTTCTTCACCTTTGCGGGGTTTCGAATCTCCCGTGGATGATGCCGACTCGGTAATCGCGCACGCGCACGATCTCTAGAGGTATCCACACGAGTTCCCGTAGCAGACGCGATTTCCTCCTCGACTTGAGTGCTCCGACCAGATCTCAGATCCACCATGCGCGGAGAGAGACAGATCCACTCCGAGAAGGAGAGAGAGAGAGGAGAGAGAGAATCTAGGGAGTAAAATTCGTCCAACTAACTTTTTACCATTCCCCCTTGGCCCTCCTTATATAGAAATAAGGATAAGCACAACAGTTAATCCTCATGATTATCCAAGAGTTTGGCCTTGGATAATTCTCCATTAAATCTTCATGTTTATCCTGCAGCTTTTCACAAAAACCCAGATAAGCATGAAATTTAACATCTCTCACCGTCTGACGAGAACTCTTATGTGTGTGACCCTCTAGGCCCATATATCAGTCCGGTTGCAGGCCCATTAAACTTAGAACTGTTTCTTGAGTTTAATATTTATTAATTAACATTTAACCATCACATGTTAAATGATTAATTTAATAAACAAGTAAATCATCATCCGATGATTAATTCACTTGGCCTTCTGATCATGAACAGCACCAAACACTACCTCATGATCCCAGAAGATATAAGGGATATTGTTCCCTTCAATTGAACCTTTCCGTCTGCAGATACCGCACAGATATAATCTTTCACTCATGCAATGTCCCGATAACGCAAGGGTATGGTTTTATAGTCAAACCCTCTATCGCATTATCCAGATGGATTCCAGTACACAGTTAATATCTAGAAAGACATCTCTTTCATTAGACCCTGGCCAGGGATTTCTGTGTACACATCCATGGGACATTCTCTCTCCAGTCTTATACCAAGAGTGAGTGATCCCTTGTTGTTCACTCAATTACCTTCGCAAGCTTTCCACTGTATCTGAAAGACCGATTATGGTGGGCTTAATGGTTAAAGTCCACGAGTTAGAGAATCAAGATACAATGGTCCACAAACAAGGTATCATTGGTGACTCAGGTCAAAGGACCAACTGTGCTATTGCAACAAATGAATTCCCTGGTTGACTAATAGGTATAATTACCATCCAGGAATTCTTATTTGGGTCTGTTCAGTGAACTCATTCTCTAATGAGCACCCACTTGTTTGTCTTAGTGTCACCACACGAGTGTATGTGAGATCATTCACCCTCATCATATGAGCAGACATAACTTGTGTCGATCTTATCGGATATTTAATGTCCATCTCAAATATCCTATGATCAAGAACTATTTAAGACAATTGCCTTAGGATATTGATCTCACTATCATGATCTCATTATGATTCAATATCCCATACATTTGTCTATGGACCTTCATTACGATAGTCGTTTGCGAGAACTATTAAATGAAGAAATAATTGCCTTTATTAATAATCTGAACTAGAATGTACAATGATTGGCTTTGAGGCCACCAAATTTTAACATTCTCCCACTTGGACTATAGCCAATCACCCATGTGTCTAAGTCCCATAGACTTAAGGTGACGTTCTAAATTGTTTTGAGACAATGGCTTAGTCAAGGGATCTGCTACATTATCTTCAGATGAGACTTTCTCAACTACTATATCTCCTCGGGCGATAATCTCACGAATCAGATGAAATCGTCTCAGAATGTGCTTTGACTTCTGATGTGATCTTGAATCCTTCGCTTGAGCAATTGCCCCATTGTTGTCACACAATAATGGAACAGGATCTGAAATGCTTGGAACGACTCCAAGTGCCGAGATGAAGTTCTTCATCCAAACCGCCTCCTTGGCCGCTTCAGCTGCAGCAATGTATTCTGCTTCGGTCGTCGAATCTACAGTAGTTTCTTGTTTGAAACTCTTCCAACTTACTGCACCTCCATTTAACATGAACACAAATCCAGACATGGATTTGCTGTCATCCATATCCGACTGGAAACTCGAGTCAGTAAATCCTCAAAGTTCCAAGTCGTTTCCTCCATAAACGAGAAATAGATCCTTAGTTCTTCTCAAGTATCTAAGGATACATTTCACCGCCTTCCAGTGTTCCTCACCTGGATCAGCCTGATATCTACTGGTGACACTTAATGGATGTGCCACATCAAGCCTAGTACATAGCATTGCATACATGATAGATCCTATTGCCGAGGCATAAGGAACTCTATCCATGTATGCTCTCTCTTCAGGTGTCTTGGGAGACATTTCTTTAGAGAGATAAATTCCATGCCTCATAGGAACAAGGCCTCTCTTAGAATTTTCCATGCCAAACCTTTTGACTATGGTATCTATGTACCTAGATTGGGACAAGCCAAGCATCCTTTCGGACCTATCTCTATAGATCCTTATTCCCAGAATATAGGATGCTTCTCCCAAATCTTTCATGGAGAAGTTTTTGGATAACCAAGTCTTTACCGATGACAACATTCCTACATCATTCCCAATGAGTAGAATGTCATCAACGTAAAGTACCAAAAAGGTAACTGCACTCCCACTAACTTTTTTGTATACACAAGGTTCATCTTCATTCTTAATGAAGTCATAAGATTTGATTGCTTCATCAAATCTTAACTTCCAAGTTCGGGATGCCTGCTTTAATCCATAGATGGATCTTTGCAGCTTGCATACCTTGCTTGAATGCTCTTTGGAAGTGAATCCTTCAGGTTGTATCATATACACCTCTTCTTGAAGGTTCCCGTTAAGGAATGCTGTTTTCACATCCATTTGCCATATGTCATAATTGTAGAATGCAGCGATAGCAAGAAGTATTCTGATTGACTTAATCATGGCAACTGGAGAAAAGGTTTCGTCATAGTCAATGCCTTGCCTTTGACGATATCCTTTTACTACAAGCCTGGCCTTGTATGTGTGAATCTGTCCATCTGCCGCGATCTTTCTTTTAAATATCCATTTACTGCCAATAGGTACTATACCTTCTGGCAGATCAACCAAGTTCCAAACTTGGTTGGCATACATGGACTGAATTTCAGAATCTATTGCCTCTTGCCATTTTTCTGATTCATGACTATTTATGGCTTCAAGGTAGGTTTGAGGATCATCATCCTCATTTAAGTGCACTTTTGGTTTGCCTTCATCGATATGTCCAACATATCTTTCAGGCTGCTTGGGCACTCTACCTGATCTGCGAACCTTTTGTGTATCATCTTGAACAAGTTCTTGAGTCATTGGTTCAGTGGATGAACCAGTGTTGATTTGTGAGTCTAGAATTTCTTCTAGTTCTATCTTGCTCCCACTGTCTTCTTTTGAAAGATATTCTTTCTCTAAGAAGGCAGCTCTTTTTGCGACAAACACCCTTTGATCGCTGGGCTGATAGAAGTAATATCCAAAACTCTCTTTTGGATATCCCACAAATCTACATTTCTCTGTCTTGGAATCCAGTTTGTCTGGATCATGTCTTTTGACATGTACAGGACAACCCCAGACTCTAACATGCTTAAAGTCTGGTTTCTTTCCTTTCCATATCTCATATGGAGTGGAAGGTACTGACTTACTCGGAACTTTGTTCAACAGATATGCAGCAGTCAACAGTGCATATCCCCATAAAGAGATTGGAAGTTTGGCATAACTCATCATGGATCGTACCATATCTAATAGAGTACGATTTCTCCTTTCCGATACACCATTTAACTGAGGTGTATAGGGAGGAGTCCATTGAGACAAAATACCATTATCCTTAAGATATTCTGTGAATTCTGTACTTAAGTATTCACCCCCTCGATCTGATCGAAGAGTTTTAATACTCTTTCCAGTCTGGTTCTCAACTTCGTTTTTAAACTCTTTAAATTTCTCAAAGACTTCTGACTTATATTTCATCAAATATATGTAGCCATATCTTGAGAAATCATCTGTAAATGAAACAAAGTATGAGTAACCACCTATAGCATGAGTGGACATTGGACCACATACATCACTATGTATTAGTTCCAATAAGTCCTTAGCTCTTTCTCCATGTCCTGAGAATGGAGCTTTGGTCATCTTTCCCATGAGACAAGCTTCACAGGTTGCAAATGATTCATAATCAAATGGATCAAGATATCCATTCTTTTGCAACCTTATGATCCTGTTCTCATTTATATGACCTAGCCTACAATGCCATAGGTACGATTTATTCACATCCTTATCTAAGCGTTCAAGAGAATTATTTACCAGACAAACATCATATGAAATATCAAGTAAATATAATCCATTCAATAAATATCCGGAAGCAAACAATTTGTCTCCTTGATAAATTGAACAACCTTTATTCTCTAGTTTCATAGAATATCCTTGTCTATCTAAACATGAAATAGATATGATATTCCTAATAATGGTTGGAACATAATAACAATCTATCAGTTCCAAGGAGTCTCCTGACGGCATCTGAAGTCTTGCTGTCCCCACAGCTAACGCAGCAACTTTTGCTCCATTCCCGAGCCTCAGATCCACGTCTCCGCGGTTCAATCTTCTCTTACTTGTTAACACCTGCAAGTTATTGCAGATATGAGAAACACATCCAGTATCTAATACCCAGGATGTTGATTCTCTATAAGACAAGTTAAGATCGATCATGAGAATACCTGAAGCTTCACCAAGCTTCTCCTTTGCTTTTTCTGCAAGATAAATCTTGCAGTTTCTCTTCCAATGACCTTCTTTATGGCAGTGGAAACACTGACCTTTATCATTGACTTTAGCTTTGTCTTTTTGTGCCGCCGGTTTGCTTTTCACTTGCTTCTTAGGCTTACCTTTCTTAAAGGTCTGTCCAGCTTTCCTTTTCTTGTTGGTCTTACCAACAAGCATTACACTTGGCTTATCTTTCTGGATAGTGCCTTCAGCTGTCTTCAACATGTTGAGCAGCTCAGCTAGTGAAACTTCAATTTTGTTCATATTGAAGTTGATAATGAATTGTGAAAATGAATCTGGAAGGGACTGTAGGATTAAGTCAATGCTCAGGTCATTGTTCATAAGAAAGCCCAGCACAGCAAGCCTCTCAATCCATTCTATCATCTTGAGCACATGAGTTTGCACAGATGTGCCCTCGCTCATTCTGGTCCTGAACAATTTCTTAGATATCTCATATCTTTCTGTTCTGGATTGTTCACCAAACAACTCTTGTAGGTGATTCAGAATGGTCTTAGGTTCCATGTTATCATGCTGTCGCTGCAGTTCATTGTTCATTGAACCGAGCATATAACACTGGACCTTGACAGAGTCCTCCTTCCAATTTTCATACATCATTAATTCATCTTCGTTAGCATTATCACCGGGTTGCACTGGATCTGGTTGATCCAGGACATAGGCTAGCTTTTCGCACCTGAGGACAATCTTCAGGTTGCGTAACCAGTCAATGTAATTTGGTCCCGTGAGTTTATTTGCATCAAGTATGCAACGGAGGGGGTTAGGTGACGACATAGCGACCTACATGGAAATATATAAAATGAGCAGATAGTTCTTAAAATCAGATTTAGGACTTTTAATCTAGATTTATGCTCCCACTATTTTTCGGCGATCTGTATGACCCTCTAAGATACAGAACGGGAGATTCCGGTGATCTCCCAGTTGGGATCAGAATCCTTCGGGCGACATGCATGTGACCTTGTGGTAACACAACAAATCACATCAAGTCCCTTAGGCAGTCAACTCTTGACAGTTGCAACGTTTGCAATATCCGATCTATTTAACCCCTGAATCAGAATGACCTTGTGGTAGCACAACAAATCAATTTGATTCAGTTAAGTTTATCCATCATTACTTAGATGACATGAATTCATAGTGCAATCCTTGTGGTAGCACAACAAAACTACACTATTTGTCCATTCATCTTAATGACATCACATGTCGTAGATATAGTTTAATTTCTAAATCAAACAGACCTTGTGGTAGCACAACAAATCCGTTTGAGATAAGAATTATCCTAAGATTTATAATGATGGTGGGTTACGTGGATTATTCTGAATATCTCACGTTTTCAACTTAAGTTTTAAAAGAGGGTTTTGATTTTTGATTTGTAAAAATCGTGCTATCAATAGTATTTCAATTTGAAGTATCAATATACTTAATAGAAATATATATATGATAACATAGTCCACAAATATCACATATATGCAGAAAAATTAAATGGGGATGATCATGGACTGCTAAAGCTACTATGGATTCATCGGAGCCAAACGATGATCCATAATAGGATCCTAATGTGAAAACAGCAACACTGGTTCCATTTGATGCGAGTCCTCCCTCCAGAGGTGTCTTCAGAAGATCCTGTCCTCTTAGCTTAATCCGATACATTTAAATATGAAATTCAGGACTCGCAGGTCCACAAATGTACATTTAAACACTAAGAAACCTTGATCTTATCAAGGGGAGTACAATCTTATAGGAAGGTAGAAGGTACACTTGGATTAAGAGAGAGGAGGACACGCAGGTCCTATTTAAAATCCCAAATGAAATAAGCATTGGATTCATCCACATCATTCATCACATGAAAATACTAAGTCCATGATCATCCCACCATAAAACACATCACATGCATCACAATCATCACATAATTGCTGTTTGGTATTAAATTTTATAAATTAAAATTATAATACCAATTAGTTTTCGAAATAAAATTTATTTCAGCATAATCAATAATATTCAAAACATTATTGACAAATAAACTAACTAAACCATTCAGTTAATCTAAATACAAATTCAAACAATTTGAACAGTTAAATGTAATCAAGTTATGCATGTAATCAGTTTAAAACAATTTTAAACTAATTAATTTAACAGGAAAATTAATTATCTTAAATAATTTTAAATAATTAACTAACACCCATTAATTTTAAAGCCCTTTAATTGACTAACAGTTATTAAACACTTTAATAAGCTGTTAATAATCATAAAAATTAATTAATAACATTTATTAATTATTCTTATAATTATTCTGTTTTAAAACAATTTTAAAACAGGCTTAAATGGGCTAAAATTGGGTTTAAAGGGGGTTAAACAGGTATTTAAAAACAATTTTTAAAAACCAGAAAATGGGCTCAGCCTAGGGCCCAAACGGCCCGGACCCGGACCCTGGTCCGACCAGGGTCGAGCCCTGGCTCGGCCAGGGTCGAACCCTGGCTCGGCCAGGGGCTTTGGCTCGGCCAGGGTCGAGCCCTGGTCCGGCCAGGGGCTCTGGCTCGGCCAGGGTCGAGCCCTGGCTCAGCCAGGGTCGAACCCTGGTCGAGCCAGGGCGCCGCCCGGCCCCGCCCGGTCCGACCGGATCGGGACTGGGTGGTTCGGCCCGTTCTTAACCTGTTCGACCGGCCTTCTTCATCTTCTAAACCTGCAACCCTAATCCGGTGGGAAGAAGGGGAAGGCAGCGCCGCCGCCGGCCCCGGCTGCGTTGCCCCGGCGCCGGCGACATGCCCGGTGCCGGCGGGGCCGCCGGTGACCGGCGTAGGGAAGGAAACCAATCCCGAATAACCCCAAAAAATCTGATTTTACAGGTTTAAAAACCCGAGTTTGGGCTCGATTTTCATGACCTCCAAGGGCACTCCGGCCAGATCATCATGCCCAATCCTTAGAGGTGACTATCACCAATAGATCTGGACATTCGGGCCGCCATCCCAACACTTGGGATGCACGTACGAAGCCGCCGAAGTACCCCAGTTCATCATCACATGAAGAACTCCGAAAAACCCAAATAACAATCCGAAAAATATAGAAAAATAATCAAATTGATCGTGATCATCATATGAACACTAATCCGTCTTTTTTAATCGGATTAAACACAAGAACACGTACAATACGGGTTCTTCACGCATAACGAGAAAAACACGCATAACGGTGCCGTTTTACAACCGAACCAGCGAACCTGGCTCTGATACCACTGTAAGGAATCACCATGAACGCAGCGGAAATAAAATGATTCCATTGTATCGGTTGCTGGGGTCGTAAAACGGACATTAAAATCTAAGCGGGAAGAACAGTTCTTCACCTTTGCGGGGTTTCGAATCTCCTGTGGATGATGCCGACTCGGTAATCGCGCACGCGCACGATCTCTAGAGGTATCCACACGAGTTCCCGCAGCAGACGCGATTTCCTCCTCGACTTGAGTGCTCCGACCAGATCTCAAATCCACCATGCGGGGAGAGAGACAGATCCACTCTGAGAAGGAGAGAGAGAGAGGAGAGAGAGAATCTGGGGAGTAAAATTCGTCCAACTAACTTTTTACCACTCCCCCTTGGCCCTCCTTATATAGAAATAAGGATAAGCACAAGAGTTAATCCTCATGATTATCCAAGAGTTTGGCCTTGGATAATTCTCCATTAAATCTTCATGTTTATCCTGCAGCTTTTCACAAAAACCCAGATAAGCATGAAATTTAACATCTCTCACCACCTGACGAGAACTCTTATGTATGTGACCCTCTAGGCCCATATATCAGTCCGGTTGCAGGCCCATTAAACTTAGTGCTATTTCTTAAGTTTAATATTTATTAATTAATATTTAAACATCATATGTTAAATGATTAATTTAATAAACAATTGAATTATCATCTAATGATCAAATCACTTGGGCTTCTGATCATGAACAGCACCAAACACTACCCCACGATCCCAGAAGATATAAGGGATATTGTTCCCTTCAATTGAACCTTTCCGTCTGCAGATGCTGCACAGATATAATCCTTCACTCATGCAATGTCCCGATAACGCAAGGGTATGGTTTTATAGTCAAACCCTCTATCACATTATCCAGATGGATTCCAGTACACAGTTAACATCTAGAAAGACATCTCTTTCCTTTGACCCTGGCCAGAGATTTCTGTGTACACATCCATGGGACATTCTCTCTCCAGTCTTATACCAAGAGTGAGTGATCCCTTGTTGTTCACTCAATTACCTTCGCAAGCTTTCCACTGTATCTGAAAGACCGATTATGGTGGACTTAATGGTTAAGGTCCACGAGTCAGAGAATCAAGATACAATGGTCCACAAACAAGGTATCATTGGTGACTCAGGTCAAAGGACCAACTGTGCTACTGCAACGATTGAATTCCCTGGTTGACTAATAGGTATAATTACCATCCAGGAATTCTTATTTGGGTATGTTCAGTGAACTCATTCTCTAATGAGCACCCACTTGTTTGTCTTAGTGTCACCACACGAGTGAATGTGAGATCATTCACCCTCATCATATGAGCAGACATAACTTGTGTCGATCTTATCGGATATTTAATGTCCATCTCAAATATCCTATGATCGAGAACTGTTTAAGACAATTGACTGAGGATATTGATCTCACTATCATGATCTCATCATGATTCAATATCCCATACATTTGTCTATGGACCTTCATTACGATAGTCGTTTGCGAGAACTATTAAATGAAGAAATAATTGCCTTTATTAATAATCTGAACTAGAATGTACAGTGATTGGCTTTGAGGCCACCCAATTCTAACAACGACGTCTTCGGAGGTATCGGCGGCGGTCTGCAGTGCGGCGGTTCGGCAGCACGAAGCCAGGAGGAGTTCAAGAAACCGGTAAGGGGACGAACCTTGCATGTATTGTAATTGTTTCATCCGTGTTTCCTGTGTAAGTCACGATGTGTGTGTGGGGTTTTTGGGTAGAATGAGCATGTTAAGGGGTTTTCTTGATGGAAATGGTGGTTCTTATGCATGAGAATTTATGGATTTTATATGGTGGTTTGGTTTCCCCCTTCGTTTTCCCCCTCTTGGGCATTTTGGGGTGTTTTTAGGGTTAAAAGGGGACCCTCGGGTCGAGTTGCAGGAAACCGGCTTCTGGCCCTAAATGACGTCGCGCTAGGACAACGCCATTTCAAATGGCGGCTTCCTAGGATGACGCCATTTAGGCAGAAATATCCCAGAAGCGGTTTCTGTTAGAATAGATTTCCGTGGTGAATAGCGTCCAGGGACAGCGATGCCTTTCAAAAAGGCGGCTTCCCAGGACGACACGTTTTAAGAGAATCAACCGTAGCCTGTCCCTGCTTCTGTCACTGTTAGGCGACGAAGGACAGCGACGTGTTTTAATAGGCGCCTACCTGTGGCGACGCCTTTTAGGCTATGCTCTGAGACCGAGAATTCACATGAACCAGTTTAGGAGGCTTGAATGGCGTCGGCCTTGGGCGACGCGATTCAAGACAAAACCACATTAACTCATGCTATTAATATGTGTTTACACTGTTAGATAGTTCGTTTAATACATGCTTTAAATATACTCGATGATGATGGATTCCTTGTGACCAGATCGCACTGCGTTGTGTTTCGTGCGACCGTGGGCTTCTTACGTGACCGGATGGCACTGTGCTGTGCTTTGTACGACTGTAGACCTAGAGTGACAGTTGTAGCACTTGACAGCCTGTGTTGGTGTGGGTGGGACACAGCGCCGGTGGGAGCAGTGGCGGGGTGACACCTAGTGAGAGAGGGTCACTTGATGAACCCCGGGGTTAGCTAGTACTGGTGTCGGAGTGGTACCTGTGGAGTGTCACTCGTGCTGGGGGAAGGAGTAACCACCTGAGCCATTTGGGCCGGAGTAGCTAGCGTGCTATCCGAGGGGTTACTATTTGGTCTCAGCGGGTCGGTGTTTCCCACTTTCGGTTGTGTGGTTGGCATGCTTTATCGAGACGCTGGTTGTAGGCTCCCTAGCAGAATGATTTCTGAGATATGCATGTTACATTTCGAATGCATGTGGTTTATATCGAGATTTAGGAGTAGTAATTACTGCTTTACTTGCTTACTTTACTTGTATCTGTATTATTGCACTTGTGGGTGTGTGAGTGGGAGGCGGGGGATCGGATGATCCCTACTGAGCCCAATTCTGGTGTGGCTCACTCCCTGCGGTTTCAGGTGTGGACCTCTTGGCGGTGTGGTGTTCTCCTTGGTGTGCGGACCAGTAGCTATCTCAGTTCCGAGGTATGCTCCGATGTTGTTGTACTTTGCTTATGCCTGTACTTATTTAATTCAATGGACTATGTAATTATTGTTGGACTGTGTACGGACATTATTAATTTCCTTCATGCGCACTTCTAATTTCTTTAAAGTCCATGTGATTGTTATATGTAGCCTTGTTTAACGCTTACTCCTCCAGACGTGTGTATGAGATCCGGGTGTGAGACCGTGGATAACGATTCGACACCCATTTAGTGATCGGGTTTCCGATCATAGGGTGGCGGGTCGTTACACCAATGATAATAGAAGTATAGAGGGTTGGTTTCCCGATAGAAAGATTTGCATGCGAGAGAGATCCCAATTCCGCGTATCCGGTTAAGCAAGCCCTGCCACCAGTTTCCACCCATTCTTCAAGGTACTGATCCGAGTGTTTAATAATTACTGAATGCATTATATATACAGGAAAAGAGGTACGACCCACCACGAAGATTTTTGCCAAAATCGATTACTCTCCTATGCCAAATCGATGGGATACGAAGCAGAACTGGACGGAGGGGATGGAACTGCCGATCCTGGAAATGACAAGGGCTTGGGGAGAGATGCCTTGCTTGAGTAACCGAAAATGGTTGGTGACGAAGAATAGGTAGCTTGCAAGTATAGGAATTTATAACCCAATTATTTCATTCCCCGCAGCTAATGATCAGATTCTTCTACTCCTGTTGATGCTGTAAGGACTGAGGTTTTGGGTTCCGTATTCGGGTCGGTTTCGGGTCGGATTCCTCGGTTTGGACTCCGAGGGGTCTTGAGAATTTCTTATGAATGACGTCTGTCCTGCACGATGCCTTTCAAATGGCGTCTTTCTGAGTGGACGCCAATTAGGCGAATTGCTGTTGTGCCACGTGGGCGGGTTTCGGGCCGTGAGAGTACGGCCCCTGTAGTGTCGTCTGAACGGCGTCCGTGATGGACAACGCCATTCAGACTGCGACCCTACGATGTCAGAGTACGGTGCTAGTCTTGTCGTCTGAACGACGTCTGTGGTGAGCGACGCGTTTCAGAGCCTCTGTCAATACGGCCCGTCCTGTCATTTGTTTGGCGTCTGTCTCGGACGATGCATTTTACCCTGTTTCGGATTGACCCCGCCAGCCTTCCCCTCTTTCCCTCATTCTCACCCTCTCACTCTCTCTCCTCGCTCTCTCCACCCTCCGATTCCTCCTTCCCTTTCCTTTCCCTCTCTTCCTCTTCCACCACTCCACTATCTCTCCACCTCTCACCACTATCACCACCACTTCCTTCGCGGCGTTCCATTCTTCGGGCGGCGTCCGACGTCTCGGCGGAGTGGCGACGTCCTCGGGGTACCGGCGGCAGTATGCGGTGCGACAGTTTGGCAGCGTAGCTAGGAGGAGTTTAAGAACCGGTAGGGGGACGAACCTTGCGTGGATCGTAATCGTTTCATCCGTAGTCTCCATGTGAAGCATGATGCGTTTGGGGGTAGAATGAGCATGTTTAGAGGGTTTTTCTTAGTAATATGGCCGTGGTTATGAATGTGGATTTACGAGTTTCGCATGGTAGTTTGATTGCCCCTCTTCCTCTTCTGTTTTGTGTGATTTTGGGGCATTCGGGGGTAAAAAGGGGGACCCTCGGGTTGAGCTACGGAACCAGGTTTCTGGCGTTAAATGACATCGTGCCTAAACGACGCCATTTAGAATGGCGACGGGCCAGCACGGCGCCATTTAAGCAGAAATCGTCCCATTTGAGGTTCTGTCAGTCTGGAGTTCTGGCGCTAAATGACGTCTTGCCTGGACGACGCCATTTCGAATGGCGACGGGCCAGCACGACGCCATTTAGGCAGAAATCACCCCAATTGAGGTTTCTGCAAGTTTGGGCTCCTGTTGTGAATGGTGTCTGAGGATAGTGACGCCTTTCTAAAAGGCGGCTTCCCAGGATGACGCCTTTTAAGTGGAATCCACTGTAGCCTATCCATGCTTCTGCCGCCATCAGACGACGAGGGATGGTGACGCGTTTTAAAAGGCGGCTTCCTATAGCGACGCCTTTTAGGCCATAGTCTGAGGCCAAGATTTCATGAACCAGTTTAGGATGCTTGAATGGCGTCGGCCTTGGGCGACGCGATTCAAGACAGAACCACACTAATCCATGCCATTAAGATGTGTTTACATTGTTAGATAGTTGGTTAATTGCATGTGTAGAAATGTCCTTGATGACATGGATTCCTTGTGACCGGATCGTACTACGAGGTGCTTTGTGCGACCGTGGACTTCTCACGTGACCAGATCGCACTGTGCCGTGTTTTATGTTACTGTAAGGACTGAGGTTTCGGGTTCAATATTCGAGTCGGGTTCAGGCCGGATCCCCTGGTTTGGATACTGAGGGGTTTTGAGAATTTTGACTGAATGACGTCTACACTGCACGACGCCTTTCAAACGGCGTCTTGCTTGTTGGACGCCATTTAAGTCTGTTGCTGTTGTGCCACGTGGGCGGGTTTCGGGCCGCGAGAGTACGGCCCCTGTCTTGTCGTCTGAAAGGCGTCCTTGATGGACGACTCCATTCAGACTGCGACCCTGCGATGTCAGTGTACGATGCCGGTCCTGTCATCTGAACGGCGTCCGTGGTGAGCGATGCGTTTCAGAGCGCTGTCAGTACGGCCCGTCCTGTCTTATGATAGACGTCCGTCTCGGTCGACGCTTTTTAGCCAAGTCTCAGATTGACCTCGCGACCCTCCCCTTCTTTCCCTCATTCTCACCTTCTCTCTCTCTCTCCTCGCCCTCTCCGCCCTCTCCGACTCTCTCTTCCCCTTTCCCTTCCTCTTCTTCCTCTTCCACCACTCCAACACCTCCCTACCTCTCACCTCTACCACCACCACTTCCTTTGCGGCGTTACATTCTCCGGACGGCAGCCGACGTTCCAGCGAAGTGGCGACGTCCTCGGGGGTACCGGCGGCGGTCTGCGGTGCGGCGGGTCGGCGGTACGGAGCCTGGAGGAGCTCAAGAACCGGTAGGGGGACGAACCTTGCGTGGACTGTAGTTATCTTGCTCGTGATTTCCATGGTGTAGCATGATGTGTTTGGGGTAGAACGAGCATGTTAAGAGGGTTTTTCTTATGGAAATGGCCGTGTTTATGAACGTGGATTTGTGGGATGCTCGTGGTAGTTCGGTTTCCCATTCTTCCTCTTCTGTTTTGGGCGTTTTTGGGGTGGAAGGGGGGAAACCCTCGGGTTGAACCATGGAACTAGGTTTCTGGTGCTAAATGACGTCGTGCCTGGACGACACCATTTAGAATGGCGACGGGCCAGCACGACGCCATTTAGGCAGAAACCTCCCTGTTTGTGGTTCCGTGAGTTTGGGGTTCTGGCGCTAAATGACGTCATGCCTGGACGTCGCCATTTAGAATGGCGACGGGCCAGCACGACGCCATTTAGGCAGAAAATCACCCCGACTGAGGTTTCTGCAAATTTCGGATTCTGGTGTGAATGGCGTCTGAGAACGCTGACGCCTTTCAAAAGGCGGCTTCCCAGGACAACGCGTTTTAAGACATAATCTGAGGTCGGGTTTAAATGAACCAGTTTGAGGGGCTTGAATGGCGTCGGCCAAGGTCGACGCGATTCAAGGCAAAACTTAATTAATTCTGGTTATTAACACATGTTTCACTGTTGGATGGTTAAACAAACACATGCTTTAAATTGTGCATCGAGGCGGAGGTTTGCTGTGTGAATGGAATCGTATCATATGTTGCGTGCCTATGCGATTGTGAAGTTGGAACAACTGTGGTTTACGTTTGTCACCATGTGCCGAAGGGGTAGGACCTTGGTGTCTGTGAGGCATTGTTGCCGTACCGATGGGGGAGTGGTACATGTTGTGTTTTCACCTATGGCTGAGCGAAGCAGAACCACCTTGAGCCCGTCGGGCCGGAGTAGCCGGTGCGCTATCCGAGGGGTCGCTGTTTGGTCTCAGCGGGTCGGGGTTTCCCTGTTTGTCGTGGCAGCTTCCGGCGCGTTTCTTGCTGTGGAGCTGGTTGTGGTACTGTTGGAGTTGTTTTACCCCTTAGCCACTGGGCCTGATGTGACCTGTGATCAAGGTTGCGAGTGGTACCCTTCGCCCTTTGCCCTGACGCAGCCCGGGAGGTTAGGGTTGTGGGTGGTCCCTATAGCTTCGGCTTGACGGGGGTTTCGCCGGTCCCCTGGGCCCTCCTGAAGCGCCGAGGCCTGGCGTGGAGGAAGTCCGGTCGGTAGGACAGTAGTGTAGACTGCTTGTGTGCACACGTAGCTGGACAGTGGTGGTTCCCTGGTCCCAGTTGGTCCTAGCTTGTCTCACTGCCTCACCCTACGGTGCCCCAGAACACCGTAGGGGCGGACATGCGTGAGTGTTGGTGGTGTTGTGAGGCGACGTTTGTCTGCGGTTGACAGTGTGGTTTGATCGCTTAGTTGGACCCTTGATTATGAGTTGTGGCATTGTGTTGGGTTATTCGGATTACTTAGAACTGTGCCTATTGCATTGCTTATGCGTAGGTTTCATATCAGGTTTTGGGAGCTATGTTTACTGCTTTATTTAATTTCCATATTTCTGTATTATTGCACTTGTGGGTGTGTGAGTGGGAGGCAGGGGATCGGATGATCCCTACTGAGCCCAATTCTGGTGTGGCTCACTCCCTGCGGTTTCAGGTGTGGACCTCGTGGCGTGTGGCGGCGTGTGGTGTCTCCTTGGTGTGCGGACCAGCAGCTATCTCAGTTCCGGGGTATGCCCCGATGTTGTTGTACCTTGTTTCTGCCTGTACTTATTTAATTTGTTGGACCATGTAATTATTGTTGGACTGTATACGGACATTGTTAATCTATTTCCTACGCACTTGTACTTTCCTTGTGGTCCGTGAGATTGTTATATTTAGCCTTGTTTAACGCTTACTCCTCCAAATGTGTTGTGTGAAATCCGGGTGTGAACCCGCAGTTAATGGTCCGACATCCATTTAGTGATCGGGTCTCCGGTCATAGGATGGCGGGTCGTTACAGTTACTGTGGACCTAGAGTGACAGTTGTAGCGCTTTGTCACCCTGTGTCGGTATGGTTGGGACACAGCGCCGGTGGGAGTAGTGGCGGGGTGACGCCTAGTAAGAGAGGGTCACCTGGTGAACCCCGGGGTTAGCTAGTACCAGTGTCGGAGTGGTACCTGTGGAGTGTCACTCGTGCTGGGGGAAGTAGTAACCACCTGAGCCAGTTGGGCCGGAGTAGCCAGCGTGCTATCCGAGGGGTTACTGTTTGGTCTCAGCGGGTCGGTGTTTTCCCACTTTCGGCTGTGTGGTCGGTGTTTCCCACTTTCGGAGGCGTAGTTGGCATGTTTTGCCGAGACGCGAGTTGTAGGCTCCTTGGTAGAATGATTTCTGAGATATGCATGTTATATTTCGAATGCATGAGGGTTATATCGAGATTTAGGAGTAGTGTATTACAGCTTTACTTGACGTAATTACCTGTACCTGTGTTATTGCACTTGTGGGTGTGTGAGTGGGAGGCAGGGGATCGGATGATTCCTACTGAGCCCAATTCCTGTGTGGCTCACTCCCTGCGGTTTCAGGTGTGGACTTCGTGGCGTGAGGCGGCGCGTGGTGTTCTCCTTGGTGTGCGGACCAGCAGCTATCACAGTTCCGGGGTATGCCCCGATGTTGTTGTACTTTGCTTCTGCCTGTACTTATTTAATTTCTTGGACTATGTAATTATTGTTGGACTGTGTACGGACATTATTAATTTCCCTTCCTGCGCACTTGTAGCTCCTTGTAGTCCGTGTGGTTGTTATATTTAACCTTGTTTAACGCTTACTCCTCCAGATGTGTGTATGAGATCCGGGTGTGAGACCGTTGGATAATGATTCGACACCCATTTAGTGATCGGGTCACCGATCATAGGGTGGCGGGTCGTTACAATTGGTATCAGAGCTCAATCTGGTCGAGTATGTGGTAAACTAGGTTAAATATCGTAGTCCAACAATAAGTACAAGTCTGTACAGGTGATGGCTGCTGGTATAGATTGACAGGTTTTGACGTGTTTGTTTCGATTTTCGTGTTCGTGGGGTAGTGATGGTGCCGAGGAGGAGAGTGTTAGGAATCGGCGAGAACGCAGCGGAAAATAAAATCGATTCCATTGTATCGGTTGCTGGGATCGTAAAACGGACATTAAAATAAATGCGGGAAGAACGGTTCTTCACCTTTGTGGGGTTTCGAATCTCCCGTGGATGATGCCTACTCGGTAATCGCGCACGCGCACGATCTCTAGAGGTATCCACACGAGTTCCCGCAGCAGACGCGATTTCCTCATCAACTTGAGTACTCCGACCAGATCTCAAATCCACCATGTGCGGAGAGAGACAGATCTACTCCAAGAGAGAGAGAAGGAGAGAGAGAGAGGAGACAGAGAATCTGGGGTGTAAAATTCGTCCAACCAACTTTTTACCCCTCCCCCTTAGCCCTCCTTATATAGAAATAAGGATAAGCACAAGGATTAATCCTGATGATTATCCAAGAGTTTGGCCTTGGATAATTCTCCATTAAATCTTCATGTTTATCCTGCGACTTTTCATAAAAACCCAGATAAGCATGAAATTTAACGTCTCTCACCGTCTGACGAGAACTCTTATGTGTGTGACCCTCTAGGCCCATATATCAGTCCGGTTGCAGGCCCATTATACTTAGAATTGTTTCTTGAGTTTAATATTTATTAATTAACATTTAAACATCATATGTTAAATGATTAATTTAATAAACAAGTGGATTATCATCTGATGATTAATTCACTTAGCCTTCTGATCATGAACAACACCAAACACTACCTCATGATCCCATAAGATATAAGGGATACTGTTCCCTTCAATTGAACCTTTCCGTCTGTAGATACCGCACAGATATAATCCTTCACTCATGCAATGTCCCAATAACGCAAAGGTATGGTTTTATAGTCCAACCCTCTATCGCATTATCTAGATGGATTCCAGTACACAGTTAATATCTAGAAAGACATCTCTTTTATTTGACCCTGGTCAGGGATTTCTGTGTACACATCCATAGGACATTCTCTCTCCAGTCTTATACCAAGAGTGAGTGATCCCTTGTTGTTCACTCAATTACCTTCGCAAGCTTTCCACTGTATCTGAGAGACCGACTATCGTGGACTTAATGGTTAAAGTCCACTAGTCAGAGAATCAAGATACAATGGTCCACAAACAAGGTATCATTGGTGACTCAGGTCCAAGGACCAACTGTGATACTGCAACGACTGAATTCCCTGGTTGACTAATAGGTATAATTACCATCCAGGAATTCTTATTTGGGTCTGTTCAGTGAACTCATTCTCTAATGAGCACCCACATGTTTGTCTTAGTGTCCCCACACGAGTGAATGTGAGATCATTCACCTTCATCACATGAGCAGACATAACTTGTGTCGATCTTATCGGATATTTAATGTCTATCTTAAATATCCTATGATCGAGAACTGTTTAAGACAAGTGACTGAGGATATTGATCTCACTATCATGATCTCATCATGATTCAATATCCCATACATTTGTCTATGGACCTTCATAACGATAGTTAATTTGCGAGAACTATAAATGAAGAAATGATTGCCTTTATTAATAATTTGAACTAGAATGTACAATGATTGTCTTTGAGGCCACCCAATTCTAACATTCTCCCACTTGGACTATAGCCAATCACCCATATGTCTAAGTCCCAAAGACTTAAGGTGACGTTCTAAATTGTTTTGAGACAATGGCTTAGTCAAGGGATCTACTACATTATCTTCAGATGAGACCTTCTCAACTACTATATCTCCTCGGGCGATGATGTCACAAATCAGATGAAATCGTCTCAGAATGTGCTTTGACTTCTGATGTGGTCTTGGCTCCTTCGCTTGAGCTATTGCCCCATTGTTGTCACACAATAATAGAACATGATCGGAAATGCTTGGAACTACTCCAAGTGCTGAGATGAACTTCTTCATCCAAACCACCTCCTTGGCCGCTTCAGCTGCAGCAATGTATTCTACTTCGGTCGTCGAATCTGCAGTAGTTTCTTGTTTGGAACTTTTCCAACTTACTGCACCTCCATTTAACATGAATACAAATCCATACATGGATTTGCTATCATCCATATCCGACTGGAAACTCGAGTCAGTAAACCCTCGAAGTTCCAAGTCGTTTCCTCCATAGACGAGAAATAGATCCTTAGTCCTTCTCAAGTATCTAAGGATGCATTTCACCGCCTTCCAGTGTTCCTCACCTGGATCAACCTGATATCTACTAGTGACACTTAGCGGGTGTGCTACATCAAGCCTAGTACATAGCATTGCATACATGATAGATCCTATTGCCGAGGCATAAGGAACTCTATCCATGTACGCTATCTCTTCAGGTGTCTTGGGAGACATTTCTTTAGAGAGATAAATTCCATGCCTCATAGGAACGAGGCCTCTCTTGGAATTTTCCATGCCAAACCTTTTGACTATAATATCTATGTACATAGATTGGGATAAGCCAAGCATCCTTTTGGACCTATCTCTATAGATCCTTATTCCCAGAATATAGGATGCTTCTCCCAAATCTTTCATAGAGAAGTTTTTGGATAACCAAGCCTTTACTGATGACAACATTCCTACATCATTCCCAATGAGTAGAATGTCATCAACGTAAAGTACCAAAAAGGTAACTGCACTCCCACTAGCCTTTTTGTATACACAAGGTTCATCTTCATTCTTAATGAAGTCATAATATTTGATTGCTTCATCAAATCTTAAGTTCCAAGTTCGGGATGCCTGCTTTAATCCATAAATGGATCTTTGCAGCTTGCATACCTTGCTTGAATGTTGTTTGGAAGTGAATCCTTCAGGTTGTATCACATACACCTCTTCTTGAAGATTCCTGTTAAGGAATGTTGTTTTCACATCCATTTGCCATATTTCATAATCATAGAATGCAGCGATAGCAAGAAGTATTCTAATTGACTTAATCATGGCAACTGGAGAAAAGGTTTCGTCATAGTCAATGCCTTGCCTTTGACGATATCTTTTTGCTACCAGCCTTGCCTTGTGTGTGTCAATCTGTCCAGCTGCCCCGATCTTTCTTTTAAAGATCCATTTACTGCCAATAGGTACTATACCTTCTGGCAGATCAACCAAGTTCCAAACTTAGTTGGCATACATGGACTGAATTTCAGAATTCATTGCCCCTTGCCATTTTTCTGATTCTTGACTATTTAGGGCTTCTTGGTAGGTTTGAAGATCATCATCCTCATTTAAGTGCACTTTTGGTTTGCCATCATCGATTTGTCCAACATATCTTTCAGGCTGCTTAGGCACTCTACCTGATCTGCGAATCTTTTGTGTATCATCTTGAACAAGTTCTTGAGTCAATGGTTCAGTAGATGAACTAGTGTTGATTTGTGAGTCTAGAATTTCTTCCAGTTCTATCTTGCTCCCACTGTCTTCTTTTGAAATATATTCTTTCTCTAAGAAGACAGCTCTTTTTCCGATAAACACCCTTTGATCGCTGATAAAGTGTTAAATTGATCATTTAAGGGCAGTCATATGCATCATACTCATGTTTTTATCTGTAAAATAGCATGAAATGATAGATAATTGTGTAACAAGTCAAACGGTACCAATTTCATCAAATTCTGACTTAAAAACATCGTCATTTCATGTGATTAAAGGAGTATAGCGCATTTACGGTTTTTCGACAAAACCGAGACGAAATGAATAAATATGATGATATTTTTATGATAATGCGCTAATTTTTATTTTTTTTATGTGAACAGGACATGCCGATGATGCAGTGCAGCTGGTGGAGTTTCTAGAAATTTGGGGGAGGTCTAGTGTTCGGATTTCAAATAAAGCAGGAGTAAAAATGCAATTTGATTTCTTCTTTCTCTGGAGTTTCCCAAAACTTTCTATTTGCTTCCTTCTCTCCAATTTCCCAACCACATCCCTTCCTTTCTTTATTTTTTTAAAAACTCTCTCTCTCTCTTTTTAGAAATTCTCTCCAATTCCAAATCCTCCTCCTTCTCCAGTTTCCTTTTCCTCTCATTTAATCTCTTTCCTTCCCCAATTCCGACTCTCTCTTCCTCTCTATAAAACCTCCCACGACCCTCTCTTCTCGCTGGCCAATTTTTCCTCACTCTTCTTTTCCCAACTTTCTCCCACGTAGATTCCTTGTCCCTCTCCGTTTCCCAGCACGGCTTAGCCTCTCTTTCTCTCCACTATTCCTCCTCTCTCCCCAGTTTTTCCCAGCATTCCTCTCTTTCTCCCACGCACTCTCCTTCTTCCTGTCCGGTTTCCCTTCCTCCTCTCTGGTTTTCTTCTCTCCTTGCCATCCCTCTCTTCCTCCCAGCCGCAGCAGCCTCCTTTCCTCCTTCTCCTTCTGCAATTTTCGGTTCTCTCCCTCTGTTTTCTCTCTCTCGATTCCTCCCCTCCACAGCTTCTCCCTCTCCACGGGCCTCCCTCTCTCTTCTCTTCTCTCTTTCAGCACCGCACCTGCACGACCTCCAGCGCATGCAGCAACTCCTCCCAGCAGCAACGTGCAGCAGCTCCTCCCAGCAGCAAGTCCAGCACTCGTCTCCTCCACGGCCAGTAGCTGCATCCAAGAGCTTCTGCGAACCTGCAAGTGCCAGCAACGTGCATGCACCGTCCAGCAAGCCTCTCCACCAGCTGAGGTGAAGCCAACCTCTTTCCAGCTTCAAAGCTCCACATCCTCTACCCTGCAGCGTTCACAGCGCCGGTCTCCACGTTGATGCTTGCACGGACAGCTGCGCCTGAAGCACCCCAGCGCATGCATCAAGCACCACCTGCGTAGCCCATGCACGACGACAAGCTCCAGCAACCCCAGCGGCAGTCCACCAGCACCAGCTTCACGGCTCCTGCGCGAACCAGCCTACGCACGCCCGTTGAAGCCCGGCTTCCTCCTTCCTCCACGCAGCAGCTACTTCCTCCAGCTGTCCAAGCGTGAAGCCAGCCTCCCAGCACCTGTCCCGCCAACCTCCAGCAGCAGCTTCTTTCCTATCTACACGCCAGCACCTCAAGGTTCCTCCTGCAAGCAACTGGCCAGCAACCTGAAGCCTGGACCACTGCACCACCCTCCTTTCTTTGTGGTCCACTTCACCAACCAGCAAACCTAACGAAGCTACCACTGTTGCTGTGTTCTTTCTTTATCCCCCCCACTAGCATAGTATTTGTTATTTAATTAGGGGTAGTTATTAGTTATTTGATGTTTAGGTATTGTTTAATTAGTTATTGGTTATTTGATTAGGGTTAGTTCTTGATTAGTTGTTATTTAATTAGTTATTAGTTGTTTAATTAAGTTATTTGATTCATGATGATTAATAGTTTACATAATTAAACAATAGTTTGTTTTTGTTGTTATAATTTTTAGTTGTGCTTATTATTTTGTGTTTAATTTCTGAAAAAGAAAAGAAAAAAAGATTTGTCTAATTTAAGCAATTATATTCTTATGTAACATTAGTTAATTTAGTTCTAACTTAAATAAGTAATTAGTTTACTTAAAATCTCACTTATTTTTAGATTAACTAAAGTCCAAAGTTTCCAAAGTTAAAATTCAATCTCCCTGTAGATCGCCTTGGACTCACCACTATTAATTTCCAAAATCTGATTTGAGTGAGCCGGATAAATTTAGATTGAACGTTTTCATGAGTGTTTAACGACACACAATTCGAAACGATCAATTTTTGGCGCCGTTGCCGGGGAGTTAGATTTTTAATTTTGATTATCTTGGATTTAGTGTAATTATTCTTTAGCTAACCTTATTTTTCTTATTTTTGCAGGTATATTGAAAAAAAAAAAAAAAGAAGAAGAAGGAAAGCGAAATCATGGTCAGTGTGTTCCAACTTTCTATGTTTCAATTTCCTTACTTTAGTTAGTTTCTAATTTTGTAGTTGCTAGTTTAGATAGGTTTCCATTACTAAAAAAAGAAACAAAAACAAGAACATCTAAAGTTAAAAATTTTCATCTCCAAGATTAGAAACCTTCCATGCTAGGCATTCATCATTCTAGGAAAACATGAGATAGTTTCCGTGCACAGTTATTTCCATAAATTGTTGAAGATTGCGGGGGAAAAGTACGTGTTTCAATTTTAGCAAGTCATTCATGATTGCATCAACTCACCTTGCATTGATTTGTTGCCTTGTATTGCATTCAAAAAGACTTTAAGGACAGCAACTTTAACCACATAAGGTAGGGATTTGATCACCCTTCCTTAGCCCACAAATCACCTTCCTTGCATTGGCATTTCCTAATCCAACTAAAAGCAAGTCGAAAGAGAATCTAGGGTTTACACCGTGAGTGGTTTAAATCTCGGGTTGCCTCCATTTTTGGCAACGGTGTCTAGGCTAGAGGTTGAAAAGGCAAACGCCTAAGCGGGAAAGTGGTTCTCTAATTAGGTCCCTACGAAAGTAGGGGGAGCCTCCCACTACCCCACCTCTTACCTGGCCATTGACTGATTGTGGTTGTGACTTGAGGTGGACTCCATTCACCTTGTAAGAAAATTCACATAGAGAGTCTAGGTTAACATTAGATCATTAGGATAATTTGTTTGCCAAAAATTGTCTGCATTTTAAAAAAAAACCAGAAATAGAAAACAAAATTCAAATCCATCATCTCTCCATCAGTCCTAGTGTATGCAAGGTAGGAGATCTCAAAATCCTAACCTTCTAGGACCACTTGCTGAAATAGAAAGAATCCTACATCAAAGAAATCCTCCACAAGATCCAATGGCTGATAATCAGGACCCACCAAAGCAAATGAAGGACTATTTCATTCCAAATCGATATCAACCTTCATCATGTATTCATCTTCCTCAGAATCTAGCCAATCAATATGAAATCAAATCTAGCACCATTCAGATGCTCCCATCCTTTTATGGGAATACTAATGAAGATCCTTATAAGCATCTGGATGAATTTCTAGAAATCTGTTCCACGGTGAAGATCCAGAATTTCACCGATGATGGCCTTAAATTGACATTATTTACCTTTTCATTAAAGGACAAGGCTAAATATTGGTTGGGAACTATAGGAAGGCCCATTAGGACATGGGAAGAGATGCAGAAAGAATTTCTCAAGAAGTTCTATCCCATCGGGCGGACTAATACCATGAGAAGGGCCATCACGAGTTTTATCCAAACTCCTGGGGAATTGATCCATGAATCTTGGGAAAGACTGAAAGAATTGCTTAGAAAATGCCCTCATCATGGGCTTTCAAAATGGCAAATTGTCTAAGCATTCTATGAAGGATTGTCTAAACAGTTCAGACAGATGGTGGATGCTTCATGTGGGGGGGCATTTATGATGAAAAATGAAAATGAGGCTTATGATCTGTTTGAGATGTTAAGTGAAAATTCCATCAATCATGCCTCATTATCATCTTATGAAAGGTCTGTTGGGCCATCTAAACGGACTGGAATGTATGAACTTAAGGTCCGTGGAGAGCCCGAATCTAGAATGGACATAAATCTGATTAATCAGAAATTGGTTAAGGTAGACATCTTGGCCCAGAAATTAGACCAACTCTTGGCCTTAAACAAGCAAGAGCCTACTTACCCAATACAATCTAGTCCATATGAAGGCCCATCCTCTGCTAATCATGACATTTGTGCCTTATGCGCAAGTCCAACCCATCAAGTGAATGAATGCCCAACTGCGGCCCAACTTCCACCATTCATTCAAGAACAAGTTCAGGCTGCCCAGGGATTCTCCCGGCCCAATAATGATCCATTCTCAAATACTTACAATCCTGGCTGGAGAAATCACCCTAATTTCTCTTGGAAGAATCAGCAGGCCCTACTACCAATGTCCAATCCTCCCATGCATCAAGCCTAAAAGCCACAGAATTCATTCCAACAACAATCTAATTTATATGGAAATGTTCAGGCTAGGGGATCTCAAGCCCAATTTTCTCAACCGGCCCAGTATCCATCAGGCCAACCGGTCCCGTATCAATCATTCCAATCAAGACAACCGGCCCACTATCATTCATTCCAATCTGGACAGCCAACCCAATACCATCCTCCACCCACTTATCCACAACCTCCTCAGCCCAACTTTGATGACAAATTCACTCAACTCCAACAACTGATTTTGACCCAGCAACAATCCATTGCTAAGTTGGAAAGTCAAATGGGCCAACTAGCTGAGGCTACGATGAGAAGAGAAGTAGGCCAACTTCCTAGTCAACCCGTTGCCAATCCAAGGAATCAACCTCCGGGCCACATCAATCGGGCCTTTTACCTCAGCCTGGCCCGGTACCACCACCTAAAGGGCCACAATTGGAAAATGCTAAAGCCATTTCAGCCCTTAGGAGTGGGAGAAGTTTAGAAAAACCACATGCAGATGGAGAGTTAGCCAAAGGTTCCAATGATGGGCCTCAGGAAATTGAAAGTGAGAGTGAAGATGAACCCATCATGGAGAAGTTGGAGGAGGATCTGAAATGAAAAGGGAAAATAGATGAAGGCCCAAGTTCTTATAAACCTAGGGTGCCATTTCCTAATGCCTTGTTAGCTAAGCCCAATACCAGGAAGAAACTGGCCCAGAATGAAGAGTTGTTGGATTTGTTCAAACAAGTCCAAATTAATATTCCACTCCTCGATGCCATCAAGCATGTGCCAGCTTATGCTAAGTTTCTCAAGGAATTATGTACTCCACGAAGAGAATCTAGAATGGCACCCGAAAAGGTTCGGCTGTCTGAGGACGTTAGTGCAATTGTGATGAATCATTTACCCAAGAAGTTAAAGGATCCTGGCGCACCTCTAATTTCATGTGACTTAGCTGGAGTTACATTTGATAGAGCTTTATTGGATCTAGGTGCTAGTGTAAATCTATTGCCAACAGCCATTTATGAGAAATTTGATATTGGAGAATTAAAGCCCACACCCATCATCTTGCAGTTGGCTGATAGGTCTGTGAAAACTCCACGGGGATTAATTGAGGATGTCATTGTAAAGGTTCATGATTGTTATTTTCCCGTGGATTTTCTTATTTTGGATATGGCATTACCTGAGGAACTCATTCACACCCCGATCATCTTAGGTCGTCCATTCTTAGCCACTGCCAAAGCTAATATAAATTGTGAAACTGGCATAATGGACATTTCATTTGGGGGTCAAAAGGTCCAGATTAATGTCTTCAAAGCATCTCAATACCCAGATCATGAAAAAGAATGTCATACTATTGATGTCTTGGATAATCTGGTTGAAGAAAATGAGATGTCCACATATGACCTTTTGGAGGAAGCCAACACTTTAAAGGACTCTCCTGGCCCATTAACATCTTGGCCCAAGGTTGAACCTTTACCAGCCTTACAGTCTGAGCCCGCTTTGCCATCTTTAGAGAACCCTCTTGAGCTTGAACTCAAACCATTACCTGAGTCTCTCAAGTATATCTTTTTGGGCCCGGACCAAACTCTCCCGATCATCATTGCGGCAAATCTCACATCGCCGCAGGAGGCCCAATTAACCGAGGTCCTCAAAGACCACAAGGGTGCTATTGGATGGTCGGTGGCAGATTTAAAGGGAATTAGCCCGTCCATTTGCATGCATCACATCTATATGGAAGAGAATTCTAAGCCCAGTCGAGAGATGCAAAGGCGGCTTAACCCCAATATGAAAGAAGTGGTGAAGAAGGAAGTTGTGAAATGGCTGGATGCGGGTATTATTTACCCAATATCATACAGTAAATGGGTCAGCCCAACTCAAGTGGTACCCAAGAAATCTGGATTAACAGTTATCAAGAATGATCATGGAGAAGAGGTACCCACTAGGCTCACCACGGGATGGAGAGTGTGCATTGATTACCGAAAGCTGAATCTAATGACTAATAAGGATCACTTTCCACTCCCATTCATGGATCAGATTCTAGAAAAGTTATTGGGCCAGAAGTACTTTTGCTTCTTAGATGGGTACTCCGGGTACAATCAAGTGGCTATTTACCCGGAAGATCAAGAAAAGACCACCTTTACGTGCCCTTATGGCACGTTTGCTTTTAGGAGGATGCCATTTGGATTATGCAACGCACCAGCCACATTTCAACGGTGCATGATGCCTATCTTCTCCGATATGGTGGGAGAATTCCTCGAAGTTTTCATGGATGATTTCTCAATCTTCGGGGACTCTTTTGAAAATTGCCTGAAAAATCTTAAAAAGGTGCTAGCAAGATGCATAGACACCAACCTGATACTTAGCTGGGAAAATAGCCACTTCATGGTTCGAGAGGGCATTGTTCTAGGCCACATTGTGTCTGAAAGGGGGATAGAGGTAGATAAAGTTAAGATTGATCTCATATCCAATCTCCCTCCGCCCACCTCGGTCAGACAGATCCGTTCATTCCTTGGCCATACCGGTTTCTATCGCCGGTTTATCCATAATTTCTCTCAAATTGCCCGGCTTCTAACTCTTCTTCTAGCTAAGGACGTTCCTTTCCAAATGGATGAATCTTGCATCAAGGCATTCAATTCTCTGAAGGAATCTTTGACCAAAGCACCGATTCTTCAATCTCCATATTGGTCTTCGCCCTATGAAATCATGTGTGATGCCTCGGATTATGCTATCGGTGCAGTTTTGGGACAAAGAATCAACAAATGTCCCGTGGTGATATATTATGCAAGCCGCACCCTTGCCGATGCTCAAATGAATTATACCACCACATAAAAGAAATTATTGGCTGTGGTTTTTGCCCTAGAAAAATTCAAATCTTATCTTTTATGGGCAAAAGTCATAATCTATTCTGATCACTCAGCTCTGAAATACTTGTTGACCAAGAAGGATGCAAAGCCTAGACTTATTAGATGGATGTTACTCCTCCAGGAATTTGATTTGGAAATTCGGGATAAGAAGGGTTCTGAGAAATGTGGTAGCTGACCACCTATCCCGAATTCCGATCTCTGAAAGTACACCGATCACTGATTCCTTTCCTGATGAGCATCTACTGACCATCTCTCACACTATTGCACCTTGGTATGCTCATATTGTCAATTACAAGGTGACTAATCAGCTTCCAGAAGGATGGACTAAAAGTGAAAAGGACAAATTCTTTTCTCAGGAAAAATATTATTTCTGGGAGGATCCTGAATTATTCAAATTTTGTCCTGATCAAATCATTAGGCGATGTGTTCCTGAAGAACAACAACAGAGTGTTCTCAACTTCTGCCATAATCTGGCCTGTGGGGGCCACTTCTCAGGAAAGAAAACTGCAGCCAAAGTCCTGCAAAGTGGTTTTTACTGGCCCACACTTTTCAAAGATGCCCATGAATTTAGCAAAACTTGCCTCCGATGTCAGGCTGTAGGAAATATGGCGAAAAGGGATATAATGCCACTCAACCCAATCTTGGTGGTTGAAGTCTTTGATGTTTGGGGAATTGACTTTATGGGACCTTTTCCACCCTCTTTTGGACATATATATTCTGGTAGCGGTGGATTATGTCTCAAAATGGATTGAAGCAGTAGCCACCCGAACCAATGATCATAAAGAGGTCATTAAATTCGTTCAGAAGAATATTTTTTCTCGGTTCGGGTGGCCTAAAGCTATCATAAGTGATGGGGGAACGCATTTCACGAATTACCAATTTCGAGCTTTGCTTAAGAAATATGGGATTAATCACAAAGTAGCTACCCCTTATCACCCCCAAACCAGTGGCCAAGTGGAAGTTTCCAATAGGGAGATCAAGAATATTCTGGAAAAGTCCGTTAGGCCCGATAGAAAAGATTGGTCTGAAAGATTGGATGATGCTTTATGGGCCTATCGAACCGCTTACAAAACTCCTATTGGCATGTCTCCTTATCGCCTGGTTTTTGGAAAAGCGTGCCACCTTCCGGTGGAATTGGAACATAGGGCTTATTGGGCCATCAAACAAGTCAATCTGGACCTAGCCCAAGCTGGTTCCCACCGAACCTTACAACTGAGTGAGCTGGAAGAGTTGCGCAACGAGGCCTATGAAAATTCAAAGATCTATAAAGCCAAAACTAAAGCTTTTCATGATAAACATATTGTCAGAAAATCCTTTCTTCCAAATCAGAAAGTTTGGCTATTTAATTCTAGGCTTCGCTTATTTCCTGAAAAACTGAAATCCAGATGGGATGGACCCTTCGTGGTCGTCAAAGCCTTCGATCATGGAGCCGTTAAAATTCTGAATCCTAAGAGCGGGAACATTTTCACTGTTAATGGTCAACGGTTGAAACCATTCATTGAAAATCTTTAAAATGTACCACCTGAGTCCATAGAACTGAGTGATCCACATTAACTGAACTTCCGTCTGGCTGAAGACGATAAACTTAGCACTGGTTGGGAGGCAACCCAATATTTTACTTCAGTTTTTGGTATTTCTTTTCCTTTTAGGTCCCTGAGCAGCAATCGCCGTGGGTATGTCGCATCCTCGTCATTACAGGTTGTTTCGCTCCTTCACAAATTCTCTTCTGGCTGACATGTTTTCCATATCTTTTATGCCATTGAGGACAATGTCAATCAAGTTGGGGGGTGGGACAATCAATTTGATATGCATTTATTGAAAATCTTTTGAAGAAAGCTGATATCTTTCACTGAAAAATGGTCAAATTTCTTTCAAAAACTTCTTTTCACATCATAGGAAAATTGCATGAAAATCATGTTTCATTAAGTAAATCTTAAACAAATCAGTTTTTTTGTGGTTGTCACATTGGCTAAAAAACTTTTAAAGTTTAAATATTCCACTTTACAAAAGTCCACGGCAGGATGATTTTCACACACACACAGCAACTTAGAATAAATGAAAGATCTTAAAAGTATAGAATTGCTGGAATTAACCTTAAGGATAAGACTACTTATTCTAATTTTTCTTTTGGGTTGAACGAAAAGAATGTGTAGGATCCGTAATAGGGGACTGTCCCACTCAGCACTCTAAAAGAGGCGGTCATTTAAAATGGACAACTTAAAGACTAAAGGCAATAAAAGGCATTAAAAGAACTAAAGGAAGGTAGGTGGCAAAAAGTACGCACCTCTCCTCAGGCAATTCAAAGAGAGTGGCAAAAAGTACGCACTCTCAAAAGAAAAAAGTACAATGAAATGAAAAAGCCACACTAAAAAGTCCATCGTACCAAAAAACATGACCAAGTCGTGAAAAGTGCTGAGTTGGGACGGGAACTGAAAAGCGGTCCTCGCTGACTGATCGGGAAATCTTTTATTCTCTTCTCCTCCCCGAGTAGTCTTATCTAAAGGGTAGTAAAGGCAAGAATATACCAGAAAGGTCGGAAACGAGTTCTAAGTGTGTCAAATTTCATACACAATCACCTGTCGTGAATCAAAATATTGTGGGATATGAAAACTTTTAGCTTAACCAATCGGCTACCACTTAAATTGATTGTGAAAGATACTACAAATGAAGCATGATAATTCATTGTTTGTCCTAACTTTTCCTTTTTTGCATTGCTAAGGGACTAGCAATGAGTAAGTTGGGGGGTGTGATAAAGTGTTAAATTGATTATTTAAGGGCAGTCATATGCATCATACTCATGTTTTCCTCTGCAAAATAGCATGAAATGATAGATAATTGTGTAACAAGTCAAACGGTACCAATTTCATCAAATTTTGACTTAAAAACATCGTCATTTCATGTGATTAAAGGAGTATAGCGCATTTGCGATTTTTCGACAAAACCGAGACGAAATGAATAAATATGATGATATTTTTATGATAATGCGCTAATTTATATTTATTTTATGTGAACATGACATGCCGATGATGCAGTGCAGCTGATGGAGTTTCCGAAAATTTGGGGGAGGTCTAGTGTTCGGATTTCAAATAAAGCAGGGGTAAAAATGCAATTTGACTCCTTCTTTCTCTAGAGTTTCCCAAAACCTTCTATTTGCTTCCTTCTCTCCAATTTCCCAACCACATCCCTTCCTTTCTTTATTTTTTTAAAAACTCTCTCTCTCTCTTTTTAGAAATTCTCTCTCCAATTCCGAATCTTCCTCCTTCTCCAGTTTCCTTTTCCTCTCCTTTAATCTCTTTCCTTCCCCAATTCTGACTCTCTCTTCCTCTCTATAAAACCTCCCACGACCCTCTCTTCTCGCTGGCCAATTTTTCCTCGCTCTTCTTTTCCCAACTTTCTCCCACGCAGATTCCTTGTCCCTCTTCGTTTCCCAGCACGGCTTAGCCTCTCTTTCTCTCCACTATTCCTCCTCTCTCCCCAGTTTTTCCCAGCATCCCTCTCTTTCTCCCACGCACTCTCCTTCTTCCTCTCCGGTTTCCCTTCCTCCTCTCTGGTTTTCTTCTCTCCTTGCCATCCCTCTCTTCCTCCCAGCCACAGCAGCCTCCTTTCCTCCTTCTCCTTCTGCAATTTTCGGTTCTCTCCCTCTGTTTTCTCTCTCTCGATTCCTCCCCTCCACAGCTTCTCCCTCTCCACGGGCCTCCCTCTCTCTTCTCTTCTCTCTTTCAGCACCGCACCTGCACGACCTCCAGCGCATGCAGCAACTCCTCCCAGCAGCAACGTGCAGCAGCTCCTCCCAGCAGCAAGTCCAACACTCGTCTCCTCCACGGCCAACAGCTGCATCCAAGAGCTTCTGCGAACATGCAAGTGCCAGCAACGTGCATGCACCGTCCAGCAAGCCTCTCCACCAGCTGAGGTGAAGCCAACCTCTTTCCAGCTGCAAAGCTCCACATCCTCTACCCTACAGCGTTCACAGCGCCGGTCTCCACGTTGATGCTTGCACGGACAGCTGCGCCTGAAGCACCCCAGCCCATGCATCAAGCACCACCTGCGTAGCCCATGCACGACGACAAGCTCCAGCAACCCCAGCGGCAATCCACCAGCACCAGATTCACGGCTCCTGCGCGAACCAGCCTGCACATGCCCGTTGAAGCCCGGCTTCCTCCTTCCTCCACGCAGCAGTTGCTTCCTCTAGCTGTCCAAGCGTGAAGCCAGCCTCCCAGCACCTGTCCCGCCAACCTCCAGCAGCAGCTTCTTTCCTATCTACACGCTAGCACCTCAAGGTTCCTCCTGCAAGCAACCGGCCAGCAACCTGAAGCCTGGACCACTGCACCACCCTCCTTTCTTTGTGGTCCACTGCACCAACCAGCAAACCCAATGAAGCTACCACTGTTGCTGTGTTCTTTCTTTATCCCCCCCACTAGCATAGTATTTGTTATTTAATTAGGGGTAGTTGTTAGTTATTTGATGTTTAGGTATTGTTTAATAAGTTATTGGTTATTTGATTAGGGTTAGTTCTTGATTAGTTGTTATTTAATTAGTTATTAGTTGTTTAATTAAGTTATTTGATTCATGATGATTAATAGTTTACATAATTAAACAATAGTTTGTTTTTGTTGTTATAATTTTTAGTTGTTCTTATTATTTTGTGTTTAATTTTTGAAAAATAAAAGAAAATGAGATTTGTGTAATTTAAGCAATTATATTTTTAGGTAACATTAGTTAATTTAGTTCTAGCTTAAATAAGTAATTAGTTTACTTAAAATCTCACTTATTTTTAGATTAACTAAAGTCCAAAGTTTTCAAAGTTAAAATTCTATCTCCCTGTGGATCGACTCGGACTCACCACTATTAATTTCCAAAATCTGATTTGAGTGAGCCGGATAAATTTAGATTGAACGTTTTCATGAGTGTTTAACGACGCACAATTCGAAACGATCAATCGCTGGGCTGATAGAAACAATACCCAAAAGTCTCTTTTGGATATCCCACAAATCTACATTTCTCTGTCCTGGAATCCAGTTTGTCTGGATCATGCCTTTTGACATGTGCAGGACAACCCCAGACTCTAACATGCTTAAAGTCTGGTTTCTTTCCTTTCCATATCTCATATGGAGTGGAAGATACTGACTTACTAGGAACTTTGTTCAACAGATATGCAGCAGTCAACAGTGCATATCCCCATAAAGAGGTTAGAAGTTTAGCATAACTCATCATTGATCGTACCATATCTAATAGAGTACGTTTTCTCCTTTCCGATACACCATTTAACTGAGGTGTATAGGGAGGAGTCCACTGAGACAAAATACCATTATCCTTAAGATATTGTGTGAAATCTGTACTTAAGTATTCACCCCCTCGATCTGATCGAAGAGTTTTGATACTCTTTCCAGTCTGGTTCTCAACTTCGTTTTTAAACTCTTTAAATTTCTCAAAGACTTCTGACTTATATTTCATTAAATATATGTAGCCATATCTTGAGAAATCATCTGTAAATGAAACAATGTATGAGTAACCACCCATAGCATGAGTGGACATTGGACCACATACATCACTATGTATTAGTTCCAATAAGTCCTTAACTCTGTCTCCATGTCCTGAGAATGGAGCTTTGGTCATCTTTCCCATGAGACAAGCTTCACAGGTTGCAAATGATTCATAATCAAATGGATCAAGATATCCATTCTTTTGCAACCTTATGATCCTGTTCTCATTTATATGACCTAGCCTACAATGCCATAGGTACGATTTATTCACATCCTTATCTAAACATTCAAGAAATTTATTTACCAGACAAACATCCTATGAAATATCAAGTAAATATAATCCATTTAATAAATATCCGGAAGCAAACAATTTGTCTCCTTGATAAATGGAACAACGTTTATTCTCTAGTTTCATAGAATATCCTTGCTTATCTAAACATGAAATAGATATGATATTCCTAATAATGGTCGGAACATAATAACAATCTATCAGTTCCAATGAGTCTCTTGACGGCATCTGAAGTCTTGATGTCCCCACAGCTAACGCAGCAACTTTTGCTCCATTCCCGAGCCTCAGATCCACGTCTCCGCGATTCAATCTTCTTTTACTTGCAGATATGAGAAACACATCCAGTATCTAATACCCAAGATGTTGATTCTCTATAAGACAAGTTAAGATCGATCATGAGAATACCTGAAGCTTCACCAAGCTTCTCCTTTGCTTTTTCTGCTAGATAAATCTTGCAATTTCTCTTCCAACGACCTTCTTTATGGCAGTGGAAACACTGACCTTTATCATTGACTTTAGCTTTGTCCTTTTGAACCGCCGGTTTGCTTTTCACTAGCTTTTTAGGCTTACCTTTCTTAAAGGTCTGTCCAGCTTTTCTTTTCTTGTTGGTCTTACCAACAAGCATTACATTTGGCTTATCTTTCTGGATAGTGCCTTCTGCTGTTTTCAACATGTTGAGCAGCTCAGCCAGTGTAACTTCAATTTTGTTCATATTGAAGTTGATGATGAATTGTGAAAATGAATCTAGAAGGGACTGTAGGATTAAGTCAATGCTCAAGTCATTGTTCATAACAAAGTCGAGCACTGCAAGCCTCTCAATCCATTCTATCATCTTGAGCACATGAGTTTGCACAGATGTGCCCTTGCTCATTCTGGTCCTGAACAATTTCTTAGATATCTCATATCTTTCTGTTCTCGATTGTTCACCAAACAACTCTGTAGGTGATTCAGAATGGTCTTAGGTTCCATGTTATCATGCTGTCGTTGCAGTTCATTGTTCATTGAACCCAGCATATAACACTGGACTTTGACAGAGTCCTCCTTCCAATTTTCATACATCATTAATTCATCCTCGTTAGCATTTTCACCGGGTTGTACTGGATCTGTTTGATCCAGGACATAGGCTAGCTTTTCACACCTGAAGACAATCTTCAGGTTGCGTAACCAGTCAATGTAATTTGGTCCCGTGAGTTTGTTTGCATCAAGTATGCAACGAAGGGGGTTAGGTGACGACATAGCGACCTACATGGAAATATATATAAAAATGAGCAGATAGTTCTTAAAATCAGATTTAGGACTTTTAATCTTGATTTAGGCTCCCACTATTTTTCGGCGATCTGTATGACCCTTTAATATACAGAACGGGAGATTCCGGTGATCTCCTAGTGGGGATCAAAATCCTTCGGGCAACATGCATGTGACCTTGTAGTAGCACAACAAATCACATCAAGTCCCTTAGGCAGTCAACTCTTGACAGTTGCAACATTTGCAATATCCGATCGATTTAACCCCTGAATCAGAATGACCTTGTGGTAGCACAACAAATCAAATGATTCAGTTAAGTTTATCCATCATTACTTAGATGACATGAATTCATAGTGCAATCATTGTAGTAGCACAACAAAACTACACTATTTGTCCCTTCATCTTAATGACATCACATGTCGTAGACCTAGGTTAATTTCTAAATCAAATAGACCTTGTGGTAGTACAACAAATCCATTTGAGATAAGAATTATCCTAAGATCTATAATGATGGTGGGTTACGTGGATTATTCTGAATATCTCACGTTTACAACTTAAATTTTAAAAGAGCGTTTTTGATTTGATTTATAAAAATCGTGCTATCAATAGTATTTCGTTTTGAAGTATCATAATACTTAATAGAAATATATATATATATATGATAGCATAGTCCACAAATATCACATATATGCAGAAGAATTAAATTGGGATGATCATGGACTGTTAAAGCTACTATGGAATCATCGGAGCCAAACGATGATCCATAATAGGATCCTAATGTGAAAACAGCAACGTTGGTTCCATTTGATGCGAGTCCTTCCTCCAGAGGTGTCTTCAGAAGATCCCGTCCTCTAAGCTTAATCCGATACATTTAAATATGAAATTCAGGACTCGCAGGTCCACAAATATACATTTAAACACTAAGAAACCTTGATCTTATCAAGGGGAGTACAATCTTATAGAAAGGTAGAAAGTACACTTGGATTAAGAGAGAGGAGGACACACAGGTCCTATTTAAAATACCAAATGAAATAAGCATCGCATTCATCCACATCATTCATCACATGAAAATACTAAGTCCATGATCATCCCACCATAAAACACATCACATGCATCACAATCATCACATAATTGCAGTTTGGTATTAAATTTTATAAATATAAAATTATATTCAAAGCATTATTGACAAATTAAATAACTAAACTATTCAGTTAATCTAAATACTTATTCAAACAATTTAAACAGTAAAATATAATCAAGTTATGCATAAAATCAATTTTAAATATTTTAAAACTAATTGCTTTAATAGGGAAATTAATTATCTAAAACAATTTTAAATAATTAACAAACACCCTATTAATAATAAAGCCCTTTAAGTGAATAACAGTTATTAAACAATTTAATAACCTGTTAATAATCATAAAAATAATTAATAACAATTATTAATTATTCCTATAATTTTACTGTTTTAAAACAATTTTAAAACGGGCTTAAATGGGCTTAAAATGGGCTAATAATGGGTTTAAACAGTTATTAAAACAATTTTAATAAACATAAGAAATGGGCCCCGCCCATTAGGGCCCAAATGGCCCGGGCCTGGGCCCTGGCTCGGCCAGGGGCTCTGGCTCGGCCAGGGTCGAACCCTGGCTCGGCTAGGGTCGAGCCCTGGCTCGGCCAGGGGGTCTGGCCAAGCCAGACCCGAGCCCTAGCTCGGCCAGGGTCGAACCCTGGCTCAGTCAGGGTCGAACCCTGGCTCGGCCAGGGCGCCGGCCCGGCCCCCGCCCGGTCCGACCGGGTCGGGACCGGGCGGTCCGGCCCTTTCTTCCCCAACAGAAGCCTTCGTTTGCATAAATGCATGAACCCTAGGGTTCCCCCCCGGCGGCGCCGCCGCCGAGCTCCGGCCACCCCCCGGCGGGTGCCGGCCCTGCCGGCGATGCCCCCCGGCGCCGGCAGGGCCGCCGTCGGCCTCCGGTGAGGTGAAAACCAAGCCCAAAACCACTCCAAAAATCTGATTTTACAGGGTTTTAAATCCAAGTTTGGGCTCGATTTTCAGGACCTCCAAGGGCACTCCGGCCCCGATCTTCATGCCCAATCCGTAGAGGTGACTATCACCAAGAGATCTGGACATCCGGGCCGCCATTCCAACACTTGGGAATCGCGTACGAAGCCGCCGAAGTACCCCGTTCTTCGTCCCACGAAGAACTCCGAAAAACCCAAATAAAATCTGAAAAATTACAGAAAAATAATCAAATTGTTTGTGTTCATCAGATGAACACTATTCTGTCATTTTTAATCGGATTAAACACAAGAACACGTACAATACGGGTTCTTCACGCATAACGAGAAAAACACGCAAAACGATGCCGTTTTACGACCGAACCAGCAACCTGGCTCTGATACCACTGTTAGGAATCACCAAGAACGCAGCGGAAATAAAAACGATTTCATTGTATCAGTTGCTGGGATCGTAAAACGGACATTAAAATAAATGCGGGAAGAACAGTTCTTCACCTTTGCGGGGTTTCGAATCTCCCGTGGATGATGCCGACTCGGTAATCGCGCACGCGCACGATTTCCAGAGGTATCTACACGAGTTCCTGCAGCAGACGCGATTTCCTCCTCGACTTGAGTGTTCAGACCAGATCTCAAATTCACCATGCACGGAGAGAGATAGATCCACTCCAAGAGAGAGAGAAGGAGAGAGAGAGAGGAGATAGAGAATTTGGGGTAAAAATTCGTCCAACCAACCTTTTACCCCTGCCCCTTGGCCCTCCTTATATAGACATAAGGATAAGTACAAGAATTAATCCTCATGATTATCCAAGAGTTTGGCCATGGATAATTCTCCATTAAATCTTCATGTTTATCCTGCGGTTTTTCATAAAAACCCAGATAAGCACAAAATTTAATGTGTCTCACCGTCTGACGAGAACTCTTATGTGTGTGACCCTCTAGGCCCATATATCAGTCCAGTTGCAGGCCCATTAAACTTAGAACTGTTTCTTGAGTTTAATATTTATTAATTAACATTTAAACATCATATGTTAAATGATTAATTTAATAAACAAGTGAATTATCATCTGATGATCAAATCACTTGGCCTTCTGATCATGAACAGCACCAAACACTACCTCATGATCCCAGAAAATATAAGGGATAATGTTCCCTTCAATAGAACCTTTCCGTCTGCAGGTACCGCACAGATATAATCCTTCGCTCATGCAATGTTCCAATAACGCAAGGGTATGGTTTTATAGTCAAACCCTCTTTCGCATTATCCAGATGGATTCCAGTACACAGTTAATTTCTAGAAAGACATCCCTTTCATTTGACCCTGGCCAGGGATTTCTGTGTACACATCCATAGGACATTCTCTCTCCAGTCTTATACCAAGAGTAAGTGATCCCTTGTTGTTCACTCAATTACCATCGCAAGCTTTCCATTGTATCTGAAAGACCGATTATGGTGGACTTAATGGTTAAAGTCCACGAGTCAGAGAATCAAGATACAATGGTCCACAAACAAGGTATCATTGGTGACTCAGGTCAAAGGACCAGCTGTGCTACTGCAACGATTGAATTCCCTGGTTGACTAATAGGTATAATTACCATCCAGGAATTCTTATTTGGGTCTGTTCAGTGAACTCATTCTCTATTCAGCACCCACTTGTTTGTCTTAGTGTCACCACACGAGTGAATGTGAGATCATTCACCCTCATCATATGAGCAGACATAACTTGTGTCGATCTTATCGGATATTTAATGTCCATCTCAAATATCCTATGATCGAAAACTATTTAAGAGAATTGACTGAGGATATTAATCTCACTATCATGATCTCATTATGATTCAATATCCCATATATTTGTCTATGGACCTTCATTACGATAGTTACTTTGCGAGAACTATAAATGAAGAAATAATTGCCTTTATTAATAATATGAACTAGAATGTACAATGATTGGCTTTGAGGCCACCCAATTCTAACATTCTCCCACTTGGACTATAGCCAATCACCCATGTGTCTAAGTCCCATAGACTTAAGGTGACGTTCTAAATTGTTTTAAGACAATGGCTTAGTCAAGAGATCTACTACATTATCTTCAGATGAGACTTTCTCAACTACTATATCTCCTCGGGCGATGATCTCACGAATCAGATGAAATCATCTCAGAATGTGCTTTGACTTCTAATGTGATCTTGGCTCCTTCGCTTGTGCTATTGCCCCATTGTTGTCACACAATAATGGAACATGATCTGAAATGCTTGGAACTACTCCAAGTGCTGAGATGAACTTTGTAAGGACTGAGGTTTCGGGTTCGGTTTTCGGGTCGGTTTCGGGCCGGATCCCCTGGGTCGGACCCTGTGGGGTCTGGAGAATTTCTTCTGAATGACGTCTACACATCACGACGCGTTTCAAACGGCGTCTTGATAGGTGGACGCCATTTAGGCGATTTGCTGTTGCGCCACGTGGGCGCCACGTGGGCGGGTTTCGGGCCGCGAGAGTACGGCCCCTGTCTTGTCGTCTGAACGGCGTCCATGATGGACGACGCAATTCAGACTGCCACCCTGCGATGTCAGTGTACGGTGCCTGACATGCCAGCTGAACGGCGTCCGTGGTGGTCGACGCGTTTCAGACAGCTGTCAGTACGGCCCGTCCTGTCATCTGATAGGCGTCCTTATCGCTCGACGCGTTTTAGGTAGTTTCTGATGACCCCCGCGAGCCCTCCTTTCTTTCCCTCATTTCTCACCTTTCACTCTCTCTCCTCTCCCTCTCCACCTCCTCCGATCCCACTCTTCCCCTTTCCCTTCCTCTTCTTCCTCTTCCACCACTCCAACGCCTCCCTACCTCTCGCCTCTGCCACCACCACTTCCTTCGCGACGTTCCATTCTCCGGACGGCGGCCGACGTCCCGGCGGAGTGGCAGCGTCCTCGAGGGTACCGGCGGCGGTTTGCGGTGCAGCGGTTCGGCGACACGGAGCCAGGAGGAGTTCAAGTATCCGGTAGGGGGACGAACCTTGTATGCGTTGCTCGTGCTTTCCTAGGCGTGTTTTGATGTGTTTTGGGCTAGATTGAGCATGTTTAGGGGGTGTTCTTGTGGGTATGGCCGTGTTTATGAACGTGGATTTCATAGTATGTTATGGTGGATGAACTTCTCTTCCTCCCCCTTTCCGTTTTGGGGCCTTTTCGGGGCATTTGGGGTTAAGGGAGAAACCCTCGGTACGAACCAGGGAACCAGGTTTCTGGCGCTAAACGGCATCGTGCCTGGTCGACGCCTTTTAGAAGGACGTCAGGGCAGTACGACGCGTTTTAGGGCAGAAACCTCCCCTGTTCGAGGTTTCGCAGGTTAGGGATTATGGCGCTAAATGACGTCATGGGTGGTCGACGCCTTTTAGAAGGACGTCGGGACACCATGACGCCATTTAGGCAGGAAATCACCCCGACTGAGGGTCCGTCAGCTCGGGATTCTGGGACTAAAAGACGTCATGGGTGGGCGACGCGATTTGAATGGCGTCGGGTAACCATGACGCCTTTTAAGGCAGAAATCCCCTGAGTAATGTTTTCCTGAAATTCCTGGATTTCTTAGCTGAATGGCGTCGGAGCATGTCGACGCGTTTCAAAAGGCGACCGCTGGTGTCGACGCCTTTTAGGCCAGATTTCCGTGGCCTCTATTTTATGAACCGGTTTAGGGAACTTGAATGGCGTCGGCCTCGGGCGACGCGATTCAGGACAGAATAACACAAATTCCTACCAGTAAAAGGTATTCATACTGCTAGATAGTTGGTTAGTGCATGCCTTAGTATACTCGGATTCTTCGTGACCAGATGGCACTGCGTTGTGTGTAGTGCGATCGCGGGCTTTTCACGTGACCGGATCGTACCGTGCCGGGTTTTGGTGTTTTGAGTTACTGTGGACCTGGAGTGACATTGTAGCTGTAACGACCCGCCATCCTATGACCGGAAACCCGGTCACTAAATGGATGTCGGCCCATTAACTGCGGGTTCACACCCGGATCTCACACAACACATCTGGAGGAGTAAGTGCTAAACAAGGCTAAATATAACAATCGCACGGACTACAAAGGTAAACGAGTGCGCAGAAAGTAAAATAACAATGTCCGTATACAGTCCAACTATAATTACATGTCCAACAATTAAATAAGTACAGGCAGAAGGAAAGTACAACAACATCGGGGCATACCCCGGAACTAAGACAGCTGCTGGTCCGCACACCAGGAAGACACCACGCTTCCGCTCGCCACGAGGTCCACACCTGAAACTGCAGGGAGTGAGCCACACCAGAAATGGGCTCAGTAGGGATCGTCCGATCCCCCGCCTCCCACTCACACACCCACAAGTGCAACAATAGGAATATATGGCAATTAAGTAAAGCAGTAAACATAGCACTCAACCTGATAGGAACCATACGATAAGCAGTGTAACAAGAACAGTACCAAGTAACCCGAAGAACCCAACACAAAGTCACGTCGCACAGTCAAAGTCCACAAAGCGACTAAACCACACTGTCGACCGAAGTCAAACGTCGCCTCCCAACACTACCACCACTGCTCACGCCTGTCCACCCCTACAGTGTTCCGGGGCACTGTAGGGTGAGGCAGTGAGCCAAACTAGGACTAGCTGGACTCAGTGTACCGCCACTGCCAGCTACGTGTGCACACAAGCAGTCTAGACTACTGTCCTACCACCGGATTGCCTCCACGCTAGGCCTCAGCGCTTCCAGGAGGGCCCTGGGGACCGGCGAACCCCCGTCAAGCCGAAGCTACAGGAACTACCCACAAACCCAACTCTCCCGGGCTGCGTCAGGCCAAAGGGCTAAGGGTACCACTCGTAACCTTGATCAAAGGTCACATCAGGCCCAGTGGCTAAAGGGTAAACCAACTCCCACCAGTACCAGCTCCACAGCAAGAAACGCGCCGAAAGCTATCACGACTAACAGGGAAACCCCGACCTGCTGAGGCCAAGCAGCAACCCCTCGGATAGCGCACCAGCTACTCCGGCCCGACGGGCTCAAGGTGGTTCTGCTTCCCTCAGCTAAAGGTAAACCACAACATGTACCCCTTCTCCCACCGGTACGGCACAATGCCTCACAGACACCATGACCCTGTCCCCATCGGTCCATGGTGACAAACATAAACCACAGTCATATCGAATCCATATTCGTACAAGCACACACACACACATAACATGATGCCATTCCACACACACAGAGGTCCGCAGTCTCAGTGTACAACGTAAAACAAGCCTTAGAACCGCCAACAGTGAAATATATGTTTAAAAACCAGGGTTAAGACAGTTCTGTCTTGAATCGCGTCGACCGAGGTCGACGCCATTCAAGTCCCTTAGACGGGTTCAGTTAAAAGCCAGATTATCCCTTAAAACGCGTCCACCAGTGAAGCCGCCGTTTAAAACGCGTCAGGGTCTCCAGACGCCATTCAATCCAGAAATCCAGATTGCAGAACCCTTAAACGGGGGCATTTCCTGCCTAAATGGCGTCATGATGGCCCGACGTCCTTCTGAAAGGCGTCGTCCATCCATGACGTCACTTAGCGCCAGAACCCCTAATTCAGGAAACCTCGAACAGGGAGGTTTCTACCCTAAAACGCGTCGTACTGACCCGACGTCTTTCGGAAAGGCGTCGACCAGGCACGACGCCATTTAGCGCCAGAAACCAGGTTTCCTGGTTCAACCCGAGGGTTTCTCCCTTGAACCCCAAGCACCCCGAAAAGCCCCAAAACCAAAAAGGGGGAAGATGAGAACGTCAAGCACCACGATCATGCTATGAAACCACGTCCACAAACACCGCCATTCCCACAAGGAATCCCCCGAAACATGCTCAATCTAACCCCAAACACGCCACATCACGCCAAGAAGCAAACGAGCACACATGTAAGGTTTCGTCCCCCTACCGGTTCTTGAACTCCGCCAAGCTCCGTGCCACCGTCCCGCCGCACCGCACACCGCCGCCGGTACCCTCGAGGACGCCGCCACTCCGCCGGGACGTCGGCCGCCGTCCGGAGAGTGGAACACCGCGAAGGAAGTGGTGGAGGTAGAGGTAAGAGGTAAGGTGGTGTTGGAGTGGTGGAAGAGGAAGAAGAGGAAGGGAAGGGGAAGAAGAGCGTCGAAGAGGGCGGAGAGGGTGAGGAAAGAGAGAGTGAAGGTGAGAATGAGGGAAAGAAGGGGAGGCTCGCGGGGTCAATCAGAATCTAGGTAAAACGCGTCGATCGAGGCAGACGCCGTTCAGTCTGACAGGACAGCCGTACTGACAGCGCTCTGAAACGCGTCGCTCACCGTGGACGCCGTTCAGACGATGTGACCGGCCGTACTGACAACGCTCTGGTGCCGTACCCTGACATCGCAGATGTCGCAGTCTGAATCGCGTCGACCAAGCTGGACGCCGTTCAGACGAAATGACAGGGGTCGTACTCTCGCGGCCCGAAACCCGCCCACGTGGCGCACACGTGGCACAACAACAAACAGACCTAAACGGCGTCCACGCACCCTGACGCCTTTTGAAAGGCGTCTAGCAGTGCTGACGCCATTCAGCCAAGAATCTCAAGACCCCTCCAGGGTCCAAACCAGGGGATCCGGCCCGAACCCGACCCGAACACAGAACCCGAAACCTCAGTCCTTACAATCTCCCCCCCTTAAAAGAATTTCGTCCTCGAAATTAGCAACCGCTCGACGCTCAACTCGGCTAACCAACACATGCCGGCACACTGATCACAACAATCATCCTCACCAATCACACACACAGGGCTCCACAGAAAAAGCCAAACAAACTCACGCCAAGCTAACCAAGATTCTCAATTCTGACGAAAGCTAAAAGATCAACAATAGCCACACACTAGCAAGGCACATATTACAAAACCGATTCTCCACCAAACCCAAATACATACAAGTGCCACTAGAGTTCACAACCGCCTCTAAACAAGACAAGATAAAAGTGCTCTTCTAGCACAGCCTCTCGGACCTTCACCAGGAGACGCGACTCCAATCACGCCTCGAACAACTACTAACCGCTCGGCTCCTGACTTGCCTTATTCTTCTGGGGACAGTTCCTCGCGAGATGTCCCTTCCTGCCACAGCCAAAACAGCTACCAGTGATCAAAGGACATATCCGGTTGCCATGAAACCTGCCACAACGGGGACAACGGCCTGCAGCGTCCTGCCTCGCCTCCTGCTGCTAGCTGACCTCTGTCTGCATCTGCTGGACCGAACCATCCTCATCCTCGTCACAAGGAACCTCCTGGAACTCGACCTCAAAAGAACTCGAACCGCCTGACGAAAAGACCGCTGATCTATCCCTGCTATGTTGCTTCCCCTGTGCTGAATGCTCCGATTCCTTAGCCGTGTGTTGAAACTGCATCTCCACCGCTGCCGCGCACCGAACCGCTGACGCCAGATCCTTACAACAATGAGCTGCCACAAACTCCCTCAAATCATGCCGAAGTCCATCCACGAATTTCTCCGTCCTAAGATCCTCACGCTCAGATATGTGTGGAGCAAACCTTCCCAGAGCCACAAATTTCATCTGATATTCTAGAACTGACGTATCACCCTGCACCAACTCCATAAACTCCCTTTCCTTGGCCCTACGAACATGCCTCGGAAGGTACTGTCCACTAAACTCTCTCACAAAGCCTTCCCAAGGAATCTCTCTCAAAGACCTATCTGGAAACATCAACCCCTTGATGGTAACCCACCAATCATAAGCATCGCCCTTCAACAAGTAGGTTGCCAACAAGGTCTTGTCACTCTCAGCACATTCTAGAACATCAAACACCTTCTCCACTTCCTTAATCCACTGAGCTGCCGCATCTGGAACATGTTGACCCGTGAAAGAAGGGGGCTTCAACTTCAAGAACCGCTCCACCACCGTGGATTGGCCACCTCGGGAGCTGGACCCCTCACTTCCATCTCCCTGCTGATATCTAGACATAGCCCCAATTATAGCTTCCATGAAACGATCCACATTATGTCCTTCTGCCCCCGAACCACCACCATCTGCTCTCGAACCACGAGCCAACGGAACTCTCCGCTTCGGCGCCATTGCTGCCCCGCAACACGCAAATCGAACCAAAACACGTCAAAACCTATCAATCTACACCAGCAGCCATCGCCTGTACCGACTCGTACTTATTGTTGGACTATAATATCTAACCCAGTTTATCACATACTCGACCAGACTGAGCTCTGATACCATCTGTAACGACCCGCCATCCTATGACCGGAAACCCGGTCACTAAATGGATGTCGGCCCATTAACTACGGGTTCACACCCGGATCTCACACAACACATCTGGAGGAGTAAGTACTAAACAAGGCTAAATATAACAATTGCACGGACTACAAAGGTAAACGAGTGCGTAGAAAGTAAAATAACAATGTCCGTATACAGTCCAACAATAATTACATGTCCAACAATTAAATAAGTACAGGCAGAAGGAAAGTACAACAACATCGGGGCATACCCCGGAACTAAGACAGCTGCTGGTCCGCACACCAGGAAGACACCACGCTTCCGCTCGCCACGAGGTCCACACCTGAAACCGCAGGGAGTGAGCCACACCAGAAATGGGCTCAGTAGGGATCATCCGATCCCCCGCCTCCCACTCACACACCCACAAGTGCAACAACAGGAATATATGGCAATTAAGTAAAGCAGTAAACATAGCACTCAACCTGATAGGAACCATACGATAAGCAGTGTAACAAGAACAGTACCAAGTAACCCGAAGAACCCAACACAAAGTCACGTCGCACAGTCAAAGTCCACGAAGCGACTGAACCACACTGTCGACCGAAGTCAAACGTCGCCTCCCAACACTACCACCACTGCTCACGCCTGTCTACCCCTACAGTGTTCCGGGGCACTGTAGGGTGAGGCAGTGAGCCAAACTAGGACTAGCTGGACTCCGTGTACCGCCACTGCCAGCTACGTGTGCACACAAGCAGTCTAGACTACTGTCCTACCACCGGATTGCCTCCACGCTAGGCCTCAGCGCTTCCAGGAGGGCCCTGGGGACCGGCGAACCCCCGTCAAGCCGAAGCTACAGGAACTACCCACAAACCCAACTCTCCCGGGCTGCGTCAGGCCAAAGGGCTAAGGGTACCACTCGTAACCTTGATCAAAGGTCACATCAGGCCCAGTGGCTAAAGGGTAAACCAACTCCCACCAGTACCAGCTCCACAGCAAGAAACGCGCCGGAAGCTGTCACGACTAACAGGGAAACCCCGACCCGCTGAGGCCAAGCAGCAACCCCTCGGATAGCGCACCAGCTACTCCGGCCCGACGGGCTCAAGGTGGTTCTGCTTCCCTCAGCTAAAGGTAAACCACAACATGTACCCCTTCTCCCACCGGTACGGCACAATGCCTCACAGACACCATGACCCTGTCCCCATCGGTCCATGGTGACAAACATAAACCACAGTCATATCGAATCCATATTCGTACAAGCACACACACACACATAACATGATGCCATTCCACACACACAGAGGTCCGCAGTCTCAGTGTACAACGTAAAACAAGCCTTAGAACCGCCAACAGTGAAATATATGTTTAAAAACCAGGGTTAAGACAGTTCTGTCTTGAATCGCGTCGACCGAGGTCGACGCCATTCAAGTCCCTTAGACGGGTTCAGTTAAAAGCCAGATTATCCCTTAAAACGCGTCCACCAGTGAAGCCGCCGTTTAAAACGCGTCAGGGTCTCCAGACGCCATTCAATCCAGAAATCCAGATTGCAGAACCCTTAAACGGGGGCATTTCCTGCCTAAATGGCGTCATGATGGCCCGACGTCCTTCTGAAAGGCGTCGTCCATCCATGACGTCACTTAGCGCCAGAACCCCTAATTCAGGAAACCTCGAACAGGGAGGTTTCTGCCCTAAAACGCGTCGTACTGACCCGACGTCTTTCGGAAAGGCGTCGACCAGGCACGACGCCATTTAGCGCCAGAAACCAGGTTTCCTGGTTCAACCCGAGGGTTTCTCCCTTGAACCCCAAGCACCCCGAAAAGCCCCAAAACCAAAAAGGGGGAAGATGAGAACGTCAAGCACCACGATCATGCTATGAAACCACGTCCACAAACACCGCCATTCCCACAAGGAATCCCCCGAAACATGCTCAATCTAACCCCAAACACGCCACATCACGCCAAGAAGCAAACGAGCACACATGTAAGGTTTCGTCCCCCTACCGGTTCTTGAACTCCGCCAAGCTCCGTGCCACCGTCCCGCCGCACCGCACACCGCCGCCGGTACCCTCGAGGACGCCGCCACTCCGCCGGGACGTCGGCCGCCGTCCGGAGAGTGGAACACCGCGAAGGAAGTGGTGGAGGTAGAGGTAAGAGGTAAGGTGGTGTTGGAGTGGTGGAAGAGGAAGAAGAGGAAGGGAAGGGGAAGAAGAGCGTCGAAGAGGGCGGAGAGGGTGAGGAAAGAGAGAGTGAAGGTGAGAATGAGGGAAAGAAGGGGAGGCTCGCGGGGTCAATCAGAATCTAGGTAAAACGCGTCGATCGAGGCAGACGCCGTTCAGTCTGACAGGACAGCCGTACTGACAGCGCTCTGAAACGCGTCGCTCACCGTGGACGCCGTTCAGACGATGTGACCGGCCGTACTGACCACGCTCTGGCGCCGTACCCTGACATCGCAGATGTCGCAGTCTGAATCGCGTCGACCAAGCTGGACGCCGTTCAGACGAAATGACAGGGGCCGTACTCTCGCGGCCCGAAACCCGCCCACGTGGCACAACAACCAACAGACCTAAACGGCGTCCACGCACCCTGACGCCTTTTGAAAGGCGTCTAGCAGTGCTGACGCCATTCAGCCAAGAATCTCAAGACCCCTCCAGGGTCCAAACCAGGGGATCCGGCCCGAACCCGACCCGAACACAGAACCCGAAACCTCAGTCCTTACAAGAGCACTTTATCACCCTGTGCTGGTGGGGGCGTGAGCACAGCGCCGGTGGGGGCGTGGGCGGGGTGACGCCTAGTGAGAGAGGGTCACCTGGTGAACCCCGGGGTCAGCTAGTACCGGTCTCGGAGTGGTACATTCGGAGAGTCACTCGTGCTGAGGGAAGGAGTAACCACCTGAGCCAGTTGGGCCGGAGTAGCTAGCGTGCTATCCGAGGGGTTACTGTTTGGTCTCAGCAGGTCGGTGTTTCCTACTTGTGCTTGTGTGGACGGTGTTTCCCACTTACGGCTGTGTGGTTGGTGTTTCCCACTTTCGGAGGAGTGGTTGACGTGTTTTACCGAGACGGGAGTTTTAGGCTCCTTGATAGAATGATTTTAGAAATATGCATGTTACATTCTGAAGGCACATGATTCATATCGAGGTTTTAGGAGTACTGTGTTACAGCTTTACTTGCCTTATTACCTGTACCTTTGTTACTGCACTTGTGGGTGTGTGTGTGGGAGGCAAGGGATCGGATGATCCCTACTGAGCCCAATTTTGGTGTGGCTCACTCCCTGCGTTTTCAGGTGTAGACCTTGTGGCGTGTGGCGGCGCGTGGTGTTCTCCTTGGTGTGCGGACCAGCAGCTATCTCAGTTCCCGGGGTATGCCCCGATGTTGTTGTACTTTATTTCTGCCTGTACTTAATTAATTTGTTGGACATGTAATTATTGTTGGACTGTGTACGGACATTATTATTTTACTTCCTACGCACTGTACCCCTTGTAGTCCGTGTGAATGCTATATTTAATCTTGTTTAACGCTTACTCCTCCAGATGTGTGTATAAGATCCTGGTATGAACCTACAGTTAATGGGCCGACATCCATTTAGTGTCCGGGTCTCTGGTCATAGGATGGCGGGTCGTTACAGTTGGTATCAGAGCATAGTCTGGTCGAGTAAGTGGTAAACTGGGTTAGATATCGTAGTCCAACAATAAGTACGAGTCTGTACAGGCGATGGCTGCTGGTGTAGAGTGATAGGTTTTGACGTGTTTGTGTTGATTTTCGTGTTCGTGAGGTAGTGATGGCCCCAAGGAAGAGAGTTTCGTTGGCTCGTGGTACGAGATCAGACGATGGTAGTTCGGGGGCAGAAGGGCATTATGTGGATCGTTTCGTGGAGGCTATGATTGGAGCTATGGGTAGATACCAGCAGGGAGACGGTAGCGAGGGATCCAATTCCCGAGGTGACCAGTTTACGGTATTAGAGCGGTTTTTGAGGTTGGAGACCCCTTGTTTCACAAGTCGACCAGTCCCAGACCAGGCAGCTCGTTGGATTAAGGAAGTGGAGAAGGCGTTTGACGTTCTTGAATGTGCTGAGAATGACAAGACCTTGTTGGCAACCTATTTGTTGAAGGATAATGCATATGAATGGTGGGTTACCATCAAGACAAGGATGTTTGTAACTAGATCTTTGAGAGAGATCCCTTGGGAGGCATTTGTGAGAGAGTTTAGTGGACAGTACTTTCCGAGGCACGTTCAGGAGACCAAGGAAAGAGAGTTTATGGAATTAGTGCAAAATGACATGTCAGTTCTAGAATATCATGCGAAGTTTGTGGCTCTTGGAGGATTTGTTCCACACTTATATGAGCAGAAGAGATATAGAACCGAGAGATTTGTAGATGGACTCCGATATGATCTAAGGACAATGGTGGCACCTCAGGGTTGTAGAGATCTGGCGTCAGCGGTTCGATGCGCGGCAGCGGTGGAGACTCAATTTCAGCAAATGGCGAAAGAGTTGGAGCGATCGGTACGAGGGAAGCAGCAAGGCAAGAGCAAATCAACGGTCCTTTCGTCAGGCGGTTCGAGTTCCTTTGAGTTCGGGTCCCAAGGGACGTCACGTGATAAAGATGAGGACGGTTCGGCCCAACAGATGCAGGCTGAGGCTAGCAGGCAGCAGGGAAAGAGTCATGATGCGGTAGATTATTATCCCCGTTGTGGTAGGTATCACGACAACCGGGTGTGTCCACTGGTCGCTGGTAGCTATTTTGGCTGTGGCAGGAGGGGACATCTCGCGAGGAACTGTCCCCAGAAGAATAAGACGAGTCAGGGGCCGAGCGGTCAATAGGAGCCCGGTACCTTATGTAGTGTTGTGTGCCCCTTTTTGTGGAGATCCGAGGTGCGGGGATAGATGAACACTCTTATCTTGTCTTATGAGGTAGTGGTTGTGAACTCTTATGGCACTCTCTATGTATTTTGGGTCGTGGAGATGATTTGGTATTGTAATGTGTACCTTGTAAGATTGTTATATTATGATGTTGGTCTATCAATTCTGGTGGAATCATGGCACATAATTAGTTTTGGTATTGATTTGATTGATGGATTGTGTGTGGGGAGCCCCGTGTAAGAGTGTGATCGTTGAGGGCATTACCAAGATTTTACCGTTGATTGGTCCATGAATTTTTCGATAGCAACCCCCCCTTATTGAGGTTGACTCATAGGGGAGTTCGCCTCATGTGGACCGAGGAATGTGAGCGGAGTTTCATTAAGTTGAAGACTCGCCTCACTTGGGCTCCAGTGTTGGTACTTTTATCAGGTTCCGGTGAAATTGTGGGGTATTCAGTTACATCACATCGAGGTTTGGGTGCGTTTCTGATGCAACTTGGTAAGATTGTGGCCTATAGGCAGTTGAAGAAGCTTGAGGAGAACTATCCATCTATGACTTAGAGTTGGCAGCTGTGGCGTTTGCACCATAGATCTAGAGGCATTGTTTGTATGGGGATTATTTGAGCAACTGTGGAACCTCTCTTTCGGATTCCACGTGAGACTGATGGAGCCAGGTTGGCCAGCAGTGGACCATACCGTAATTAAGACTTAGAGGACAGATGCAGAGTTACCGCAGATTCTCCAGAGTTCAGAGGTGGAATTGTGGGGTAGTAGTACAGTCAGGTTAGAGGTAGACTTTGTGATTTGACCGTGAAGGACGTGCGCAGGTGTGTCCTTTTGGAGGCACACTGTTCTAGATTAATGATGCTTCCCGGATCGAGTTAAGCGTATCATTGTTGAGGTGGTCCAGTAGGAAGAAGGATAGGACTGATTCTGTGGTTGAGTGCTTGTATTTTCAGCAGGTTAAGGTGGAATATCAGAGTGGCGCAGCGGTAGCGTGGTTGCAGTCCTTGCCGATCCCGGTGTGGAGACGGGAGCTTGTGACTTGAGGCATGTATTAGGATTGTTTTATTCCCTGGTGGAGGGAGCGTGATCTGGATTACCATTGAACAGCTGACTACGTCAGTACACTTCCTGGCTATCAGGAAGGACTGGTCCGTCGGTAAGTTGGCTGAGTTGTTTGTGAGTCGGATCATCTCTTTCTGCGCGATGTGCCCTTATCCATCATGTCGGATCGGGCTTTGAGATTTACTTCTTAATTGTGGGAAGAGTCTTTGGAAGACTTTGAGTACGCGGTTAGCCTTCAGCCCGGCCTATCATCCCGAGGCTGATGGGCGGTCAGAGGGGGGCCATTTGGATTTTAGAAGTTTTGCTCGTGGCATGTTGCCTAGACTGAGGAGGTTCTTGGGAGCAGCATTGGTTTTCAGTGAGGTTTTTGTGTACTATAGCAGATACCACTCTAGCATTGGCATGGCGCCTTATGAGGCATTGTTTAGATGGCTGTGTCGATCCCTTGTGATCTAATCTGAGATTGGCAAGAGGTAGTTAGCAGGATCATGGTTGGTATAGCAGGGTGCTTAGGTTGCCAGAGTTGTGCTATCATCGGTAAGAGACCGATCGAGTTTGAAGTTGGAGACCTCGTGTTTTTCCAAGTCTCGCCCTCCATGGGTGTGAAGAGATTTGAGAAGCAAGGTAAGCTGAGTCCGTGCCGTACTGGGCCTTTTCCCGTTCTCGCTCGAATCGGGGAAGATTACCAGCCAGCTTTGTTGTTCAGTCTTGCGGGAGTGCACGATGCGTTTCGTGTTTCGTTGCAGAGGAGTGTTCTGGATCCGCCCCAGGTGTTAGAACTTTCAGGACTTGAGGTCGCTGAGGGCTTGTCCTTTCCAGAGTGTCTAGTGCGTTTTGAGAATCACTAGTGACAGGTCCTCCGGAGCAGGGTTGCATCTGTGGACTGAGTATTTTGACAGTATCGCTCCGGGAGCGAGGCGACCAGGGGGCGCATGATTGAGATGCTGGGAAGCAGTTCCCTACCCTTTTTTGGTAAGTTCCCATAAGAGTTGGCAGTGGAGGCATTTTCGCCCTCGTTACCTGTAGCAGGCAATTTCGAGGACGAAATTCTTTTAAGGGGGGGAGAATGTAAGGACTGAGGTTTCGGGTTCGGTTTTCGGGTCGGTTTCGGGCCGGATCCCCTGGGTCGGACGAGAATTTCTTCTGAATGACGTCTACACGTCACGACGCGTTTCAAACGGCGTCTTAATAGGTGGACGCCATTTAGGCGATTTGCTGTTGCGCCACGTGGGCGGGTTTCGGGCCGCGAGAGTACGGCCCCTGTCTTGTCGTCTGAACGGCGTCCATGATGGACGACGCGATTCAGACTGCCACCCTGCGATGTCAGTGTACGGTGCCTGACATGCCAGCTGAACGGCGTCCGTGGTGGTCGACGCGTTTCAGACAGCTGTCAGTACGGCCCGTCCTGTCATCTGATAGGCGTCCTTCTCGCTCGACGCGTTTTAGGTAGTTTCTGATGACCCCCGCGAGCCCTCCTTTCTTTCCCTCATTTCTCACCTTTCACTCTCTCTCCTCTCCCTCTCCGCCTCCTCCGATCCCACTCTTCCCCTTTCCCTTCCTCTTCTTCCTCTTCCACCACTCCAACGCCTCCCTACCTCTCGCCTCTGCCACCACCACTTCCTTCGCGACGTTCCATTCTCCGGACGGCGGCCGACATCCCGGCGGAGTGGCGGCGTCCTCGAGGGTACCGGCGGCGGTCTGCGGTGCGGCGGTTCGGCGACACGAAGCCAGGAGGAGTTCAAGTATCCGGTAGGGGGACGAACCTTGTATGCGTTGCTCGTGCTTTCCTAGGCGTGTTTTGATGTGTTTTGGGCTAGATTGAGCATGTTTAGGGGGTGTTCTTGTGGGTATGGCCGTGTTCATGAACGTGGATTTCATAGTATGTTGTGGTGGATGAACTTCTCTTCCTCCCCCTTTCCGTTTTGGGGCCTTTTCGGGGCATTTGGGGTTAAGGGAGAAACCCTCGGTTCGAACCAGGGAACCAGGTTTCTGGCGCTAAACGGCGTCGTGCCTGGTCGACGCCTTTTAGAAGGACGTCAGGGCAGTACGACGCGTTTTAGGGCAGAAACCTCCCCTGTTCGAGGTTTCGCAGGTTAGGGGTTCTGGCGCTAAATGACGTCATGGGTGGTCGACGCCTTTTAGATGGACGTCGGGACACCATGACGCCATTTAGGCAGGAAATCACCCCGACTGAGGGTCCGTCAGCTCGGGATTCTGGGACTAAAAGACGTCATGGGTGGGCGACGCGATTTGAATGGCGTCGGGTAACCATGACACCTTTTAAGGCAGAAATCCCCTGAGTAATGTTTTCCTGAAATTCGTGGATTTCTTAGCTGAATGGCGTCGGAGGATGTCGACGCGTTTCAAAAGGCGACCGCTGGTGTCGACGCCTTTTAGGCCAGATTTCCGTGGCCTCTATTTTATGAACCGGTTTAGGGAACTTGAATGGCGTCGGCCTCGGGCGACGCGATTCAGGATAGAATAACACTAATTCCTGCCAGTAAAATATATTCATACTGCTAGATAGTTGGTTAGTGCATGCCTTAGTATACTCGGATTCTTCGTGACCAGATGGCACTGCGTTGTGTGTAGTGCGATCGCGGGCTTTTCACGTAACCAGATCGTACCGTGCCGGGTTTTGGTGTTTTGAGTTACTGTGGACCTGGAGTGACATTGTAGCACTTTATCACCCTGTGCTGGTGGGGGCGTGAGCACAGCGCCGGTGGGGGCGTGGGCGGGGTGACGCCTAGTGAGAGAGGGTCACCTGGTGAACCCCGGGGTCAGCTAGTACCGGTGTCAGAGTGGTACATTCGGAGAGTCACTCGTGCTGAGGGAAGGAGTAACCACCTGAGCCAGTTGGGCCGGAGTAGCTAGCGTGCTATCCGAGGGGTTACTGTTTGGTCTCAGCGGGTCGGTGTTTCCTACTTGTGCTTGTGTGGACGGTGTTTCCCACTTACGGCTGTGTGGTTGGTGTTTCCCACTTTCGGAGGAGTGGTTAACGTGTTTTACCGAGACGGGAGTTGTAGGCTCCTTGATAGAATGATTTTAGAAATATGCATGTTACATTCTGAAGGCACATGATTCAGATCGAGGTTTTAGGAGTACTGTGTTACAGCTTTACTTGCCTTATTACCTGTACCTTTGTTACTGCACTTGTGGGTGTGTGTGTGGGAGGCAAGAGATCGGATGATCCCTACTGAGCCCAATTTTGGTGTGGCTCACTCCCTGCGTTTTCAGGTGTAGACCTTGTGGCGTGTGGCGGCGCGTGGTGTTCTCCTTGGTGTGCGGACCAGCAGCTATCTCAGTTCCCGGGGTATGCCCCGATGTTGTTGTACTTTATTTCTGCCTGTACTTAATTAATTTGTTGGACATGTAATTATTGTTGGACTGTGTACGGACATTATTATTTTACTTCCTGCGCACTGTACCCCTTGTAGTCCGTGTGAATGCTATATTTAATCTTGTTTAACGCATACTCCTCCAGATGTGTGTATAAGATCCTGGTATGAACCTACAGTTAATGGGCCGACATCCATTTAGTGACCGGGTCTCTGGTCATAGGATGGCGGGTCGTTACAAACTTCTTCATCCAAACCTCCTCCTTGGCCGCTTCAGCTGCAGCAATATATTCTGCTTCGGTCGTCGAATCTGCAGTAGTTTCTTGTTTGGAACTCTTCCAACTTACTGCACCTCCATTTAACATGAACACAAATCCAGACATGGATTTGCTGTCATCCATATCCGACTGGAAACTCGAGTCAGTAAATCCTCGAAGTTCCAAGTCGTTTCCTCCATAAACGAGAAATAGATCCTTAGTTCTTCTCAAGTATCTAAGGATGCATTTCACCGCCTTCCAGTGTTCCTCACCTGGATCAGCCTGATATCTACTGGTGACACTTATTGGGTGTGCCACATTAAGCCTAGTACATAGCATTGCATACATGATAGATCCTATTGCCGAGGCATAAGGAACTCTATCCATGTATGCTTTCTCTTCAGGTGTCTTGGGAGATATTTCTTTAGAGAGATAAATTCCATTCCTCATTGGAACGAGGCCTCCCTTGGAATTTTTCATGCCAAGCCTTTTGACTATGGTATCTACGTACATAGATTGGGATAAGCCAAGCATCCTTTTGGACCTATCTTTATAGATCCTTATTCCCATAATATAGGATGCTTCTCCCAAATCTTTCATGGAGAAGTTTTTGGATAACCAAGCCTTTACTGATGACAACATTCCTACATCATTCCCAATGAGTAGAATGTCATCAACATAAAGTACCAAAAAGGTAACTGCGCTCCCACTAGCCTTTTTGTATACACAAGGTTCATCTTCATTCTTAATGAAGTCATAAGATTTGATTGCTTCATCAAATCTTAAGTTCCAAGTTCGGGATACCTGCTTTAATCCATAGATGGATCTTTGCAGCTTGCATACCTTGCTTGAATGCTCTTTGGAAGTGAATCCTTCAGGTTGTATCATATACACCTCTTCTTGAAGGTTCCCGTTAAGGAATGTTGTTTTCACATCCATTTGCCATATTTCATAATCATAGAATGCGGCAATTGCAAGAAGTATTCTGATTGACTTAATCATGGCAACTAGAGAGAAGGTTTCGTCATAGTCAATGCCTTGCCTTTGACGATATCCTTTCGCTACCAGCCTTGCCTTGTATGTGTCAATCTGTCCATCGGCCCCGATCTTTCTTTTAAAGATCCATTTAGTGCCAATAGGTACTATACCTTCTGGCAGATCAACCAAGTTCCAAACTTGGTTGGCATACATGGACTGAATTTCATAATTCATTGCCTCTTGCCATTTTTCTTATTCTTGACTATTTATGGCTTCTTGGTAGGTTTGAGGATCATCATCCTCATTTAAGTGCACTTTTGGTTTGCCATCATCGATATGTCCAACATATCTTTCAGGCTGCTTAGGCACTCTACTTGATCTGCGAACCTTTTGTGTATCATCTTGAACAAGTTCTTGAGTCAATAGTTCAGTAGATGAACTAGTGTTGATTTGTGAGTCTAGAATTTCTTCCAGTTCTATCTTGCTCCCACTGTCTTCTTTTGAAAGATATTCTTTCTCTAAGAAGACAGCTCTTTTTGCGACAAACACCCTTTGATCGCTGGGCTGATAGAAATAATATCCAAAAGTCTCTTTTGGATATCCCACAAATCTACATTTCTCTATCCTGGAATCCAATTTTTCTGGATCATGTCTTTTGACATGTGCAGGACAACCCCAGACTCTAACATGCTTAAAGTCTGATTTCTTTCCTTTCCATATCTCATATGGAGGGGAAGATACTGACTTACTGGGAACTTTGTTCAACAGATATGCAGCAGTCAACAGTGCATATCCCCATAAAGAGATTGGAAGTTTGGCATAACTCATCATTGATCGTACCATATCTAATAGAGTACGATTTCTCCTTTCCGATACACCATTTAATTGTGGTGTATAGGGAGGAGTCCACTGAGACAAAATACTATTATTCTTAAGATATTCTGTGAATTCTGCACTTAAGTATTCACCCCCTCGATCTGATCGAAGAGTTTTGATACTCTTTCCAGTCTGGTTCTCAACTTCGTTTTTAAACTCTTTAAATTTTTCTCAAAGACTTTTGACTTATATTTCATTAAATATATATAGCCATATCTTGAGAAATCATCTGTAAATGAAACAAAGTATGAGTAACCACCCATAGCATGAGTGGACATTGGACCACATACATCACTATGTATTAGTTCCAATAACTCCTTAGCTCTTTCTCCATGTCCTGAGAATGGAGCTTTGGTCATTTTTCCCATGAGACAAGCTTCACAGGTTGCAAATGATTCATAATCAAATGGATCAAGATATCCATTCTTTTGCAACGTTATGATCCTGTTCTCATTTATATGACCTAGCCTACAATGCCATAGGTACGAATTATTAACATCCTTATCTAATCGTTCAAGCGATTTATTTACCAGACAAACATCATATGAAATATCAAGTAAATATAATCCATTCAATAAATATCCGGAAGGAAACAATTTGTCTCCTTGATAAATTGAACAACCTTTATTCTCTAGTTTCATTGAATATCCTTGTCTATCTAAACATGAAATAGATAGGATATTCCTAATAATAGTCGGAACATAATAACAATCTATCAGTTCCAATGAGTCTCCTGACGGCATCTGAAGTCTTACTGTCCCCACAGCTAACGCAACAACTTTTGCTCCATTCCCGAGCCTCAGATCCACGTCTCCGCGGTTCAATCTTCTTTTACTTGTTAACACCTGCAAGTTATTGTAGATATGAGAAACACATCTAGTATCTAATACCCAAGATGTTGTTTCTCTATAAGACAAGTTAAGATCGATCATGATAATACCTGAAGCTTCACCAAGCTTCTCCTTTGTTTTTCTGCAAGATAAATCTTGCAGTTTCTCTTCCAATGACCTTCTTTATGGCAGTGGAAACACTGACCTTTATCATTGACTTTACCTTTGCCCTTTTGAACCGCCGGTTTGCTTTTCACTAGCTTCTTAGGCTTACCTTTCTTAAAGGTCTATCCAGATTTCCTTTTCTTGTTGGTCTTACCAACAAATATTACTTTTGGCTTATCTTTCTGGATAGTGCCTTCTGCTGTCTTCAACATGTTGAGCAGCTCAGCCAGTGAAACTTCAATTTTGTTCATATTGAAGTTGATAATGAATTGTGAAAATGAATCTGGAAGGGACTGTAGGATTAAGTCGATGCTTAGGTCATTGTTCATAACAAAGCCAAGCACAGCAAGCCTCTCAATCCATTCTATCATCTTCAGCACATGAGTTTGCACAGATGTGTCCTCGCTCATTCTGGTCCTGAACAATTTGTTAGATATCTCATATCTTTATGTTCTGGATTGTTTACCAAACAACTCTTGTAGGTGATTCAGAATGGTCTTAGGTTCCATGTTATCATGCTGTCGCTGCAGTTCATTGTTCATTGAACCGAGCATATAACACTGGACCTTGACAGAGTCCTCCTTCCAATTTTCATACATCATTAATTCATCTTCGTTAGCATTATCACCGGGTTGCACTGGATTTGGTTGATCTAGGACGTAGGCTAGCTTTTCACACCTGAGGACAATCTTCAGGTTACGTAACCAGTCAATGTAATTTGGTCCCGTGAGTTTGTTTGCATCAAGTATGCAACGAAGGGGGTTAAGTGACGACATAGCGACCTACATGGAAATATATAAAAATGAGCAGATAGTTCTTAAAATCATATTTAGGACTTTTAATCTTGATTTAGGCTCCCACTATTTTTCGACGGTCTGTATGACCCTCTAATATACAGAACCGGAGATTCCGATGATCTCCTAGTGGGGATCAGAATCCTTCGGGCAACATGCATGTGACCTTGTGGTAGCACAACAAATCACATCAAGTCCCTTAGGCAGTCAACTCTTGACAGTTGCAACATTTGCAATATCCAATCGATTTAACCCCTGAATCAGAATGACCTTATGGTAGCACAACAAATCAAATGATTCAGTTAAGTTTATCCATCATTACTTAGATGACAAGAATTCATAGTGCAATCCTTGTGGTAGCACAACAAAACTACACTATTTGTCCATTCATCTTAATGACATCACATGTCGTAGACCTAGGTTAATTTCTAAATCAAATAGACCTTGTGGTAGCACAACAAATCCATTTGAGATAAGAATTATCCTAAGATCTATAATGATGGTGGGTTACGTGGATTATTCTGAATATCTCACGTTTACAACTTAAATTTTAAAAGAGGGTTTTTGATTTGATTTGTAAAAATCGTACTATCAATAATATTTCAATTTGAAGTATCATTATACTTAATAGAAATATATATTTATGATAGCATAGTCCACAAATATCACATATTTGCAGAAAAATTAAATGGGGATGATCATGGACTGCTAAAGCTACTATGGAATCATCGGAGCCAAACGATGATCCATAATAGGATCCTAATGTGAAAACAGCAACACTGGTTCCATTTGATGCGAGTCCTTCCTCCAGAGGTGTCTTCAGAAGATCCCGTCCTCTTAGCTTAATCCGATACATTTAAATATGATATTCAGGACTCGCAGGTCCACAAATGTACATTTAAACTGTAAGGACTGAGGTTTCGGGTTCTGTGTTCGGGTCGGGTTCGGGCCGGATCCCCTGGTTTGGACCCTGGAGGGGTCTTGAGATTCTTGGCTGAATGGCGTCAGCATTGCTCGACGCCTTTCAAAAGGCGTCAGGATGTGTGGACGCCATTTAGGTCTGTTGGTTGTTGTGCCACGTGTGCGCCACGTGGGCGGGTTTCGGGCCGCGAGAGTACGGCCCCTGTCATTTCGTCTGAACGGCGTCCAGCTTGGTCGACGCGATTCAGACTGCGACATCTGCGATGTCAGGGCACGGCGCCAGAGCGTTGACAGTACGGCCTGTCCTGTCGTCTGAACGGCGTCCGTGGAGGGTGACGCGTTTCAGACCGCTGTCAGTACGGCTGTCCAGTCAGACTGATTGGCGTCTGCCTCGATCGACGCGTTTTAGCTGGATTCGGATTGACCCCGCGAGCCTCCCCTTCTTTCCCTCACTTTCGCCTCCACACTCTCTCTCCTCGCCTCTCCGCTCCCTCTCCGCCCTCCTTCCTCCCTTCCCTTCCTCTTCTTCCTCTTCCACCACTCCAACACCACCTTACCTCTCACCTCTACCTCCACCACTTCCTTCGCGGTGTTCCACTCTCCGGACGGCGGCCGACGTCCCGGCGGAGTGGCGGCGTCCTCGAGGGTACCGGTGGCGGTGTGCGGTGCGGCGGGACGGCGGCACGGAGCTTGGCGGAGTTCAAGAACCGGTAGGGGGACGAAACCTTGCATGTGTGCTCGTTTGCTTCTTGGCGTGATGTGGCGTGTTTGGGGTTAGATTGAGCATGTTTAGGGGGATTCCTTGTGGGAATGGCGATGTTTGTGGATGTGGTTTCATAGCATGATCGTGGTGCTTGATGTTTTCATCTTCCCCCTTTGGTTTTGGGGCTTTTCGGGTGGTTGGGGTTCAAGGGAGAAACCCTCGGGTTGAACCAGGAAACCTGATTTCTGGCGCTAAATGGCGTCGTGCCTGGTCGACGCCTTTCCGAAAGACGTCGGGTCAGTACGACGCGTTTTAGGGCAGAAACCTCCCTGATTCGAGGTTTCCTGAGTTAGTGGTTCTGGCGCTAAATGACGTCATGGATGGACGACGCCTTTTGGAAGGACGTCGGGCCATCATGACGCCATTAAGGCAGGAAATGCCCCCGTTTAAGGGTTCTGCAATCTGGATTTCTGGGTTGAATGGCGTCTGGCTACCATGACGCGTTTTAAACGGCGGCTTCACTGGTGGACGCGTTTTAAGAGATAATCTGGCTTTTAAATAAACCTGTATGAGGAGCTTGAATGGCGTCGACCTCGGTTGACGCGATTCAAGACAGAGCTGTATAAACCCTGGTTTTTAGCATGTGTGTCACTGCGGGACGGTTCAACGCATGCTTTGAGTTGTATACTGAGACTGAGGGCTTCTGCATGAATGGGATTTCATCATGTTTGTGTGTGTGCTTTAACTGTACGCTGAGACTGGGGTTTACTGTGCGAGTGGAATCATGTTATATATGCGTTTGTGTTCATACGACTGTGGATCGATGTGACGGTGGTTTACGTTTGTCACCATGGACCGATGGGGACAGGGTCATGGTGTCTGTGAGGCTTTGTGCCGTACCGGTGGGAGAAGGGGTACATGTGTGTTTTACCTCTGGCTGAGGAAAGCAGGATCGCCTTGAGCCCGACGGGCCGGAGTAGCCGGTGTGCTATCCGAGGGATCGCTGTTTGTCCTCAGCGGGTAGGGGTTTCCCTCGTTTGTCGTGACAGCTTCCGGCGTGTTTCTTGCTGTGGAGCTGGTGGGAGTTGGTTTACCCTTTAGCCACTGGGCCTGATGTGACCTTTGATCAAGGTTACGAGTGGTACCCTTAGCCCTTTGGCCTGACGCAGCCCGGGAGAGTTGGGTTTGTGGGTAGTTCCTGTAGCTTCGGCTTGACGGGGGTTCGCCGGTCCCCAGGGCCCTCCTGGAAGCGCTGAGGCCTAGCGTGGAGGCAATCCGGTGGTAGGACAGTAGTCTAGACTGCTTGTGTGCACACGTAGCTGGCAGTGGCGGTACACTGAGTCCAGCTAGTCCTAGTTTAGCTCACTGCCTCACCCTACAGTGCCCCGGAACACTATAGGGGTGGACAGGCATGACCAGTGGTGGTAGTGTTGGGAGGCGACGTTTGACTTCGGTCGACTGTGTGGTTTAGTCGCCTTGTGGACTTCGGTTGTGAGACTTGACTCTGTGTTGGGTTCTTCGAATTGCTTAGAACTGTTCTTGCTACATTGCTTATCGTACGTTTCCTATCAGGTTGAGTGCTATGTTTACTGCTTTACTTAATTGCCATATATTCCTGTTGTTACACTTGTGGGTGTGTGAGTGGGAGGCTGGGGATCGGATGATCCCTACTGAGCCCAATTCTGGTGTGGCTCACTCCCTGCGGTTTTAGGTGTGGACCTCGTGGCGCAGCGGAAGCGTGGTGTCTTCCTGGTGTGCGGACCAGCAGCTGTCTCTGTTCCGGGGTATGCCCCGATGTTGTTGTACTTTCCTTCTGCTTGTACTTATTTAATTGTTGGACATGTAATTATTGTTGGACTGTATACGGACATTGTTATTTTACTTTCTGCGCACTCGTTTACCTTTGTAGTCCGTACGATTGTTATATTTAGCCTTGTTTAGCACTTACTCCTCCAGATGTGTTGTGTGAGATCCGGGTATGAACCCGCAGTTAATGGGCCGATATCCATTTAGTGACCGGGTTTCCGGTCATAGGATGGCGGGTCGTTACAGATGGTATCAGAGCTCAGTCTGGTCGAGTATGTGATAAACTGGGTTAGATATTATAGTCCAACAATAAGTACGAGTCGGTACAGGCGATGGCTGCTGGTGTAGATTGATAGGTTTTGACGTGTTTTGGTTCGATTTGCGTGTTGTGGGGCAGCAATGGCGCCGAAGTGGAGAGTTCCGTTGGCTCGTGGTTCGAGAGCAGATAGTGGTGGTTCGAGAGCAGAAGGTCATAATGTGGGTCGTTTCATGGAAGCTATGATTGGGGCTATGTATAGATATCAGCAGGGAGATGGAAGTGAGGGGTCCAGTTCCCGAGGTGGCCAATCCACGGTCGTGGAGCGGTTCTTGAAGCTGAAGCCCCCTTCTTTCACGGGTCAACCTGTTCCAGATGCGGCGGCTCAGTGGATTAAGGAAGTGGAGAAAGTGTTTGATGTTCTAGAATGTGCTGAGAGTGACAAGACCTTGTTGGCAACCTACTTGCTGAAGGGCGATGCTTATGATTGGTGGGTTACCATCAAGGGGTTGATGTTTCCAGATAGGCCTTTGAGAGAGATTCCTTGGGAAGGCTTTGTGAGAGAGTTTTGTGGACAGTACCTTCCGAGGCATGTTCGTAGGGCCAAGGAAAGGGAATTTATGGAATTGGTACAGGATGATATGTCGGTTTTAGAATATCAGATGAAATTTGTGGCTCTGGGAAGGTTTGCTCCACACATATCTGAGCGTGAGGATCTCAGGACGGAGAAATTCGTGGATGGACTTCGGCATGATTTGAGGGAGTTGGTGGCAGCTCACTGTTATGAGGATCTGGCATCAGCGGTTCGGTGCGCGGCAACGGTGGAGATGCAGTTTCAACACACGGCAAAGGAATCAGAGCATTCAGCACAGGGGAAGCAGCATAGCAGGGATAGATCAGCGGTCTTTTCGTCAGGCGGTTCGAGTTCTTTTGAGGTCGAGTTCCAGGAGGTTCCTTATGACGAGGATGAGGATGGTTCGGTTCAGCAGATACAGACAGAGGTCAGCTGGCAGCAGGAGGCGAGGCAGGACGCTGCAGGTCGTTGTCCCCGTTGTAGCAGGTTTCATGGCGACAGGATATGTCCCTTGATCACTGGTAGCTGTTTCGCCTGTGGTCGGAAGGGGCATCTCGCGAGGAACTGTCCCCAGAAGAATAAGGCAGGTCAGGAGCCGAGTGGACAGTAGGTGGTCGAGGCGTGATTGGAGTCGCGTCTCCTTGTGGAGGTCCGAGAGGTTGTGCTAGGAGAGCACTTTTATCTTGTCTTGTTCAGAGGTGGTTGTGAACTCTCGTGGCACTTGTATGTATTTGGGTTTGGTGGAGAATCGGTTTTGTAATATGTGCCTTGCTAGTGTGTGATCATGTTGATCTTTCAGCTTTGTGTTGGAATTGAGAATCTTGGTTAGCTTGGCGTGGATTTGTTTGGCTATTTCTGTGGAGCCCTGTGTGTGATTGGTGAGGATGATTGTTGTAATCGGTGTGTGACGGCATGTGATGGTTAGCCGAGTCGAGCGTTGAGCGGTTGCTAATTTCGAGGACGAAATTCTTTTAAGGGGGGGAGATTGTAAGGACTGAGGTTTCGGGTTCTGTGTTCGGGTCGGGTTCGGGCCGGATCCCCTGGTTTGGACCCTGGAGGGGTCTTGAGATTCTTGGCTGAATGGCGTCAGCACTGCTCGACGCCTTTCAAAAGGCGTCAGGATGTGTGGACGCCATTTAGGTCTGTTGGTTGTTGTGCCACGTGTGCGCCACGTGGGCGGGTTTCGGGCCGCGAGAGTACGGCCCCTGTCATTTCGTCTGAACGGCGTCCAGCTTGGTCGACGCGATTCAGACTGCGACATCTGCGATGTCAGGGCACGGCGCCAGAGCGTTGACAGTACGGCCTGTCCTGTCGTCTGAACGGCGTCCGTGGAGGGTGACGCGTTTCAGACCGCTGTCAGTACGGCTGTCCAGTCAGACAGATTGGCGTCTGCCTCGATCGACGCGTTTTAGCTGGATTCGGATTGACCCCGCGAGCCTCCCCTTCTTTCCCTCACTTTCGCCTCCACACTCTCTCTCCTCGCCTCTCCGCTCCCTCTCCGCCCTCCTTCCTCCCTTCCCTTCCTCTTCTTCCTCTTCCACCACTCCAACACCACCTTACCTCTCACCTCTACCTCCACCACTTCCTTCGCGGTGTTCCACTCTCTAGACGGCGGCCGACGTCCCGGCGGAGTGGCGGCGTCCTCGAGGGTACCGGTGGCGGTGTGCGGTGCGGCGGGACGGCGGCACGGAGCTTGGCGGAGTTCAAGAACCGGTAGGGGGACGAAACCTTGCATGTGTGCTCGTTTGCTTCTTGGCATGATGTGGCGTGTTTGGGGTTAGATTGAGCATGTTTAGGGGGATTCCTTGTGGGAATGGCGATGTTTGTGGATGTGGTTTCATAGCATGATCGTGGTGCTTGATGTTTTCATCTTCCCCCTTTGGTTTTGGGGCTTTTCGGGTGGTTGGGGTTCAAGGGAGAAACCCTCGGGTTGAACCAGGAAACCTGATTTCTGGCGCTAAATGGCGTCGTGCCTGGTCGACGCCTTTCCGAAAGACGTCGGGTCAGTACGACGCGTTTTAGGGCAGAAACCTCCCTGATTCGAGGTTTCCTGAGTTAGGGGTTCTGGCGCTAAATGACGTCATGGATGGACGACGCCTTTTGGAAGGACGTCGGGCCATCATGACGCCATTTAGGCAGGAAATGCCCCCGTTTAAGGGTTCTGTAATCTGGATTTCTGGGTTGAATGGCGTCTGGCTACCATGACGCATTTTAAACGACGGCTTCACTGGTGGACGCGTTTTAAGAGATAATCTGGCTTTTAAATAAACCTGTCTGAGGAGCTTGAATGGCGTCGACCTCGGTCGACGCGATTCAAGACAGAGCTGTATAAACCCTGGTTTTTAGCATGTGTGTCACTGCGGGACGGTTCAACGCATGCTTTGAGTTGTATACTGAGACTGAGGGCTTCTGCATGAATGAGATTTCATCATGTTTGTGTGTGTGCTTTAACTGTACGCTGAGACTGGGGTTTACTGTGCGAGTGGAATCATGTTATATATGCGTTTGTGTTCATACGACTGTGGATCGATGTGACGGTGGTTTACGTTTGTCACCATGGACCGATGGGGACAGGGTCATGGTGTCTGTGAGGCTTTGTGCCGTACCGGTGGGAGAAGGGGTACATGTGTGTTTTACCTCTGGCTGAGGAAAGCAGGATCGCCTTGAGCCCGACGGGCCGGAGTAGCCGGTGTGCTATCCGAGGGATCGCTGTTTGTCCTCAGCGGGTCGGGGTTTCCCTCGTTTGTCGTGACAGCTTCCGGCGTGTTTCTTGCTGTGGAGCTGGTGGGAGTTGGTTTATCCTTTAGCCACTGGGCCTGATGTGACCTTTGATCAAGGTTACGAGTGGTACCCTTAGCCCTTTGGCCTGACGCAGCCCGGGAGAGTTGGGTTTGTGGGTAGTTCCTGTAGCTTCGGCTTGACGGGGGTTTGCCGGTCCCCAGGGCCCTCCTGGAAGCGCTGAGGCCTAGCGTGGAGGCAATCCGGTGGTAGGACAGTAGTCTAGACTGCTTGTGTGCACACGTAGCTGGCAGTGGCGGTACACTGAGTCCAGCTATTTCTAGTTTAGCTCACTGCCTCACCCTACAGTGCCCCGGAACACTATAGGGGTGGACAGGCGTGACCAGTGGTGGTAGTGTTGGGAGGCGACGTTTGACTTCGGTCGACTGTGTGGTTTAGTCGCCTTGTGGACTTCGGTTGTGAGACTTGACTCTGTGTTGGGTTCTTCGAGTTGCTTAGAACTGTTCTTGCTACATTGCTTATCGTACGTTTCCTATCAGGTTGGGTGCTATGTTTACTGCTTTACTTAATTGCCATATATTCCTGTTGTTACACTTGTGGGTGTGTGAGTGGGAGGCTGGGGATCGGATGATCCCTACTGAGCCCAATTCTGGTGTGGCTCACTCCCTGCGGTTTCAGGTGTGGACCTCGTGGCGCAGCGGAAGCGTGGTGTCTTCCTGGTGTGCGGACCAGCAGCTGTCTCTGTTCCGGGGTATGCCCCGATGTTGTTGTACTTTCCTTCTGCTTGTACTTATTTAATTGTTGGACATGTAATTATTGTTGGACTGTATACGGACATTGTTATTTTACTTTCTGCGCACTCGTTTACCTTTGTAGTCCGTACGATTGTTATATTTAGCCTTGTTTAGCACTTACTCCTCCAGATGTGTTGTGTGAGATCTGGGTATGAACCCGCAGTTAATGGGCCGATATCCATTTAGTGACCGGGTTTCCGGTCATAGGATGGCGGGTCGTTACATAAACACTAAGAAACCTTGATCTTATCAAGGGGAGTACAATCTTATAGGAAGGTAGAGAGTACATCTAGATTAAGAGAGAGGAGGACACGCAGGTCCTATTTAAAATACCAAATGAAATAAGCATCGCATTCATTCACATCATTCATCACATGAAAATACTAAGTCCATGATCATCCCACCATAAAACACATCACATGCAACACAATCATCACATAATTGCAGTTTGGTATTAAATTTTATAAATATAAAATTATAATACCAATTAGTTTTCAAAATAACATTTATTTCAGCATTATCAATAATATTCAAAACATTATTGACAACTTAACTAACTAAACCATTCAGTTAATCTAAATAATGATTCAAACAATTTGAACAGAAAAATGTAATCAAGTTATGCATGAAATCAGTTTAAAACAATTTTAAACTAATTAATTTAACAGGAAAATTAATTATCTAAAACAATTTTAAATAATTAACTAACACCCTATTAATAACAAAGCCCTTTAATTGAATAACAGTTATTAAACACTTTAATAAGCTGTTAATAATCATAAAAATAATTAATAACATTTATTAATTATTCCTATAATTATTCTGTTTTAAAACAATTTTAAAACAGGTTTAAATGGGCTTAAATGGGCTAATATTGGGTTTAAAGGGGTTTTAACATTTATTAAAAACAATTTTTAATAAATCAAAAATGGGCCTAGCCCATTAGGGCCCAAATGGCCCGGGCCCAGGGCCATGGCTCGGCCAGGGCGCCGGCCCGGCCCCCGCCCGGTCCGACCGGGTCGGGACCGAGCAGTCCGGCCCTTTCTTCCCCAACAGAAGCCTTCGTTTGCAGAAATGCAGGAACCCTAGGGTTCCCACCCGGCGGCGCCGCCGCCGAGCTCCGGCCACCCCCCAGCGGGTGCCGGCCCTACCGACGATGCCCCCCGGCGCCGGCGACGTGCCCGGCGCCGGCAGGGCCGCCGTCGGCCTCCGGTGAGGTGAAAACCAAGCCCAAAACCACTCCAAAAATCTGATTTTGCAGGGTTTTAAATCTAAGTTTCGGCTCAATTTTCAGGACCTCGAAGGGCACTCCGGCCACGATCTTCATGCCCAATCCGTAGAGGTGACTATCACCAAAAGATCTGGACATCCGGGCCGCCATCCCAACACTTGGGAATCGCGTACGAAGCCGCCGAAGTACCCCGTTCTTCGTCCCACGAAGAACTCCAAAAAACCCAAATAAAATCCGAAAAATTACAGACAAATAATCAAATTGTTTGTGTTCATCATATGAATACTATTCTGTCATTTTTAATCGGATTAAACACAAGAACACGTACAATACGGGTTCTTCACGCATAACGACACGCAAAACGATGCCGTTTTACGACCGAACCAGCAACCTGGCTCTAATACCACTATTAGGAATCGCCAAGAACGCAGCGGAAATAAAAACGATTCCATTGTATCGGTTGCTGGGATCGTAAAACGGACATTAAAATAAATGCGGGAAGAACAGTTCTTCACCTTTGCGGGGTTTCGAATCTCCCGTGGATGATGCCGACTCGGTAATCGCGCACGCGCACAATCTCTAGAGGTATCCACACGAGTTCCCGCAGCAGACGCGATTTCCTCCTCGACTTGAGTGCTCCGACCAGATCTCAAATCCACTATGAGCGGAGAGAGACAGATCCACTCCAAGAGAGAGAGAGGGAGAGAGAGAGAGGAGAGAGAGAATCTGGGGTAAAAATTCGTCCAACCAACCTTTTACCCCTGCCCCTTGGCCCTCCTTATATAGAAATAAGGATAAGCACAAGGATTAATCCTCATGATTATCCAAGAGTTTGGCCTTGGATAATTCTCCATTAAATCTTCATGTTTATCCTGCGGTTTTTCATAAAAACCCAGATAAGCATAAAATTCAACGTCTCTCACCGTCTGACGAGAACTCTTATGTGTGTGCCCTCTAGGCCCATATATCAGTCCGGTTGCAGGCCCATTAAACTTAGAATTGTTTCTTGAGTTTAATATTTATTAATTAACATTTAAACATCATATGTTAAATGATTAATTTAATAAACAAGTGAATTATCATCTGATGATCAAATCACTTGGCCTTCTGATCATGAACAGCACCAAACACTACCTCATGATCCCAGAAAATATAAGGGATAATGTTCCCTTCAATAGAACCTTTCCGTCTGCAGGTACCGCACAGATATAATCCTTCGCTCATGCAATGTTCCAATAACGCAAGGGTATGGTTTTATAGTCAAACCCTCTTTCGCATTATCCAGATGGATTCCAGTACACAGTTAATTTCTAGAAAGACATCCCTTTCATTTGACCCTGGCCAGGGATTTCTGTGTACACATCCATAGGACATTCTCTCTCCAGTCTTATACCAAGAGTGAGTGATCCCTTGTTGTTCACTCAATTACCTTCGCAAGCTTTCCACTGTATCTGAAAGACTGATTATGGTGGACTTAATGGTTAAAGTCCACGAGTCAGAGAATCAAGAAACAATGGTTCACAAACAAGGTATCATTGGTGACTCAGGTCAAAGGACCAACTGTGCTACTGCAACGATTGAATTCCCTGGTTGACTAATAGGTATAATTACCATCCAGTAATTCTTATTTGGGTCTGTTCAATGAACTCATTCTCTAATGAGCACCCACTTGTTTGTCTTAGTGTCAACACACGAGTGAATGTGAGATCATTCACCCTCATCATATGAGCAGACATAACTTGTGTCGATCTTATTGGATATTTAATGTCCATCTCAAATATCCTATGATCGAGAACTATTTAAGACAATTGACTGAGGATATTGATCTCACTATCATGATCTCATCATGATTCAATATCCCATACATTTGTCTATGGACCTTCATTACGATAGTTACTTTGCGAGAACTATAAATGAAGAAATAATTGCCTTTATTGATAATCTGAACTAGACTGTACAATGATTGGCTTTGAGGCCACCCAATTCTAACACATGGTTTCTCAACAGCACGTATATATATATTAAGTCGGCGCAACTTTTCACAAAAGTCCCCGAGTTAATATAAATCCCACTTATGTACCACCGACTGAGAATCTTATTACGTGTGACCCTCTAGGCCCATTTACCAGCCCGGTTTTCAGCCCGTTAAGTCCAATAACTAGTTATTGACTTATTGTAATTAATTAATATCTAGATATTAACTAATTACTCAACCGCATTATCATCGCATGTAAATTCGGTCGGACTTCTGATCAAGTTGGGTGCCAAGCAACACCGCATGATCCCGAAAGGTAATGGGGTTCAGCAACCCACTCATGGAACCTGTCCGTCTACAGTTACCACGTAGCTATAATCCTTCGTTCGCACAATGCTCTCGAGTTAACCTAGGGCATGGTCAACTGTCAAACCCTAGATTGTCAACTCACTTGAATCAGACTCTACTGTACAATATCCGAAAACCTCTTTTTCTGATATTGTTTCTGCTTTGGCCAGAGACTCTTGCGGATCTTTTCTAGAGCATTCTCTCTCCAGTTACCTGAGAGCGAACGATCCTTATTGAACACACAATCACCTTCGAAGATCTTCCGCTGGACCCGATCCTTGACTATTAAAGATCCCGTGGATAGGGATTCGTAGGTTAAGGTCAAAGTCCAGAAGTCCACCGACAAGGTGTCTTTAGTGTCTCAAGTCCAAGGATCAACCACGCCACTGTGACGATGAATCAAGCCGATTGATAGTCAGGTAAATTACCATTCAGCGATTCATGTCGGATCAGTTCAGTGAACTCATTCTCCAATAAGCACCTACAGGTTTACCATTGTGTCTCCACACTAGTAAGTAACGAGATCAGTCACCCTCATCAAATGAGCTGGAATAACCTGTACTAGTCTAACCGGATGTTTGATGTCCTTCTCAAACATCCTACGACTAGGAACAATTGAGAATATGTATTTATAAGTCATCAGTCTCATTATGATGATCTCATCATAATCTGATGACTATTGCACATATTCTTGGACTTCATTATACGCAATTATAAATATGCCAATCTACATAATGAATTTAATGCCATTGATTAGTGAACTAGATTAAAATAGGTGCCTTATGATTGGCTTAGAGGACACCTATATCCATCAATCTCCCACTTGGACTCAAGCCAATCACTTTCGCATTTGATCTCCATCAAACCTATCTGATGCTCACATAAAGTCTGTGACTAAGACTTGGTCAGGGATCTGCTAAATTTTCTACAAATCGAATATTTTTCTATTACGTTATTTCCTATTTATCCTTTGTCTCCGAACCTGTGAAAGAACATCAGAATGTTTTGGAACTTCTGAAGAGACCATGGCTCGATCACATAATTCATTGCTCCCACTGTTGTCCTAGAATGATAGGATGGTATCAGAGACCTCTTAGAACTACAACTAGTTTAGGGATGAACCTTTTCATCCATACTGTTCTAATAACAGTATCATTTGTTTATGTCGTCACCTTAATATCGAGTTTTGGATTGGAACCATTCCAATCCATTCCTTTCTACTAGAAGGTTGAATCCATTATTTAACTTGAAATTTGAGTCAGTGTGACCTCATAGTTTCAAATCATCCTCTCCATATACGTGAATGCATCATTAACACTTCTCAAGCGCTTAATGATGCAATTCACTCATATATCCTTTAAGGAACCTTTTCTTTAAAGGAATAAATTCTATATCTCAACAATTGAGACTTGTTATGAAATTTATGCTAAACATCTTAACATACAGGTCAATATAATATCCCCACCAATCTATCTTAATAGATTCGTATTTCCAATACGTGGGATATTATAACTAAACTTATTATGGAGGAAACCATGGTTAACAATACTTTCACTAATAGTAACATCCCGAAGTCATTCTTAATGACTTTGATGTTATTATCATAAAGCATTACTAAAGCGACCGTGCGCCCACTGTCCTTTCTGAACACACACAATCCGTGATCATTCTTAATGATCACATAATATCTGACAATTAAGTCAAAACTTTTATTACAACTTAGGAAGCTTTAGTTTGATTCAAAATAATTTTAAAATCATAACTTACTTCCTAGACATTCTAAAAGTTTTAAAGGTGTATCATATACATCTTTACCTCAATCACATTGAGTGGACGCTTTTAATATCCAACTGTCATCATCTCATGATAGGCAGTATTGACAAGTAGAATTCTAATAAACTTATCAATATCAAAGTTGTAATGACAGAGAGCATCATTATCATAGATTTTAGATCATAATATATTGTGAGCTCCTCTCATCTTGCTAAATTAAATATGTCAAACATATCATTTTAGTCACTGAGAGAATCTCAAAAATCTATGAAGCTCTCTGATGTGTGTTATGAGTGGTTCCAAACAATTAAAGATTATCTAATAATCTTATGTTAGCTTGTGAATCTAGAACATCTTATAGTTTTATCAGCTCCCACTGTCTTCTTTGAGGATATATTCCTCTTCACAGAAGACAGCTTTCAGGACGACAATAATTTCATTATCGCCTGGCCAATAAATGTAATGTCCAAACTCTTTAGACATTCACAAATTCACATCACGATAATACCTGACTTTAAAAACAGGTTTGTTCATAATTCACATCTCATATGAATTATTTGGTTTCCATATCTTATATGGACACACACTGACTTACTTGGAACCATCTTTAAAGTATGGACATCTAATGTTCATACTCATGTTCAAAAATGATAAGAATTAGGCAAATCTTATTATGTATTGCACCATATCTTAATAAGGTGCAATTCCTCATTCTATCATATTGCTATGATGCAAAATGAGGATTAATCGTGTAAGGACTGAAGTTTCGGGTTCTGTATTCGGGTCGGGTTCGGGCCGGTTCCCCTGGTTTGGACCCTGAGGAGGGTCTTGAGATTTCTGGCTGAATGGCGTCAGCACTGCTCGACGCCTTTCAAAAGGCATCAGGTTGCGTGGACGCCATTTAGGTCTGCTGGGTGTTGTGCCACGTGTGCGCCACGTGGGCGGGTTTCGGGCCGCGAGAGTACGGCCCCGGTCACTTCGTCTGAACGGCGTCCAGATTGGTCGACGCGATTCAGACTGCGACATCTGCGATGTCAGGGCACGGCGCCAGAGCGTTGTCAGTACGGCCTGTCACATCGTCTGAACGGCGTCCACGGTGAGCGATGCGTTTCAGAGCGCTGTCAGTACGACTGTCCTATCAGACTGAATTGCGTTTGCCTCGATCGACGCGTTTTAGCTGGATTCGGATTGACCCCGCGAGCCTCCCCATCTTTCCCTCATTTTCGCCTCCACACTCTCTCCCTCACCTCTCCGCTCCCTCTCCGCTCTTCTTCCCCTTCCCTTCCTCTTCTTCCTCTTCCACCACTCCAACACCACCTTACCTCTCACCTCTACCTCCACCACTTCCTTCGCGGTGTTCCACTCTCCGGACGGCGGCCGACGTCCCGGCGGAGTGGCGGCGTCCTCGAGGGTACCGGCGGCGGTGTGCGGTGCGGCGGGACGGCGGCACGGAGCTTGGCGGAGTTCAAGAACCCGTAGGGGGACGAACCTTGCATGTGTGCTCGTTTGCTTCTTGGCGTGATGTGGCGTGTTTGGGGTTAGATTGAGAATGTTTAGGGGGATTCCTTGTGGGAATGGCGGTGTTTGTGGACGTGGTTTCATAGCATGATCGTGGTGCTTGACGTTCTCATCTTCCCCCTTTTGGTTTTGGGGCTTTTCGGGGTGCTTGGGGTTCAAGGGAGAGACCCTCAGGTCGAACCAGGAAACTTGGTTTCTGGCGCTAAATGGCGTCGTACCTGGTCGACGCCTTTCCGAAAGACGTCGAGTCAGTACGACGCGTTTTAGGGCAGAAACCTCCCTGTTCGAGGTTTCCTGAGTTGGGGGTTCTGGCGCTAAATGACGTCATGGATGGACGACGCCTTTCAGAAGGACGTCGGGACATCATGACGCTATTTAGGCAGGAAATGCCCCCGTTTAAGGGTTCTGCTATCTGGATTACTGGGTTGAATGGCGTCTGGCGACCTTGACGCGTTTTAAACGGCGGCTTCATAGGTGGACGCGTTTTAAGGGATAATCTGGCTTTTAACTGAATCCGTCTAAGGGACTTGAATGGCGTCGACCTCGGTCGACGCGATTCAAGACAGAACTGTCTTAACCCTGGTTTTTAAATATATGTTTCACTATTGGCGGTTCTAAGGCATGTTTTACGTTGTACACTGAGACTGAGGACTTATGTGTGTGTGGAATGGCATCATGATATGTGTGTGTGTGTGCTTACACGACTGTGGATCGATATGATTGTGGTTTATGTTTGTCACCATGGACGGATGGGGACAGGGTCATGGTGTCTGTGAGGCATTGTGCCGTACCGGTGGGAGAAGGGGTACATGTTGTGGTTTACCTTTAGCTGAGGGAAGCATAACCACCTTGAGCCCGTCGGGCCGGAGTAGCTGGTGCGCTATCCGAGGGGTTGCTGCTTGGCCTCAGCGGGTCGGGGTTTCCCTGTTTGTCGTGACAGCTTCCGGCGCGTTTCTTGCTGTGGAGCTGGTACTGATGGGAGTTGTTTTACCCTTTAGCCACTGGGCCTGATGTGACCTTTGATCAAGGTTACGAGTGGTACCCTTAGCCCTTTGGCCTGACGCAGCCCGGGAGAGTTGGGTTTGTGGGTAGTTCCTGTAGCTTCGGCTTGACGGGGGTTCGCCGGTCCCCAGGGCCCTCCTGGAAGCGCTGAGGCCTAGCGTGGAGGCAATCCGGTGGTAGGACAGTAGTCTAGACTGCTTGTGTGCACACGTAGCTGGCAGTGGCGGTACACTGAGTCCAGCTAGTCCTAGTTTGGCTCACTGCCTCACCCTACAGTGCCCCGGAACACTGTAGGGGTGGACAGGCATGAGCAGTGGTGGTAGTGTTGGGAGGCGACGTTTGACTTCGGTCGACAGTGTGGTTCAGTCGCTTCGTGGGCTTTGACTGTGAGACGTGACTTTGTGTTGGGTTCTTCGGGTTACTTGGTACTGTTCTTGTTACACTACTTATCGTACGGTTCCTATCAGGTTGAGTGCTATGTTTACTGCTTTACTTAACTGCCATATATTCCTGTTGTTGCACTTGTAGGTGTGTGAGTGGGAGGCGGGGGATCGGATGATCCCTACTGAGCCCATTTCTGGTGTGGCTCACTCCCTGCGGTTTCAGGTGTAGACCTCGTGGCGAGCAAAAGCGTGGTGTCTTCTTGGTGTGCGGACCAGCAGCTGTCTTAGTTCCGGGGTATGCCCCGATGTTATTGTACTTTCCTTCTGCCTATACTTATTTAACTTGTTGGACATGTAATTATTGTTGGACTGTATACGGACATTATTATTTTTCCCTTCTGCGCACTCGTTTACCTTTGTAGTCCGTGCGATTGTTATATTTAGCCTTGTTTAGCACTTACTCCTCCAGATGTGTTGTGTGAGATCCGGGTGTGAACCCGCAGTTAATGGGCCGACATCCATTTAGTGACCGGGTCTCCGGTCATAGGATGGCGGGTCGTTACAGATGGTATCAGAGCTCAGTCTGGTCGAGTATGTGATAAACTAGGTTAGATATTATAGTCCAACAATAAGTACGAGTCTGTACAGGCGATGGCTGCTGGTATAGATTGATAGGTTTTGACGTGTTTTGGTTCAATTTTCGTGTTTGTGGGGTAGTGATGGCACCGAAGAGGAGAGTTCTGTTGGCTCGTGGTTCGAGAGCAGATGGTGGTGGTTCGGGGGCAGAAGGACATAATGTGGATCGTTTCATGGAAGCTATGATTGGGGGTATGTCTAGATATCAGCAGGGAGATGGAAGTGAGGGGTCCAGCTCCCGAGGTGGCCAATCCACGGTGGTGGAGCGGTTCTTGAAGCTGAAGCCCCCTTCTTTCACGGGTCAACCTGTTCCAGATGTGGCAGCTCAGTGGATTAAGGAAGTGGAGAAGGTGTTTGATGTTCTAGAATGTGCTGAGAGTGACAAGACCTTGTTGGCAACCTACTTGTTGGAGGGCGATGCTTATGATTGGTGGGTTACCATCAAGGGGTTGATGTTTCCAGATAGGTCTTTGAGAGAGATTCCTTGGGAAGGCTTTGTGAGAGAGTTTAGTGGACAGTACCTTCCGAGGCATGTTCGTAGGGCCAAGGAAAGGGAGTTCATGGAATTGGTGTAGGGTGATACGTCAGTTCTAGAATATCAGATGAAATTTGTGGCTCTGGGAAGGTTTGTTCCACACATTTCTGAGCGTGAGGATCTGAGGACGGAGAAATTCGTGGATGGACTTCGGTATGATTTGAGGGAGTTTGTGGCAGCTCATTGTTGTAAGGATCTGGCATCAGCGGTTCGGTGCGCGGCAGCGGTGGAGATGCAGTTTCAACACACGGCAAAGGAATCAGAGCATTCAGCACAGGGGAAGCAACATAGCAGGGATAGATCAGCGGTCTTTTCGTCAGGCGGTTCGAGTTCTTTTGAGGTCGAGTTCCAAGAGGTTCCTTGTGACGAGGATGAGGATGGTTCGGTCCAGCAGATGCAGACAGAGGTCAGCTGGCAGCAGGAGGCGAGGCAGGACGCTGCAGGCTGTTGTCCCCGTTGTAGCAGGTTTCATGGCGACAGGATATGTCCCTTGATCACTGGTAGCTGTTTTGGCTGTGGCAGGAAGGGACATCTCGCGAGGAACTGTCCCCAGAAGAATAAGACAGGTCAGAAGCCGAGCGGTCAGTAGGTGTTCGAGATGTGAATGGAGTTGCGTCTCTTCGAGGTGGTCCGAGAGGCTGTGCTAGAAGAGCACTTTTATCTTGTCTTGTTCAGAGGTGGTTGTGAACTCTTGTGGCACTTGTATGTATTTAGGTTTGGTGGAGAATCAGTTTTGTAATATGTGCCTTGCTAGTGTGTGGTTATTGTTGATCTTTCAGCTTTCGTCAGAATTGAGAATCTTGGTTAGCTTGATGTGAATTCGATTGGCTATTTATTATGTGGAGGCTTATGTGAGCAATTGGTGAGGATGATTGTTGTAATCGGTGTGTGTCGGCATGTGATGGTTAGCCAAGTTGAGCGTTGAGCGGTTGCTAATTTCGAGGACGAAATTCTTTTAAGGGGGGGAGAATGTAAGGACTGAAGTTTCGGGTTCTGTATTCGGGTCGGGTTCGGGCCGGATCCCCTGGTTTGGACCCTGAGGAGGGTCTTGAGATTTCTGGCTGAATGGCGTCAGCACTGCTCGACGCCTTTCAAAAGGCGTCAGGTTGTGTGGACGCCATTTAGGTCTGCTAGGTGTTGTGCCACGTGTGCGCCACGTGGGCGGGTTTCGGGCCGCGAGAGTACGGCCCCGGCCACTTCGTCTGAACGGCGTCCAGATTGGTCGACGCGATTCAGACTGCGACATCTGCGATGTCAGGGCACGGCGCCAGAGCATTGTCAGTACGGCCTGTCACATCGTCTGAACGGCGTCCACGGTGAGCGACGCTGTCAGTACGACTGTCCTGTCAGACTAAATGGCGTCTGCCTCGATCGACGCGTTTTAGTTGGATTCGGATTGACCCCGCGAGCCTCCCCTTCTTTCCCTCACTTTCGCCTCCACACTCTCTCTCCTCGCCTCTCCGCTCTTCTTCCCCTTCCCTTCCTCTTCTTCCTCTTCCACCACTCCAACACCACCTTACCTCTCACCTCTACCTCCACCACTTCCTTCGTGGTGTTCCACTCTCCGGACAGCGGCCGACGTCCCGGCGGAGTGGCGGCGTCCTCGAGGGTACCGGCGGCGGTGTGCGGTGCGGCGGGACGGCGGCACGGAGCTTGGCGGAGTTCAAGAACCGGTAGGGGGACGAACCTTGCATGTGTGCTCGTTTGCTTCTTGGCGTGATGTGGCGTGTTTGGGGTTAGATTGAGCATGTTTAGGGGGATTCTTTGTGGGAATGGCGGTGTTTGTGGACGTGGTTTCATAGCATGATCGTGGTGCTTGACGTTCTCATCTTCCCCTTTTGGTTTTGGGGCTTTTCGGGGTGCTTGGGGTTCAAGGGAGAGACCCTCGGGTCGAACCAGGAAACCTGGTTTCTGGCGCTAAATGGCGTCGTACCTGGTCGACTCCTTTCCGAAAGACGTCGGGTCAGTACGACGTGTTTTAGGGCAGAAACCTCCCTGTTCGAGGTTTCATGAGTTAGGGGTTCTGGCGCTAAATGACGTCATGGATGGACGACGCCTTTCAGAAGGACGTCGGGACATCATGACGCTATTTAGGCAGGAAATGCCCCCGTTTAAGGGTTCTGCAATCTGGATTACTGGGTTGAATGGCGTCTGGCGACCCTGACGCATTTTAAACGGCGGCTTCACAGGTGGACGCGTTTTAAGGGATAATCTGGCTTTTAACTGAACCCGTCTAAGGGACTTGAATGGCGTCGACCTCGGTCGACGCGATTCAAGACAGAACTGTCTTAACCCTGGTTTTTAAACATATGTTTCACTATTGGCGGTTCTAAGGCATGTTTTACGTTGTACACTGAGACTGAGGACTTCTGTGTGTGTGGAATGGCATCATGATATGTGTGTGTGTGTGCTTACACGACTGTGGATCGATATGACTGTGGTTTATGTTTGTCACCATGGACCGATGGGGACAGGGTCATGGTGTCTGTGAGGCATTGTGCCGTACCGGTGGGAGAAGGGGTACATGTTGTGGTTTACCTTTAGCTGAGGGAAGCATAACCACCTTGAGCCCGTCGGGCCGGAGTAGCTGGTGCGCTATCCGAGGGGTTGCTGCTTGGCCTCAGCGGGTCGGGGTTTCCCTGTTTGTCGTGACAGCTTCCGGCGCGTTTCTTGCTGTGGAGCTGGTACTGATGGGAGTTGGTTTACCCTTTAGCCACTGGGCCTGATGTGACCTTTGATCAAGGTTACGAGTGGTACCCTTAGCCCTTTGGCCTGACGCAGCCCGGGAGAGTTGGGTTTGTGGGTAGTTCCTGTAGCTTCGGCTTGACGGGGGTTCGCCGGTCCCCAGGGCCCTCCTGGAAGCGCTGAGGCCTAGTGTGGAGGCAATCCGGTTGTAGGACAGTAGTCTAGACTGCTTGTGTGCACACGTAGCTGGCAGTGGCGGTACACTGAGTCCAGCTAGTCCTAGTTTGGCTCACTGCCTCACCCTACAGTGCCCCGGAACACTGTAGGGGTGGACAGGCGTGAGCAGTGGTGGTAGTGTTGGGAGGCGACGTTTGACGTCGGTCGACAGTGTGGTTCAGTCGCTTCGTGGGCTTTGACTGTGAGACGTGACTTTGTGTTGGGTTCTTCGGGTTACTTGGTACTGTTCTTGTTACACTGCTTATCGTACGGTTCCTATCAGGTTGAGTGCTATGTTTACTGCTTTACTTAACTGCCATATATTCCTATTGTTGCACTTGTGGGTGTGTGAGTGGGAGGCGCGGGATCGGATGATCCCTACTGAGCCCATTTCTGGTGTGGCTCACTCCCTGCGGTTTCAGGTGTGGACCTCGTGGCGAGCAAAAGCGTGGTGTCTTCTTGGTGTGCGGACCAGCAGCTGTCTTAGTTCCGGGGTATGCCCCGATGTTATTGTACTTTCCTTCTGCCTGTACTTATTTAACTTGTTGGACATGTAATTATTGTTGGACTGTATACGGACATTATTATTTTTCCCTTCTGCGCACTCGTTTACCTTTGTAGTCCGTGCGATTGTTATATTTAGCCTTGTTTAGCACTTACTCCTCTAGATGTGTTGTGTGAGATCCGGGTGTGAACCCGCAGTTAATGGGCCGACATCCATTTAGTGACCGGGTCTCCGGTCATAGGATGGCGGGTCGTTACAAATCGAGTAAGGATACAATTATCCTCTTAATGATTTATGTGAATCATATACTAAAGTATCAGTTTTCTTGATCAAATCAAAAATTCTAATACTTCATATTGATCTTATACCTTAATCTCTCAGATGCATTCGACTTGTACTTCAGTAAGTACATACAGTCGAATCATTCCAAGAGTAAACTATAAGGTAAGTCAATAGTAGTGATTATCTTTTGGCCTTTGAGCTGTTTACATCAATATGCATCAGCATCAATAATTTCTTATTGTACAACCCTATGTACAATACCATAGATAATCAAGATTCACACAGTTCATTTCTATAGGAGACTTGTGAACATTCATCACATGAATGTCACTTCAAAAATCTATACTGCATTGACTGATTCGAACAACTATTATTCTTGTCAATCAATATTATTCTTTATTTCTCATCCAACTAAATAATAATTATTTAGTTTCATATTTGACTCCTATAGATATACAAAGATTTACTGTCTAACAGTAATCTATGAATATCATGAACAATAGTTGAGTCTAACTCAACATTTACATTTTCTCGATTTCTTTTTACTTGTCTAAATCTGCACACTATCGCAACTCTGAGAATCATTTCCAATATCTCATATTGGATACGCTAATTCTTCAATAGACATGCAAAAGTTGATTAATAAGAATATCCGAAACTTCTTTCAAGTTTCATATTCGTTTTGCCTTTACCAGCATCCTTACATTGGTTGTAGTGGGAGAACTGCTATTTCTCAATCTCGGCTGACTTTTCTTTATCCTTTTCAAATATGGATTCGATCGTTTAAAATCTTATCACTTGTCTTTCTTAAAGACTTATCATGAATTTCTCTTCATCTTGGTCTATCCAAATAAGAGATTTCATGACAATCATTGCTTTTCAAAAAGGCATATCATGAGTACCACTTCACCTTGGTCTATCTAAGTAAGAGGAATCATGATACCTGATTAGGATAGTGACTTTTACTTACCTTTAAAGACATTCTTTAGAGTATGAGAAGTATTGGCATCCAACATACCAAAATCTCGAATAGACGACATATTAGTGATCGAAGGAAATAACGTGATATAAGCAGATAGTTCTGATAATTCAATTATGGTATTTTATCTTGAATTATTTCCCACTATTTTTCGACGGACTGTATAACCTTAAGGTATACAGAACAGAAGACTCCGACGGTCTTCTAGTGAGGATCAGAATCTCCAAGAATCACAGTATGACCTCGGGTAAACACAGTATCATACCATTATCTTAGAGCAACCATTTCATGGTAATTGCAAGTCCTTGCAATATCCGATCTTATTTCGGCTCCCAGGTCTTTAATGGTCCCGGGTAAACACAGTAGACCATTATACCTAGTCTAAGCTTTACCATCAATACGTGACAGAGTAGAGTAAGAATGCAGCTCCCGGGTAAACGCGAGGATAGCTACACCGTTCCTTTATTCCAATCTCAAGGCATCATAATGTCATAGTTAATAGTCCTTTCATTAGATGGTGGCAGATCTCGGGTAAACACGTAGAAATTGTCATTACTTAATCAAGTTCTAAGAACTATATTGATGGAGAGCCACGCGGTACATTCTCAATGACTCGCGCTCCGGCTTAGACTTTATGTTGAAGGTTTTGTTTATATTAAGTTGGTCTCATCCTAGGTGATAGTTTATAAATATATCAAATATATTTAACTATACCTAGATATTAGCAATCGATTCATAATCAATAACTAAAAGCATGCATCATCCATACATGTTCATTGTGTGGTCATGGACAGCACGGTGATTAACTGGAGCCAAACAATTAATCACCAAAACTATATAACATTTACATAATTTGAACATGCAAACATATAGCCACTGGTGATCTCATCTCCTGTCGCCTTCCTGGTTGCATTTGTGGATCATCCTCGCCTCTCCTCGGCCGGCGCGATCAATTACAAATAATATTAATTTTGAAACAATTTCAAATAGAAATAAATTGTAAGAGAAAGCCTTATGGCCGAGTACAATGATGGAGAGAGATAAAATTACAACGTAATGAAAAAGAGAGGGAGACACGCAGGCCTCATTAATTAACACTTAATTAATGTACATCACATCTCATAATAATCTACATAATCACACATCATCACATGATATGAAATTTAACTAAGTGCATGTCCATGACCACCATAAATTTTAACCATCCACACATGATAGAGCACATCACATGAAGGCTAAAATTTTGAAAATATAATAATTTTGGCTTTCTTAAAACCTGGGTACCAATCAAAATTGGATAATTTGAATTTTCGAAAATCTCATTTTCTAACATGCAATAAATCTAATTTAAAGCATTAAACACATCAATATGCGCACACAAAGTTAAAATTAAAATTCTAAAATATTCCATGCATAATTTAGAACATTTCTAAATTAATTAATCTAACACTTAGATTAATTTCAAATCACATTAATAACAATTATTAATGCGAAACAATCTAACATTTAGAGAGAATTAAAAATTCCTAAATAACACTTATAAAAGAATTTATAATTCCAATTATAATCCATTAACAACTCCTTGTTAATTAACCCATTTATTAATTAATATTTCTCAATAACAATTATTAAGAAACATTAATTAGAACAATTCTAATCAAAATAGTCAAACATTTTAGACTTAATTTAATCCTTTAATAACATTTATAAAAGATTAAATTCCAAGTAGATTAGATCTTCAAAAACTTAATTAAGAGATACTTGAGAATATTAATTAATTATCTTAATAACTAATATTAAGACTTAATTAATCCTCAATAACTTTTATCAAGGTTTATTCTCAAGAAATAATTAACCTTATTATAACAATTATAAAGAGTTAATCAAACACTTAACAACCTTTTATTAAGTGTCTCTTAATTAAAAAATAATTTCAAAACAACTATTGTTAGGAAATTATATATCTAATCAACTAATTAAAATCAATCAACAACATTTGTTTAATTAATTTTAAAGTCACTGCTTAAAAATAATTGACAACAATTGTTAATTATTATTTTAAGATGATAAGATAAAGAACCCCTCTAACCATTAATTAAAAAAGTTAATTTCATAACAACAATTGTTAAAAATTAAGCAGATTTAATTAAGGGTTAACTAAACATTTAATAAACACTTATTAAATGTTCCTTAATAGAAATTAGTTTAACAACTCTTGTTAAAACTAATAAAGATCACATCTTACACAATAACCCCCACAAAAGATCATATCTTTAAATAACCTTGTTTAACTTAAAACAAGATTTAGAGTTTAAAGCACATTTTAAACCAAATCCTATTAAAATTTTAAGTTAAACAGGTTTGGGGTTCTTATTATTAAAGGGGTTTTAAAAAATAATAAAGGGTTTAATGGGTAAAATGGGGATTAATGGTCGGGGCGGGGTGGCCTTATTGGGCCTACGCAAGGGCTCGGGCGTGGAAGACCTGGTCCAGGTCACTGGCTCGAGCCAGGCCGGCCAATGGCCCGGGCCTAGGCTCGGCCAGCCCTGGACCAGGGCGCACCCAGGCCACGCCCGGCCCAGCTCCGGTCGGGCCGCCACGGAACCGGCCGGTTCACGTGCGTGCTTGATGCTTGCCCAGCTAGGGCTTCCCCCCCCCTTCCCTGCAAGTTGCAGTGATGAAGGGGCAGCTTTGGGGTGGCGCCGCCGCCGCCGCCAGCCGCGGGGGCTGGCCGAAAATGGCCGGGGAAGTTCCCCCTTTGGTTTCCGGCGCCGGTGGTGACCGGCCGGCGGTTTCTTGCCGCCGGTAGGCTCCTAAACAGCCGGTTCAAACCCTTTGAAACTGTGGCTTTGCCCCCCTTCTGCAATCTCTTCTCCGGCGCCGGCAAGATGCAGTCCGGCCCAGAAGTTGCAGGGGTTTCATCCCCTTGCCTCCCTGGACGCCGGTGGTGCCCGGCCGGCAAGGCCCTTGCCCCGGTTGCCCTCTAAATCCGGCGGTTTACTGGTATTAAAACCGTGTCCTTTTCCTCCTATTTCACTTCTAACTCTTGGAAAAACTTTGGAAGAAAAGCTCCGCCAGTCACCTGCGGCGACAAGGATTCTCCAGGCAAATGCTAACACTGCTGGTCATATCAGCATGCCCAATTTTAAACCCACAAAATAGGTTCTTCATCTCCATGAAGAACGCAACGAACAACCCCCAAACAAGAGTGATAACTGTGTCGCTATGAGCTGCAGCCACCTCTAAGACATTGCTCAAATAGTTCCACACTGTCTGTGCTTTGCTGATATGCAACAAGATGTGGTCTGGTGTCTCACATTGACATTCCTCACAGCAATTACAAGCATCAGACAAATGGAACCCCAAGCTTCTGCACATGCGAGTCTGTGGGAATCCTATTAACAAGAGCACAGCGTAGAAAGAATGAGATTTTCTTAGGGATCAGCTTGTGCCATAGCGGGAAAGTAGTGATGCTGACTTCTTTTGAGAAAGATTTTAGCTGACGATGTGGAACCATCATTGCTGTGAATCCATATAAGTTTGTCTTGCTGTTCCTGCAGTTGGCAAGGCTAACAAGATGTCTGTTATATTTGCAGGCAAGTTCAAAGCAATAGCAAAGTCATTCCAATTTCCCTTGCAGATCAAAACTGAATTAAGATCATCATTTTCTATCCCATTCCTTTCATCTTCATTCAGCAGATCCCTGCAGCGCCTCTGTCCCGTCCAATTATCATACCAGAAAGATGCTTGGTCGACTATCCATCTACTAGAGGCTATGAAAAGATCTCTATAATTGTAGAGGCTTTTCCATTGTAAGGAGCTAGCACGAGACAAATGGACTTGTGAAACCGATGCTTCTTTGAAGTAACGACACTTGAAGTAATTCATCCATAAATTATACTTTGTATGCAGCATCTATAGGAGCTTCAATCGAGCTGTTGCGCAGACCTCTGCTAGAGAGCTTATACCTATGCCTCCGGGTTGAACATAGAGACTGCCATGAAATCCAGTGATGCTTGTGTCCTTCTTCTGTTGTGCCCCATAATAAATTTGCAAAGATTCTTTCCAATCAACAATATTAACTGGAGGAGTCATAACTGATAAAAGGTAATTGGGCATTAAGCAAAGTACTGATTGTAATAGAACTATCTTCCCTCCCTTGGACAATAGTTTACATCTCCAGGCTATCTTTTTGCGTACCTTGTCCAATAAGACCTGAAAATATGCAGACTTAGGCCAAAAAGAGTGGAATGTAAAGGAAGGTGTTAGCCTGATTAGCAAATCCTGTAGTTGAAGCCACAATTGACACCCTTGGATGAAACTTGGACATCAAAAAGCAACCAAACTCCCTTTGTCCGTCTCCTTCAAAAGGGGTCCTCTCCATCTGGTCCAACCAAGTGAAGAAAGCGGATCCCACCCAGCCAACAATCTGCCTACTCTACTACTAAAGTCGAGCTATCTGACACGTCCCTCGCTTCTGCTTGCTGCAAGCGCCTCCACAACTGGTTTCTCAAGAAAAAGATTGCCTCTCACTTACTTGGGCGCACCATTGCATGTTGGAAGATCAAAATTCTGCTATTTTCAAGATGTTATTGACAAAATCAGACATCGTATCTCTTCATGGTAGAACAAGTTTCTTTTGATTGGCGGGCCAAATTTGCTTCCCGTGTGAGGATGGGTGGATGGAGAAGGCCCATCTTGATGTGATCTGTGGCATATGACACATGGAAAGCTTGTCCCACGCAATCCTAGCTTATCTCTACAGTGGTCTCACGGCGGCAGCCAGTGGACAACCCTTTCATGGTTGTGTAGTTCCACTGGCCATGTGGAGGGATCTTCATATCAGGTTTAAGAAAGATGTGACTGTGACCGTCCAAGTCCTTCCATCTCAGTCCTTTGCATATTTGGAACGTGGGGATGGACTTGAATGATATGGTTCGGTGCCTGACAGTAATGGTGAAGACCAAGGCCCAATTACGGGGATTCCTATCTACCATGGGTCCCAATGATTTTCTGTAGGTTCCAGATTATTATGAAAAGTGCAACTTCAAGGTGCAGAAGACCGAGGGACTAGAGCTTCAGCTGGTCGGGGCGAAGACCCTAGCAATCTACAATGGCCATCGGTGCTACCTCAAGCTAGGGCTTCCCCGATCTATCCCAGAGCGGCTGTCCATTCATCCACCTTTCATCAAGAGGAACGTGGGAAGCGAGTCAGACCAGGTGTTGGTGAGGGCTACCATTGCAATGTTGATGGGCTCGGTGTAAGGAATGAGGTTTCGGGTTCAGTATTCGGGTCGGTTTCGGGTCGGATCCCCCGGTTTGGACCCTGAGGGGTCTTGAGAATTTCTTTTGAATGACGTCTGTCCTGCACGATGCCTTTCAAACGGCATCTTGCTGGGTGGACGCCATTTAGGGTTGTTGCTGTTGTGCCACGTGGGCAGGTTTCGGGCCGCGGGAGTACGGCCCCTGTCTTGTCGTCTGAACGGCGTCCGTGATGGGCGACGCCATTCAAACTGCGACCTTGCGATGTCAGTGTACGGTGCCGGTCGTATCGTATGTCAGTGTACGCTGTCAGTACGGCCCGTCCTGTCATCTGATTGGCGTCTGTCTTAGACGACGCGTTTTAGCCAGTTTCAAATTGACCCTGCGAGCCTTCCCTTCTTTCCCTCATTCTCACCCTCTCACTCTCTCTCCTCGCTCTCTCCACCCTCTGATTCCTCCTTCCCTTTCCTTTCCCTCTCTTCCTCTTCCACCACTCTACTACCTCTCCACCTCTCACCACTACCACCACCACTTTCTTCGCGGCGTTCCATTCTCCGGGCGGCGGCCGACGTCCCGGCGGAGTGGCGGCATCCTCGGAGTACCGGCGGCGGTCTGCGGTGCGACGGTCGGGCGGCGGAGCCAGGAGGAGTTCAAGAATCGGTAGGGGGACGAACCTTGCATGGACTGTAATCGTTTCACCCATAGTTTCCATGTGAAGCATGATGCATTTGGGGGTAGATTGAGCATGTTAAGAAGGGGTTTCTTAGTGATATGGTTGTGTTTATGAATGTGGATTCATGAGTTCTCGCATGGTAGTTTGATTTCCCCTCTTCCTCTTCTGTTTCGATGCGTTTTGGGGCATTTGTGGGTGAAAAGGGGAACCCTTGGGTAGAGCTGCGGAACCAGGTTTCTGGCGTTAAATGACGTCGTGCCTAGACGACGCCATTTAGAATGGCGACGGTCCAGCACGACGCCATTTAAGCAGAAATCGTCCCATTTGAGGTTCCGTCAGTCTAGGGTTCTGGCGCTAAATGACGTCTTGCCTGGACGACGCCATTTAGAATGGCGACGGGCCAGCACGACGCCATTTAGGTAGAAATCACCCCGATTGAGTTTTCTGCAAGTTTTGGGTTCCGTTATGTATGGCGTCTGAGGACTGCGACGCCATTCTAAAAGGCGACTTCCCAGGACGATGCCTTTCAGGCCAAACTTTGAAGCCAGGTTTAAATGAACCAGTTTAGGGGGCTTGAATGGCGTCGTCCACAGGCGACGCAATTCAAGGCAGAACTTCATTAACTCTTGTTATTAATACGCGTTTCACTGTTAGATAGTTCAACAAATGCATGCTTTAAGTTGTACATCGAGGCTGAGGGTTTCTGTGTGAATGGAATTACATCATGTGTGTGTGTGTGCTTATGCGGTTATGGAATTGGAACAGCTGTGGTTTACGTTTGTCACCTTGTGCCGAAGTGGGAGGGCCTTGGTGCCTGTGAGGCATTGTTGCCGTACCGGTGGGGAAGGGGTACATGTTGTGTTTTCACCTATGGCTGAGGAAAACAGAACCACCTTGAGCCCGTCGGGCCGGAGTAGCCAGCACGCTATCCGAGGGGTTGCTGTTTGGTCTCAGTGGGTCGGGGCTTTCCTGTTTGTCGTGACAGCTTCCGGCGCGTTTCTTGCTGTGGAGCTGGGTGTGGTGCTATTGTTGTTTTACCCCTTTAGCCACTGGGCCTAATGTGACCTGTGATATCAAGGTTGCGAGTGGTACCCTTCGCCCTTTGGCCTGATGCAGCCCGGGAGTTTAGGGTTGTGGGTAGTCCCTATAGCTTCGGCTTGACGGGGGTTTCTCCGGTCCCCAGGGCCCTCCTGAAGTGCCGAGGCCTGGCGTGGAGGAAGTCCGGTCGGTAGGACAGTAATCTAGACTGCTTGTGTGCACGCGTAGCTGGGCAGTGGTGGTTCACTGGTCCTAGTTAGTCCTAGCTTGACTCACTGCCTCACCCTACGGTGCCCGGAACACTGTAGGGGCGGTCAAGCGTGAGTGTTGGTGGTGTTGTGAGGCGACGTTTGTCTACGGTCGACAGTGTGGTTTGGTCGCTTAGTTGGACCATTGGTTATGAGTTGTGGCTTTGTGTTGGGTTATTCAGATTACTTAGAACTGTGTCTGTTGCATTGCCTTTGCATACGTTTCATATCAAGTTTTGGGAGCTGTGTTTACTGTTTTATTTAATTGCCATCTTTCTGTATTATTGCACTTGTGGGTGTGTGAGTGGGAGGCGGGGATCGGATGATCCCTACTGAGCCCAATTCTAGTGTGGCTCACTCCCTACGGTTTCAGGTGTGGACCTCGTGGCGTGTGGCAGCGTGTGGTGTCTCCTTGGTGTGCGGACCAGCATCTATCTCATTTCCGGGGTATGCCCCGATGTTGTTGTACTTTGCTTCTGCCTGTACTTATTTAATTTGTTGGACCATGTAATTATTGTTGGACTGTATACAGACATTGTTAATTTCCTTCCTGCGCACTCGTAATTTTCTCGTGGTCCGTATGATTGTTATATTTAGCCTTGTTTAACGCTTACTCCTCTAGATGCGTTGTGTGAGATCCGGGTGTGAACCCGCAGTTAATGGTCCATTTAGTAATCGGATTCCCGATTATAGGATAGCGGGTCGTTACACTTGGGATGCTTGAGACAGCCCAAGACCGTGCCCGTGGAGCGTCTGGCCGACGTCAACAATTATCTGGAGTGGATTCGGACGATTCACCCAGAGCAATAAGCTCAAATTAGAGATAGATCCAGATTGAAAGTGCGAGGATTAGGATTAGGAATGACAATGCAAAATGGATTAGGATTCCTCCCAGGGTGTGGATATGGTCTATAGCCAAAAGAAGAAGTTGAATTAGAAGCAACTGGGCAAGCAAATGCCGCTGCACAAAGGGCCATAGCGTAGCTCGAGCCAGAGCTTTTGAGTTTTCCAACTAAGTTCCAGTCCGCCAAGGAGTGTGAGTCTTGAACGGAGGCATTAAAAGTCGAACCATAAAGACGCAGCACCACCTACTGTTTCAAACGTAGAGTCGACTGAAACAGAAGCCTTAGGCGAGATAGACAATGAAAGAAAGCACTGGACTTTTCTTTCTCAAATAGCCCCCTCACAGACTAGGGGATGAATCTCTAGATCGGCTATCAGTTATATAAAGCATTGCTGCCACTTCCTTATTCTAACTTTAAAGGGCACATGTCTACCTTATTTGATAGAATAAGCAAGTAAACTACCTTTGCTACTGGCTTCTTTCAGTCTTAAAGTCAATCAAGAGGCTAAACTAGATCTTTCTTTCCCTTTCTAGCTTAGCAAGAGGAGCATCAATTGGAGAGACTCATCTTAGAACTCAAAGGAAATGTATGACTCACTTATCCTCTACGGAAAGATCATACTATGAAGTAAGGTATATTTATGGACCCTTGATTTTCGCTTGCTTGGCCCTTATATTGTTAGATAGTTTTGCTCCGATAATACGCTTTTGAATGCGGACGGCTCTTTCAAGCAATCAATCTGCCATTCGGTCACTTCTTGCTAAAAGTGGAGCTCTTTTTGGGGTGGACTACATGAGTCTTATGAAAGAGAGCCGAGTAATAGTAATAGTAAAGGCTTTATGGTCGATAAGTCAACAGATGTTCCCCTGGGGCAGACAGAAAAAGTTCTGATTCCTTCTACCACCTGACTTACCTGCTCAAACGAGTGTTTCAGTTCTGGAACTAGTGCCTGCCCAAGGAATCACTGCTTTTGCCGCCGGTCTCTTGGTCTCAATCTTTCTAAAGTTAAGAAGCCAGAACAAGTGCATGTGAAAGTTCGCCTAATACTCGAATCCACTTGTTCCTTCCACTTTGACTTCGCACTCACCGGGCAATAATCATGATGAAGCATCTAGATAGAATCATGGGGTAGGTGAGAGGCCTCAAAGTTCAGTCGTTGTAACAAAACAAAAAAAGCCTGCCTCCCTCACCATCAAACAAAGCACTAGGCATAGTATTGTATAAATTCATAGGCTCGTCGTCTCTTTCCTGTGATTCAATCAATTCCTAAGAACTTACCCTACCTCTCGGCCATTCAAGCAGCAAAAGACGAGATCCAGTGGTCTATGCTCCACCAAAACTGGGTATAAGTTCCGTTCCTCTGGACTGGGATTCTTTTAAAAATGAATCGAAGATGGACATGAAAAAGAAATTGATAGTTCTCCAGTAATTCCTTAAATAGCAGCTATAATCTCAAATTCTAACCTTCCGCCGCTGCCTCTTCTGCAGCGGTAAATTGAACAGTGACTTAATCTTTCACTCTAACAACAGATATGGAGACCAGAGCTGAGTCAAGAGCACTGTCTTCCAGGGATGCTTCTGATATTTAGAGATATGCCACCTTTCTCACTGGTTATTCCATCAACAATGGATAGGTATGAAGTCAGACCAGCTACTCAAGCAACACTGTTTATTGCTAACACTGGTTATGAAAGAGTGCATACGGGGCCACAACTTATTGCAAAAAGAGTGGCAACGAGTACTCGCAGCGGATAAGTCCCAAAAGACTAGCACCTGAAAGGAACGGATATGAGGCTAGCAGCTGATTCAACAGGAGGGGATATTCCGACACTGACAATCACTTGTATTCCGAGTGACGACTTCTTCCTTATACGCTTTCTAGCCAAGTCGACTAGAAACGGATTCGTGAACAACAGCAGGAATAACTTTTCTATCTAAATCATTTCCCTACCGTCTTCTTCTTTAAAGAGTTTCAAGAGCGGAGACTCGATGGCTATTACGCTTATTCCTCCCACTTGGGATACCATACTTTTTTCTATTCTTAACTTAAGAATGATTTCAAGTAAAACAGAAAGTCACATTGCTCACTAATCCAATGCTACCCATGTTCAGGCTTTCAAAGCGCTGAGTCGTTTACAGGAAAAGCACTGACCACTACCACTATTTTAAATAGCTATACCCTACTAATTCTGTCTATTGCATGCCGGTAAAGAGCAACGCTTATTCCTTCAACCCGTACTCTAACATAAGGCTAAAGCAGCTCTTGTTCTGATTCGCTGCCTAAGAGCTGATTCAAAAGCATCGGCTCACTTCACTGGGTCACTAACTCACTTAACACCAAACGTATCTCGCCAAAGAAAGATAACGATTTTCATGTCATATGACTAGAGAAATGTGATTCAATTAATTCCAAAGAAGTACTTGTTCTACTCGCAGTAGAACAAGGATAGCACCAAACTCAATAGATTCAACTATTTCAATCACAACTACCGACTGACGAATAGAGGTTCGGCCTTAGAAAGCAAGGTCACAAGGTAAACCTCTCCTCGAAAAATCAGGAAGTCAGATAGCAGCTAAGGCTAAGTGACCGCTTCAGTCAAAGGAAAAGCCCAAGGCGACGTGCCAATGAAGAAACCTGCGAGCTGACGATACGATAGAACAAAAACCGTTCGTTCATCAACAGATTCCAATGACATGGGAACATGTTAGCTCTTCATAGTAGTATTCCCTTTCAGATCCTAGCTTTTGAACTCTTCTATTCGACTTGTTTTATTTTCATGGATGGCTTAGTCCGATCCTCCTTCCTCCCATAGTGTCAATACCTTAACTTATGGACATTCCCTCCTCTCTACGTCTCTCCCTTTAGTCTACCCTCCTTTTATGGGTTTGATAAGTGTGGTTATAAAATACACGTGGTAATAAACTCGGCCACCTGTCGCCTATGGTGCGGGTTCACCTCTCTACGGTAGTGCCGTAGGCTTGCTGACCCAAGCCTTGATGCCCCGATAGTGGTCTCGGTCTTCAATAGGTGATTAAGGATTGCTCGGCATCTTCCTCCCTAACCGGTACTGTTCAGTTATTGTGGTTTTGATACGATCTGGTAGCTTCACCGGCTTAATTTCCTCTTCTCCTTGTCGGCTTGACTTAATCACCTTCCTTATCTGTCACTCAAGCTCTATCCTATCTAATCCACTAATGAGGGACGGTTGGACGTTATTCTTTCCACTTCAATCCAATGGTGCATCCTAAACGTTGCGGCAGGGGTGTGCTGTTGGGGGTATGGGCCTTTCTCAAGCCACTCATCAAAATCATGTTCCAAGCTGGACCCAAACCTATATCCCGCTGGTCGTTGTCCCGACTTCAAAGCATGGTTGCCTATCTCACTCGGTTCCTTCCGCCCCGTGCTCTTTCTTTAAATATATTTCTATCTCCACATGGCGTAGCACATCATTTTGTCTCTGTAGTGCATGTAGGATCAGTTCGACGCATCGGTGTAGTAGCGGTGTGGCGGCATAGCCTACTTCCAAAAAGTCATTCATGTTGAAGGAATCATTTACTTAGTTTGAAGCACTTCTTCTGCTAAGATGAAGAGGCTCGGAGCTAGTGAATCTCCCTGCCTCAACCCCCTAGAAGATGCAAAATATCCGCCAACAGCGCCATTAAACAAAATAGAGAACCAACACATTTTTCGGATGTAATCCAGCCATTGAGTGTAAAAGCAAAATATGGGGAGGACAGCAAATAATAAAGACCACTCAAGCTCAAGCTCTATCTCCTTCCCTACCCGACAAGCACGAGCATACAGATTCGTAGTGTTCGTTCGGAGATTCCACTATACCCTTTTGAACTTGGGAAAGCAACTGACGCCTATATTCTTTGTCTTGAATCACAGAGGAAGGACAAGAGCTCAGACAACGATCACAACTGGAAATGCTAGAACTACTTACTAGCCATCTGATAGTAGTAAAGATATGTGAAAGAGGGAGAATGCGCTACATCGGATATTGTTGTAGTTGATGAAACAACTGTAGTGAAAGGGGTACCGCACGCAGGTAGAGCATATTCCAACATTTCGAAGAACCACTTTACATTGGAACCTTGGCCAGGTGGATCCATCCCACTCTCCGGACCTCACCTTTGCTTTTTTGGAGTACGGGATGACTCTACTGGAAGATAGAACCTGTCAGTTACACCGACGCTACGGTGCAGTTCCCGATCCTCCTTTCATAAGTGGTGATGTAAGCGGATTGCCACACTAACCCTTAACATTATTCGTGTTTGGAGTAGGTGAACTGGGAAAGAAAGGGTGATGCTTGTGTTCAGGTAGAGTCCCAACCAAGATGACTTAAGATGCGGCAGGTCAGATCCTGAAAATGATTCTATACCCCGGTCTGATAGTAGTTATTCCATGAGATGGAAGAGTGAGATTTCCTTTCATTAGCTCTCTTGGAAGCGTGATCACGCCTCTTCATTCAATAGCCGCACTCGAGTCCAGGTTGAAGAATACTCTTTGCGTCAAGCGCTGTACCGAGATGTAGGCTCTTCACCACACGGCAGCGGTGGAGATGCAGTTCCAACACATGGCGAAGGAGTCGGAGCATTCAGCACAAGGGAAGCAGCAAAGCAGGGATAGATCAGCGGTCTTTTCGTCAGGTGGTTCGAGTTCCTTTGAGGTCGAATTCCAGGAAGTACCTTGTAATGAAGATGAAGATGGTTCGGTTCAGCAGATGCAGACGGAGGTCAGCTGGCAACAGGAAGCGAGGCGGGACGCTGCGGATCGTTGTCCCCGTTGTGGCAGGTTTCAGGGAAATCGGATATGTCCTTTGATCACTGGTAGCTGTTTTGGCTGTGGTAGGAAGAGACATCTCGCGAGGAACTGTCCCCAGAAGAATAAGGCAGGTCAGGAGCCGAGTGGTCAGTAGGTGTTCGAGGCGTGAGTGGAGTTGCGTCTCTTTGTGGAGGTCCGAGAGGCTGTGCTAGATAAGCACTTTTATCTTGTCTTATTCAGAGATGGTTGTGAACTCTTGTGGCACTTTTATGTACTGGGGTTTGGTGGAAAATCAGTTTTGTAATATGTGCCTTGCTAATGTATGGTTATTATGATCTTTCAGCTTTTTGTTAGAATCGAGAATCTTGGTTAGCTTGATGAGAATTTGATTGGCTAATTATGTGGAGCCTTGTGTGTGCGATTGGTGAGAATGATTGTTGTGATCGGTGTGCCGGCATGTGATGGTTAGCCGAGTTTGTCGTTGAGCAGTTGCAAATTTCGAAGACGAAATTCTTTTAAGGGGGGGAGAATGTAAGGACTGAGGTTTCGGATTCTGTATTCGGGTCGGGTTCGGGCCGGATCCCCTGGTTTGGACCTTGAGGGGGGGGGTCTTGAGAGTTCAGACTAAATGACGTCTGCACTGCTCGACGCCTTTCAAAAGGCGTCAGGGTGTGTGGACGCCATTTAGGTCTGCTTGCTGTTGTGCCACGTGTGCGCCACGTGGGCGGGTTTCGGCCAGCGAGAGTACGGCCCCTGTCACATCGTCTGAACGGCGTCCAGGTAGGTCGACGCGATTCAGACTGCGACCCTGCGGTGTCAGTGTGCGGCGTCAGAGCGTTGTCAGTACGGCCTGTCCTGTCGTCTGAACGGCATCCGCGGTGAGTGACGCGTTTCAGAGTGCTGTCAGTACAGCCGTCCTCTCAGACTGATTGGCGTCTGTCTCGATCGACGCGTTTTAGCTAGATTCAGATTGACCCCGCGAGCCTCCCCTTCTTTCCCTCATTTTCGCCTTCACCCTCTCCGTTCCCTCCGCCCTCCTTCCATCCTTCCCATCCTCCTCTTCCTCTTCCATCACTCCATAGCCTCCTTACCTCTCACCTCTACCTCCACCACCTCCTTCGCGGCGTTCCATTCTCCGGACGGCGGCCAACGTCCCGGCGGAGTGGCGGCGTCCTCGAGGGTACCGGCGGCGGTCTGCGGTGCGGCGGGTGGGCGGCACGGAGCTTGGAGGAGTTCAAGAACCGGTAGGGGGACGAACCTTGCATGTGTTGCTCGTGTTTTCCTTGGCGTGACATGACGTATTTTGGGCTAGATTGAGCATGTTTAGGGGGTGTTCTCGTGGGTATGGCCGTGCTCGTGAACGTGGATTGGTAGCATGCTTGTGGTGGTTGAATTCCTCTTCCTCCCCCTTCTGTTTTGGGGCATTTTCGGGGTATTTGGGGTTAAGGGAGAAACCCTTGGATCGAACCAGGGAACCAGGTTTCTGGCGCTAAACGGCGTCGTGCCTGGTCGACGCCTTTCAGAAGGACGTCAGGGCAGTACGACGCCTTTTAGGGCAGAAACCTCCCTGTTCGATGTTTCACGAGTTAGGGATTCTGGTGCCAAATGACGTCATGGATGGACGACGCCTTTTAGAAGGACGTCGGGCCATCATGACGCCATTTAGGCAGGAAATCACCCCGACTGAGGGTCTGCAAATCTGGAATTTCGGTGTGAATGGCGTCTGTGGACTTGGACGCGTTTTAAAGGGCGACTCCCTGTGTAGACGCGTTTCAATGAATAATCTAGTTTTTGATGAACCTGTTTGAGGGTCTTGAATGGCGTCGACCTCGGTCGACGCGATTCAAGACAGAGCTGTATAAACCCTGGTTTTAACATGTGTTTCACTGTGGGACGGTTCAAATGCGTGTTTTACGTTGTACACTAAGACTGAGGACTTCTGCTTAAGTGGAATTACATCATGTTATATGTGTGTATGTGCTTATACGATTGTGGATCGGAATGACTGTGGTTTACGTTTGTCACCATGGACCGATGGGGACAGGGTCATGGTGTCTGTGAGGCGCTGTGCCGTACCGGTGGGAGAAGGGGTACATGTTGTGTTTTACCATTGGCTGAGGGAAGCAGAACCACCTTGAGCCCGTCGGGCCGGAGTAGCCGGTGCGCTATCCGAGGGGTTGCTGTTTGGCCTCAGTGGGTCGGGGTTTCCCTGTTTGTCGTGGCAGCTTCCGGCGCGTTTCTTGCTGTGGAGCTGGTTGTGGTACTGTTGGAGTTGTTTTACCCCTGTAGCCACTGGGCCTGATGTGACCTTTGATCAAGGTTACAAGTGGTACCCTTAGCCCTTTGGCCTGACGCAGCCCGGGAGGTTAGGGTTGTGGGTAGTTCCTGTAGCTTCGGCTTGACGGGGGTTCGCCGGTCCCCAGGGCCCTCCTAAAGCGCTGAGGCCTAGCGTGGAGGCAATCCGGTTGGTAGGACAGTAGTCTAGACTGCTTGTGTGCATACGTAGCTGGGCAGTGGCGGTACATTGGTCCCAGCTAGTCCTAGTTTGACTCACTGCCTCACCCTACAGTGCCCCGGAACACTGTGGGGGCGGACAGGCGTGAGTAGTGGTGGTAGTGTTGTGAGGCGACGTTTGACTTCGGTCGATAGTGTGGTTCAGTCGCTTTGTGGACTTTGGCTGTGAGACGTGACTTTGTGTTGGGTTCTTCGGGTTACTTAGAACTGTTCCTGTTACACTGCTTATCGTACGTTTCATATCAGGTTGGGTGCTATGTTCACTGCTTTGTTTAATTGTCATATATCTGTGTTGTTGCACTTGTGGGTGTGTGAGTGGGAGGCAGGGGATCGAATGATCCCTACTGAGCCCAATTCTGGTGTGGCTCACTCCCTGCGGTTTCAGGTGTGGACCTCGTGGCGTTTGGCGGCGGGTGGTGTCTTCTTGGTGTACGGACCAGCAGCTGTCTCAGTTCCGGGATATGCCCCGATGTTGTTGTACTTTACTTCTGCCTGTACATATTTAATTTGTTGGACCATGTAATTATTGTTGGACTGGATACGGACATTGTTATCTTCCTTCCTGCGCACTTGTTATACCTTTGTAGTCCGTGTGATTGTTATATTTAGCTTTGTTTAGCGCTTACTCCTCCAGATGTGTTGCGTAAGATCCGGGTGTGAACCCGTAGTTAATGGGCCGACATCCATTTAGTGATCGGGTCTCCGATCATAGGATGTCGGGTCGTTACAGTTGGTATCAGAGCTCAGTCTGGTCGAGTATGTGGTAAACTGGGTTAGATATTATAGTCCAACAATAAGTACGAGTCTGTACAGGCGATGGCTGCTGGTATAGATTGATAGGTTTTGACGTGTTTTGGTTCGATTTGCGTGTTGTGGGGTAGTGATGGCACCGAAGAGGAGAGTTCCGTTGGCTCGTGGTTCGAGAGCAGATGATAGTGGTTCGAGGGCAGAAGGACATAATGTGGATCGATTCATGGAAGCTATGATTGGGGCTATGTCTAGATACCAGCAGGGAGATGTAAGTGAGGGGTCCAATTCCCGAGGTGGCCAATCCATGGTGATGGAGCGGTTCTTGAAGCTGAAGCCCCCTTCTTTCACGGGTCAACCTGTTCCAGATGCGGCAGCTCATTGGATTAAGGAAGTGGAGAAGGCGTTTGATGTTCTAGAATGTGCTGAGAGTGACAAGACCTTGTTGGCAACCTACTTGCTGAAGGACGATGCTTATGATTGGTGGGTCACCATCAAGGGGTTGATGTTTCTAGATAAGTCCTTGAGAGAGATTCCTTGGGAAGGCTTTGTAAGAGAGTTTGGCGGGTAGTACTTTCCGAGGCGCGTTCGTAGGGCCAAGGAAAGGGAGTTTATGGAATTGGTGCAGGATGGTATGTCAGTTCTAGAATATCAGATGAAATTTGTAGCTCTGGGAAGATTTGCTCCGCACATATCTGAGTGTGAGGATCTTAGGACGGAGAAATTTGTGGATGGACTTCGGCATGATCTGAGGGAATTTGTGGCAGCTCATTGTTGTAAGGATATGGCGTCCGCAGTTCGGTGCGCGGCAGCGGTGGAGATGCAGTTCCAACACACGGCGAAGGAGTCGGAGCATTCAGCACAAGGGAAGCAGCAAAGCAGGGATAGATCAGCGGTCTTTTCGTCAGGTGGTTCGAGTTCCTTTGAGGTCGAATTCCAGGAAGTACCTTGTGATGAAGATGAAGATGGTTCGGTTCAGTAGATGCAGACGGAGGTCAGCTGGCAACAGGAAGCGAGGCGGGACGCTGCGGATCGTTGTCCCCGTTGTGGCAGGTTTCATGGAAATCGGATATGTCCTTTGATCACTGGTAGCTGTTTTGGCTGTGGTAGGAAGGGACATCTCGCGAGGAACTGTCCCTAGAAGAATAAGGCAGGTCAGGAGCCGAGTGGTCAGTAGGTGTTCGAGGCGTGAGTGGAGTTGCGTGTCTTTGTGGATGTAACGACCCACCACCCTATAATCGGGGATCCGATTATTAAATGGCTACCGAATCATTAATTTGGAACCAAACCAGGATCTAGTAAGTCTGGGAAATAAATAATAAACTAAGCTAAACATTCACATCGCATTGAATTGAAATGAAAGTGCATGGATTAAAATTATTACAATGCGACTCGATACAGCAAATAATTACATACTCCAACTGAAAAGAAATAATTAAACATACAGGCCAGAAATAAATAACAACTACATCGGGGCATACCCCGGAACAACCGCTGAAGACGCTCAACACACGGCCGCACACGCCGCTCTAGGTCTGCTGGGAGTCCTCACCTGAAAACCGCAGGGGTGAGTCTCAAGACAAGACTCAGTAGGGATCCTTCGATCCCCACTGCCCACGCACACACCCACAAGTGCAAAATACAGTTAACGGTAAAGTAACAAGCACAGTAGTAGGTACAATTCCTAATTCTCAACGTGAAACCACATGCAGTCGAAGTGTATTAAACGTGCATATATCTAAACTAATCGACAAGGGAACCCACAACTGCCGCCTCGATAGAACACGCCAACCACACAAACAACGGTGGGAAAAACCTCGACCCGCTGAGACCAAGCAGTAACCCCTCGGATAGCACTCTAGCTACTCCGGCCCAACTGGCTCAGGTGGTTACTCCTTCCCTCAGCACGAGTGACTCTCCGAATGTACCACTCCGACACCGGTACTAGCTGACCCCGGGGTTCACCAGGTGACCCTCTCTCACTAGGCGTCACCCCGCCCACGCCCCTACCGGCGCTGTGCTCACGCCCCCACCAGCACAGGGTGATAAAGCGCTACAATGTCACTCCAGGTCCACAGTAACACAAAACCCAGCACAGTACGATCCGGTCACGTGAAAAGTCCGCGATCGCATAATACACATGTAGTATCGTCCGGTCATGAAGAATCTATCTCTACCGGGTACACTAAAACATGCACTAACCATCCGTCTAACAGTATGAACACATTTTACTGGCATGAATTAGTGAGGTTCTGTCTTGAATCGCGTCGCCCAAGGCCGACGCCATTCAAGCTCCATGTACAGGTTCATGTAAAACAGTCTTCAGAATCAGGCCCTAAAAGGCGTCGACACCAGTGGTCGCCTTTTAAAAGGCGTCGACATCCTCAGACGCCATTTAGCACAGAAATCCAGAAATTCCAAAGAAATTACCCAGGAGATTTCTGCCTTAAAAGGCGTCATGGCTGCCCGACGTTATTCAAAACGCGTCGCCCACCCATGACGTCTTTTAGTCCCAGAATCCCGAACTGGCAGACTCTCTGTCAGGCGATTCCTGTCTAAAAGGCGTCGTGATTGACCGACGCCCTTCAAGAAAGGCATCGTCCATGCACAACGTCTTTCAACCCCCAGGAACCAGAGTTGCCATGAGCCCGAGGGCTCCCTTTTCAACCCAAACAAGGCCAAAATCACCCAAAAACGGAGGAGAAAGAGGGGCAATACAATCCATAGGAAATCACATTCATAGCAAATCCCCCATATCATCAAAAGAACACCTAAACATGCTCATTCTATCCCCCTCCCCCCCCCCCCAAAACCAAAGATCCACAACATACATAGACGGGGGAAAACATGGCTTAAACACGATGCTATGGGAACCGTCACCCTACCGGATACTTGGACGCCTCCGAGCTTCAAGCCGTCCACCTGTCTCGCCCCATGCCGCCGCCGGTACCGCCGTGGTCGTCCTTGCTCCACCGTGACGTCGGCCGCTGTCCGGAGAGTAGAACGCCACAGTGGAGGTGGAGGTGGCAGTGGTAGGAGCTAGGTAGAGGATGGAGTGGAGGGAGAGGTGAAATGGTGGGTGGAAAAGAGGGAGGAGGAGGAATCGCTGTCGAGATCGCCGGAGGGGAAAGAGAGAAAGAGAGAAGGGGAAAATGAGGGAAAGAAGGAGGGCTCGCGGGGTTAACCAGAGACTGGCTAAAACGCGTCGAAATCCACGGACGCCTATCAGGTGATGTGACGGCCGCTCTGACAAGTTTCTGAAACGCGTCGATCGAGGCAGACGCTGTTCAGCCGACGTGTCAGGGCCTTACTCTGACACACCCAAAGTTGCAGTCTGAAAGGCGTCGTCCGACGTGGACGCCGTTTAGACGACACGACAGGGCCGTACACTTCGCGGCCCAAAGCCAGCCCACGTGGCGGAACCTAAAACGCGTCTGCAACGGTGGACGCCGTTTAAACCGCGTCTCGCGGGATCGACGCGAAACATCACAGAGCCCCAGAACCCACTAGGACCAGAACTATAGGATCCGACCCCGAAAACTGGATCCGAAAGTCTCGATCCTTACAGTGGAGGTCCGAGAGGCTGTGCTAGAGAAGCACTTTTATCTTGTCTTATTCAGAGATGGTTGTGAACTCTTGTGGCACTTTTATGTACCGGGGTTTGGTGGAAAATCAGTTTTGTAATATGTGCCTTGCTAATGTATGGTTATTATGATCTTTCAGCTTTTTGTTAGAATCGAGAATCTTGGTTAGCTTGATGAGAATTTGCTTGGCTAATTATGTGGAGCCTTGTGTGTGCGATTGGTGAGAATGATTGTTGTGATCGGTGTGCCGGCATGTGATAGTTAGCCGAGTTTGTCGTTGAGCAGTTGCAAATTTCGAGGACGAAATTCTTTTAAGGGGGGGAGAATGTAAGGACTGAGGTTTCGGGTTCTGTATTCGGGTCGGGTTCGGGCCGGATCCCCTAGTTTGGACCTTGAGGGGGGGGTCTTGAGAGTTCAGACTGAATGACGTCTGCACTGCTCGACGCCTTTCAAAAGGCGTCAGGGTGTGTGGACGCCATTTAGGTCTGCTTGCTTGCTGTTGTGCCATGTGTGCGCCACGTGGGCGGGTTTCGGGCCCCGAGAGTACGGCCCCTGTCACATCGTCTGAACGGCGTCCAGGTAGGTCGACGCGATTCAGACTGCGACCCTGCGGTGTCAGTGTGTGGCGTCAGAGCGTTGTCAGTACGGCCTGTCCTGTCGTCTGAACGGCGTCCGCGGTGAACGACGCGTTTCAGAGTGCTGTCAGTATGGCCGTCTTGTCAGACTGATTGGCGTCTGTCTCGATCGACGCGTTTTAGCTAGATTCAGATTGACCCCGTGAGCCTCCCCTTCTTTCCCTCATTTTCGCCTTCACCCTCTCTCTCTTCGCCCTCTCCATTCCCTCCGCCCTCCCTCCATCCTTCCCATCCTCTTCTTCCTCTTCCATCACTCCATAGCCTCCTCACCTCTCACCTCTACCTCCACCACCTCCTTCGCGGCGTTCCATTCTCCTGACGGCGGCCGACGTCCCGGCGGAGTGGCGGCGTCCTCGAGGGTACCGGCGGCGGTCTGCGGTGCGGCGGGTCGGCGGCACGGAGCTTGGAGGAGTTCAAGAACCGGTAGGGGGACGAACCTTGCATGTGTTGCTCGTGTTTTCCTTGGCGTGACATGACGTGTTTTAGGCTAGATTGAGAATGTTTAGGGGGTGTTCTCGTGGGTATGGCCGTGCTCGTGAACGTGGATTGGTAGCATGCTTGTGGTGGTTGAATTCCTCTTCCTCCCCCTTCTGTTTTGGGGCATTTTCGGGGTATTTGGGGTTAAGGGAGAAACCCTCGGATCGAACCAGGGAACCAGGTTTATGGCGCTAAACGGCGTCGTGCCTGGTCGACGCCTTTCAGAAGGACGTCAGGGCAGTACGACGCCTTTTAGGGCAGAAACCTCCCTGTTCGATGTTTCACGAGTTAGGGATTCTGGCGCTAAATGACGTCATGGATGGACGACGCCTTTTAGAAGGACGTCGGGCCATCATGACGCCATTTAGGCAGGAAATCACCCCGACTAAGGGTCTGCAAATCTGGAATTTCGGTGTGAATGGCGTCTGTGGACTTGGACGCGTTTTAAAGGGCGACTCCCTGTGTAGACGCGTTTCAATGAATAATCTAGTTTTTGCTGAACCTGTTTGAGGGTCTTGAATGGCGTCGACCTCGGTCGACGCGATTCAAGACAGAGCTGTATAAACCTTGGTTTTAACATGTGTTTCACAGTGGGACGGTTCAAATGTGTGTTTTACGTTGTACACTGAGACTGAGGACTTTTGCGTGAGTGGAATTACATCATGTTATATGTGTGTATGTGCTTATACGACTGTGGATCGGAATGACTGTGGTTTACGTTTGTCACCATGGACCTATGGGGACAGGGTCATAGTGTCTGTGAGGCGCTGTGCCGTACCGGTGGGAGAAGGGGTAGATGTTGTGTTTTACCTTTGGCTGAGGGAAGCAGAACCACCTTGAGCCCGTCGGGCCGAAGTGGCCGGTGCGCTATCCGAGGGGTTGCTGTTTGGCCTCAGCGGGTCGGGGTTTCCCTGTTTGTTGTGGCAGCTTCTGGCGCGTTTCTTACTGTGGAGCTGGTTGTTGTACTGTTGGAGTTGTTTTACCCCTGTAGCCACTGGGCCTGATGTGACCTTTGATCAAGGTTACGAGTGGTACCCTTAGCCCTTTGGCCTGACGCAGCCCAGGAGGTTAGGGTTGTGGGTAGTTCCTGTAGCTTCGGCTTGACAGGGGTTCGCCGGTCCCCAGGGCCCTCCTGAAACGCTGAGGCCTAGCGTGGAGGCAATCCGGTTGGTAGGACAATAGTCTAGACTGCTTGTGTGCATACGTAGCTGGGCAGTGGCGGTACATTGGTCCCAGCTAGTCCTAGTTTGACTCACTGCCTCACCCTACAGTGCCCCGGAACACTGTGGGGGCGGACAGGCGTGAGTAGTGGTGGTAGTGTTGTGAGGCGACGTTTGACTTCGGTCGATAGTGTGGTTCAGTCGCTTTGTGGACTTTGGCTGTGAGACGTGACTTTGTGTTGGGTTCTTCGGGTTACTTAGAACTGTTCCTGTTACACTGCTTATCGTACGTTTCATATCAGGTTGGGTGCTATGTTCACTGCTTTGTTTAATTGTCATATATCTGTGTTGTTGCACTTGTGGGTGTGTGAGTGGGAGGCAGGGGATCGGATGATCCCTACTGAGCCCAATTCTGGTGTGGCTCACTCCCTGCGGTTTCAGGTGTGGACCTCGTGGCGTTTGGCGGCGGGTGGTGTCTTCTTGGTGTACGGACCAGCAGCTGTCTCAGTTCCGGGGTATGCCCCGATGTTGTTGTACTTTACTTCTGCCTGTACATATTTAATTTGTTGGACCATGTAATTATTGTTGGACTGGATACGGACATTGTTATCTTCCTTCCTGCGCACTTGTTATACCTTTGTAGTCCGTGTGATTGTTATATTTAGCTTTGTTTAGCACTTACTCCTCCAGATGTGTTGCGTAAGATCCGGGTGTGAACCCGTAGTTAATGGGCCGACATCCATTTAGTGATCGGGTCTCCGGTCATAGGATGTCGGGTCGTTACAACCTTTCCCTAGTACGAGAGGACTGGGAAGGATGCACCTCTGGTGTACCAGTTATTGTGCCCATGGTAAACGCTAGGTAGCCAAGTGCAGAGCAGATAACTGTTGAAAGCATCTAACTAGTAAGCCCACCTAAAGATGAGTGCTCTCCTATTCCGACTTCCCTAGAGCCTCCGGTAGCATAGCCGAGACAGCAACGGGTTCTCTGCCTCTACGGGGATGGAGTGACAGAAGTATTGAAAATCCAAAATAAGGTCACGACGAGACGAGCCGTTTATCATTATGATAGGTGTCAAGTGGAAGTGCAGTGATGTATGCAGCTGAGGCATCCTAACAGACTGAGAGATTTGAACCTTGTGACTTTGCAGACGCTCTGTCACTCTCTTAGTCTTTTCTTCTGTGTCCAAGGTAATTGAGACGATACGATTTTGAAAGGTCTGGGAAGAGTGGGATAACGCAATGCACGAGGTTTTCCTATAAAAGAATGAGACATGTAAACCATTGCCGTTATACCCAATTTCTTGCCAGTAAGTGGGTATAAAGGTGAAGCTAAAGCGACGAAGTTAAGGATCAGTCTTTTTCTGGCATATCCTGCACCTCGAGCATGAGTGTGGAGAACTCCTTCCCATAGTCGCATATGGAACCCGTGTGCTTAATGCGCTTTTAGTTCTTTCGAAAAATGGGCCAAGTACTCTAATTCTTTGTCTATAACTCTTTTTTGGAATCCTCCCATGATGGTGCAAGTGCCTCGTGCCATATTAGCATGCCGCCAACGCCACCACAGCCTATCAGTCTCGGTCAAGTACATAGTGGCAGTTCCTCTTTTGGCCTCTTGATCTTTGAGCTTGGTGGCCTCAAAAGAGCGTTCTAGCTGCCACAAGTAGTTATACAACTCCCTACCATCCCTTGAACCATTATAGGTCTTGGTTTCCGGTGTCCCTAGGCAAAGGTCTCCTTTTTTGACAGCTTGGCCCTAATCTGCTTCCACATAAGGTAGTCCCCGCACATTTCCTCTACCTTTGATTGTAGAAGTGGCCACATTCTTCCATAGTGGAGTAAAGGAGTGCCCCCTTTTCCTTTGCTTCTTTATCCATCCAAGCATTGAGTGATCCAAGAATCTCTCCTTGAAGTTCTTCGAATTCTGACTCAAGGCTCTCTCCTTCCATTGGTAGGCAGAAGACAGGGGAAGGCCCTCTTTCACTTTCAATAGGAGGCGCTTGCGTGTCTATTCCCTTTCTCCTCTTTTGCTTTGGACCCTTTCTCAAACCTGGTCCGGATTAGCCACCTCATATGCGCTTGCCATGAGGACTTCCTCCAACAAAGGCTACTCCCCACCGCTCTGCTACCACTTGTCATAGGATCTTCTTGGAAATGGGAAGATGAAAGTGTGCGGCACCTGAACTAAGCCCCTTGTTAGCTCAAGTCAGCCAACCAACCCAGTTAGCTCAAGTCAGCCAACCAACCCACTCGCACAAGACTGAGGCTAGAAGAGCAGAGTGAGCACAGATAAAGAGAACTTCTCTTACTCAAGAGAGAATCTTTCTACAACTGATGAGGATGCCCCTCAATGTCAAATAGAGGAATTGCTTCTAGTAAGGTAGTCGGTCTTATAATATAAGATAATAAGAAGAAGCGTTAGGCTTACCTCCACGATCTACTAAAAGGCAAGTAGCGTCGGAAAGCTATCTCTCCTCAGTGATTGACTAGAAAATCATGCTGCAAGGAGGACTAGGGTAGCCCAACCCCTAGGTTTAGATAATGGAAGCTGGAAAGCGGCAGCTCATACAGGCCCTTGGTCCTACTGGGAAAAGATAAGAAGCTACATGTCTATCCAAGCCCGAGAAAGCTTTAGCTCATTGGAATGCGGAGTGAAGGAATGATTTTCCCAATGCGGGAATTTGAAGGATTTCTCTTTCCTCGGAAAGGCTGATGCTAAGTAGACTATTTTTATTTTGATTTTGATTTTGAGGCTGTTGCAAAGGAAGCTGATGCGTCTGCTTCTGGTTACGGATGACTTTGAAAATAGCAATTCCCCTAGGTAGTTTAGCCGAACTAAGTATCAGGAGTCCTACCATGATGTGAAATCGTAACTTCTAGCTTGATAGATTAGCTTGGTTGTGCTGGCCAGGCTGAAGAGGCCTATGAATTGACTTTACCAGTTGGGATGGGACCGTCTCGATCTGCTCGCACTTAAAGGGAGGTGGGCACAAAGTCTCAAACTTTTCCGAAGTAGCTAAGGTCCTTTTCTAACAGGGAAAGGTATAATAGAATAAGCCCGTCCTGGCGTCAGGGGCGGGGCTGGTCGCATCTTGGCTAGTCTAGTCTTGTATAGCCTTGTCTTGGTGTCCATCCTCTACTGAAGGGTTTCCCGTGCAGAGGTCGTTCCCCTGTTCGCCTAAAGAGGGTGCTTCCCCTTATGAAAACTTATCCCCTAACCTAAAAGAGTAAGACGCTTCCAAGGCTTGGGAGAGTCCAGTGCCCTGGTCACTGCTTTTTCAAAAAATTCTTCCACGGGTAGGACTCCTTTTCGAGTAAGCTACGGTCTCTCCTTTTACGTATTCGTTTCAACATGGATCTGACACCGACAGATTACCTTACCGGCTTAAAGAAAGCACTACTCTACTGGTCCGCATTAGCGTCTAAAGAAATGTCAATCGGTCAATTCATACGCGGTTCCTTTCGTTTACGCAATAGAAATTGAGAAGCTCATAAAGCCAGCACAACTAAAGAAGGCCTTACTTGCCCTTCGTTCAAAAGTGGCTTCGTGAGTTCGAATACCAAGCCTCTTTAAAAACTCCCTTTAAGGAATCCTTCCGGTTAGGCTAGTCCATCTAGGCTTGCTTTAGTCGATTTTGAGTTGGCCCTTAATGAGAAATGATAGACCAACTACTTGTAATGTTTGTGACCTATGAATCATCTAAAGATGCGTGCTAAGCTCGCTAGGTGGGGTGATAAGGGATCTCCTTCTCGTGTCCCTTTTTTGCTCCGGAAGTCTCCCTGTGGAGAACCATTAATTAGCAAGTAGAAAATAGGATGATCAATGAAGGTCGGCATGGATAAGAGGTTTGCTATCTCTCCTCAGTGATTGACTAGAAAATCATGCTGTAAGGAGGGCTAGGGTGGGGAAGGCGAGCAGAGGGCGCCCTGTTCACTAGGTTTGACCACAGCACATGTACACAAGGAGTTTGATCCTCGCTGTTAGACCGCCTATAAGTAAGAAAGGTGAATTGGGGGCGATAGGTAGGTTTATGACCTCGTGCAACTGTAAAAGGAGAGTGTTCGAAGGAGCTCGACTGAAAGGAGAGGTATAAAATGACTCGACTGAAAGGAGAGGTATAAAATGGCACGACTGAAAGGAGAGGGAGGGTCGGGAATGAAATGAGTTCAGTGGGAAGAAGATTCCGCGTGGAGAAGCAGCGAGCTCTATTTGCATCAAAGATGCTAGGTCAGGCTGGATATGCCCCTGAGGAGGTACGAGATCGGCAGTGAGCTTCGGGGAACGAAACGAACAAATGCGGCTGGATATGTGTAACGACCCGCCACGCTATGATCGGTGACCCGATCACTAAATGGGTGTCGAATCATTATCCAACGGTCTCACACCCGGATCTCATACACACATCTGGAGGAGTAAGCGTTAAACAAGGTTAAATATAACAACCACACGGACTACAAGGAGCCACAAGTGCGCAAGAAGGAAATTAATAATGTCCGTACACAGTCTAACAATAATTACATAGTCCAAGAAATTAAATAAGTATAGGCAGAAGCAAAATACAATAACATCGGGGCATACCCCGGAACTGTGATAGCTGCTGGTCCGCACACCAAGGAGAACACCACACGCCGCCTCACACCACGAAGTCCACATCTGAAACCGCAGGGAGTGAGCCACACCGGAAATTGGGCTCAGTAGGGATCATCCGATCTCCTACCTCCCACTCACACACCCACAAGTGTAAGACACAGCTGAAGGTACAGTAAACAAGTAAAGCAATAATTACTACTCCTAAATCTTGATATGAATCACATGCATTCGATATATATTTAACATGCATATTTCTAATCACTAATCTACCAGGGAACCCACAACCAGTGTCTCGTCAAAACACGCCAACCACACAAACGAAGGTGGGAAACACCGACCCACTGAGACCAAACAGTAACCCCTCGGATAGCACGCTAGCTACTCCGGCCCAACTGGCTCAGGTGGTTACTCCTTCCCCCAGCACGAGTGACACTCCACAGGTACCACTCCGACACCGGTACTAGCTAACCCCGGGGTTCACCAGGTGACCCTCTCTCACTAGGCGTCACCCCGCCACTGCTCCCACCGACACTGTGTCCCAACCGCACCGACACAGGGTGAAAAAGCGCTACAATTGTCACTCTAGGTCCACAGTAACACAAAACACGGCACAGTGTGATCCGGTCACGTGAAAGTCCACGGTCGCACGAAACACCTCGTAGCGCGATTCAGTCATAAGGAATCCATCATCGTCGAGTATATTTAAAGCATTGCATTTAATCAACTTATCTAACAATGTGAACACATCTTAATGGCATGGATTAGTGTGGTTATGTCTTGAATCGCATCGCCCAAGGCCGACGCCATTCAAGCATCCTAAACTGGTTCATGAAATCTCGACCTCAGACTATGGCCTAAAAGGCGTCGCTACAGGTAGCCGCCTTTTAAAACCCGTCGCCATCCCTCGTCGTCTGATGGCGGCAGAAGCAGGGATAGGCTACGGTGAATTCCACTTTAAAAGGCGTCGTCCTGGGAAGCTGCCTTTTAGAAAGGCGTCACTATCCTCAGACGCCATTCTCAATAGGACCCCAAACTTGCAGAAACCTCAAATGGGGTGATTTCTGCCTAAATGGCGTCGTGCTGGCCCGTCGCCATTCTAAATGGCGTCGTCCAGGCGCGACGTCATTTAGCGCCAGAACCCACACTGACGGAACCTCAAACAGGGAGATTTCTGCCTAAATAGCGTCGTGCTGGCCCGTCGCCATTCTAAATGGCGTCGTCCAGGCACGACGTCATTTAATGTTAGAAACCTGGTTCCACAGCTCAACCCGAGGGTCCCCCTTTTTACCCCCGAATGCCTCAAAATCACAGAAAACAAAAGAGAAAGAGGGGCAATCAAACTACCATGCGAAACTCATAAATCCACATTCATAACCACGACCATATTACTTAAGAAAAACCCTCTAAACATGCTCATGCTACCCCCAAGCGCATCATGCTTCACATGGAGACTACGGATGAAACGATTACAATCCACGCAAGGTTCGTCCCCCTACCGGTTCTTGAACTCTTCCTAGCTCCGTCGCCAAACCGTCGCACCGCAGACCGCAGCCGGTACCCCGAGGACGTCGCCACTCTGCCGGGACGTCGGCCGCCGCCCGGAGAATAGAACGTCGCGAAGGAAGTGGTGGTGATAGTGGTGAGAGGTGGAGAGGTAGTGGAGTGGTGGAAGAGGAAGAGAGGGAAAGGAAAGGGAAGGAGGAATCGGAGGGTGGAGAGAGCGAGGAGAGAGAGTTAGAGGGTGAGTATGAGGGAAAGAAGGGAAGGCTCGCGGGGTCAATTCGAAACAGGGTAAAATGCGTCGTCCGAGACAGACGCCAATCAGATGACAAGACGGGCCGTACTAACTGAAGCTCTGAAATGCATCGCTCCCCACAGACGCCCTTCAGATGACAAGACCAGCACCGTATACTAACATCGCAGGGTCGCAGTCTGAATGGCGTCGTCCATCACGGACGCCGTTCAAACGACACGACAGGGGCCCTACTCTCGCGGCCCGAAACCCGCCCACGTGGCGCCCACGTGGCACAACATCAACTCGCCTAAATGGTGTCCACTCAGCAAGATGCCATTTGAAAGGCGTCGTACAGGACCGACGTCATTCAGAAGAAATTCTCAAGATCCCTCGGGGTCCAAACCGGGGAATCCAACCCGAATACTGAACCCGAAACCTCAGTCCTTTGATTCTCCCCCCCTTAAAAGAATTTCGTCTCCGAAATTGCCTGCAGCAAGTAACGAGGGCGAAATATAACCACTGCCCACTCACATGGGAACTGTTCCGCATCTCAACTCCGCGCTCCTAGGTTGCCTCGCTCCCGGAGCGATACTGCCAAATCACTTAATCCAAAGGTACAATCTTGTTCCGGAGAACCTGTCACTTGCAATCCTCAATACGCACTGAGAACTCTGGAAGGAACAAGTCCTCAGCGACTTCCAATTTTGAAAATTCTAAAACGTGGGGTGGATCCTGAACATTCCTCAGCAACGAAACATGGAACACATCGTGCACCTGCAAGATTGGACGGCAAGGCTAGCTGGCATGCCGCTTCCCCAATTCGAGTAAGAACGGGAAAAGGCCCAACACGTCGCGGACCCAACTTACCTTGCTTCCCAAATCCCATCACACCCTTAGAGGGCTAGACTTGGAGAAACACGTGGTCCCCCAACTTCAAACTCAATCGGTCTCCTACTGATGATAGCACAACTCTTCTGTCTGCCCGATCTGTAATTAAATTCCACTGCACCACTCTGGCAACCTCAGCACACTGCTATACCAACTATGATCCTGCTAACTGCCTCTTGCCAATCTCAGACTAAATCACAAAGGATCGACACGGCCATCCGAACATTGCCTCATAAGGCGCCATGCCGATGCTAGAATGGTAACTGTTGTAGTACGCAAACTCCACTGAAAACAAACGCTGCTCCCAAGATCTCCTCAGTCTAGGCAACAAGCCCCGAACATATCTTCCATAATCTTAACGGCCCTCTCCGACCGCCCATCAGCCTCGGGATGATAGGTCGAGCTGAAGGTTAACTGCGTGTGTAACGACCCGTCATGCTATGACCGGAGATCCGATCACTAAATGGATATCGGCCCATTAACTACGGGTTCACACCCGGATCTCACACAACACATCTGGAGGAGTAAGCGTTAAACAGGGCTAAATATAACAATCACACGGACTACAAGATATAACAAGTGCACAGGAAGGAAGATAGCAATGTCCGTATACAGTCCAACAATAATTACATGGTCCAACAAATTAAATAAGTACGGGCAGAAGTAAAGTACAATAACATCGGGGCATACCCCGGAACTGAGACAGCTGCTGGTCCGCACACCAAGAAGACACCACACGCCGCCACACGCCACGAGGTCCACACCTGAAACCGCAGGGAGTGAGCCACACCAGAATTGGGCTCAGTAGGGATCATCCGATCCCCTGCCTCACACTCACACACCCACAAGTGCAACAATACGGATATATGGCAATTAAGTAAAGCAGTAGACATAGCACCCAAATCTGATATGAAACATACGCATAAGCAGTGTAGCAGGAACAGTTCTAAGTAACCCGAAGAACCCAACACAAAGTCACGTCTCACAGCCAAAGTCCACAAAGCGACCGAACCACACTGTCGACCGAAGTCAAACGTCGCCTCACAACACTACCACCGTTGCTCACGCCTGTCCGCCCCTACAGTGTTCCGAGGCACTGTAGGGTGAGGCAGTGAGTCAAACTAGGACTAGCTGGGACCAGTGAACCACCACTGCCCAGCTACGTGTGCACACAAGCAGTCTAGACTACTGTCCTACCGACCGGATTTCCTCCACGCCAGGCCTCGGCGCTTCAGGAGGGCCCTGGGGACCGGCGAACCCCCGTCAAGCCGAAGCTACAGGAACTACCCACAGCCCTAACCTCCCGAGCTGCGTCAGGCCAAAGGGCGAAGGGTACCACTCGTAACCTTGATCAAAGGTCACATCAGGCCCAATGGCTACAGGGGTAAAATAACTCCAACAGTACCACACCCAGCTCCACAGCAAGAAACGCGCCGGAAGCTGCCACGACAAACAGGGAAACCCCGACCCGCTGAGACGAAACAGGAACCCCTCGGATAGCGCACGGGCTACTCCGGCCCGACGGGCTCAAGGTGGTTCTGCTTCCCTCAGCCAAAGGTAAAACACAACATGTACCCCTCCTCCACCGGTACGGCACAATGCCTCACAGACACCATGGTTCACCCCCATTGGCCCATGGTGACAGATGTAAACCACAGTAGTTCCAATTCCATATCCGCATAAACACACATACATACATGATGTAATTCCGTTCACGTAGAAGTCCTCAGTCTCAGTGTACAACTTAAAGCATGCATTTGAACCATCCAATCGTAAAACATGTGTTAAATAACAAGAGTTAAGCAGTTCTGTCTTGAATCGTGTCGACCGAGGTCGACGCCATTCAAGCCCCTAAAACAGGTTCATTAAAACCAGATTATTCCTTAAACCACGTCGACATGGGAAGCGACCCTTTAAAACACGTCAGACTCCACAGACGCCATTCACCACAGAATTCAGATTTGCAGAAGCCTCAGTCGGGGTGATTTCCTGCCTAAAAGGCGTCATGATGGTCCGACGTCCTTCCAAAAGGCGTCGTCCATACATGACGTCTTTTAGCGCCAGAACCCCGTACAACGAAACCTCGAACAGAGAGGTTTCTGCCCTAAAAAGGCGTCGTACTGCCCTGACGTCCTTCTAAAAGGCGTCGACCAGGCACGAGGCCGTTTAGCGCCAGAAACATGGTTCTCTGGTTCGATCTGAGGGTTCCTCCTTTAACCCCAAACACCCCGAAAATGCCCATGACAGAAGGGGGAGGAAAGGGAAATCAACTACCACAAGTATGCTACAATTCCACAATCCCTAACACGGCCATTCCCACAAGAAAACCCCCCTAAACATGCTCAGTCTAACCTAAAACATATCATGCCACGCCAAGGAAACCATAAACAAGATAATCACGATTCATGCAAGGTTCGTCCCCCTACCGGTTCTTGAACTCCTCCAAGCTCTGTGCCGCCGACCCGCCGCACCGCAGACCGCCGCCGGTACCCTCGAGGACGCCGCCACTCCGCCGGGACGTCGGCCGCCGTCCGGAGAATGGAACGCCGCGAAGGAAGTAGTGGAGGTAGAGGTGAGAGGTAAGGAGGTATTGGAGTGATGGAAGAGGAAGAAGAGGAAGGGAAGGGAGAAAAGAGGGCGGAGGGGGCGAAGAGAGAGAGTGTAACGACCCGCCATCCTATGACCGGAGACCCGATCACTAAATGGATGTCGGCCCATTAACTGCGGGTTCACACCCGGATCTCACGTAACACATCTGGAGGAGTAAGCGCTAAACAAGGCTAAATATAACAATCACACGGACTACAAAGGTGAACGAGTGCGCAGAAAGGAAAATAACAATGTCCGTATACAGTTCAACAATAATTACATGTCCAACAAATTAAATAAGTACAGGCAGAAGGAAAGTACAACAACGTCGGGGCATACCCCGGAACAAAGACAGCTGCTGGTCCGCACACCAAGAAGACACCACGCTTCCGCTCGCCACGAGTTCCACACCTGAAACCGCAGGGAGTGAGCCACACCAGAATTGGGCTCGGTAGGGATCATCCGATCCCCTGCCTCCCACTCCCACACCCACAAGTGAAACAACACAGATATATGGCAATTAAGTAAAGCAGTAAACATAGCATCCAAATCTGATATGAAACGCACGATAAGCAGTGTAGCAGGAACAGTTCTAGGCAACCCGAAGAACCCAACACAAAGTCACGTCTCACAGCCAAAGTCCACAAAGCGACTGAACCACACTATCGACCGAAGTCAAACGTCGCCTCCCAACACTACCACCACTGCTCACGCCTGTCTGCCCCTACAGTGTTCCGGGGCACTGTAGGGCGAGGCAGTGAGCCAAACTAGGACTAGCTGGAACCAGTGTACCGCCACTTCCAGCTACGTGTGCACACAAGCAGTCTAGACTACTGTCCTACCGTCCGGATTGCCTCCACGCTAGGCCTCAGCGCTTCTGGAGGGCCCTGGGGACTGGCGAACCCCCGTCAAGCCGAAGCTACAGGAACTACCCACAACCCTAACCTCCCGGGCTGCGTCAGGCCCAAGGGCTAAGGGTACGACTCGTAACCTTGATCAAAGGTCACATCAGGCCCAGTGGCTACAGGGGTAAAACAACTCCAACAGTACCAGAACCAGCTCCACAGCAAGAAACGCGCCGGAAGCTGCCACGACAAACAGGGAAAACCCCGACCCGCTGAGACCAAACAGCGACCCCTCGGATAGCACACCGGCTAGTCCGGCCCGACGGGCTCAAGGTGGTCCTGCTTCCCTCAGCCAAAGGTAAAACACAACATGTACCACTCCCCCACCGGTACGGCACAATGCCTCACAGACACCATGACCCTATCCCCATCGGTCCATGGTGACAAACGTAAACCACAGTTATTCCAATCCACAATCGTATAAGCACACACATACATATAACATGATGTAATTCTATTCACGCAGAAGTCCTTAGTCTCAGCGTACAATGTAAAGCATGCATTTGAGTCGACCCACAGTGAAACACATGATAAAACCAGGATTACACAGTTCTGGCTTGAATCGCGTCGACCGAGGTCGACGTCATTCAAGCCCCTCAGACAGGTTCATTAAAAACTAGACTCTTCATTGAAACGCGTCTATGCAGGGAGTCGCCGTTTAAAACGCGTCCAAGTCCACAGACGCCATTCACACCGAAATTCCGGATTACAGACCCTCCCTCGAGTGATTTCCTGCCTAAATGGCGTCATGATGGCCCGACGTCCTTTCGAAAAGGCGTCGTCCATCCATGACGTCATTTAGCGCCAGAACCCCTATTTCGCGAAGCCTCGAACAGGGAGGTTTCTGCCCTAAAAGGCGTCGTACTGCCCTGACGTCTTTCTAAAAGGCGTCGACCAGGCACGACGCCGTTTAGCGCCAGAAACCTGGTTCCCTAGTTCGAACCGAGGGTTCCTCCCTTAACCCCAAACACCCCGAAAAAGCCCCAAAACGGAAGGAGAGGAAGAGGAATTCAACCACCATGAGCATGCTACACACCCACGTTCACAAACACGGTCATTCCCACAAGAACACCCCCTAAACATGCTCAATCTAGCCCAAAACATGTCATAGTACGCCAAGGAAAATACGAGCAACACATGCAAGGTTCGTCCCCCTACCGGTTCTTGAACTCCACCAAGCTCCTCGCCGCCGACCCGCCGCACCGCAAACCGCCGCCGGTACCCTCGAGGACGCCGCCACTCCGCCGGGACGTCGGCCGCCGTCCGGAGAAGGGAACGCCGCGAAGGAGGTGGTGGAGGTAGAGGTGAGAGGTAAGGAGGCTATGGAGTGATGGAAGAGGAAGAAGAGGAAGGGAAGGGGAAAAGAGAGCGTCGGAGAGGGCGGAGAGGGCGAGGAGAGAGAGAGTGAAGGCGAGAATGAGGGAAAGAAGGGGAGGCTCGCAGGGTCAATCTGAATCCAGCTAAAACGTGTCGATCGAGGCAGACGCCTATCAGTCTGACAGGACGGCCGTACTGACACCGCTCTGAAACGCGTCGCTCACTACGGACGCCGTTCAGACGATGTGACAGACCGTACTGACAACGCTCTGGCGCCGCACACTGACATTGCAGGTGTCGTAGTCTGAATCGCGTCGGCCAACCTGGACGCCGTTCAGACGATCTGACAGGGGCCGTACTCTCGCGGCCCGAAACCCGCCCACGTGACGCACACGTGGCACAACAACCAGCAGACCTAAATGGCGTCCACACAACCTGACACCTTTTGAAAGGCGTCGAGCAGTGCTGACGCCATTCAGTCAGAAATCCCAAGACCCTCTTCAGGGTCCAAACCAGGGGATCCGGCCCGAACCCGACCTGAACACTGAACCCGAAACCTCAGTCCTTACAGAGAGGGTGGAGGCGAGAATGAGGGAAAGAAGGGGAGGCTCGCGGGGTCAATCAGAAACTGGCTAAAACGCGTCGAAAGAGACAGACGTCTATTAGGTGACAAGATGGGCCGTACTGACAGCGCTCTGAAACGCGTCGACCACCACGGACGCCGTTTAGACGACATGTCAGGCACCGTACACTGACACCGCAGAGTCGCAGTCTGAATCGCGTCGTGCATCATGGACGCCGTTCAGACGACGAGACAGGGGCCGTACTCTCGCGGCCTGAAACCCGCCCACGTGGCACAACAGCAAGCAGACATAAATGACGTCCACACAACCTGACGCCTTTTGAAAGGCGTTGAGCAGTGCAGACGTCATTCAGTCATAACTCTCAAGACCCCCCTCAGGGTCCAAACCAGGGGATCCTGCCCGAACCCGACCCGAATACAGAACCCGAAACCTCAGTCCTTACATCCTCCCCCCCTTAAAAGAATTTCGTCCTCGAAATTAGCAACCGCTCACAATAATCTCGGCTAACCATCACATGCCGGCACACTGAATACAACAATCATTCTCACCAATCACACACACAGGGCTCCACATAACTAGCCAATCAAATCCACACCAAGCTAACCAAGATTTTCAGTTTTGAAAAAAGCTGATAGATGAAAATAACCACATACTAGCAAGGCACATATTACAAAACTGATTCTCCACCAAACCCAAGTACATAAAAGTGCCACAAGAGTTCACAACCACCTCTGAATAAGACAAGATAGAAGTGCTTATCTAGCCTAGCCTCTCGGACCTCCACAAAGAGACGCAACTCCACTCAACGTCTCAGACTCCTACTGACTACTCGGCTCCTGACCTGTCTTATTCTTCTGGGGACAGTTCCTCGCGAGACGTCCCTTCCTACCACATCCAAAACAGCTACCAGTGATCAATGGACATATCCGATTACCATGAAACCTGCCACAACGGGGACAAAGATCCGCAACGTCCCGCCTTGCTTCCTGTTGCCAGCTGACCTCCGTCTGCATCTGCTGAACCGAACCATCCTCATCCTCGTCACAAGGTACCTCTTGGAACTCGAGCTCAAAGGAACTCGAACCACTTGACGAAAAGACCACTGATCTATCCTTATCCATCGTGTCAGATCGGGCTTGGAGATTTACTTTTAGGTCTTGGAAGAGTTTTCGGAAAGCCTTGGGCACGCTGTAAGGACTGAGGTTTCGGGTTCTGTATTCGGGTCGGGTTCGGGTCGGATCCCCTGGTTTGGACCCTGAGGGGGGTCTTGAGAGTTTTGACTGAATGACGTCTGCACTGCTCGACGCCTTTTAAAAGGCGTCAGGTTTTGTGGACGCCATTTAAGTCTGCTTGCTGTTATGCCACGTGGGCGCCACGTGTGCGGGTTTCAGGCCGCGAGAGTACGGCCCTTGTCTCGTCGTCTGAACGGCGTCCATGATGCACGACGCGATTCAGACTGCGACTCTGCGGTGTCAGTGTACGGTGCCTGACATGTCGTCTGAACGGCGTCCGTGGTGGTCGACGCGTTTTAGAGCGCTGTCAGTACGGCCCATCTTGTCACCTGATAGACGTCTGTCTCTGTCGACGTGTTTTAGCCAGTTTCTGATTGACCCCGCGAGCCTCCCCTTCTTTCCCTCATTCTCGCCTCCACCCTCTCTCTCTTCGCCCCCTCCGCCCTCTTTTCTCCCTTCCCTTCCTCTTCTTCCTCTTCCATCACTCCAATACCTCCTTACCTCTCACCTCTACCTCCACCACTTCCTTCGCGGCGTTCCATTCTCCGGACGGCGGCCGACGTCCCGGCGGAGTGGCGGCGTCCTCGAGGGTACCGGCGGCGGTCTGTGGTGCGGCGGGTCGCCAGCACGGAGCTTGGAGTAGTTCAAGAACCGGTAGGGGCACGAACCTTGCATGAATCGTGATTATCTTGTTTATGGTTTCCTTGGCGTGGCATGCTATGTTTTGGGTTAGACTGAGCATGTTTAGGGGGGTTTTCTTGTGGGAATGGCCGTGTTAGGGATTGTGGAATTGTAGCATACTTGTGGTAGTTGATTTCCCTTCCCTCCCCCTTCTGTCATGGGCATTTTCGGGGTGTTTGGGGTTAAAGGAGGAACCCTCGGATCGAACCAGAGAACCAGGTTTCTGGCGCTAAACGGCATCGTGCCTGGTCGACGCCTTTTAGAAGGACGTCAGGGCAGTACGACGCCTTTTTATGGCTGAAACCTCTCTGTTCGAGGTTTCGTTGTACGGGGTTCTGGCGCTAAAAGACGTCATGTATGGACGACGCCTTTTGGAAGGACGTCGGACCATCATGACGTCTTTTAGGCAGGAAATCACCCCGACTGAGGCTTTTGCAAATCTAAATTCTGTGGTGAACGGCGTCTGTGGAGTCTGACGCGTTTTAAAGGGCGGCTTCCCATGTCGACGTGGTTTAAGGAATAATCTGGTTTTAATGAACCTGTTTTAGGGGCTTAAATGGCGTCGACCTCGGTCGACGGGATTCAAGACAGAACTGCTTAACTCCTGTTATTTAACACATGTTTTACGATTGGATGGTTCAAATGCATGCTTTAAGTTGTACACTGAGACTGAGGACTTCTGCGTGAATGGAATTACATCATGTATGTATGTGTGTTTATGCGGATATGGACTTGGAACAACTGTGGTTTACGTCTGTCACCATGGGCCAATGGGGGTGAGCCATGGTGTCTGTGAGGCATTGTGCCGTACCGGTGGAGGAGGGGTACATGTTGTGTTTTACCTTTGGCTGAGGGAAGCAGAACCACCTTGAGCCCGTCGGGCCGGAGTAGCCGGGGCGCTACCCGAGGGGTTCCTGTTTGGTCTCAGCGGGTCGGGGTTTCCCAGTTTGTCATGGCAGCTTCCGGCGCGTTTCTTGCTGTGGAGCTGGGTGTGGTACTGTTGGAGTTATTTTACCCTCGTAGCCACTGGGCTTGATGTGACCTTTGATCAAGGTTATGAGTGGTACCCTTCGCCCTTTGGCCTGACGCAGCCCGGGAGGTTAGGGCTGTGGGTAGTTCCTGTAGCTTCGGCTTGACGGGGGTTCGCCGGTCCCCAGGGCCATCCTGAAGCGCCGAGGCCTGGCGTAGAGGAAATCCGGTCGGTAGGATAGTAGTGTAGACTGTTTGTGTGCACACGTAGCTGGGCAGTGGTGGTTCACTGGTCCCAGCTAGTCCTAGTTTGACTCACTGCCTCACCCTACAATGCCTCGGAACACTGTAGGGGCGGACAGGCGTGAGCAGCGGTGGTAGTGTTGTGAGGCGACGTTTGACTTCGGTCGACAGTGTGGTTCGGTCGCTTTGTGGACTTTGGCTGTGAGACGTGACTTTGTGTTGGGTTCTTCGGGTTACTTAGAACTGTTCCTGCTACACTGCTTATGCGTATGTTTCATATCAGATTTGGGTGCTATGTCTACTGCTTTACTTAATTGCCATATATCTGTATTGTTGCACTTGTAGGTGTGTGAGTGGGAGGCAGGGGATCGGATGATCCCTACTGAGCCCAATTCTGGTGTGGCTCACTCCCTGCGGTTTTAGGTGTGGACCTCGTGGCGTGTGGCGGCGTGTGGTGTCTTCTTGGTGTGCGGACCAGCAGCTGTCTCAGTTCCGGGGTATGCCCCGCCCCGATGTTGTTGTACTTTACTTCTTCCTGTACTTATTTAATTTGTTGGACCATGTAATTATTGTTGGATTGTATACGGACATTGCTATCTTCATTCCTGCGCACTTGTTATATCTTGTAGTCCGTGTGATTGTTATATTTAGCCCTGTTTAACGCTTACTCCTCCACATGTGTTGTGTGAGATCCGGGTGCGAACCCGTAGTTAATGGGCCGACATCCATTTAGTGATCGGGTCTCCAGTCATAGCATGACGGGTCGTTACAGATGGTATCAGAGCCCAGTCTGGTCGAGTATGTGGTAAACTAGGTTAGATATTATAGTCCAACAATAAGTACGAGTTTGTACAGGCGATGACTGCTGGTGTAGATTGATAGGTTTTGACGTGCTTTGGTTCGATTTTCGTGTTTGTGGGGTAGTAATGGCACCGAAGAGGAGAGTTCCGTAGGCTCGTGGTTCGAGAGCAGATGATGGCGGTTCGAGGGTAGAAGGACATAATGTGGATCGTTTCATGGAAGCCATGATTGGGGCTATGTCTAGATACCAGCAGGGAGATGGGAGTGAGGGGTCCAATTCCCGAGGTGGCTAGTCTATGGTGATGGAGCGGTTCTTGAAGTTGAAGCCCCCTTCTTTTACAGGTCAACCAGTTCCAGACGCAGCAGCTCATTGGATAAAGGAGGTAGAGAAGGCATTTGATGTTCTTGAATGTGCTGAGAATGACAAGACCTTGTTGGCAACCTACTTGCTGAAGGACGATGCTTATGATTGGTGGGTTACCATCAAGGGGATGATGTTTCCAGATAGGTCGTTGAGAGAGATTCCTTGGGAAGGCTTTGTGAGAGAAGTTTAGTGGACAATACTTTCCGAGGCAAGTTCGGAGGGCCAAGGAAAGGGAGTTTATGGAATTGGTGCAGGATGGTATGACAGTTCTAGAATATCATATGAAATTTGTAGCTCTGGGAAGATTTGCTCCACACATATCTGAGCATGAGGATTTTAGGACGGAGAAATTCGTGGATGGACTTCGGCATGATCTGAGGGAGTTTGTGGCAGCTCATTGTTGTAAGGATCTGGCGTCGGCGGTTCGGTGCGCGGCAGCGGTGGAGACTCAGTTCCAACACTCGGCGAAGGAGTCGGAGCAATCAGCACAAGAGAAGCAGCAAGGCAGGGGCACATCGTACAGAGAGATGATCCGGACTACAACCAGCTTAACCAACTTACCGACAGACCAGTCCTTCCTGATATCCAGGAAGTGTGCTGACCTGGTCAATCGCTCAATGATAATCCAGATCACGTCCCTACCAACAGGGAATACAAACAATCCCATCACAAGTCCAAAGTCGCAAGCTCCAGTTTCTATACCAGGATCGGCAAGGACTGCAACCACGCTTCCGCTGCGCCACTCTGATGATCCACCTTAACCTGCCGACAATTCAAGCACCTAACCACAAAATCAGCTATATCCCTCTTCCTACCAGACCACCGCAAACAATGATACGTTCTACTCTTTCCGGGAAGCACTCTATATCTAGAACAGTGTGCCTCAACACGGACACTCCTGCGCACGTCCTCCTCGGTCGGAACATAGAGTCTACCTCTAAACCTGACTGTACCATCATCCCACAATTCCACCTCTGGTTTCTGGAGAATCTATGATAACTCTGCATCTGCCTTCTGAGTCTCAATTACGATATGGTACACGGCTAGCCCCACAATTAAGGTGGCCAACACGGCTCTATCAGCCTCACGTGGAACCCGAAAGGAAGATTCCACAATCTGCTCAAATAATCTCCGTACAATTAATGCCTCTGGATCTTTAGTGTAAACACCACAGCTGCCAACTCTAAGTCATGAATGGGATAGTTCCCCTCATGCTTCTTCAACTGCCTAGAGACATAGGCCACAACCTTACCATGTTGCATCAGAACCGTACCCAGACTTCGACGAGTTGTATCTGAATAAACCACAAATCCACCGGAACTTGATAGAAGTACCAACACTGAGGTCCAAGTGAGGCGAGTCTTCAACTTAATGAAACTCCGCTCACACTCCTCGGTCCACACGAAACGAACTCCCCTACGAGTCAACCTCGACAAGGGGGGTCGCTGGCGAAGAAAACCCCTGGACCAACCGTCGGTAATATCCTACTAATGTCACGAAGCTCCTGATCTCAGTTACTGTTGTTGACCTGCTCCAATCCATCACTGCCTCAATCTTGGCTGGATCCACTGCGATGCCCTCACCGATCACACTCTTACACGGGGCTCCACACACACAATCGGTCAATCAAATCAATACTAAGTTAATTATGTTCCACAATTCTGTCAAAAATGATAGACCAACATCATACATATTAACCGTACAAAGTACATTATACAATACCGATTTTCCACCATGTCCAAAATACATAAAAATGCCATAAAAGTTCACAACTACTACCTAATAAGACAAGATAAGAGTGCTCGCCTAGCCCAGCATCTCGGACCTCCACTGAAAGAACACACAACACCATACTAGGTACCAGGCTCCTACTGACCACTCGGCTCCTAGCCTGTCTTATTCTTCTGGGGACAATTTCTTAAAAAATGCCCCTTCTTACCACAGCCAAAATAGCTACTAGTGACCAATGGACACGTCCGACTGCCATGATGACTGCCACAATGGGGACAATGATCTGTCGCATCTTGTCTCGCTCCCTGCTGCCTGCTAGCCACAGTCTGCATTTGCTGAACCAAACTGTCTCCATCCTTGTCATGAAGCATCTCTTGGGACCTGAACTCAAAGGAACTCGAACCGCCTGACGAAAAGACCGCTGATTTGCTCTTACCTTGCTGCTTCCCTCGTGCCGATCGCTCCAACTCTTTCGCCATTTGTTGAAATTGAGTCTCCACCGCTGCCGCGCATCGAACTGCTGACGCCAGATCTCTACAACACTGAGATGCCACCATTGCCCTCAGATCATACCGGAGTCCATCTAAAAATCTCTATGTTCTATGTTTCTCATGCTCAGATAAGTGCGGAACGAATCTTCCAAGAGCCACAAACTTCGTCTCGTATTCTAGAACTGACATATCATTCTGCACCAATTCCATAAACTCCCTTTCCTTAGTCTTCTGAACGTGCCCCGAAAAGTACTGTCCACTAAACTCTCTCACAAATATCTCCCAAGGGATCTCTCTCAAGGACTTATCTGCAAACATCATCCTCTTGGCAGTAACCCACCACTCGTATGCATTGTCCTTCAATAAGTAGGTTGCCAACAAGGTCTTGTTATTTTCAGTACATTCAAGAACATCAAATGCCTTCTCCACTTCCTTAATCCAATGAGCTGCCTCGTCTGGGACTGGTCGACCCGTGATTGGTAGGTTTTGACGTGTTTTGGTTCAATTTTCGTGTCTGTGGAGTAGTGATGGCACCGAAGAGGAGAGTGATTGGGGCTATGTCTAGATACCAGCAGGGAGATGGAAGTGAGGGGTCCAATTCTCGAGGTGGCCAGTCCATGGTGATGGAGCGGTTCTTGAAGTTGAAGCCCCCTTCTTTCACGGGTCAACCAGTTCCAGACGCGGCAACTCATTGGATTAAGGAGGTAGAGAAGGTATTTGATGTTCTTGAATGTGCTGAGAGTGACAAGACCTTGTTGGCAACCTACTTGCTAAAGGACGATGCTTATGATTGGTGGGTTACCATCAAGGGGATGATGTTTCCAGATAGGTCCTTGAGAGAGATCCCTTGGGAAGGCTTTGTGAGAGAGTTTAGTGGACAGTACTTTCCGAGGCACGTTCGGAGGGCCAAAGAAAGGGACTTTATGGAATTGGTGCAGAATGATATGTCAGTTCTAGAATATCAGATGAAATTTGTAGCTCTGGGAAGATTTGCTCCACACATATTTGAACATGAGGAACGAAGGACGGAGAAATTTGTGGATGGACTTCGGCATGATCTGAGAGAATTTGTGGCAGCTCATTATTGTAAGGATCTAGCGTTAGCAGTTCGGTGCGCGGCCGCGGTGGAGACTCAGTTCCAACAAATGGTGAAGGAGTCGAAGCAATCAGCACAAGGGAAGTAGCAGGGCAAGGATAGATCAGCGGTCTTTTCGTCAGGCGGTTCGAGTTCCTTTGAGATCGAGTTCCAAGAGGTACCTTGTGATGAGGATGAAGATGGTTCGGTTCAGCAGATGCAGACGGAGGTCAGCTGGCAACAGGAAGCGAGGCGGGATGCTGCGGACCGTTGTCCCCGTTGTGGCAGGTATCATGGCAATCAGATATGTCCATTGATCACTGGTAGTTGTTTTGGCTGTGGTAGGAAGGGACATCTCGCGAGGAACTGTCCCCAGAAGAATAAGACAGGACAGGAGCCGAGTGGTCAGTAGGAGTCCGAGACGTCGAGTGGTGTTGCATCTCTTAGTGGAGGTCCGAGAGGCTGGGCTAGATAAGCACTTTTATCTCGTCTTATTCGGTTGTGGTTGTGAACTCTTGTGGTACTTTTATGTACTTGGGCATGACGGAGAATCAGTTTTGTAATATGTGCCTTGCTAATATATGGTTATTTCGATCTATCAGCTTTTTGTCAGAATTGAGAATCTTGGTTAGCGTGGTGTGGGTTTGGTTGGCTAGTTATGTGGAGCCCAGTGTGTGTGATTGGTGAGAATGATTGTTGTGATCTGTGTTGCCAGGTATGTAATGGTTAGCCGAGATTATCGTTGAGCGGTTGCAAATTTCGAGGATGAAATTCTTTTAAGGGGGGGAGAATGTAAGGATTGAGGTTTCGGATTCAGTATTCGGGTCTGGTTCGGGCCGGATTCCCTGGTTTCGACCCTGAGGAGTCTTGAGAATTTTGACTGAATGACGTCTGCACTGCACGACGCCTTTCAAACAGCGTCTGGCTGGGTGGACGCCATTTAAGTCTGTTGCCGTTGTGCCACGTGGGCGCCACGTGGGCGGGTTTTGGGCCGCGAGAGTACGGCCCCTGTCTTGTCGTCTGAACGGTGTCTATGATGGACGACGCCATTCAGACTGTGACCCTGCGTTGTCAGTGTACGGTGCCTGTCTTGTCAGCTGAACGGCATCCGTGGTGGTCGACGCGTTTCAGAGTGCTGTCAATATGGCCCATCCTGTCGTCTGATAGGCGTCTGTCTCGGTCGACGCGTTTTAGCCAGTTTCTGATTGACCCCGCGAGCCTCCCCTCTTTCCCTCATTCTCGCCTTCACTCTCTCTCTCCTCGCCCTCTCCGCCTCTCTTTCCGCCTTTCCCTTCCTCTTCTTCCTCTTCCACCACTCCAACACCTCCCTACCTCTCACCTCTACCACCACCACTTCCTTTGCGGCGTTCCATTCTCCGGACGGCGGCCGACGTCCCGACGGAGTGGCGACGTCCTCGGGAGTACCGGCGGCGGTTTGCGGTGCGGCTGGTCGGCGGCATTGAGCTTGGAGGAATTCAAGAACCGGTAGGGGGACGAACCTTGCGTGGATTGTACATGTTTCATCCGTAGTTTCCATGTGATGCATGATATGTTTGGGGGTAGAACGAGCATGTTTAGGAGCTTTCTTGATGGGGATGAGGGTTTCTGTGTATGTGGATTTGTGATGGTTTAACTTGCTCCTCTTCCTCCTCAATTTGGTTTGATTTTGGGGCATTTGGGAGTGAAAAGGGAGCCCTCGGGCCGAGGACAGAACTCGGTTTCTGACGCTAAAAGACGTCATGTATGGACGACGCCTTTTAGAAGGACGTCGGGACATCATGACGCCTTTTAGGCAGAAATCACTCCACCGAGTCTCTGTCAGTTCGGAGAATCTGGCGCTAAAAGACGTCATGTATGGACGACGCCTTTTAGAAGGACGTCGGGCCATCATGATGCCATTTAGGCAGGAAATCACCCCGACTGAGGTCTCTGCAATCTCGGAATTTGGTGTGAATGGTGTCTGATGACGCTGACGCCTTTTCAAGAGCGGCCTCCCAGGACGACGCGTTTTAAGGCATAATCTGAGGTCGGGTTTAAAATGTACCAGTTTGAGGGACTTGAATGGCGTCGGCCTAGGTCGACGTGATTCAAGACAGAACTGCATTAACTCTTGTTATTAACACATATTTCACAGTTGGATGGTTCAAATGCATGCTCTAAGTTGTACACTGAGACTGAGGATTTATGCGTGAATGGAATTACATCATCTATGCGTATGTGTGCTTATACAGATATGGAATTGGAACAACTGTGGTTTACGTTGTCACCTTGGGCCGATGGGGCAGGGCCTTGGTGTCTGTGAGGCATTGTTGCCGTACCGGTGGGGGAGTGGTACATGTTGTGTTTTACCTTTGGCTGAGGGAAGCAGAACCACCTTGAGCCCGTCGGGCCGGAGTAGCCGGTACGCTATCCGAGGGGTTGCTGTTTGGTCTCAGCGGGTCGGGGTTTCCCGGTTTGTCGTGGCAGCTTCCGGCGCCTTTCTTGCTGTGGAGCTGGTTGTGGTACTGTTGGAGTTGTTTTACCCCTTAGCCACTGGGCCTAATGTGACCTGTGATCAAGGTTACGAGTGGTACCCTTCGCCCTTTGGCCTGACGCAGCCCGGGAGGTTAGGGTTGTGGGTAGTTCCTGTAGCTTGGGCTTGACGGGGGTTTCGCCGGTCTGCAGGGCCCTCCTGAAGCGCCGAAGCCTGGCGTGGAGGAAATCCGGTCGGTAGGACAGTAGTCTAGACTGCTTGTGTGCACACGTAGCTGGGCAATGGTGGTTCACTAGTCCCAGCTAGTCCTAGTTTCACTCACTGCCTCACCCTACGGTGCCCCGGAATACTGTAGGGGCGGACAGGCGTGAGTGTTGGTGGTGTTGTGAGGCGACGTTTGTCGACAGTCGACAGTGTGGTTTGGTCGCTTCGTGGACCTTGGTTATGAGTCGTGACTTTGTGTTGGGTTCTTCGGATTACTTAGAACTGTTCCTGTTACACTGCTTATGCGTACATTTCATATCAGGTTAGAGAGCTATGTTTACTGCTTTACTTAATTGCCATATATCTGTATCATTGCACTTGTGGGTGTGTGAGTGGGAGGTGGGGGATCGGATGATCCCTACTGAGCCCAATTATGGTGTGGCTCACTCCCTACGGTTTCAGGTGTGGACCTCGTGGCGTGTGGCGGCGTCTGGTGTCTCCTTGGTGTGCGGACCAGCAGCTATCTCAGTTCCGTGGTATGCCCCGTTGTTGTTGTACCTTGCTTCTGCCTGTACTTATTTAATTTGTTGGACCATGTAATTATTGTTGGACTGTATACGGACATTGTTATCTTCCTTCCTGCGCACTTGTAATATCTTTGTAGTCCGTGTGATTGTTATATTTAGCCTCGTTTAACGGTTACTCCTCCAGATGTGTTGTGTGAGATCCGGGTGTGAACCCGCAGTTAATGGGCCGACATCCATTTAGTGATCGGGTCTCCGGTCATAGGATGGCGGGTCGTTACATATGGCTTCTTGGTAGGTTTGAGGATCATCATCCTCATTTAAGTGCACTTTTGGTTTGCCATCATCGATATGTCCAACATATCTTTCAGGCTGCTTAGGCACTCTACCTGATCTGCGAACCTTTTGTGTATCATCTTGAACAAGTTCTTGAGTCAATGGTTCAGTAGATGAACTAGTGTTGATTTGTGAGTCTAGAATTTCTTCCAGTTCTATCTTGCTCCCACTGTCTTCTTTTGAAAGATATTCTTTCTCTAAGAAGACAGCTCTTTTTGCGATAAACACCCTTTGATCGCTGGGCTGATAGAAATAATACCCAAAAGTCTCTTTTGAATATCCCACAAATCTACATTTCTCTGTCCTGGAATCTAGTTTGTCTGGATCATGTCTTTTGACATGTGCAGGACAACCCCAGACTCTAACATGCTTAAAGTCTGGTTTCTTTCCTTTCCATATCTCATATGGAGTGGAAGATACTGACTTACTGGGAACTTTGTTCAACATATATGCAGCAGTCAACAGCGCATATCCCCATAAAGAGGTTGGAAGTTTAGCATAACTCATCATTGATCGTACCATATCTAATAGAGTACGATTTCTCCTTTCCGATACACCATTTAACTGAGGTGTATAGGGAGGAGTCTACTGAGAAAAAATGCCATTATCCTTAAGATATTGTGTGAAATCTGTATTTAAGTATTCACCCCCTCGATCTGATCGAAGAGTTTTGATACTCTTTCCAGTCTGGTTCTCAACTTCGTTTTTAAACTCTTTAAATTTCTCAAAGACTTCTGACTTATATTTCATTAAATATATGTAGCCATATCTTGAGAAATCATCTGTAATGAAACAAAGTATGAGTAACCACCCATAACATGAGTGGACATTGGACCACATACATCACTATGTATTAGTTCCAATAAGTCCTTAGCTCTGTCTCCATGTCCTGAGAATGGAGCTTTGCTAATCTTTCCCATGAGACAAGCTTCACAGGTTGCAAATGATTCATAATCGAATGGATCAAGATATCCATTCTTTTGCAACCTTATGATCCTGTTCTCATTTATATGACTTAGCCTACAATGCCATAGGTACGATTTATTCACATCCTTATCTAAGCGTTCAAGAGATTTATTTATCAGACAAACATCATATGAAATATCAAGTAAATATAATCCATTCAATAAATATCCGGAAGCAAACAATTTGTCTACTTGATAAATGGAACAACCTTTATTCTCTAGTTTCATAGAATATCCTTGCTTATCTAAACAAGAAATAGATATGATATTCCTAATAATGGTCGGAACGTAATAACAATCTATCAGTTCCAATGAGTCTCCTGACGGCATTTGAAGTCTTGTTATCCCCACAGCTAACGCAGCAACTTTTGCTCCATTCCCGAGCCTCAGATCCACGTCTCCGCGATTCAATCTTCTTTTACTTGTTAGCACCTGCAAGTTATTGCAGATATGAGAAACACATCCAGTATCTAATACCCAAGATGTTGATTCTCTATAAGACAAGTTAAGATCGATCATGAGAATACCTGAAGCTTCACCAAGCTTCTCCTTTGCTTTTTCTGCTAGATAAATCTTGCAGTTTTTCTTCCAATGACCTTCTTTATGGCAGTGGAAACACTGACCTTTATCATTGACTTTAGCTTTGTCCTTTTGAACCGCCGGTTTGCTTTTCATTAGCTTTTTAGGCTTACCTTTCTTAAAGGTCTGTCCACGTTTTCTTTTCTTGTTAGTCTTACCAACAAGCATTACATTTGGCTTATCTTTCTGGATAGTGCCTTCTACTGTTTTCAACATGTTGAGCAGCTCAGCCAGTGTAACTTCAATTTTGTTCATATGGAAGTTGATGATGAATTGTGAAAATGAATCTGGAAGGGACTGTAGGATTAAGTCAATGCTCAAGTCATTGTTCATAACAAAGCCGAGCACTGCAAGCCTCTCAATCCATTCTATCATCTTGAGCACATGAGTTTGCACAGATGTGCCCTCGCTCATTCTGGTCCTGAACAATTTCTTAGATATCTCATATCTTTCTGTTCTCGATTGTTCACTAAACAACTCTTGTAGGTGATTCAGAATGGTCTTAGGTTCTATGTTATCGTGTTGTCGTTGCAGATCATTGTTCATTGAACCCAGCATATAACACTGGACCTTGACAGAGTCCTCCTTCCAATTTTCATACATCATTAATTCATCCTCGTTAGCATTTTCACCGGGTTGTACTGGATCTGTTTGATCCAGGACATAGGCTAGCTTTTCACACCTGAGGACAATCTTCAGGTTGCGTAACCAGTCAATGTAATTTGGTCCCGTGAGTTTGTTTGCATCAAGTATGCAACGAACGGGGTTAGGTGACGACATAGCGACCTACATGGAAATATATATAAAAATGAGCAGATAGTTCTTAAAATTAGATTTAGGACTTTTAATCTTGATTTAGGCTCCCACCATTTTTCGGCGATCTGTATGACCCTCTAATATACAGAACGGGAGATTCCGGTGATCTCCTAGTGGGGATCAGAATCCTTCGGGCAACATGCATGTAACCTTGTGGTAGCACAACACATCACATCAAGTCCCTTAGGCAGTCAACTCTTGACAGTTGCAACATTTGCAATATCCGATCGATTTAACCTCTGAATCAGAATGACCTTGTAGTAGCACAACAAATCAAATGATTCAGTTAAGTTTATCCATCATTACTTAGATGACATGAATTCATAGTGCAATCCTTGTGGTAGCACAACAAAACTACACTATTTGTCCATTCATCTTAATGACATCACATGTCGTAGACCTAGGTTAATTTCTAAATCAAATAGACCTTGTGGTAGCACAACAAATCCATTTGAGATAAGAATTATCCTAAGATCTATAATGATGGTGGGTTACATGGATTATTCTAAATATCTCACATTTACAACTTAAATTTTAAAAGAGGGTTTTTGATTTGATTTATAAAAATCGTGCTATCAATAGTATTTCGTTTTGAAGTATCATAATACTTAATAGAAATATATATATATGATAGCATAGTCCACAAATATCACATATATGCAAAAGAATTAAATTGGGATGATCATAGACTGCTAAAGCTACTATGGAATCATCGGAGCCAAACGATGATCCATAATAGGATCTTAATGTGAAAATAGCAACGCTGGTTCCATTTGATGCGATTCCTTCCTCCATAGGTGTCTTCAGAAGATCCCGTCCTCTAAGCTTAATCCGATACATTTAAATATGAAATTCAAGACTCGCAGGTCCACAAATGTACATTTATACACTAAGAAACCTTGATCTTATCAAGGGAAGTACAATCTTATAGAAAGGTAGAAAGTACACTTGGATTAAGAGAGAGGAGGACACGCAGGTCCTATTTAAAATACCAAATGAAATAAACATCGCATTCATCCACATCATTCATCACATGAAAATACTAAGTCCATGATCATCCCACCATAAAACATATCACATGCATCACAATCATCACATAATTGCAGTTTGGTATTAAATTTTATAAATATAAAATTATAATACCAATTAGTTTTCGAAATAACATTTATTTCAACATTATCAATAATATTCAAAGCATTATTGACAAATTAAATAACTAAACTATTCAGTTAATCTAAATACTTATTCAAACAATTTAAACAGTAAAATATAATCAAGTTATGCATAAAATCAGTTTAAAACATTCTTAAACTAATTGATTTAATAGGAAAATTAATTATCTAAAACAATTTTAAATAATTAACAAACACCCTATTAATAATAAAGCCCTTTAAGTGAATAACAGTTATTAAACAATTTAATAACCTGTTAACAATCATAAAAATAATTAATAACAATTATTAATTATTCCTATAATTTTACTGTTTTAAAACAATTTTAAAACGGGCTTAAATGGGCTTAAAATGGGTTAATAATGGGTTTAAACAGTTATTAAAACAATTTTAATAAACATAAGAAATGGGCCCAGCCCATTAGGGCCCAAATGGCCCGGGCCTTGGCCCTGGCTCGGCCAGGGTCGAACCCTGGCTCGGCCAGGGTCGAGCTCCTGGCTCGAGCCAGGCACCGCCCAGCTCCTGGCCCGGTTCGGACCGGGCCGGGACCGGGCGGTCCGGCCTCCTCTTCCCACCCGAAACCTGCAAAAACTAGAAACCCTAGCCTTCATGAACAGCGGCGGCTGGAGGAGTTGCAGGCGGCGCCGGCGGCCGCCCCCAGCGGCCGGCGGTGCCCCCGGCGCCGGCGTCGTGCCCGGCGCCGGCAGGGCCGCCGGCGGTGGCTAAAACCGGCTGCCCGGGCCACGGTTTTCTTCCCCAAAATCTGAATTTTCGCAGGGTTTAAGACTATCTTTGGGCTCGATTTAACAACTCTTCAAGGCCACCATGGCGCCGGCTATCATGCCCGGTGTGTAGTGGTGACTATCACCAATTGATCCATACATCCGGGCCGCCATCCCAACACTTGGGAATCGCGTACGAAGCCGCCGAAGTACCCCGGTTTATCATCTCATGAAGAACTCCGAAAATCCCAAATAAAATCCGAAAAATTATAGAAAAATAATCAAATTATTTGTGTTCATCATATGAACACTATTTCGTCATTTTTAATCGGATTAAACGCAAGAACACGTACAATACGGGTTCTTCACGCATAACGAGAAAAACACCCAAAACGATGCCGTTTTACGACCGAACCAGCAACCTGGCTCTGATACCACTGTTAGGAATCGGCGAGAACGCAGCGGAAAATAAAATCGATTCCATTGTATCGGTTCCTGGGATCGTAAAACGAACATTAAAATAAATGCGGGAAGAACGGTTCTTCACCTTTGCGGGGTTTCGAATCTCCCGTGGATGATGCCGACTCGGTAATCACGCACGCGCACGATCTCTAGAGGTATCCACAGGAGTTCCCGCAGCAGACGCGATTTTCTCCTCGACTTGAGTACTCCGACCAGATCTCAAATCTACCATGCGCGGAGAGAGACAGATCTACTCTAAGAGAGAGAGAAGGAGAGAGAGAGAGGAGAGAGAGAATCTGGGGTGTAAAATTCGTCCAACCAACATTTTTACCCCTCCCCCATGGCCCTCCTTATATAGAAATAAGGATAAGCACAAGGATTAATCCTCATGATTATCCAAGAGTTTGGCCTTAGATAATTCTCCATTAAATCTTCATGTTTATCCTGCGTCTTTTCATAAAAACCCAGATAAGCATGAAATTTAACGTCTCTCACCGTCTGACGATGACTCTTATGTGTGTGACCCTCTAGGCCCATATATCAGTCCGGTTGCAGGCCCATTAAACTTAGAACTGTTTCTTGAGTTTAATATTTATTAATTAACATTTAAACATCATATGTTAAATGATTAATTTAACAAACAAGTGGATTACCATCTGATGATTAATTCACTTGGCCTTCTGATCATGAACAGCACCAAACACTACCTCATGATCCCAGAAGATATAAAGGATACTGTTCCCTTCAATTGAACCTTTCCGTCTACAGATACAACACAGATATAATCCTTCACTCATGCAATGTCCCAATAACGCAAGGGTATGGTTTTATAGTCAAACCCTCTATCGCATTATCCAGATGGATTCCAGTACACAGTTAATATCTAGAAAGACATCTCTTTCATTTGACCCTGGCCAGGGATTTCTGTGTACACATCCATAGGACCTTCTCTCTCCAGTCTTATACCAAGAGTGAGTGATCCCTTGTTGTTCACTCAATTACCTTCGCAAGCTTTCCACTGTATCTGAGAGACCGACTATCGTGGACTTAATGGTTAAAGTCCACTAGTCAGAGAATCAAGATACAATGGTCCACAAACAAGGTATCATTGGTGACTCAGGTCAAAGGACCAACTGTGCTACTGTAACGATTGAATTCCCTAGTTGACTAATAGGTATAATTACCATCCAGGAATTCTTATTTGGGTCTGTTCAGTGAACTCATTCTCTAATGAGCACCCACATGTTTGTCTTAGTGTCACCACACGAGTGAATGTGAGATCATTCACCCTCATCACATGAGCCGACATAACTTGTGTCGATCTTATCGGATATTTAATATCCATCTTAAATATCCTATGATCGAGAACTGTTTAAGACAAGTGACTGAGGATATTGATCTCACTATCATGATCTCATCATGATTCAATATCCCATACATTTGTCTATGGACCTTCATAACGATAGTTAATTTGCGAAAACTATAAATGAAGAAATGATTGCCTTTATTAATAATTTGAACTAGAATGTACAATTATTGGCTTTGAGGCCACCCAATTCTAACACGAACTACCATCGTCTCCTCTCGTACCACGAGCCAATGGAACTCTTCTCCTCGACGCCATCACTACCCCACGAACACGAAAATCGAAACAAACACGTCAAAACCTATCAATCTATACCAGCAGCCATCGCCTGTACAGACTTGTACTTATTGTTGGACTACGATATTTAACCTAGTTTACCACATACTCGACCAGACTGAGCTCTGATACCAATTGTAACGACCCGCCACCCAATGATCGGTGACCCGATCACTAAATGGGTGTCGAATCATTATCCAAGGGTCTCACACCCGGATCTGATACACACATCTGGAGGACTAAGCGTTAAACAAGGTTAAATATAACAACCACACGGACTACAAAGAGCTACAAGTGTGCAGGAAGGAAATTAATAATGTCCGTACACAGTCCAACAATAATTACATAGTCCAAGAAATTAAATAAGTACAAGCAGAAGCAAAGTACAACAACCTCGGGGCATACCCCGGAACTGTAATAGCTGCTGGTCCGCACACCAAGGAGAACACCACATGCCGCCTCACGCCACGAAGTCCACACCTGAAACTGCAGGGAGTGAGCCACACCGGAAATTGGGCTCAGTAGGGATCATCCGATCCCCTGCCTCCCATTCACACACCCACAAGTGTAAGACACAGCTGAAGGTACAGTAAACAAGTAAAGCAGTAATTACTACTCCTAAATCTCGATATGAATCACATGCATTCGATATATATTTAACATGCATATTTCTAATCACTAATCTACCAAGGAACCCACACCCAGTGTCTCGTCAAAACACGCCACCCACACAAACGAAGGTGGGAAACAACGACCCGCTGAGACCAAACAGTAACCCCTCGGATAGCACGCTAGCTACTCCGGCCCAACTGGCTCATGTGGTTACTCCTTCCCCCAGCACGAGTGACACTCCACAGGTACCACTCCGACACCGGTACTAGCTAACCCCGGGGTTCACCAGGTGACCCTCTCTCACTAGGCGTCACCCCGCCACTGCTCCCACCTGCACTGTGTCCCAACCGCACCAACACAGGGTGACAAAGAGCTACAACTGTCACTCTAGGTCCACAGTAACACAAAACACGGCACAGTGCGATCCGCTCACGTGAAAGTCCACGGTCGCACGAAACACCTCGTAGTGCAATCCGGTCACAAGGAATCCATCATCGTCGAGTATATTTAAAGCATTGCATTTAATCAACTTATCTAACAATGTAAACACATCTTAATGGCATGGATTAGTGTGGTTCTGTCTTGAATCGCGTCGCCCAAGGCCGACGCCATTCAAACATCCTAAACTGGTTCATGAAATCTCGGCCTCAGACTATGACCTAAATTGCGTCGCTATAGCTAGCCGCCTTTTAAAACGCGTCTCCATCCCTCGTTGTCTGATGGCGGCAGAAGCTGGGATAGGCTACGGTGAATTCCACTTTAAAAGGCGTCGTCCTGGGAAGCCGCCTTTTAGAAAGGCGTCACTGTCCTTAGACGTCATTCTCAACATGACCCCAAACTTGCAAAAACCTCAATTGGGGTGATTTCTGCCTAAATGGCGTCGTGCTGGCCCGTCGCCATTCTAAATGGCGTCGTCCAGGCGCGACGTCATTTAGCGCCAGAACCCACACTGACGGAACCTCAAACAGGGAGATTTCTGCCTAAATAGCGTTGTGCTGGCCCGTCGCCATTCTAAATGGCATCGTCCAGGCACGACGTCATTTAGCGCTAGAAACCTGGTTCCGTAGCTCAACCCGAAGGTCTCCCTTTTTACCCCCGAATGCCCCAAAATCACATAAAACAGAAGAGGAAGAGGGGCAATTAAACTACCATGCGAAACTCATAAATCCACATTCATAACCACAACCATATTACTTAAGAAAAACCCTCTAAACATGCTCATTCTACCCCCAAGCGCATCATGCTTCACATGGAGACTACGGATGAAACGATTACAATCTACACAAGGTTCGTCCCCCTACCGGTTCTTGAACTCCTCCTAGCTCCGCTGCCAAACCGTCGCACTGCAGACCGCCGCCGGTACCCCGAGGACGTCACCACTCCGCCGGGACGTCGGCCGCCGCCCGGAGAATGGAACGCTGCGAAGGAAGTGGTGGTGATAGTGGTGAGAGGTGGAGAGGTAGTAGAGTGGTGGAAGAGGAAGAGAGGGAAAGGAAAGGGAAGGAGGAATCAGAGGGTGGAGAGAGCGAGGAGAGAGAGTGAGAGGGTGAGAATGAGGGAAAGAAGGGAAGGCTCGCGGGGTCAATCCGAAACAGGGTAAAATGCGTCGTCCGAGACAGACGCCAATCAGATGACAGGACGGGCCATACTAACAGAAGCTCTAAAACGCGTCGCTCACCACAGACGCCGTTCAGACGACAAGATCAACACCGTACACTGACATCGCAGGGTCGTAGTCTGAATGGCGTCGTCCATCACGGACGCCGTTCAGACGACACGACAGGGGCCGTACTCTCCCGGCCCGAAACCCGCCCACGTGGCACAACAACAACTCGCGTAAATGGCGTCCACTCAGCAAGACGCCGTTTGAAAGGCGTCGTGCAGGACAGACGTCATTCAGAAGAAATTCTCAAGACCCCTCGGGGTCCAAACCGGGGAATCCGACCCGAATACTGAACCCGAAACCTCAGTCCTTACAATATGCCACTTCAGCTTCTATCTGGGAAGGTTCTATCATCCGGTGGGAGTGAGGCAAGTCTATCCTTAAGTCTAAAAACTCGGTGAACGAGAAAGCTTGGTTGTGAGTCTTCTCAATCTTCATGGTATGGGATTGAGTTATTGCATTCCGTGCAGTTTGAGAGAAGGAACCTTAATTTAATTAAGGATTCTACTTCCTTAGTGTTAGTTACCGGAACACTCCACCTTGGTCGATGGGTGGGGAAAGTTGGTAATGTTCAACGACGTAAATGGTTTGTTCTGTCAATGGAAACGGTCTAGATGCAATATGCTGATAACTAGAAATTTACAGAAAGGGGTGGAGCAAATGAGTCGTTCCAATCCAATGACAGGTAGGCATCCACGTTCACAAGCCCGTCCTCGAATACCTAGCACAATGGAAAGGTACAGAAGCGCTGTGGAAGGCTGGAGTCTGATTATCAAAGAGCTCCGGAAAGATCAAGTACCAGAAGTGGCCTGGAAGAGCTGGATTAGCGGTGGACGCAAAGCAATCTTTGATATCGTGACCAACGGCAGTTGGTACCCCTTGAGTGATATTCTGGCCCCAGAAGCGATCCCAAGGTAGACCGCTGTACGCGCAAGGGGGGAGATCGTCAGCCGACCTAGATGGATATCTGACCCCAAGGTCTGCTTTCATTCTGCGGAATCGAATTGCGGCAGTTCGGCGCATCACCTGTACCAACACGTGGTGACACAGGATTCTCAAAGGCTGTAACGACCCGCCACCCTATAATCGGGGATCCGATTACTAAATGGGTACTGAATCATTAATTTGGAACCAAACCAGGATCCAGTAAGTCTGGGAAATAAATAATAAACTAAGCTAAACATTCACATCGCATTGAATTGAAATGAAAGTGTAGGAATTAAAATTATTACAATGCGACTCGATACAGGAAATAATTACATACTCCAACTGAAAAGAAATAATTAAACATACAGGCCAGAAATAAATAACAACTACATCGGGGCACACCCCGGAACAACCGCTGAAGGTGCTCAACATGCGGCCGCACACGCCGCTCTAAGTCTGCTGGGAGTCCTCACCTGAAAACCGCAGGGGTGAGTCTCAAGGCAAGACTCAGTAGGGATCCTTCGATCCCCACTGCCCACGCACACACCCACAAGTGCAAAGTACGGCTAACGGTAAAGCAACGAACACATAAGTAAGTACACTACTCCTATAGCTTGATATGAACCATGTGCATTCGAAATATAATGTAAGGACTGAAGTTTCGGGTTCTGTATTCGGGTCGGGTTCGGGCCGGATCCCCTGGTTTGGACCCTGGAGGGGTCTTGAGATTTCTGACTGAATGGCGTCAGCGCTGCTCGACGCCTTTCAAAAGGCGTCAGGTTGTGTGGACGCCATTTAGGTCTGTTGGTTGTTGTGCCACGTGTGCGCCACGTGGGCGGGTTTCGGGCCGCGATAGTACGGCCCCTGTCATTTCGTCTGAACGGCGTCCAGCTTGGTCGACGCGATTCAGACTGCGACATCTGCGATGTCAGGGTACGGCGCCAGAGCGTTGTCAGTACGGCCGGTCACATCGTCTGAACGACGTCCACGGTGAGCGACGCGTTTCAGAGCGCTGTCAGTACGGCTGTCCTGTCAGACTGAATGGCGTCTGCCTCGATCGACGCGTTTCAGTTGGTTTCGGATTGACCCCGCGAGCCTCCCCTTCTTTCCCTCATTCTCGCCTTCACTCTCTCTCTCCTCGCCCTCTCCGCCCTCTCCGACGCTCTTCTTCCACTTCCCTTCCTCTTCTTCCTCTTCCACCACTCCAACACCACCTTACCTCTCACCTCTACCTCCACCACTTCCTTCGCGGTGTTCCACTCTCCGGACGGCGGCCGACGTCCCGGCGGAGTGGCGGCGTCCTCGAGGGTATCGGCGGCGGTGTGCGGTGCGGCGGGACGGTGGCACGGAGCTTGGCGGAGTTCAAGAACCGGTAGGGGGACGAAACCTTGCATGTGTGCTCGTTTGCTTCTTGGCGTGATGTGGCGTGTTTGGGGTTAGATTGAGCATGTTTAGGGAGATTCCTTGTGGGAATGGCGGTGTTTGTGGACGTGGTTTCATAGCATGATCGTGGTGCTTGACGTTCTCATCTTCCCCCTTTGCGTTTTGGGGCTTTTCGGGGTGCTTGGGGTTCAAGGGAGAGACCCTCGGGTCGAACCAGGAAACCTGGTTTCTGGCGCTAAATGGCGTCGTGCCTGGTCGACGCCTTTCCGAAAGACGTCGGGTCAGTACGACGCATTTTAGGGCAGAAACCTCCCTGTTCGAGGTTTCCTGAGTTAGGGGTTCTGGCGCTAAATGACGTCATGGATGGACGACGCCTTTCAGAAGGACGTCGGGACATCATGACGCCATTTAGGCAGGAAATGCCCCCGTTATAGGGTTCTGCAATCTAGATTTCTGGGTTGAATGGCGTCTGGCGACCCTGACGCGTTTTAAATGGCGGCTTCACTGGTGGACGCGTTTTAAGGGATAATCTGGCTTTTAACTGAACCCGTCTAAGGGACTTGAATGGCGTCGACCTCGGTCGACGCGATTCAGGACAGAACTGTCTTAACCCTGGTTTTTAAACATATGTTTCACTGTTGGCGGTTCTAAGGCATGTTTTACGTTGTACACTGAGACTGAGAACTTCTGTGTGTGTGGAATGGCATCATGTTATGCATGTGTGTGCTTACACGACTGTGGATCGATATGACTGTGGTTTATGTTTGTCACCATGGACTGATGGGGACAGGGTCATGGTGTCTGTGAGGCATTGTGCCGTACCGGTGGGAGAAGGGGTACATGTTGTGGTTTACCTTTAGCTGAGGGAAGCAGAACCACCTTGAGCCCGTCGGGCCGGAGTAGCTGGTGCGCTATCCGAGGGGTTGCTGCTTGGCCTCAGCGGGTCGGGGTTTCCCTGTTTGTCGTGACAGCTTCCGGCGCGTTTCTTGCTGTGGAGCTGGTACTGGTGGGAGTTGGTTTACCCTTTAGCCACTGGGCCTGATGTGACCTTTGATCAAGGTTACGAGTGGTACCCTTAGCCCTTTGGCTTGACGCAGCCCGGGAGAGTTGGGTTTGTGGGTAGTTCCTGTAGCTTCGGCTTGACGGGGGTTCGCCGGTCCCCAGGGCCCTCCTGAAGCGCTGAGGCCTAGCGTGGAGGCAATCCGGACGGTAGGACAGTAGTCTAGACTGCTTGTGTGCACACGTAGCTGGCAGTGGCGGTACACTGAGTCCAGCTAGTCCTAGTTTGGCTCACTGCCTCACCCTACAGTGCCCCGGAACACTGTAGGGGTGGACAGGCGTGAGCAGTGGTGGTAGTGTTGGGAGGCGACGTTTGACTTCGGTCGACAGTGTGGTTTAGTCGCTTCGTGGACTTTGACTGTGAGACGTGACTTCGTGTTGGGTTCTTCGGGTTACTTGGTACTGTTCTTGTTACACTGCTTATCGTACGGTTCCTATCAGGTTGAGTGCTATGTTTACTGCTTTACTTAATTGCCATATATTCCTGTTGTTGCACTTGTGGGTGTGTGAGTGGGAGGCGGGGGATCGGATGATCCCTACTGAGCCCATTTCTGGTGTGGCTCACTCCCTGCGGTTTCAGGTGTGGACCTCGTGGCGCAGCGGAAGCGTGGTGTCTTCTTGGTGTGCGGACCAGCAGCTGTCTTAGTTCCGGGGTATGCCCCGATGTTATTGTACTTTTCTTCTGCCTGTACTTATTTAACTTGTTGGACATGTAACTATTGTTGGACTGTATACGGACATTATTATTTTCCCTTCTGCGCACTCGTTTACCTTTGTAGTCCGTGCGATTGCTATATTTAGCCTTGTTTAGCACTTACTCCTCCAGATGTGTTGTGTGAGATCCGGGTGTGAACCCGTAGTTAATGGGCCGACATCCATTTAGTGACCGGGTCTCCGGTCATAGGATGGCGGGTCGTTACATATAACATGCATAATTCTAGAATCATTCTATCAAGGAGCCAACAACTCACGTCTCGGCTTAGCATTAACCGAAGGTGTCTCGGCTACACTGACCGAAGGTGTCTCGGCCACACAACCGAGAGTAGGAAACACCGGCCACAGCCGAAGGTAGGAAACATCGATCACAGCCGAAGGTAGGAAACACCGGCCACACAGCCGAAGGTAGGAAACACTGGCCACACAGCCGAAGGTAGGAAACACCGGCCACACAGCCGAAGGTAGGAAACACCGGCCACACAGCCGAAGGTAGGAAACACCGACCCGCTGAGACCAAACAGTAACCCCTCGGATAGCATGCTAGCTACTCCGGCCCAACTGGCTCAGGTGGTTACTCCTTCCCTCAGCATGAGTGACTCTCCGAATGTACCACTCCGACACCGGTACTAGCTGACCCCGGGGTTCACCAGGTGACCCTCTCTCACTAGGCGTCACCCCGCCCACGCCCCCACCGGCGCTGTGCTCACACCCCCACCAGCACAGGGTGATAAAGCGCTACAATGTCACTCTAGGTCCACAGTAACACAAAACACCAAAACCCGGCACAGTACGATCCGGTCACGTGAAAAGCCCACGATCGCACGACACACCACGCGATGCCATCCGGTCATGAAGAATCCATCATTGTCGAGTGCATCAAATCATGCATTAACCAACTATCTAGCAGTATGAACACGTTTTACTGGCATGAATTAGTGAGGTTCTGTCTCAAATCGCGTCGCCCAAGGCCGACGCCATTCAAGCTCCATGTACAGGTTCATGTAAAACAGTTCAGAATCAGGTTTATGTAAAACAGTCTTCGGGCCAAAGGGGTCTCGGCCAGGCAATTGCTGTCAAAGGCGTGATGGCCCGACGCCCTCCAAAAAGGCGTCGTCCATGCACGTCGTCTTTCAACCCTCCCGAAGGGGTCTCGGCCCCGCTATCCGAAGACAAGCTAACGCCCAGGAACCAGAATCTGCCATGGGCCCGAGGGCTCCCTTTTCAACCCATAAAACCCCAAAGTTACTTAAAAACAGAGGAGAAAGAGGGGCAATACAATTCATAGGAAAATCACCGTCATAGCAAATCCCCCATATCATCAAAAGAGCACCTAAACATGCTCATTCTACCCCCCCAAAACCAGAGATCCATAATCATGCTTAAACGGTAAAAACCTGGTTAAAACGCGATGCTATGGGAACCGTCACCCTACCGGACACTTGAACGCCTCCGAGCTTCAAGCTGTCCACCCGACTCGCCCCACGCCGCCGCCGGTACCGCCGTGGTCGTCCTTGCTCCACCGTGACGTCGGCCGCCGTCCGGAGAGTAGAACGTCGCAGTGGAGATGGAGATGGCAGTGGTAGGAGCTAGGTAGAGGATGGAGTGGAGGGAGAGGTGAAATGGTGGGAGGAAAAGAGGGAGGCGGAGGAATCGCCGCTGAGATCGCCGAAGGAGAAGGAGAGAAAGAGAAGGAGAAAAATGAGGAAAGAAGGAGGGCACGGGGGGGTTAACCAGGCTAAACGCCTCGACCGAGGCAGACGCGGTCCAGCCGACACGTCAGGTGATGTGACAGCCGCAGGGACAAATTTCTGAAACGCGTCGACCGAGGCACGCCGTCCAGCCGACACGTCAGGGCCGCACTCTGACACGACAGTGCCGTACGCTACGCGGCCCAAAGCCAGCCCACGTGGCACCCTCGAGTCGCCGATCATCCCTAGTCGGTCTCGGCCACCGACCTCGGACTCCTCTCACTGGTCTCGACGCCGAACGCCGGCTGCCTCTCGGTCCGAAGGAAATCCGGTTTCGCACCGCCCGAAGGGGTCTCGGCCCTACTTTCGAAGACAAGCTAACGCCCGACCGAGCCACCCTCGGCCTCGGGCCTTCGGCACCGATCCGACCCAGCCTCGGATCCAAACTTAGGGCTCCAGCTTCGGAATCCGGTCGTGATAGATCCCGTCTACATCACGTAGCCAGAACTATAGGGTCCGACCCCGAAAACCGGATCCGAAGGTCTCGATCCTTACAAAGGCGCTCCGGGCAAAGGCTGGTAGGCGGCCAATCGGAAACTCAATGTGAAAAGATGACCACTCAGTCAGACTGCATAGGGAGGAAATCCCGTTGCTGCAAACCAGGAAGGACAGGCTTCTGCTTAAAAATGTTGGAGAGAAAAGGAGTCCCAGAGAGATAAATAACATCTCTGTCCAAACTCTCGTTGCGTATTTTTCATCGGGTACGTATGAGAAAGCGTAAGTGAGGACGGGTTCGGCAAGGGGATCATCCACCCATATCTGGTAGGTGCTGTCAGGTTCAAACCCCGACCAATCTCTTCAACTATTGCGTGCAAAGAGTTTTCCCACTTTGTTAAGTTATAGAGTACTAACGAAAGTCAACTTGTGTTCAAAGTTGAATTTCATGTAAGTTCGTGTCCCGCGGGGAGAACTAGTTCTCTAATTGAGTTGGTTGAGGAATGCACTGAACAGGCATCATAAGTCAGAAAACCTACCAGATTCAAACTATATAATGATCCCTCGCGGCTTCTTGTATACCCAAAACTCTATTCTACGGTTTTGCCTTCGTCGATGGCTGACATAGAGCCCTCCGCTAGCACAATTCATAGCTCGGGAAAACTATGCTGCGAAGTGAGTTCCCTTTGAGTGGCGTCTCTTTACATTCATAGGTTCGAAATTCGGCTTGATGGACTGATAACTTCCTTCACTGATGGACCGGAAACGAGAAAAGTGTAAAAAGAAGCATCTTCTCGAGGAAGAGATATATATGTTGATGGTTGAAAGGCTAGCGGACATCCTTTCTCAAAGTAGTTAGTAGCCTCCTAACCCATTGTGCCCTCGTTGCGGCGTTAGCTGACATTGGCGGTGCCCTGAAGTGAAGAGACTAAGCGAGCCGACCAAGTAGGATAACGATTCTCATGCCTGATCGCCCGAAACAGAGTCCCTCTTTTGTCCATTCGCCCCTAAGGAATGAAGTCACTCGACCACCATACGACCGAAAAAAACAAGAAAGAAAGTACATTAATCTTTGAGAACTGGAACTGGGACTGCCCTAAAACGTGTTGGCTGGATTGAGAGATAGCCCCTTTAGAGATAGGGACGGTCAGAGGCACTGTCAACCTTAACCGGCACACGCACTGGGCATAATCAACTGATCTCGAAACTTCAATCGAGAGAGAAAGCGGCGGGACAATCAAAGGGTCTGCTGAAACTTACATCGCAACAATTTCATTGCCTCAGGTTAAACAACTGAATCTCCTAGCTCCACTAATGGGTAGTATTAACAAGAACAAAAGTCAGGAAATCAATAAAAAATTAGTCTATTGGCTCTTGTAGTAACTAGTGTAGGAGCATAGACATAAAAAAGCCATTGTGGGTAAAAGACCCAGCTAGTCGAATCAAATAAGTCAATAACTCACTCAATAAGAGGATCCTCTTCAAGAGGTTGAGTGACGGGAACTTACCAATGACGAGAGGTTAACGAAGGACTCATTTCCATAGTGGGAGCGTACTCAAGGAGCTAATCACAAGGTAGAGTGGTATCGATATCATCATTATCGTATGGACATGGTTCATTTGGCAAAGTCACTAAATCTTCAACTACACAGAACAAGAAGAGTCGATCGGGAAGGCTTGATTAGGGCCTTGTCCCGTCTCTTTTCAACGCATAAGAAAATGAACGATATATTCAATATGCTAAGAGGTTCCACTCCGCATCCTAACGGAAGCCCTTCCTTATGTCGGTTAAACCAATAGATTCGCAGACGACGGAGACGAAGTGAGCGATCGCCCATAAGGCAATGGAATTGTTTTGATTTGATTCTCATGTGGCTCTCAAAAGCCATTCAATCTGTAACGACCCGCCACCCTATAATCGGGGATCCGATTACTAAATGGGTACCGAATCATTAATTTGGGACCAAACCAGGATCTAGTAAGTCTGGGAAATAAATAATAAACCAAGCTAAACATTCACATCGCATTGACTTGAAATAAAAGTGCAGGAATTAAAATTATTACAATGCGACTCGATACAGCAAATAATTACATTCTCCAACAGAAGGAAATAATTAAACATACAAGCCAAAGATAAATAACAACTACATCGGGGCATACCCCGGAACAACCGCTGAAGGCACACCACCCGGCCGCACACGCCGCTCTAAGTCTGCTGGGAGTCCTCACCTGAAAACCGCAGGGGTGAGTCTCAAGACAAGACTCAGTAGGGATCCTTCGATCCCCACTGCCCACGCACACACCCACAAGTGTAAAGTACAGCTAACAGTAAAGTAACAAGTGTAGTGGCAGGTACGATATCTAATTCTCTACGTGAGAACACATGCGGTCGAAATATAATAATCATGCACATTCTAAGCCAACCGTTAGAAAACCCACAACTGCCGTCTCGATAGAACTCGCCGACCGTACAAACAACGGTGGGAAAAACCTCGACCCGCTGAGACCAAGGAGCAGCCCCTCGGATAGCACGCTCGCTACTCCGGCCCAACTGGCTCAGGTGACTACCCCTTCCCTCAGCATGAGTGACTCTCCGAATGTACCACTCAGACACCGGTACTAGCTGACCCCGGGGTTCACCAGGTGACCCTCTCTCACTAGGCGTCACCCCGCCCACGCCCCCACCGGCGTTGTGCTCACGCCCCCACCAGCACAGGGTGATAAAGTGCTACAATGTCACTCCAGGTCCACAGTAACTGAAAACCCAACACAGTGCGATCCGGTCACGTGAAAAGCCCGCGATCGCATAACACACATAGGACCATCCGATCATGAGGAATCCATTGCTATCGGGTGCACTAAAACATGTGCTAACCAGCTATCTAGCAGTATGAACACATTTTACTGGCATGCATTAGTGAGATTCTGTCGTGAATCGCGTCGACCGAGGTCGACGCCATTCAAGCTCCATATACAGGTTCATATAAATCAGTCTTCAGAATCTGGCCTTAAAAGGCGTCGACACCAGAGGACGCCGTTTAAAAGGCGTCGACATCCTCAGACGCCATTCAGCACAGAAAACCAGGATTTTCTGAAATCTTTAAACAGGGGATTTCTGCCTTAAAAGGCGTCATGGCTACCCGACGCTATTCAAAACGCGTCGACCACCCATGACGTCTTTTAGTCCCAGAACCCCAAACTGGCAAACTCTCAGTCAGGCGATTCCTGTCTAAAAGGCGTCGTGATGGCCCGACGCCCTTTGAAAAGGCGTCGTCCATGCACGACGTCTTTCAACCCCAGGAACCAGAGTTGCCATGAGCCCGAGGGCTCCCCTTTTCAACCCAAACAGCCCCAAAATACCCAAAAACGGAGGAGAAAGAGGGGCACACAATCCATAGGAAATCTCAATCATAGCAAATCCCCCATATCATCAAAAGAACTCCTAAACATGCTCATTCTACCCCCCAAAACGAAGGATCCACAACATGCATAAACGGGGGAAAACATGGTTTAAACACAAAGCCGTGGGAACCGTCACCCTACCGGACACTCGAACGCCTCCGAGCTTCAAACCGTCCGCCTGTCTCGCCCCACGCCGCTGCCGGTACCGCCGAGGTCGTCCTAGCCCCACCGTGACGTCGGCCGCCGTCCGTAGAGTAGAACGCCGCAGTGGAAGTGGAGGTGGTAGGGGTAGGAGCCAGGTAGAGGATGGAGTGGAGGGAGAGGCGAAATGGTGTGAGGAAAAGAGGGAGGAGGAGGGGGGTCGCCGCCGTCGCCGGAGGAGAAGGAGAGAAGGTGAGTAGGAGAAAATGAGGGAAAGAAGGAGGGCTCGCGGGGTTAACCAGAAACTGGCTAAAACGCGTCGACCTGCACGGACGCCTATCAGGTGACATGACGGCCGCTCTGACAAGATTCTGAAACGCGTCGTCCTTCACAGACGCCATTCAGACAACTTGTCAGGGCCGTACTCTAACACACCCAGAGTCTCAGTCTAAAAGGCGTCGACCCACACGGACGCCGTTCAGACGACCTGACAGGGCCGTACTCTCGCGGTCCAAAGTCAATCCACGTGGCACCCACGTGGCAGAACCTGAAACGCGTTTGCCACGGTGGACGCCGTTTAAACCGCGTCGAGCCCGCTCGACGCGAAACAACACAGAGTTCCAGACCCCACTAGGGCCAGAACTACAGGGTCCGACCCTGAAAACCGAATCCGAAAGCCTCAGTCCTTACACAATCTCCCCACCTTCTGTGAAGCTAGCTTTACTGGTTGTGTTTTGGAGAGTGGTTTCGAGATCCGGTGGCGGAGGTGAGTGCTGTCCTCGAACGCTAAGCTAACTCTCTATGTTGATTCCCTCTCTTGTGCCTGCCGATTCGATGACTCTGAAAAAAGCTGCATCATCGGCTTCTGACTTTGAAAATAGGAAGCAGACAAGTAAGTAGCTGAATATCTGATAGGCGGCTAGCCGACATACCCAAAAGAAAGGACTAAGCTTAAAGAGGACCATAGACCGAAGAAAAGATATATACGCCAGCTCGAGTGCAATCTACAGTTCTAGTTGTTCCAACTATCGGCTACCTTTCTAACCACCGGAAGTGGAAGGGCATACTCTAATCCAGTGATCAAAGCAGACAAGATTAGTTGAATGACTAGCTGACTTGACATGGCGAGTGCTTATTCATAAATCCATTCATTCACGGAATCAAAGGCGGAGTCAAGAGTCCCAACTGACTTTTTCTTAGGGCCCGCTTGAGAAGAGAATAGAATAACTGCCCGCGCTATCAGACTTAGTGATCAGTTCATCATCACTAAAAAGTCTTCCTTTCGGAAAGGTCCCATCAAAATGTCTATTCCAAATGTCTATAGTAGTATACATACCGTTACATACGTGATTGTTCGCTCGATCTGGCATGATGAGAATCGACTCGAAGATCAATTCCACTTATGTTGCTAAAAGCGAATTCAAAAGAGTTGACTGGAAGCCGACAAGGGTACGGTTGGCAACCTCTATTTTGCCTACAGACAGTCCTTGCTTTTGAATTAACTACTTCTTCATCTGCGCTTCATCTTCTAGAAAAGGAAGTACTACAACCTCTTCCCTAGATTCAGCGTCTGAGGATGCTTAGTCTAAGCTTCTTCGTCTGCGCTGCTTCGGATGTAGATACGTCTATCTCTATTGATTCGGCGGATACACATATATTAGTGGCCTCTTACTCAAAAAGAGTTGTGTCCCAGTATAGTCAACAAGACCTTCAGTGCCTTTTCAACGCATGCGTTAAGCTCCTCTAATGCCCTAATCATTTGGTTCCTTCCACATACGGGCTAACTATTAAACATATACCACTTACCGGTACAGTCTACGGTAACAATAGGAAGGACATAACAAAGAGGACACCCAGAACAAGAGGGAACAACTTCTGTGTCAACAACAAATTGGACGAACAAGACAGACTCTAATCAAAGAAAGCCAATCGGAGATAGAGGATAGTGTGGAATTCGCCACCGACCAGACGGAGCCCCTAGTAAATACAGTAGTTATAGGGTGGTAGTCCAGTTAATAGGTAATGGTAGTTAGTGAGTGTAGTGACTTGGATAGCAGTTAATAGGATAGCTTGCTTAGTGACTTCCCTGTGACTTGCTTGACAGTGAGTTGACCCTGTGACTTGCTTTCAATCCCTCCCTCCTTTCTAGTACAGTAGTTAGGTACTTGGATGGCCGAATTCGAACCCATCAAGCCCTTCGCACGTAGATCGTGTGTCAAACTAATAATGGATAGGGCGAGGGCTATAGCTCCGTTAGGTCTTGACAATAAACTATTTAGATGTTAATATGTCTATGACGAGGACTATAGCTCAGTTAGAGCACCTCGTTTACACGTGCGCCAATGCGAGAGTCAATCATGTAATCAAATAATATTAATGATAAATCGATGTCTTACTCTATGGATTCGAGAGAACAAGAGAACAATAGCCTAACAAATATTTGGTCAGTCCGATTCGGGTGCGAATTCTGATGCCAAATAGAGCCCATCATTGATTATTGATTTGAGAATTGATAAGGTGAATACCCAGTCTATTCAATGCTAGGCATAACGAGTATAAGGTCCTCAAAACAATCTCTTTTCATCCTATGAACTTTAAGGTGTAAGAAGTCTCATATTTGACTCTTAGAGCAGAACGATAGAGACTCCATTAAACTTTCACACTTAGGTTAGGTGGATTTAGGCCAGAAGAAGACCTACGTCAAAATAACCCTTCTTTGAAACACTTTGGTATTGCTCTTAGATCATAATGAAAATAATGAATCAGAGAAAATGGAACCATCTCATTATCTTCTTGTTTTCGGTGAAGAAAAAATATGGTGGACTAACTGATCTTTTCATCAGTTGATGAAAGAGTCCAATGCAACAAAATGCATGTTGGGTTTTTGAAACAGTTTGAATGATTTCGATAATGAAAAGTTTGATCTGTTTTACTGAGAAGGTCTACGGTTCGAACTCGTATGGCCCTATACATTATATTTACATTCTTTTTTTTTAGTATTTGAAAAATAAGGGGATAACCTACAAACTTGCAAAACAAGGTTGGGTTGCGCCATACATATCAAAGAGTGTATAATAATGATGTATTTGACGAATCAAATACACGGGTATTATTAATTAATTGATAATATTAATTGATAATTGAATTTCAAATATTTGAAAGATTTTTTTTTTCAAAGGTTTCATTCACACCCAATCTTGTCAAGTAGACCTTGTCATTGTGAGAATTCTTAATTCATGAGTTGTAGGGAGGGACTTATCTCACCACAAACAGAGACTAAAGCAAGTGCCAGATTCAAGGTTGGGGTTAAAGATTACAAATTGACGTATTATACTCCTGACTATGAGACAAAAGATACTGATATCTTGGCAGCGTTCCGAGTAACTCCTCAACCCGGAGTTCCACCTGAAGAAGCAGGGGCTGCAGTAGCTGCCGAATCTTCTACTGGTACATGGACAACTATGTAGACGGATGGACTTACCAATCTTGATCGTTACAAAAGATGATGCTACCACATCGAAGCGGGAAGAAAATCAATATATTTCTTATATAGCTTACCCTTGAGACCTTTTTGAAGAAGGTTCTATTACTAACATGTTTACTTCTATCGTGGGTAATGTCTTTGGGTTTAAAGCTTTACGAGCTCTACGTTTGGAGGATATGCGAATTCCTCCCTCTTATTCCAAAACTTTCCAAGGCCCGTCTCACGGTATCCAAGTGGACAGAGATAAATTGAACAAGTATGGTCGTCCCAGATGTACAATTAAACCAAAATTGGGATTATCCGCGAAAAACTATGGTAGAGCTGTTTATGAATGTCTCCACAGTGGACTTGATTTTACCGAGGATGATGAAAATGTGAACTCACAACCGTTGGAGAGACCGTTTCTTATTTTGTGCCGAAGCAATTTATAAAGCACAAGCCGAAACAGGTGAAATAAAAGGACATTACTTGAATGCTACTGCAGGTACGTGCGAAGAAATGATAAAAAGGGTTGTGTTTGCCAGAGAATTGGGAGTTCCTATCGTAATGCATGACTACTTAACTGGGGGATTCACTGCAAATACTAGTTTAGCTCATTATTTCCGAGACAACGGTCTACTTCTTCACATCCACCGCGCAATGCATGTAGTTATTGATAGACAGAAGAATCATGGCATGCATTTTCGTGTACTAGCTAAAGCATTACGTATGTCTAGTTGGGATCATATTCACGCTGGTAAAGTAGTAGGTAAACTGGAAGGTGAACGTGAGATGACTTTAGGTTTTGTTGATTTATTACGCGATGATTATATTGAAAAAGACTGAAGTCGTGGTATGTTTTTCACTCAAGATTGGGTCTCTATGCCAAGTGTTCTGCTTGTAGCTTTAGGGGGTATTCATGTTTGGCATATGCCTGCCCTGACTGAGATCTTTGGGGATGATTCCGTACTACAGTTCGGTGGAGGAACTTTAGGACACCCTTGGGGAAATGCACCTCGTGCAGTAGCTAATCGGGTAGCTTTAGAAGCGTGCGTAAAGGCTCGTAATGAGGGACGTGATCTTGCTCGTGAAGGTAATGAAATTATCTGTGAAGCTAGCAAATGGAGTACTGAACTAGCAGCTGCTTGTGAGGTTTGGAAAGAGATCAAATTCGAATTCGAACCAGTAGATAAGATAGATAGAGTAAGCTAAATACGAAAGTTAAATAAGCTTGCTTCAGTAATTCCTGTTTGCTATCCTATGCGAACTAATTGCAATGCAATTAAACCCGGCCCAATCTTTTACTAAAAAAGGATTGAGCCGAAAAGAATGAGTTTTATGTTATTATATTCCATTTCTTTGATTTTGTGTTATTATATAATATGGATTTCATTTTGAGGATTTGATTTTATAAAATATGTATTTTTGTACTTTAGTATCACTATATTTTTATTTGTTGTGTGAGTATTGATTATTAATTTGAAAACTGTATTTTAATATTTTTTTTGTATATTTTGAATATAATATAATTTTAATATATAAATAATTATAATAAATAAATAATCAAATATCTATGTAGTAATAGAAGTGATCTCTATATCTTCCGAAAACCCCTTTTTTGACTTTTACGATGAATCCCTCTTGTATCGGATTAGTTAGAGTCTCAAACTCATAAAAACTTCTTATTATTTGAGTTTAGTTTTAAGAAAGAAGATAAGAATGAAAACAAGATAAGAAAGAATTTATTAAATGGAATTCTCATACATATTCGTGTAGAAAGATAAAGAAAATAGGTATACTTGATGTAGTTTTACATTTCTTGAACTTATTAATAATATTATTTTGCATTTATTAACTACTTTATATTACTTATATTTATATTATAATATAATAGATAGACTACTTATCATAAGATATCTTTATAAGAGGTTCAAATATGAAATTGAGGCACCCTTTCTATGACAGATTTCAACTTACCCTCTTTTTTTGTGCCTTTAGTGGGCCTAGTATTTCCGGCAATTGCAATGGCTTCTTTATTTCTTTATGTCTAAAAAAATCAGATTGTCTAGCTGCGATATATGGGACCAAATCTCATCAAGTTATTTCAATCAACATTGGATCATTATTTAGGTATCTATTTTTTTAGTGGAATGTGGTACAATATAGGGTTCCTTGCAAATTCAAATGAAAGAAAGAGTCGTTTTGCATGCGTATACATTATATCTGTATAAATGCATGTATATCCAGGTATAGCTCTGGTCAAAGGCGGATCATCGAATATTTAAAGTGGAAAGTCAATATATCTAACCAATTACTTCTAATGGTTCGCATCGAGTGCTAGTTGATGAGAGTTACCTTGGGAGAAGGAAAAAAAAGTCAAATTTATTTGTTTTATTCTCCCAATTCCAATCGAATGTAATTGGATCTAGTATAGTATGAACTAGTGATCAGAACATATATGGATAGAACTTATGAGGGGGGTCTCGAAAAACAAGTCATTTTTTCTGGGCCTGTATCCTGGTTCACTAGGATTCTTAGTCGTTGGAACTTCCAGTTACCGGATCTGATATTCATATTTCCATATCAATAAATATCCCTTTTTCCACAAGGGATTGTGATGTCTTTCTATGGAATTGCAGGTCTATTTAATAGTTAAAATTTGTGGTGCACAATGTTTTGGAATGTAGGTAGTGGTTATGATCAATTCGATAGCAAAGAAGGAATAGTGTGTCTTTTTCGTTGGGGATTTCCTGGGAAAAATCGTCGTATCTTTCTTTGCTTCCTTATGAGCGATATTTAGTCAATCAGAATTCAGGTTAAAGAGGGCCTTTATATTCGTTGTGTCCTTTATATGGAAGTTAGGGACCGGGGAACTATTCCCTTGACTCGTACTGATGAGAGTTTAACTCCACGAGAAATTGAACAAAAAGCTGTGGAATTAGCCCATTTCTTGCGTGTACCAATTGAAGTATTTTGAAATGATGGAAAATAAATACTTTCTCCGCATGACGGAAGGAATTCAGTAATCCTCTTCTTCTTTTTTTAATACAAATACAACTGAAGTTTCTTCAAAATGCTCATTCGAGTAGAACATGTTAGATTCTATTTATTTGTTCTGTTGATGTGGCGGTGACCCTTAGAATGAAGCAAAAGTAGGGGGACGTATATGGAATGGAACAAAACGACTAAACTATAATAAGAAGTGATTTTTAATAATAAGTCATTTTTCGTCTGCCAAAAATTATTTATGTGTATTGAGTTCAACTCAATTCTTTCTTTCATACTAGTAACAAGTATAAGAAGTATGGATTCATCACATATATCCAAACCGGAAATTTCTAAATAGAGAATTCATCTTCTTTTTAGTTTAGGCCCAAATTCAATTTTAGAATTGATATATTAGATACAGATAGATCATATCTCATAAAATTTCTCTCTTTTGTCAACCAATTCTTCCTTTTATCTTTAATTTTGCTCCTTGAGAAACAAACGATTGGATCTCTCATAACCATCCAATTTATCGCTCGTTTTGTCACCTATTTCAGATTTCATCATCAATATTCTTCAGAAATATCTCCTCTTTTCGGGGTGAAACTTTTCAAAATAATTACTCGGTCCCGATGGAGTTCTTTCGTCTCGAAATTTGAATAATATTCTTCAAGTGGTTTTTTTAGCATTCATCGAAAAGAACAAATAAGGATGCAATACAATTGGTTATAATTTGTTCAAATAACTGAATATTTGCTTCTCTTTTTTCATCCAAAACAGACCCTATCTTTATTCTATCTATTTATATATTTAATTTAGATCCAAAGACTAAATAAAGGACTAAATCATTATACAAAAATTGAGAATAGATCCATAGGTTCCATACCTTGTTATAGAACTCATGCTTCAGAGAAATATCAGATAAGATAAAATTAAAAAATAAAATGAAGCAGGTTTATTAACAATTCAAAAAAAGTGAAAAAAAAAGTGTTGATTTTCCTTCCATATCTTGCATCTATAGTTTTTTTACCGGTCTCTCTCTCATTTAATAAATGTCTGGAACCTTGCGTTAATGATTGGTGGAATACCGGGCAATCCGAAACTTTCTTGAATGATATTCAAGAGAAGAACATTCTAGAAAAATTCATAGAATTAGAACAACTATCTCTATTGGACGAAATGATAAAGGAGTACCCCGAGATACATCTACAAAAGCTTCGTATAGGAATTCACAAAGAAACAATACAATTGGTCAAAATACATAATGAATATAATTTACATAGCATTTTGCATTTCTCGACAAATATAATCTCTTTCGCTATTCTAAGTAGTTATTTTATTCTGAGTAATGAAAAACTTGTCATTCTTAATTCTTAGGTTCAGGAATTCTTATATAACTTTAGTGACACAGTAAAAGCCTTTTCTATTCTTTTAGTCACTGATTTTTTGATCAGATTTTACTCTCCGGGAACTAATGATTGGTTCAGTCTACAACGATTTTGGATTGGCACATAATGATCAAATTATATCCGGTCTTGTTTCCACCTTTCCAGTCATTCTAGATACAAATGTGAAATATTGGATTTTCCATTATTTAAATTGTGTATCTCCTTCACTTGTAGTCATTTATCATTCAATGAATGAATAAGAATGAAGAACTCATTTAATCTTACTGATATCAATCAAATCAGAATCTTTCTTCGTGCATAACGAAATTTAAATATGACTTACTCTTTCTTTCTTTATACTTCTACCTGTTTATTCAAGGTGTAAGGATCGAGACCTTCGGATCCGGTTTTCGGGGTCGGACCCTATAGTTCTGGCTACGTGATGTAGACTGGATCTATTACGACCGGATTCCGAAGCTGGAACCCGAAGTTTGGATCCGAGGCTGGGTCGGATCGGTGAAGAGGCCCGACGGGGATCCGGATGGCGACGGAGGCGAAGCCGAAGGCTCGAGGCCGAGGGTGGCTCGGTCGGGCGTTGGCTTGTCTTCGGAGCAGGGCCGAGACCCCTTCGGGCGGTGCGAAACCGGATTTCCTTCGGACCGAGAGGCAGCCGGCGCTCGGCGTCGAGACCAATGGGAGAAGTCCGAGGTCGGCGGCCGAGACCGACTCGGGATGATCGGTGACTCGAGGGTGCCACGTGGGCTGGCTTTGGGCCGCGTAGCGTACGGCACTGTCGTGCCAGAGTGCGGCCCTGACGTGTCGGCTGAACGGCGTGCCTCGGTCGACGCGTTTCAAAAATTTGTCCTTGCGGCCGTCACATCACCTGACGTGTCGGCTGGACCGCGTCTGCCTCGGTCGGCACGTTTTAGCCTGGTTAACCCCCGCGAGCCCTCCTTCTTTCCTCATTTTTTCTCCTTCTCTTTTTCTCTCCTTCCCCTCCAGCGATCTCAGTGGCGATTCCTCCGCCTCCCTCTTTTCCTCCCACCATTTCACCTCTCCCTCCACTCCATCCTCTACCTAGCTCCTACCACTGCCACCTCCATCTCCACTGCGGCGTTCTACTCTCCGGACGGCGGCCGACATCACGGTGGAGCAAGGACGACCACGGCGGTACCGGCGGCGGCGTGGGGCGAGTCGGGTGGACGGCTTGAAGCTCGGAGGCGTTCAAGTGTCCGGTAGGGTGACGGTTCCCATAGCATCGCGTTTTAACCAAGTTTTTACCGTTTAAGCATGATTATGGATCTCTGGTTTTGGGGGGTAGAATGAGCATGTTTAGGTGCTCTTTTGATGATATGGGGGATTTGCTATGAAGGTGATTTTCCTATGGATTGTATTGCCCCTCTTTCTCCTCTGTTTTTAAGTAACTTTGGGGTTTTATGGGTTGAAAAGGGAGCCCTCGGGCCCATGGAAGATTCTGGTTCTTGGGCATTAGCTTGTCTTCGGATAGCAGGGCCGAGACCCCTTCGGGCGGGTTGAAAGACGACGCGCATGGACGACGCCTTTTTGAAGGGCGTCGGGCCATCACGACGCCTTTTAGATAGAAATCGCCTGGCCGAGACCCCTTCGGCCCGAAGACTGTTTTACATAAACCTGATTATGAACTGTTTTACATAAACCTGTACATGGAGCTTGAATGGCGTCGGCCTTGGGTGACGCGATTCGAGACAGAACCTCACTAATTCATGCCAGTAAAACGTGTTCATAGTGCTAGATAGTTGGTTAATGCATGTTTTGGTGCACTCGACAATGATGGATTCTTCATGACCGGATGGCACAGCGTGGTGTGTCATGCGATCGCGGGCTTTTCACGTGACCGGATCGTACCGTGCCGGGTTTCGGTGTTTTGTGTTACTGTGGACCTGGAGTGACATTGTAGCGCTTTATCACCCTGTGCTGGTGGGGGCGTGAGCACAGCGCCGGTGGGGGCGTGGGCGGGGTGACGCCTAGTGAGAGAGGGTCACCTGGTGAACCCCGGGGTCAGCTAGTACCGGTGTCAGAGTGGTACATTCGGAGAGTCACTCATGCTGAGGGAAGGAGTAACCACCTGAGCCAGTTGGGCCGGAGTAACTAGCGTGCTATCCGAGGGGTTACTGTTTGGTCTCAGCGGGTCGATGTTTCCTATCTTCGGCTGTGGCCGGTGTTTCCTACCTTTGGCTGTGGCCGGTGTTTCCTACCTTCGGCTGTGGCCAGTGTTTACTACCTTCGGCTGTGTGGCCGGTGTTTCCTACCTTCGGCTGTGTGGCCGGTGTTTCCTACCTTCGGCTGTGGTTAGTGTTTCCTACCTTCGGCTGTGTGGTCGATGTTTCCTACCTTCGGCTGTGGTTGGTGTTTCCTACCTTCGGCTGTGGTTGGTGTTACCTACCTTCGATTGTGATCGATGTTTCCTACCTTCGGCTGTGGCCGGTGTTTCCTACTCTCGGTTGTGTGGCCGAGACACCTTCGGTCAGTGCTAAGCCGAGACACCTTCGGTCAGTGCTAAGCCGAAACACGAGTTGTAGGCTCCTTGATGGAATGATTCTAGAAATATGCATGTTACATTTCAATTGCACATGGTTCATGTCGAGATGTAGGAGTAGTGTGTTACAGCTTTACTTGCCTTAATCACCTGCATCTTTGTTACTGCACTTGTGGTTGTGTGTGTGGGAGGCGAGGGATCGGATGATCCCTACTGAGCCCAATTCTGGTGTGGCTCACTCCCTGCGTTTTCAGGTGTAGACCGTGTGGCGTGAGGCGGCTCGTGGTGTTCTCCTTGGTGTGAGGACCAGCAGCTATCTCAGTTCCCGGGGTATGCCCCGATGTCGTTGTACCCTATTTCTGCCTGTACTTAATTAATTTGTTGGACATGTAATTATTGTTGGACTGTGTACGGACATTGTTACTTTACTCCCTGCGCACTGTACCTCCTTGTAGTCCGCATGAATGTTATATTTAATCTTGTTTAATGTTTACTCCTCCATATGTGTGTATAAGATCCGGGTGTGAACCTTCAGTTAATGGGCCGACATCCATTTAGTGACCGGGTCTCCGGTCATAGGATGGCGGTTCGTTACACAAGGTATTCATCCTATATTTCAGTACAATTATTCCAGTACAATGACAGACTCGTGGATAGGGAAGTATACTAGCTACCTACCTAATTTTTTGTAGAAATTCGGGGATCGATGATTGGACCATGCAAAATAGAAAGACTTTTTCTTGGGGTAGATAACTCGATTTATTTCTGTATCGATCGTGATATATGTAATATAACTCAGACATCTATTTCAAATGCATATCCTATTTTTGCGCAGTAGGGTTATGAAAATCCACGAGAAGCAACTGGACGAATTGTGTGTGCCAATTGCCATTTAGCTAAGAAGCCTGTGGATATTGAGGTTCCGCAATCTGTGCTTCCTGATACTGTATTTGAAGCAGTTGTTAGAATCCCTTATGATACGCAACTAAAACAAGTTCTTGCTAATGGCAAAAAAGGGGGTTTAAATGTGGGGCTGTTCTTATTTTACTCGAGGGATTCAAATTAGCCCCTCCTGATCGTATTTCTCCCAAGATGAAAGAAAAGATAGGCCATCTTTCTTTTCAGAGTTATCATCCTGCTAAAAAAAAGATTCTTGTAGTAGGTCCTGTTCCTGGTCAGAAATATAGGGAAATCATCTTTCCTGTTCTTTCTCCCAACCCGGAAGGAAGTTCACTTCTTAAAATATCTCATATATGTAGGCGAAAACAGGGGAAGAGGTCAGATTTATCCCGATGGGAGCAAGAGTAATAATACTGTCTATAATGCCACAACCGCAGGTATAGTAAGCAGAATAGTACGTAAAGAAAAGGGCGGATATGAAATAACCATAACTAATCCATCGGATGGACATCAAGTGGTTGATATTATACCTCCAGGACTGGAACTTCTTGTTTTAGAGGGAACAAGCTTGATCAACTATTAACAAGTAATCCCAATGTGGGGGGTTTTGGTCAGGGAGATGCTGAGATAGTGCTTCAAGATCCGCTACGCATTCAAGGTATTTTGTTCTTCTTAGCATCTATTATTCTAGCACAAATCTTTTTGGTTCTTAAAAGGAAACAGTTTGAAAAGGTTCAATTGTACGAAATTCATTTTTAGATCCAGGGATTCCGGTTGGTAAAAAGGAAAGGCTAAACACCAGACCTTACGAGCTTGAGAGCAAGACTAACTGTAACAATTGAGATAACTCATCAAACAGGTGCTACTGCTGAAAGTACTACAACTTCAAACTCCTTGCTAACTGCCCTACCGATAAAAGGAATAATGCTTAAAGGACTAGCTCTTATACGAGTTCCAGGTAAACTACTCATTGTGTAAAGTACTATGCTCGCTCCCCTGCTCTTGTTCGAGAATCTGCTCCACATTCATGCCCAACCATCGCACACAAGAGACAGCCCTTCGGACCTATGGCGAACCAGTATTGTACTCGTTGGCGGTCTAGTGAGAGCAAATGATCAAGCTTCAATGTGCCTACATCCGTTGATGCACTTCGTTGACTAGTGAAGGGAGTGAACCCTTGGGAGTAATGTTGCCACTGGGGTCGCTCATCTTATTCTAGGGTAGCACTCTCTATGGAAAGATGAGTGGTTGTGCTTCACTAGCCAAGTCCATGCACCTATAGCTCCATCTACTAGCGCTCTCTTCTGTATGCGTGCCCTATTCCTTGTGTGTTCTGTGTCATACCGCTTTAAAACCTTCCACTTCAACCTAGAAACTAGAATTAAGCTTTGACTTCAATTCGAGAATTAGATTACTTTACTTAAAGTTGATGGCAGATATACCTCATTCTTGCAACCAGCCTCCTTGTGCAAGCAACCTTCTTCTTATATACGATAGCACTCATCGTATCTCGAAAGAAAAAGAAAGAGCTAGGTTCTTTCTTTGTTAAGACTTCCAAACAGCCTCTTCTTCCTTCAACCTTTTAAAGACCGTCTTTCTTCGTCAAGCTGACTTTCAAGTCTTTCAAGACGACCAAAACTACTTTTGCTTATTTATATAATCAAATTATAGATCCGGTTGAACACCAACCTAATCTCGATATTTGAAAGATGTTCTGTTCACATACTCGTTTTCACACATAGGTGGGAAATAGTACACTTTCCAGAAGGAAGGGGCCCTCTCTTATTATCAATTTTCCATTAACCTCTTATTCGCGACTAGGAGGACATATTCTATTCATTCCTCCTGTTATCGAGTTCTCGATTGCCTCTCATTGAGTGCACCCTTCATCCCCCACCTCTGGGAAGAGCAGTAAGAGATGTCAACCCTTCCCTCAACACGTGACAGATTGCGGTGGCTCTCTTGCGGGAATTGAAGTATTATAGGCATTGGTTGAGCACTCAATGAAGTAAGTAGTTTACGCTTGAATCTCGTCGTGTAGCCCAGCGGATAATTTGAATACTGGAACATCCTTCCATCCCTCATTCAATCTGATCTACCGGTTCTAAGACCAGGAGGAATCAGATCAATCTTAGGGCTTTCAGCGCCTCGAAGACTCAATAGCAATTCCATCTCGTCTTTCCGGATCAATAGCCCCAATCCCCGTCTTTTCAAAACATGTCTTTGACGGGTGGGTCGCAACTGAACCATCCCTTTCGTTCGGTGTCATATCCTAATAATATGCGCCGAACAGACTTCTTCCTCTTTGTTCCTTCGACATCTTGTTCCCTAAAGCATTGAAGAAATTCATTGGTGTTACTAAAGAGTTGTCCCTGGGAACGGGCCAAAACTCCAAGAAAATGAGAAATCAAGCTTAAAGTGACGGGGTTCCAGCTTAATGCCCCAGGCTAAATGGCAAGCCGGGTAAATAGTATCCGGCCGAACATAACTATCATCGCCACATGGAATGGCGAAAGTACACAACCAGAAAACTCAATATGAAGCCAAGTGGGTGATCAGGTCAAGCCCTAGGGGATGAGGCCCCCTGAATTGATGGTCCTTGAACCATTGCTTCGGGTATTGAGTGGTGGGCTGGGTAAGGCAATCGATTTTTCGTAATTAGTCATCTAAACGTTGTTTGAGACACTGGCTTCTAATGCATTTGCCAAGTGGCATCCGCGCAGTACCGTTTTGTATATGGTTGACTCTTGAATAAATGGGAGGGTGCTTTCCTCGATTGAAAGCAGAAGCACTAAGTTAAGCGGTTGGAGTGTATGCAAGGTGGTGGGCGGCTCCCCTTTCAGTCTTTCTATGCTGATCGTTCTCACTGTCGTCTAAGAGTTCATTCTCTTTTTTTAAATGTTGTGGGTCAGTCAGTTGTTACAAGATTTTTTAGAGAAAGAGCAGCCCTTGTGATTTGGCCGTGGATAGCTCAGTTGCTCTAGAAAGAGAGAAAGCCCGCCTAGTTCGGATGAAAGGTATGCCACAAGGCTATCCTTGTTCACAGGTGTCATTGCTTATCTATTTATTCATTAAGATTGGGTTGGTGTTCAGTCTACCTATCGACTGGTAGAGTACAAGATCGAAAGGAAGATTTCCTTATTGGTCGCGGAAACGAAGACCTTCGACAACATTAGACAGGGAAGAAAGGGGATAAAGTCAAGTCTAAGTGCCATATGGCACGAAAAGGAAATCCTATTTCGGTAAGACTTGATCTGAATCGTAGTTCAGATGCAAGTTAGTTCAGTGAGGGCGACCGCGAAAGTCACCGAATGGGTCCGGTCCGTCTTTTCCTGATCTTTGTCCCATATTTTACTAAATCAAAGGTGTGGGAGGATGTTCAGATGCCCGGGACAAACACGAATTCTTCTAACTCTAGAAGACCACAGGATGACACCCGGGACCTGAGCATGTCGTGAAAGAAGCACACTGGGTCGGCGTGCTTCGACCGTGTCTCCGGGGCACAGTTGAATGTAGATATCATGAACGAACCGGATACCAGGCCGAGAAACCCGGGCAACCACTACCCTAATGTGCCGATCGCTAGCGCATCCAGGGCCCTGGCACCCAGCTCTGCTGGAGAGGCCGTCACTGATCTGAGAAGTGCGTCTTCAATTCGGATAGACTGACTTATTCTGCGAATGCCTAGCCCCAGGAATCAATAAGAAAACAAGTGCTAAGTTCAGATCAGTGAATAAACCGAAAGAAGAGACGTTTCTCGCTCGGCGTCGCACTATGCTCCGCTTCAAAAAATGAGAGTTTTCGGTGGAACCGGTGAACCACGCGAACTGGTTAGATGCGTGGGGTAGAGGGCTCGTAGTACCTACTAGCGCAGCTATGCAGTGGAAGGGAAGGAGCCTAAATCGACCCCCTTCTTTTTTTTCAGAAACAAAAGCAGTACAAATGGATTTGACTCTTGGATGAGACTAAGCAGCTACTGTTCCGACGCGCCCCTGACCCTATCTTGATTAAGACCGGAAACCCTCTCTAAAATGGAGCCTAGTTGAAGCTGTCATTAAAATCATAGAATGGAAAAAAAAAAAAATGGGAGGGATATGGATGCGAATATGGATGGAGATTCTCTCTTAGTAAAGAGAGTTGTAGATTCATAGAACAGGAGAAGAGTACGCGCACTACAAAACACAGCCAACCAGTTCAAGAACGTGGAAAGAGCTTTAGTAATTACCCAGGGTTGCTTTGGCGTGCCCTACCCCAACGTGTGAGTATTGCCTTTTCAGCACTGCTTGCAGCATTAGATCTAAAGAATGAATGCTTACCCAAACCGGTCCATCTAGATCTTAAAGAATAACGAGCTAGGCGACCGGTGGGCAAAGAAAGGGGGCGGGCCGGCTGGTCAGGGCCTTATCAATACGTTCTTCTTTCTAAGCGTTTTTCCAATAGAGTGAGGGAACTGGGGTGGGGGCATTTACTTGAAAATGACAACCGCCTGTTTCTGCTGCGGGGGCATTGCACGAAACCAAACTGCCCCCCGCCCAATTAAGTACCAGTTGCTTCACTGGTAGGCCAACTTAGGTTAGGGGGGCATTGTCCCTCAGTTCTGACCAACCCCAGGTGTGAAATTGACATCTAGCTTATTATCGGTCGAAGTTGAATGCAAGCCTCCCCTCAACTGTCCATTTCTTATTCATTCAGGGCGCCCCTAGTGGACTTGGCGGTGCTCCTTTCTCAAACCAGAACAACTCTAAACGTTAGGGAAGATAGGGGAAGACCACCTGAGTGAACCGACTGAAGGGACTTTACTTATCCGAACCGAACGTTAGCGGCGCCGCTAACGCCTATCACGAGTAGCGTCGCTGCGCGGGGAGGAGCATCTCAAAGTATCAGGCAAAGGATCAAGCGCTTTGACTTTGTCCCCCGGGATCCACCACAGCTTGGGTTTGAGAGCCGTGTGTGTGATAGGTGACTATCCAGCATGGTTCGGAGAGCACTTGTATGTAGTCTGCGCTGGTGAATGGAAGCGCCTGCAAGAAAGAAGCGGCTCTTCCCACGGCTCTGTCACCATTGACTCTATTTATTTTATGGTAAATCACTGTATCAAGATGTCAATCTAAGATCTTATTTCGGTTCGATACGTCCACCTACGAGAAGTTCCTTTGGCTTTCGTCTCAGTAGGTGTATTATTCTACATTTTCCAAAATGGACATTCATTCATTTCTTTCTTCCCCGTCGTCCACTACGACTGAAACGACGTGACAAATCAAGACCCAGAAAGGAGAAGGGCCAGTGGTGGGCATTTGGGAAAGTCGGGCTGATCGGGTGTCTTCAAAAAAGCGACGGTACAGAGGAAGAACGAAACGAAGTGAGAGGCCAAGGGGCAGGGAAAAGAGTCGAATCAATCAGGCTCGACGACCCGGAGAAGCAAAACGAAATCCGGATTTGGCCAAAAAAGATGCAACGCTGTGGATACCATGACCGATCACCATCGATAAAGAATCATCTTTCTAAATCACTTCGGGTCAGCGGGGCCTTCAAGCATTCGAAATATGCCGGGGTTGTAAATGACATAGCCTTCTTGATAGAAAATGACGACTCCTTCAGAAAAACGAAGTTATTTAAGTTCTTTTTACCAAAGAAGTCCCACTCTGACGGCCCGATGAGTCATCTACTAAAAAGGACCCTCCCCGCTGTGCGCCCCTCCTTGAATTATTCGGTCATGCAATACTTTTTTAATACAAAGAACAAAATGCATTTCGACCCCGTCGTAGTTCTCAATCATTTTGTGGCACCGGGCGTGGTTGAACCATCATCTACGATGGGGGGAGCTAAGGGAGGAAGCTTAGATAAGAGTGTACGCTCTCGCATCGGTTTTTTTGTAGAAAGCTCGACCAGCGAGAAAAAGTGTTTGGCCCAAGCCAAAAAGAGGTTGATCCACTTCATTCGCCAAGCGAATGATCTTCGCTTCGCGGGAACAACAAAAACCACCATCTCGCTCTTTCCTTTCTTCGGTGCTACCTTTTTCTTTCCAAGGGATGGGGTTAGGGTCTTCTTTGAGGATGCCCGGGAACAACTCTTAGGTCAATTAAGTCAAAAATGTTGGAATCTCATGGGTAAGGATAAGGCGCTTGTGAAATTGATAGAGAAATTCATAGACCTAGGTGGGATAGGAGACTTGAACAAGGGAATAGAGATGATGATAGAGATCATACTTAGAAACAGAAGAATTCCGTACGGGTACAATGATTATTTGAACGAAGTGCAAAAAATGCGATCTTTTTTGTCTAATAGAACACACACTGCAAGTGCCTTAATTGAGTCGGTAAAGATCAAATCTATTTATCAAAGTGCTTCTCCGATTGCTCAAGACATTTCTTTTCAACCGAGGAACAATTCATTACATTCCATTTTGAGTCACATAGTGAAGGATATTCCATTAATAATGCCAAAAGGGGTGGAGGGAATATGTATTTGTTGTTCAGGTCGATTAGAGGGTGCGGAAATAGCTAGAACTAAATGCGGAAAGTATGGAAAAACATCTCTACATGTATTTAACCAGAAAATAGATTATGCTCCTGCGGAAGTATCTACTTGTTACCGAATCTCAGGTGTCAAAGTGCGGATCTCATATAATAAAAAAAAGAAGGGGCGTGCTATATCCGAAATGTACGAAATTTCGTAAATATCGTAAAGGCATATGTAGTAGGGGTCACGAACCGGACTGTACACAACTTGGTTTTGGAAGATATGGCACCAAAAGTTGTAGAGCTGGTCGTCTTTCATATCGAGCCATTGAAGCAGCGCGTCGGGCTATAATCGGACAATTCCATCGTGCTATGAGCGGACAATTCCAAAGAAATGATAAGATATGGGTGAGAGTTCTCGCAGATCTTCCTATTACGGGGAAACCTACAGAAGTGAGAATGGGAAGAGGAAAAGGAAATCCTACGGGTTGGATTGCTCGTGTGTCCACGGGACAAATCCCATTTGAAATGGATGGTGTGAGTTTGTCAAATGCTCGACAAGCCGCTACATTAGCGGCGCATCATGTTCATCAACCAAGTTTGTTCGTTGGTCATAATTGGTTAGTGGGAAAAAAGCGGGCCGGGACTCAAAAGAATTTGGCGAAGTGTTTGTTCCTGAACGAAGGAAGTGGAAAGAAGGAGAGGGCCGAGACCACTAAATAGTTACGCGCAGCCCCGATCAAAAAGAAAATGCCTTCCTTGATGACTAAGGTTGTAGGAGTCAATTCCCAGGTCTTTCTTCCGTTAAGCCATAGCAGGTCGCACCTCATTTCTTTAAGCCGGAAAAGTCTAATGTGAAACTGAGGTTTCCTATCAAGCCAAGGAAGTGGGTTCCCCGAGAAAGTCCCTCCCTACAGGCTGAGCCATTGGGCATTGCATTCAACCCGCCTCAAATATTCCAATCCGCAACCAGTCCATGCCGACTTATGGTCATTTCCGGTCAAATCGTATCAACATATATATGATAAATAGCGGGCCTATGCCTATTCGTAGCCAACCCATATTGATAAGCAATCCTTACTCCCAAAAGTCTGTCGATCCCATGCAGTTAATGCCCATGGGTATGCTTAAGAGATTGCTATGAGACTCGTACAAACAAGAAGTTGACTTCCGTACTTTACTTCAAGCTTAGTAAGGCGCTTGCGGCGAAGGAAAGCGGGAAGCTAACGAGTGGAGTAGAAGGCGCTTGAGTTGAGCTCTTTTTAGAATCATGGACATTAGAGGGTCAGTCACGCGTACTAGACTTTAAAAGAAAGCCCATCCCTGTAGAGTCAAGTTACGAAGGCTCCACTTGACAGGCCCAAAAGGTGCCTAAACTCGTGACAATCTGTGATTCCGATTCGATGCATTGACATGCTGAATAGAATGCCTCGCGCCTACTCTGTATATCCAAAGTGGGACTTCCCTAACGAGACTCCGTATCCAAACCAACTAACGGCATCAGGCTTTGACCTTCACCGAGGTCAATGGTATGTCTTGTCACGTCATGGCCAGGGCTCATTCCTCTTTTACATATTGATCCTTTCTAGCTCTAGTTGTACTAGCCTGTGCTTCGAAAACTCCTTCACTCACTTCGTTCGTGCCTGAAAATGAGATTTTCTGGGCCTCGGACCCTCTCCACCTAAAAGACAAGCTTTCCTCCAGCTCTTGACTCCACTTCTCCCTCCGATGCTAGTAGATGAATTCCAAGACAAAACCCATTGATTCCATTGGTGAGAAAATCACTGATGCGAACTCGATAGTGCTACTGAAAGCACTTTGTGCATCTTCTGTTGCCATTGTTGAGGAAGAGAAATAAGTGGGAATATCGATATCCTTGGAATCAGTAGTTAGTTTAATTCCCGGTGCAAGAGCGCTCGTATCCAGTCAACCAATAACCGGTGTGGGAGGTTGAGAATAAGCTGTTGGTGCAATAGAAGCTCGTCACGCTCTTGGTCTCCTCAACGCATCTGCGACTGAAATTCTCCGGTGCTCTGTTTGCAATTGAATGCGCTGTTGGCCTATCTGCTCTTACTGTTCGAGTAGCCGCTGTTGGGTTATAATACACTATTCGAGAATTCCCTACTTGAGAGGAAGATTCATAGTAGACAATATCCCCGAGCACAGAATAGCTTGGTCACGTGAAGAGGTAAAGGCGAGCATTTTCTTTTGGATCTTTAGGAAAATTGAAGGACGAAGGTCAAGAGGTTGCCTTAGACTATCTTAGCCGGATGTTGGTCGGTGTTGAGCATCGATATCCTTCGGTTGAGAAAGAATGCCTTGCCCTCATTTTCTCCAAATTACGACACTACTTCTTGGCGCATATGCTTTCCCTGATCTCTCGGGTGAAGGCGCTAAAGATCTTTGTCGCTAAGGCAGGATCAATCACTTCTAGACTTGCCAAGTGGTCCATTCTATTGTCCCAATTTGACATAGTGTATGTGCGCTGTAAAAGGACAAGCGCTAGCAGATTTCTTCCTTGCCGCACATCCGTTACCGCCGGATTCTAATCTGAATGATTATCTCCTGGATGAACCAGCCTTCCACATTGACACTTTTCCCGGACATCCTATTGATAGATGGGAAATTGACTTCGACGGTGCAACGCATACCAATTCTAATGAGGAGTTGACTTCTAGAGTCGGTAAACTATTCATAACCCCGGAAGGGCACATGATACCACACTCCTTCTCATTAACTGAGTCGTGCTCCAACTTGATTCTATAGGGCCGGGCCGGGCTGAATATCAGGCGTTAATCATGAGTATGGAGATGGCTCACGAAATCTCCATCGATCCTCTTGAGGTTTGCGGTGACTCAAAACTCATCGTGAACCAGATGAACGGCAAGTATGACGTTAAGAAACCTAATCTCCTCCTCTACCATAAGAAAGATGGCTCGTCGCCTCACAGATATTTAAACATCGAACATATTCCTTGCGCCCGAGCAGATGTGCAGGCCTAGCTGCCTCAATGTCCCTCCCAGACGGATAAAGCCTGAACGTGGTGGTTAACGAAAGAAAGATTTTGCCACCAATAAGGACCGCACAATAGCCGACCCGACGATTGTCACCAAGTTTGGACAAATCGATTGACGGTGAATGAGGTTCTAGTTGGTGATTAGCCTGATCCATTCATCGACTACATCCAATTTTCAATCCAACCTAAAGATCAAAAAGAAAGAGAAAGTGACTTACAAATAAAGGGCGAGGACATTAATTACGATGTTAAGACAAAGACATTGTATAGGAAAAATCAAGATTATGACGGCATCCTTATCCTTTTTTATCTTTATCAGACAAAGAAGCTGAAAAAGTTCTACACGATATGCATAGCGGTCCTTGTGGAGCCCATCAACCCAGTCCAAGCACGATCGTATTCAATGAATGGCTTACTACTGGCCAACTAGGATACGGGATGCAATGGAGTTCGCAAGACGCTCTAAAGCTTGCCAAGCTCATGCTAACTTCATCCACCGACGCACCTGAAGCGCTAGACCCAAGGGTAGCATCATGGCCAGGGAATGGATGTAATCGGACCGATCAATCCGCCATCATCAAGTGGACACCCTGCTTCACGGTCACAGATTACTTCTCCAAGTGGGCTGAAGCTGCCGCCTTGAGTGAAGTCGTCTCCGCCGTTCTCAACTTCCTCAGAACGAAGATTCTTTCTATCTTCGGAGTGCCCAAAGGCTTCATCCATGATAAGGGGCCACAGTTTCGGGACCAACCTTTCTCAAAATTCTGTGAAAAAGTCATTTTCAAATATCTCAAGGCCGCTACAAATGGCTTAATTGAAGCTTGAAATCAGACTGTGCTAAAAAAGATGGGTTTTCCCAGAAAGAAAGGAGATTGCCATAAGGCTTCCTGAAATAGCACAGTAAGCAGACCACCTAAAGGGAAATCCTTATACCACTATCAAGCCATGCCAGGCAATGAGGCTGATGCTACTACAGATACAGACAAAGACAAGGACTTGATTGCTATCGATGTGAAATCCATTCTCTTGCTCCGATGTGCATGTCGTTCGATCATTAAACTCTACTTTAGTATGCCCTGGGAGTTTATACCTCCATTGGCAATCCCTCTTAAGAAATGGTGTCCGATCACCAAGAAATTCTATTGATTCCGTTCAGCGAAAGGTAAGGTGTCCTTCTATCACGAGTTTGATACCCCCAGGGATCATCCAGGTCAATCTGCATGAGTTTTGTTGTTCATACATGAGCCATAGAAGCGCCTAAAATAAGGCTTTGTGAATAAGCAGTTCCATAAGCTCCAGTTACAATTCGCTGACCGAGTAGCTACAACTTCAATAGGGGAATTAGCTCCAAAGTGGGCTTTTGCTTCCAGGGTGGATAAAGAAATTGATTACCCTTTTTTATTTATTCCTGGGGAAGGGAGTTGGTCTTTAACTAGTTTTCTATGATACGGTAGAGCAAAAAAATAAGCTAGAATAGAGGGTGTGATAGCCCAATTCTCCATAGTTCTATGATCTGCCAAACGAAGTGGTTCCAACAAACCGGACTGGGAGAGAGCAAGAATGATTTTGAAAAGGATGCCGGTGGGGTGGGGAAGAAGAGGAAAGTCAGCTAGGAATTGTGGTAAGATGCGCTACATCGAAAAAAAGAGCAATTTGCCATTCTAGATCTTTCTATAGATAGATCTGTTGGTGTGGTGGCTATCAGTTTCAATGAGACTAGTAAACCATTCCTAAATAGACTGTTAAGTGGGATTCCGCAAGTGAAGCTGAAAGAGAAGGGTACGGTATAGCTGTTGAAGAGTACACAGTCTCAATAGGTCGGGATCAAGGGCTCCAAAGAAATCCTTGCTATGGTCTCAGCGGTATGGGCTCAACGACTCGACGGGCATCGGTAGGGTTCGCCTCTAAAGGACAAGCCTACCCCCTCTCCTTGCGGGCTCAAAAGTGCTTCATGGCAAGGTACGAGGAGGGAATCGGTATGGTCATGCGGGAACCCTCTCAACTCCTTCGGACCCTTGCCTCTTTCCTCCTGCCGAATCATCAGAGACATGGAATCATCTTACTGTAATGAATGAAAAGGTTGGGTTGTCGAGTGATAGGGGTGATTCTTGGGTCTCCCAGACAGCGAGCACAGAGCAGAGCGACAATGCAAGGAGGTAGGTGTCTTAATTAAGCTTCTTCCTTTCTAAGGGAAGCTTGCTTCCAGGAGGTGTTGGTGAAGGAAGCAAGAGCTGCCGAACAAGATCAGTGCGAGGTAGAGTGGAGGAGAGTGCAGCAAATAAAGAAGGCTGCGAGAGATAGTAAAGCGTAAGGGAGAGAGGGAGGTTTGATGGGACCCAATGACGTCCATCCCCCAGGCTTCAAACGACCATGATGGCACGGTTGGATGCAATGGTTCTAGGGCTTGGCTTGTTGGATGTAGTCACCATGAAACTTGCGGACATAGTCGATGCAATCGTTGATCATGGAAGGTACCTTTGGACCCTTGAAATGGCGGTCCTTGGCTGATGAACACCAAAAATTCCATTATGGGTCTCTTGAATAACCTTCTCTGCATCTTGGTCCGCCCCTTACTACACCCTCTCACCGCAAGAGCACTCCATCGTAGGATTTCCGATACAATGTTTTCGTTTGAGGATCGTAATGGAACCTTGGAATACGTCTTCGGATACTTACCTTTTTGTTCGGGTCATCTGGTAGTATCCCGTATTGGATAAAGGATGAAAGGATATCTCCAATCGTCGAATTCCCACTTCGTCAACCTCGAACCAAACGTCGATTGCATTGCACAAGAGCTTCATAAGTGTCTAGCGGTGGTAGGATTCTCCTTTCTAAGACTATGTGATATTTATGGGTTCACCGTCTAACAATGTCACGGAAGCTGCGCCACCATGCTAGTGCATCGGCTCGGGCGTTCTTTCCTTCTTCAGCTTGCTTTAGATTTAGGTTCCCAGTTGCTTGCTGGCTTGTGTTACGGTTGGGGTTGGAGTGGCGGTACCGGTTTCGCTTTGTAAGAGTTTGAGCTGCTTGAGTCTCCTTTGATGAAAATGGTATCTCACTTGCGTTTAACGATTAGAAATGCTTGAACCAGTCTCATTCCACTCCGACTATCTTTAATTGGGCTATTGGATTTCTAGCGGTAGCCTTCCACAATACATCTAACGATAGCGACACCGATTGTCCACTATGGGATAGATAGGGATTGTCGATACGGCCGTGACCAATGTTGGAAAATCAATCTCGCATCTTTTAGAGTTCCCATATTTGTCAACTTTGGGAAGGAACAGGCTTGAAGTTGCAGTACGACTTTGGCAGGGTTTGCTTTTTAGCCGTAGTACGCCGGAGCTTGATAGCTTTCATCCAGTTTACTACTTCAATCAAGTAGGAGTTGGATTATTTCTCGTATTTAGCCCGCACCGAACCCGCATGAAAGTTGTTATTCCATACGGGTGAGAAGAGATCATCATATTAAGAATAGAATATGGATCAGATCATTGAGTTCACGTGTGAGACCATGGATCACTGGTAGAAAGACTGAGGGGGAGTCACAAACAACCTCTTCTGGGGCTAGTAGAAAAAAACACCATAGGATAGGCAAGCCAAGGGGCATGGAGCTGGATAACCATCTAAGGACAGGCGCGAGTGATCAAGTTGTAGGCAATAGGGTTGGGTCCAGAATCAAAGTTTGAACGGAATCCAGAGGAGAGCTTATTTTCCCTTTACAGTAAAGTGGTACCCGCATGAATAAGCAGGATCGTATAGTCATAAGCAGGCCAAGCCAAAGAGAGGGTATACTCTTTTGCGTGGAACGAAGTGAAGACAACCTTTGTGACAAGGTACGGAGCCTTCGAGTGCTTAGTCATGCCATTTGGATTGACCAATGCTCTGGCTACATTTTGAACTCTCATTTATGCACCATAAAGAAATTCGTCGTTGTGTACTTAAACGACATTGTTGTGTATAGCTAGACTCTGAAGGAGCACCTCTCCCATCTCTGCACAGTGTTTGAGAGATTTAGGAAGAATGAATGATATGTGAAACTGGAGAAGTGCTCATTTGCGCAACACGAAATTATGTTCCTTGGCTACTGGATAAGGGGAGGCACTATACGCATGGACAAGGAGAAGGTCCGTGCTATCACTGAGTGGCAGGCCCCGACCAAGGAAAAGGAGCTGCAATCATTCTTTGGGCTTGCCCATTATTACCGTCGTTTCATCAAGGGGTACTCGAAAAAGAGCAGCTCCGCTTATAGATCTGTTGAAAAGGGATAACACACAAGTGGCCCTGGTCTGAGACGTGCCAAGCAGCTTTCGATGAACTCAAGCGTGCAATGACGGAGGATCAAGTGCTTCAATTGCCTGACCAAAGTCTGTACCCTGCAGGATGCCCTTGATTATGCTGCTGGGGGCGTCCTAATGCAAGATGGACATACAATTGCATTCGAAAGCTGAAAGTGGAATGAGGCTTCGAAGTTCAGTCCAAGAAAAGGAGATAAAGGCGATAGCCAATACGGACTTGGAGGCACTACCTTTTTTGGTCAAAATTCGTTGTAAAAACCGAAAATGTGGCAACCAGTTACTTCCAGACGCAGAATAAGTTGTCACCAAAATAGGCACACTGGCAAGACTTGATTGCCGTCTTTGATATGATTCTGGAGTATAAACCGGGCAGAACACTCCTCCGGCAGCACTTTAGGTGTGATTCTTCTGAAGCCTTCTTTCGACCGTAGCTTCTGCCAGCGCTCTTTCAGCTGCTTCTTCTCCATAGGGTACTTCGTCTGTTGAACTTGATTAAGGATCCTATCCCTCCCCATTCTGAGTCTCTATCTGATTCATAAGCTTCCCATTTAAAGTATGTTGAATTTGAATCTGATTTTGAAGCATCAGATAAGGAAGAAGAACAGTGACCAACACACCTCCACTTTTGAAATGAGCTCACATCAAGGACTTCCACGAAACGAGTAAGGGAAGAGCGCCACGGGATCTCCTTAAGCTGCTACAAAAAATATTAATAATATGACTAAAGATAGAGTCAAATACAGATCAAACTTGATTATAACCTGGAAGAGGGGTTCCTATTCACCTTAACAGAAAAAGTACTTATTTGTTTTTGTGGTGTCCTGTCGTAAGCTCGACTGGCTCATTTTTGATATTGCTATAGGGAACCATGTCATCGCGGGGAACCTGCGAAGATCAGGAATGATCCACTCAAAGAAACATACTCTTGAATTTGGATGAATCTTGAAAAGGAAAAGTGTGCGGCTACCCCTGTAAGCAGAACACCAAGAACTACAGTGCAAACAAGCACTACCATGCGACGAGAGTACTCCTCTGTGGATTGACCAGTATCAACTATTTCAAATGCTTCTCGAGCAGCACTCGGGCAATTAACGATGCATGCACATCAAAGAATGTCGGAGAAAGATATAGTTTTGAGGCAATGAAGTGAGTAATAAGTAAATGGAAGTCAGTTTTTCAATCCAATCTATAAGTGTTTTCCCAGCAGTATCCTTTAGTCGGGCTTTCCCTAAGCGAGGTTCATACGAAAGAATACTTTCTCCAATACGGTACGGTCCATAGGCAGCAGAAATGGGTTCCATCCCTAGGAGGTCACACTTTGATTGGGTAGGGCTATAGCTGCTAATAAGGGCTAATTGAATAGGGCCCATAATCAATCTATTTTCTAACGATTTCCATGGTGAGGTCACTCCAAGAGAAGAGCATGAGCTATGATCCAAAGAGTGGTTGGATAGGGGATAAATACATTCCACAGATAGGAGATTATGGGTTCCCATTCCTAGGCGAGGTCGAGTTCTTTGCCAGTCCTTCTTCCTTACATGCAGTCTTCTTACTTCACCCTTTAGAGCCTGTTCAAGTTCTCAGCTATCCAATTGCCGAAAAAAGCTATTCCCTTCCAAGCCATATAGTCCTATCCCATATCTGATGAACCTTATTCCCTGCCATCCATTGTGAGGTCCCGGTTCCATTTCATCACGAGTTCGAGTTGCCTTCTATACAGATTGAGAAAACGGGCATCCAGTTTCAGTGATAAGGGTTCTGTAAGGACTGAGGTTTCGGGTTCTGTATTCGGGTCGATCTCGGGTCTGATCCCCTGGTTTGGACCCTATGGAGTCTTGAGAGCTTCTGGTGAATGACGTCTTCCCCGCACGACGCCTTTCAAACGGCGTCTTGCTGGGTGGACGCCATTTGGGTTCTGTCGCCATGGTGCCACGTAGGCGCCACGTGGGCGGGTTTCGGACCGCGAGAGTACGGCCCTGTCTTGTCATCTGAACGGCGTCGGTGATGGACGACGCCATCCAGACTGCGACCCTGCGATGTCAGTGCACGGTGCCGGTCTTGTCATCTGAACGGCGTCTATATTGAACGACGCGCTTCAGAGCTTCTGTCAGTACGGCCCGTCCTGTCACCTGATTGGCGTCTGTCTTGGACGACGCATTTTACCCTGTTTAGCTTTGACCCCTTGAGCCTTCCCTCCTTTCCCTCATTCTCGCCCTCACTCTCTCTCTCCTCACCCTCTCCACCCTCCGACCCCCTCTCTTCCCCTTCCCTTTCCCCTTCTTCCTCTTCCACCACTCCACTACCTCTTTACCTCTCACCACTACCACCACCACTTTCTTCGCGGCGTTCCATTCTCCGGGCGGCGGCCGACGTCCCGGCGGAGTGGCGGCATCCTCAGAGTACCAGCGGCGGTCTGCGGTGCGACGGTTTGGCGGCGGAGCCAGGAGGAGTTCAAGAATCGATAGGGTGACGATTCCCGTAGTGATTCATTTTAAAACCATGTTCTCCCGTTTGAAGCATGCTACGGATCTATGGTTTTTGGGTAGAATGAGTATGTTAGGGCTTTTCCTGGATGGGAATGGGAGTTTCTATGAATTTGGATTTGAGGGTTCCTTGTAATGGTTAGTTTGTCCCTCTTCCCCTTCGGTTTTGTATGATTTTGGGGCTCTTGGGGATGAAAAGGGGACCCTCGGGTTGAACTGCGGAACCAGGTTTCTGGCGCTAAAAGACGTCGTACCTGGACGACGCCATTTAGAATGGCGACGGGTCAGTACGACGCCTTCTAGGCAGAAATCTCCCTGTTTGAGGTTCTGCCAGTTTGGGTTTCTGGCGTTAAATGACGTCGTACCTGGACGACGCCATTTAGAATGGCGACGGGACAGCACGACGCCATTTAGGCAGAAATTGCCCCGATTAAGGTTTCTGCATGTTTCGGATTCTTGAATGAATGGCGTCTGAGGACAGCGACGTTTTTTTTTAAAAGGCGGCTTCCCAGGACGACGCGTTTTAAGAAGAATCAACCATGGCCTATCCCTATTTCTGTCACCGATAGGCGACGAGGTATGGCGACGCGTTTTAAAAGGCGGCTACTTGTGACGACGCCTTTTAGGCCATATTCTGAGGCCGAGATTTCATGAACCAGTTTAGGATGCTTGAATGGCATCGGCCTTGGGCGACGCAATTTAAGATAGAACCACACTAATCCATGCCAGTAAAATGTGTTTACACTGCTAGATAGTTGGTTAAATGCATGCTTTTGGTATACTCAATGAAGATGGGTTCTTCGTGACCGGATCGCACTGTGTCGTGTTTTGTGTTACTGTGGACCTAGAGTGACAGTTGTAGCGTTTGACACCCTGTGTCGGTGCGGTAGGGACACAGCGCTGACGGGAGCAGTGGCGGGGTGACACCTAGTGAGAGAGGGTCACCTGGTGAACCCCGGGGTTAGCTAGTACCGGTGTCGGAGTGGTACCTGTGGAGTGTCACTCGTGCTGGGGGAAGGAGTAACCACCTGAGCCTGTTGGGCCGGAGTAGCCAGCGTGCTATCCGAGGGGTTACTGTTTGGTCTCAGCAGGTCGGTGTTTGCTGGGGGAAGGAGTAACCGCCGGAGTAGCTAGCGTACTATCCGAGGGGTTACTATTTGGTCTCAACGGGTCAGTGTTTCCCAATTTCGGAGACGTGGTTGGCGCGTTTTGCCGAGACGCGAGTTGTAGGCTCCTTGGTACAATGATTTCTGAGATATCCATGATATACTTCGAATGCATGTGATTCATATCGAGATTTAGGTGTAGTAATTACTGCTTTACTTGGTTACTGTACCTTCTGCTGTACCTTGCACTTGTGGGTGTGTGAGTGGGCAGTGGGGATAGAAGGATCCCTACTGAGTCTTTTCGTTGAGACTCACCCCTGCGGTTTTCAGGTGAGGGTTCCCGGTAGACTTAGCGAGGTGTGTTCTGCTGCGAGTCGCGTGCCGTCAACTGTTGTTCCGGGGTATGCCCCGACGTAGTTGTTATTTTTATTTCTGGCCTGTACGCTTAATTATTTTTCTTTCTGTTGGAATATGTAATTATTTGTTGTATCGAGTCGCATTGTAATAACTTTTAATTCCTGCATTTTCCTTTCAATTCAATGCGATGTGAATGTTTAGCTTAGTTTATTGTTTATTTTCCAGACTTACTTAGATCCTGGTTTGGTTCCAAAATAATGATTCGGTACCCATTTAGTAACCTCTCGGGCTGCGTCAGGCCAAAGGGCAAAGGGTACCACTCGCAACCTTGATATCACAGGTCACATCAGGCCCAGTGTCTAAGGGGTAAAATAACTCCAACAGTACCACAACCAGCTCCACAGCAAGAAACACGCCGGAAGCTGCCACGACAAACAGGGAAACCCCGACCCGTTGAGACCAAACAACAACCCCTCGGATAGTGCACTGGCTACTCCAGCCCGACGGGCTCAAGGTGGTTCTGTTTCCCTCAGCCATAGGTGAAAACACAACATGTACCCCTTCTCCACCGGTACGGCAACAATGCCTCACAGACACCAAGGCCCTACCACTTCGGCACATGGCGACAAACGTAAACTACAGCTGTTCCAATTCCATAACCGCATAAGCACACACACACATGATGTAATTCCATTTAAACAGAAATCCTCAGCCTCGATGTACAACTTAAAGCATGCATTTGTTGAACCATCTAACAGTGAAACATGTATTAATAACAAGAGTTAATGAAGTTCTGCCTTGAATCGCAAGGGCAACCCACAAATCCACGTTCATAATACGGCCATTTCACTAAGAAAACCCTCTTAACATGCTCATTCTACCCCAAACACATCATGCTATACCATGGAAATCACGGGAAAGATAACTACAATCCATGCAAGGTTCGTCCCCCTACCGATCTCTTGAACTCCTCCGGGCTCCGCGCCGCCAAACCGTCGCACCGCACACCACCGCCGGTACCCCGAGGACGTCGCCACTCCGCCGAAACGTCGGCCGCCGTCTGGAGAATGGAACGCCGCGAAGGAAGTGGTGGTGGTAGTGGTGAGAGGTAGAGAGGTAGTGGAGTGGTGGAAGAGGAAGAGAGGGAAAGGGAAGGGAAGGAGGGTCGGAGGGTGGAGAGGGTAAGGAGAGAGAGTGAGAGGGTGAGAATGAGGGAAAGAAGGGAAGGCTCGCGGGGTCAATCTAAAACTGGCTAGAATGCGTCGACCGAGACAGATGCCTATCAGATGACAAGACGGGCCTTACTAATAGCGCTCTGAAACGCGTCGCTCACCACGGATGCCGTTCAGATGACAGGACCGGCATCGTACACTGACATCGCAGGGTCGCAGTCTGAATGGCGTCGTTCATCATGGACGCCGTTCAGACGACAAGACAGGGGCCGTACTCTCGCGGCCTGAAACCCACCCACGTGGCACAACAACAACAGACTTAAATGGCGTCCACCCAGCAAGACGCCATTTGAAAGGCGTCGTGCAGGACAGACGTCATTCAGTCAAAATTCTCAAGACCCCTTAGGGTCCAAACTAGGGGATTCGGCCCGAACCCAACCCGAATACTGAACCCGAAACCTCAATCCTTACACTCCCACACCGACTCAATTAATCAGACAACTCACGGGACCGAATTATATTGATTGGCTCTGCAACTTGAAGATTGGCCTCAAGTGTGAGAAACTTACTTATGTCCTACTAGATCAGCCTGATCCAGAACAGCCTAGTGATAATGCTGATAGAATTGGGTGGCCTCAAAGCCAATCATTGTACATTCTAGTTCAAATTATTAATAAAGGCAATCATTTCTTCATTTATAGTTCTTGGAAATTAACTATCATAATGAAGGTCCGTAGACAAATGTATGGGATATTGAATCATGATGAGATCATGATAGTGAGATCAATATCCTCAGTCACTTGTCTTAAATAGTTCTCGATCATAAGATATTTAAGATGGACATTAAATATCCGATAAGATCGACACAAGTTATGTCTGCTCATGTGATGAGGGTGAATGATCTCACATTCACTAGTGTGGTGACACTAAGACAAACTTGTGGGTGCTCATTAGATAATGAGTTCACTGAACAGACCCACATAAGAATTCCTGGATGGTAATTATACCTATTAGTCAACCAGGGAATTCAATCGTTGCAGTAGCACAGTTGGTCCTTTGACCTGAGTCACCAATGATACCTTGTTTGTGGACCATTGTATCTTGATTCTCTGACTTGTGGACTTTAACCATTAAACCCACGATAGTCGGTCTCTCAGATACAGTGGAAAGCTTGCGAAGGTAATTGAGTGAACAACAAGGGATCACTCACTCTTGGTATAAGACTGGAGAGAGAATGTCCTATGGATGTGTACACAGAAATCCCTGGCTAGGGTCAAATGAAAGAGATGTCTTTCTAGATATTAACTGAGTACTGGAATCCATCTAAATAATGCGATAGAGGGTTTGACTATAAAACCATACCTTTGCGTTATTGGGACATTGCATGAGTGAAGGATTTTATCTGTGCGGTATCTGCAGACGGAAAGGTTCAATTAAAAGGAACAGTATCCCTTATATCTTATGGGATCATGAGGTAGTGTTTGGTGCTGTTCATGATCAGAAGGTCAAGTGAATTAATCATCAGATGATAATCCACTTGTTTATTAAATTAATCATTTAACATATGATGTTTAAATGTTAATTAATAAATATTAAAATCTAGAATTAGTTCTAAGTTTAATGGGCCTGAAACCGGACTGATATATGGGCCTAGACGGTCACACACATAAGAGTTCTCGTCAGACGGTGAGAGACGTTAAATTTCATGCTTATCTGGGTTTTTATGAAAAGCCGCGCTCGACCCGGATCCGATCCGGAACCGACCCCCCCCTCACCGACCCGTTTAGGCCCATTAACCCTTTATTAGCCCATTTTAAGCCCTTTTCAACCCATTTTAAAATTGTTTTAAAACAGAAAAATTATAGGAATAATTAATAATTGTTATTAATTATTCTTATGATTATTAACAGGTTATTAAACTGTTTAATGACTATTATTTCAATTAAAGGGTTTCATTGATAATGGGGTATTAGTTAATTATTTAAAAATGTTTTAGATAATTAACTTGCCTATTAAATCAATTAAGTTTAAAATTGTTTTAAACTTATTTTATGCATAACTTGATTTTATTCACCAGTTCAAATTGTTTGAATTAGTATTTAGATTAACTGAATGGTTTAGTTATTTCATTGGTCAATAATGCTTTGAATATTATTGATAGTGTTGAAATAAATGTTATTTCGAAAACTAATTGGTATTATAATTTTATATTTATAAAAATTTAATACCAAACTGCAATTATGTGATGATTGTGATGCATGTGATGTGTTTTATGGTGGGATGATCATGGACTTATTATTATCATGTGATGATTGATGTGAATGAATGCGATGCTTATTTCATTTGGTATTTTAAATAGGACCTGCGTGTCCTCCTCTCTCTTAGTGTTTAAATGTACATTTATGGACCTGCGAGTCCTGAATTTCATATTTAAATGTTTCGGATTAAGCTTAGAGGATGGGATCTTCTGAAGACACCTCTAGAGGAAGGACTCGCATCAAATGGAACCAGTGTTGCTGTTTTCACATTAGGATTCTATTATGGATCATCGTTTGGCTCCGATGATTCCATAGTAGCTTTAGCAGTCCATAATCATCCCTATTTAATTTTTCTGCATATATGTGATATTTGTGGACTATGCTATCATATATATATATTTCTATTAAGTATAATGATACTTCAAATCGAAATACTATTGATAGCACGATTTTTTATAAATCAACTCAAAAACCTTCTTTGAAAATTTAAGTTGTAAATGTGAGATATTCAGAATAATCCACGTAACCCACCATCATTATAGATCTTAGGATAATTCTTATCTCAAATGGATTTATTGTGCTACCACAAGGTCTATTTGATTTAGAAATTAACCTAGGTCTACGACATGTGATGTCATTAAGATAAATGGACAAATAGTGTAGTTTTGTTGTGCTACCACAAGGATTGCACTATGAATCCATGTTATCTGAGTAATGATAGATAAACTTAACTGAATCATTTGATTTGTTGTACTACCGCAAGGTCATTCTGACTCAGGGGTTAAATTGATCGGATATTGCAAATGTTGCAATTGTCAAGAGTTGACTGCCTAAGGGACTTGATGTGATTTGTTGTGCTACCACAAGGTCACATGCATGATGCCCGAAGGATTCTGATCCCCACTAGAAGATCACTGGAATCTCCCGTTCTGTATATTAGAGAGTCACACAGATCGCCGAAAAATAGTGGGAGCCTAAATCTAGATTCAAAGTCCTAAATCTGATTTTAAGAACTATCTGCTTATTTTTATATATCCATATAGGTCGCAATGTCGTCACCTAACCCCCTTCGTTGCATACTTGATGCAAACAAACTCACGGGACCTAATTACATTGACTGGTTACACAACCTGAAGATTGTCCTCAGGTGTGAAAAGCTAGCCTATGTCCTAGATCAACCAGATCCAGTGCAACCCGGTGATAATGCTAGCGAGGATGAATTAATGATGTTTGAAAACTGGAAGGAGGACTCTGTCAAAGTCCAGTGTTACATGCTTGGTTCAATGAACAATGAACTGCAACGCAGTATGATAACATGGAACCTAAGTCCATTCTGAATCACCTACAAGAGTTGTTTGGTGAACAATCCAGAACAGAAAGATATGAGATATCTAAGAAATTGTTCAGGACCAGAATGAGCGAGGGCACATCTGTGCAAACTCATGTGCTCAAGATAATAGAATAGATTGAGAGGCTTGCTGTGCTTGGCTTTGTTATGAACAATGACCTAAGCATCGACTTAATCCTACAGTACCTTCCAGATTCATTTTCATAATTCATTATCAACTTCAATATGAACAAAATTGAAATTACACTGGCTGAGCTGCTCAACATGTTGAAGACAGCAGAAGGCACTATCCAGAAAGACAAGCCGCATGTAATGCTTGTTGGTAAGACCAACAAGAAAAGAAAAGCTAGACAGACCTTTAAGAAAGGTAAGCCTAAGAAGCTAGTGAAAAGCAAACCGGCAGTTCAAAAGGACAAAGCTAAAGTGAATGATAAAGGTCAGTGTTTCCACTGCCATAAAGAAGGTCATTGGAAGAGAAACTGCAAGATTTATCTAGCAGAAAAAGCAAAGGAGAAGCTTGGTGAAGCTTCAGGTATACTCATGATCGATCTGAACTTGTCTTATAGAGAATCAACATCTTGGGTATTAGATACTAGATGTGTTTCTCATATTTGCAATAACTTGCAGGTGTTAACAAGTAAAAGAAGATTGAACCGCGGAGACGTAGATCTGAGGCTCGGGAATGGAGCAAAAGTTGCTGCGTTAGCTGTGGGGACAGCAAGACTTCAGATGCCGTCAGGAGACTCATTGGAACTAATAGATTGTTATTATGTTCCGACCATTATTAGGAATATCATATCTATTTCATGTTTAGATAAACAAGGATATTCTATGAAACTAGAGAATAAAGGTTGTTCCATTTATCATGGAGACAAATTGTTTGCTTCTGGATATTTATTGAATGGATTATATTTACTTGATATTTCATATGATGTTTGTCTGGTAAATAAATCTCTTGAACGAATAGATAAGGATGTGAATAAATCGTACCTATGGCATTGTAGGCTAGGTCATATAAATGGGAACAGGATCATTAGGTTGCAAAAGAATGGATATCTTGATCCATTTGATTATGAATCATTTGCAACCTGTGAAGCTTGTCTCATGGGAAAGATGACCAAAGCTCCATTTTCAGGACATGGAGATAGAGCTAAGGACTTATTGGAACTAATACATAGTGATGTATGTGGTCCAATGTCCACTCATGCTATGGGTGGTTACTCATACTTTGTTTCATTTACAGATGATTTCTCAAGATATGGCTACATATATTTAATGAAATATAAGTCAGAAGTCTTTGAGAAATTTAAAGAGTTTAAAAATGAAGTTGAGAACCAGACTGGAAAGAGTATCAAAACTCTTCGATCAGATCGAGGGGGTGAATACTTAAGTACAGAATTCACACAATATCTAAAGAATAATGGTATTTTGTCTCAGTGGACTCCTCCCTATACACCACAATTAAATGGTGTATCGGAAAGGAGAAATCGTACTCTATTAGATATGGTACGATCAATGATGAGTTATGCCAAACTTCCAATCTCTTTATGGGGATATGCACTGTTGATTGCTGCATATCTGTTGAACAAAGTTCCCAGTAAGTCAATATCTTCCACTCCATATGAGATATGGAAAGGAAAGAAACCGAACTTTAAGTATGTTAGACTCTGGGGTTGTCCTGCACATGTCAAAAGACATGATCCAGACAAACTGGATTCCAGGACAGAGAAATGTAGATTCGTGGGATATCCAAAAGAGACTTTTGGATATTATTTCTATCAACCCAGCGATCAAAGGGTGTTTGTTGCAAAAAGAGCTGTCTTCTTAGAGAAAGAATATCTTTCAAAAGAAGACAGTGGGAGCAAGATAGAACTGGAAGAAATTCTAGACTCACAAATCAACACTAGTGCATCTACTGAACCATTGACTCAAGAACTTGTTCAAGATGATACACAAAAGGTTTGCAGATCAGGTAGAGTGCCTAAGCAGCCTGAAAGATATGTTGGACATATCGATGATGGCAAATCAAAAGTGCACTTAAATGAGGATGATGATCCTCAAACCTACCTAGAAGCCATGAATAGTCAAGAATCAGATAAATGGCAAGAGGCAATGAATTCTGAAATTCAGTCCATGTATGCCAACCAAATTTGGAACTTGGTTGATCTGCCAGAAGGTATAGTACCTATTGGCAGTAAATAGATCTTTAAAAGAAAGATCGGGGCAGATGGACAGATTGACACATACAAGGCAAGGCTGGTAGCAAAAGGATATCGTCAAAGGCAAGGCATTGACTATGACGAAACCTTTTCTCCAGTTGCCATGATTAAGTCAATCAGAATACTTCTTGCTATCGCCGCATTCTATGATTATGAAATATGGCAAATAGATGTGAAAACAGCATTCCTTAATGGGAACCTTCAAGAAGAGGTGTATATGATACAACCTGAAGGATTCACTTCCATAGAGCATTCAAGCAAGGTATGCAAGCTGTAAAGATGCATCTATGGATTAAAGCAGGCATCCCGAACTTGGAACTTAAGATTTGATGAAGCAATCAAATCTTATGACTTCATTAAGAATGAAGATGAACCTTGTGTATACAAAAAGGCTAGTGGGAGCGCAGTTACTTTTTTGGTACTTTACGTTGATGACATTCTACTCATTAGGAATGATGTAGGAATGTTGTCATCAGTAAAGACTTGGTTATCCAAAAACTTCTCCATGAAAGATTTGGGAGAAGCATCCTATATTATGAGAATAAGCATCTAGAGAGATAGGTCCAAAAGGATGCTTGGCTTATCCCAATCTATGTACATAGATACCATAGTCAAAAGGTTCGGCATGGAAAATTCCATGAGAGGCCTCGTTCCAATGAGACATGGAATTTATCTCTCAAAAGGAATGTCTCCCAAGACACTTGAAGAAAAAGCATACATGGATAGAGTTCCTTATGCCTCGGCAATAGGATCTATCATATGTGCAATGCTATGTACTAGGCTTGATGTGGCACACCCACTATGTAAGGATCGAGACCTTCGGATCCGGTTTTCGGGGTCGGACCCTGTATTTCTGGCCACGTGATGTAGACTGGATCTATCTCGACCGGATTCCGAGGCTGGAACCCTAAGTTTGGATCCGAGGCTGGGTCGGATCGGTGACGAGGCCCGACGGGGATCCGGATGGCGACGGAGGCGAAGCCGAAGGCCCGAGGCCGAGGGTGGCTCGGTCGGGCGTTGGCTTGTCTTCGGAAGCAGGGCCGAGACCCCTTCGGGCGGTGCGAAACCAGATTTCCTTCGGACCGAGAGGCAGCCGGCGCTCGGCGTCGAGACCAGTGGGAGGAGTCCGAGGTCGGCGGCCGAGACCGACTCGGGATGATCGGCGACTCGAGGGTGCCACGTGGGCTGGCTTTGGGCCGCGTAGCGTACGGCACTGTCGTGTTAGGGTGTGGCCCTGACGTGTCGGCTGAACGGCGTGCCTCGGTCGACGCGTTTCAGAAATTTATCCTTGCGGCCGTCCCATCACCTGACAGACGTCATGTCGGCTGGACCGCGTCTGCCTCGGTCGACGCGTTTTAACCTGGTTAACCCCCGCGAGCCCTCCTTCTTTCCTCATTTTTCTCCTTCTCTCTTTCTCTCCTTCCCCTCCGGCGATCTCAGCGGCGATTCCTCCGCCTCCCTCTTTTCCTCCCACCATTTCACCTCTCCCTCCACTCCATCCTCTACCTAGCTCCTACCACTGCCACCTCCATCTCCACTGCGGCGTTCTACTCTCCGGACGGCGGCCGACATCACGGTGGAGCAAGGACGACCACGGCGGTACCGGCGGCGGCGTGGGGCGAGTCGGGTGGACGGCTTGAAGCTCGGAGGCGTTCAAGTGTCCGGTAGGGTGACGGTTCCCATAGCATCGCGTTTTAACCAAGTTTTTACCGTTCAAGCATGATTATGGATCTCTGGCTTTGGGGGGAAGAATGAGCAGTTTAGGTGCTCTTTTGATGATATGGGGGACTTGCTATGAAGGTGATTTTCCTATGGATTGTATTGCCCATCTTTCTCCTCTGTTTTTAAGTAACTTTGGGGTTTTATGGGTTGAAAGGGAGCCCTCGGGCCCATGGCAGATTTTGGGTTCCTGGGCGGGCTTGTCTTCGGATAGCGGGCCGAGATACCTTCGGACCGATGTCCCTTCGGACGGGTTGAAAGACGACGTGCATGGACGACGCCTTTTTGAAGGGTGTCGGGCCATCACGATGCCTTTTAGACAGAAATCGCCTGGCCGAGACCCCTTCGTCCTTGCTCCACCGTGACGTCGGCCGCCGTCCGGAGAGTAGAATGCCGCAGTGGAGATGGAGGTGGCAGTGGTAGGAGCTAAGTAGAGGATGGAGTGGAGGGAGAGGTGAAATGGTTGGAGGAAAAGAGGGAGGCGGAGGAATCGCCGCTGAGATCGCCGGAGGGGAAGGAGAGAAAGAGAGAAGGAGAAAAATGAGGAAAGAAGGAGGGCTCGCGGGGGTTAACCAGGCTAAAACGTGTCGATCGAGGCAGACGCGGTCCAGCCGACATGACGTCTGTCAGGTGATGTGACGGCCGCAAGGACAAATTTCTGAAACGCGTCGACCGAGGCACGCCGTTCAGCCGACACGTCAGGGCCGCACCCTGACACGACAGTGCCGTACGCTACGCGGCCGAAAGCCAGCCCACGTGGCACCCTCGAGTCGCCGATCATCCCGAGTCGGTCTCGGCCGCCGACCTCGGACTCCTCCCACTGGTCTCGACGCCGAGCGCCGGCTGCCTCACGGTCCGAAGGAAATCCGGTTTCGCACCGCCCGAAGGGGTCTCGGCCCTGCTTGCAAAGACAAGCCAACGCCCGACCGAGCCACCCTCGGCCTCGGGCCTTCGGCTTCGCCTCCGTCGCCATCCGGATCCCCGTCGGGCCTCGTCACCGATCCGACCCAGCCTCGGATCCAAACTTAGGGTTCCAGCCTCGGAATCCGGTCGTGATAGACCCAGTCTACATCACGTAGCCAGAACTACAGGGTCCGACCCCGAAAACCGGATCCGAAGGTCTCGATCCTTACACGTCCCGTCGAGGTTTGGGCGCAGTCCTAATGCAGCATGGCAGGGTAGTTGCTTACGCTTCTCGGCAGCTGAAGAAGCATGAGGAGAACTATCCTACCCATGATTTGGAACTTGCAGCCGTGGTGTTTGCACTTAAGATCTGGAGGCAGTACATATATGGAGAGAAATTTCAGGTTTTCACCGATCACAAGAGCTTGAAATATGTGTTCACTCAGAGAGACCTGAATCTGAGGCAGCGGAGGTGGATGGAGTTTATCAAGGATTATGACTTTGACCTTTCTTATCATCCGGGCAAGGCTAATGCAGTGGCAGACGCCTTGAGTCGGAAGACGGTCATGTCATACCTTATGGTTCGAGAGTGGAAATTGTTCGAGCAGGTGGTGGAATCTTCCTTTAGGGTTCCACGCGAAGATGGCAGAGCCGTGCTGGTCAGTTTGACTGTGAGACCAGCTGTGTATCATGCTGTGATTGAGGCTCAGAGGGCAGATGCTGAGTTACCACAGATTCTCCAGAGGTCAGAGGTGGAATTATGGGATGACGGTACTGTCAGGTTCAGAGGCAGACTTTATGTCCCGACTGAGGAGGACGTGCGCAGATGTGTTCTTGATGAGGCGCACCGTTCAAGATATGCAGTGCATCCAGGGACAACGAAGATGTATCATTGTTTGAGGAGACACTTCTGGTGGCCCGGTATGAAGAAAGATGTGGCTGAATATGTGGCTAGATGTATGACTTGTCAGCAGGTTAAAGCCGAGCATCAGAGACCTGGAGGATTGCTGCAGCCCTTGCCGATTCCAGAGTGGAAATGGGAGCACGTGACGATGGACTTTGTGATGGGATTGCCTGCATCCCCTAGCAGGAGAGACGCCATTTGGGTCATCGTTGATCGGCTGACCAAGTCGGCACACTTCCTAGCTATTAGGAAGGACTGGTCGGTCGGCAAGCTGGCAAAGTTGTTTGTAGACCGGATCATCTCTCTGCACGGGGTGCCTTTGTCCATTGTATCAGATCGAGATCCGAGGTTTACTTCCGGGTTCTGGAATAGCTTTCAGCAGGCATTGGGCACTCAGCTGGCTTTCAGATCGGCCTACCATCCCGAGACAGACGGGCAGTCAGAGAGAACCATTCAGACCTTGGAGGATATGCTCAGGGCATGTTGCCTTGATTGGGGAGGTTCTTGGGAGCAGCATTTGTCCACAGTGGAATTTGCCTACAACAACAGTTACCATTCCAGTATCGGCATGGCGCCTTATGAGGCTTTGTATGGGTGACCGTGTCGATCTCCGGTGTGTTGGTCCGAGATCGGTGAAAGACAGATAGCGGGACCAGAGTTAGTGCAGCAGTGTGCTGAGATTGCCAGGACAGTTCGGCAGAGATTGACCGCAGCTCAGAGTAGGCAGAAAACTTATGCAGATGTCCGACAGAGACCACTTGAGTTTGAAGTTGGGGACCACATGTTTCTCCGAGTCTCACCCTCCAAGGGTGTGATGAGATTCGAGAAGCGAGGCAAGCTGAGTCCGCGATATATTGGGCCTTTTCCCATTCTTGCTCGAATCGGGGAAACCGCGTATCAGCTGGCCTTGCCGCCTAGTCTTGCAGGGATACACGATGTGTTCCATGTTTCCTTGCTGAGAAAGTATGTTCAGGATCTGTCCCATGTGTTGGATTTTTCAGAGTTGGAGGTCGCTGAGGACCTGTCCTTTCCAGAGTATCCTGTACGCATCGAGGATCGCAGAAAGCAGGTCTTGCGGAACAAGATTGTACCGTTGGTCAAGGTGATTTGGCAGTACCGCTCCGGAGGTGAGGCAACCTGGGAGCGGGAGGATGAGATGCGGGAGCAGTTCCCTTACCTTTTTTCGTAAGTTTCCTTGTGAACTTGTATCCCTGTTTTGACCTTGTTAATTCTAGCGGTCAATTTCGGGGGCGAAATTCTTTTAAGGGGGGGAGAATGTAAGGATCGAGACCTTCGGATCCGGTTTTCGGGGTCAGACCCTGTAGTTCTGGCTACGTGATGTAGACTGGATCTATCTCGACCGGATTCCGAGGCTGGAACCCTACGTTTGGATCCGAGGCTGCGTCGGATCGGTGACGAGGCCCGACGGGGATCCGGATGGCGACGGAGGCGAAGCCGAAGGCCCGAGGCCGAGGGTGGCTCGGTCGGGCGTTGGCTTGTCTTCGGAAGCAGGGCCGAGACCCCTTCGGGCGGTGCGAAACCAGATTTCCTTCGGACCGAGAGGCAGCCGGCGCTCGGCGTCGAGACCAGTGGGAGGAGTCTGAGGTCGGCGGCCGAGACCGACTCGGGATGATCGGCGACTCGAGGGTGCCACGTGGGCTGGCTTTCGGCCGCGTAGCGTACGGCACTGTCGTGTCAGGGTGCGGCCCTGACGTGTCGGCTGAACGGCGTGCCTCGGTCGACGCGTTTCAGAAATTTGTCCTTGCGGCCGTCACATCACCTGACAGACGTCATGTCGACTGGACCGCGTCTGCCTCGATCGACGCGTTTTAGCCTGGTTAACCCCCGCGAGCCCTCCTTCTTTCCTCATTTTTCTCCTTCTCTCTTTCTCTCCTTCCCCTCCAGCGATCTCAGCGGCGATTCCTCCGCCTCCCTCTTTTCCTCCCACCATTTCACCTCTCCCTCCACTCCATCCTCTACCTAGCTCCTACCACTGCCACCTCCATCTCCACTGCGGCATTCTACTCTGCGGACGGCGGCCGACATCACGGTGGAGCAAGGACGACCACGGCGGTACCGGCGGCGGCGTGGGGCGAGTCGGGTGGACGGCTTGAAGCTCGGAGGCGTTCAAGTGTCCGGTAGGGTGACGGTTCCCATAGCATCGCGTTTTAACCAAGTTTTTACCGTTCAAGCATGATTATGGATCTCTGGTTTTGGGGGGAAGAATGAGCATGTTTAGGTGCTCTTTTGATGATATGGGGGACTTGCTATGAAGGTGATTTTCCTATGGATTGTATTGCCCCTCTTTCTCCTCTATTTTTAAGTAACTTTGGGGTTTTATGGGTTGAAAGGGAGCCCTCGGGCCCATGGCAGATTTTGG